>OY728129.1:266655546-268154593 GCA_963277665.1 Viscum album
TCCTTTTATGGTATTCGAAAAATGGAAATTTTACACGTGCATACGTACGACCTACCATCTCCATAATGGTAACGTAGTTCAATATTCATAACCATAATTCACAGTTATTTTTAAAAGTATAATTTTTGTATAAACATTGTAATTATTTAATGATTATTATTCTCAAGATGATGTAATAGTGAACCCTTTGACCAAGTTCAACACACTGATTCCGCTTTGAAATTATGAATATAGTGTCCTCAAAACACATTATGTGGGCATAACAGATTATGTAATTAAATACATCATTAAAAGAAATGACATAAATTATTTAAGTATAAGGCATTAAACATGTAAAATTTTCTTAACAAAAAATAATAATTTATATATGTTTATTATATAGTATATGAAAGACAAACATGGAAAAGTATGGACTCTAGGTAAGGGTTTCTTCTCAAAGCTTCCTCCTTTAAGACACATTTTTTATACACCTAATTTATTTTAAATGGTGTCTATAATTCCCCTTTACATACTATATCATGAATAATTCATACTTAATTATATTTTATTCTAAAATTCATATACTTCATTCATGGGAGTTATGATTCAAAAGTTACCGAAGTAGTAAGGGTTGATGTTTCATTCACATTTTTAATCAAGGTTGTTTATTTGTAAATTTCCATTACAAAAAATTAATTGATAATTGTCTAATAAAACACTTTAATTTTATTATAATATGTTTATTCATGAAATTTACAAGTAATATTACCATTTTATTTTCTGTTGTACTTAAAATTATTGAGAAAATGTTTCTAATAAAAAATATCTACATTTCTCTCTTGGTTGAAAATATTTTTTCTTTTATATCCTTGTTTTCTAAAAATATTTTCAAGAATAACATTAACATTCTCAAAATAATTTATTAAAGTAATTTTTACACATATTTTACTTTGTTATAAAATGGTTTAAAAGTAATATTCTTTGTGCATTTTTAGAATTATGATCTTTTTAATATTTTTACAATAATGTGAATGGAATTTTTTTTAACTTATACAGAATGTAAAAAATTACATGTTGTTTTAACTATTAATGATTTGAATCTTAATTTATAAGTTTATATTTTTTAAATTAAATCATTTCTATAATATATTATAAATTTATATTTTTAAGAATTAATATCAATGTAAAATGAGTATTTCTCTCAAATATATACTAATATTATTATCCCATAATTTTATGAGCTAATAAATTCCTTATTTTCATTTATCAGATTCCTTCATTATGAAATTTCATTTGATTATGATATAAGGAAAGATTATGAAACCCATTTTCCTTCAATGTTTAATCCTTATGTCATTCCTTATGATTTATTTCATTTATTTGGAGCACATAAATTATGAACATGTTATGTTGGCTACACTCATATAGTGCTCCAATGCATTGGGTAAAGCGTTAGCCTCTAGAAGCATTATATATAGAATTAGGGAGTAAACCTAATCCATTATGGGACATTATCACCCATGTTATATTGTATAGGAAGTTATCCTTGACTCATGTCAATGTCATTTTATTTATTACTGCCCAATACCATTTTTTATGTTATTCTTTTATGTGATTACCCATGAGAATTCTCTTTTATTATATCATGTTATACCTTTGTCTCAAAAGCTATGATTCCTTACATGTTTATTCCCTTACTGGAATTTTTATATCACCCTATTCTCTATGTATACCCTAGGTCATCCCACAAAGTTTTAGGAGATCAAAAGTATTTTTGATTTTATTGTGGATAAAAAAAATATGTTTTATTTTAGTCTCACTTTGTTGAATTTTGAACCCAGTCTTCTAGATTCACTAGGCCTCATGATATTTGGGTTTTGATTAATGGATGTTTATATTAAAAAACATGTAATAATATATGTAAAAGGATTGGATCACTATAAAGGTCATGATAAAACTACTAATTAATCAACTAATCACACCAATTTTGAAAAAACATTGAAGCCTTAAAAATATTTAATGAAATATCAAATCACATTTTCATAAACTTTATTGCATTCTCACGCATTTAACCATAACCTTTCCAAAATAACACTAGATATGTTAACATTTTATATTGTCACATGACACTTAAATTAATGTTAAGAAATGCGTACTACTTTTTCATGGGGCTAATTAATCATATCATGGTTTCCATCATTATAGTGAAACATTTATATTTTTCATGTGATACAAGTTCCTCCATCGAGAAACCTTAAGAAATATATTCAGGGGATTATCCTTCATTCATGATCGAAACCATAATTTTATGAAAATACTATATTATAGAATGATTTTAAGTATTTTTTTCATGATCTTCCTCGATCACTATTAACCAGGGTTACACTAAAATTCCAGGGGATCTTAAATATAGTGTGATTTTATCCTAGATGGAATGATACATTCTATTGTAACATGTATCAATAACCATCACTTCAATTTAATCTTATAGAAACTCTTTTATGGTGTGACCACAATTTTTGTACAGTGGTATTATCTTCTTTCACTAAAACATTTTTAAATATTATCCATCCTCTTTTAGATTTATCTAAAAACTTTCTGGCATGAAAAATGTGATTTAAAAATAATAAAATACCTAAAATAGCATGAATATTGAGTTACACTAATATTTATCAATTATATAATATCATCAATAAGGTCTATTGCTAAAAAAATATAACATAAATTCCATATTTTAATCTCAAGTATCAACATTCACCCCCTTTGATAAAAAAATTTGTGAATAATCTTTCATTTTAATCACCTTGGATTTAATAAAATATTTCTATATAATAAAATAATTAGAAACTGGATCACTATGTTTAATATTGTAATGAAACCTATTGATATAATTATATTAAAATTTGGTAATAATTTAGATATATCCATTATTAAATAATGTTGATTGTAGTTTTTAATGATATCAATTTTTATATTATTTTTAAAATCACTTTTATTTTATCTTCTTATACACCTTGTATTCCTGTGATACTATAAATTATCTAAATATGGGGAATCGACTATATTCCCAGATATTTATCCATGTTTTATCTGACTCCAATTTGTTATTAATCCATACTCCATCATTACATAGGGATCATTGGTTTTCCTAAATTTTTAAATATTATATAATTCCCAGCATATTCTGAGATATGAATTTGTTTAAATTTTTTAAAATCAATGGGTATTTTGATAATTTTTAGATATTATAGGATTTAACAGATTTTTAGGAAAAAAATGAAGTCACGCTGCTATGGGGGAATTTTATCATGATGAGGAGATATGATTTCTAGAGATTAATGATTTTTCTAGTTTCCACTGTGATTTATATGATCATGTCATAATTCCTTATGTAAGAATAAATTATAAGATTGTTGGGAGGGGTCACACTGTAACATGAGTTGTTTCACCATGAATCACTTTTTCATACATCAACTAAGTGTTCATGATTTCTAAGTGTTTCTTTATATTGGGGCATTGTTTCTTGGCACTTTGGGTTATGATACATTATTCCCTTAAGAAAGTTTTCAGACTCCCTTTGTTGGGGAATCATTCCTTAAAGTATAGGGATAGGTATAAACAACCCCCAGTTCTATTTTTTAATAAATATTGTATAAATATGACAACCTTTTATGATATTAAGGTTTAATTGGTTGAGAAGATAGGGTAGAAGACCCTTTTTCTCTATCATTCCTCTTATTTGTTATCCTTATATTAGTGGAAATTTTGGTGTTGTGGATTCCATATTAGTTTAGATATATCCCCCTTTAATCCCTCTATCTTTCTTGTCTTCAACTCATTTGATTTTAGTGGATTTTATTTAGGAATTGGGTGTCAGTTACATAGGATCATGTTGGAATATTATAATAATGAAGAGGATTTTCCTCAATATGGGTATATTAGGCCAAGCTTTTATGATCCAAGGTGGTTTACATAATTTCATTGGAGGTATTGAACCATCCTCATAATCAAAGGCTAAAAAATATTATTTTTACCTATACTCTACTCTACATAGTAGAATGATGAAGGTTCATCTCCATAGGGAAGGAATTATAGTATGATTCAAATGAAAATAAAATATTCTAACTATAATAATTATGCATATCAATAAAAAAGATACATGTTTAAATTTATGTTTCATGAGAAAAACTTATGTTTGAAATAGGGTTTTAATGTAGATGAAAGTTGATGTATAATAATAGATTAAAGTCATAGGATCAGTAGAGAAATTTGATATGAGTATTTTATGAGTTAGGGGATTTTTATTGTGTGATCACGAAAATATATTCCAAATTTCTTGAATGCTTTTTGATAGAACTAGATTGTAGATCATAAGAATTTTTTAAACTATCTCTTCTGAGAAGTCATCATGTTGATGGTTTTATTATTTCATTTAAAAAATTTAGAATTAATTTTATACATATAAAATAAATTGTTAAACATCTTCATAAAGGTCAATTTATTAATTTACCATGATATAATACTATTTATTGATCTAATGTTTTATTTTAAAATGATTTTTATAATAAAAAATTCCAATAATAATTTGATTCATGATCAATATCAACTATCATTTATTCTTGAAAATTAGAAAGTTATTTTTATCAATGAAATAATTATAGAATATAAATAATCCAATTATAAAATTAATTTCCAGAATGAGGTCAAATAAATATTAACACAACAATTTAATTCCCCAATAAATGTTTATACATTTAATAAATATGATACAACATACACAATAAAGAAATATATATAGAAACTAAATAAAAATAAAGAAAGTGTTTTGAAGAATAGTGATATTCTTTTTCGACATGTTATCCCTTTCTCTATAGCTTCATCTCCCTTTAATCCCACTACCATATATTTACCGGGTTTCCCTTCTTAAATTAGGTATATCTCAATATCCCCCAATAAAATTGAATGGTATCCATTTTAAATCCTCCTCCCTCGGTAACATATTTTCTCTACCTTAAATGTTTTACAATAGATCTAATAAATTCACCAAATTTACTTATCTTCCAACCTCCATTGGGATTCCAAATAATTTATTAATTCAAAATAATTATTATTTTAGTTATTTCCTAATTATGTTATTTTTCTCATGTCAGGACCCTTCCCCCGGGGCCCGTTCTTTGACTACCCCAAGCACAGCTTATATTGGCCAGGGGCTAGCAACTATTAGTGGAAAGGTGTATAGCTTAATGGGAAGGCATTGCCTTTAAACCTATACAAACACACAAATCTAATAGCACACCAAGAGGAAACCATGAAGTAAACTGGTGTAGTAAAAAATGTACTGAAATTAAAGGGGCTATAATACAAGCCCAACTGGAAAGTATAAGTACAAATGAAAAGAGAAAAAAAGCTCATGGATCATCCACTTAGGATCCTACCTGAAGTGTATGTACAGCTCATGATCAATAGTCATGTGTCACGCCACGTCAAATGGTCCATCTCTGAGCACAATCTAGTCCAGGATCCCTCAACCTCGATTAATGTTATCTATCTTCTTTATAAGATACAACATGGTGTGGGAGAATCCCATGCAGCTGTGAGTATAAAAATACTCAGTAGGGACCCCGAGATCTCCAAAGGTCTCCCAGATTTCTACAAAGGAAAACCCACAAAGAAAGACCTCAATCACAAATCACGAAGCAATAATCAACTTTACTTAGGTATATTCCCATACATATACCTAAGTTATCAAGATATACTCATCTCATACCTGAGGTAAGAATGTCATAATGGGTAACACCATGAAGGTAAAACCATGAAGGTAAAAGTACACATAGGTAACATCACGAATATAACACCACAAAGGTAAAAGTACCACACAAGTAACACCACAAAGATAGCACCATGAAGATAAAAGTACCACACATGTATCACCATAAAGATATCACCATAAAGGTAAAAGTACCATACTGGTTTCACCATGAAGTTAAACAAATCATCTCACACCTAGTATTAGTGAACTAAAGAAGTGCATATGATTAGTCACGATGTTATATCATATTATTCTGTCAAGAGGCACTGCTATTGACCATACGGTGTCTAACCCACACAGGATCGATTGATAATAACCCCTGCAATGATCCACACAGGATCCGACCCACCTAGAGTTGATATGTATTTACCCCCTCAATGACCCACACAGGATCAGACCCACACAGGATTGGAATGCATTGACCCATACAGGATCGCTGACCACTGACCCACACAGGATCTGTATGTGCTGACCCCAATAGGATCAGTGAGCACTAACCCAGACATCCATCTTTCACACCTCAACTGCCAAAAATCTTCGTGAAGAAGTATTCCAAAGGACTTCCATTTCTTAAGGGCTCTAACATGATAAACGGCGCGTCGATTGGATGCTCGATATGTGATTTATAAGAATTTTAGTTATGATTGCTCAGTTGGATTCGAATTCGATCCAACCCACCCATACTCCAATATTTATCCAAAACTCTAGTGGTGTATACCAAAAGGAAGAACTTTCAAAAAGTGATCCCAATGTCACTGACGTCATGTCGAAAGGATACTCAGTTCGTCAGTTATTAGTGTTACATTATTTGGGGACTGATTGGGTCGAGACTCGGTCAGACTCGGTCAGGCCAGCCCGACTCAACGGGTCCTAGGGTCTACCTAACCCAGCTTGGGTCCATCTTACTAAGGTTCGGCTGGATTCATTGGGTTGAACCCATCGGGGTCATCCTATTTCAGTTCATGGCCCTGGGCTGCGGTTGGCCTGATATGTCGAGTGGGGCACGTCCCAATCACATTGGACCACTGGGCTGCAGGTCCGGCTCGACCCACTGGCGGGTTCGGCCTACTGGGAAAATCCGGTTCACTAGGCATGTATGGCCCGGTAGGCTGGCCTGCTTCCGGGCCTGTCCGCCAGAAGGCATACCGGTCTTCCCGGCTGGCCCCGTGGGTATGGGGCCATTTCGGGTAGCCGGTGGGGCTCTGCCCCCCCCCCCCCCGCAATTACCAGTTGGTCATTTCGGCCGACCGGGGGGTAGACCAACCTAGAATGGCACAAGGGCCACACCGTTCTCCACCTGTAACTGCTTTGAGTCGCGGCCTCCTCCAGCAGCGCACGATAGTGCGCCGCTCCACCTTCCTCCACGGTCGGTTGGTGCTGGCTGCCGCTGCCCGCCATGGATACATGTCATGGCCCCCTTGTCTAATAGTGTGTGACAGTGTGTCGCCACCTCCTTTGCTGTCAGCCAAGCCCGCCACCGTGTATGCCCACCGTGGCTACAACCATGGCATTCTTCGCCATCGGCACTCAACGACGCGCCCATATATCCTCTATGGCCGGTTTTTTTCAGCCATTACCCTCACCTACTCTCCTGGGTTTCATCTAACTCAAACATTTCTAGTGAAGGACACATAAACTTACAACAAAAATGCATAGGGTTTGTGCCTTGTTCTTTGACCTTCTCCCTCCGTGTTAGCTTGATATCAAGAGGGTGGTAAAACATTTGTCAAATATTGAAATTAAACAAGAAATAAACCCTACCTCACGTTCATTGGAGAACGCCCGCGATTGAGGAGGAATTGGTGTTCGTCATCCCCACAACAAGCCATTCATGATGCCACTCTAACATTGTGCTATGGTTCATGATTCGGTGTCACTCATCAATGACCGTTGGAACCCGCTTCGTCCTCCAATTGTTAGGCATCGCGGAACTTTACCAGAGCTTCGTCGCTTGGTAAAGTCGTGCCAATACCTCCCCCTAAGCTCAATATAAATTGAATATTGGGAGGGTAAGTAACGATCATGGAATTTATGGTGGTTCATTTAATAGAAACATTCCTAAATTCCAATAACATTGTTACTTTGGATTTTAAGGGTCAATCCATTTAATGGCTTGACACGTTGCTAGTCCCACACTACCGCTTGTCGGTTGGAGAAAAAAAATAAATAAATAAAATAACAAAGTAATTTTATTATTCATTTAAAAAGTCCAAAATCTAACTTTTTATCTATACTTACTATGGTCGAAGTAAAGCCTCCCATAAGTGAATCCTGGAGCTGTGGATTTAATGGTGCCATTGGATTTTTAATCAGATAACCCATTCAAAATTTAGAAAATGTCACTCGTGCGTTTACTGAACTTACCTTAAAAATGTTCATAAATTCATACCAGGCACACCGGGCCTCAGAATCATGTGCTGTTAATTTTTTAAGACTCATAATAATTCCATATAATTAAAAAATTACATGGAAATTCTTAGTCTTCACATTTTTCCCACCTTAGGGATTTTCATCCCCAAAATCCAAAACATTGACTAAGGAAACAAATGGTTGTACTGAGCACAAATATGAGCCTCCCACTCCCATGTACTCTCATGGAGGTCCCCGTGCTGCTAGAAAATGTGCACCAGAGGTATCGATAACTTACGAAGGACCTGCTCCGGTCGATCTTCAATCTCCATTGGGATCTCTGTAAACGCCTCCGCATCATCAAATTCCATCTCACCATGGTAGATGGCGTTAGATGGGCCATGCATATATCTTCTCAGCTGGGATACATGGAAAACTTCATGCACCCAGTGCATATGTGGGTGAAGAGTTAGGTGATATGCTGACTCACCAACTCTGATGAGAACCTGAAAAGGTCTGATGAACCTTATATATAGCTCGTCGCCCCGGCCAAATCACCACAAACCTCATCGAGGTGAGACCTATAGGAAGACAAGTTCTCCCTCATTGAACTTAAAATGTCTCTATCTCCTATCCACATAAGACTTGTGCCTTCTATGTGGAGTCTTCATACACTCCTGGATGATATGAACCTTCTCAGTAGTTTTCCATAGTAACTCTGGAACCATAAATGCTGACTCCCCTGGGTCTGTCCAGAATAAAATTGATATGAAAAGTTGACGGTAAAAGGCCTCTAATGGTACCATGCTGATGGTGGAGTGATAGCTTTTGTTGTACGAAAACTCCACCAAGGGCAAGTGATCCTCCTAACTACGACCAAAATTTAGGACACAAGCACAAATCATGTCCTCCAATGTTTGTATGGTCCACTCTGTCTAACCATTCGTCTAAGGATGAAAGGAGGTGCTCAAACCTAGCTGAGTTTCGAATGACTCCAGTAATCCCTTCCACAACCGAGATGTAAAACACATGTCATATTCGGAGATGATCATCAATGGAACCCCATGAAGTAATAAAATCTCATGCACGTAAAGGCATCCCAAGACCTCTACTGATCCCTATTCCCAAATATGTATGAAGTGGGACGACTTGGTGAATTGGTTAACAGTCACCCAGATGGAATCATGTCCCCTGGACGTACGTGGAAGCCATGTCACAAAGTCCATGAAGATACCATCCCACTTCCACTCCGACACCTCTAGTGGTTGTGCTAAGCCTAATGGAACCTGATGCCCGGCCTTCACTTGCTGACAATTGAGGCATCATGAAACAAACTATTCTACTACCTTCTTCTTCCCTAACCACTAGTGCTAACTCTGGAGGTCCAGGTACATCTTCTCCACCCCATTATGTACCTCCAGAGGATATGTATGGAACTCCCTCAACACCTCATCCTATAGCACCACTGGTATCGTGGTTCATTTTCTAAAGAGGATGGTGTGCTCCCCACCTTCATAAAATCCATCAGGTGCATGCCCTGTGCATATCTGAGCATGTCAGGCCTTGCAGTCAATGTTTCCAAGCTGTGCCTCCAAAACTCACTAAACAAGTGTGGGAGTGATAGTCATAGACTGGAGGTAAGTTGGTCTATCTTTATCCACAAAGGATATCTACAACGGGGCTAGCTGCTCTGTCACCTCACTCCGCAACTGTAGACCATACCTCCTCCTGAGTGTGTCTACCACTACATTCCCCTTCCCAAATATATTGAATATCTAAAAGTCATAGTCCTGGAGGAACTCTAGCCATATTCATTGTCTCAGGTTTAGGTCCTTCCATGAGAATATATACTAGAGACTCTTGTGATCAGAGTAGATTGTAAAACGCTCACCCATCAAGTCATGTTGCCACATGTTCAAGGTGAAGACCACTGCTTCTAACTGTAGGTCATGGGTAGTGTAGTTCTAATCATGTTGTCTCAGCTACCAAGATCCATACACTAGTCACTCTTGTATCACAACACATCCAAGTTCGGTCCTTGATGATTCACAGTAGACTACATACCCAACGCCTTCTTCTGGAGGCCTCAAGATGGGGGCACTCATCATTCTCTACCTCAGCTCAAAAAAAATGATGGAATCTCTCTGTCCACACGAAGGGTTGTCCCTTCTTTGTCAGTACTGAAAAGGGTCTCACAACTCTAGAAAATTCTGGTACAAATCTTCAGTATTACCCAGCTAACCCCAGGAAAATCTGCACCTCGGTCACACTTCTGGGTGGCTCCCAAGCTAGCACAGTATCTATCTTTTCTGGATCTACTGCAACTACAGCATCCGAGATAACGTGTCCCTGAAATTGAATCTATCGTATCTAGAACTACAAATTTGATAGCTTACCATAAATCTGGTTTTCTTAGAGTGTATCTAGAACAATCTATAAGTGATATTCATGATCCTCCTCCATCACTGAGTACACTAAGATGTCGTTGGTGAAGACCATCACAAATAGATCGATGTATGGATGGTAGATACTATTTATGAGTCCCATGAACACTATTGGGGCATTAGTCATGTCGAAAGTCTTAACCAAGAACTCATAGTGGTCATAATGACATCTCAAGGTCGTCCTCTACACATCCTCATCTCATACCCTTGGCCAATGATAGCCTGATCTGAGGTCTATCTTCAAAACTCATCGACAACCCTTCAACTGATTAAAGATATCAGCAATCCTTGGGAGTAGGTACTTGTTCTTCACAGTCACCTGGTTCAGGCACTGATAATCCACATAGAGTCTCAAACTCTCATATTCCTTCTTGGAAAATAATATCGGGGATGCCCATGGAGAAACACTGGTCCTTATGAACCCCTTTCTCTACAAGTCCTCCAATTATACCCACAACACATGAACATCAACGTTAGTAATCTAATATGCTGGTGTAGATATCGGTGTCATCCCAGGGTAAAGGTCGATATAAATTCCACCTCACAATGAGGAGGTAGTCCCAGAACATCATCAGGAAAGACATCGGCATACTGGTCCACCACTACAGGATAGCTCAGACTCTCAACATCAATTGTTCTGTGTGTAAGGCTAGACAACTGATGTGTGATTGGATTCACCCTCCTCTAGCCAAGTCCATCAAATTTTTCAAAGGTTCCCTTCTTGTTGGTGAAGGAAATTCCGGTCCCATCCTCACGGACACACTACACTTTTCACCTAATACATTCAATCTGAGTATAGATTGTGGATAACCATTTCATACCCAAGATGACGTCGTAAGGCATCGACACCGCTACTAGAAGAACCCAGCTGGAGCTCTCACCTACTATAGTAAGATCACACTACCAGCACCAGTGTGTAATCATCAAATATTCTCCTGTAAAATTCTCTAGCCATAAGGATCGAGCCAATGGCTCCGTTGGAATCTTCGATCTCCAAACGAGGGTCATGGAAATAAAAGAGTGACAGGAACCTATACTTATAAGTATTGAAGCTAGGGTGAAATAGAAAAAGATTGTACCTATAATCATCTTTGGAGCTCTATAGTCATAGGCCTCGTCTACCTAGAGCTGAGCTCATCCCTATCCTCCTGCTCCCTGGGGTTGGGGTGGACCACATGGAGGGGGTGGAGGCAGAACCTCGAATCATCATCCACCACCTGCGGCATATCCAGCTCCTCTACCACACCTGTTGCCCTATAGACATCCTCTCTCAAACCTCTACCTCTACCTCAGTGGTCCCTCAACCATAGGTTGGTCATCCGCATGGCAGGTCGTGCAGTTGCAAGACATGTGACCCAACCCATCGCATGAGTAGGATAGCCAGATCCTCTACTTTCCTCCTCTGTCCCATGATCCCCTCACTACCGACCCTATTTCCTGAGGTCTCCCACTAGAAGGTCTGGACTGCTTAGGCCCTAGCGTCATCCGTCTACTGCCTGATGCGGATGACTTCGCTACCTAACGTTTGGTGGTGTCTGTCATTGTCAGTTCCTGCTCAGCTAGGAATATCTCCACAAAAGCACTCTCTCTAGAACCCCCTCCTACGTTGGAATGCTGAGTGATACCATCGATTCTATGATCTACCATCAAAGAACCTGCTCAAAGGTCCAGGCCCTGAAGAAAGGGTCTGGTGCCAGGTCAGTGGAGTTTTGGGAGTGATCAGTGAACCTCACTGAGTACTGGGCCACGGTCATGATGCCCTACTGTAAGTGCAGTTGCTCCTATATACGAACTAAATGTTGATTTGCTGGGAAGAACACTGCCCTAAAAAGGCCCTAGAAGTCTGCCCGGGTGAGGGTCACCTCATCATGTAACTGGAGCTTCATACTCCACCATCTCCTAGATACTTCTTAGAAGAGAATCGCAGCTAGGATCACCATCAAATCTGGTGGTTTCCCAAATAAGAAAAAAACTCTAGCCACAGCCTCCAGCCAGTCCTCAGCAGCCTATGGATCCATGTATCCTTGAAACCTCAGAGCTCTCTGTCCCTGAAACTTGTACAACGTGCTTAGTCAGCATACACCCTCTGCCGGTGGGGCTGGTGGCAACTACACCCAATGGGTGGTGCTACCACCGGTGCACCACCCGATGGTACTATCTTCATAATAAGACCCTGAACTGAAGCCTAATCACTCAGTGGGGCATCATAATTTACTCTCCTAGAAATCCTAGGTGTCTATTTACGTGGAGGCATCCTGAAAAAAAATAGGAGTGCCATGGTTAATAAGTTATTCATAGTGAGATGACTCAAATAAATCATAAGAAAAACTTTTCAAAACACACGCAATCAGTGTTTTCATGAACTGAGTCAGAAATCAGAATTCAGGGTCCTAGTTTATAGATACGTCAGCTGCCACACCAAAACTGGATTCCCCAAACTGAAAACCACACTCATAACACTTAACAATACTGCCACATAGAAAAGATCAAAGTCTAGGTTATTTGATAGAACTGAATCCTCTGATACTAGTTTGTCATGACCAGTCCCCCAGGGCCTGTGTCGTGACTACCCCAAGCCTTCCTTCTATAGGCCAGGGGGTGGAGACTAGCTCCAGAATGGTGTATCCCTTAATAGAAAGGAATTGCCTTTAAACCTGTACAAACCCCAAAATCCAAAAGCACAACAGGAGGAAACCCCAAAGTAAATTGTTGTAGTAAAAAAGTGTGCTGAAAGTAAAGGGGTCAGAATAAAATCCCAACTGAAAAGTACAAGTACAACTGAAAAGAGAAAAATATCTACTGGATCGTTCACTGAGGATCCTACCTGAAGGGTAGGTATAACTCATGATCAGTAGTCCTGCATCACACCGTGTTAAATGGTCCACCTCTGAGCACCATCCAGTCATGGATCCCTCGGCCTCGATCAATGTTGTCTTTAGTCTTCATAAGAAACAACAAGGTGCGGGTGAAGCCTATGAAAAGGTGAGTATAATTATACTCACTAGGGACCCCGAGACCCCCAAAGATCTCCCAAAGTTCCACAAAAGAAAAACCACAAATCAAGACCTCAATCACAAAGCATGAAGCAGGCATCAACTCTTCTTAAGTATATTACCATACATATACCTAAGTTATCAAGATATACTATTCTCATACATGGGGGAAGAATGTCACAAAGGGTAACACCACAAAGGTAACACCACAAAGGTAAAAGTACCACATGGGTAACAACACAAATATAACACCACAAAGGTAAAAGTACCACACAGGTAACACTACAAAGATATCACCACAGAGGTAAAAGTACCACACAGGTATCACCATGAAGATATCACCACGAAGGTAAAAGTACCACACAGGTACCACCACGAATCTAAAAGACTCAGCTCACACAAGGTATTAGTCAAGTATAGAAGTACAGATGGTTAGTCATGAAACTAGATCATCTTATTCTGTCAAGAGGCACTACTGCAGACCATACGAAGTCTGACCCACACAGGATCGATAGGTACTAACCCCCACAATGATCCACACAGGATCGGACTTGCCCAGAATCGATAGGTACTAACTCCACAATGACCCAAAAAGGATCTGACCCACACAGGATCGGTATGTGCTGACCCACATATGATCGCTGAGCACTGACCCACAGAGGATCTGTCCCCCAAAGGATCCGTATGCACTGACCCACATAGGATCACTGAACACTAACCCACACATGATCTGACCCACATGGGATAGGTGTTGACACACACATGATTGCTCAGTACTAACCTCCAAATGATCTATCTCCAACCTCCACCTCCCTTACAGCCACTGGATTCCCACTCATAGTACACTTGATTCTAGGAGAACTCATCCTTAAGACATCAGTCGTACCTCAACCACCATGAAGCTCCATGAATAAGTATTCCCAAGTACTTCCATGTTGTAAGGGTTCCAACGCAATATATGGAACATCAATTGGACGCCCGGTCTGTGATTTATATGTGCATTAGTTCCAAGGGCCCGGTTGCATTTGAATTCGATCCAACCTGGCTGCAATCCAATATTTATCCAAAACTCAAGTGGAGTATACCAAAAGAAACCACTTCCAAAAAGAGATCCCAATGCCATTGATGGTGTGTCGAATGGACACTCAGTTCGTCAGTTATGGGTGTTTCTTTATTCGAGGACCAGCTTTTTTGGGACCCGGTCCGACTCGGTCGGACCGACCCGACGCAACGGGTCCCGAGGTCTACCTGACCCCGCTCGGATCTAGCCCACTATGGGGTGGCCCAGTCCACAGTGTCCGGCCCATCGAGGTTGTCCTGGTTCCGTTCGCTGGACTAGGATCTGGTTGGCCCGGCCTGTCGGGTGGGGCTCGGCCCACACATGTTAGCCCACTTGGCCGCAGGTCCGGCCTAGCATACTAGGCAGGTTTAGTTCTCTAGGCGGGTCCAGTCCAGTCATCCCACCCGCATCTTTCCCAGTCCTCCAGAAGGAAGACAAGTCTTCCCAACTGGCCCCATGGGTGCGGGGCTATTTCGGCCAGCTGGTGGGGCACTACCCCACAAAAATTATTGGTCTTCCATTTTAGCTTATTGGGGGGGTCCACCAACCTGGCATGGTGCAAGGGCCGCACCATTATCCACCTGTCGCAACTTCGAGCCACGGTCTCCTCAAGCGGCGAGTGATGGAGAACCACTCTGCCTTCCTCCACGGATGGCCAGTGTCGGTCGTCATGGCCCTCTGTGGCTACATGGTGTAGCCCCCTTTTCCAGCGGTGCATGACATCACAATGCCACCTCCTTCATGGCCGGTCGAGTCAGCCTCCATCTCCGCTCGCCACGAAAATAGATGCGGCTTTCTTCGTCAGTGTTGCACGACTACGCGATGTTATCTCCTCCATGAATGGTTATTTTCAGCCACTACTGTCACCTGTCCTCCTGGTTTTTGTCCAACCCAAACATTTCTTATGAAAGACACGTCAACTACCAACAAAAATGGCGGAGGTTCCGAGCCTTGTTCGTTTCACCCGTTCCCTCCACGTTAGCTTTATAGTAAGGGGTGGAAAAATATTTATCAACTTTTTAAATTAAACAAGAAATAAACACTACCTAAAGTTTGTTGGAGAACACCCACGATTGAGGAAGAATCGGTGTTCATCATCCCTACAAAAAGCCATCAACATTGCTTCTTGAACATCATCCTACAGTTTGTGATTCGGTGTTTCTCATCACCACCCGCTAAAACTGTCTTCGTCCTCCAAGTGTTGGGTGTCACGAAACATTACCAGAGCTTCTTCGCTTGTGGAGGCAGTGTCAATACCTCACCCCAAGCTCCATATAAATAGGAGAGGGGGAGGGTAAGTAACAATCATAGAATTTTTGGGGGTTTATTTAATTGGAACCTTCCTAAATTCTAACAATGTTGTAACTTAGTATTTGAAGGTTCAATCCATTTGATGGCTTGACATGTTGCTGGTCCCACACTACCACTTGTTCGTTGGAGGAAAATAAGGAAATAAATAAAATAACAAGGTTATTTTATTATTATTTTAAAAAAGTACCAGAATATATCTTTTTCTCCTGACTTACTGGGGCCGAAGTGAAGCCTCCCATAAGAGAATACTGGTGTTGCGGATTCAATGGTGCCGTCAAATTTTTATTCCGATAAATGGTTCAAAAGATAGAATACACCACCCGCGTGTTTACAGAATGTACCTTAAAAAGGTTCAAAAATTCATTCCGGCCACACCAGGCCTTGGAATCACACACCATAAATTTTTGCAGACTTGTAATAATTCCATATAATTAAAAAATTAGATAGAAATTCCAAGTCTTTACATCCAATTTTATTTTAATATTTTTTATAATTTTTATTCCTTTTTGACTCATTTTTCCTCAACTTTTACATTAGCTCCTTCAATAACTCAACTTTTGTGATTAATAGTTAGTTCGATGGAAGTAAAATAAACTCATAATTGACTCCTTATTGTTAAATATCCTCTAATGAATTTGGTTAAGAAACTCAGGTGCAGACCCAATAAATCACCGATATCGAGATCCCCTTCAAACATAGAAAACCTAAATTCAACTCAAAAAGATATTAGTATCTTAAAAACAAACATTTAAACTATTAAAATAAAACATATATTCAACGAAAATTGGTGATTCAGTTGAAAATCATCCAAACTTAACTCAAACTCAAGTTTAATCTACCCATATCATTCAGTGACACGTTTTGGTCTATCCAAACAAAGTTGATTTGATCTATTTTCTTTAAATGAAAAACACGACAACTCCATAATCACCTCCTATGTACCTAATCACTTCTTAAATTTAAGAAATGTTCATAATTAATAAATAAAATTTTAATTGTGTTTGATTAAATTTGAAAATGTAAAATTTAAATCACATTAATAATAATATTGAAAAATTAAATGTTTAAGAATAATAGAAATGAAATGATGATTTTTATCATAATTTAAATATATATTTATAGTAATGATATAACAATTAAACATATTTATAATAATAATATTGATGAAAAAATAATTAATAATTAATGAAATTAAATCAATAGGTGATTGAAGCATAAAATAAATAATGAATTTATTTCGGTAATGGTGTTCTGCTAAAGCCCTTTGATGATCCCCTATGTATCCTACCCTAATTTCTAGATGGTTTATTGTATTATTACTTTGATTTAATGGTGTCCAAGATAATATAACTCCCTTTATTTTTAATTTGTTAGAGAAATAAATCAAAATTATAATTGACGCTATCTTTTTAATACTCGTAGATAGAATCCTCAAACGGAATCAAATCCCTTTCCTTTTAGTAATTTTGGAAAGAATCCAAAATAACACACTTTTAATGGTTGTGAGCACTAACATAAAAGGAATAAATAAGAGAGAGAATTTTTTGGGAAAAATCCATTTGAATCATGGTCTCAATCAATCAAGGGATAAGAAAGAACACTATTATATATAACGAATAATGTATAATGAGTGATAATGATTAATAATTAGTGTACTCTTTTGATTATAATTTAGATTAAAAGCATAACTAAGAGAAAATTGATTATCATATATATTTTTTGAAGAAATATATGTTTCTATTCCTTAAAAGGTTATATTTATAGGCTATATGGTCTTCATGAATATTTTAGAATTAATCTAGGTTCAAGGAAATCATGAAATAAAAATTCAATTCATTTTTAACCATAGTAAGTGTTTCCCTTGGTTGTCTTCTTCAACACCACATAATAATATCTTTATACCACCATCTAACTAGTATGCATGTTTTAGGCATCTTAGGATGTTGAAAACTCTTTAGGGTATCCTTTTTCTTCCACTAGGGAGCTAGTGAGCTACCTATGGACTTGATGGTTCTATCTAGTGACACTGGCTAGCCAGTGACATCCCACTAGTTAGACGATAGTATAAGAGTATGTGATATCCCCTTTATTTAGCTTTATTCACTTTTAAGTCTTCATTTTTCCATCAACAACATATCTATATACTCGAACATAAATATTTAAATAAAGTCAATTGAAATGGTTATAACAATAAAAAAGTGTTTGTGATCCTTAAAAAATTAAGTGAGAAGCACAAAAAAAATACAGGCATTATCAAATATTTTATTTATAATTAATAATAATCACATATCAAATCACTGATAATATAATATAAAAATAATAAAATATTTATAATATTTCTATACCATTGGGGACATAAAAAGGATATCTAGATAAGTACATTGAGAACAAATTTGATTTATAACAATACAATGCAAATATTCAAAAAAGTTAAAGTAATCATAAAAAGTGGAAAAACTAAAATATTTATGCATAAAATAATACTAATATTGTAAAAAACCATTTTACATTATCAAAATAAAATGAAACATTAACAATTTTATATAATGTCTTATCCACAAAACATGAATTTTTTATCACAGAACTTGTTTCTAGAATCATGGAACATGATATTTTCAGTACTAAACAAATAACTTTATAAACATAGAGTTCAACATTAAGATAAAAACATAAAATAATAAAATATATAACATTTTTTACATAATATATTATAATGAAAATTTAATACCAAACATATAGTATAAAATATATATTACCAGTTAAGTTTCATATAACCTTTAGTACATAACATAATCTGTTGAACATCAAGAATCTGAAAAAGAAAAGAAATATGAAGGATATTAAAAAATCACATAATATAAATCATTTTGGTGTTAAAATTTAAAGTAAATAGTGAAAAGAATAAACTAAGTTCACAATATATGTAATTATGAGTATATAATATGAAACAAGTTTAATATAACATAAAAACATAAGAATATTAACAAAATTACATATCTAATATATCACAGAACATTAAATAATAAGATAATAGCATGTAAAAATATATTAGGATATTATAAAAAGGAATAAATATTAAAATATGATGGAATAATAAGAGTACACGAAACAAAATTTTTACATTAACCATAATCGTAAAAGATTAAAATGCATAAGAGAATGTTTATTTGAAAATAAAGAGTAATATTAGAATAGAATATCATATTTAAAGAAGTTTAGAAGTTAATATATTTATTAATAAACATTACTTGAGGCATTTATATATCTATAAAGATACCTAAAAAAGAACCCAATCTATAATAAATCAAAAACCTATAATCATAACTCAAATTAAAATAATTATTATAAACCTTTGATGGACTAAAATATAGTAAGGATTCTTAAACTGATTATTTTTTATTGCAAAAATAATTAAATGTATGATTTGATGTAAAAAGTGTAAAAAGAGTATAATTTTTTACATAAAAAGTGTTAGGTTATAATATCATGGTAGGGTGTTTTGTTGTATATTCCCTCTTCCTCATATCCTCTATAAATATTGACATAACAAGAATAAAAATGGTGTATATTTTAGTAACTTTTTATAGTTTTCCTTTGAAGTAGGAAATTTAACATTGGCTTCTTTATCTAAATTCATCCTAGAAACTTAGTACAAAATATCCTATGTAACATTGGGAATATTTCAATCATTACTCAAAGAGTTAAACTAATTCATTATATATAGTTATCCATAATTATTTTTTTACATTTCCAAAACTTCTTGGGATATCTATTAATTATATTTAATTGGATTAGTAATATGAGTATCCATTTATAATTACTAATTTTACATATTTTGTTGAATTTGGGTGGTGTAATCTTAAGCTCAAAATTTTCAGGATCTATATTTTTTTACCAAGGATGGAAGCTATTATTGAAAAATACAACTAATATAGTGAGAGAATGTATTGATTGAAAATATTATTTAGTATTTATTTATAAAAAATTCCTTTTAATCCCTCAATATCCAAAGTAATGGTGGGTATATATAGCGGTTAAAGTTAATTTTAAACTATTTTCCATATAGTTACTGAAATGTAATCATTATACATTATAATATATTACACAATTGGAAACAATAGTTTCTAAAATTGTCTTAAAATATTGGGAAACCCATCATTCACTGATAGTTTTCTATATTATCAATATAGTTCAAGATATCTGTACTATAGTGTTGGAAAATATAATCAATTTTGTCAAAAAATTATCACTACTTATTATATATATTGTCAAAAATAATCTTTGAAAATGTCTTCAATTAAATTATTGAGAAAATAATTCCTATAATTATATATGATACATTCACCTAAAAATATAAAATGTCATGAAAATGATTTTTGTTCATGTATTATATTATATCCAACACACTTTTAGTGTTGAAAAACTGGTAAAATGGTGTTATGATATCTTGGTATATTTTTTATCTATCTTTGAACTTCTGTTGAATCCCTTAAGAAATCATCTATACTTTTGGTTACAAAATCAAAAATTATAAAAAATTGAGGTCTCATATAATGTATAATAGTTAATTTTATAACATAGAGACATTTATACTTATATATTTATTATATTCATTGAATTATGTTAATTGAAGACCCAATCATTATAACAATTTTAGTTAAAAAGAATATAGATCCTCATGAGTGGCTATACCACTTAATTACATATCTATTCTATTATAAAAAAAAGTGGGTTCTCAAACCTTCATTAATATTCCATAAAATTAGTAATAAATATAATTTTCACTTTTCTCTTTTAATGGATCAATGTAAATGTCTCCATAAATAAAATTCTCATCCATTGGATCAAAATGTGTGAGAAGTGAAGCATTCATAGCTCCTTTTCAAGGTAAAACCTCTAAAACTACCTTTGATCCTATCATTAATAGTTTAAAATGAGATATCCATTATCCTAAAATATATGTTCATGAACCCCTAACATGAATACTAATATATAATATGATGAAAACTAATATAAAGGAGATAAATAGTTATTTAGGGATATTATTCACTTGAATAGCCAAAAGAATGAGCCATTTAAGAATAAAATAAAAATCATAATTTCCCCTTCAAATTATGGATATTCCTTAAATAAAATTTATAGTAATAAATAAACTAGATACAATAATAAATCCCTCTATATCATCATATAAAATATAATAAAAAACATGTATATGAAATTAAGGTTGTCATATAAAATGTTAAAAATGTATATCAATAAAAAATTTAAAAAATAAGACCCCTTTTTTATAAATAAAATATAATTTCATATAAATCATCACCAAAATCATTATATAAAATCCTTATTATACCTGAAATTTATCTATAATAATAACAGTCTTTATCCAGGAGTTTTTGTATGTACTTATACATCTAACCCATTCATTATATAATAAAGAATAAACCATGCTATGTATTTGGGTAAGTGGTGAGTATTAATGACTAGTGAATTTCACCAATGTATTACACAACTTTTAGTGAGTTTGGTAAAATTTTATTTATATTTATTTATTTGATTATTTTTTAGGTTACATAAAAAACATTCTCTAAAACGATAATACAAATAACAGTGGTAATTGATTGGGAGGCTAATTGTGTATACCATGACTATAACAAAAAAAATTAAATAATGAATCAATAATTCGAATTTATCACTAATATATATATATATATATATGAACTAAAATAACCTAATGTATAAACAAATATTATCACTCCACTGTGATTCTTTTAAATTAAATTCACTTACTATATTCATGGAAAAATTCTGAAAAACTAGATATATGGCCTTCTATATGAGAAAGATAATTTATCTAGTCTATGTGACTACTCTTCCATGTGATCTAAAAAATAATTCCATTGGTATTAATCCAAATTAACATGTATTTATATCTCTTATTAAATTTACAATAATAAAAACCTCCATGGACATAGACTTTTATTAGTAACTTTTGGGTGAAAAATATAATGGTGTTTATAATAATGTCCTTTAGTAGTGCATGCACCAAAATTACCTAATGAAGATCCCCAACCACCTTTTTATTTTATTCAACTTGTGACTAGGTATAATCAACCAAAATTAGGGAAATAATTAATTAAAATCACCATGAATCTCTAAATCTAATGATATTATTGAGGGTTTAAGGAAATAACCCTATAAAGATATGTAAGGTCCTATATTTTTCAATCTAAATCCCACTTTAAGTTTTGGTTAACATCTTTGATCCGGTTTTTTTTAGTTTTCACCTTTTTATTGAGTCTTAGTCTGGGTGAGTTTGTTCATGGATGTTCCAATGAGTTTCTAGAATAAAGAATGGGGGAGTTGAGCTAAAAATATCAGTTAAGGGGGATTTTGTGATATAGAGCTATAAATGTCCCATATAGCTAGTGGATATAGCATGTAGGTATTAGATGTTGTGTAGAGTCTAAAAAGGTGTTGTTTTAGAGATAATTACATTTCAATCATAGCTAAATCATAGAGAGATGGTTGTGGTGTAAAGGGAATAGGGAAGGATTTTAAAGCTACTGCCTTTTTGGGAATAACTACGGTGTGGAGGTAGGATGTGGTGTAGGCTAGTTGAGCACTATGGCTTAGAGACTATGGTTGTATCTCAGGGGAATCAGGGTGGATTTTGGTCTATTCTACCAAAAATGGTACTCTTGTGGTGTGGAGAGTCTACATAATAGCCTACATATCTAGTTTTTGGGCTCTATAGTGTATAGTATTGGGCTGAGATGTGTTCCTTACCTTAGTTAATAGAATCTATGGTGTGGAACTGGCCATTATATTTAGATATAGTTTGACCAATAATGTTTTTTCATAGTCTGTTCATACTACATCATAGTCTGGGTGGTTAGAGGCGTAGTCTGAAAGGCTCTATCATGGTCTTATTTTTCTCAGTCTTTCTATAAATACATCAAACCTACTATGGACTCTTTTTTATCTGAAATTGTCTGCTAAAACTAAAGGCTGATCAAATAGTATTTTGAAGGCCTTTAAATCCCCTTATTATTATATTTAACCCTACATTCTAGGGATAAATCCTTGGTTATCCAAGTCTTCCAGTGTAAACATATAATATTTCAATGAAATATTCGTTAGATATTTTTGTTTTTGTCCAAGAATTTGAAAGGAGAATTTGATCTCTATAGATGATGTCAAGGTTCTTTCAACATAAACTATTATTTTGATGTGTTTGGTCTAGAATAACTCCATTTATCCTATTTCAATTCCTCTAGTATGAGAAATAATTTTTATTGTAATGGTATGTCATGAATGTGGCCTAACTAAATTGGTAATCCTTTGATTTGGTGATAATTCACATGTTGATGCCTCCCAAGGATCTTGTTGGGTCTCTTGGAGTTGTGATCAAGCTTGTGGCCACCCAAGATGTGTGAATGCCCCTTAAACTTGTCATAAATTAAAAGAATTATAATTTCAATCTATAATAACATATATTTAACTAATAAATGGTAACCAAACATGGTTTGATATCGATGATCAATACTTACACAGAAGAATCTACTCATTGGCGGTAAATTCCTCGTTAATTGACAATGGTATAAATTAACCAATTTGGCAGGATATATGAATTATGATTAATGTTACAATATGATTTCTTGTATGAGATTTTTCTAATAAATATTCAGATGGATTTATCCATTGTCTCTTGAGATGTGGCACTAGTGATTTATCCTAGGGTAGGATGTTCCACTACTTATGATTGGTCACATTACCCCTTAGTGATGTGTGATATGGTACATAAGTGGTTCGGTCATAGTGTAAGAGTTTGGTGATATAGATACTTACCACTTGGCGATGAACAATTTGGGAAGACATTAAGGGTTATATCGTAGTTTAATGTCCTAGTGATTTTGATACATATACCTTGGAAACGTTTGATTTGGGAAGATGTCAGTGGTTTTAGCATAGTCTAAGCATCCTGTGAGATAAAATAACTTGTGATATGATACTAAAATTCATCCTAATGTAGTAGAATATACTAGTGGTTTGGTGTATATACTAATAATAGAAGGATTCACCACTCGATAGAGACATCTATCATAGATCCAAAGAAAGTTTGGATGACCATGGGTGTCAACCTGAAACTTGAGGATTGGAAGGGGTAGTTCATGTGATATATTAAATAATTAATTGATACTCATGTTATCACTTCATTACATTCACTATTTACTGAGGCTTGATTTTTTTAGAGGCCATTGGTGGTGGCCTAATGATTTGTACTCACACCATGTTCGGTCTGTTATTTGGTACATGATCAGATTTCATGCTTGAAAATATGGATTAGGAAAAGGGGACCAACATTAATCGATTTATTGTTGTATTAGTTTAGCTTGGACATGGGAGTGACATTGGTGATTATGAATAGGGTTAGTAGTTTTTTATCAGGTATGTTTAGTCACTACTTTATATTACTTTTAGCACACCATTTAGTTCAATTCATTCCCTAATTTCATTATTCAATGATTATAAGGATTGTATTAATTTTCCTTTATAAATATTTTATTTATGAAAGATTACTATTATTATTTCATATTTTATTTTTACTCTATACCAGGGTGTATAGTCTCCCAACTATATTATTTACACCCTCGCTACTTTTTGGCAGTCTCTGATGTATTGGGAGCCATGTCTAAGGTCATGTAATGACCAAACTCAGCTGCATGTGGGAATATCGGGTTGGGGATATTACAACACACATGACCATAATCAAAATAAAATTTTCATCCCTCAGCCTATAAAAACTCCATGTTGATTTTTTTATCATTAACCCATAGAAAATGATTTAATAACATGAAAGTCTCTATCATCAACGATCACATTAGTGATCCTACTCACCAAATCAAGGCACAACTAACCTAATGAATTAAAATAGATAGAATTGTCTCTATAAAAAATTCATAACATATATACATATAAAATATAGTCTATCACATTTAATGATAATTAAAAACCCACATAAATATATTAGATTAAATTCTCTCGGACCATAAGACCAAATCACATGTACTTAAATAGAACTAGTCTGGACCAATGATATAAGCCATCAATCATTTTCCCTCCCAATGTCTTACGAACATTAAATGGGAAATAAATTATTCTAAGATTTAACTTAAAACATGTTAAAATAATGGATCCTATCTTCAATGGGATAGGATTAATATTAACCCAAAAAATAAAAAATATTAATGCATAGTTTTCTTTTATGGTTTCTCGATCATTTAGTAAACCATAAAAATATGTTGGATCACTCAGCACAATTTTCAATCCATGAACCAATGTCTGCACCTAACAAACTATGCTACTAACGGGAAATTCATTGTCCCCAAACAATGAACACTAACCATACATGGCTATAAGAAATTATAGTTCTTGTGAAAATGATCAATTAATGCCCAATTTTTATAATTGATTCCAAGAACCACCCAAAAAAGTATCCATCGTCTCAATATATGAATTTTAGGTAATGTTCCGCATTTGTAAAAAAAAATAAACCCATGTCACAAGGTCCTACATAATTTACTCTATATTTTATGGTTCATTTTAATAAATATTTCCACACACTCATACAAATGGATAATGATTCATTCCTATAACCCACACTCAAAACCTTCATATCCTAAATTTTATATCAAAAAAACATTTCACCAAAGCAATTTAGGCTATCCAAGCTCACACATATTTCTATATCCAATGAAAAATAGAAAATTTATATTTAGAATAACCCATTTCCCTTCCACTAAAAAATTGAATTTAATTAAATTACTCTTTTAAAATCATTACTCCCTCTCAAACTTCATTAAATTAAATTTTATTAATGTATTTATTATGTATTTTTAAAATATTCATCAATCAATTTAATCAATCTATTAATATAATTAATTATATAAAAATTTATATGAACTTTTAATTTTTTAAATTAAAATCCATATTTAATGACATATATAAAATATATCATTTTTAGATTTTAGAACAAAAAAACACGAAACTATTTTTTAATATGTCATATAAATAAATAAAAAAATCAAAGAAATTTCAATACATAAAATGATACAAAAAATAATAAGACAAATAAAAACAATAAAAAAATAATCTATATAGTTATCATAAGATTAAAAGAAACATACAATAAATACATGCAAAAAATGGCTAATAGAGCCAACTAACCAAATTCGTGAGTTTCAAACTTCTAACTGACCCAATCGTAACACATTTATAACAATAATTCAAATTTTTGAATGTTATACTATAGTCCCATTGTAATTTTTCTATAAGCATATTATTGTTCACATTCATGATTGATCTAGTTAAGTGGCCTAATAACCCACACCTTTTGTAGATCTAACTTGGTTATCATTATTCACCAATTCATGGTGTTCTTTCATACCTGAAGGACTTTCACCTCTCTTTTGTTTGAAAAAATTGAGAGATTTTATATCATGCACCACTTTAATATTCCCACTATTACACCTCCCAAAGACCCTCCCTCTACTTTCCTATAATGCATTCCCAATGCACCAGTTGTCCAATATTCACCCATTTGTTAGTAATTTCTTCACTTCTATCTAAAACTCAATTCAAATTTAATGCAAATCAAAAATATTTTGAATAGTAATAGTAATAATCATAAAAGGTAGTAAAATAACTTGAGTTACTTCTAATTAATTTTGGACACCTTATTTCAACAAGACCCTAACACGGTATAATTATAACTTTTTAAAAAATTATATGAAATAAAAAAACCATAAGACCACTATATTCATTTTATATTATCCAAAAATCAGGAAATCCAAAATACACATACCTCTAATAACTTTTATAAAATTATGATCAGATATTTTCTCCACTAAAATTACTATATAAAAACTACCTAACAATTCAAACTTCCAAAGAAACACAAAGGCTTCACCGAAATAATTTCTCAATCAAAAAAACCCTTAATATGTGATATGACATTATAGTTTTTCAAATAATTTGTTTACATCGCACTAGAATTTACAATAATTTATAAGAAAAACCATATCATCCAAGATATATTGTTCCAGATATAGATAATTATTCTCCATAAAATACTTAGAAATTGAATTAAGTTCCACTAGCATATAAAGAGTGATAAAAGAAGAGGTAGGTGGAATAATATAGAATCTTACCTTTTAATTAGTTGATGAAAAACTAGGAATCCTTAAGAGAAAGAGGAGAAATGGTGGCAAGGCCCCCTAGGGTCGCATGCCCTTCGAGGAAGAATAAAGTAGGGGAACAAAAAAATGAGATGGGGATATTTAAAAAATAGTGTTAATTTTAATGAAATCATGTCTAGACTATATTGATTTTATAACCATGTACAAATATACTCATAACTACTACCTCTATTAGAATAGATTTAATGGTTTGGGATCTATGCACCCTAACCATGTATAGTATATCCTTTTTATTTATCCTTACACCTCCATATACTTCGTTGATTAATGGATTTTTTGGGATTTGGTTTCCCTAGTAAAATAGAGATATCCCCTATTTATCTTCTCCTTTTTCCTTCTCTTTACCTCATTTGATTTTAGAGACTTGAATTTATGGATTTGGTGTCAATTCAATAGGATAATGGTGGAATCTAATTATAATGGGGAGTATGTTTCCTAGGTTAGGTAGAAAAATCTAATGGAGTATGATCATAAAGGTTTGTTCATTATTTCATTGGTGATAATTGAACAATAATATTCATTAGAGGATAAAAATATTATTTTTACCTAAAATCTACTCACCGAGCATAATGGTGGAGGATCATATCTATAGGGATGGAATTAAAGTATAATTCAAAAGGAAATTATTATTTTTAATGAAAACAATTTTGTACAGCAATAAAAAATAATGTTTAAATTATTTTTTTGGAAGTAAAAAAAATAATTATGAAATATTTGTAAAATGGGATGAAAATTGAAGTAGAATATGAGTGTAAATTCATTGGAGTGGTGGAAAAATAAGAAAAAAGTAGTTTATGATATAGGGGTATTCTAATTATGTGATCACAAAAATATATTCCCCAATTCTTAGAAAATTTGGGATTGAACTGGACTAGATATCATATAAATTTTTTAAACAAAATTTACTAATAATTCATCATATTGATGGTTTTATTATTTCATTTTTCAATTTCATAATTAATTTTAGAAATGGAAAATAATGTGATAAATGTATTCATTAAGTTCAATTTATTAATTGACCATTTCATGCTACTATTCATTGATCCAAATTCATATTTTTAAATTATTTTTATAAGAAAAAATTACATTGACAATTTGATTCACGATCAATATGATCTATTATTGATTATTGAAAATTGGAAAAAAAATATCAATGAAATAATAATAGGAGGTAAATGATCCAATTTTGATATTAATTTCAATAACGAGGTCAAAGAAATATTATCCAGATAATATAATTAATCTAAAAATGTTTATCCATTGAACATATTTTAAAAAAAAGACTATAATTAAATGAATCTATAATGTAAATAGAAGTGAAGAAAATGTTCTAAATAATAACAGTCTTCTCTATCAACTTGTTCACCCCTTCACTATGTATTCATTTACCTCTGAACCCACTACCTTAGATTTAATATATTTATTGTGTGTGAAGTATGTTTATTTCAATATCCCCCAAGAAAAATTAATTGTATCCCTTTAAATTCCTCCTCCCACATTGAGTTATCTTCACTACCATAAATTTGTTACAATATATCAAAAAAATGCACCCAAGTAACTCATCATCTAACCTCCAATTGGAACCAAAATAATTGATTACTTCTAATCAACTATTAATTTAAAAATTTATTAATTATTATATTTTCCTAATTTTATTAAAGAAATTAATATTTTTAATTCTTTTTGGGCTCATCTTCTTACTCAGATTTGACATGAGATCTTTCAATTCCTAATAGTGTTGAATATACACTTAAATAAATAAATGAAATATTTAATTTAGGTAAATTTTTCTTCCACGTTGTTTTATTGATAATAATCTATTATGGATTAAATAGCTTAAATATTAATTGAATCTGATTCAAAAAATTAATGAATATGGAAATAAATGTATATAGATATATTAAATATAGTCTATGTGTTTCATTAAATGAAATACTCTATTGGTGGATATATAACGGGACGTGATCCCTCTTGTTGATATATAGAATTTTGGGAAAATCCTCTCAAATATCTATTCATTCTCGTATCTTATTTATCACCATTTTTAAATCTGCGGGAACTAATACAAGTGTGTGGGAGTCCTTTAATATATATTTGTATCCATAGGTCAGTGTAATCCCTTAGAGTCATGAAGAATTTGTTGGTAGTTCTAATGGTTTTCATCAAGAAAAAACAATTCGAGATTACTGCATTGGCTATCCGTGTATGCACATTTATGTTCATCATTTATTACATGTTGATTCCATAAAATATAGATTATATTGGGTTTTCTTTCATTATTATGTACATATCATAGACAATTATAACCCAGCAGTGGTATCATATAGTGGGATTCATTAACAGATCGATGTTTTCATTTTGTTGTTTAATGAAGAGCATATTTTACAAGTTGTAAAATGGATTTTTCAACCCTAGAAATAAACATGAAAATTCATATTATTATTTAATAATTAAATAAAAGGTTTATTTATTTACTTATATAATTCATGTCTACAAAATAGCTCATAAAATGGGAAAAACATTAAAAATATTAGCTTAATAAATAAAATTATTATCCTTTGTCAAATATGAAAAGTTCATATTTATTAATTTTGTTCCTGAAAATAAATAAAGTATTTATTTTAAATATGAAAAATAAATTAAGGATTGAAATATATTATTTATATATTGTTTATAAATAATGGAAAAGATATTTCAAAATATTTACAGAATTTATAAATTTGTTTTATAAATTAATTACCTATAAGAAATTTATGGTTAATTGATAAATATTTTTCAAATATTTATGGTTTATAAAATGTTAATTAATCAAATGCAATGGTATTTTGAGAACATTATAATTTATAAATAAAATTAAATTAATTAATTATAAGTTTATTTACAATTAATAGTTAAATATTTATGAAACATTTATCAATAAAATATTACAAGTTTTAAATACTAATATTTTAAATAGCAGCCACTAAATTATTTAGCATGCCTTGTGATCTAAAAATAAAATTTTTATTCAAGATTCTTATGGTTTACTTTTTAAAATGTTATAAATTATAAATTAAGGCTAAAATAAATTTTTTTTTGAAATTTTTAATTGTTATTAAATAATTAATTTTAAGTTATTCAAATTAAATAAGTCTTATTTAAAGTAGTTTCCAAAAACAATTTGTTAAATAATTAAACTGTATATTTATAAATAAAATTCAATAATGAATTTAATTAGATTTTTTATAAATAATGAAAAGGTTTTACGGAATATTTGAAAAAATTATAAAAGGGGTTTTATAAATTAATTAACTATAAAATTTTTATGGTTAATTGATTAAATGTATTTAAAACATTTATTAAAAATATTAATTTAATATTATTGAGTTTGTATTAGGAATATACTTTTCACATTAATATGTTTTAGAAATTTTATAAATCATCATAAAGGGTATTTAAACATTTTTAACTAAAATTATATGACATCTTTGTAATCATTAAATAAATTTATTTAAAATTTTAATTTTATTCATAAAAGAGTTTTTAAATCTCATAAATATGGTCAAAATAGAAAAGGGTTTTATATTAATAATTATGAATTGTTCGTGATTAATTAATTTGAAATTGTTCCAATTAAAAGGATTCAATATTTAAATAAATTATTTAAACTATATCAGAAGGTATTGATTATTGGTTTAATCCAAGAATTAAATAATAAATTCAAATTCCATATAATAAATAATATGGAAGAGTTCATATTGCAGTTATAATAAAATATTTTTTATTTGAAATCATAGAAGTTCTATAATGTTATCTAATTTATAAAAGGGTTTGTAATCATATTTTATTTATGAATTATTCATAAATGGTTATCTCATGTTTAAATACTTAAATTATTCATTTATTTATATTTTATTCCCTACTTTATTCATAGTTAGAAATTGTTTATATTAGGAGTGTTTATGATTTAGTTTAGCAGTTAAAATGCTTCTAGGTGGTATATCCTTGCATTATATTCTAGGTGTGACTCCATAAAATTTAGTTTTCTATATACCTTATCCTTGGTTTGTAAATGAATTTATTATCTTGAATTCATTTTTGGGAATATTTTATGCATATTAGGTATTATAGATATCATTAATTGAATTCTCTCTTGAATAAAGTCTCCCTGGGTAGTGGGACTTGAGGTCGGACCACTAATCAGCCCATAGGCTTATACATTTAATAAAAAGGTGAATGGGGTTGGTTATATGTTGCTCTAGGCTTACTCAAGTGGAGAGTATCAATCTCATGTTTCTCTGTGACTTTACATGGGAATTTTATATACCATATACATATGATGAATTCTAATATGTATGAATATGTTTAGATACTATTTTAAGTTGAGTGATGCAAACTTTTAGGTTTATTGAAAATTACACATTAATGTGGTTTGAGGGCATTAATTTGATGGTAGGAATAGTGATTTCAAAACTAAATCCTTAGAATCATTCATACACAAAATAGAATAAAAGCATGAGAAGATAATGATTACATAATTTGTAATAAATTTGAATTTAATATGAATTTTATATACCTAAAATTGGTGAGTCTTTAAAATAAAACCTTAAAAATAAAAAGTGTGATATTTAGTCCAGAGAAACACTTTTCAAGAACTCGATCATCCAACCATATAGTTTAAATCCAAAGTGGGGTGCCCCTGAATTACTTTGTGTATAGAAAGAAATTAATGAGTGACTTAAGATTATTAAATGGTTAGTTTCATACGGGAATTAGGGTTCTCATGGATATTCATTTCTTAGCATGATTTTTATTTCTCTTTAGGTTACACTTAATTTTGAAACCTCAAGGGTTAGGATACTATAGGTATATAATTTAGTATTTCCATATGATGGATTTGGATAAAGGGTTATTCACTAAATTAATGATGGGTCACAACTGTTGTGGTTTTGATTAATACCTACCTAAATAACTAAAGTAATGAGTTACACTCCAAAGTGGGGTCAATTCTTATTGAAATATAGATCTTCTATCGCTAAAAAGATATGATGTTGAGTATAAAAAATTTGAGTGGGAGAACTATCATTACAAATTCTTCATTAAAAGATATAAGACATTATATTCATATTATAAGAATTTATATTATTGATAAAAAATCATCATAATAAAACTAAACTTTATAATTAATCCTTGAAAAGTGAATCTTAAAGAATGTAAGTCATAAGACTAATATCTTAAGAAAATTTATTGAGCTAGATAAATATTCTATTGGTTGGAATATTTCCTTCCTGAGTATCCAACTGTTGAAGTTGTTCAACAAGTGACCTTAATGTTTTTAGAACATAGAACATATAAAGTTTCTGTAACATCCCAGGTAAATGAAGAATAAAGAATTTTCATATTTATTAATATTTACAAATTAAATATTAATTTTACTTTAAAGGGGTTGCTATGTTCGATTGTGTACTCGATACGCAATGATGAGTTTCTTTGAAAACTTACGTTGCACACTAATAATAAAATAATATTATTTTAAATGTTAGTTAACACGTAGCCGTTGTACTGGCATGAATGGATAGAAATAACTAAAATATGATTATATATGTTTGTTAAATGTTTTTACATTTATCCAATAAAAGATAAAGGCTTAAAATACGGAAAGAATTCAATTTTAGGCATTTATACCCTAATTTTCACTAAAGGTTCACTTATCACCTTTTGATGGAGAACCATCATTAAATATAGTTTTGATCACTCTTATACATTCTATTGGACTAAATATAACTCTTCTTTTGAATCGGGACATCAAAATTTACTTTGTGTAAATTTTTGGTATCTTTCCGATAAAGATCATTTTTTAATGAATAGTGTAAAATGTTGTATTTTAATTCAAAACCTCCTTTTAATCGAATTTATTAAGATGATTAGATTATCTTTTGAATTGGTTTTAATGTGAAATTAGAATATATTTTTACCATTAAATCCAATAGTGGTCGTTGGAATTAATTTCACTTTGAAGTTGGACTTAAACTAGTGTCAATCTTTTGATACTTATTGTTTCATAAAAACATGCTATTTGCTCTGATAGTGGGAATTAATTATTAAATTAATTAATGCAACTTATATGTTGTGAATTTTTTAAAATGGAATTCATTTTTGAATTCGGAATATCAAATATAGCTTAGGGTGATGTTTTGGTATTTTTCTGAAAAACGTCAATTTTTGATGAATAGTGAAACCACTATGTGGTACTTATAAAAACTGATTTTTTGTTTAAATGAAATTTTACCACCTCTGTGTTTTGAATTTCAAAAATCCGACATACATGGTTTTCATTAAGAAGTAAAATGTGGTTCAATTAGATTAAAATAATTTTTTGGTGAATAGTAACTTATTAAGTTTTTAATCGCGATTAGAGGTAATTAGTGTAGTTTAAGGTAAAAATAATGTTTAAATAATATGAGATGATCTTGAAACATGCCCTACCCTCATTGGATGTGTCATGGCAGACCAAGACAATCCATGAGTCAACTTGGGGACCCCATGGAGCCACTTTGGTTGGGAAATGACATAAATAACTTTTTATTTAATGTTAAAGTAAAAAATGACACAAACATGGGATGTTTTACTAAAATAATTTTTACATGGGGTTATACAAGTCAGATTTTTGAAAATAAATATTCATTAGAAAGATAAAAGGATTTCCCACATCATGATATTTTTTTTATAATTTTTAGACATTAAATAAATTAAATTATTTATGACATCATGATGATGCAGCGATTACCTCATTAATAAAGGATTTAAATAAAATGGAAAGATAATGTAAAATCTATGACCTACACATGTCCAAAACCTATTGGATGGGTGGATTTAGAACCCTTATCACCTTATCCTAGAAACACATAAAAGTGGGACCATTAAAATCCGAAACTCATTCTAAAATAAAGTAACATTTTCTTACTTTCCAAGAGTGCCCCTCCTCTCCTCTTATAAAAGGCCCCCACTTCTACCTCCTTACCCACACTCCCAAAGCCTTTGGCTCGGCCAACCCCTGCCCATTTTTGCTCTCCACATCCCTCTCTTACTCCTTGAAGGCTCAATTTGGGCAGAAGTCTTCCCAAGGAAGCCTTTGAGCTCAAATCTAAAAGAGTTACCCGATTTTAAGGTAAGGTCTTCTTTTGAGTCCTTTTGTTTTATTTTGCTTCTCCAACCCCCTAAACTCTTTTTATTCTTTTTTTTGTAACAACTCCAGTATACTCAATATACTAGTATGTTTTTATAAGAATGATTAGAGCTACACTTACACACACATACATCTAATGGTTAAAGAACATACTGTTTCCGTGGATGACAAATTTCTGCCTCCCGAAACGATGATTGTTCAACATTATTTTAACACCTTCAAAGATGGCCATTAAGATGACACTATATTTATATATGATATATAATATGTTTATGTTTTCCTTAAGCTTCAGTATTTTTTATTTTGGGCATATCTTTATGGTTTCCATTATGGGTAAACATGATATCTTCATTTAAGGAAGTGCGGACTACTGCCCCCTCAAAGTGATTTGATTCGTTAATGCCATATTTGGGACGTATAAAGGATAGATTTAAAGTTATTATATATGATGTTATACTAGAATTATAATATACCTCTATATTATTATTATTTCTTCCCATTAAATTATGAGATAGAAATGAAAGTAGCATTCATGCGTACGTACGGCTTACCGTCTCCATGAACGGTGCATTTCATTTCTTATCCCCAAATGTAATGTACTATTAAAAGTACATGTATATAATGGATATATATAATGAATGATAAATATAACTGATGAATATAATTCTGGAATTAAAATATACATACCTCTCATTTAGTTTTAATTCCATTAATATGACAAAGAAATGAAAGTAGCGTTCATGCGTACGTACGGATTACCGTCTCCATGAATGGTGGATTTCATTTCTTACCTCTAAATGATTATGTAATATTATAAATACATGTATATGCTGGATATATATGATATATATTCTATCCAAATTAGGAATGTCATTCTGGATATAAAGAACCTTTGACCACATGAACAACATGTAATTGTAAGAAGTCCACTTTTGACTTAAGAACCAAATATCGACAAAACAAACATTATTAACTTAAATGGTTACATAATGTTTATAACATGGAAATAAGTGATATAAAAGTAATCATGAACTTGAAAAAGGTTCTTAATCAATTATAAATTAACTCATGTTTATTATTCAGGACGTTAAAGAATGATCGATTCAAGTTAGACCCGAGGTAAGGGACTTCGTCTCAATCTCCTTTCATTGAGGTATATTTCGTTTTATACCCAACTATCTTTTATACGGTGTATAAACCCCTTTGACTTTTACTTTTATACAAAAGGAATCTTTTTCTACGAAGTGTTTTACTAAACGACAAAAAGGAATGTTTCTTTTAACGTACGCGGTGACAACGACCTTTTCCGCCGCCGCGAGTATTATTTGGTCTTTGGCTTCCTCAACAAGTCATAATGTTTTCAAAATAAAATAAATACCATATACTCTTTTATGTATTTTGGTATTGAAAATGGTTTTGATAAAGGATTCTATTATGTCAATATATTTAAATGATATATTGTGATTGAAATGTGGAAATTTTATCATTCCTTTATATTGCTTTTATGTTTTATGATTTTATATTGGTACTTGAACATTTGACGGGTGGTTACGTGATAAACCATGTGACGGGTGGTGCCGTGAATACCAGGACGGGTGGTTACGTTATAACCTCCAATACATTGGGTATGGAAGTCAGCCGTATGGCTATTCCATTAATTATGTATGGAAGTTGGCCGTATTAGAATTCCATTGAGTGATATGTGTGGAAGTCGACCGTATGGTTATTCCACTTAAGTATGTTTATGTCCCAAGTTACCTTTATATATGTTATGTGTTCTTTATATGGGTTTTATGGTAATCTTTTGGTTACAAAAAGGTAAGGAATGATATTTTATTCAACGAAGAGTTTTTTTACTACTTCATAAAGGTGAAAAGTATTACTTTGATAAAGTATACATGGTTTAATTTTTGTTTTGATAAACTAACAGTTTTCATTCTTTGTGTATCCCTTACTGAGCTCTTTATGCTCACCCCAAGTTTTTTTGAAATGTTTTTCACAGGACCTAATGTGGAATAGGGTCAAGGATGGGATCAAGGGAAAGTCATGCTATATAAAACATGGAACTAGACATGTTTCTTTTTAAGATTTTTTTATTCTAAGGAAACTTAGTAGAAGTGTCTACTTTGTAATCTTTTGAGATGTAATGGTTATGCTCTAATTCTCTAAAACTCTAAACCTGAAAAGATCCTCAATGTGAATTATTCATTTAATTCAATATTAAGTAATGTTTAAGGCCGGGGCCTTATAGTTGGTATCATAGGTCAGTTTAGACAACTTTAGGAGTTAGAAAATTGATAAATTATAAGTTAATTTATGGTATGACTGAAATGATATAGAATTTAAAGATTACCATGTTGCTTATCCTAAGATATTTCTTATGTTAAGAATGGTTTTTCATAGAGGAAACAGAAAATCTTTTTTGGGAAGGCATACAGAGGGAAATGACCTTTCAAATCAGTATCCTGAGATGGTCAGATTCAGAATTTAGCAGTTTACTACAGTGATGGCTCAGTTGAATCAGGTGATAAATGGTGGTTGTGTTATTGATGATATTGGGGTTTTTTCTGAAAGTAAAGAGGAGCATGAAAGAAATTTAAGGGTTATCTTGGAAACCTTAAAAGAAAATAAGCTATATGGGAAATTCAGAAAGTGTGAGTTTTGGTTACAACAAATTTCTTTCCTGGGTCACATTGTTTTAAAAGATGGCATAACTGTTGATCCTACTAAAACAAAAGTTGTTGAAGAATGGCCAAGACCCACAAATGTAACTGAGATCCGTAGTTTTCTTAGTTTGGTAAGTTACTACCGAAGGTTTGTTGAAAAATTTTCATGGTTATCTTGCCCGATGACTAAGCTAACTCGGAAGGGTGTTAAGTTTATCTGGACAAAAGAATGTGATGATTGTTTTCAGGAGTTGAAAAGAAGATTGGTGAATGCTCCAGTTTTGGAACTTCCTTCTAGGAATGGTGAGTTTGTTATCTACAGTGATGCTTTGTTGAAGGGACTTGGTTGTGTCCTTATGCAGAATGATCAGGTAATTGCATATGCTTCACATCAGTTGAAAACTCATGAGGTAAATTACCCTACACATGATTTGGAATTAGCTGCTGTTGTTTTTGCTTTAAAAATTTGGAGGCATCATTTGTATGGAGTAAAGTGTGAAATATATACTGATCAAAAAAGTTTAAAGTATATATTCACTCAGAAAGAATTGAACATGAGACAGAGGATATGGCTGGAATTAATGAAGGATTCTGATTATACAATTCACTACCATTCGGGAAAATCAAATAAAGTGGCTGATGCTTTGAGTCAAAAAAGTAATGCTTAATTAACCATGCTACGTTTGGAAATAGAGATCCTTTGGTTTTTGATTTGATGAACTTTTGCATAGAAGTTGTTGGGGCAGGAAGTTCTTCTGTTTTGTTTCAGGTATCAATGAGATCATCCCTATCAGACAGAATTAAGCAAGCACAGAGGGAAGACAGTGAGTTGCAGAAAAAGGTAGAGCTGGTTCAAAAAGGTTAGTTGCATGAATTCAACATTGATAGTGATTGTGTTTTGAGATTTGGGAAGATATTCTGTGTGCCTTGTGATTCACAGTTGAAGAGAGAGTTGTTATGTGAAGCTCATAGTTCTCCGTTTTCAGTTCATCCTGGCAGTACTAAGATGTACAGAGATCTGCGGGAATATTACTGGTGGGATGGAATGAAAAGAGATATTGCTGATTTTACTGTGAAGTGTTTGACTTGTCAGCAGGTTAAAGTAGAGTGGCAGTTACTGAAAGGGATGCTTCATCCTCTACCAGTGCCAGAGTGGAAATGGGAGAATATATCCATGGACTTTGTTGTGGGATTACCGAAGACATATCGAGGTAATAATGCAATCTGGGTTATTGTTGATCGCTTGACTAAATCTTCTCATTTCCTTCCTATACGAGATAATTTTTCCCTAGATCAACTTTCCCGTTTGTATCTTAAGGAGATAGTCAGGTTACATGGATTTCCTCTCTCCATTGTGTCCGATCGTGATCCCAGGTTTACTTCTAACTTTTGGAAAGGCCTTTAGAAGTCGTTGGGTACTGAATTAAATTTTAGTACAGCTTTTCATCTGCAATCAGATGGGCAGTCAGAACAAACAATTCAGACCTTGGAGGATATGCTACGATCTTGTTCGATGGATTATCAGGGAATTTGGGACCAACATCTTTCTTTGGTTGAATTTTCATATAATAACAGTTTTCATTCCAGTATACAGATGGCACCATATGAGGCATTATATGGGAAGCGGTGTCGAACTCCAGCATTTTGGGATGAAGTGGGTGAAAGGAAGATGATGGGACCAGAATTGGTAGAAGAGATGACAAAAAAAGTTTAGTTGATTCAGAAACACATGAGAACAGCTCAGAGCAGGCAGAAAAGTTATGCAGATAACCGGAGGAAGGATATATCTTTTGAGGTAGGTGATCATGTTTTTCTAAAAGTCTCACCATGGAAAAGTGTGATGCGATTTGGTAAGAAAGGAAAGCTGAGTCCAAGGTTCATTGGACCATATGAAATTCTGGAGAGAGTTGGATCAGTTGCATACAGAGTGGCATTACCTCCAATTTTATCATAGGTACACAATGTTTTTCATGTTCCGATGTTGAGGAAGTATATGCCAGATTCATCTCATGTTTTCAGCCCAGAGGTAGTTCAGTTGGAAGAGAATCTCTCTTATGAAGAACAACCAGTCCAGATTCTTGAATGAAGAGAGAAAGTGTTGCGAAATAAGGTAATCCACCAAGTAAAGGTTTTGTGGAAAAACCATATGGTTGAAGAGGCAACGTGGGAATCTGAAAATGCTATGAGGGATAAATACCCCCACTTCTTTTGATAAGTGAATAAAATTGCGAGAATGCAATTCCCAAAAGGGGGGAAGGATGTAACATCCCAGGTAAATGAAGAATAAAGAATTTTCATATTTATTAATATTTAAAAATTAAATATTAATTTTACTTTAAAGGGGTTTCTATGTTCGATTGCGTACTCGATACGCAACGATGAGTTTCTTTGAAAACTTACGTTGCACACTAGTAATAAAATAATATTATTTTAAATGTTAGTTAACACGTAGCCGTTGTACTGGCGGGAATGGATAGAAATAACTAATATATGATTATATATTTTTGTTAAATGTTTTTACATTTATCCAATAAATGATAAAGGCTTAAAATAAGGAAAGAATTCAATTTTAGGCATTTATACCCTAATTTTCATTAAAGGTTCACTTATCACCTTTTGATGGAGAACCGTCATTAAATATAGTTTTGATCACTCTTATACATTCTATTCGACCAAATATAACTCTTCTTTAGAATCGGGACATCAAAATTTACTTTGTGTAAATTTTTGGTATCTTTCCGATAAAGATCATTTTTTAATGAATAGTGTAAAATGTTGTATTTTAATTCAAAACCTCCTTTTAATCTAATTTATTAAGATTATTAGATTATCTTTTGAATTGGTTTTAAAGTGAAATTAGAATATATTTTTACCATTAAATCCAATAGTGGTCGTTGGAATTAATTTCACTTTGAAGTCGGACTTAAACTAGTGTCAATCTTTTGATACTTATTGTTTCATAAAAACACGCTATTTGCTCTGACAGTGGGAATTAATTATTAAATTAATTAATGCAACTTATATGTTGTGAATTTTGTAAAATGGACTTCATTTTTGAATTTTCGGAATATCAAATATAGCTTAGGGTGATGTTTTGGTATTTTTCTGAAAAACTTCAATTTTTGATGAATAGTGAAACCACTAAGTGGTACTTATAAAAACTGATTTTTCATTTAAATGAAATTTTACCACCTCTATGTTTTGAATTTAAAAAATCCGACATACATGGTTGTCATTAAGATTTAAAATGTGGTTCAATTAGATTAAAATAATTTTTTGGTGAATAGTAACTTATTATGTTTTTAATCGCGATTAGAGGTAATTAGTGTAGTTTAAGCTAAAAATAATGTTTAAATAATATGATATGAGATTTAAACATGTCCTACCATCATTGGATGTGTCATGGCCGACCAAGAAAATCCATGAGTCAACTTGGGGACCCCATGGATCCACTTTGGTTGGGAAATGACATAAATAACTTTTTATTTAATGTTAAAGTAAAAACGACACAAACATGGGATGTTTTACTAAAACAATTTTTACATGGAGTTATACAAGTCATATTTTTGACAATAAATATTAATTAGAAATATAAAAAGATTTCCTACATCATGATATTTTTTTTATAATTTTTAAACATTAAATAAATTAAATTATTTATGACATCATGATGATGCAGCTATTACCTCATTAATAAAGGATTTAAATATAATGGAAAGATAATGTAAAATATATGACCTACACATGTACAAAACCTATTGTATGGGTGGATTTAGAAGCCTTATCACCTTATCCTCGAAACACATAAAATTGGGACCATTAAAACTTGAAACTCATTCTAAACTAAAGTAACATTTTCTTACATTCCAAGAGTGCCCCTCCTCTCCTCTTATAAGAGGCCCCCACCTATACCTCTTTACCCAAACTCCCAAAGCCTTTGTCTCGGCCAACCCCTTCCCATTTTGGCTCTCCACATCCCTCTATTACTCCTTGAAGCCTCACTTTGGGCAAAAGTCTTCCCAAGGAAGCCTTTGAGCTCAAATCTAAGAGAGTTACCCGATTTTAAGGTAATGTCTTCTTTTGAGTCCTTTTGTTTTATTTTGCTTCTCCAAACCCCTAAACTCTTTTTATTCTTTTCTTTTGTAACAAATACAGTATCCTAAATATACTAGGATGTTGTTATAATAAGGATTCTAGCTATACTTACACACACCTACATCTAATGGTTAAAGAACAGACCGTTTCCGTGGATGGCGAATTTCTGCCTCCCGAAACGATGATTGTTCAACATTCTTTTAACACCTTCAAAGGTGGCCATTAAGATGACACTACATTTATATATGATATATAATATGTTTATGTTTTCCTTAAGCTTCTGTATTTTTCATTTTGGTCATAGCTTTATGGTTTCCATTATGGGTAAACACGATATCTTCATTTAAGGAAGTGCGGACTACCGCCACCTCAAAGTGATTTGATTCGTTAATGCCATATGTGGGACGTATAAAGGATGGATTTAAAGTTATTATATATGATTTTATACTGGAATTATAATATACCTCTATATCATTATTATTTCTTCCCATTAAATTATGAGATAGAAATGAAAGTAGCGTTCATTCGTACGTACGGCTTACCGTCTCCATGAACGGTGCATTTCATTTCTTATCCCCAAATGTAATGTAATATTAAAAGTACATGTATATAATGGATATATATAATTAATGATACATTTAAATGATGAATATAATTCTGGAATTAAAATATACATACCTCTGATTTAGTTTTAATTCCATTAAAATGACAAAGAAATGAAAGTAGCGTTCATGCGTACGTACGGCTTACCGTCTCCATGAACGGTGCATTTCATTTCTTACCTCTAAATGATTATGTAATATTATAAATACATGTATATGCTGGATATATATGATATATATTCTATCAAAATCAGGAATTTCATTCTAGATATAAAGAACCTTTGACCACATGAACAACATGTAATTGTAAGAAGTCCACTTTCGACTTAAGAACCAAATATCGACAAAACAAACATTATTAACTTAAATGGTTACATAATGTTTATAACATGGAAATAAGTGATATAAAATTAATAATGAACTTGAAAAATTATCTTAATAAAGTAGAAATTAACTCATATTTATTATTCAGGATGTTAAATAACGATCGAGTCAAGTCAGACCCGAGGTAAGGGACTTCGTCTCAATCTCCTTTTATTGAGGCATATTTCATTTTATACACAACTATCTTTTATACGGTGTATAAAACCCTTTGGATTTTACTTTTATACAAAAGGAATCTTTTTCTATGAAGCGTTTTACTAAATGACAAAAATGAATGTTTCTTTTAACGTACGCGGTGACAACGACCTTTTTCGCCGCCACGAGTATTATTTGGTCTTTGGCTTCCTCAAAAAGCCGTAATGTTTTTAAAATAAAATAAATACCATATACTCTTTTATGTATTTTGGTATTGAAAATGGTTTTGATAAATGATTTTATTATGTCAATATATTTAAATGATATATTGTGATAGAAATGTGGAAATGTTATCATTATTTATATTGGTTTTATGTTTTATTATTTTATATTGGTACTTGGACATTTGACGGGTGGTTACGTGATAAACCATATGACAGGTGGTGCCGTGAATACCAAGATGGGTGGTTAGATTATAACCTCCAATGCATTGGGTATAGAAGTCGGTTGTATGGCTATTCCATTAAGTATGTATGGAAGTTGGCCATATAGCTATTCCATTAAGTGATATGTGTGGAAGTCGACCGTATGGTTATTCCACTTAAGTATGTTTATGTCTTAAGTTACCTTTATATATGTTATGTGTTCTTTATATGGGTTTTATGGTAATACTTTGGTTACAAAAAGGTATGTAATGATATTTTATTCAGCGAAGAGTTTTTTTACTACTTCATAAAGGTGAAAAGTATTACTTTGATAAAGTATACATGGTTTACTTTTTGTTTTGATAAACTAATAGTTTTCATTCTTTGTGTATCCCTTACTGAGCTCTTTATTCTCACCCCAAGTTTTTTTGAAATGTTTTTCACAGGACCTAATGTGGAATGGGGCCATGGATGGGATCAAGGGAAAGTCATGCTATATAAAACATGGAACTAGACATGTTTCTTTTTAAGAGTTTTTTATTCTATGGAAACTTAGTAGAAGTGTCTACTTTGTAATCTTTTGAGATGTAATAGTTATGTTCTAATTCTCTAAAACTCTAAACCTGAAAAGATCCTCAATGTGAATTATTCATTTAATTCAATATTAAGTAATGTTTAAGGCCGAGGCCTTATAGATTCCCTGTGTGTTTCAAAATAATTTAATGAAAAATTACATAATAAATTTTAGACTCACCTTATATACTAGATATTATTGGGTATATCAATGATATTAAACATAATTGAATAAGATAATGAATTTAAGAGGATATAATGCTTATTCTGATTAAGGAATTCATTCTTTTGTCATATTAAAATAAGAAAATTGAGTTCATGAAAATTATACCCAATATTCACAAACATTTGAGAATAAATAAATTAATAAATAAAATATCTATGTTATGGTGCTATATAGATAGTACAAGGTGGTAAGATTTCATTACCAAAAGGGGAAAATTTGGAAATTCCTACAATATTTCCTCAAGAATCCTATTATGGTTAGTTTAAATTTTAGAGTACTATCTAGAAGGATTAATCATTATATATGATGGGATTTTCTAGCATACCTGAAGGGGTTTTGGGAATTTCATGAAATATACCTACCATGTATTAATGTTATAGAAAGGGATTCTTCGATTTTAAATGGTATATGATACCAAGTGTATGTTTTAAAATTATTTTAAATATACAAGGTTTCAAAATATAATGAGGAATTTAAAATATCATATAATTTTCATTGAAGTTATGAAGTAAATATTTTCTAAATTATAAATTTGAGTGTAACAATGTTTATCAATCTTGGATGAATCTATGTAAAGAATGTGTATCTTCATCTCAATTATCATATATTATAATAGGTGTTAACAAAGTTTTTTTATGAACATGATAATATGATTAATTATATACATCGATTTTATGATTCATTAGATTCTATAACATAATTTAAGAAGATGATATGGATAAAATTATTTTATCCAGGATAATGTGTTTATCTAGCTATTTATTAAAATATGATGGAATATTATTCTCACCCATGGGGTGTATTTTAAGGAATAAAATCTTATTTTTCAAGAAAATACTCTAAAAATAGAATTACATATAATATATGGAAACAATATATTATTTTTTTGATATTTCCACTAAAATGAAATAAGTGTAATTTGAGGGAGGATAGAGAGGGTTTACCTTGGGAGTGATGAAGAGTGAAAATGATAGCACAACTCCCACAACATTATTTGAAGTGAAATTAGTGAAATAGATGGACACCATGAAATGTTCTCATTGTGATTAAAATATAAGGTTCATTCTATATGGTACATTGGGGTGATTGAAAACAGGACTTTTTCTTTAGTAAAATATGTTACAGTTCAAAAGATCATAAAGTAAGGTAATACCACACAAGATGTCATGAATTGGGATGCTATTGTGAAAATAAATGAGTATTTCAAGTAATATATTATTGCATGGTTTTCCATACTAATGGGTGTAAATGTTTGGATTCTTAATGAGTTATCAAGGATAATCTCTTTGGTGTAGGGTTTCTAAAGTTGAAATATGACTTCAAAAGGATGGGGGTTCTTCCATATCATCTTACCTTCTAAATATTTAAATAGGGGATCTTGGGGGTTCGTCTTTGTCCTACTAAAACTAGGTACTCTAATCATTCAAGTGTGGGATCAATCTTTCAAACCCTTTGAATCTCTTAACTCTATTTCCCAAGTATGGGCTAAATATTTTATACTTATTTAGTTTCAATGGTATCCTGTGATTCTATGGTATGTTGCCTTATCAATTAGGATCACAATAAAAATGGACCGAGAGACTGAAAAATCCATATTTCGGAATTATGATGGGATTTTAATTCAAGTTTATTTTTCATCTCCCTTGATTCATCAATTTTTTTTATCTACTAGTGATGATAACATTACTTTGAAAGTATAGTATAAGAAAATTCATGATTTTTCTAGTCTTTATAAATTTTTTGGACATTTGGATAATTATTTTCAAATAAATATAATTATTATGCTTTATTTTTTAAATTTTCATGACCACGAAGAAGCCTAATGTAGTAAGAAATTACATATTCAAATAAAGAATGGAAAATATGTTTTTGAAACTAATTTATCAACTAGATAACATTTGATATTGGATATAAAGAATAATTAGAGGCCTATTATTGGCCCCTCTGATGGTTTGGATTCACATCTACATGTTTTCCTATGATTATAATGTCTATGAAAAGCTTATGGTCACTGTTTCTAGTCTACGAAGCCCATGCACTCCTTTGGAGGCTGATAAAAGTGAAAAATCCAACCCGGTTGAAGGGTATAATTTAAGAGACCGGCAGGAAGGCATTTATATGATTATAGATGATAAATCCAATGAAATACACCAAATATATACTACCCAATTATAATATACAACTGAATTTTATGCCAATGATGATCAGATAGATAAATGGAATTAGTCCAATTATAATGAAAATGAAGAGAAATGTTACTACTCTAGAGGTAGTGATGTTGTGAATAAAATCTCTAAGGTGGGAGGTTCTTACTCTATTAAACCAAATAAATATAAACCACATATGGACTATTCAAATATGGGAAAAAAATGGTTACAAGGTCCACTAAATATGAATTTAGGATTTTTCTACATATTTCTAAAGAAGACAAACTGAAAATTTGAATGGTGCCTTATGACTTTAGGATGATATAAATAATGGTTTAGAAAAATGGATTAATGTATAAGATGAAAAAACACTCATGAAATATAAGGATGGTTTGATTAGTTTTGACACTTATCTCGAGATCTTGAACTGAATAGTACTGAAGATTAGGAATGATTTTAAAAGTAGTCTAAATTTAGATTATATGACCCTCGCTTAGGCTTGATATCCATTTTGATTTTACTAGATACATTTTATTTATATTGGTCTTTTCAGATGATGTATTCAACCACCACTTTCTTTGGTTGGGGTCCCCTACTATAAGAAGGTTTTAGGTCTAATTTTTTTAATTTCACGAATGTTTTAAGTGATTGTTTTTATTTTATAGTCAACCTTTTGGATATGTGAATGCTTGATGATGGTAATTTTGCTAGATCTTGCAAATTGACAGAGATTTTTAATGATCTTCTTATATAAATCCATTATTTTTTTTATAAAATAGGATGTAAATGGGAATCAAAATTAGGTTGTGTGGTATCGATCTAATGATTTCTATTTCATGTTAAAGGGGTATTTGATGCATATTTTGATTAATTTGTGGCTTCAATAATTCTATTCATAGTGTAGTGGAAAACAGATGCACTATATATGGTTTTCAATCAATATGTTTATTCCACTTCATGTTAGGTTGGGATTCCTATGTGTTGTGTCCTACTTTAAGATATTAAAGGGTGATGAAAATTGGTTGTGGTGTTTCTATAATTATTTTTATCATAGTTTACATAGTTATTTAATTCATAGTGTGATGTCTTATTAAAAGAAATGATTTTATACATAGCTCAGCGAACAACATATGCATTACAGAGGGAAAACATGATGTGTAGTGGTGCTAAAATTAGGTTGATGGTAAATTTGATGTTTTCTTGATGATGATACTCACTTTTAGCATAGAGAGTGGATCCATGGTGTGAGGTATTGTGGATGCACTATTTATTTTTTCACATAGGTGTATCTAGAACATTACTTCTTGATTGGAATATATTGTTGGATACATGAAGGAAAATGAATATTTTGTAGGTATTTTTATTTTTCTATAACTATCAACCTGTTTTGTTTATTTAGCCTTGATTTGGGTACTTTGTACCTTGTTTTCCTCAAACTTTTTGTATGATTTCTACATTTTAATAAAATTTCTATGGTTCATGAATTTGGTTGTCCAACTCAATGGATTAAGTTGTTTAGTATGACATGCCTTATAAATATATTATGAAGATAATATAGTGTCTAAGATTCTAGTTGGATTATTTTTGAACTAAGAGAAGTCAAAATGCCATAAATAAAAGATTATACCAATCTAAGATTAAAAGTATTTATTCTCTTAATGTCTTAAAATTTTTATAATATTTGATGATAAATAAATGTAAATATTTATATTTATTTATCATGATAATGTGAATTATACATGGTATCATAAAAGAATTTATAGGATATGACAATAAAAAATGAAAATATTTACATTTAGTTATTTCAAAAAAGTTAATATATTTTTTACTATTTCTTATTTAGAATGTAAAATTCACTTAATTTCCTAAAAACTTAATAAATAAGTGTAAAGAGAAATGAAAATGGTTACATGTTTTTACCATAGTGAACTGAATGGAACTTTTACCAAAAAGAGTTTAGGATGTGATGGATAAAAATGTAAATGGTAACATTGAACTCAAGGAGGAAGTTTTTTGGAATACTTTCATAACTAATAACTATTTTATGATAAAAATATTTCTAAGTAGACAATATAATATGAAATTAGGAAATTTGATGTTATGAAGTTAAGGATTTTGAATATAGGTTTGAAGAGTTGAACTTAAGGAATATGATTCTTATGTCCCACCAATATTCAAATTAGATTTCTTTGTAAATTTTACTAAATAATAGGTTAGTGGGGGTATTTTATAACATCGTAACATAAGAATGTGACAAGAATTACATAGGGATGTAATGTTCAAAAATAGTAATACATCAACAACATGTGATTCATATAGAATCTTTATATATATATATATAACATAAGATATTGGTTATAATAGTTGTAAACATGTCATGTAATTATAATAAAGGTAATATCTATTTATCATTCATTAATGTGTGATGAAACATTAATTTTACATGAATGGTTGAATGATAAATATCCCCTAAATGTAAAAAATTTGAGTTGTCCCAAATAAATGATCATCATGGAGTATTAGGTGTTATTATGATATGGTATGATTATCTTGAATATATTATTATATTTGTTACAAAGGGTTATAAATGAGATATGAAGAATATATTCTTGAGATAATATATAGAGACTTATTACATGGAATGATCCATGAAAGTATATCTCATTGGATGTTATATGATCATAGATATACTTAGGGGTGTATTATTATTATCAATCTTTCTTACCTAAGGTTGGAGAGATACCTAGAATGGGATCCTTTATACATTTATACCCTACTTATAAAATTATACATATTAACCTATCTAACATGGCATTGGTTGGGTATGTTGTTTATCATTTCATCGATTGGAGTGCAATAAAGATGAGATTTATCCACCTGTATAAAAGGAAAATACATCTATCCATTGAAAGAATTACAATGAAGAAAAGAATGTCCATGATTAACTAAAACAAAAGAGGTGTGTTTAACTACTGGGATGATGGGAATGGAATTTACTCATCCATTTGATGAATTATATGTGAAATATTCTTTGAATTGGTCTATCTATTTCTATGAATCAATAAAATAAGAGTTAGCTATAATATATTGACATGTTCCATGTCTATTGGTCACTTGATGTCATTAGTAAAAAAAAATATAGGTATACATATGATGTATATGATACATCTAGTGGTGTACATGTTTCTATAGAGATATAAGTATCTTTGATGGGGATATTATGATAAACCTTGGAATCTTGAGTAGAAATAATGCTTTTCTAGAGGCTTTTATTTTCTTACATCTATGAAATATAGATTTTATATTTGTTTTAAATGTTTCTAAGTCCTTTAGGGTCACACAGTTAGGCCTCTGGATAAGTATTATGTTTTGTGAAAAGTGTCTATTCCAAAATAAATAGACATTGATAAAACCATATACAAAAAGATATTTGGATGGATTAAAAAATATTTCAAATTTTTCAAAGTATTCTTATGTATTTTAGTGCAAGTGGGAGATTGTTGAATATGAACTAAAATTATTAAATGGAATATTTAATTTAGGATCATTTATCATCCTCATAGTATCATTGATAATAACCTCTTATGTATTAAATGACAGGAATATTCCCTTAATAAGATTAAATGAATTAATGAAAATTGGAATAAATGTATATAGATACCTTAAATACAATTGATGTGTTTCATTAAATAAAACACATCATGGATAGATATATAAAGGAGTGTGATCACTCTTGTTTTCACAACTAAGTTGTAGAAAAACCTGTTGAATCTATCTTCCTTCCCGTATCCAATTTGTCACCCTCATTAAAGACTCTACCCATTCTTCAATTGTGTGGGAGTCCTCTGATAGAGTTTAGGGTTTTTAGGCTAGTGTAACACTCAGTGTTTGGAAGAATTTATTTTCTTCTCTAGTGGTCTTCATCAAGAAAACTCGTTAGAGATTACTAAATTGTATATCCAGGTACTTGCATTTATGTTATTCATTTATTACACATTTATTCCGTCAAACATAGATCATATATATTTGATTATTTTCCACCATGTATATATGATGTACAATGAAAACAAATAAAATAGTTTTTTCAAAGAAAATCTAATTTATGCATCCTTTACTCAATATTGATGAATCTCCTCTGAGACACTTTCTCATACAACTCATGTTCAGATCCAAGAAATCATTGATTCAATATCCCCTTGTAACCTGGATCACCAAAAAAATCAAATTAGGATCTTGATAAAAACTAGTGAAACTCTTTAAATTAAACATTAGAGATTCCGATCAACAATAAACAAAACATCACCCATCCTCTAGTTTAATCTTCTTCAGTAGTTTAGTGACACATTTTGATATATCTAAATAAGATTCGGTTCATAAGCTTCAAAAGTGAGCCTCACCATCTCTCATATCTATGTTTGAATCTATGTCCTCTTAATTACTTCAGTATTTGCTCTTATGTTCAAAGAAATTAATATGAATTATTATTTTTATCTAAATAAGTTAATCTTATGTAGGAGTCCTCTGAATGATATCCCCTTACACAAATTTAATTATCTATAGTAATATTCTATTCTTATATACTAATTCATTATATCCCTTCTACAACTGAGTTAATCTTATGTAGGGGAAAAAGATTCTTTCATAGCCTTAAATTTTAACAATCTACTCTTACATAAAAACAAAAATATCCACCCGAAAAAAGAAAAGATCAATTGATATTAAAATAAATCATTTAAATCTCTATAATCTAAAATCACCCATTTAATTCTGAAAACCTCACAATAAAATTGATTAAAAAAATAATTTTAAATTCAATAAAAAACTATATTTTATCAATTGCATTCATACATATATTAAATTAATCATAAAAATAATTCATGTAACTACAAACCATCCAATTCACTCCAAAAATAATATTTGGATAATAAAATACCAAAACACTCAGAATAATTATTCACAAAATATATAAAAATGATGGAATTGAATAATCAATCAATTAATCACTAAATGTATAGTTTCAATCAAAAATAAAATGAATTATAAATTTAAAATTGAATAACAAAGATGAATAATTTTTCAACCACAGAACATTTTAACAAAAAAATTTGTAAGAATTGTTATAAAAATAGAATATCATTTATTTATAAAATAAATACACAACATTGATCTATTACATTGATTATTTTGTATTTTAATCAAATTTGGATGTTATTGGTTTATGAATTTATGTAGGTTTATGGGAATTTTTTTGGAAGTGGTATCAAGGGTCTTTCAAGGGTAGTTCACACCTCATTGTTTGAGGTTTCAACAAGAATACGTCACCCAGGGATTTTTACCTTGATTGTTCTAAAATAGAAGATGGGAAATAAATTATATAATTTGATTTTATATTATTTTAAGTGATTATATATACTCTTTTATGAATTAGTGGATTGAGGATGATGAGTTATGTATATTACTAGTTGGTCAATTATAGAGTGGAATCTTGAGGGGTAATCTATATTATTTTTATATGTGGTCCCTAATATTACTTTTTATATTTTTTATGTATATATTGTATGGGTTATAAGAGTGGGTATGGGTGTACAATATCCTTGATATGGAAACATGGTTAAGATCCTCTATTTTATGTAGGGATAATGAGTTCATTAGACTCTTAACAAACCCTTACATGTTATATGTTTATTTTTATTCTTGATGATGATTATGTTTCCCACATGGTAGGCTTAGTGAAAGTTTAATTAGGGTTAAAAGTGGCTGCCCATATATGATCTCTGACTCTAATGAACTATAAGGATCATTTTTTCGTAAGTTAAACCCACCTATAAATATTTTTGGTGCTGGAAATATGTGATATGATAAATATCAATTAAGGAGTGAGATTTTAATTTGATTCAAGGCCAAAACGATCCCAAAATCCATCTAAGGGACCATATTCACAATGTTCAATGCCCTATTTGAATCATTATAATCATTAAGGTAATCATACACATGGTTTTTGAGGCATTAACCTCTTTCCATCACATATCTAATTCTCAAAAGTGACCTGGACACCCTGAGGTTGAGGCAGTAACCTCCATGCAGTGTATGTCTATTCATATAAATCACCTTATATTATGAATACATTTAAGGGGATGTGACATTTGATATTCCAAAAAAGGATCTAAATTCTCAAAACTCTAACCTTCATAAGAAAGAGATGATATTGATTTCAAAAGATAACCATCTTTCACAAAACAGCCTCCCATGGGTTCTTGAGAACCTTGAACTATGGTAGATATTCCTTTCATAAAGATCCATGGCCTTTTTATTAAAAGAAATATCTTTTAGGAATTGGGGTTCTGTGAGGTAATTAACCACAACAAAATCAACCACATGGGAACCAAGTCCTTAAATCGAGGTAGGGACACCTAGTTTCTAGAAAGATTCACATTTACAAGACCCCTTCTCTTGGAGAGATCCATGTGTTTCATGAAACCTTAACCATTCATAAAACCCTCAATTTATGTCAAAATATAACCTTCATGAAACCCATTGACTAGGCCTCTCTATGGTGATGACTCTCAAAAAACATCCTTTTGTGAAATTTGAGTACCCAAGGGCCTTGTAACCATAAAAAAATAAAAACATCCATGCCCCAAATTCCTGTGTGATCAGCATCATAAACCCTTATTTCCACTCCCTTCACATTAAGAATGTATTGGACCATTAACTTTCCTTTTTCTCCTAATCATTGGAACCATAATGCCTCTTGCTCCTAAACTTAGGCACCATGATGTGGGGACCACAGATTTAAACTCCTCCATGGTAGTGTTTACACCATGCCCCGCCTAGAGTTTCATAAGCAACATATGCATAAGTATTGAAGGTGGCATCATTAATGGAAACTACCAACCTTTACTTTTGAGTAAGCCAAATTCTATATCCTTCTCTCCTACTTGAATATGGTCTCCTTGGATGTAGGCCCCACGATTTCTAAGATATAAGATATAAAACTACATATCCCACAATTCTAATAGTATGACATTAAACTATAAGAAAATGAATTCATTACATGAATTTAAACTTTATCCTTACCCAGGGGTAGATCACAAGATTCCCCATGTACGATCATCATGGGATGCCACCTCCTCCCCCATAATTAGATAAAAATCCTACACCATGTCACCTCTATCTGTAATCCCTACACAACTATCCACCAAAAAGGGATAAACCTCCATGCCTTGGATAAATATCCATACCTGGGATGGGATGTAACACCTTGAGATTTTATGAATTATTATTTTTGAATTAATTTAATTTTTTGATATTTTTCATTACATGCAACAATGAATATATATATTATTATATGACATCACTTAGTGTGGCTAGAATTATATGAAACTCAAAGTCAATATTTCACTACAATAAACAATTAGATTAGCTTGTGGTACATGAAACACTATGGTTGGCTTATTTTACACACAATTTGTTGTTCCTTCAGTAGCTTTCATAACTTGCAAGACTGAGTTTTTCCGAACTACAATAAACTATTAAAAATATTACTAAAATATTGTTATAGCTACCACCTTGTTTTTAGAAAGGAAGTTATAATGAATATTAACTAAACTCTAAAAATAGTTTTTACACATGTATATAAAATAAATTTTTTGGTTATCAATTAATATAAGTGAATGTACGAACTATTTTAAAATAAAGAAGGTTCTTTTCTATGAAATCTATTTTTATATGTATAAAAACAATTTTATCTCATTAAATTAAAAAACCACTCTTGATTAAGTTTTTAAATAAAATTTATATATTATAAATTTAATCAATATTTCTGATACCCATCCAATATATTTCATATGTATAATATGAGAATAAATCCAATTTTGTAAATTAAAAGATGTATTTTTCTGAAAGGTAATTTTACTACCTTTTAATTGTGAACCTATTTTAAATGTGATATTTTAAAATTTAATAATTTTTTTAAAAAAGAAAAATTAATTTTTACTATTTTAATATAAAAATTTACTTTAGGTACATTTTTTTATTTTTCTAAGAAGTTCTATTTTTTGATGAATAGTGAAAATACTAAATTTTAATTCAAAAATGCTTTTTCATCTAATTTATTCATATAGTTAATTTAAATATTAATTTTTTTAACTATAATTATACCAATTAGACATAAATTAATACAATTTATTCCATTTTATATAATTTCACTTTGAAATTGGCTATAAAAACATTTCAAACTTTTGGACTTTTACGATTAAAAAATGCATTGTGGCGACACATCTATGGGATTAATTTTAAATTAATTTATGCCACTTGTGATATTATAACATAGAAAAATATATTTCATATTTGGAATTATAAAATTTTATAATTTATAATAAGTTAAACCTAGTTTTTTGAGAAAATGGTTAATGAAAGTGATTAAAATTAATTACATCGATTAAGAGAAAAATTAACTGAACAAAGGACTAAACCTTAAACATAAGGAAAAAATGACATTGAAACTTGTCCAAAAGACACTTTATTGAAATATATAGAACAATTAACCTATTTTACCTAAATTCCACAATTATTTGAGGTACATGATGTAAGGGAGACCTCTCAATAGAGTTTTCTTTTTTATATTTACAAGAATGACACTCCTCCTCCAATATAAAAGGGCACTCACACCTCTCACTTACTTACACCTCTCAAGATGATTTTTATTGGCCACAACCAACCCAAATTTCCTTCAAATATCCCTACCATCTACCTAGAATCCTCCGTTTGGTCAAAAATCCAACAATGTAATCCCTTTCATGCAAATGAAAAGAAGTTACTCAAAGAAGAGGAAACATCCTTCCACGAGCTCCTTTGTTTTATTTTCATTATCTACCCCATTAACTCTTATTATTCCATGATTATATAATAAATTAGTAATCCTAAATATAATGGGATTTGTTTATTAGAAATTTTATTCCTACACTTACACACACTTTCATCTAATGGGTAACTAACTAACTATTTTTGTGTACAGCAAACCACCGCCTCACGAAATGATGTGGTCTGTTTTTCCTTTACCACCTCTCGTGGTTGGTAATTATGATGGAAAATATATTTATATATGATATTATTGATTCATTAATCGTTATTTAAATATTATATAACATATATCTTTGTGATTTCCATTTTTTGTAAATATAATAACTTCATTTGTTGAAGTGTGCACTACCGCCTCCTCAAAGCGTTGTGATTTGTTCACATTTTACATGTAATGTATTAAAAATTAATTATAATGTAGTTATAATATATATATATATATATATCATTTAATTTAATTTTTTTTAAAATTAAAATAACACAAAAACAGTGTCCATGTGTATGTACGGCCTACCATCTACATGAATGGTGTATTCCATTTTATGATTATATATTTTATAGATTATTATAAATATTTATATAATGAATATATATGATATTTATATCATTTTTTAAATAATTAAATCAATATATAAGTAATAGTATCAAGAATAACAAGTTAAAACATATACGAAAAACAATGCGGATATTACCAGAAATGTAATGTTTAAATTGAATTGTTAATAAACAGGTAATATAAAGTCATAATAAAATCATACATGGTGTTAGATATAATAATATGATTTTTGGTAGATTTTTAATAAACTAATATTTATTATATATTAGTTTTTAATGTGTAAAAAAATTCCAGACTTAAGGTAAAGGTTATCTCATCTCACTTTTTATTATCTCTGAGATACTTTCCATGTTCACTAATCATTTCATTTGAGTGTTGAATATAGAGCCCATGAAGGGATTTTATGATAATTATAATTAAATTTATGGGTATTTACATATCCATTTATTTATCTCTCTTTTATGGGGTTTGTGTTTCAAAGGTTATGAAATCAGTATAGTTGTTTCGTCTCAATTTGCCTTCTTTGAGATGCATGCCATGTTATGCACCTATACTCTTTTATAAGGTGAATATACTGACATTTGACATGTTATATCATTAATATACTTTTTTAATGATATTTTAATAATCATGTAATTTTATTCTCTCAAGTATAGTATGGTTCGAGGTTACCAATGTGGTAATAGTTTATTGTTACAATCTCATCATTTATCGGGATTGCAAATGATTATTCTTCCATTTATGAAATATTATGATCTGTATCTCAATAACTCTCATGAATTTTCTTCTAATCTAGTTATAAATGACATATTCATGTATTATTAACATTTTCCACTCTTTTTTACTTAATATAATTAATAAAAAAATTATGAAAACCCAACTTTATTTCTCTTTTCGTTCAAAAATCAGTGATCCATTAAAACCCATGTTTTCTAAAACAGTTTTCAAAAAATATTTTATGTTTAAAAATTATTTTAAATTCTTTCAAGATAATTTCATAATATTTTAATGAAAATTGTCTTCAAAATGTTTTCAAGTATATTTTATAAGTATTAAATGAAAATAGTTATCGAAATTTTTTCAATCTTCTTTTATATGTTTTTAATGAAAAAGGTTTTCAAAATTATTTAAAAGTTATTTTATATGTTTCAAGTTTATTTTCAATAAAAATGGTTTTTAAACGTTTTAATGTTTTAAAAATAATTTTTCAAATAATATGGGATATTTTCCTCAAGAAATGTTTTAAATTATTTTTTCATGATTACTTTATATTCTTTCAATGGGGTTTCAAAGAAAATGATTTTGAAAATGATAGATATTTTAAAAAGTGATTTTTCAATGAAAATTTATATTCCAATTTATATTTAAAAATAATTATCCATATAAGATTCCATCCTTGGTTATATTTTATGCTTTAATTGGAACATGATCCAAGGATACCATTCATATTATTTCTCTTAATGGTTTATGTTTTGATAGATTTATGTTTATGAAACCTGATTCTATTCAATAGGTTATACCATTATAAATGCCAATGAAACCCAATTCCAGTTATGTGTTTTTTTTAAAAAAATAGGCTGAAACCCCCTTTTATTTAACATAAAATAAATAAGACCTCTTTTAAAACTGGTATAATAAGAAACCCATTATAAGTAAGGAAAAAATTCCATAAAGAGACAAGACAAAAATGTCATAATGATCCTGCAAGTACAAAGAAATAAAACATCAATAAGAGATTATGAAACATATATATTTTCCGTAGGTTATGATATTATTACTTTTTTATGATATCCATTTCATTTCATGAGTTATTATATATTGTTAATGAAACCTTTCTCTTTGTATATGTCATGATAGGATGAATGTTTTACTATTTAGTGGCATATATATGTATGATTTTATAATGTAATGGGTGGGACATATATCTCCCTCCAATCGATTGGGTAAATATTTGAATCTCATGAGTATGATAGGGTTGTAATGGGAAGTAAACTAAGTTAATTAATACAGGGATAGAACAAGGAGTGAACTTGGTTCAGTAATATAGGTCTTGACTGAGGAGTGAACTCGATTCAGTAATACATGTCTAGAATGGTAATTGAAATCAAATTATTAATAAAAGGATGGAATAGGAAGTGAAGCTAGTTTATTAATGTGGGTCTAGAATGGGAAGTGAACCCAGTTCAGTAATACATGGATAGAACGGGAAGTGAACTCAGTCCAGTGATATAGGGCTAGAATGGGGAGTGAACCAAGTTTCGTAGAGTAATTTATCTACTAAGATAGTATTGTGAGTGACCCATGAATATTAATATGGTTTGGGGAGTGAACTCATTCTACTAATATAGACATGTAATTAAGTCTTGAATACAATAGAAATCATTTTATATGTTTATGTTCCTGCTAAAATAACATGTCTTGTGCTTATGTTATGCTCTCATGGATTATACTCTTGAATTAATTATGATTCATGTCTTATGAATTACTAATATTTATGCCATGAATCATGCTTATGATATTTTATATGTATGGTATGATACTATAATGTTAAGATCATGTTCTAAAATACTAATTCTCGTGGTATTCATACATATCTCCCTTTTTTAACCTTTCTGAGCATCTGAGCTCACCCTTTATGTTTCCTATTCTCAGGTTATGAAGAAAGTTTTTAATTAGGATTAATAAAGGGTAATATATTTAAGGGATATATTTAAGATATTTATCCAATTTATAATATTATGTTTCCATGTTTCCAAAAACACTATACTATTACAATCCTCAGTCATGTATTTTTGTAATATGCCAAATATTCATCTCTAATGATGTAATACACATGTATGTTAAGCCTGGGTGGCTATATTTTTTATCAATGGAATGGTTTAGTCAAAAATTGGAAAATAGGATGACAAAAATTTAGTGAGATACCAAGCGATATTTTTAAGGATATGTCTAGGGATGTCTCTAAGGATATGTCTAAAGATAAAGAAAAGTATCAGAAAATTTCTTCAAATTTTGGTAGAGGATAGAGTGAGTGGTTTCCTAGAAATAAATCCTTGTATAAATATTGCAAGTGGATGTGGCTCTATAATATATTTACATAAGGGTAACAACTCTAAAAATGGTGGTCAAGCCTAACTTGATCCTAACCTGGTACATGACAATAGGCCTTACTGCACACCTAGTTTGACACTCTCAGGGGATAGCTTTGGGAATTCAAAAACACTTAACAAAACATCATGATGGATTTAAATATAGGATTTAAATGAATAACCTAGTAATAACCTAATGTTTCATATATTAAAGAAGCACATTTCATAATTTAGACATCCTATATGTAATTTGTTTTCATGGTTAGGTTGTTTTCTTCCATGATAAGTGTTGCAAAAACTATGTTTTTTTGTGTTAGTTCGTAGCATAGACTAAAAGGAATTGGGATAACATTGAATATTTTAGATGTGTAAATTATTGTAATTATACAAATGGATGTCCTAAGTTGAGATCCCATGAATAGAATTGGGAAGGTGGTATGAGTATTGGTTAACTGATGAAGATAAAGGAACTGCAAATGACATGTGAAAGGAATGGGATGTTATAATAGAAATGTTTACATTAAATATAATAAGAATGATTAGATTGAGGTTGATGAACCTTAATACATGATTAATATTTCATATTCTATGACAAGGGGTATTAAGGAATAATATTATGAAACCCAAGTAATGGTTTACAAATAAATCTGAATGATTGAAGTGTATATGTTTTGAAATTCAATGATTATGTTATATGAATCATGAAATATATATAAGTATTTTTTAGTATAATTTTTTATGGATTGAAAAGGATATATTTAATGTCTATGAATACATAGAAGAGTTACTTAATTGAAAGTTAATATTTTCAATTGAGGGAAGGTAACCATTAATGTGTCTAAGATGTTGAGAAAATTGTGTTTAGCATAGATAAATTGATGATTAATTTGGAAAATTAAATTGGATAGTTTTTATGACTTCAAAACTAATAAAGTTTTTGTTGAACAAATTTTCTATGTTATCATGGATGAAATTTAAAACTTCTTGGATTAAAAAAATATATCAAGTAATCTTTATAATAAAAAAGCATGAATTTTTTCCAAAATGATTAATGGTAATTTTGGTTATTATCATTATTCAAGAGAATATATGATGTGGGTATTCAAATATTTTAATTTTAAAACCAAGAGACACTTTATTATATATGGGGGATTAGTGTTAATCTGATTTATTGACCTTATTTGTAATGTTTTGGATTTTTATTTTTTGTAAGGGTTACAAGGTTAACCATTTATGGAATGGTTTATATTAAACATAGGATGAGGTTTTAGAGATTAAACTATTATCTCACCATATGTGTATTTATAAAAATTGGATAACCTATGATAACCATATTTTGTGAGATAAAAAATTAGAAATGGAATGAATTATAATTAAATTTATTGATCTCATGATCTGTTACCTCTTTATTAATGAAAAATTCACCTTCATTCCCTTGAGTAAGAGATGAAGTGGGAATTGATGAAGGTACAATCAAAGGTTGAGATTATGCATATGGAATGTAATTAAATCAATTAAATATATATTATTATAAAATTTATTCAAATTTAGGGAAAAAGATCTTGAAACCAAAAATGTTATCTTAGAACCTTTATTTCTAATGAATCAAGTGTCCCATTAAATCATCACATATTTATGGTTTTGTGATCATTAATTTTGTTTGAACCATGTTCTCTATCACTCTCAATCAGAACATGATAGTTATATTTCTCTTCTATGTCCATGTTTTCACTTCCCACCTATGTTCTCCTATATATAAACCTAGTTATGAGTTATGTTAGGTAACCATTATGTTTCTAACATTCCATTTTTAGAGGATGTTTTAGTATTCATTTTTTTGGATATGGGATTCTATGAAAGGGTCTTTCAAGTATAAAACTTTTAATAACCCAGATGAATTTCAAGGGATAAATTTATTTTAAGGGTGGTATAATGTTACACCCCAAGATTATTTGAATTTTTTTTTCAAATTAATTTAATCTTCTGATATTTTTCATTTCACGCAACACTGAATATAGCTTTTGTTATATAAAATCACTAAGTACGTTTTTCCTTATATATAACAACAAGTTAATATTACATCACATGAAATAGTTAGATTAACTTTTGGTGCATTCAACACTTTATTTTCTTGTTTTACAAAAAATTTTGAGCTCCTTTGGTATCTTTCGTAACACACAAGGCAGAGTTTTACCAAACTACAATATACTATTAATATTATTATTAAAATATTGTTATATCAACCACCTAGTCATTGGAATGGAAGTTACATATAAGATTAAATAAATTGTGAAAACAATATTTATACATATATATATATATATAAATTCCTTTGGTTGTCAATTAGTATAAGTTAATGTATGATATATTTTAATATAAACAAGTTTCTTTTCTAAGAAAGTCATTTTTCTATGTACAAACAAACTTTTATCTCAATAAATTAAAAAAAACACTTTTGATTAATTTTTTTAATAAAATTTATATATTATATGTTAAATCAATATATTTTGATATCCATATTATATATTTTATATGTATAAGATGATAATAAAATCAATTTTACAAATAAAACAACGTATTTTTCTAAAAGGTAATTTTACCAACTTTTAATAAAGAACCCATTTTAAATATTATATTTTACACATTTAAAATTTTTATTTAAAAAAAACTTATTTTTGGAAATAAGAATGTAAAATTTTACCTTGGGTAAATTTTTGGTATTATTTAAAGAAGTTTAATTTTTTATGAATAATTAAAAATACTGAATTTTAATTCAAAACTATTTTTGCCTCTAATTTATTTATATAGTTAAATTATATATTAACTTTTTTAAAAGTATAATTATACCAATTAAACAAAAATAAATTTAATTAAGGTCATTGTATCCAATTTCACATTGAAATTGGATATAAAAACATTTCAAACTTTTGGACTTTTACGCTGAAAAAACTCGATGTCACGACACATCTTTGAGATAAAGTTTAAATTATTTTTTTTCACTTATGAGATTATAATTTTGAAAAATGGATTCCAAATTTTGAATAATAATAATTTATAATTTATAATTTATAGTAAGGTCATATTAGTTTTTTACAAAAAAAATATTAGTGAAAGAGATTAAAATTAATTATCACGATTAAGAGAAAAATTAACTTAATAAAGGACTAAAACTTAAACATAAGGCCCAAAATGACATGGAAACTTGAAAAAAATAAATTTTATGGAGATATTTAAACAAATTATACTCTTTTATAACACATTTAAAATTATTGGAGGCACCTGATGTAAGTTATACCTCTCAATAATATTTACCTTTTATATTAATAAAAATATCACTCCTCTAGTGTAAAAGGGCACTCACCACCTCACTTACTTAAACCTATTAAGAAATTTTGGATCAAAAAAACCTACCAAAAACTCTTCCAAACATCCATAATTTATACCTATGATACTCCCTTTGTAAATAAATCTAACCAAGGAAGCCATTTGGTCCAAACCAAAAAGATTTACTCAAAGAATATGTAACATCCTTCCACAAGATCATTTGTTTTATTTTCATTATCCATCCACTAAAATATTATTATTCCATGATGTTATAACAACCTTAGCATCATAAATATAATTATATGTTTTTATTATATTTTTTATACCTACAATTATACACACTTACATCTAATGGATAATGAACTTACTATTTTCTCTTATGGAAAACTACCGCCTCACGAAACGATGTTATTCGTTTTTCATTTACCACATCTCATGGTTGGTAATTATAATAGACACTCTATTTTTATATGATATTTATGATATTTTCGATTTATTTATTATTATTTAATTATTATATAACACATATCTTTATGCTTTCCATTTATTGTAAATATGTTAACTTCATTTGTGGAAATGTGGACTACCGCCTACTTAAAGTGATGTGGTTCATTCATACTTTACATAAAATGTATTAAGGAAGGGTTTAGTGGACTTATATGATATATATAACATAATAATTATACTTTAATTTTGTTATCTATATATATATACAAATATTTCATTTACTTTATTTCTATCAGTATGATAGTAAAATGGAAACAACGTTCATGCGTACGTATGGCCCACCGTCTCCATTAACGGTGTATTCCATTCCATGATTATATATTTTATAGATTTTTATAAATATATGATATTGATATAATGTTTTAAATTATTTAAATAATTATATCATGATCTAAGTAAGAGTATCAAGGATAACAAATTCAAAACATATATGAAAAACAAAGCGTATATTACCTAAAATGTAACTTCTATATAGAATTGTTAATAAACGGGTAATATAAAGTCATAATAAAATAATGTATGGTATTATATAAAATAATATGTATCTTTGACATATTTATAATAAAATTATATTTATTATGCAAGATTTGTTAACATGTAAAAACAAATTCAATACTTAAGGTAAGGGTTTTCTCATCTCACCTTTTATTATCCATGAGATACATTCCATGTTCACTACTCATTTATTTTGTGTGGTGTATAAAATACCCATGAATTTATTCTATAATAATTATAAATATATTTATGGTTATTTATGTATCCATTTTATTATCTCCCTTTCTTGGGGTTTATGTTTCAAAAGTAACCAAATTAGTAAAGTAGTTTTGTCTCAATTTTTCTTCTTTGAGACACATGCCATGTTATACACCTATACTCTTCTACAAGGTGTATATAATAACCTTTGACATGTTATATTATAAATAACCTTATTTAATGATATTTTAAGATTCATTTAATTTTATTATATCATGTAGTGTATGGTTTAAAGTTACCAAATTGGTAATAGATTATTACTACAATCTCATCATTTATCAGGATTATATATGATTATACTTCCATTGATGAAATATTATGATAAATATCTAAATTAGACTCATTAATTTTCATTTCCTACAATTATACATTATATAATCATGTGTTATTACCATTTTTCACTTTTTGTACTTAAGATAATTAATAAAATGTTTTAATAATAATCTGATTTTATTATCCCTTTTGTTTGAAAATCTGTGTACTTTCAAAACCATGTTTTATAAAAAAGTGTTAAAAAAATATGTTTAAAAATTGTATTAAATGTTTTTAATCATCTTTTATAATTTCTTTAAGGAAAACAGTTTTCAAAATTTTTTCAAGCTTCTTTAATAATGTTTAATGGAAAATGGTTTTCAAAATATTTTCAAGCATCTTTTATAAGTTTTCAAAGAAATATTTCTTCAAAATGATTTCAAGCTTCTTTTATAGTTTTTCAAGGTTATTTTCAACAAAATTGGTTTTCAAAAGATTTAATGTTTTAAAAATAGTTTTCTAATGAATAAATTATATTTTCCTCAATAAATGTTTTAAATTATTTTTTCATGATTAATTTATATGTTTTCAAAGTGTTTTCAAAGAAATGGATTTTGAAAATATTAAATGTTTGAAAAAGTGATTTTTCAAAGAAAATTAATTTTCCAATTGATCTTTATAAATATATCCCCATATAATATGACATACTTGGTTATATTTTATTATTTAATGAAGATATTATCTGAGTATAACATTCATATTATTTCTATGAATGGTTAATGTTTTGATGGCTTCATGTTTATGAAACTTGTTTCTCTTCAATGGGTTATACCATGATAAATGCTTATGAAAATCGCTTCAATTAATGAGTTATTCAAAGATGAAATTATTATTAATCCTATATACTTTCTATATATTTTAAAATTATTAAATGTTTATGATACCCATTTCAATATATGAGTTATGATATGATGTTTATCAAACCCATCTATTGTTATGAGTTATGATGGGATGAATTTTTTACTTTCTTATGGAACATGTATTTATTCTTTTATTATGTGATGGGTGAGAACTATATCTCCCTACAATTAACTGGGAAAATATTTTTATCTTATGAGTATTATAAGGATATAACTAGAAGTATACTAGGTTCAGTAATATAGGGCTTGAAAGAGGAGTTAACTTGATTTAGTAATATAGGGCTTGAATTAGAAGTGAACTTGGTTCAGTAATATAGGGTTGGATCAAGATGTAAACCCGGTTTAGTAATGTAGGGCTAGAATGGGAATTTAACCCCATTTATTAGTACCGTTCTTTAATGGGAATTGAACCTGGTTCAGTAATACTGGGCTAGAATGGGAGGTGAACCTGGTTTAGTAATACAGGGCTAGAATAGAGAATGATCCTAGTTCAGTAAGAAGAATATTTCCACTAAGATTATCTTGGGAGCTAACCTTGACTACTAAGATGGTCTGGGGAGTGAAACCATTCCACTTATATGGACTTTTTATTATTCCCTAACTACTATGGAAATCCTTTTATATGTTTATGTGTCTTCTAAAATCACATGTCTCATTCTTATGTTGTGATATCATGGATTATGCTATTGAATTTATTATGATTCATGTATTATTAATTACCAATATTTATATAATAAACCTTGATTATTATTTTTTATATGAAGGGTATGATATTATAATGTTAATATCATCTTCTCATACACTTATGCTTATGTTATGCATACATTTCTCCCCTTTTTACCCTTATTGAGCATCTAATCTCACCCGTTTATTATGTTTTCTTTTACCATGTTATGAAGAAAGTTTTTAAGAAGGAGTAATAAATGGGGAGATATTTATGGGAGATTTTGAAGATATTTCACCATGTTATAATATTATGTTTCCATGTTTCCAAAGACACTTAACAATTATGGTCCTCGAGCATGTATTTTTGTAATGTACTGAATATTATTATCCAATGATGTAATATCCATGTATATTAAGCATAGGTAGATATATTGGACTCCCAAAAATATGGTAATATTTTTATTTAATCCCCACACCATCCCTCATTGATTTTTATTTCACGATACAAGTTTCCTCATGGCATGACATTAAACTGCATGGAATGGTCATGTCAAATAACCTTAAACTACGACATTGAACTACATGGGTTTTGATCCTTATTTTCTAATGGGGTACATTGGATGCATCTATAAGGTTAAATACCGACAAGATAACACATCTTGGGTACCTCCCTAAGTTTTAATACCAATCCCCCTACCATTATCATCAAATCTATATGTTTTCTCCTTGGAAGATGGAAACCCCCAAAGTGTGATCATCTTTTTCCAAGAGAAACACTTAACCAAACCCTAAAGTTATTGTAATTGGGTTCCCTAGACCCAAATTTTGTATGTAATTTTATTACCAGAACATGTATATGGTTTTATATATACATGTGTTTATCTTACTAGAACAATGTATATACGTTTAATCTGGCTATATTTATGGTAATTTCCTTAGATTAGATGTCATATCAAATGGTTATAGTATTTCTTAGGCTATAATGATAACCTAGAGATACCATTATAGTAATATTAAAGATATTACATAAGGTGTAGATTCATCATATTGATAGGACATATATGATGTGTGGAAATCCGTTTCTAGGAGATCATAAGCATTGCGACTTCTTCTCATGATGTTTGCACTTGGATATCATGAGTATATGATATCACGAGGATAGACCCACCAATAGGAACACCTCTTATTTCTGGTTTCATTGGTTATTACTATTTATGAACATGTGTATTGGTCTATTGACTTGAGATCATTATCAATGTGTACCATTTGATTGTGTACTTTGATTCAAGGAAGAAACCATGACATTGAAGTCATAGAGAAGTAGATTGTGAAAGGTTTGTCATTTGTTATATGGTATTGGTTGAATGATCAAGAGAGAATTTTTTGTTGATGAGTTGAGGAAGTGATATCTTGGGCCTGGTTGATCAGGATGGTAGTACCTTAACTAAATCCATGGTCATGGTAGAAGAAGGTATGCCTATCTTACAAGGTCAATAAACAATAAATAAAGGAATGATGATGATACAAGTGTGTGTCCCACATTATGAGATATCGTGAGGTAAATAGATTATATTACAAAATGCATATTCATAGGAAAGGTTTTCATGGATATGAAATTTCCTTATCTCTTAAGGGGCCATGATTTGTTACAAGATTCTACTTCTAGTTTGTAAATTTTATTCATTGCTATCAAGATAAGCGCCTAGAGGGTCACACACAATAGCACATTCATTATTCTTCCCTATTCTGGTGAATATGTGTATAGGACATGGTGGTCCTCTCCATGAGGTTTGAGAGTTGTCCAATTATTATCAATCACTAATGTATAAATAAATTCATTAGTATTAGAGTAGAGAATAATTAGGTTGAATTTATTTATTAAAATTATTTACATGTTTTCAAGTAAATACATGGAATAATATTATACAAAGGAATATTATTTTAATATTCAAGGTTTGTTTAATATTAGAGGGAATTATGAGTCAAGTTAATGAATGAAGTTTATAATGTAATATATTTATTATATATTAAAGGTAGGTGAAAAAATATAAATGATATTTATAACCAAGTTAGTACATCATAACTATTCATCTATTTCTTATTCAGTGGACATTAAATATATGGGGGTTAGGGAACCCTATCCAGATATTTGTAACATCCACTATATAAGTAAGTGGTCATTTATATTGTTTTGTTCATTAAAATAGATTGATATCTTCTCTATCATCCCATATCCTAGAGAGATAAAGTTTCTATAAGAGCGATCAATCTAAGAATGACTTCATGAATTGAAGGCATGGGATTGTGGTGATTATCATGATGTTAAAGGAATATTTAGAGCTCCACCCTATTACCCTAAATTTGATGAACATCTTATATGTGGATTCGGGAAACATGTTTGAACGATCTATATGGGTTTGTCCTAAGATACTTTGAGAAAAGGTCATTTGATATGTGCAACTGAAGAACACAAATTTTATATGAATGAGAAATTCATTTTATTTTAATTTTTTTCTTTGATAATTCACACAATATCCTTGGACCTTATTGTGGATTGGATATCCAAATTCAACGAAGTTTCATCACTTCAGTGAGTAAAATTTTAAATCCTTGGAAATCAAATTTCATTGTATGCCTCAATACTAGAAATTATTATCAAAGAGACTGTGTGATTTTTCTGATCCAAGAAAATAAAATTTTCCTTCAATTTAAGTAGAGGGATTCAATTTGGTTCAAAAATATTATGCTTCGATCTGATATCGAATAGCCAACTTATGGCCATCCAAAAAAATTAGATGAATAATTTATAGTTTTGAAGAATATCCAAAAATTACCAGATATATATATATATATATGTTGCATTTCAAGTGATTCTGGGGAACCCAATTTATTTGTCCAAGTTCTGGTCGGATACCGATCACCGGAATAGTTCTTGTCATTTGGGTCATTTTTTCACCTATGAATAAAATTTCCAACATCCAATAAGAATTAGGCTATAGAAAATAAAAATTAAAAAATAACTATATTTAATTTGAAAGGGAAAGGTCGTGTGTTTTCCACCCAAACTAAAAAATAAGGCTTTTGGAACAAGGGCCATCCTGACCCATAGTGGTCAAATGTTAAAAAATGGTTTTCCATTAACAACCATGTTTTACCAATTATAAGAAACAAAAAAGGAGTATGAAGCTTCTAGAGGAAGCACGGTGAGCCTCCCACTCCCTGAGTCCACCTCCACCATTCTTTGATGACCACCCCAATAGTAACTTGCCACCTCACAACCCTGCCCACTATCTGGTCCCCGTAGTAAGGTCATGTCACCATTTAGTCATCATACGGTCCCCATGTTTCTGTGATGTCATTGTGCCCTAGATATACTGATTGTCACCACCAATCACAGACGCACTCATTTTTTGTAGTCATTCACAATCGCCATTGGCCTCTTCATCACCGCCCTCCTCTGGTTGGCCAACTCCATCAGTGATGGATCCACTCTCAAGAAAAACCACCAATTTCCCACTCACCTCTAGCCGAAATAGGTTCCACGCACCCCCCCCCCCCCAATGGACATTGATCCCCTACCGTGGGCCTTATTCTAAATATCCCAACCCATTATAGGGTACGACGAGTCTTCCCAACCCAAAATAGGTCAAGGTAGGCCTATCTGGCCCAGAACAACCCTATACATGGTCTTCCATTCTCTAAAGAGGCATGCATGGGTTTATCCTAACCCAAATTGGTGTTAGGGGGTTTTTGGGCCCCAAAAGAATTATTACAACCAAAAATCAAGTTATTAATTTTTTAGTCTAAAAAATAAAAATATTTTTATTATTTAAAAAAATTGTTGGCATTAAATTAAATTAATTTAATTAATATAATTTATAGAATAAAAAAATATTAATTTTGGGACTGAATGAAAGTAAATTATTTGATTTTATATAATTTATTTTATTTATCAATATCCCTCGACATTAAATTTATAGAAATTTAATTTTATTGTGTGTTTATTTGATATACTGATTGGTCTTGAGTAATGACCAACCCCATGTATATATGATAAATTTTATTCAATTATTTATTACCTTCATGTGATACAAGGAATTATTAGTTAATTATATGATGGTTTGTGCATCGTCCATTTAATTCAATATGTATAAGTGTTTTTGAGTCCATACTTACATATATGTCTATTACGCTTCCCAAGACCCCTCACCTATGTGCAAGTATTGATGTATTATTGATGATGATGTTGTAAGGTGTGGACCTCACCAAGAAGAGGTAGTAAACGAGACAAGAAATGAAAATACTGGACTGGGGAAGAGTTGTGATATGATTCAGGACTCGACTAAGGTGTGATATATCTAGGGAATGGTTGATGCATCAAATTTAAATGGATCAACCAATATTAGATGTTCAATACTAGTGGGGTAATTTGTTTCCTTTATTCATTATTTATTATTTTATGTAATTTCATATTTACTCTAGGAACACATAAAATAATAAATAGAAAAAATTCATAATGATGCAATGAATGAATTCAATTAATATATGTTCAGTTATAAGCGTGAAAACATAGTTTAAACATATTTAATTTTATTGGATTATATTCATCAAAAATACTAAAAATCCCTTAAAGTAATATTATGTTTTACTGCCTTCCTTCAGACAAATTTGAACAAAACCAGGGGTATGGGTGCTCATCATTCAAATTTGAGGGTGCCTCCTACTATCAAGGATTTCATATATGAGTGATGGGTTGACATAAATAAATTTGGTAGGAAATAAGAACAAAAATATATCTTTCTATCAATTTATAGTTAAATAGTTGAGGGAATAAAGGTTACGATTCTAATAAGTTGGGACTTTACTCAACAGTTCAAGGAACTACGAGTTAATGTAGTTGAACATTATAGAGCCTACCATAAACTCTCAAAGTGGTTCCATATCCAAATATTATATACTATGAGGAGAGATTTTACGGATCTTTACCACTATAATACTCAAGAGATAATTTTATAGTGTGGGATACTATGGTTTGATACAATAGTGGGAGACATTTAATGATTTAATAATTAATTAATCAAGGATATCTAAAGGTAATCTAGATAATTTACTAATTGATAAATTTAATTATTGTATATAAAAGGGAAGTCATGAAAACAACCACAACATTATCAATATTATCCATACTAGATAAAGAAAATATTATGACCATCTATAACTTCCAATAGTTGTACAGGTGTTGTGTATAGTACTAGACCAAGGGAAGAATATTTTTGTGTTTGATTTATCAATTCATCATGAGTAGCCTTAGAGAAAAAGTAAGGAAGATAAATATAAATATAAAAATCATATAGATTATGCACTAAATTTGCAGTGATTCATGTTTTCATCTATGTTCAGTTAATTGTAGAAATTCATGTGGAAAAATATACCTACAAGATGATGACTCATCTATAATAATTATATCATGAGAGACCAAGGAAAGAAATGTATGAGAAATAAAATTCACTATATAGGTGTAGGCTAGCAGAAAGTAATAAAGACGGGACTCGGGTACACAAGATGATCAAGAAAATTTAGAGACTTAAATCCCTTCAGTTCATACTAAACCAAGAACAATTTGTAGATCTCATTCATTCCACTTTACCATCAATATTATTGACTTTCATTGTTAACTAAAATGTAATTAACAAGAAAAAAAATTATCCCAGATCTTTTGGCTTTATTTATCCAAGAATATCAGGATATGAAGAATACCAATTCTTCAGTCCTTATCATGAACAATATAAGGATGGGAAAGGATAAGGGGTATAAGGATAATTCCAATCCAAATAAACTGATGAATCATCCTTCAAAAAGTCCAAATATATGTATGGAGGGAAATTTTCAAGAGGATATATGTTTTCTATGTGGATAGAAAGACTATTGGAATAAGAATTTCATAGTTGGGAAAAATAATTAATTTAATGATTCTATATCATGTATGTTTGTCATTAAATGCAATCTTTCATTATCTACAAGTTAGGTATTAGATAGAGCATGTGGATCACATATTATTATACATCTATAGGAACCAAGTATATTCAATAAGATTGAAAAAGGTGAGGTGGATCTCTAACAAAAGAATGGTTTTAGTCTAGTTTCCTTAGAAGTTGGATATCATCACCTAACTTTTCCTAGTGATTTGGTTATTATATTATGTAATTGTTAATACGTTCCTTCAGTAACCAGAAACATAATCTTTGTGTCATGTCTTGACACCATGGGATTTTATTTCAAGTTTAGAAATAAATTTTCTCTCTTTTATAACGATAACATGTGTTATGGTATAGTGCATATTAACATTGTATTATATATAACTAAACTTGAAAACCCAGTAATGACAATAAATGACAAAACCAATAAACATGACTCATGCAAATCTCATCTATGGAACTTCATGCACAGTCATGTAAATGTGGAGTGATTACAAAAATTTCATCAATAAGGGTATTTAGACTCAACTGGGTTAAAACCCCTGGATGTATGTCATGATTTTTTACAAAGGAAAATTACTAAATCACGATTTTATAGGAAGGGAGAAAGGGCCGCTAAATTACTAGAATTAATTCATACTAACCTATATGGTCCATTTATAGAAGATTCAAGGGGTTTGTTTTCATACTTTATTAATTTTACTAATGAATTTAGTATGTATGGATATATCTAATTAATGTGGTATAAGACATACTCCTTTCTAATGATTAAGGAATACCAATATGAAGTAGGAAACCATCTTGGTAAGATGATTGGGGAACATTTCTTAGACTGAGGTGTAGAGTATCTTAACCAAGTTTTCATTAATCACTTGAAAGAGTGTTGAATAGTATCCCAAATCAGTCCTCCTTATACACCGCAATGGAATGAAGTTATTGAAAGGGGGAATCAAACCCTTCAAGACATGGTCAGATCAATGATGAGTTAGGAAACTCTTCCATTAACCTTTTGGGGATACACCTTGAAAATAGTGGCATATACTCTTAATTGAGTACCAACTAAAGAAATATATTGGATTTTCTATGAGTTATGATATGAAAAGAAACCCAATATATCATACATGTGTTTATGTTGATTAAAGGATTTTTTTAAATACTATACCTACTGAAAAATTAGCATCTATAAGTACAAAATGAATCATTATAATTTACCTAAATAAACCAAATAAAATTACCTATATAACCCTTCTGATAGAAAAGTGATGGTGGTAAGAAATTCCATATTTCTATAAATGGATAACATTTCCAATGAAAGTAGTAGGATAAATATTGAATTAGATGAAGTTAATACTCCAGATTCACAATAGTTGGTGGAAAAATCTTTACAAGTAACAGTGGGAGATGAAGAAGTTCTCGAGACACAAGTACAGTGTAGGTCAACTCAAGAGGTTTGATAACCAGATTGTTATGGTTTTCTTGTTACTGAGTTAGGTGACAAGTTATTCCTTGAGGATGATGAACCTATATTCTTCAAGGATTCAATAGAAGAAAAGTATGATAATAAATGCAAAGATTCCATGTATTCAAAGATGGAGTCTATGTACCAAAATCAAGTTTGGATTTTGGTAGACCCTCCAACTGATGTAAAACCCATTAGATGTAAATGGGTATTAAAGAAAAATATGGAAATGGATTATATGGACAATACCTATAAGGAAATACTAGTAGAAAAATCTTCCTGAAACATCAAGGTATAGACTATGAAGAAACCTTCTCATCGGTAACAATGCTTAAAACCATATGAATATTACTTGCAATAAAATCATTCCATGATTATAAAATTTATAAAATAGATGTAAAAACTTATTTTCTAAATGTTATGTTGGTTGAATAAATTTTTTAATCAACCTAAAGGGTATATAGAGTCAAATAATTCCAACAACGTGTCCAAGATACGGAGATTCATTTATGGGTTGAAGCGGGAATCACAATAATATAATGTTCATTTTGATAAATCTATAAGAAAATTTGGTTTTTTCAATAATTAAATCAATACATGTTTCTATAATAAGGATAATGGTAATTACATCATTCTACAAGTATTATGTGTTAATGACATATTAATTATGGGAAAATAATTGAAAGTCTTAAAGTCTGTTAATACTTGGTCAAATGAGTGCTTCTATATAAAAGAATTAGATGAAGAAGCCAATATTATAGGGACCAAAATCTTCTGAGATATATCTCAGAGGATTCTTGGGATAAGTCAATGTACATATATTAGACAGGTACATAATATGTATAGTATAAAACAATCCAAGAGGGGATTGTTACCAATGTCACATGGTATCAATATCTCTAAGAAAATGTTTTCAAAAAATAGAAAGATATTGAAATAATGAAAAGAATAAATTATGACTTTGTATTGGGATTTTTCATGTATTACATGCTATATAATATGTTTGATTTTTCCTTTTCTTTAATCATGGTGGGAATATATCAATCTAATTCAAGAGAGCTATTTTGGGAAGCTATAAAAACAATATTAAAGTACATGAGGCATATAAAGGATATGTTCATAGTATATGGAGGATATTATGAACTAGTAGACAGAGGATACACAGATTCTAGTTTCCAGATAGATCATAATGAACTGAAATTGTAGTTGGGCTATGTATTTTTTCTGAATGGTGGTGCAGTGATAGAGATAAGATCAAAGTAACATATGGTCACTGAATCTATAGAAGAATATGAGTATATAGAATCTTTTGATGCAGTGAAGGATGTAGTATATATATGTAGCTTTATCTAAGATATTGTTTTTATTCCTAGAAGTGAAATCATTGTTCCAGTTTATTGTGATAATACTAGAGTAGTGTTGCTTTCCAAGTATCCCAGGTCACACTAAAGAACGAAGTATATACTTAATAAGTTTCATCTCTTAAGGGATTTTAATCAGAGAGGTTAAGTAATGATTAGTAGATTATGCAAAGAGGAAATTGTGGAAGACCCCCTGACTAAATCCATATCTCAACCGAATCATGATTCTCATGTGAGATCTAGAAGATTGATATGTTTTATTAGTTGGATCTAGTTAAAGTGGGAGTGTTGAAAGTGGGTACCCTATACCCAACTTATTTATGTACTTTGATTACTAGAACATGTATACGATTTCATATATACATGTGTTTATCTTACCATAATAGTGTATATAATTCCTCATCCACTATATTTATAATACTTTTCTTAGATTATATTTCATATCAAAAGGTTATACTAGTTACTAGGCTTTAATGAGAACCTAGAGATTCCATGAAAGTAATACTAAAGACATATATTGTGGTCCAGATAAATCATATTGACAAGACACATATGGTGTGTGACCATTAGTTGTTAGGGGATCATAAACATTGATACTTATTCTAATGAAGTCCTCTCTTGGTGATATTGAGTAGATGAGATTATGAGTATAGACATTCTAATAGGAACACCAAATGTTTTATGTGTCATTAGTTGTGCCTATCTATGAACATGTGTATTTGTCTACTGAATTTAGATCATTATCAATGTGTTTCATTTAATCATGTTCGTTCATTAATGAAGAAAACCATGCCATTTAAGTCATGGTGAGGTATCTTGTGTTGTGTGTATCATTGGTGGTATCGCATTGGTTGAATAATCAAGATATAATTTTCCCTTTCTAAGTTAAGGATGTGATATCACAAGACTTGTTGATCAAGATGGTAGTACCTTCACTAAATCTATTTCCATGTAAGAAGAATTTGAGTCTGTCTAATAAGGTTAACAAACAATAAATCAAGGAAGGATGATGATACATGTTTAAATCTTTCTTCCTTAGATATCACAAGAAAAATATATTATATTACAAAATGTGTGTTTATTGGAAAGGTTTTCATTGCTATGAACTTTAATTATCTATTTAGGGGCCCTAATGGGTTACTAGATTCCACTCTACGTATGTTAATTTTTGTTCACTGCTATCGAGATAAGGACCTATAGGGTCACACATAATAGTTCATTCAGTATTCTTCCCTATTCTAGTGAATATTTATATAGGAAATAGCGGGCCCCACTATGGAGTCTAAAAGTTTTCCAAGTATTATCGATCATTAGTTAATAAATAAATTTATTATTATTTGATTATAGAATATTTAGGTTGAATTTATTTATTAAAAGTATTTACAAGTGTTTAAGTAAATAAATGTAATATTATTATATAAAATAATACCATTTTAATATTCAAGGTTTGTTTAATATTGGAGGGAATTATCAGTCGATTTAATGAATCAATTTTATAACATAATATATTTATTATATATTACAAGTATGTGATAAAATATAAATGATATTTCTACCGAATTTAGTTCTTCATAACTATTCATTTATTTTTTATTTAGTGGATGGTAAATATATAGGGGTCAGTGAACCCTATTCGGGTATTTCAAACATCCTCTATATAAGTCTATAGGATCTTATTTCCATTACTCAATTTATTCCAACTGATTGAGATCTTTTCTATCCTCCCATATCATAGAGATAGAAAGTCTCTATTAGAGTGATTGATCCAAGGATTCATTCATAGATTAAAGACATGAGATCAAGGTGATTGTATCGATGTTGAAGAAATCTTATGAGATTCGTGATAGAACCTAGAATTTGATGAATGGAATACACATGGATTGTTGAATATTTTGTGGACAATCTGGATGGGTTCATCTTTAGATCCAATGAGAAATGAGCATCTATAACATGTGATAGATGATGAATTTTTTCCACTCTTGTGATAAAATTTGGAATCATATGCCCTATAACTTTGTCTATGTGCCCCATTACGAACACTACTGTGATCATCTCCCCCATGGGGACACACATAACCACAAATTTATCCCAAAAATACATCAAAATTGTGACCTACCTATCCCCACAAGACATTAAAACCATCACCTACCTATCCCCACAAGATGTTAGACCTGTGAATAACCTATCCTCACATGACTTTATGTTGAAATAGTGGGTTCCCTAGACCCAAATATACAATAATTTTGATTATCCTATCATGTATATAGTTAGTTATACATGATATAATCTTAACATTATAGTGTATCCTTTTCAGTATCCACTATTATAATGGTAATGTCCAAAGATTAATTGTCTTGTTGAGAGGTTATAGCAGATCCCAGGCTATAATGAGAACCTTGAGATACTATGACATTAATCTTAAATATATGTTTTATAGTCTAGATACATCTTACTAATTAGAAACAATAGATGTTTGACTATCTGGTGATGGGGGCTCATAAGCATTGACACTTCTTCTCATGAAGTTTTCATTTGGTGATCTATAGTATTGAGATCATGATAATAGACCCACCAATAGGAACACCACATGTTTTTGTGTCATTGGTCGTTCCTATCTATGGACATGTGTATTGGTCTCTTGACTTAGGAACATTTCCAATGTGTATCATTTTATGGTGTACTTTGATGAAACAAAAAACCATGGTATTGAAATTTTGTAGAGGAAGCTTGTGTTGGGTGCGGCATTGGTGATATGAAATTAGTTTAATGGTCAAGAAAGGATTTTTCGCTTCTATGTTTTGGAAGTTGTATATCTCAGGCCAGGTTGATCAGGATGGTGATGCCTTCATAAGTATTTTTCCAAAGCAGTAAAAAGGAAAATTTGTTTGGATAGATCAAAAAATAATAAATAAAGAAAAGGATGATGACATAATTGTGTGTCCTTATTTATGATATATTTAATGAAAAATCGATTATAGTACACAGTCAGTGTTCGTGGGTTGGTTGTCATTTCCATGACAATCCTTATCTCCTTAGGGTCCATGATGGGTTGCACGACTCCACTCTTGGTCTGTGGATTTTATTCACTATTATTGAGATAAGAGCCTAGAGGGTCACACACAATAGTGTATTCAATAATCTACCCTATTCAGTAGAATATGTATATGGACATGGTGGGCCCCACCATGGGGTCCAAGTGTTTTCCAAGTTTTCGATCACCAAAATAATTAAATAGATTAATTAATATTAAAGTTATGAATATTTTGGATTGAATTTATTTAATGTATTTACAAGTTGAGTAAATATGAGATAACATTAATCGAATGAATATAATTTTAATATTCAAGGTTCTTTTAATATTAAGAGAGACAGTAAGTCAAGTTAAATGGATCAAATTTTATCATGTAATATATTTTATATATATTAAAAGTATATGATAAAATAATAAATTGTTTTGGCGCAGTTTAGTTTCTCAGAATTATTTATTTAGTGAACGTTGAAATAAATGGAGGTCGGGGAACCCTACTAGGTATTTATCAATTCCACTTTAAATAAGAGAGGAGGCTCTCCCACTTGGGTGGTTAATCACTATTCATTCACATTCATGGATTTAAATTTGAGATACTCTCTCTCCTCCCGCTCTCTAGAGAGAGAATCTCTCAATCTAAGAATCTTGGACCAAGATCACACTTCAACATCAATGGTATCTCGATGTTGTGATCGTCGGGATGTCATAAGCACTTTAGGATCACCGTACTAGCACCCAGAATTTGACGATCGACACTCCCGTGGGTTTTTGAAGAGTGTGTGGAAAATCTAGAGGGTTTTTACTTTGTATCCTTTAAGCGATGATTGCCATTGAATAGTTGTAGTAGACCGCAGCTTTGGATTTTAAAAAGGTATGTTTTCATTTTTATTTTATGCTCCTTATAATTTACGTGAGATCATTAGACCTATCTGGGGCTCAGATCATCAGTGACAATAAGTTTCGTCATCCCACCGATGAAAAATTTAAAAGCCTTGGCCTACTGGCTTCCGCAGCGGGCCTCAGAACCTTTCAGTGGTATCAGAGTGATCATGTAGATTTTATGAGCCTAGAAAATTAAAATTTCATTACAATTAAGTAGAGGGCTCAAAAACTGTCACAAAGGATCCAACCATGCGTTGATCCGATCTCTAATGGCTAAGTTATGACCATTTTAATTTTTCGGATTGGATCGATTTTTCAGTTTGATCATGGGTATTAATTTTATTCATTCAGAAGGATCGATCAAGTTTAGATCATTCATCAAATATGAATAAAATTATATACAAAATTATAAATTTAATAATTTAATAATTTGTACAATAATTTTAATATTATAATAATATTTATTTTATTATTATATTAATATAATAATAATAAATTATTATTTTATTATAATAATTTTATTATTATTAAATTAAAAGGCTAAGTAGCCTTTAGAAAATTTTCATGTGTGGAAAATTTTAGAGGATGAATTGACTTAAAAAAATGGAGGTGACTTAAAAAAGGAAGGGAGAAACACTTAAAATAAGTCCAAAATTTAAAAAAAAGAAAAAGAAAAGAAAAAAACCTAAAGGGTAAAGGTGTGGTGCATGAAAAGTGAAAAGTAAAAGAGAAAAAAAAAGGGGTCTGTGGACCCCTCGGCAGCGTCTTCCTTCTGGGAGACCAATACCAGGCCCTACCGGACCTCAGCACACTGCAATGCTAGAGACGAAGCTATCCCCTACAGTTAGCCACCCTAGACCCCCTCCATTTTCTTCCTCATGGCACACACAATAGGCCTCCACCCCCGAGCCGCCTACGGCTTAGCCGCCTACTCCTCCCAGCAACTCGCGACAGCCTTTTGCGCCTCCTCCCTATGCTCTCCAGCATTGAACCAGGCAACCCACCTGGATCCAAGCAGGCCACCTGGCTGCCCTCTGCTCGTGATGCCAATTCCACTAGGAACCCTCTTAGCTACCCCGGGTGATCTCCATCCCGACCAGTCTGGCCGCCACCCCAGCATGCTTCGCCTTGCGCCACCACATGGCCTCCGGTTTTGTATGCCCCTATAATCTCATCAGAACCCTATGTCCAAAAGTTAGTGTGTGGCCCACCTCCTCATACTTTGTCTCCCTATCACCTCAACCTGCCACGAACTAGCACCTCCCCTTCTCGGGTTCTCCAGGACCCCGCATGCCGCTTGTGGGTCTCTCGACCACCACCGTCAGAACTGTTCGACTAACCATGTAACATCCCAAGTAAATAAAGAAGATGACATTTTCATATTTATTAATATTTGTAAATTAATTATTAATTTTACTTTAAAGGGGGTGATATGTTCAATGGCATACCTGATATACAACAACGGGTTTCTTTGAAATCTTATGTTGCACACAATGCTGAGTCATACTGAAAAATAATAATATAATATTATTTTAAATGGTAGTTAATGCTTAGATGTTGTATTGGTGTGAATGGAACGAACTAACTGAAATATGAATATAAATGTTTTTTAACTATTTCTACATTTATCAAATAAATTTTAGAGGCTTGAAATAAGAAAGAATCTGATTTTAAGCCTAAATACTCTAATATTCATTAAAAGGTTGATTTACCGCCTTTTGATGGAGAACCCTATTTAAATCTTGTTTTAGTAACTTTTATATGTTATATTTGACAAAATAATATTATTATTTATAATCGGGACATCAAAATTTACTTTGGATAAAATTTTTGTATTTTTCTGATAAAGTTCATTTTTATGAATAGTGAAAAATACTATATTTAAATTCAAAACTGCCTTTTAATCTATTTTATTTATATGGTTAGATTATATTTCTAAATGGTTTTAAAGTTTAATTAGATTATATATTTATCATTTAATATTATGTTGGTCATTGTATGTAATTTACCTTTTAAATTGGACATAATCAAGTTTGAATCTTTAGATAGTTATTATTTCTTAAAAACACGCTTTTTTTAGCAGGAATCAATTTTAAATTAATTTCTACCACTTATGTGATTTGAATTTGGAAAAATGTATTAAATATTAATAATCATGAAGTCCAAATTTTTTAAAATAGGTAAATTTTATTTTTAGATATTATGAATATTTACTTCAGTAAATATTTTATTTACCATGGTTAAAGGGTAAATCTTGTAAAAAAGGGTAACAAAATATTATTATAATAATATAAAATTACCCTAACATGTGTCACAATCATATTGGTTGATAAAGTTTCGACCATTGTCATACTTGGGTCGATTTTTGGACCCCATGGATCCACTTAAGAGTGATAATGACACTTTATATTAATTAATTTAAAGTAAAGACAAAAATGACATAAACTAGTATCTTTTAGTAAATCAATTTTTACATGGGGTTATATAAGTTATCTATTATAATATAAATATTAACTTGGAAATATAAAAATATTTACTACAACATGGTATTTTTTAGAATTTTTAGGCATAAAATAAATAAACTTATTTATGACACAATAATGATGCAATGTTTACCTCATTAATAAACGATTTAAATAAATAAGATTATAAAGATTAAAATAATATACAAAACAAGTAAAATATTTATTAGATGAATTTATTTATACCATGATTTATCTTATATTCTACATTAATTAGTTTTGGATCTTTTGAAACCGAAAATAATTATATAATAAAATAATATTTTCACACTTTCCTAAAAATCCCCCCATACCCCTTATAAAAGGACACCACTTCTAACTCATTCCTCACACCTCTCATGCCCCTTGGATCATCAAAATTCTACCCAAATAAGATCTAAATATCCCTATATTCCTCATATAATCCTTACCTTAGGCATAAGGCACTTCAAGTAAATCTTTTGGTTCTAACCAAAGGAAGATACCCAATTTAAAGGTAATGTCTTCTCTTAAGTACTTTTGTTTTATTTTACATCTCCAACCCCCTAAACATGTTTTGTTCATTTATTTTATAACGAAAAAATTTATCATAAATATACTAGGTTGTTTTTATGAGAAGGATTATAACTACACTTACACACACCTCCATCTAATGGGTAAATAACATATTGTTTCTCTTGATGGAAAACTAACGCCTCACGAAACAATGATTGTTCAATTATCTATTACCCCCTCTTATGGTGGTAATTATGATGGCACTGTATTTATATATGATATATATTATGTTTATTTTTCAATTATTCTTATGTATTTTTCATTTATAGCAAACCTTTATGGATTCCATTTTGAGTAAATGCAATAATTTCATTTGAGGAAGTGCGGAATATCGCCCCCTCAAAGTGATATGACTCGTTCATACCATATGTGGGATGTATGAAGGATGGATATATTGAAATTATATATGATATTATATTGGAATTATAATATAACTATTTATCATTAAGTTTTCATTCAATTGAAATACTAAAATAGAAATGAAAGTAGCGTGCATGAGTACGTACAGCTTACCGTCTCCATGAACGGTGTATTTTATTTCTTATCTCCAAATATTATATAAAATTATAAATAAATATATATACCAGATATATAGGATATATATGATATCTAAATCATGGATATAATTTTGTAGATAATGGACTCTTGACCACAAGGACAACTTGTAATTATAAGGTGTTCATTTTTTACTCAAGTACCAAATATCGACAAAACGACCATTATTAACATAAATGATTACATAATGTTTATAACATGGTAATAAGTGATATAAAAGGAATAATACACTTTAAAAGGTTTCTTAATAAAGTATAAATTAACTTATTTTTATTATTCAGGAAGAAAAAGCAACAAACAAGTCAAGTCAGACACGAGGTAAAGGGTTTCTATCTCACTTTTAATTCCGTGAGATTTCCATTATTCACCACTAATTTATTGCATGTGGTGTATTGTGTACTGAAATTTGATATATATTATCACGATAATATTTATATTAATTTTATTATGTGAATAATTTGTTGTTTATTAACTTTTGGTCATACGACTTGATTGATTACAATGTGGTAAGGGATTTTCATCTCACTTTTTATTCCTGTGAGATTCATGCTATATTTTCCAATATTTTATTTTGTGTGGTGTATTTACTACCCATGATTGTATTCATTGTGTAATATACTTCAATTTATGGGTATTTAAATCTTCATTTTATGATCTTTCTTTCATGGGTTGTATGTTTTGTAAGTTACCAGATCGGTAAGGGAACCTTTTAACCAAATTTCCATTCTTTGGGTTAATCTTCTAATTCATAATTATGTCATGATATTTTTATGTGTGGAATCACTATTTATTTATTTATGTTGCATTTTACACTCCCCTTTTTGTGGATATACTTTTTATACACATAATCACTCCATTAAAAAATTATCAAGTCATCGATAAGAAATTGATAAGAGTAATTTTAACTGAATTTCCATTCATTGAGTTAAACATCCAAGTCATTGGTTTTGTCTTAAAAAGAAAATGTGTGAATTTCCTATAATTGATTTAAACTAAATATCAAATAATATTGAATATATTTATTTTTTTAACACATTATTATTTAATTTATTTATCTTTAATCTAAGGATACAATTTTTATGATGGATTTTGTCTCAATTTAGATTTCATTGAGACTTCATTGTCGTTATGAACCAATTCAATTTTATACGATGTATATACTTTCCTTTGGAATATTATATCATGAATCCCTTTATTCTCATTTTATTATAAAGTTTTTATTGAATTTTATTCCTCAGTTATTTTTATTCGATCATATCTCATTTGGTTAAGAACACTTTAACTAAAATATTGTTGTAAAGATTTACTCTTATAAATATTTTTCATTAATGTCCATGTTTTCAAAATGGTTTTTAGTATTTATTTATATGGAAATTAATGTTTTAAAATTTTCTTTCCTTTAAAAGCTTCATAGTGGTATGGGACACTTCGATTCAAAAATATCTTTATTAAATGTTTTAAATGGTTTTGAAAATGGTTTGATAAAGCATTGATTATGTCAATATCTTGAAATGAAATTTTGTAATTGCAATGTGAAAATATTATCTATAATTTATTCTTGTTTTATGTGTTATGAATATGTTATGGTAATGGGGAATTGTTTACATATACGGGTGGTTTCGTGATAAACCTAGGGCTGGTGAGCCTGAGATAGTCCTCTAATGCATTGGGTAACGTGGTGGAGGTAAATGTTATTGTTTCTCCTAATAGATTTAGGGAATGTAATGTGATGGGTATTCCAAATTTTACTCACTATGTAGATGTGATAGATACAATGTAAGTATGTTATGAATTTCATAAGTTACCATTATGATTTATGATTTCTGTACGTTATTCATAAATCTTATGATTTCATGAGATATGTTTTGATTGAAAAGTATGGTTTCATCGATTTGTATTTATTGATGGGATAATGTTTATTTTCATTATTTTATAACCCTTACTGAGCTATTTATGCTCATCCCATGTTTTGAAATATTTTTTCACAGGACATAAAGATGAATAGGATCAGGGATGAGATCAAGGAAAATTAATGTTGTCTAAAACATGGAACTAGACATGTTTCTTTTTAAGAGTTTTTATTTTATAAAAAAATGGATACTAAGTAGTAGTGTCTACATGTAATATTCAAGTTGTTATGTAATATTTATGGCCTAATTCTCTAAAACACTAAACCTGAAAATATCCTCAATGTGAATTCTTGACATAATTCAAGATTAGGTAATGTTTAAGGCTAGGTCCTTATAGTTGGTATCAAAGGTAAGTTTAGACAAAATTTGGGATTAGGAGTTTTCATTAGACACTTGGTTAGTCCATATGTCTATTATTTTAGTTAAATACTTGTTTTATAACTTTTTCAAATCGTGGAAATTCAGTTACAAATGGAAGGAGGAGGATCTCAAATGACATTCTTTTCTCTTCCAAATGACTTGCTTGTAATGATTATTACAAAGTCGTGTTTGGATGATTGTGAAACTTTTTCTAGCATACAACTCACTTAAAAGTAGTTGTTTGAGATATCAAACACCTCCAATATACCTCATTATCATTGTGGACCATGGTTTGTATTTAAACAAATCCTATTTTCACAATATTCTCATATTTTCAAGAAGAGTAAATATTATCAAGGCATTTTAAAATATTTTACCCTATCACAAGACTTGGAAGCATTTTATGATTTTGAAAAAGGTGCTGAAGAATGAGACCCTTTTGAAACCTATTTATAGTTGCTTTTAAAATATAGTCTCTCAGCACATACCTATGGTATTTTAAAAGGACCATTAATTAAAAGTTTCAACTCAAATTCAGTCTGACTATTTTATTGAAATTATGTTTTATCAGATGTTTTGAAATTATATGTCATACATGATTATTTTACAAAACTATTTTTCTGTGAACACCCATATGACCCATGTTGTACAAGGTGCATTTGGAGGAAGGAATCAAATGGTTAGGATCTCTAAATCATTGTTTCAATTCATGGAAATTCTACCTATGTGAAAAAGATGACGATGAAACCAAGTGGGCACCATGATCAAGGTATGATGTTTTTCATTTTGGAAATTGTTTTATTTTATCACATGGTGGTGAAAAAAAAAGACAATATATATAATATTTTATGAATTAATATGTTGAGATCATAATGGATTGGGTTAAAAATGAGAGGTATAAAGAAACCATTTAGATTAAATCATGTTAGGTTAATTTTGAGTTTTATAAAAAGGACAACAGGCAGACCGTGTGACAACCCATCGCGTCGGACAAAGCTGCGAGAATCAAACCCACAACCAAAGTGGGATTGGGATTTATCACCTACCACATGAGTACAGGAATTCCCTGGTTAGTATGATTTATTCTTTTTATTTATATGATTTTATTGATCAAGAATAAGTTGATTTGGGATCTTATGTTTTATCAAATGGATATCCTTAGTATAAGAAAATGATTTGGTGATTAAGTGATAAAAGTGATTTTGGAAGATGTTCCCTCTTTTGGGAACACTGTATACTTAAGAAAAATAGAATACTGTGGGATTACATTTGTGGAGTAATGGTTGAAATTTTATTTTGGAAGAATATCTGTTTTTACTATGGACATATAGAGATTTGGGTTATTTATGGAAATTATTAACCTATCATAGAGAATATGTGATTTGGTTAATTATGCTTCAGTATGAGACTTTAAGAGTAGTCTATGTTTTTGGAGTTAAATGTTAAGATTTACTATGGAATACTGTGTGATTAAATCCTTCTGAGTTTTTGGTTTCAATCTTAGTTTGGATTGTTTTGAAGAATTTTAAAGACAATTGTGTATTGAATGGACTTTGTTGATCTTTTGGTATTGTTTGATAAATTTTGAAGATTAAGAGTAGTTTTTCTTTTTGTAAAAGATTATCCTTTAATGGGTATTATCTAATCTTCTACTAACCATTTTGTTTTTGGTTAATGTCTAATGACATGGAAAAAAATATAGTTTATCTTTTGTGGATTATGTGATTCTCTATAATTTGATTATAGCGCTTTCAATGTGAACAAGTCATCTTAAATACTCATCATTTGAAGAAAAAAAATGAATTTGTTGTTGGAATTCAGTAAAGGATGAAAGTATACATGAATAGTAAGTATGTTTTATTATGTTTTTAGTTAACCTCATAAATAAATTCTCCAACTTTATGAAAAGTAAATTAAAACAAAAACATTGTTGGTTTATGTTTCCTACTGGGTAATCAAAGACCATTTAACACATCATATGTTTGTGATTTTCTAGTGGTTAACTTTCTCTTATTCATGTTTTCTATCACTCTCGTCATAACTTGATGGTTTGTTTTCTCTTCCATATCCATGTTTTCCTACATGGAATCCTATTGTGGGTTATATCGGGTGAACTTGTACTTCTCTTTATTTATTTTAAAATTGCGAGGTTGCAATTCCCAAAAGGGGGAAGGATGTAACATCCCAGGTAAATAAAGAATATGAAATTTTCATATTTATTAATATTTTTAAATTAATTGTTAATTTTAATTTAAAGTGGATTCTATGTTCTATGGTGTACCCGATACACAACAACGGGTTTCGTTGAAATATTATGTTGCACACAATGCTGAGTCATACTGAAAAATGATAATATAATATTATTTTAAATGGTAGTTAATGCCTAGTTGTTGTATTTGTGGTAATTGATCAAACTAACTAAAATATGAATATACATGTTTTTTAAATGTTTTTACATTTATCCAATAAATTTTAGAGTCTTAAAATAAGAAAGAATCTGATTTTAAGCATAAATACTCTAAATTTTATTAAAAGGTTGATTTACTGCCATTTGATGGAGAACCCTCCTTAAATCTAGTTTTTGTCACTTTTATATGTTCTATTTGACAAAATATTATTATTATTTGGAATTTGGACATGAAAATTTACTTTGGATAAAATTTTGGTATTTTTCTGATAAAGTTCATTTTTTATGAATAGTGAAAAATATTGTATTTTAATTCAAAACTACTTTTTAATCTATTTTATTTATATGGTTACATTATCTTTATAAATGGTTTTAAATTTTAATTAGATTTTATTTTTACCATTTAATCATATTTTGGTCATTTTAAGTAATTTCACTTTGAAATTGGACATAAACTAATGTCAATCTTCTGATAGTTGTTATTTCTTAAAAACACTCTTTTTATTTTGACAGCAGAATTAATTTTAAATTAATTTCTACCACTTTTGTGATTTGAATTTGTAAAAATGTATTCCATATTTGGAATCATGAGGTACAAATTCTGTAAATAGGTAACTTTTATTTTTATACATTATGAATATTTTCTTCAAAAAAATATTTTATTTACCATGGTTAAAGGGTAAATCTGGTAAATAAGGGTAACAAAATATTATTATAATAATATAAAATTACCCTAACATGTGTCATAATCATATTGGTTGATACATGTCCGACTATGGGCATCCTTGGGTCAATTTTTGGACCCCATGGATCCAGTTAAGAGTGATAATGACACTTTATATTAATTAAATTAAAGTAAAGACAAAAATGACATAAACAAGTATCTTTTATTAAATCAATTTTTACATGGATTTATATAATTTATATCTTCTAATATAAATATTATTCGGAAATATAAATGGATTTCCTACATCATGGTATTTTTTTTATAATTTTTAGTTATCAAAAAAATAAAATTATTTATGGCACAATAATGATGCAGTGTTTACCTCATTAATAAACGATTTAAATAAATAAGATTATAAAGATTAAAATAATATCAAAAACATGTCCAATTATTATTTAATGATTTTATTTCGACCATGAGTCATCTTATCGTCGACTTTAATAAGTTTTGTACCTTTTAAACCGAAAATAAGTATATAATAAAATAATATTTTCACACTTTCCTAAAGAGCCCCTCATCCCCCTTATAAAAGGACACCACTTCTAACTCATTCCTCACACCTCTCAAGCCTCTTGAATCATCCAAACCCAACCCAAATAATCTCTCAATATCCTTATATTTCTCATAGAATTATTAACTTAGTTATAAGGCACTTCAAGTAAATCTTTTGGTTCAAACCAAAGGGAGATACCCAATTTAAAGGTAACGTCTTCTCTTAAGTACTTTTGTTTTATTTTACATCTCTGGCCCCCTAAACTCTTTTTATTCCTTTATTTTATAACAAAACCATTATCCTCAATATACTAGGTTTTTTTATGAGAATTATTCTAACTACATTTACACACACCTCCATCTAATGGGTAAAGAACATACTGTTTCAGTGGATGGAAAACTAACGCATCACGAAACAATGATTGCTCAATTATCTTCTACCACCACTTATGGTGACCATTATGATGGAACTTTATTTATATATGATATATATTATGTTTATGTTTTCATTATGATTCTTTATTTTTCATTTATAGCATACCTTTATGGTTTCCATTATGAGTAAACGTTATAATTTCATTTGAGGAAGTGCAGACTACCTCCCCCTCAAAGTGATATGACTCGTTCATACCATACATGGGATGTATAAATTATGGATATACTGAAATTATATATGATATTATATTGGAATTACAATTTAACTGTTTATCATTAAGTTTTCATTCAATTAAAATACGAAAATAGAAATTAATGTAGCGTTCATGCGTACATATGGCTTACCGTCTCCCTGAATGGTGCATTTCATTTCTTATCTCCAAATGTTATGTTCTATTATAAATACATATATATACTCTATATATATGATATTTATGATATTTAAATCATGAATATCATTTTTGAGATAATGGACTCTTGACTACAAGGAAAACTTGTAATTATATGGTGTTAATTTTTGACTCAAGTACCAAATATCGACAAAAAGACCATTATTAACATAAATGATTACATAAGGTTTATAACATGGTAATAAGTAATATAAATGAAATAATAAACATGAAAAAGTATTCTTAATAAAGTATAAATTAACTTAAGTTTAATATTTTTGAAGAACAGGGAACAAACAAGTCAATTCAGACACGAGATAAGGGGTTTCTTATCTCACTTTTAATTCCGTGATATTTCCACTGTTCATCACTAATTTATTGTATGTGGTATATTGTGTACTAAAATTTGATATATATTATCATGATCATATTTATATTAATTTTATAATGTGAATCATTTGGTGGTTATTAACTTTTGGTCATATGACTCGATTGATTACAATGCGGTAAGGGATTTTCATCTCACTTTTTATTCCCGTGAGATTCATGCTATATTTTCCACTATTTCATTTTGTGTGGTGTATGTACTACCCATGATTGTATTAATTATGTAATATAATTAAATTTATGGGTATTTAAATCTTCATTTTATGATCCTTCTTTCATGGGTTTTATGTTTCGTAAGTTACCAGATCGGTAAGGGAACCTTTTAACCAAATTTCCATTCTTTGGGTTAATCCTATAATTCTTAATTATGTCATGATATGATTATGCGTGGAATCACTATTTATTTATTTATGTTGTAATTTACACTGCCCTTTTGTGGATATACTTTTTATGCACATAATCACTCTATTTATAAATTATCAATTCATCGATAATAACTTGATAAGTGTAATTTTAACTCAATTTCCATTCATTGAGTTAAACATCCAAGTCATTGGTTTTGTCTTAAAAAGAAAAATTTATGAATATAATATGATTGATTTACACTAAATATCCAATCATATAGAGTTTATTTATATTTTTCACACATTGTTATGTAATTTATTTACCCTTAATCTAAGGATACAATTTTTATAAGGGATTTCGTATCAATTTGCATTACATTGAGACTTCATTATTGTTATGCACCAATTCAATTTTATACGGTGTATATACTGTCCTTTGGCATATTATATCATGGATACCTTTATTCTCATTATATTATAAAGTTTTTATTGACTTTTATTCCTCAATTATTTGTATTCAAGCATATCTCGTTTTGTTAAGAACTCTTTAACTAAAATACTTTTTTAAAGATTTATTCTTCTAAATATTTATCATTAATGTCCATTTTTTCAAAATGGTTTTTAGTATTTATTTATATAAACATTAATTTTTTAAAATTTTAATTCCTTTAAAATCTTCGAAGTGGTATGGGACGCTTTGATTCATAAATCTATTTATTAAATGTTTGAAATGGTTTTGAAAATGGTTTGATAAAGCATTGATTATGTCAATGTATTGAAATGATATATTGTAATTGCAATTTGCAAATGTTATCTTTAATTTATTCTTATTTTATGTGTTATGAATATGTTATGGTTTCTGGGCATTGTTTACGTATACGGTGTGTTCTGTGATAAACCTAGGGTGGGTGAGCCCGAGATAGATCTCCAATGAATTGGGTAACATGATGGAGGTAAACATTAATGTTTCTCCTAAGAGATTTTGGTAATATACTGTGATGGGTATTCCAAATGTGACTCCCTATGTAGCTGTGATAGCTAAAATGTAAGTATGTTATGAATACCATAAGTTACCTTTATGATTTATGATTTCTGTATGTTATTCATAAATCTTTTGATTTCATGAGGTATGTTTTGATTGAAAAGTATGGTTTAATTTATTTGTATTTATTGATGGGATAATATCTCTTTTCATTGTTTTATAACCCTTACTGAGATTTTTATGCTCATCCCATGTTTTGAAATGTTTTTTCACAGGACATAAAGATGAATAGGTTCAAGGATGAGATCATGGAAAAGTCATGTTGTCTAAAACATGGAACTAGACATGTTTTTTTAAGAGTTTTTATTTTCAGAAAAAATACACACTGAGTAGTAGTGTCTACATGTAATATTCAAGTTGTTAAGTAATAGTTATGGCCTAATTCTCTAAAACTCTAAACCTGAAAAGATCCTCAATGTGAATTCCTGACATAATTAAAGATTTTGTAATGTTTAAGTCCGGGTCCTTATAGGTCACCTATGACATGCTCCAGTTAGTCTTTGGTGAAGCACTCAAAGCCTGATTCTCCTCCTTGCGATTCCCCCCTCCACTGCCAACTGGGTAGTGCGCCTAGGAATAGTCCATCAAGGTAACCACTACCTTGACCCTATCTGACCCGAAACATAGATTAGAAGGTATGTCAGATCCGAAATCGGTTTGGACAGAACTGGCTGACTCAAGATACCCCTACATGGGTTTTTACTGCTCTAAATGGTCCTACGCTGATTTTTCCCGACCCGCACAGGCCGTGCAGTGACATTTTGGGGATAAACATTTTAAATTAATCAAAAATAATTAATTTAATTTTATTATATAAATTAAATTAATTAAAAATAATTTTGGTTATTTATTTTAATAACCAAAGATATAAATTAATTTAATTTTGTAATGAAATTAAATTAATTAATTAATTTAATTTTGTTATTAAAATTAAATTAATTAGTGGACTGATGAATAATTAAATTATTTTAATTTATTAATTTATTTAATTTAATTATATAACCCTCATACTTATTTAATGAATTTTAATTTTATCATACATTTTTACCCACATTCTGGTCTTGATCATCGACCTGTGTATGTTCCTTTTATTTAATTAATTATTTAACTACGTGTGATTATTGATATTAATTTTTTGATGGTGGACGCATCGTCTTTATTTTCAGTTGAAATGTATAAGGGAATGCACACCCAATTTACCAGATGTACATTTAACCCACTAGTCTCCCTTGACTGCGCATGAGTATTATTGTACTTAGGATGAAAATAGTGAACGACGTGGACCCCACCATGATGAGGTAGTGTTCGTTGTCCAAGACGATGAAATACGACATGTAGATCCCACCAATATGAGTCATTACTCCAAGATGTGATGTTGACCCCACCAAGACGAGGTGATACTACAGATTACAAGTGGAACTACATTATAGGGTGAGCTGCATTATGATTCAAGATTCAACTCAGGTAAGATGCCCTTAGGTTGTTTTGATGCTCAAGACCAGTTAGGTAGTAGTTAACCTTTATGCATTTATTTATTATTTTATAGATTTTAGAACAGCGGGAAAATACACAAAATAATAGATAATAAAATATATAAAGAAGCGGCGTATGTTTTTCTCTTAAAGTTTAGTTTTGAGTGTGAAAACATAGATGAACAAGTTTAATATAAATGTATTACATTCGTCGAGAGAAAAACACAAAACCCTAAAAGAAATATTATGTCATTACGGCCTTCTATCATTCAAGTTTGAACAAAACTGGGTGTTTGGGGTGCCAGTCATGCCATAAATAAGGGTGCCTCTTACTAACTGGGAGTTATTATTAGGGTGATGGTTTGACTTAACAAAAATTGCAACAAAGAAATATCCATATCTATCTTGTTGTAATTTTAGAGTCAAGCATTGAGTAAATCATGAAATTATTTTTAAAGATAAGAATTCAATCAACAGATCAAGGAACCAAGATTTAATATGGTTGGATAGCCAAAATCCTACCTTGGACCCTCCAAGTAGTGGTGTATTCATATCTTGTAGACTATGAGGGAGGTTCATGGATCCTTGCTACTAGAATACTCAAGAGTATTCTGATTCTAGTACTAAGGGTTCCTAGAATTGGATAAAAATAGTGGGACACCTTTAATAATTAATCTAATCAGTAATGTCACATTTGGTAATCAACATAAAAGGTACTAATCTACTAAACTTTAATTTGTAGAGAATGGTAATATCACAATAAAAATTGTGATAAATTTTATACTAAGTTAATGTTGAAACTAGGAACAAATTTCTAAAATGTAGTATAGGAGCTCCCGCACAATGTTACTATAATGGAAATTCAAGGTGCTTGTTTCCCAACCTGATAAGCCACCTCAGCAAGTGGGGGTGTAAAATATTATACAGGAGACTCATGAATCAAGAATATGATGGTTTTGTCATAATTTTTTCATCACCATACGATGTTAGTTTTAGTCTCTATATCACGACATGGATTTTGTCACATGTAGTCTCATCTTCGACATCCTTGTGAGGAGAAAGATAATCAAGATTTGAATGTGATTACACTTGCTTTGTGTAAAGTGAAAGATAGTTCACAATCTTTCATGGCATCCCATCCTTATTCTTTTTAAACCCAATTATTATAGTTTTGTTTAAAGGAAAAAAATAACATTATAGAGTAAGCACTCCATTACAATTAAGGTAACATTCTCCAAGTAATAAGAATATTAAATAAAGTACCATCTTTTATTCTTATGGTGAATATATTGACATACAAGGGGAAAGGCCTATGGAAAGTTACACCAAAGGCACCTTCATAATGTCCTTAAAATAAAAGTGGTTGGTTATTTAATAAGAGGTTATTTTCATCACATATTGAAATAAATTCATAGAAGTTTAAAAACACAATTGACTGAAATACCAGAAGCAAGCACCCACTTATCGTTCAGTTAATATTTATCAAATAAAAGTATTGTTTTCTCACATACTTCATGTGTATTAAATACAATATACTTTTCACAAATATGTATTGAAATACAGTAACCAAGTAAGTATAAAAACATTACTAGGACTAATGTGCCTTCTCCAAGTAGCTGAAAAAAGGTTGATTCTTAAGTCAACAGTGAGGAACACATAACTTCTAATTGTAAAGTGATTGATTCACATTGAATAGGTTTTTGAGTATAACCAAAACATTTATCACATATGCCCATTTGGTAATAATGAGACATTATTCCATGTTTTTTTTGAATGAATGTTGTTGGTGGTAACATATTCAACAAATAGGTCATTGGTACTTGAATCAAAGACAATACATGATTAATATAAAATGTAAGACTTACCCAGTTATGGAAATATAATTCTTTTTCAAGTAAAAAATAAAAGTGGATGTTAATTATATACCCATTATGGTATTTAGGCTCAGCACATCTAAAAACCTATGGTGTTACTAACATATTTAGTTCAGACAAAGAAACCATTAGAAATAAAGGTATGCAACAGAGCTTCTGGGATTAGTTCAACAAGAGAGTGTGAAATATTACAAAGGAAATCTAGATGTAATGATACTTCATAAGATGACTTTATGTTATTAAGGAATTTAGTAGTGAAGTATATTCATGGTCATAAGATATTAGTTGCTTCAGATTAGTATGTTGAAGAATATCTTGACTATGCAATCATCAATCATGATAATGTAGCATTGAGAAATTTTTAAATTCATGTCATCATATCTACATCACGGTATTGATGTTCATAAGGAGGATCGATGATAAAGTATTACAAGTTAACATTGATCAATAAAATGTAGTGTGGATCAATTACTAAACACACATTTTATACATTAAAGTTATGATGTATGGTGTATCAATGTTACAAGCGGTAGAAACATCCATTATATTTCAATATGTGATTTGAAAATAACAGTGTAAACCCATTACCAATATGCCAACTAAAATGAAAAATGGGAATCATAGGAGTCATAGTATGATGAAAATACATTATGACATATATCATGTGTTTGGATGAAAAGAGTTTGTTAAGATATAAACAAACATGAATCAAGCTGAACACATGGTGCATCTAAGTAATTATCCAAACAGTTTCTTAGGATATTACTTAAATACCTAAGAAAGAAAATATGTACTCAAGTATTAGACAACATTTCTATATAAGGGTGAACATCTCTATTTGAGAAAGTGGGAGCTGAATTGACTTGAACTTAGTCAATGATAGAGATGAACAAATGGTTGTCATAGGAAAAAGTTACACAAGTACATGTGGAATAAGAAGGTTCCAGTGACACATACTGTGTAGAAAGAATGAAACCATGGTGATGGTTTTATATTCACCACTGATGGGGATAAATTATTCATTAAGAATAATAAATCCTACAAGTAAGAAGTATATAGAAATAAGTTAATATTGAAAAGATCAATTAAAATTTAATAATGGATTCCATGTATCAAATTGCAAAGGGGTTTATAAATTGAATATTGTGGTGGGTATTCAAATGAGATGATACATGGATGGTACAAGATTGGTACCAATAAGGATCAATTGGTTATACTAAGTCGGTATTCCTAAATCCATTAGAATTTTACTTATCATAGCTAACTTCTAAGATCATTATATTGGTCATTGGATGTCAAGATCATCATTTGTGGAAGGTGTCTATATGACGCAACTAGAAAGGGATGATGAAACCAAAAAATTCCAATGAAGGTTGCATGTTAAGAAAATCTAGTTCTGGATTAAAGTAAGAAACAAGATCTTATAACATTCATTTCAAATGAATCTTTTCCTTGTGCCTGCCAAAGGCTAGTAGGAGTACCAATGTTTTCCAACATATGGAAAACATATCTTTATCTTACAGTTAGATAAGATCAAGATAAAAGTAATTCTCTAATGATTGACTTAAAGTAGCAACCTAAGTTCTAGGGAACAGGATCTACTAAGGTAGATCTAATGGTTTCTTGGACCTAGTCGATTGTACATTAAGTGACATTGTACTTAAAAATACAAGTTGGAACAATTCAAGTTCAGAATTATTGTCAATGTCACATGGCATAATCTCTCCAGGTTGACATGTTCGGAACATGAGAGGATATTGAAGTTTTGAATTGAGTTCCATACACTTCAGTGATGGATCAATCACATATTCCATGTTATGTACTATAGTTGATATTTCCAAGATATACTTTATAGTAGGTGAAAATCAATTATATCCAAGAGCACTGCATGTGATGTAGTTAGAACTAACATCTTGTACTTTGGCGAGTACAAATGATATATACCTAAAAAATAATAGGGTATACTACTAATGGTGGGACACAAAATAGTTGTCCTTAGATCAATTTGATCTAGTGTTTCAGTTGGGAAAAGTTGATGAGCAATTCAATATCATAATATCTAGTGGTAGACATATCTAAAAATACCGAGTATGTTGTAGCTTATAATGAAGCTGAGGAGAAGTTATCAATCAAAACAATTTGTTCCAGTTCATGGAATCGCACCTAGTGAGAAAAGTATTATCATAATGTAAATTATGATATTTTTACTAGCCAAGTTGTCAAGTTATGAAAATTGAAAAAAGTAATATAATCGGGGACACCATCTCTTGAGAAGTTTTACTCAAGGAGATGAGGTCGCATACAACAGATATGCCATATGGAAATAATGTGGAAGAACTAGTAGTTAAAGTCATTACTCAGCAGAAGTATGATCTTTATCATGTGAGTAACTAACAAGTTCAGTTATCAAGTTGTCTCTAGTGAAAGTTGGAGTGTTAAAATAGTGGGTTCCCTAGACCTAAAAATGAAAACTGTTTACTACCATTTAATTTATACAATTAGTTATAAATGATTTCATCTTACCATTATAGTGTATATTTTTCTACATCCACTATTATAATGGAAATGTCCAAAGATTAATTTCCATGTTAAGAGGTTATAGAAGACCCCAATATATAATGATAACCATGAGATACTATGACATTAATCATAAATATATGTTATATAGTATAGATACATCTTACTGACTGGACATAATATATGTTTGACTATCAAGTATTGGGGGATCATAAGAATTGAGACTTCTTCTCATGAATTTTTCACTTGGTGATCTCTAGTAGTGAGATCATGTGGACAGGCCCATCAATACGAACACCACATGTTTTTGGTGTCATTGTTCATTTCTATCTATGGAAATATGTATTGGTCTCCTAACTTGAGATCATTTCCAGTGTGTTTCATCTGATGGTGTACTTTGATACAAATCAAAAAACCACGGTATTGAAATTTTGTCAAGGTATCTTTTTTTGGGTGCGTTGTTGGTGGTATGACATTGGTTGAATGGTCAAGAAAGGATTTGTCGCTTCCAAGTTTAGGAAGTTGTATATCTCAGGTCTAGTTGATCAGGATGATGTTGTCTTTTTAAGTATTTGGACAAAGCAGTACAAAGGTATATTCAACTGGATAGATCAAAAAATAATAAATCAAGAAAAGGATGATGACACAAGTGTGTGTCTGGCTTTATGAGATTTTTAATGAAAAATAGATTATAGTACACAGTCAGTGTTCATAGGTTGGTTGTTGTTGCTATGAAAATCCTTATCTATTTAGGGTCCATGATGGGTTGCTAGACACTGCTCTTGGTCTATGTATTTTACTCACTACTATTGAGATAAGGGCTGAGAGGGTCACACAAAAAAGCATATTCAAGAATCTGCTCTATTCAGTTGAATACGTATATAGACATAGTGGGCCCACCCATGGTGTCCGAGTGTTTCCAAGTTTTCGATCACCAAAAGAATTAAACAAATTCATTAATATTTAAGTTCTGAATATTTAGGATTGAATTTATTTAATGTATTTACAAGTTGAGTAAATATGAGATAACATTAATCACACAAATATTATTTTAATAATCAAGGTTGGTTTAATATAATGTGGGATATCAAGCCAAGTTAAGTGGCTCAGATTTTATCACTTAATATATTTTATATATATTATAGGTATATGATAAAATAATAAATAGTTTTGGCATAGATTACTTTGTCAAAATTATTTATTTAGTGGACATTGAAATAAACGGGGGTCGGGGAACCCTACCGGGTATTTTTCAATTACACTATAAATAACACAGGAGGATATCTCTCTTGGGTGGTTAATCACTATTCATTCACTTTCATGGAATGAAAGTTGAGAGCCTCTCTCTCCTCCAGCTCTCTATAGAGAGAAGCTCTCAATCCAAGAATCTCGGATCAATATCTCTCTTCAATATCGAAGGCATCTTGATGTAGTGATCGTTGGGACATCGTAAGCGTCATCAGATCTCCATACTAGTACCCGAAATTTGATGATTGAGGCTCCTGTTGGTTTTTTATGCACGTTTGGACAATCTAGAGGGTTCTTACTTTAGATCCTTCAAGCGACGATCTTCATTGACTAGTTGTAGTCGACCAAATATTCATATTTTATATGGGTACATTCTCATTTTTATTTTGTGCTTCATATAATTTACGTGAGATCCTCGAACATATTTGGGGCCCAAATCATCGGCAACGACAAGTCCTGTCATCCTTTTGATGAAGATTTTTAAATCCCCGGACCATCAGCTTCCACTAAGGGCCCTGGAACCTTTCATATTATACATGCAACCCACTCATCTTCATAATACATTAAACTTGTGACATGATCTGAAATCCCTTCCCCATAAAATTAACATGGGATTCATGGGGTAAAAAGAACAATATTCCTTACACCCATGGAGTCAACTACCACAAAGTCAAAACTGTATGCCTTGGGTTCCACTCCTAAGATGCCTCATAGATGGGATTCCTACGACATCAAAAGGGTAAGAATTTATAGATTCCCAAAGCCCAATTTTTAGAAATGATCTAATATTCCCAATGTTACAATCTACTCTGACTGCAGGTTTCTTCCTTATCAAGACAGATGTAGTGTAATTAACCAATGTCCACCTTAAGATGGTTTTTGGAATGAATTTCATGAATATGACTAAAATATTTGATGGATACTCAAAATATGAAACATGATTCAAGGATGAATCCATGGAAGGAAGAACTGACATCCCGTCATCCTATTTCAATCAAGGATCTATCATCACCAACCCTAGTAATGGAAGACACCCTACATTGGAAATCAGGAATATAGGTCTAAGAAAAAATGTGTATACATTACCCTGGTGAGAAAGAATCAGAAAAAAGAAGGTTAACCTAATGAAATTCTTATCCTCCAAAAGTGATTAGATCAGTAATGTTGGGAACTACCAGATTTGAGCATGACTAGATCCAGATGTCTGGCACTAAACCCCTTCCAAAATGATGGTGGGAACATTTTGGAATTCTTCTCTTAAAAAATAGGGTAAGTGAAGTTCATTGGGTATCACCATTATGAGGAATTAAAAATGTGGATCCTCCCTTCACCATGCCGAAATAAAAATGACATTGGGAACATTGGTAATCGCCTTCATAGTTTGTTTACTAATAGATGGATCCATATATTTCCATAGGACTCAAGAAACCAAAAACACATGATGACCCACCACCAATAGGATTGGGGGTATGGGGGATAATAGTAAGGTAGTACCACACCATTATTCTATCTCCATAATGGACACCTCTTCCATGACTACTAGGCACCCTCACCCAATCTCACATTCCAAGATCATCCAAAAAACGGTCATCAACACCCTTGTTTATCAATAAAAGTAATAAGTGGTCATCCTAGCTAAGTATATGGTCCAAAATGACCTAGAAGACCTAGAACCATTCCAATAATAGCTCCTATGAGGTTCACACCAAGTTCAAGACCCCCCCCCCCCCCACCCTCACCCAAATCACGATGATGGACCATTTTGGATCCTCTCTCTAGAATGATCAAATATCTTCCTACCATATGATCATAAAGTAGGGGATATACAGGTATCACCCAAAAAAACACCACCCATTAGGTGTTAAGGAGGGTTCCTGCCATGTCATTTTGATGATGCTAATAGGTCCCACAGATTGAAGATCAGATCTATCACTCTCCAGATCACTCAGTCTTAGTTCAGAACAACCAGCGCAGACATTAGGGGTGGGATATAAACTCATCCCATCACAAGGACTCCTCTCCATCTCTAGTGTCCCCAACCACCAAAAACACATCTTACCATGCCCGAGAAACCACCTCATGGTTACCTATTTTCACCCTTTAAATGGTACGTGTTATTTGTTACAACATTTGGAACGCTTCTCTTATTATAATTCTTTATATGCATCATTTTTAGAAGTATATGCTAATAATGTGTGTAGAGAACATAAAAGATAAGCTAGTCCCTACCCTTATCACTCCAGATTACCTATATGAATATCGAGAGTTCACAAAAAAAGTACAACATTTGGAAGAATCCATGAATAATACCAATAAATTTTTTCCCCATTCCCCCTTCCATATCCCACATCAATACCTATGAATGATTAAACAACCATGTTCATGCATCTAGAGGCTACTGATCCATTTCAAATGCATTCCCCTTTACTAAAAAAGTCATGCCAAGTGTAACAATGTCAGTGAAACCTCACCATGTAGTGCCTCACCCACTATATCCTTGATGAGAGAATGATTGCCTGGACCCCCCCCCCCATCAGGTTTAAGAACATAGGGCACCTTTCATGGAAATAAATAACAAGACTTACCTATTCATGGATGAAAAAGTCCCAGGCTATTTAATTTTAACCCTAGAAAAGGATATTATGAAATTTATATAATATAGGAGACTTTAAGAGAACAAACTTACAAACCCCAACAATCAATGCCCATACAAAATGATCCTGAGACATAAAATCAAATAATGTTTTGTCTTAAAATATTGGCTCCATGAACAATTGGACCACAGCCTAGTCAATCTAGGAGATGTCCTGACATAGCTAGTACATATCTCTTTTGACCCCAACAGTGATAGTGAAGACTCCAATGAGTATAATTAGGCTTAAATCCATTGGAAAAAATTAAAATTACTGGTTATATAAAAAGATAGGTGCTCATTACAAAATTTTACAAGATCATTTGAGAAAACCATAACCTCCTACAGTTACCATAAATTCTTTGGACACTTCTTTTGTGTATGTGTCACAGACCCACAAGTATTTAATGAGAAGGAATCAGCTATGCAAGAGAAATAATATTCCCCCAGAAATGAAAAATCCAGCATGCACACTTTGGTACATCGTGCCTCTTGAATTGTGATATACACCTAGAGTTCATCCAGTCCTAAAATATTCCACTGATAAAAATAAAAAAATAATCCTCTGTGAAAATTTTATAACTAATGGACCACCATGAAATAATCAATGATGAAGAACAACATGTTACTCCCTTCTAATCCTCAATATGATTTCATCAAAGAAGAGGAAGAGGACGTGATGGTAGGAAAAATATCCAAGATGGCACTACAGGCCATACTGTTCATGATACTGAAACCATATAGAAACTTTCTTATAGGGGTCAATAAGCATATCACTCTGAGGATGCTTCATCAGGTACACCTCCATATCCAAATATATTGTTTGTGAATGCACCGTGATCATCTGTGTCCATCCAAGGCTTGACCTCAACCATTATTTCTTCATCCGTATAATTCCCATCTATCAGGTGTTCAAAGTATACTAGCTAACGATATAAGATTATAGTCAGCAATAGTTGGACCCCAACACCTCATCCAATGATACCTACTATGATCCCTACTAAATAGTGATCCTATTTAGGAAAAAATGGGTCCCTCGCCTAGAAATATGATATATTGAAGCACCTTACCGGAGTACTAATGAGGATCTCGATCCTTGATGTCCTCTTCTTTTTGAAGGAGATGTGTGAGGCCCTTATCAAATCCTTGAATAACCCATTTATTTTAATAATGAAATAGTTTCCACCGAGACCTATTATATAGAATAATCCAAATGAGAGGAATTTTAGGCCATTATTTCATTTTCTAGAGAAGATGAGGGTGTTACTATTTAATGGCACATACGCTTACTATATGTCATAGTCTAATTCAATGGAATGGAGATCTTCCACTAATTAGTTGATACTGGATCTAGAATCAAACTCATTCCGACCTAGAAAATCAAAAAATATGATCTTAAAGAAGTGTATTTGACACCCTATAACCTGAAAATTCCAAGGTATGATAAGATCGAGTATAATCCGCATAGAAATATTTGAATGAAGACTCAATTGGGTCTCCTAGTATAAATCACTAAATTTATAGTAATATTTCAAGATACTACCTATAACACATTTTTAGGAATTCCCTAGCATCATTTATATGCATTGGTACCCTCTTCGTACCACCAGTGCCACAAATACTCCCTTCATGGTCGAGTAGGGGTACTCTAAGTTTATTCATTTCCCTTTGACTCTTATGAGCCTCAATATCTAGATGTTAGGTACTAGAAAAGGGAGTCAAAAAAATTCATAACTATAGGATCAAGAGTATCAATTCCCCTAATGATCTTATATCAACTATCATGGATCCCTAAACATACATGAAATAAATCTTCATTCTCCCAATTCATTAGTTGGAGACCACAACAATGAATATGTAATGTTGGTTCATAGTTTCCAAGAAGAAGTAGTTAATTCATATTACCTCATACTCCTACACTAGATAGGCCTAACCAATACCAAAATACCCAAACCCTATGAAATATAGATAGGTTTTCCCTATGTCCATTGATCCATGACTTTCCCACATATTCCATAATGTAGGGATGACTCGATAGAAGTCAACCCATCACCATTTCTTTGATGTCAATAGTAGACCTCACCATCAGAAACTAAGTGGTATTGGATTAAAATCTTTTATTGCTACAATTTTCGTGGAACTAGAACCCTCATCAAGTATCACGAATTCACTAGAGTAGACATGAGTTCTCCCCCTGGTTATCAAATCTAGAATCATTTCCTCCTTCCTCTAATCCCAATATATCATATAACAAATATTATCTAGTTGAAACCCCTCATTCCTTTGAAGAGGTTTTCTCCTCCATTGATGATGAGTTGACTTAAGTTAACCTTGGCACTAAATAATATCTGAAACTGAAACTGATTAGAAGAACCATGTCTCTAGAGGAACAACAGAAGTTTGTGGATTTCCAAAACCAGAACAACAATGTGTTCTCTTGGAGATATAATGAGATGATAGGGCCTAATCCCTAGGTTTTTAATCATCACCTTGGCCTCCCAATAGGTCACTGTGGGTTTAAATAGCCTCCTAGAAAGATGTAACCTTTTCACGGTTCCATGTTCGAGGCCAAAGTTGAGAATATTATTTAGGTAAATTTTTTCAAAGAGTTATAATACCATAAGTGGTTGGCCAAAGTTATCACATTAAGGAAGAATAATAGGTATATTAACATCTACATCAAGTTCCAAGACCTAAAAATCCATTTTCTGAAGGATGATTTCCCCCTTTTGAAAACAGAGCTGCTCATAAATTTTATGGCTAGTTTCTAGGAGGTCTACTACATTGATAGATATTTTGGGTATAAGCATATCCAGATGGCCCTTAAGGATGAGTAATCTAATTCCATCAGGTCACCTCAGGGTACCTTCTGCTACTGAGTGATTCCTTGTGGTTTGGATAATGTTGGGGCTACTTACTAGCATTACATGCACCATATCTTCAAGCCACTTCTTAAGACACTAGTGGAATTATAAAAAATGACTTTGTGGTCAAGTAATTCCAAATGTAGGACCATATCAAAGACCTTGAGAAAGTTTTTGTATTTCTCCTCTCCTATCACTTAAAGATAAACCCCTTGAAATGTGCATTCGGGGTTACCTATGAAAATTTTATCGACTTTATCATTAGATATAGAGTCATTATTATAAATATAAATCAATGTTATCAATAAAATTCCTCCTGAAACCTTCAAGATATGTGATGAATAAAATTCCACCTAGCCTATATTTTCTGATTTATTACAAATTTGGAAAGAAAGTGTAATCTATTTTCAAAGCTCATAAAGAAAGGAAACATTTACCAGTGGGATGATGATTTTCATAAATCCTTTGAGAGTAGTAAGTAGTATCTTATAAAACATTAAAATCTAATGAAACCTATGACATACCTCCTCTTTATTACATATCTTTACATGACATTTTAAAAACATAGGATCATTTAAAGTTTAGTGCCTTTGAAATAAGGTACATAATACATGAAAACATAAAACATTATTCTATTCCACATTAAAGGATTGTTCAAGGTTTATCCAATGCATGTTTATTGAATCTCATAACCTAAGGACATACATCAAAGGAAAGGGTGAGATGAAGGCCCAGTAAGGGAAAACAAGTGAACCAATTTACATGTGAACTTGAGCAATATCAATAAGAACATGAGGAATTTCATAAAGGAATGAGAAATAGAAATATTATAACAATAATAAATTGAATAATAACATGAAAAAGTGGATAAAATTTTTAAATTATATATTCATAAGAATATTACCAAGTTTCATCCTCAAGGTGTCATAAAAATTACCAAGGTATTGTAAAAAATTTCATCTCTAGATATTAAATTCTTTTCCCAATGAATTGGAGTGATATCAAGGTGCACCCTTAATATGTCTTTATTTTCATGTGATACATATAGATTATAATCAAAAATTTCATAACAACCCATAGAGAATAAAATAAATGGTTTTCATATCAAAATCACCATGTTGTAAAAAGTGCTTAAAATAAGATATTTATGTCATTTATAACCCACAAAAAGGGAATGAGGGTTTTATGTGTGTAAATTCCAGAATAAAATAAATCATTTTTATGTATTGATGAATACCCTTGGAAATTAAAGAGTTTCAGGTATTCATATAAATAAAATAAAATAATTTAATGAGAAAATAATATATTTTGAGATGAAAATTCTACAGTATAAAAGGTATGAAACATAGTTTTATAAAACATTAAAAAGAGAGGGGAAATGGGTCACCAAGTCATAAATAAATAATAATTAATTATAGAAATAAAATAAAATGTAAATAATAACATGGTATGGAATTTTTAAAGAAATTCCATATAAAAGAGAACTTGAAAGGAAAAAAGAAGTTGAGAATTTCTTTACCTTGAAGAGTAACTCCTAAAACTCAATGATTGAGACCTTGGGGGCTTAAGGGAACCTTGGGAGGACTCATTGGGAGGTAATACTATAAGAAAATCCTGTAGAATGATTTTGGAATGAATGGAAACTATGTAATGGGTGGGTATTTATAGCAAAAGAGAGGGTGTTTTTTTATTAATTTCAAAGGACATCTCATTAGTGGTATTTGAAAAACCATGGGCTTACCCATGGTATTTGATCATGGTATTGGCCACTTAGTACACCTCATATAATATTTTATTACTCAAGAGTCGACAAGAATTATTATATCATGATTTCATCATTAATGATTTCATTAAACATTCTGAAAACTCAAATCTATATTTTTACTATTCACTGAAAAACAAAACATTTTATAAAAATCTCATAATTTCACTGTAACCAAATATCGACATTATAAATTCAAAAATAACATTTATTTTACTGTAATAAATTAAAAAAATGAGAAATTTAATTTTCAACTATAAAAATACAAGATTATTAAAAAAATAGCAGACAGAAAATGCATGGTGACATGCATGGTAAAATTTTTGACATTTGAAAAAATAAAATTATTTTATCATTTGTAATTAAAAAGGAGTGTTTTATAATACTATTTAATTTTAATAAACCTTATTAATAAATAATTATTGATATATTAAAATTTATATCTTTCTAAAAAGTATAATTTTTACCCAAAAAATCAATTTATCAAATTCCATCTCAATTTTTAAGAAAAACTATTCTTAAAACAAAAATAATGAAATAAAACTTTTATTAAAACAATGGGATTTCATTTTAAGTAACTAGGGACTTGACACATAACCCCTTAAAGCACTCTCATATGACCTAAGGGTATGGTGTGTGTTGGTGATGGATTTTTGGGGTGGCTCGGATAACATCACCCGAGTGGTAATCTACATCAACTTGAACTTATCCCACAGGCGATTGTGTTCAAGATGAACATGTTGATGCTCAGCTTGCACTTGGTCAAGAGAAAATCCTAGTGACACTAATTCCTTCCCAAGCTTCGAAAAAATGGTCTTCGTATGATCCGAGTCTACTGAATGAGGCCATCGACTCTTATTACTGCATTAATTATCCATTATAATTTCAATTTATAAACAATAATGATAATGCTAAAAATTATTATTGTTTCCAACGTTCATATTAACCAATATTCATATTAATCAATGGTCATATAATGGTCAAAACTTGATGGTCACATTTCATTTATACTTTTTTGGATTATGACATAGTAAAACATACATTTTTAGGAAACAAAAAATTATTCAAAAGTTCGAGTTGTTACATTCTTTCCCCTTAATAAATTTTCTCCCCGAAATTTCAACTAGTACCCTCTATAGAGAAAAGGTTTGGGTACTTCTAACTCATAGTCTTCTTGGGATCCGATGTGGCTTCTTTATATTTTTGGTTCTTCCACAACACTTTAACAAGGTGGGTAGTCTTGTTGTGTAGAACCTTGTCTCTATAATCCAATATCTCCTCTGGTTTCTCCTCATAAGAGAGTTTGTGTTCCAATTGTACCATCTCTAGATTCAGTATAAGTGAAGGGTTAGTTATGTACTTCCTTAAGAGGGATACATGGAATACATCATTAAATTGAACTATATTTGGAGGAAGGTCAAGCCAATAATCCACTACTCCTATACGATCAAGGATTTCATAGGGGAAAATGTACATGGGGATAATATTAACTTTCTTTTCAAACCACATGACTCTCTTCCATGGAGAAATTCAAAGGAATACTTTTTCGCCAATATCAAACTCCAAGTCCCTTCGATAGTTGTCGGTATAGCTCTTCTACTGACTCTGAGTAGCCTTAATGTGTTGTTGGATGGAATGAACCTTTTCTGTCATCTCTTTCAAAATATTAGTCCCATAAAGTTTTATCTCACAAAATTCACCCCAACAATTCAGAGTTCTACATCACTTCCCATACAGAAATTTATAGAGTGCCATTTGAATTATCGAGTGAAATATTTTGTTATAAGAGAACTCTACAATTGGAAGATTTTGATCCCATACACCTTTAAATTTTATTGATCACATTCTCAACATGTCCTTGAGTGTATAAATAGTCATTTCATAATGTCCATCAGTTTGGGGGTGATAGGCCATATAGAAATTCAATTCAGTACATAGAGCATGTTGTATACTTCTCTATAATTTTTATGGGAATTGTAGATTAGGATCTGATAATATGGAAAGGGGATCTCCATTCATCCTTACCACTTACTTCATGTAATTCATAGAAATTTGATCAAGAAATAAATATTCTTGAATAGAGATAAAATGGGAATTCTTGGTGAGATAGTCATATATATCCCATATAGCATTGTTTCTTTCAAAAGTTCTCAGGAGACTAGTGACAAAGTCCATAGTGATATTGTTTCACTTCCATGCTGGTATAGGTAGTGTTCGTAATACCCCTTTAAGAATTTGTCCCTCTGCCTTTACTTACTGACATATTAGAAACCTTATAATGTAGTCAGTAATCTCCTTTTTCATATTATCCCATCAATAATGATCAAGAAGGTCCTCATACATTTTTTTTCTTCCAAGATGTATAGAGAATGTAGAGCCTTGAGATTCATCCATCAGCTCCTTCTTTATTTTCAGAATAGATGGAAAACATAGTCTTGTACAAAATTTCAGTACACCTTCTTGATCAATATTGAAATTAGGAAACTTCCCATCCTTCATAGCCTCAAACTTCTTCTATAATAAAGGATCTTATTTTTGAGCTTTCTTGATCTTCTCTAGTAATGATGGTTGACAAATAATTTGGGATAGGGTTGATGATGTCCCTTCCCTTAAAATTCACATGTCCAGTTTCACTATGTCTCTAATAAAGGGATCTCCTTAAATCCTCATCATTCTGAGAATAACAAGGTCTTTCCTACTTAATGCATCAGCAACTTTTTTTTCTCTTTTGGGATTATAATGAATTAAATTTCCATGATCTTTAAGAAGTTCCAATGATCTCCTCTTTCTCATGTTCAATTAATTTTTCATGAAAATATACTTCAAAATTTGATGGTCTATGTATATATCTCACTTCTCCCCATAAATATAGTGACTCCACATCTTCATAGAAAAAACAACCACAACCAGCACAAGATCGTGTGTAGGATAATTCTTCTCATGAGAATTTTTCTGTCAAGATGCATAATCAATTACCGTGTCATTTTTCATAAGGATTCACCCAAACCCTTTTAGATATACATCACTAAAAATAATGAATCCTTCTTTGATTAAGGGTAGAGTTAACATAGGTGCAATAACCAATATTTTCTTCAACTCTTGGAAACTTTCTTCACACTAATTTGTCCAGATGAACTTGGCCACTTTTAAAGTTAACATGGTTTATAGATTATAATGTTGTGAAATGTTTCTCACAAACCTCTTATAATATATAGTTAATCCAAGGAAAAAATGAATCTCAGTTACTGTTGAAGGATGAGACCACTCCTCTACAACCTTTGTCTTTGCAGGGACTATTGAGATTCCTTTACTAGTTAGAATGTGCCCCAAAAATGAAACATGATGTAACAAACACTGACACTTTCTAAACTTTCCAAATAACACATCCTTCCACAGAGTTTTCAATATAACCCATAGATGATCATTGTAATACCCTAAGTTTTTATGGCCCTTTTTTTCCAAATAAATATAAATTATCATTTATATCCTACAATGAACTAAGTCAAAGATTCCTTTCACATGGAACTAACTCGACATATGTTACACGAAACACCAACTTGGCATACATTCCATAAAACACTGACATGGCGTACGATGCACGCAACACTAAGTTGGCGTACGGTACACTCAGCACTAGGTTTCTATAAAATATCTCTTTTTATTATTTTAATTATTTAAATAAGATAATTATAACCTAGAAGTTAAAATTTGTAATATGTATAGTAATAAATACTTTTAAAATATTTTTTATAATTGTTTCATATAATTAAAACATATTGATAATAAAAGTTCTAATTTTTGGTAATGTCCTTTTTATGTTTAAAAACTCCATTTTCTCAAATGAACTGATTTTACAAATGAATGTCATTTTAAACAAATTTAAAAATTGAATTGGATAAAATAAACTTTATTTTTGAATTAAAATTTTAGAAATTAGATTAGGGTAAATTTTTTGGATTTTTCTGAGAAACTTCATTATTTTTAGAAATAGTCAAAAATACTGTTATTTAGTTAAAAACTATATTTTTTATAAATAATAATTAATGTTAAATGATATTATAGATAATTTTTAAGCTCACATTAGATAAATATTACATTTACTAATAAAATTAATTTTATTAGGATCAATTTCTCTTTGAAACTGAATATAAAATCTTATCAACCTTTTGAACTTTTCCTACTTTAAAACCCCATTATTTCATCCTGTCTGTGAGATTATCACTAATCTTAATTTTTCCACTTCTATGATTGGAATTTCAAAAATATGAGATATAATATTGTATTAATTCTAATATTTATATTCTAATAATACTATGTCAATTTTTTTTACCAAAAGTATTAGTAAAATCGATTAAAATTAATCACAGTAATTAAGGCCAAATTAAGCTTAATTAGGGACAAGACATTGAAATTAAGGTCCCAAATGACCTGGAAACTTTTTAAACGCCCATTTTATGTCCATATTTTATCTATAAGCCTTTCATTATTTAGTTTTTTTTGGTCTATTGAGAGTTTTTTATGTAATAACATGTTCACACCTAATTTGTTTCTAAAAATCCCATCTGAGCCCTTTTCACTCCCTATAAAAGACCTCCATCTCTACCCATTCCTCACACCTCTCAAGTCTCTTAAGTTCATCCAAGACCTAACCAAATTGACTCCCAACTTCCTAAATTATACTTTTAAGCTTCCCTTTGTGAATAAAACCTCTCAAGGAACCCTTTTTCCACAAACCAAAAGGAGTTACCTGATTTAGAGGTAACGTCTTCTTTCCTTCTATTTTCATTTATTTTTCTTATCCACTCCATAAACTCTATTTATTACCTTATTGTCGGATAAAAAAATATACCCCATATACTAGGATGTTTTTATGAAAATTTTCTTACCTATCCTTACACACTCCGCCATCTAATGAATGTTGAACATAATATTTCTGTGTATGGCGTACTACTGCCTCACGATGATTATTCATTTCTCCTTTAACACCAATCATGGTGGAAATTATGATGGAAACCATATTTTAATATGTAATATATTATATTTATTATTTATTTAATATTATTTATTCCTTTTAAAACACACCCCTTTTTACCTTCCATTTGGTGTTAATACGATAATATCGTTTGAGGAAATGTGGACTACTGCCCTATCACAACCTGTCCCCCGGAGCCCATGTCGTAACTACCCCAAGCCCGCCTTCCATAGGCCAGGGGCTGGCGACTAGCACCCAAGGCGTAAATCCCTATAACTGGGAAGGTGTTGCCTTTATAAATGTAAAAAAACACAACCAGAGTACAAGAGGAAGAAATCACTAAGTACAGCAGTAACAAAAGTGCTGGAAGTACAAAGGGGCTGGAAATACAAGCCCAATAGATAGGTACAACTACAACTGAAAGTAAAGTACAATAGAAAAGACAAGTAGCTAGAAGATGGCACACAGCTCCTGGATCGTCCACCAAAGATCCTACCTGAAGGGTAGGTACATATGTCCTCCTCAGCACTCCATGTCTGATTGTTCGTCCGTCTGTCTCCTCCGGGTACCGGCTCGTCGTGAGATCCTCCTCCGAGTATCGTCCAGTCCTCAAACGCTCGGCCTCCATTAGCATTGTCCGTCATCTGCATCCAACACAATGAGGTGCAGGCATAGCCGGTGCAGGGGTGAGTATAATGATACTCAGTAGAGACCCCGAGACCCTCAAGGTCTCTCTAAATCCAACAAGGATAACCACAAAGAAGAAACTCAATAGATAACCCTTACTTAGGTATAATCCCATACTTATACCTAAGTTATCAAGTAACCTATCTCAATCATGAGGAAACACAGAGGTTATTGAATGAACGGATAACCACTACTTAGATATATGCCCACACATATACCTAAGTTTTCAAGTGATCCATCTCAATCATGAGGAAAACACAAAGGTCATAGACTCAGCTCAAACCAGGATTTTCATTATCAAAACCGTAACTGCTGAAGAGCTTCGTCTCTGACGAGTACAGTGATCTTGTCACGACTCCGAGGTACTGCTCACTATCCTTAGACTACTGAGGTACTCCTCCTGTCGAGTACCGCGGGTCTGCTTCCAACTACCGGGTGCTCCGTCCACTGAGCGTCTGCCACCAAATACTGGGCGCTCTCCCTAATAGCCTATAGAGGTACTCCTCCTGTCGAGTACCACGGGTCTGCGGCCAATTACCGGGCACTCCGTCCGTCATGGGTCTATCGCAAAATACTGGGCGCTCCATCCAATGGGCTAGTCGACTCACTCCAAGTCGAGTCGGTCAAGCAGTCGTCAGGTCTCAGCCGGCAACACGGTCTCCGTTTTCCATACGCTTGTCTCCGGGAGGGTCCGCTCCACATGCTACATGTCGATACTAAAAGTATCACAAAGTTCCATGAAGAAGTATCTCAAGGGACCGCCTCGTCATAAGGGTCTCAACACAACAAACGGCACGTCAATTGGACGCACGGTCTGTGAGTTATTAGCTTTTTTATCTCAGGGGCCTGGTTGGTTTCGTGTGCGAACCAACCCGGCCATATCTCAACTATATTAAAACCTCAGGCGAAGTATTCCAAAAGTTTCGTCTGATCAAGAGGAATCCAACAAGGTCGACGGCACGTCAAGCGGACGTCTGGAGCTCAAGTTATATGTGTTTCCGCTCCGAGGGCCCGGTTGGTTTCGTGTTCGAACCAGCCCGGCCATACCCCAAGTTCTCCGAAACCTTGAGTGTAATATACCGAAATGACCGTCTCGATCCAAAAGTTATAAAATTCCACTCATACGTTTACTAAACGTAGCTGAAAAAAATTCGGAAAAAAATTATCAGTCACCCTCGACCCACTACGGTCAAGGTTAAGCTCTGGCTAGGAGAAACACGCCCCAAAAACTCAACAGTACTCTCGGATTTTCAATTCGAGTTACCATTTAGAAGTTATAAATTTTACAATAAAATAATTGTCACTTAATTATTTTATTTACGGCCAAAAACTAACTTTCTCAGGTGGCTTGCGCCAGCCAACGTTAGTATCTTCTTAAAGGAATCATACCTTCACGAGTTCATCAGTGGTCTCAGATTTTTAATCTGAGTTACCATTTCTGAGTTATAAGCATTTGAAAAATAAAATAACTTTATTTAATTATTTTATTCACGTTTATTCAATTTTCGGGTTTTCTCACAGGAGGCTTGTTCCTACTAAACTTAATTCGCGCCTAGGGTAAACGCGCCATCCTGAGCACAACGGTGTCCTCGGATTTCTGATCTGAGTAACTGTTTAAGAGTTATTCCACTTTCTCATGAAAAATGCTTACGCGCGTTAATTTAAGCTTAACAAAATTTCAGAAAAATTATTCCGGGCACACCGGGCCTCAGAATCAGGTGCCGTCAGAAACTGTGCACTTGTAAAATTCCAATGAAATTAAGAAAAAAAAATTCCCTGAAATTTCTGGGTCTTTACATGCCCCCTCAAAGCGATGTGATTCGTTCACACACCACATAGAATGTATTAAGGATGGGTTTAAAAAAATATTTGATATATATTATATATTAATTATACTATAATTATATATATATATATGCATACATATATATATACATATGTCATTAGCATTCTTTTAATATGGTAATAAAAACAGAAAACAATGTTCATGCGTACGTACAGCTTATCGTCTCCATGAGCGGTGTATTCCATTTCATACTTAATTATGATATAAAACATTATAATTTAAATATAATAGGATATACCTCATATTTATATCATGTTATACATTTTTTAATCATGATATCAGTATAAGGACCAACGCTATAACAAATTAAGACACATGCGAAGAACAAAGAGAATATTACCTGAAGTGAAACATTAACATAAAATCATTAACAAGAGGGTAATATAAGGTAATAATAAAAAAATATGGTATTATGTATAATAATATTATTATTTAAATGATTTATAATAAACTTATATTTATTATACAAGAATTTTGTACAAGTATGAAGAGAGTCAATACACAAGGTAAGGGGAATTTCGTCTCAATTTTAATTTCTATGAGATTCATGTTATGATCACCACTCTTTCCTTTTGTGTGGTGTATGTACTACCCATGATTTAATTACATGTATATTATACCGAAATTTCTATTAATTCATATATCCATTATGTTATCCTTCTTTCATGGGGTTTAACTTTCAAAAGTTACCAAATCGGTAAAACAGTTTTGTCTCAATTTGCCTTCTTTGAGACTTGTGTTTTGTTATGCACCTAAACTCTTTTTCAAGGTGTATATACATACAGTGTACATGTTATATCATGAATCTAATTATTTTCATTATATCTTAATCTTAATGTAATTCTATTTTCTTATATGGATAGTATGATTCCAAGTGACCAAGTTATAATAGTTTATTGATACAATCTTATCGTTTTTTGAGATTGTTTGTGTTTATGATTACTTTGATAAAATATCTAAAGAATATTATTAATTTTACATATCCTCTATTTATTCAAGATATCATAATTTGTGTGTACCATTTATTCCACTCTTTTTTACTTAAGATAATGTTTTTAATAAAATCTGACTGTCTCTTTCTTTGGTCAAAAATCCATTGTATTCAAAAACCGTGTTTTCAAAAATCTTTTCAAAAATATTTTAAAAATATACTTGAAGATAATTTTCAAGGAAAACGTATTTCAAAATTGTTTTCAATTATTCTTCTATAGGTTTTCAAATCTATTTTTTAAGAAAAAGGTTTTAAACATGTTTTTTGATATAAAAATCATTTTCAAAGAAGCAAAGATATTTTCATTAAGAACTGTTTTTGAAAGACCTTTCAAAATTATTTCCCATCTAAGATAACATCCATTTGTTTTTATCATTCCTTTTTAGGGAAATTATTCAATGTCCATTCATATTATTTCTCTTAATATATTATGTTTTTATGTCATGATGTTTAGGAAGCTCGTTTCTCTTTCACGGTTTATATGATTTTCAAACCCACTTCTTTTCATGGGTTATGTTTATGATGAAATGATTATGAAACTTGTCTTTTTCCATAGGTTATGATATGTTTACATGTTTATGATACCCATTTCATTTCATAGGTTATGATTTTTTTTCATTTATGATCTTGTGTCACATGTATGTATTATTTCATTATGTGACGGGTGGGACTTATATCTCCCTCCAATGCATTGGGTAATGATTTATATCTCATGATATAGATAAGTATGTAATGAGGGTTTACTCAGTTAAGTAATATAGGGAAGGAACGAGGGTTTACTCGGTTCATTAATACATGTATGGAATGAGGATTTACTCGGTTCAGTAATACATGGCTGAAATGGGGGTTCACCCGGTTCAGTAAAGAAAATTTTACACTGAGATGGTCTTGGAGTTGATTCCTTGAAAACTATAGAAATCAGTATTTGCTTATGTGTTTCCATAATTCCATGTATTTCTCTTATGTTATTCTTTCATGGATTATTTCCTTTACTTCATTTTTATTCATGTCTTATGAACTGCCAAGCTTTATGCATTGATTCATGTATATGATCTTTGATATGTAGGGTATGGTATTCTATTTTCATGATCATGTTCCCATACCCTTATGCTCATGTTTATGCTTACTTGTCTCCCTTTTTTATCCTTACTAAAAATTTGAGCTCACTTATTTTTATGTTTCCTTCCCCAGGTTATAAATATATATATTATGTTTGATGTGTCTTAGAATGGTGCTTGTTGCGAAGAACCTAGTGGGAAATAATGCAGCTCACATATGTACTAGGGTTTATGTTTCCATGTTTATGAAGGCACTATACCAACTACGGTCTTTGGGCATCTGTTTGTATAATTTTTATGTTTTCTACAAATTTTATATAATGTTAATGTTTTAAAAGAGAGGTTTTTTATATTTGGGATAATATAAATGGTATAGTTAACCTTTGGAAACTAGGATGATAAAACCGTAGTGATAACCCAAATTACATGTCTAAGGATAAGTCTGAGGACTAGGAAAAGTATAAGAAAATGTCATGGAATTTAAGTGAATGATAGAGTGAGTGTTTTCATAGAAATGCATCAATTCCTATATACTATGAGTGGATGTGGATCTGGAACAGATGTAACTAGGAGTAACAACTCCAACAAGATGTTCTGGTTTTAACTAGGGGTAATCTGGTTCATGATAACAGACCTTACTGCACACCTAGTTTCACGCTCTTGGGGGATATGCTTTGGGAATTCACGAACTCTTTAAAAATAATTTTGAAGGATTTAATATAGGTTGGTTATGAACAACCTAGGATAAACCTAATGTGTCATTGATTAAGTAAGGTGTCATAATTTAGACATATTATAAGTGATTTTTCATGATTATGTGGTTCCTTATTATGAAAATTATTTCTTAATCTATACTTTTGGTTTTAGTCAATGGTTGGAACCTGAAGAAACAGCATTAATATAAATTGTGATGAGAAATGCAACAATTGTCCTTCTAAGAAACCCAATTCTATGGGAGATGGAATAAAAAAACTTTTTGATATGCTCACATAGATTTCTCATGCTATGAATCATGGTGGACATCCAAATTATCAAAGGATGGAAAATCATTTTGTTGAGTATTTCATGAGGAAACATACGCCTTATTTTAGAGGGTATCCTGATCCACTTATTGCTGAAAATGGATTAATACCACTAAAAATGTATTCACTGTTCATCAGTGTTCGGAGCATAAGAAAGTCATTATGGATTTTTATCACTAGTAAGGCGAAGCATATCTGTGGTGGACTCTAATCAAGAATATGAGGCAGCATGATGAGATTGAATCCATGCTTTGGGATGAGTTCAAGAACTTATTTTTCAATAAGTACTTTTCTTGAATTCTTCATACCAAGATGTAGAAATAGTTTTTGGACTTTAATCAAAGGGATTATGAGTCTGTTGGTACCTACAAGGCTAATTTCACAAGACTTGCAAGGTATGATTTAGGAATTATCAACCAACCCAAAAGTAAAGTTGATAGGTTATTTGGTGGTTTAAATCCAAGTCTCATAAGGGTTTTTTCATAAGAGACTTTATTATCTATGAAGACATTTTTTATTGTGCAGTCAAGGTTGAAATAGAGGTGGAATTCACATATCAACCTCATAGATTTAACAAGAATAGGAAGATGTAGTTCAAAGGAAACTCTAAGAACGATAGAGAAAAGAAGATAACTTTTTTTATACTCTAAGTGTGGGAAGAAGCATGGACTGAATTTCCTTAGGGGTATGATAAATTTTGTAAGTGTGGAAGGGAAGGCCATTGGGAAATTGATTTTCAAGGTAATGGGAAGAAGTTTACTCAAAATACTAATTGAGAAAAACCACATAGAATTCACCTCCAACTGTTCAGTGCTATAAGTGTAAGGAGAATAGGAATTTTTCTAACTATTTCCCAAACCTAAGGTATGGTGATGATGATCGACGTTAGAAACCCCTTAAGTCGAGGGATAATGAGAAATCTCATAAAATATCTATATCTGATGAGGGGTGAGATAATGACATGATTAATGGTACACTTACCATCTACTCTAGAACTATTAATGCCATATTTGATTTTGGATCTATCCACTCTTTCATATCTAAAGAATTTTCTAAGGGTGTTAAGATTTCTCCAAAACAATTAGAGGTGGAATTAGCAATGAAAACCCCTAATGGTACGATGATTTCATCTCAAGTTTATGATTCCTCTCTGGTTGAAGTTTGTGGGAAAGTGCTTCTAGAAAATCTTTTCATTCTTCCTTTGGTCGAATTCAATGAAAAATTAGGAATGTATTAGATTATTCTACATAAATCCCACATTACGTGTCAAGTAAGGGAAGTTATGTTCAGTATTTCAAAACCTCTTATGATCTTCCATGACTATGATGACAATTCTGGACTCCCTGTGGATATTATATCTAGTTTATGGGTCTTAATTTCTATTCAAAAGGGTTGTTTATCTCAAATGGTTGGGTAGAAGATTGACATTAATGATATGACCATTGTTTAATATTTTGTGGATGTATTTTCAAAATAGTTTCCTAGTCTTCCACCAAAATGTGATGTTGATTTCTCAATAGAACTTATACCTGGTTCGACACTAATTTCTAAGACTCCTTATAAAATAGCCCTAATTGAGTTATAGTAATTGAAGAAGAAACTTCATGAAAACATTGATAATTGATTCATTCAGCCAAGTGTGTCACCTTGGGTTACACCAGTTCTTTTTTTGAAGAATAAATATGGGTCAATGCGACTCTGCATTGATTATCGAGAGTTGAACAAGATCCCAATCAAGACCGAGTATCCTCTTCCTAGTATTGATGGATTTTTTGATCAACTGCATAGAGATCAATAATTTTCCAGGATTGACCTTCATTCTGGATATCATGAATTTAGGTTCAAGAGGAGGATATACCCAAGATGGCATTTTTTACAAGGTATGGTCACTATGAATATATAGCGATGCCTTTTGGTCTCACTAATTTCCCCTATATCTTCATGGATTTAATTAATAGTTTCTTTAGAGATTATGGTAATATGTTTAGGGTAGTCTTTATATATGAAATTCTTATCAATTCCAAGAAAAGTAAGAGCATGAAGATCACTTGATAATTGTATTAAAGACTGTAAGAAAGGAGAATTTATATTCAAAATTTACAAAATGTGAATTTTCGGTACAAAAGTTTTCATTTTTGGGTCACATAATCTCAATAGATGGTATAATAGTAGATCCATCAAAGATGGAGGCTATTGAAATTTTACCTAGACCTACCATGGTGACTGAGATCCATAGCTTTCTTGGTTTAGCTAGATATTATCAATAGTATGCTGATATTTTATCATGACTATCTAATCCTATAACCAAGTTAACTAAAAAGGGTGTGAAATTCCTCTGAACAGACGAATGTGAGGAAAATTTCAAGGAACTAAAGAGAATGTTGGTTAGTGCACCTATGCATATATTACCATGTTTTGGAGAAGGGTTTGTAATTTTTAGCAACGCATCCAAGAAGGGATTGGAATGTGTTCTTATGAAAAATAACATGGTTATAGCCTATGCCTCATGGAAGTTAAAAATTCATGAGAAAAATTACCCAACTCGTGATTTGGAGTTAGCAATGGTAATCATTTAAGTAAATATATATAGTCATTGTCTTTATGGTGAAAAGTGGGATATATATACTGATCATAATAGTATAAAATATATATTCACATAGAAGTAGTTGAACATGTGCTAGAGAAGATGGTTATAGTTGATAAAGGATTATGACTGCTTAATACATTACCACCCTCAGAAAGAGAACAAGGTGGTCGATGATTTGAGTTGGAAGGATCATGCTTGCTTATCCATGATGAGGATCACAAAAGATCCAATATTTCTGGATTTGCAAAGGAAGGATCTAGAAATCATAAAGGAACGGTAAAATATTATCTTTCTCAAATGAATGTTCATCCCTCTATCCATGGGAAGATTAAGGAGGTGTAGAATAAAGATGAGGAGCTAAAAAATAAGGTTAGCAATGTTATTGAGTTTAACCTTGATCAGGATGGAATAATAAGGTTCAGGAACCATGTATGTGTTCCTTTAATACCAAATTTGAATAAGGATTTATTAGAGGAAGCTCATAGTTCTTAATTCTATATTCAACTTGGAATTAAGAATATTTACAGGGACTTGAAGGAATACTTATGGTGGGATGGCCTGAATAGAGATATCATGGAATTTTTATCTTGGTGTTTGGTATGCTATAAAGTTAAGGTTGAAAGACAAAAGTCTAAAAGGATGTTGCATTAATTACCCATACCACAATAGAAATGGGAGAACATCACTATGGATTTTTCATTGGAATACCCAAAACCTCTAAATGGTTTAATGCTCTATGGGTGGTAGTTGATTTCCTTACTAAGTACACACACTTCATTATTATTAGATAATATTTCACTCTTAATCATCTTTCCAAGGACAACGTTAAGGAGGTGGTAAGGTTTCATGGAGTACCACGTTATATTGTATTAGATCGGGATCCAGGGTTTACCTCGACATTCTGTAGAAGTATTCATAAATCACTTGATACATAATTGAATTGCATCACTGCTTATCATCCTCAAATAGATGGTCAGTTTGAGGGAACAATTCAAGCCCTAGAGGATATGTTGAGATATTTTTCTATGGATTTCAAAGGTGGTTGGGATCAACATCTTCCTCTAGTTGTGTTTTATTACAATAATAGATTTAACTCAAGCATTCATATGACACTTTATGAAGCCCTTTATGGGAATAAATATAGATCCCCAACATGCTTAGATGAGGTTATTGAAATAAAGCTAGTAGGGCCTGATATCATGGAATAAATTGTTGAAAAGGTTAGAACCATTCAACAACATATCAAGGTAGCTCAAAGATGGCAGAAAAGTTATGATGATAACCATCGGTGTGATATAGAATTTGAAGTTGTTGAAAAGGTGTTTTTATAAATCTCACCTTGGGATAAAGTTATTAGATTTGGGAGGAAGGGGAAACAAAACCCTATGTATATTGTCCCCTTTGAAATTCTTGATCATATCGGGATAGTGGCCTATCACTTGGAAATTCCTCCAAATATCTCTCAAGTCCATGATGCGTTCCATGTATTTCTCCAAAGTAAGTACACACTTATCCTTTCACAAGTACTAAGCTCAGAGTTCATACCATTGTAGCAGGATATTTCTTATGAGGAGAAACCTATTGAAATTATGGACCGATCAAAGTAAGTTTTATGAAACAAGACCACTCATCGGGTCAGAGTTTTGTAGAGAAATATCTTGTTAGAGGAAGCTATGTGAGAACTTGAGGATATGATTAAGAATAATTATCCTCAATTTTTTACCAGAGTAATGAATTTTGAGGGAAAAATCATTTTAAGGGGGGTATAATGTATCACCCTGAGTTTTTATAGACCTATTTTTTCAAATAAATTTAAATATTTATTTATATATTGTATTGCACTAAGTAAAATATTCATTTCACATAGAACTCACTTGGTGTAAATTACACACAACACCAACTTGGTGTACATTCCATGTAACACCTAATTGGTGTATGATGCACGCAACACTGAGTTGGCAGACAGTACACACAACACTGAGTTTCTATGAAATATCTATTTTTATTGTTTTAATTGCTTAAATAAGATAATTATAAAATATGGGTTAAAATTAGCAATATGAATAGTTAAAACTACTTTGAAAATATTTTTTATAAGTTTTTTATATAAATAAAACATATTGATAATAAAAGATTTGATTTTTGGTAATGTCTATTTTGTATTTAAAAACATTGTTTTCTCGACTGAACTGCTTTTAATAGTGAACATGATTTTAGAAACATTTAGAAATTTAATTGCATAAAATAAACTTTATTTTTTAATTTAAAACTTTGAAATTAGCTTCGGGTTAATTTTGGGGATTTTTCAGAGAAACTTCATTTTTTGATGAATAGTGAAAAATACTTATTTTAGTTAAAAACTTCCTTTTGTATAATTAATTATTAATGTTAAATGATATTATTAATATGTTTTAAGGTCAAATTATATAAATATTTCATTTAATAATATAATTAAATTCATTAGGATCAATTTCACTTTTAAACTAAATATAAAAATCTTAACAATCTTTTGAACATTTCTTATTTTAAAAACTCGTTATTTCGTCCCCTATACGAGATTAGCACTAATCTTAATTTTTCCACTTCTGTGATTGTAATTTCCAAAATCCAACATAAACCATTTTATTCAGTATAAGTTTTATATTCTAATAAGTACATGTTAATTTTTTGACCAAAATGATCATCTGAAGTGATTAAAATTAATCACATCAATTAAAGCCAAATTAAGCTTAATTAGGGACTAAACCTTAAAAATAAGGGCCCAAATGACCTAGAAACCTATCCAACACAAACTGGTTGTCCATATATCGCCTATAAACCTTCCATTATTGATTTTGTTTCCATTTTTTAAGACTTTTTTTTGGTAACAACATGTGCACACCTAATTTATTTCTAAAAATTCCATGTGAGTCCTTTTACCTTCTTATAAAAGGCCACCACCTCTACTCATTAATCATGCCTCCCAAGCCTATTAAGTTCACCAAATACCTTCCCAAATTTCCTACCAACAATCCTGACTTCTACTTTGAATCCTCCCTTTTGGCATAAACCCTCTCAAGTAAACCATTTGGCCCAAACCAAAAGGAGTTACCAGATTTAGAGGTAATGTCTTCTTTCACGATCCTTCCCTTTATTTTCCTTCTTCACCCCATACACTCTCTTTATTACCTTATTTTGTGACAACACCAGTATATTACATATAATAGGATTTTTTTATGAAAATTTTTGGACATACACTTACACACACCTCCATCTAATGAATGTTGAACATACTGTTTCTATGTACGAAGAACTACTTCCTCACAAAATAATGATTGTTCATTTCTCCTTTACCACCAATCATGGTGGACATTATGATGAACACTATATTTTTAGATGTAATATATTATATTTATTATTTATTTAATCTTTTCTATTCCTTTTACAACACACCTCTTTTTACCTTCCATTTGGTGTATACGATAATCTTGTTTGAGGAAGTTTGGACTACTGCCCCCTCAAAGCGATGTGATTCGTTCACACAGCACATAAAATGTTTTAAGGATGGGTTTAATGAAATTATATTATATATATTATATATTAATTATAATTTAATAATTATATATATATACATATGTCATGTACATACTTTCTTTCAATATGGAAATAAAAACGGAAAACAGTGTTCATGTGTACGTATGGTTTACCCTCTTCATGAACAGTGTATTCCATTTCATACATAATTATGCTATACAAAATTATAATTTAAATATACTAGTATACACATGATATTTATATCATTTTTACATTATTTAATCATGATATAATTATAAGGACCAATTCTATAACAAATTAAGACACGTGCAAAGAACAAGCGAATATTACGCAAAGAGAAACTTTAACATAGGATCCTTAAAAAGAATGTAATATAAGGTCATAATAAAACCATATATGGTATTATGTATAATAATATTATTATTTAAAACATTTATAATAAACTAAAATTTATTATACAAGAAGCATGTACGATTACGAAGAGAGTCAAGACACAAGGTAAGGGGAATTTCATCTCAGTTTTAATTTATGTGAGTTTCATGTTATAATGACCACTCTTTCCTTTTGTGTGTTGTATTTAATGACCATGATTGAATTTTATTTATCTTATACCTAAATTTATGGTTATTCAAATATCTATTTTTTTATCCTTTTTCATGGGGTTTAACTTTCAAAAGTTACCAAATCAGTAAAATAAGTTTGTCTCAATTTACCTTCTTTGAGACTCATGTTTTGTTATGCACATAAACTCTTTTTAAAGGTGTATATAAATACATTATACATATTATATCATGATTATAGTTATTTTAATGATATATTAATCTTAATTTAATTCCATTTTCTTACATGAATAGTATGATCCCAAGTTACAATTTTATAAGAGTTTATTGAGACAATCTTATCATTTTTTGAGATCGTTTATGTGTATTCTTCCATTGATTAAATATCTCATGAATACTAATGATTTTACTTCTACTATATTTATTCAAGATATAATAATTTTTTTGTACCATTTTTTTCCACTCTTTGGTACTTAAGATAATGTTTTTAATAAAATTGGATCATCTCTCTCTTCGGTCAGAAATACATTTTATTCAAAAACCATGTTTTCAAAAATGTTTTCAAAAATGTTTTCAAAAGATCCTTAAAGATCATTTTCAAGTAAAAAGGATTTTAAAAGTATTTTAAAATATTATTTTATAATATTTAAAAGATATTTTTGAATAAAAATGTTTTCAAAAGGATTTGTGTTATAATAATCATTTTCAAAGAAGAAAATATTTTTTCTTGAACAAATGTTTTTAAAAGACCTTTCAAAATTATTTCCCATATAGGATAACATCCATTGGTGTTGCTCGTTCCTTTATGAGGAAATTATTAAATGTTTCCATTCATATATTTCTCTTAATGGATTATGATTTAATGGAATTAATTTTAAGAATCCCATTTCACTTTCACTGGTTACATGATTTTGAAACCCTCTTCTTTTCACGAGTTATCTTTATGATTAAATGATTATGAAACCTCTATCTTTCCACAGGTTATGATATGTTTATATGTTTATGATACCCATTTAATTTCATGGTTTATGATATGTTCATTTATGATCTTGTGGAACATGTATGTGTGATTTCATTATGTGACGGGTGGGACCTATATCTCCCTCCAAGGCATTGAGTAAAGATTTATATCTCATGTGATAGATAGGGTTGGAAAGAAGGTTTAACTATTTCGGTAATACAGGGCTAGAATGAAGGTTTATTTTTTCAGTAATATGGGGATAGAATGAGGGTTTACTCAGTTCAGTAATACATTGCTGGAACAGGGGTGCACCCAGTTTAGTAAAGGACTTTTTCCACTAAGATGGTCTTGGAATTCATGCCTTTGATACTATGAAAATCAGTATATTATCATGTGTTTCCAGAATTCCATTTCTTAATTCTATGTTATGATTTCATGGATTATTTCCTTTAATTCCTTTTGATTCATGACTTATAACCTACCAATATTTATTCCATGATTCATGTATATGATCTTTGAAATACAGGGTATGATCTTATATTTTCATGATCATGTTCACATACCCTTGTGCTCATGTTTATACTTACATGTCTCCCCTGTTTACCCTTACTGATCATTTGAGCTCACCCCTTTTTATGTTTCCTTCCCTAGGTTATTAAGATAAGTATTATGTTTGATGTGTTAAATAAGGGTGCAAGTCGTGAAGATCCTGGTGGGAGATAATGTAGCTCATATATTTACCAGTGTTTGTGTTTCCATGTTTCCAAAGGAACTATACCATCTATGGCCTTTCATAATTTTTCTATATAATGTTTAATTTTTCTACAAATGTTATTTAATTTTAATGTTTTAAAATAGAGGGTCTCTATAATCTTCATGATCTTCCTAACTTTTGGAATATATCAGAATATCATCAATAAAAACTACAAAAAAGTTATCAATGTAGTATTTAAAGACTCTATTCATCAAATCCATAAAAATAACATGTGCATTATTTAATCCGAAGGGCATAAAAACAAACTCATAATTCACATATCTTGATCATAATTTGTTCTTTGAAATATATTCATCCTTCACCCTCAATTATGGATAACTAGATCGAAGATCAATCTTGGAGAAGAACTGAGCCCCACAAAGTTGTTCAAATAAATCATCAATTCTTGGAAGAGGGTACTTTTTTTTACTGTTATCCCATTAAGTTCTCTATAATAAATTCATAACCGCATTGATACATCCTTATTCCTCACAAAGAGAATAGGTGATCCCCAAGTAGACACACTTGTCCAAATAAACCCCTTATCCAAAACATCTTGGAGCTTCTTCTTTAATTACTCTTTCTCCACATTCACCATTCTATATGGGGTTTTCAAAATTGTCTTGGAACTAGGCATGAGTTCAATGGAGTACTCTACCTCTCTTTATGGGGGAGGTCTAAGTAACTCCTTAGGAAATACATCAATGTATTCCTAAATAATGGAAGCATTCCCTGTCCTTGTACTCTCATTTTATTCTTCGTCTTCACCAATCAACTCCATAAAGAAGGCTATAAGAGGTGCTTTTAGAAAAAGATAATGTCAAGATATCTCTCCTTGGAATATAACTATAGGTTTTATATTCAATAATACTAATATTTTCTTATTTATGAATTTGATCTTAGAATTATAATTTTAGATCCAATCTATCCCTATTATAATGTCAAATTCCAACCTGAAAATGAATACTAGATTTTCAATAAGATTGTGCTCACTAAAGTAAATACTATAGTTTCTAAAAACTATTTATTCTTGGATAATCCATTTTAGAGTCTTTATTGATAACTCTACTTTTATTATTTTAGGAATTGATTCTATATTCTTTGCAAATTTGGAGAAAATAAATGAATGTGTAGAACCAGAATTAAACAATGTACTTGATAGATTTGAGAGAACAACAAGAGTACCTACCACAACTTCCTTTAGAGCTTAAAATTCATGTATAATGATAGAAAAAGCACGACCTTTCTCCCTTGGCCTATTCTAAGGATGATGGTGATTCCCCTCCACTGCCCTAAAATTCAAATAGTGATTGTAAAAGTGCCCAGTCTATCCACGCTTGAAGTATTGGACTTCATGTAGGGCCTACACCATCTTCCCTTTTCATTAGTGTTGGGAATTTGAGGCTTCACCTCACTATAACAATTCTAAGTGATATGGTCGTCTCTTCCACACTTGTAACACATCCCACTCCTAAGAAGGTAGTTCCCAAAATGCTTATTACCACATTTATTACATGTGATAAGTTTAACTTATTTTCTACCTCTTCCCTGATCAAAGATCATCCCCAAGATTGGATCCATTGATATCTTCTTTTCATTGAATTTCTGGGACCATTGCATCACATCAAACTGCAGTTCAACATTCATAGCACCTCGTATGATATCCTCATAGCTACCATAGTATTGGTTGGATATATTCTTCTATAGATGATGTCTTATTCCACCAAAGAATCTATCAAACTTATCACTATTATCCATGACAAAGATAGAGGTGTAACATTAAATCCTTGTGAAATTCATCTTGTAGCTTACCACATATTCATTTTACTTCTACTTCAGCATGAGAAATTCCATCTCCATTTTTGTTCTCATCGAACGAGGGAAATACTTATTGAATAAGATACCGTTGAACCCTTCCTATACCATAGATTCAATATCCCCTCTTGGCCACATGTTTTTAATCAGTTCTCACCACTGATCATCTTATCTCTCTAAGAAATAAATAGGCAGGGTGAATTTCTCTTATTCAGAACTATGAATTACAGAAAATTTCTTTTCTATAGAGCTTATCCTTTATTCCTCAATCAATGGGTCAGTATATCCACTGAGCATTGGTGGTCATTGACGCATAAAGGATAAAATGGAATATTATTTTCTTATTGGTGAAATTGTTCTCTCATCTTGATTCATGTTATTTCCTATAACTTGAGTCATTTGATTTATCATTCTCATGAAATCTTCCATTCTAGTTTCCATCAGAGGGTCATCACCACATGGTTCATTGCGGTCACTATTTTCAAAGTTCATCATATTTCCTTCCATTTTATAAAAGAAAAAAACCTTAGTAAGAAACTTATTTTATTTAAGAATCTTATAACTCTAAATAATTTTTATATCTTAAAATATCATACATAAACCCATTATTCATTATCAATAATTACAGTTTCTATAAATCCTACATAATGGTTCATAAAAAGCTTGTGATTAACCAAACATATCCCCTAGAAGTGTCAAACTAGGAGTGCAGTAAGGCCCATTTTCGTGCACCAGTTCCCATTCAAGTCTATCTCAAAGTAGTGTTTTTGGGTTTTACCCCTATATACATCTATGTGAGATCCATATCCACTTGTTCTTATCTAGACATAGATTTATTTGTTTCAGAACCCACTTACTTAATATTTCACCAGAATAACATAAAGTTTTCCAATATTTAAACTTTTATATAGGGTTCTCCATAAGGAATTCATATACTAATTTCAAAAAATAACTAAACCATCCTTTAATACCAACTATGGCGTCCCACATTATTATTACATAACATTACATGACATTTTACAAACAGAGGATCTTTTAAAGTATAGTGCCAGGGAAATAGGGTGCATAATACATGAAAACGTAGAACATTATTCTATTCCACATGAAAGGATTATTCAAGTTTTATAATAAGTAAATTTATTGAATCTCATAACCTAAGGACATGCATCAAAGGAAAGGGTGAGAAGAAGGCCTGATAAGGGAAAACAAGTGAAAACGTTTACATGTGAACTCAAGCAATATCAATAAGAACATGAGTAATTTCATAAAGTCTTGAGAAAGAGACATAAAATAACAATAAAAATATGAATAATAACTTTAAAATGTGGCTAAAACATTTAATTTATACATTCATAATCATGTCATCAAGGTCCATCCCCAAGGTTTCATAAAAATTATCAATGTTATTCACTAAGGTATCATAAAACTTGTCATCTCTAGAGATTAAATTATTTACCCAATGAATTGGAGTGATATTATAGAGTTACATTAATATGTATTTATTTTCATGTGATCCACATAGATTATAATAAAACATTTAATAATAACCCATATATAATAAAAGAAATGGGTTTCATATCAAAATCATCACGTTGTAAAAAGTGCTAAAAAACAAGATTTTTATGTCGTTTATAAACCACAGAATGAGAATGAGAGATTTATGTATATAAATTCCATAATAAAATAATTAATTTAAATGTCTTGATGAATAACCATATAAATTAATGAGGTTTTTGAATTTATATAAATAAAATAAAATAATTTCTTGAGAAAAAAGTAATAGATTTTGAGACGAAAATTCTGCATCAAAACTGGTATGAAACATTTTTTATAAAACATTAAAAAGAGAGGGGAAAGATGTCACCCAGTCATAAAAGACTCAAATTACATTATGGGGATAGAAGAAAATATAAATAATAACATGGTAACGAAATTTGAAATAAATACCATATAAAAGAGAACTTGAAAGGAAAAGAGAAGTTGAGAATTCCCTTACCCTGAAGAGTAGCACCTAAAACTCAAAGATCGGGACCTTGTAGGATTAAGTTCACATTCTGAGGACTTAAAGAGAGGTAATACTATCAGAAATTAGTGAATAATTATTTTTAAATGAATGGAAACGAAATAATGGGTGGGTATTTATATCCAAAGCAATGAATTTTTTTATTAATTTCAAAGGACACCACGTTAGTGGAATTCGCAAAACCTTGGGCTTTACCATGGTATTGGCCACTTGGGACACCTCGTATCATATTACTCAATAATATACTATAATTATTAAATCATTATTATATTGATAATGATGTCATTAAACATACAGAAAACTCAAAAATGTATTTTTACAATTCACTGAAAAAAAATCATTTTATAAAAATCTAATAATTACACTGTAACCTAATATCGACGTTCTGAATTCAAAAATTACATTTATTTTACCATAATAAATCTATAAATATGAGAAATTTAATTTTTAAATATAAAAATTCTTGATTATTAAAAATAATAGCGGACAGAAAATGCATAGGGGCATGTATAGTAAAATTTTCAAGACTTGATAAATAAAATTATTTTATCATTTGAAATTAAAAAGGTGTGTTTTTATAACACTATTTAATTATAACAAACATTATTAATAAATCCTTATTTTAGTATGACAATTTATATTTTTCTGAAAAGTATAATTTTTACCTGAAAAAACATCATATCAAATTCCATCTCAATTTTTGAGAAAAACTATTCTTAAAACTGAAATGATGAAATAAAAATTTAATTAAAACAATGGGATTACATTTTAAGTAACTAGGGACTTGAAACATACCCCCTTAAAACACCCATGTATATGACCTAAGGATAATGTGTGCGATGGTGATGGAATCTTGGGGCGGCTCAGATAACATTGCCCGAGTGGTAATCTCCACTAACTTGAACTTCTCTCATAAGCAATTTTGTTCAAGCTTAACATGTTGAAGCTCAGATTGGGATTGGTCCAAAGAGAAACCTAGTGACTCTACCTCCTTTAAATTCTCCAAAAAATGGTCTTCATACGGATTGAGTCTACTGAATGAAGTCATCGACTCTTCTTTCTGCATTAATTATCAATTATCATTTCTATTTATAAACAATAATTATAACATTAAAAATCATTATTGTTTAAAATTTTCATATTAACCAACAGTCGTATAAAGGTCAAAACCTGATGGTCACATTTCATTTATAATTATATATTTTTATTTATTATGACATAGTAAAACATAAATTTTCAGGAACCAACATATTATTCAAAATTCTGGGTCATTACAACACCTATCCTAGGAAATCATATGGTCTTTTATGTAACTTCCATAGAATGATCCCTCTGCGCCCTTCTAACTTGAAAGAATAATTAAGGTAGAGAAATCAATTTTTATTATCTCCCTCACATGATCCTCGAAACATAAACCAGATATTCCCCTTCAAGAACAATTTCCTTGTACTAGTCTTTATAGTATAGAAGTTGTGGAATTACCCGTATCACTAAGAGATATAGTCATTGTACCATGTTGATTTCCTAAATTACATCCTTGGTATCTATAAGTTGATATGTAAATTGGTATATTGTGTGGTAATCCTCATGTTGTTTGAAATTAGGTTTGTTCTGCATAAAGCCATCAAGGGCCAAGCGTTGGCTGATTTCTAGGTCGTGCATCTGATCCCTAAGAAACTGGCCATGGATATTGATTTCTTGGATGATTCCATTATCTTAGTAGAAAAGGTTTATCTATGTTAATAGATTAATTTTGATTTTTCCTCAAAACTTTTTACTGGAATAAGGCTCAATAACTCCAAACTCAACAATTTAGGCCTGGTGATTTCCATCATCACTCATACATAGGTTATCCTTCCATAATCATTCCCATTATCATAAGGATGATCTAAACATGAGGAAGAGTATCATTCTCTTATTACTGATCTTGATTTATCCCTTTATATTTGTTTACCATATTTATATGTGAATGGAGTCTCCAATATTGTCATTAAGTAAATCAAGGGTGACTACACCATCATAAAGAAAGAACTTACGCCTCTAATGAAATGAAATCATCAGATAATGACCCAATTACCTTCCCAACCAAAGGTGACATGTCTTCCTTGGTCATAGAATGGTGAACTAAATGCTTTTTAAATACTTATTTCATCGCTTTCAAAGCTTGAACATGATGATTTGATCATTCACATGGTACATTGGAAGTTCATTTCCCTCTTTGCCTATGAAAGTGATGACAAATAGGCAAATTATCTGACTACTAGTAATTATACACTAGGACCCTCAAATTTCATTTTATTTTATGAAACTCCTTATCGGATAACTCCATTCATTGAGTACCTCCAACAAAAAATTTGTATGATAGACCAAGACGAGCATGAGAAAATCCACTGGCATGTAACACAGTTCACCCTAAAGAGTGGTCAAAACTTTGAGCAGACTCTCTGTAAATTTTGATTTGATGGAATCCTCCTTTTTTAAATCCAATGGAGGGAGATACCTAATTTTTTGAAAGAGGCCCCTTCTAGTTCATATGGATCCCATCAAGAAGGTTTTAATCTCTCCCATGAAATTTAGAGATTGGGTTACTTTTTCAACCAGGGTTTACAACTACATTGAGATCATCAAAAGGTTTCATGCATTCTAGATCCAAAAAAATATTGTGTATCAACTTCCAAAGAATCTTTATACCTAAAAATATTCTTGGACCTTTATAGTGTGGGGAAATTATGTTTTGGGTTCCTACACATAGGCAACTTCATGATAGTCCAGGTTCATCGTGGATGTAATGGACTTATTTTTAAAGTGGGAAGAAATTTTTCACCTAAAGTAATTCAAAACCTAGTCAGTGTTTGATTATATAATATCCCAAATAATCCATCGGTTTAGGGTTCCTAAAATTATCTACATAGAAAATGGATCCAAATTTTGGGTCTTCTATTTGAAGAAGTTGTACCCAATGTACAATATCTGATTCAATTTCACATCCCACCATCATGCACTAGAAAATGGGTAGATTGAGGTGTTCAATATAATCCTATCTAACTTCCCACAGAGTATGGTAGGTCATAACAAGAAGATTTGGCCTAATAAGCTCCTAAATTCCCTTTGGTTGTATCAAATGACAACTTGAAATTCCACCAATGAGACCCCATATTCCCTAGTGTTGAAATTGTTGTAGTTTTACCTATATAGGCTTAGATACCATCACTCTGAACAACCATTTCTGACTATAAGACACTAGAGAGGATATAATAAGACTATCTAGATGATTTGGATTACCTTGAGTAAAATAGGCTCTTGGTGTACATAACATAGAGAGTTACCAGAACTAGGTAGCATGGGTATTCAACAAGAAGGTTCTCCTCTGACTGTTCCTTTAAGATGACATGGTATTGGCTCTCAAAATTCCAATGATACCCTAAAAACCCACTAAAGTTGGAACCCAAGTGTTAAGGACCTTACATTATTTATAATTTATATTATAATGGTGCATACTCATTGATCACCATGGGTGGGGAGCGCATTATAACGACCAATAATGCTAGGTTCCTCAAGTGGTATTATGCATGAACACCTTGGTCTCAGCTCTATGACCTTAAACTACCAGATTCTACCATGGTTTGAACTCTACAACCTTAAACTATGAGTCTTGTTCAAAATTATATGACCATTGTAACAACCCAATCTTCCACAGTAGGTTTCCCTTTGAATAATGCAATAGCTTGCATTGTACGCAACTTCGAGATTCTAACACACTACGACCAACCAAACTAGTCGTTATGAATAGTAATACCCAATTTTTGAAATTTAATAAATTTTATTTTTCAAAATAGAATTCATTTTTGAATTCATAATATCAAAATTAGCTTACCTTAAATTTTTTGTATTTTTCTGAAAACATTCAATTTTTTATGAATAGTGAAAAACACTACGTTATTGGTTAAAACCGACTTTTTATTTAAATAATTATTTATTTTATTTAAATTTATTTTTGGTCAAAATATATACATAATACCTAAATAAGTTCAATGTAATTCATTGGTTTCATTTAATAATAAGTTTGGATATATACAAATTTTATTGAACTTTTTACCGTCTTTTACCCACCTCCTAGGAGCATTTGCAAATTTGCATAAAACTTAATTTTACCGCTTCTGTGAGTTGAATTTAAAAAATCCGAGAGACACGGTTAATATCAGTAAGTAAAATTAGGTTCAATAAGATGAAAATAATTTTTGGTGAAAAGTAACTTTTGGCTTTTATTCACCATGGTTAAAAGTAAATAGGGTAATTAAGGGTATAAATGATATCATAATTAGCCTAACACATGTTCTATTTCTATTGGATAAGTATAATTAGACCAAAAAAAATCTTAGGAATAAAATATGACACCCTTTGGTCCACTTGGATTAGATTAGGACATTTATTATTATGTTATTTAAAGAAGAGTTAAAAGTGTTAAATTCAATATTTAATAACTAAACCATTTTTAATATAGGGTTACACACAATAAAAACTCAAATATAAATATTCATTAGAAAGTTAAAAAGATTTCCTATATAATGGTATTTTATTTATAAATTTTAGACATTAAATAATTTAATTTATTTATCACACAATGATGTTGCAGTAATTACCTTAATAATGAAATATTAAAATAATTAATATTATAAATATTCAAATAAATGTAAATTGAGACTTCTGATAAATTTAACTAATTTTATAGATTAATTTGACATGTTAGGGTTGTTTAAATAAAATTTATTCTAAGTGATAATGTATAGGTCCCAAACATGACGTACATGGACATTACATTACTTTTTCGGAAAACTTAATACATAACAAAAACCAACACTCAAGGACCGTAATAGTTTAGTGTCTTTGGAAACTAGGAACATAATCTTCTAATCCTGGGGAAATATCTTCAACATCTCCCATAAAGATCTTCCCCTTTTTGTTTTTCTTACCTAAAACCTTCCTTTATATACTGGGGAAAAGAAAACATATAAAGGGTGATCTCAAATGATCAGTAAGGGTAAGCATGGAGAAAATAAAACAAACCATATACATTTGAACTTAAAAACATGAACATAATGTTTAAACATCAAAATATTGAGCAATGAAATAAAACATGGCAGTACGTTAGGCGTAGATAATAATGGAACATCAATCATAATAAAATAGCATGGTAATAAAACAAGTAATTTGGGAAAAGCATTAATCACTTGATATGATTTCCATAGTAGCCAAGTGATTGATACCAAGATCATCATAGTGGACAAAGTCCCTTACTGAATCGAGTTCACTCCTCGTTTTAGTCCTGTATCACTAAACCGAATTAAATTACTGTTCCATCCATGTCTATCTCATGAGATATAAATCTTTACCCAATGCATTGGAGGGAGATATAGTTCCCACCCATCTCATAATGAAACCATTATTATGTGTTCCATAAAATCATAAATAATATATCATAGCATAACCCATGTAATAAAAATGGGATTCTTAAACATCATGACATCATAACATAATCAATATAAGATAAAAGGACTTCATAAAAATAATTCCATTATAACATAATCAAATCAATGTAAAAATAGGGATAGAAATAGAATCCTATATTATCTTATATGGAAAATAATTTTGATAAAACACTTGAACTCCATTCTTGAGTAAAATATTGTTTCTACTTCAAAAACATTTTTCCTTTATTAACATGTCATCCAATTTTAAACTAAAATAAGTTAATTAAAAATAAACTTGAAAATTTGTAAAGGACGATTCCAGGAAACAATGTTTTATGAAATCATAAAAAATCCATTCATGTTGTATAAGTTAAAAAAACATTCTCCTCGTACTTTTGCCTGAAAATTCAAAAAGTATCTCGTACTGAAAATGAAAAAAGTTTCCTTTCATATCTTTTACTAAAAATTCACCAATAGGTAAAATTGTATTTAAAAAACTATAGTAGTATATAAATAATATTACATATTGAGGAAACATGTAAGTGGATGATTAATATGCCCTAGTAAATTCTGAAATATAAACAATCTCGGATAAAAAATGAGATTGTGAGATTTTCCCTTACCTTAGGTCTGATATGCTTTGTACCTGTCTGAACCTCCTGTATAATTATTTAAATAATGTCATTGACTTATTCTAGAATCATATGCCTTGTTATGATATCATATATGGTCATATTCTTAGCTTCTTATTAGTAATATTTCATTGCTACTTGTTATTCGGGTGTTCATTACATTATGTTTTTATGCGTGTTTTGTCGAATAAATTATTATTCCTCTTTTTAGGTAATATCTACATAATTTACAGAATGGTATTAGAATAATATATATCATATATATTCATTCAATTCATTTATATAATCATTATTCAGTGAAGATCATGTAGAACGAGTCGCATCACGTCGTGGAGACGGTAGGTCGTACGTACGCACGAGCGATGATATTGTTCCCATAATTATATGAATGGAATTGTAGTTGATGATATAATATCTAAGAAATAGTATCATGTTATAATAATCATATATATTTATTCTTTACACCATTATACCCATCCATGTAAGGTGGTGGTAGAAAACAGATTACACAACGGCGTGGAGACGGTATTCCGTACGTACGCACGCGCGGTGATTTCATTTTCTGTAGGATGGATAGACGGTGAAATAGGGTAGTTTAATATTTACAATAAAATATCAGTATATGATTTATACTTATGTTATTACTTTATAATGAAAAAAATAAATAAGAGGAAGTAGAAGAAGAAAGAAACCTGAAAGAATCGGTAGAAGAGGTTACCTCTTCCTCGAAGTGCCTCTTTTAAACTTCTTATTAGGGACTATAGTTGGTATTTTGAGAAGATAAGAACCCCTATGATATAACTAGAGATGTTGATAATAGAAATGGGCAGGGTTTTGCCGAGATTGAAGGCTCAAAATTCTGTGAGAAGGAGAGGGAGGAGGTGCCCTTTTATAAGGGAGGAGAGGGGCACCTTTGGAAACATATGAAATATTAATTTATAATAAATTCAAACCCCACATAAAAACATCCAAAATGAATCACATTAAAATATGAGAGGATATAGGGTTTTAATATCATCAACGAATAAAGTTTATACATGTTTGGTGTTTATTTTAAACCTTTTCAATTTTATTTTTCCTTATTTAATCTATTTAAATTTATTTGTGGTAATAATATTATAATTTTTAAGTTATAAATACTTAATTATGTGTTGTGAATTTTCCATAACTAGATAAATTATTACATTTTAGACCATAAAATTTTAAATTTGTAATTTTTAATTATTTTTGTGATTTTTAAACAATTTAATAATATGTTATTTTTATAAAATATCAATAGTGTCAATTTTAACAAAATTCAATTATTTGAATTTAAATAAAATACACAGAGAAGATATATTCGATAAAAAATATTTAATAGATTTCTAGAATGTCATATTAGTCTATAAAATTAGTGTAGAACATTAAATAGTTCATATAATATGTATTTTAATATTTTTAAAACCATTTATTTGATTTTTCTCTTAATAAAATAATTACTACAACATTTTTGTATAATTATTAATATATTTATTTGTGGCATAAAAATTAAAAAAAATCCTATTATTAATATAAATCTAATACTTTTCATAATAATACTTTTACTTTAATTTATAATCTTAAAATCACAACATTTAAATTGTTATATTTATTAAATTATGAAGGTGACAACTTTGACATCATTTAAAATAAAATAATATAAATGTACTAATCTATTTTATAAGGCTCAAAATGGTCCCCAAATTGACCCTTGGATGCTTAGGGTATATATATATAGTCGACCAATAAGGTTTGGTCATGTTTTTGGTCCTTTTGATAGGTATTTTTATTTTAATAAAAACTATATTACTAATTTTTCACTAAATAAATAATTTCTACGTCATTAATGTATAAGCTATTAAGGTAATTAAATATTTCTTAAAAATTACAAATAAATTAAGATGACAAAGAAAAACATTTTATCTTTAAAATTAGTATTTATAATCGAAATTATATTCTGTATAACCTTATATTAAAAATAATCTAATTTTTTAAATTTGAGTGATACATATTTCACTTTCTTCAAAATAAAATAAATTAAAGGTCTTAATCACATCCAAGTGGGTTCCAATGGATTCCATTTCGACCCAAATATTCCTTATGATGAAATATAATCATAAAATTATATTAATACAAGTGTTAGGGTAATTTTATAATATTATATTCACCCTTAATTACCCGATTTACATTTAACTATGGTAAATAAAATTTACCGTAGTTACTATTCATAGTGCCCAAAAATAAAACGTTGCCTATTAAAATAATTTGGACCTAATAATTCAAAATATGGAATCCATTTTTCCAAATTCTAATCACAGAAGTGGCATAAATTAATTAAAATTAATCCCATTGTTAAGAAAACGAGTTTTAAAAGTTAAAACATTGCAAAAGATTGAAATGATTTTACCTATGAATTCGATGTAAAATCAATGATAATGATGTAAATTATATTAAATGGTTAAAATATATTCTATTTATACTTTAAAACAATTTACTTTTATAATTTAACCATATAAATTATCTCAATGAAAAAAATTATTTTTAAGTAAAATTTTGCGTGTTTTTATTTTTCATCAAAATAAGAACGCTGTCAGAAAAATATCAAAAATTTATCCAATGTAAATTTTTATATCATGATTCAAAATAAGAAGTTTATTTTGTAAAATTGAACTTATAAACTTGTCAAAAATTATATTTAAAATGGGTGTGCCATCAAAAGTCGTCAAAATTGCATTTTTTTTAAAATACTTATTTTACCCGAAAATTTTATTTTGTTCTCATACCAAGTTCTAGAAAATATGTAAGATGAATAATAATTTTATAAAATTCAAAATGTAGTTAATACTATTCATAATGGATAGTTCATAATAATATTATAACCATATATCATTGTTTAGTGAAACCCGGTATTGCGTACAACACACGCTATCGAGGAAGGTCGCGATTACGTGTAATGCAAGCCAGGTTAGGGTTGTGTGTAGTGAAAGACTCCTTTGTTGTTGATTATAACAGAATCCAACCATATTTCATTTATCCATTGAATATATATATACACACTCAATGTTGCGTATAATAACTACTATCAAACGAACTTGAAATTGTGTGTAACCCGATCCAAGAATAATGTTATGTATACTGCAAGCTAATACAGTATTGCGTATAGTGCAAGATAATCTTGGTGTAGCGTACAACAGAAGATATGAAAGAAATTAAAAATAATATATCTCATAAAATCTCTAGGTGTTACATTCTACCCCCCTTAAAATGAATTTCTCCCTCGAAATTCATCGGGGTTATAAATGGTCTATTACTTGAGAGTTTCTTTCATAGAAACCCACATCGTAAAAAGGAATTCTAAAACATAATTTTAAAAATGAATGTTAGAAAAAAACAGATACCCAAAGTAACTCATCACTTGGGTTCCCACATAAGATAACATAGGTGAAAATATAGATATAGAAGAGAAATATTACAATCAAGTTCTAATGGAGAGTGGTAGAGAACATGGCTATGAAAAAGCCTACAATCACAAATCCATAAATTTGTGATGATCTAAGGTACCATCTGGTTCATCAAATGTGAAGACACTAGGACAACATTTTTGGTTTTCAAGATAATTTCCCAAAAGTTAAAGAATTTGAATTAGAAGAAATACTTACTTTATTTTGGTATAATCTCACCATTGTTCATGCCTTGAACAATTTCCACTTTATCTCTTAAAGAAATGAAGTTGAATTTGTCATTCATGAAGTGTTAGCAGATCATGCGATAGAATTATAGGTCATTCCATCTATCTCAAACATAAAGTTAGAAAAAGATATATACATAAGTCCATCTATGGTGAGATTAATCATATATGGTTCCAACAATGGACTTATACTTCATATATCATACCACTAAATAAAATAAAACTAGTTTATACTAACCAAGGACTTCCTGTAGGCCAGTGGTAGGCGATAAAGGTCTGTCGCACTTTGGTTGTGGGTTCAATTCCCACAGCCTTGTCCGACGTGATGGGTTGTCTCATGTCCTTCAGGTTGTCCTTTCTCTAAAACTACATTATTATAACATCCCATCTATAATATCTAAAAAAATTCTATCCTTAAAAAATACTAACTTATACCCAACATAATTAATTCCAATCTTTAGGCTTATCTAAAATACTTCTGTCCAAGCTCATAGTATAAAGAAAACAATTACTAGAAATATCATCTACTGAGCATGTCAATACCATCATTTATCCCCCATATATCATACTATTTATCTTGTTGGTCACATTCCAAACATGTGAATACCTTAATCATGTATTCTCTTGAAAAATGAATACCCATTGAACCTTAGTGAAAACATGAATACTGTAAAAAGTTAACTCTTTCCACACACCAAAATCCCAAAATTTCTATATACTCAAACCATGATATCTGTCATGATCTCATTTCATTTTCTCTTTATCCCTTCATTATGATCATATCATCTTCTTTACAAAAAAAATCAATCACTTTTCATGGTTACTGGTACCATATAATTATTGAAAACCAATACATAGATATTCCAAAATTCCATGATACCATAAATGAGATTCCATGATACTATTTCGAAATCCCATTACATAAACACTTAATCATTCCACAACATCATTGTCATATTCAACATCACAAACAGTGATCACATGTGACTTCCCTTTATCCTTTTCCTTAAGAGGTTTCTCATGTCAATCATCATTAACCCTTGGATTAGGGCATTGATTATCATAATGCCCCATTTCCTTGCACTTGAATCATTGAAGTGTTGGTGGAGGGTTCTCTAAAGTCTTTTCTCTATTCATGTCATTAAAAACCTTTTTCCCATTAATTTGGCACTCAGATTCTCGATGACCTTATTTTCTACACTTGAAACATTTTCTAGTACCTTTTAGACAATCTCCACCATGCTTCTTTCCACACTTTGTGCATAAAGTAACATTCATCTTCTTTTCACCATTGATCTGAGATTTTTCTTTGAACTCCATCTTTTGTTTCTTGTCAAAACCCTGAGATTGATATGTAACACTAACTTCCAGTTCTACCTTGATAGCACAACGCATAATTTCTTCATAGCTACTGAAGTCTCTTATAGTTAATGCCCTTTGAAGACTTGGTTTTAAGCCACTGAAGAATCGATCAACTTTACATTCAGGTTGGATGATAAAGCCAGATGCATACCTTTCAAGCCTTGTAAAATCCACTTCCTATATACCAAAAGATTCATCATCCTTTTTCTTAAGCTCAAGGAACTCATTTTTCATCTTTGTTCGAAGAATACGAGGGAAGTACTTATTGAAAAATAAGTTCTTGAACTCATCCCATTCTATGGATTTAATTTCATCTCGGGGCCTCATATTCTTAATTAGAGTCCACCATTGGTCTGCATCACCTTCTAAATGGTAAATAGCCAGAATGAATTTTTCATGTTCCAAACAGTGAATTATGGAAAATATCATTTCAATGGTACTAATCCATTGTTCAGCAACAAGTCGGTTAGAAGACCCATTGAAAGAATGTAGACATTGACTCATGAAGGACTAAATAGAATATTGTTCCCTTCTCTGCTCATTTGGAAGTCCAGAATGATTCATAGCTTTTGTAAGTATATCAATAAGATTTTGCACTCCATATCCCATAACATTGGCTTTTTCAGGAGGACAATCATTGCATTGTCCATTACATTAATCAACATGGTTCCTTGGGTTCCAGCCATCGTTTAAAACACAAAAAGAATAGTGTGAGAGGCAAAAATATTTCTAGAAAAACAACATAATAAAGGGGGAGTACCTTTAATATGTAACATCTTAGGTTTAATTCTAAGATCATTACCATAATTATAGGACTATAACCTATATGTATACTTATCCTTAGGTACATCCCTAGACAAACCTAATATATATCTCTAGGGATCTCACTAATGTTTTTGCATCCTAGTTTCCAAAGGTTAACTAAACCTTCACTCTGATACCAACTATAGAGGTCCCAAACTTGACGTACATGGACATTATATTACTTTTGCGGAAAACATAATACATAAAAAATACCAACACTCAAGGAATGTAATATTTTAGTGTCTTTGGAAACTCGAAACATAATCTTCTAATCATGGTGAAAGATCTTCAACATCTCCCATAAAGATATTCCCCTTTTTGTTTTCTTACCTAAAACCATTCTTTATATCATAGAGAAAAGAAAACATATAAAGGGTGAGCTAAAATTATTAGTAAGGGTAAGCATGGAGAAAAAATAAAACAAACCATATACATTTGAACTTGAAAACAAGAACATAATGTTTAAACATCAAAATCTTGAGCAATGAAATAAAACATGGCAGTACGTAAGGCATAGATCGTAATGGAACATCAATCATGATAAAATATCATGGGAATAAAACATGTAATTATGGAAAACCATTAATCACTTGATATGATTTTCATAGTATCCAATGGATTGCTTCCAAGACCATAATAGTGGACAAAGTCCCTTACTGAATCGAGTTCACTCCTCATTCCAGTCCTGTATCACTGAGCCAGATTAACTTGTTGTTCCAGCCATGTCTATCTCATGAGATATAAATCTTTACCCAATGCATTGGATGTATATATAGGTCCCACCCATCTCATAATGAAACCATTCTTATGTGTGCCACAAAATCATAAATCATATATCATAGCATAACCCATTTAATAAAAATGGGATTCTTAAACATCATGCCATCATAACATAATATATATAAGATAAAATAACTTCATAAAAATAATTCCATCATAACATAATCAAATCAATGTAAAAATAGGGATATAAACAGAACCCTATATTATCTTATATGGAAAATAATTTTGATAAAACACTTGAACTCCATTCTTGAGGAAAATATCCTTTCTACTTGAAAAACATTTTTCATTTATTAACATGTCATACAATTTTAAACTAAAAGAAGTTAATTAAAAATAAACTTCAAAACTTGTAATATAAGATTCAAAGAAACTATGTTCAATGAAATCATAAAAAATCCATTAATGTCGTATAAGTTAAAAAAACATTCTCCTCGTACTTTTTCCAAAAAAGTCAAAAATTATCTCATACTGAAAATGAAAAAAGATTCATTTCATATATTTTACTAAAAATTAACCAATAGGTAAAATTGGATTTAAAAAATTGTAGTAGGACATAAATAATATTACATATTGAGGAAACATGGATGTGGATGATTAATATTCCCCAGTAAATTCTGAAGTATAAACAATCTCGGATAAAAATGAAATTGTGAGATTTTCCCTTACCTTACGTCTGATATGCTTTATACGTGTCTGAACCTCATGTATAATGATTTAAATAATGTAATTGACTTATTACAGAATCATACTCATTGTTATGATTTCATATATGGTCATATTCTTAGCTTCTTATTTTTAATATTTCATTGCTACTTGTTATTCAGGTGTTCATTGCTTTATGTTCGTATGTGTGTTTTGTCAAATAAATTCTTATTCCTATTTTTAGGTTATAGATACATCATTTAAAAAATGGTATTAGAATAATATATATCATATATATTCATTCAATTCATTTATATAATCATTATTCAATGAAGATCATGTAGAACGAGTTGCATCACATCGTGGAGACGGTAGGCCGTACGTACGCATGAGCGATGATATCATTCCCATAATTATATGAATGGAATTGGAGTTGATGATATAATATATAAAAATCAGTATCATATTATAATAATCATATATATTTATTCTTTACACCGTTATACCCATTCAAGTAAGGTGGTGGTGGAAAACAGATTACACCACGGCGTGGAGACGGTATTCCGTACGTACCTACGTGCTGTGATTTCATTTTCCGTAGGATCAATAGAAGGTAAAATACAGTTATTTAATATTTATGATAACATATCACTATATGAGTGATACTTATTTTATTACTTTATAAGTAAACAAATAAATAAGAGGAAGTAGAAGAAAAAATAAACTTGAAAGAATCAGTAGAAGAGATTACCTCTTCCTCGACGTGCCTCTTTTAAACTTCCTCTTAGGGACTAGAGTTGGTCTTTTGACAAGACCATAACCTCTATGATATAACTATAGATGTTGAGAAGAGAAATGGTCAGGTTTTGGCCGAGATTGAACGCTCAAAATTGTGCTAGGAGGAGAGGGAGGAGGTGCCCTTTTATAAGGGAGGGGAGGGGCACCTTTGGAAACTTAAGAAATATTAATTTATAATAAATTTAGACCCCACATAAAAACATCCAAAATGAATCAAATTCAAATATGAGATGAGATAGGGTTTTAATCTAATCAACCAATAAATTTTAGACATGTTTGGAGTTTATTTTGAATCTTATCAATTTGATTTATCCTTATTTAATCTATTTAAATTTATTGGTGGTAATAAAACTCTAATTTTTAAATTGTTATAAATACTTACTTATGTGTTGTGAATTTTACATAATTAGATATATTATTAAATTTTAGACCTTAAAATTTTCAATTTGTAATTTTTAATTATTTTTGTGATTTTTAAACAATTTAATAATATGTTATTTTTATAAAATATCAATAGGGTCAATTTTGACACTATTCAATTATTTGAATTTAAATAAATTACACAGAGATGATATATTCGATCCAAAATATTTAATAGATTTATAACATATCATATTCATCTATAAAATTAGTGTATAACATTAAATAGTTCATATAATATTTATTTTAATACTTTTAAAACCATTTATTTGATATTTCTCTTAATAAAATAATTACGACAACATTTTTTGTATAATTATTTAATATATCTAATTGTTGCATAAAAATTAAAAATAAAATACTATGATGAATATAAATCTATTAAAGTTCATTATAATACTTTTAATTTAATTTATCATCTTAAAATCACAACATTTAAATTGTTATATTTATTAAATTATGAAGGTGACAACTTTGACACCATTTAAAATAAAATAATATAGATGTCCTAATCTATTTTATAAGGATCCAAATCGTCCCCAAATCGTCACTTGGATGATTAGGGTATATATATATAGTCTTCAAATAAGTTTTGGTAAATTTTCTAGTCCTTTTGATAGGTATTATTATTTTAATAAAAACTATATTATTGATTTTTCACTAAATAAATAATTTCTACATCATTAAGGTAATTAAATATTTCTTAAAAATTACAAATAAATTACCATCATAAAGATAAAAAATTAGATTTAAAATGATTATTTATAATATAATTTATATTCTGTATAACAATATATTAAAAATAATCTAATTATTAAAGTTTGAGTGACATATTTCACTTTCTTTAAAATAAAATAAATTAAAGCTCTTAATCACATCCAAGTGGGTTCCAATGGATTCAATTTAGACAAAAATATTCCTTATGACTTAATATAATCATCTAATTATATTAATAAAAGTGTTAGGGTAATTTTATAATATTATATTTACCCTTAATTACATGATTTACCTTTAACTTTGGTAAATAAAATTTACCGTAGTTACTATTCATAGTGCCCAAAAATAAAAAGTAGCCTATTAACATAATTTGGACATACTGATTCCAAATATGGAATCCATTTTTTCAAATTCAAATTACAGAAGTGGCAGAAATTAATTAAAATTAATCTCGTTGTTAAGAAAACGAGTTTTAAAAGTTAAAACATTACAAAAGATTGAAATGATTTTACCTATGAATTCGATGTAAAATCAATGTTAATGACATAAATTATATTAAATGGTAAAAATATATTATATTTATACTTTAGAACAATTTACTATTATAATTTAACCATATAAATTATCTCGATGAAAAAAGTTGTTTTTAAGTAAAATTTAGCGTGTTTTTACTATTGATCAAAATAACAACGTTGTCAGAAAAATATCAAAACTTTATCCAATGTAAATTTTTATATCCTGATTCAAAATAAGAAGTTTATTTTGTAAAATTGAACATATAAAATTTTCAAAAAATTATATTTAAAATGGGTGCGCCATCAAAAGGCGGAAAAACTGCATTTTTTGAAAAATACTTATTTTACCGGAAAATTTTATTTTGTTCTCATACCATGTTCTAGAAAATGTGTAAAATTAATAATAATGTTATAAAATTAAAATTTTAGTTAATACTATTAATAACTTCTAGTTCATAATAATGTTATAACCATATATCGTTGTTTAGTGAAACCCGGTATTGCGTACAACACACGCTATCGAGGAAGGTTGTGATTACGTGTAATGCAAGCCAAGTTGGGGTTGCGTGTAGTGAAAGACTCATTTGTTGTTTCGTATAATATAATAGAACAATATTTCATTTATACATTGAATATATATATATATATACTCAATGTTGCGTAGAATAACTACTATCAAACGAACTTGAAATTGTGTGTAACACGATCCAAGAATAATGTTGCGTATACTGCAAGCTAATACGGTGTTGCGTATAGCACAAGATAATCTTGGTGTAGCATAAAATAGAAGATATAAAAGAAATTAAAAAGAATATATCTCATAAAATCTCAGGGTGTTACAGATAAAGTTTTAATGGCTTTCAAAAAAAATACTAAATAGTGTCCAAATTGACATAATTGGGTTTTCAAAACAAATACTATATTATTAGTTGATATAATATTAATAAAAATATAAGGTTCATAAAAAGCCCTTAGATAAAGTTATATATATTAATAATGAACCACATGGGGTTCACTTGGCTTGTTATAGTAAGTTTATTAACCATATAAAATAAAAATACAAAGAGACATGGTAAATGTCAAACAATTTAACTAAGAGTTAAATCTAAAAGATAAGGTTAATATGGTCACCTAAACCTGTCCAAAACCTATTTGTTGAGATGTTTTCGACCCATCCCCACCTTATCCTAGAAATAAATCATTTTGGATCCATTATAAACCTAAAATAATTTTATTATAAAATATTATTTCAAGCTTTTCTTAAAGTCACCCTCACCTATCTTATAAAAGGGTACCTCCCCTTATCTTAATTTAACACCTCCAAATCCATTTGGCTCGGAAAAACCCTTCCTAAATATCCTCCCAACTTTACTACCTTCATCCTAGTGTACTTAATTTAGTCATAAAGCCAACCTATGAAGCCCTTTTTATCAAATCAAAAGAAAGAACCTGAAGAAGAGGTAAATATTTCATCACCTTTTTCAAGTTCTTTTCTTCTTCCACTTCCTCTTTCCTTGTTGTTTCCATTATAAAATAATAACTCCAGTATATTATATATATTTTAATGTTATTATAATAATTTTACAACAATATTCTTTATTCTATCCATCATATGAATGACAATGTCACCATACGTACGTACGTACGGCTTACCGTCTCCATGTCGTGGTGTAGTTTGTTATTCAAACACTTTATTATTTGGATGGGTATAATAATGAGTACAAATAATGTAAATAATAAATATAAAATGTTAATGATTATGTATATATTATATACCATCCAATTACATACAATTTCACCATCAATATAATGATATTTTCGCTCGTGCGTACGTACGGATTACCGTCTCCACGAACGCGATGAGATTCATTCCCTATCGTAATCATTCAACAATAATTTTCATTTTATGATTAAAAATAATGATTAAGAACTTAATATAATTATTTATATGAATAAAATACATCATATCGATAACAAACATGGCTTGAGTAACTGATCATATAAAGGAAAATGAATCAGTTAACACCTAAAATGATGATACTACTAAAATATTATTAACAAAGAAATATTATAAGATCATATATGATATCATATTTATGTATATGATTATTGTATAATTTAATAACAATGTTTTAACTATTATACAGGAGGTTAACATACCATCCACTAAGGGAAAGTACAAGGTAAGGTTTAATTTCACAATCTCTTTATTATCGAAGGTTGTTTTTACATATGTATCTACTAGGACCTCTTTATCATCCGCATCCATGTTTCCTAAAAATGTATTTTAAAACATTTTTACTATTTACTAGAAAATGTGTTAAAGTAATTTATACCATTATTTGAATTTTTATAAAATGGTTTAAAAGGAATCTTCATGTTCTTTTCCAAATAAGGTACTTTATGACCATTTTGAAAAAATTGAGGTAAGAATGTTTTTTTAACTTATACAGCGGGTGTGAAAATTTTCTTTCATTATATCATCATTAAAGCTTACCACAAAATATTATAAGAATATTTTCAAAATAAATTTTTTCTTTTATAATTATATGTCTTTTAAATGATTTCAAAATAGGAAGATATATTTCTCTACAAAAAGTTTTGATTTCATATATGTCAACATCCTTTGATGGATTTTAAGCTTGTTTGAAGTTGATTTATTATGATAAAAATCCTTCATATTGAATTGAAGGTTTTGTGATATTTTTTACTGTGGATGTGTTATTTTTACACCATTCATGGTTTATGGATAAATTATTGACATTTTGTATGCAAGTTTTAATATGAATGTTTATGTTATCTTTAAACATTTTCATATAATGAATGAATTGGACTTAGTAAGTGACGAGTGGAGCCCGCTATAGCTCCTCGATGAATCAGTAGGTCTCAAAATAAAAACTAGTGTATTGGCACAAGGCCTTGAAAAAATCATATTTGTAGTCTTGGCATATGGCCTTGACTATGTCGTTATGAAGTCTGAAATTATGCATTCCATCATTATGAAAGTGTCTATTGATATTTCATGTGATTATTCTACTAGTAGAATATCCATGTGAATAAGTAAATGGAATTATTTGAATTTATCTTTTCCAAATTATGATGAAGTTTAAGTTTAAAAGGATTTTTTTTTAGTCTTATAGGATCAGGTTCTTAGCTGGGCGATGGTCTTCTCCCATCGGTGATGACGGCAGCTCCGGAGCCGGTCCCTTCCACCCCGGTGGGGGAGGGATCATCGAAGTTCAGGGACGCAGAGCCTATCTTCCGCCCCTTCACAAACACTAATTTCCTTCCTCTATTTCTGAAAGCCACATTATGCCCGAAAGTCCTGAATCTTATCGATGGTTTCCCTAATCTCCATATTTCGAACTCTGAGTTCACGGAAACCTCCGCTCTTCTGGATCTGACCTTGGTTGCCATATTTAATCAACAGAGACCCTCAGTAGACTCCTTTGATAGATTTGTCTTCAGTTCATGGGATCTTTAAGAGAGGGCGACAGTGGGAATTCTTGACAAACACCACATTATGGTTCGATTCGCATCGAAGAAGGACCTCATAAACATATGGTCAAGTGTCCCCTGTACCATTAATGGAATTCGATTATTCCTGTTTCGATGGTCGTTCAAGTTTCACATGAATCGCGATCCTACTTCTGCCACGGTATGGGTTAGTTTTTCAAAACTTCCTCTTCCTTTCCAAAATCCCTCACTTATAAGAATTCTTGGAAACATTGTCGGTAGATTTTTATGCTCAGATAGTCGAACAGAATCGGTCTGTCACCCAGTCAATCCGCGGGTTTGCGTAGAAATGGACATGTCTAGACCTCCTTTTGATTATGTTTGGATTACAATCGGGGGGAGTACAGGGTCAAGCAGCGAGTGGTTTATGAGGATTTGTCGGTCTTCTGTTCCTCCTTCATGAGGTTGGGGCACGCATCAGATATTTATCGTCGGGGACCTGTAACACTGCTGGACATGGAAATTGGCAACATTTGTTGTTCTGTGTGCAAGCATACGGGTCATTCGATGGAGGCCTGCTAATGGGGACCTCAAGTTAAGCCGAGGATGGAAGACAGAGATAGTGGTGAGGCTTCAAAAAACGTGTTATGTTGGCGAGCAATGACTTTGGACCTCAATCTACGAAGGATGGCCTTAGGGGTGGGCAGGACATGGCTCAGACGGTGGTCAGTGGAAATGATAAAATTCCTTTGGTTTGTGAGACATCGTTCTTGGGTCTATATGCAGTGGGTGAAGAGGTTAGAGATAAATGAAACTCTTTTCAACTAGTGGAGGAGGTTCGAATAGTAATTGAGGCAGAGGGAAGTATCCCAGCGTGTGTGGAGACTCCCAGAACTGGTGTGGTAGCAGTCCATGTTTACCTAATGGTGGTGGTTATTTCCAGCAAGCTAAAAATGGATCTAACGAGTTCTTCCATCTTTTGTGCACAGGATGAATGTGGAGATCACTAGCTTGAGGATTTTTATGTGGAATTCTAGAGGAAGGGGGTAAATCATTAATGGATCAGATGCTCGATGAAGGGAAGGTGAATATTTCTATTTCGGTGGTCGAGTGGACATGGGTGGGCAGCGTGGACATGAGTAAGGGGAGGCTAGGACTCGATATGGTTAAGACTGTTTCAAGTAGAGGTGGGAAGGAAGGGGGACTGAGATCAATTGCTTTGAGTAACAGGTTTGAATTCCTTTCAGAGGACGTTTTGAGTTCGGATTTTGTTATTCCATATGAGGGAGACGGAGTCAGTGTGACAATTTCCAAAGGGAGTGTACACTACCATTCCACTGATGAGGCTCTAAGCCCGAAGATTTCTAGGGGTCCCAAGAGAAGGAAGGGGAAGAACTACTATTCATCGCTACCTCCTCCTCTAAGGACTCGATCAGCAAATAAGATGAGTGAAAAGATGATGGATATGGAGCCTCTGAGACATCGAAGGCCAGGGGAGTAGTATTTTTAGTCCTTGGTTCTGCTTTTTATCTCTTAAGAAGACATGATAGAACAGGTTCTATTACTCAACGCTACTGAGGAAGAGGTGGATAAAATGATGGGGAGGCCTCTAGAGGTTCCCCTTAGTGAGGAGAAATAATCTTGGATTGACAAACAGGACTCAATTCTAGTAGGGGGTTTCAACCATGGGAAGATTAGTGTTGAGGAGTACATTCAGACTTGGGAAAAATCGTGTCTATTTTTGAGAAACGGTTATTGGAAGAAGCAGACATTAAGTTATCATCCTTTACTTGGAATCTATTTAGGGAGAAAGACTCCGGTGATATTAAATTCCTTGTTAGCGACTTAATGTAAGCTAGTGGCTTTGGTTGGCGGGCGTGGGAGATTTGGTTGTGTGAGTTTGGTCTCTACGGGTCAACTTTTTTTTCATTGAAATTTTGTTTTTCTTGTTTTCAGCATGCTACTTGGTCTTACTATGGAAGGGGATTAGAGCATTAAGTCTTCTCAATGCAGGTCCATTGGATTTGGATGCTTGAGAGGGTATGGCTTCGCCATTGGTTCTGTGCCCATGCTTCTGCAAGGGACTGCTTGCTGAGGGGTTATGTGTCGAAGAAGACTTATTGTTGGATCATTTGCTAGGTTGGGGAAGTCCGATAGTTTTCTTTGGTTGTATGTGGCTTCTCACTTTTCCCTTAAAAGTGTTTTATAATAAAAAACTTAATTTTCAGTCAGTAGTATTATACATTTCCTTAAATGTTAATGTTTTTTTATGAAAGTTTCTACTATATTGTTATCCTTACTGAGCATCTAAGCTCACCCCTTTTGATGTTTTATTTTTCCTAGGATGTGAAGAAATATTTTATAGTGGACCTACAGGTATAGGCTAAGGATATAAGTGTGGTCAATGGGGAAAAATGTTGTTGATGTTTTTATTTCATGATGTAATGTAAAACTTATGAATGTATCAGTACTTACAAGGATACTAAAATGATCGGTCTTTCGGGACATGATTCCTTGTATCATGCCAATGTTATGTAATAATACACCGACTCTGGGTAACTGGGGTCAGGGCGTTATAACCATAAACTTGAACCATACTTGGTCTAAGATCTATGACCTTAAATAAGTAGTATCTTTAGTCTGAGTTATATAACTCGAAACTACAAAGACCAACAACCTTAGTACATGATGTTAAACTATATCCTTACCCTATGAGCTAAACAGATGATGCCTCATATGTCAAAAATGATATGAACCTAATTTCCTCAACACATGACATTAAATTGTAATCTTAACCTATGTAATGAACATAGGATGCCTCATATGTCAAAATGAGATGAATATGATGTCCTCACCAAATGATGTTAAACTATAGCCCGATCCTATATAATGAATATAGGATGCCTTATGTGATAAATATTAGATGTTTCCATGTCCTCAACATATGATTAAAAACTACATGATATCTTGGACCCTCACTAAATATGATACCATTATTCCAACTTGGAAATGGTATCCAATAATTTCATATTATAGTAAATACAAGTGTCTTGATTCCCAACTTTGTGGGATACATAGTGATGCCTAGACCCTTTTTCTTTGGGCCCAGCCACAAGTTTACTTTCCCAAAGTGAGGTAATATTCAACATTAGGACCTTTGTGTCCTCTTACTCATGTCCATAAAAATAGACCCCATGGACCTCCTAATCAAGTGTAAACCCCAATTATAACCCTCGATCTGTTATAAAATTAAGATTCCCACATGATACGACATGAGGATGAAATAATGGGAAGCTCAATGCATAAGACTGAAAAATCTCTTCAAAATGTGATATTAAACTATAACCTTACCATATGTGATAAACACAAGATTCCCCATATATTAAATGTGGTAAGACCAAAACCAACATCATCATAACATGACATTAAACTATATCCTTACCCTGAGTGATAAACATGGGATACCTCATGATAAACATGGGATGACTTAATGTCCTTTCCATAGAGGACACCATCCTTCTGGAATTGGTATCCTTATAAACTATGTCAAAAATTATGTGTGTCTTGATTCCTTATCCCATGGGATATGCGGTGATTCTTGAATTTTATATCATGGTACTAACCCCCATCGTCAATTCATTTTGGGATCTCCCCTCATAGCATCCTAACTCTAACATGTATATATTTTTTCTTGGATGTTTGTGTGGGAATGGGTCTCCTTGTCCTTCTCTTCATATCAGGTTATCACTCTATCATGTCATACAATCCACATTAATACACCCACACCCTTTGGTCTGAACACCATGACTATAAATTATTTTGAGTTATATGACTCTAAACTAAAAATCCCTTCCTTGTGTGATGAACATAGGATGACTCATATGATAAATATGGTATGACCCAAACCAACATCCTCAGCACACAAAACTAAACTATAGATTACCTGATATGAAAAATATGGGATGCCTCATAAGAAATATGGGATGAAAAAAACAAACTTCCTCAATTCATGATGTTAAACTATAGCCTTACTGTATGTGATGAAAATAGGATGCCTCAAATAATAACTATGAGTTGATCCATCATCCTTTCCATAGAGGACACTGCCCTCTCGGTATTATTCCCCTACCAAGCCACATTTCTGAACTATGTGTATCTTTATTCCCATTATCATGGGATATATAATTATTCATGAATCACTTATAATTATTCGATCCCCATCATTATCTTATTTCAATGTACACCCCTTTAACATCAGTCTTAATCTTTCTCATAGTTATACTCATGTAACATGTTCCAGCGTAGGGTGGAGTGGTCCTCAAGGTTATTGTACCAGGGGAAATTCCCCACTTCCACTTTCACATTTTTTTTCTCCATTCAATCTATATCCTCATCACTCTTCCCGATCTAAACAATCCTCCTAATTGGAAATGGTTCCCGGGCACATTGGCCAACCTACTGTCCTGGGAAAACACCTCAATGAATTTTTGGTGATATTTTGCGGTTCTTGGGTATCAAATATGGTCAACAGTTGATCATGAATCTGCACATCCTATCCATGACCAATGTGTCTATGTAACTTATGTTTTGAACATGATCAATAATTCTCTCTACCCATCGATCACCCCCTCATTTGATCCAGATCTTAGAATTCACGGTTTACCTCCCTTTCCGCCTTCATTTTCTTTGGTAGGAACATTTTCACCCAATGTTTTTTCATTCAGTATGCTCATGTATGGTGACTAAGTATTTCAGGATTGTTTAGATTTCCCAAAGTCAGCTTCTTTTTCCTCTTATAATGCTATCCCCTATGAAAATGGGAACTTCATTCGACTCCTTATTTCTCACACTGAGCATGTTTCATGTGGGCTTAAGAGTCAAAAATGAAATTTCATGAGAAAGTTTGAGATGAAAAAACATTCCTTAAGTTGAACATTTCACCCCTTTGGTTTGATCTCTATGACCTAACATTAGTAGCAATATTGGTCTAAACATCATGAACATAAATTGTATACAATTTTTCTCAATGATGTTTTGTGAAAAAGGGGACCCCCTTGGATCTCTATTCATGTTGAGTTTCCTTCTATGATGCATAAACATCCCCATGACACCTTTTTAAACCTTTTTATAATCTATGTGAACTTAAACTACAACAAAATTGGTTCTCGGCATTATAAATTTAAACTATGTTCAATTGGACTCCATTGTCCCCCAATCTGCATTTGGTTTCCTGAATCTCTAGTGTTTAAGAAAACTAGTACCCCTTTCTTCACAAAAGACTTCAACTCTCACATACCAGCCTATTTTTAGTCAAATTATTATGATCTTAAACTATTTACAACTCCTATCCCGAGAATTATGACCTTAAACTATCTGTAACTCCTGGTCCAAGATATATGACTTAGAAACCTTAATTAGACTTACATTACCTTAAAATTACCTAGGAAAGAGGTGCATATGTCTATAAGGTTGAAAAAACATAGGTAAAACTTGATAAAAAGTTATAATACCTCCCAATAGGTTTTGATCATGGTGTAGGAAAAATCAGGGTGTAAATAAAAAGGTACAAAGCTAGAGTGACCCACCATGGGCCCCAAAAACCCTGGTTGTGCTTACTAGACCCATTGTTTCAGGAAAACGTTATTTCAAAGTATTATCTCTCTTTTCTTCATAATATCCTCTATGATGCATCCACCACTGAGTTTCCTTTTTAGGAAACTCACTACCTTGATCAAGAAAGATTTATTCATGTCTAGTCGCATGTCCTGGTCACAAGATGCTAAACTATTCTACAATCATCCTAATCACATGATGTTAAATTGTGGGATGCCTAATAATTGCTATAATATGATAAGCTTCATGTTCAAAATACATACCACGATATTTTAAACTATACACCCTTAAACCTCATGGAATGACATAAAACTGGAAAAAAAATTAGGCCCTCTCTTGAGAATCTCATTTCCCCCCTCAATGTTAGTCACCCACCACACCATTCAAGTTATTTTACCATCTTATGGATTCTAGGAGAACACTCACCATAGAAGAAAATTATAACCTTAATTTAGACTGATATACCTACCAAATGCGTTCAAAGCCTTAGTGGTATAATTCCAAGAGTGTTAAACTCTATCCTAAAATTCCCTGAGTTCATCCTTACACTTCTTTTCATAGTAGATTTTTATACTCATCATCTTTCACATCTTAATGATCCCCTCATCCTAATAGTAATGGTTCCTGGCCACACTGGCTCACTTATCTTCCTTGGTACTTGATCTGAAAACATCGTATGAAATTTTTATAGGTCTCGTATTTTTAACATGGTCAATGATCGAACCTCGTTTATTTTTCCCCATCCTTGATGTAATGATAGTAGAATATATGTTTTGACCATGTTCATTAGTCATCCACTATCATCATCTCATCCCTTTTTTGTTCCATATCTTAGAGGTCTGGATTCATGCTCTTAAACTCCTTTGTTTGGGTAGAATTCAATGCCCTAGGTAACCATTCTTATACTTTATCACATTGAGAAATAAAACTAGTTTTGCATAGATTTCCAATATCCAAAAAAACCTTTCATATTCTAGATACTCCTTGTGTTAAATGATTAATTCAAATCCCAAGTGTTTATTCCCATTATAGAAATCTCATATAAATGAACAATATCATGTTTTTACCTTGTTTCCCACATTGATCGTGAATCAAGTGGTATTAGGGATTCATCATAGTTTATCTCATTAATATGATCAAAATACATCAAAAGGAAATCATTTGTGCATAAAGGGATTTTAAAACAAAAAAAAAACTAAAGTTTGGGAAGGTTCATCCACATCCCAGAGCCTCTCCTTTATTCCAAACCAAGATAAATTTCCCTAAGGTCCAACCCTAGTGATTAATCATTCTAGTTTGTCCAACCTTTATCGAGTATCCTCCAAAGTCCACTCCCACTCTGCCAACTCAGTTGCTTCCCCCTTAATGGGGGGAGAATTTCATTGGCCTTAATTCATGCCTAGTCTTGATCATCTTAGAACTCATCCATAAAGTATTTCACATCTTCTACCCAAGCCTTAGTCACTACCAACGGATCCCTCAATTAGATGATTATTTATTCTTCTACATTGGTGATGGCTATAAGTTCCCACACCTAATCTTCAAGTTGAATGATCTCATCCTCATCCACCTGAAGTGCCTAGGTTATCTATGACATATTCTTGTTCCAAGAAACATCAAACTCCTTCCACTACACTCACACCTTCTCGACAATGAAATCTCATGATAACACCTGAAAACCACAAGATTAAACACCTCTAGTCCCAAGGTTTACCATCCAATGGGGGAGGGACCTCTCTTGGATTGTAAAATTGGAAAATAGAGTATGGGTAATGAAATTTAACACATTTATTTAAGCCCTGCACTTGATGACTGTGTTCTCCTCATACAAATAAGAACTAGAGTCCTTGAACTCTTCAAGATATGTAGACTCATACTTAGGTAAGGCTTTCATCACTTCATTGGTAGGGTCATCCATAGGCACCAACTTGGGTGTAATAAAAATCATATCTAAAGAGAATATGATTATTTATTACCCATCAACTATAGTAGAATCCCCCATTATATCTTTATGTGCCTCTTGAATTGGACCAACCACCATGGTCTCTTACGATTCCCCCAAATTATTTTCAACCGCCATTTACTCCTATGGTGCATCTAGATAATTCTAGACAACTACATCCATCTATGATGCCACTAGGGAAGGCTTGGCCATGTATACCCCCTCATTCACCCTAGTTAGAAGTGTGACTTTTAGCATCACCAATGATGAGTGACCAAATATTAAAGGATACAATATTTTAAGAAAAGAAAAGGGGGTCAGTAATTCCAAATCCATGGTTCATGAAAAAAATATGGTGTAAACTAAGAGATAAGGATTACAGGAGACATAAAGTCCAACAAACAACTTATAAATGTTTGCTAGGATCCCTTGTGGTGGCAGCATCTTGATAGTGATCAATTTTTATGTTGTAAGAGGCTACTCTATGGCTAGATGCACTATATATATTTAAAAAAAATAAAAATTAGCACAATAATTGTATAAAACCCTTGAATCGGTTAGGGAAAAGGGATGGTTAGTAGTTACCTAACAGCACTTGAGCCTGTGGATTTTTCACCTCAATCGCAGGTGATTCCTCAACAACAGAAAGATGATATCTTGTGAAGATAATAATGGAAGGAGATTTGGTACTCTATCCTTTGAGGATTAGTTCTCCCCCCCCCCCACCATAGCTTCTTCATGAAACTCCCCCTTCTCTATGCTTGATGATTCCTATACAAGTGAAAAATAATTTAGACAAAAAACTTTCAAAGATTAGTATTTGGTAAAGGAATAGAAAACCTAGATGTTTACCTTGTCATGAGTAGAAACTTATACCATCAGTGATCCTAGATAGGTGTCACTTCCCTATGATTATTCCTCCACCAACCCCTCTTTTTTGAGCACACTCGTAGCTAGCTGACCCGCTGGGAGATCTGGAGGGGAAGGAATACCTAATAACACTTTCACCAGGGTGGTAAGGGGGAGATCTACACCATGATAATGGACCAATTCTTCTAGTTTTATGATATACTACATAACCTCGATGGGTGTATCCTATAATCCTACCTTAGAATGGCCCATTATTAGAATATTTGTTCCCTTTGGTGAAAGCATTTCCACAACTCATGGAAATATTTGAGTTCTCTATTGATTCTCAAGCTCTCCCAAGCATCAGGGAAGATAATATCACTGCGTATATCTAAGTGGTGAAATCAGTTCCCTATGATCTCACATTTTTCCCTTGGAACTACTCAATAGGGATAATATTCCTACCTAGGATGCTTACTTGGGGGCATTGGGCCTATTGTTACTCCCCACCCTGATGCTTCTACCTATGTTGGACTATGAATTGTTGGAGATATAACCACTACTCAACCTATTGGTCCAACTATTCCTTTTTTATGTGCCCTACCCACCACATTCCCCCAACACCTTGGTTTTGGGACATATTTTTCCTCATCTAATTGGGTCACTAATCTCTAAGCATGTCCTCAGGATGTACACACTCACAGCTCAGTATGTATTCATGGATAATTCCATATGTGCAAGTAATTTGAGGCAGATCATTTCACCCATGCCATCTTCATGTGTGAATATGAACCATATCTATTTAATAGTTAAGGGGTGACACTCTCTATGTACCACCATATACACCTTCAAAGTGAGATGCTAGAGCCATCATAACTGCTGCACAAAACGGTGTGGGATGTACGACTCTCAAATCACCTTACAATATATCATGGCCACTAATACCCCACATCAAAATTACAAGTGTTATGACCACAGATAAATGGTCTGTATTCCATAATTGGTCACTATTCTCATGGGAAATGGAATGGATGTAATAAAAAGCAATCCTCTAGCATGATCCTCACTAGCATGTTAATTGGACCCAGGTTGAGAGGCCGACTACTAGCAATGTTGAGTATTGACAGTCAAAAATTTGTTTAGGGATGGGAGATCAGATTTGGGTGTTTATATCCCCCCATTTGTATAGCTTCCCTACCATATAGAAAGTAGAAAATCACTTAGACATTAAAGGGCTTATTTCACAGACTGGTGTGGCATAACACATTGTATATCATCACTAACACCAGAACTTATAATTTGATGTGATGCCTCATCACTAAATTTTTCACAATGATGAGGGTGATTGGCCACACTCCTATGTGAGAATACCTAACTGGGACCATCCACCTAAAGGTTAGAATAGAAATAAATCTCAAAAACCTGACTATGGTAGTCTTTGTCTTTACAACATAGTCCCATATTTTCTACCGGCTCACCTCTAGGATCCTCCAGTATGAATGATCCTTTCCTTGATGAAAATGCTTAGGAAATTAGTGTGTCCTCCTTGATATATTGACCATAGTATTATTCAGAAAATAACTGAATCATTACTTAAAAGGTATTCCTTTATCCCTGGTATGTTCTCACCCGTCCACTATAACAATTACAGCATAACCCTTTTGATCGGTGACATTTGCTCTTGGTCGTATCAGAAATCCTCCAAAAGAATAAAATCAATATAAATATCCCATTTAATGGGGATACTTATGATTTGGTAGAGGTCCCATAAACTAATGTTAACCTCCCCGTGATGTAAGTGAAATGAATTAGTCCCTAGTGAACACCTGCTCAGTAAATCTGGAAAGATATCCTGGTGATGGTAGACAAGGAACTGTGAGGACCATCCCACCTCATATAACCCAACCCGCTTCATCTCCACCTCAAACTCATGGGAGTACTATAATACCTAGTATTCCTAAGCCCATTTATCAATAAATTTACCATCATGGTGTAGATATGAGTCTTCTTTCAATCCTTTGATATAATTTACCAAACCCCCCTTGAGAATGTTCTCATGTTCAGGATGGTCCATCTACTCAACAAGCACCTCCCCATTAATGTTGTTCACATGGTTCCATAGGGTGTAATTGGTGATCAATGCATGTTCCTTCACAATGTGACCCCTAATAGCTTTGTACCATTAGTACTGACTATGATATATCCTAAACCAATAAGCAAATTCACCTCGATTAGAACTAGGGATGAATACATCATCCATCATACCAAAATCATATAATGGAAGCCTTTTTAATAAAAAAAATACTCTTATTGTGACTATGTTAGTAGTCTGGTAAGGTTATTATAATTAAAATATATTCTGTTGTTCTCCCCAATCATGAAGTTCCAGAACATCTCTCTCTGTCAGTTAGCCAAAGCCTTAGCACCATCAGTAGTCATTTCCTCAAAGACTTATAAACTTTTTAGGGTCATGTTTGTGAATATTGGTTCATGATGGTTGAGTTAATGAAATTTAAAAAAAAAATACGAGGTTTCTTCGCTAAAATAAATATTCCAAAAAGTGACTATATTTCATGAGTGATAATTAAATAAGAAAAATTCTCATAAAGGTAAAGGTTATTGTGAAAAGATAGAGCATTATCCTATATTCTATGAAAATATCTTAGTCCTCCTAGGAACACCACCCCTACATATAGAAATAGTGTCAGGATGAGTTTCATGAATGAGGTCACATATTTCTAATGTAAAATGGTTTTCCATCAGATTCCAACCATCTTATACCACATCATCTCTCATTCTGAGGGGGGAAATTTGTATAAACTGAAAAATATGAGTTATAGGAGATGTTAAGGGAGGATCATGTGTTTTAAGCTGATTTAGATCCAAAAAGGTTCTAAAATCCATCTAAGGGGCTATATTTTCAAAGGTTAATGACATCCATGATTTTCAATCGATGTGAAGGTCACCAGTCACATGAAGTTTTAGTTGGTAACCTCCATGCAGTGTATATCTAATTCATGAAAATCACTAGGTTATGCAGAGGTTGAGGGGGTAACCTCCACATAGCATATGTCTATTCGACAAATACCCATTCTATAGTTAAAGTCATAATATTAGGTGAATTCCTCTATATTTCACAAAATTGATTCCCTCACCTCCGTTGAGCCTATAAGTACCTCCCCACAGCCAACATTTAAGGGGACATGACCTTTGATATTCCATCAAAGGCTATGAATTTTTGAAACATTAACATTTATAAGAAAAAGAAAACATGTATTACCAAAGTTACCCATCTTTCATGAAATATACTCTCATGGATTCTAAAGAACCTCGAACCTTGGTAGATATTCCTTTCACAAAGTTCCATTACCTTTGCGTTAGAAGAAAAATATCTACAAAACTTGGGGATTAGTGAGATAATTATCCTTTTCAAAAATAACCCCATGGGAAATGAGAATTTACTATGAGGTAGGGACACCCTTCTTCATGAAAGATACACATTTTTTAGACCCTTCTGTTCACATGAACCCTATGCTGCATGAAACCCTCACCCTTCACGACGCCCTGAATTTTTGGAAGTCTACAACCTTCATGAAACTCATCCAATTGGCCTCTCCATTGTGCCACCTTTTATCAAATACCATTTTTCAAAAAATTTACTGACCATGTCCCATATACCCATATAAAACTGGTTTATCTGCACCCCAAATTCTAGTGTAATGATATCATCAACCCTTATATTCACCTCCTTTTCTTCAACCATGGATTGAACCATTACCATGTAATGTTATCCTAATAATTTTAATTATAATGCCTCTTGCACCTAAGTATAGGAACCCTAATGTTGGGACCCCTGATTCCACCCCCTCCTTGATAGTGTTTATGTCATTCCCCACTTAGATGTACATGAGCTATAGATGTGTAAGTCTTGAATGTGGAATCATCAAGGGAAACTACCCACCTTTCTTTATGAGGAGGAATAATGATATATATTTCTATCCTACTTATATATGGTCTCTCTAGATATAGTCCAATACAACACCCAAGAAACAAGTTGTAAAACTATATAGACCAAAATCCTAGTTGTATAATGTTATAATACATCAAAACATCCCCAATACATGATGTTAAATAGTTGCCTTACCCTATGTGATGAAAATAAAATACCCTCTGTGTGGTCATCATGGGAGGCCACCTCATCACCCATAATGGGATGAAAATCCTACACTGGGGAGCCTCTATTTATAATCTGCATACTATCTTCCACCACCATGGGATGAAAATCCATGTCTGGTATGATCTCCATACCTAGGATGGGACCCCCAAACTTCTAGGAAGCTTTCATTCATAAGTATCATACCATCCCTTTTTTATGTCAATTCCAAGACATGAACACCCTTACCACATAATATTAAACTACATGGACCAATCCGGTCATGAAAACTTAAATTATGCCATCAAAAAAATGGTTTTTTATCCCTGTTTCCTAATGGGTTACATAGGATGCCTACCTTAGGTTCAATCCTGAAAAGATAACACATCTGATGTTCATTCCTAAGGTTTAATCCAAATCTCCCCAACATTTCCATCAAATCTGTATGCTTTCCATTGCAAGACATCAACCCCAAAATTTTGATCATCTTTCCCATGGTAAAACACTTAACCAAACCCTAAAACGTGATCATTTTCTCCCTTAGGAACACACTTAACCGCTAACCTTTATCCACAAGAAGTTAAACATATAACCTACATGTACCCACAAGATGTTAAACCTTTGACCTACCTATCCCCATAAGACATTAAACTAGTGAAAAACTTATACCCACAAGACATTAAACATGTTCCCCACTCATCTCAAAAAGACATTAAACCTATGAAATGATCTAAAATATCTACCCATATAATAAACATGGGATTCCTAGAGTAAAAGAGCCTCATATTCCTTACACCCCTGGCATCAAATACCCTATGGTTGACATGAGATTGATTAGGTTCTATTCCAAAGATTCCTCAAATACGGGGTTCCCCTAAACTCAAAAGGGGAATACTTTACAGATTCCCAATTCCCAATATCCATAAATTCTCAGATATTCCTAATGTTACCATCTACTCTGACCACATGTTGTTTCCCTATCAAGAGAGAATCAGTGTAATTAACTGGTGCCCACCTCGAGATAGTGTCATGAATGATTTTCATGTACATGACTCAAATATTTTAGGGAGGCTCAGAATGGGAAATAAGATCCAAAGATTAATCCATGGAAAGAGTAATCAATATTCCATCATCCTGTTTTGATAAGTATCCAACATCACCAACCTTGGTAACAGAGGTCACCCACCATTAGAATGCAAGAATGTGTGGCCAAGAAATAGTGTGTCTATGTGTCCCTGGAAAGAAAGCATAAGAAGAAGAAAATATGTATAGGGGTGAGCCTTTTAATTGATATAGAATTACTCACATAATATGTGATCATAGGCAGTTTAGTGAGGATGACTAGAAATTATACCAAATATGGATTCATAAATTTTGAGTGATGGATACAAACTATCTATATCATGATAGGTCCTATAAATATTATGTGTTGAAAAAGTTTCTCTCTATTTCCCTATCACTCAGGAAAAGTGGTTAGATACTTAGGGAATGAAACCATGAGTAGGTTTCGTTGTATATTTCTTGTGTTGTGAGTCTTGTATTGTTTTATCAAGTGTTTCTTAGTGATAATAATTCAATTTTTTGTTAGGATATTGGTGATAAATTTTTTTTATAAGTCATTAGTCTGATTAGTACCCCCCCCCCCCCCATAACATGAATCTTATTATTTAGTTAATGGTACGAGATTCAAGTTCATGATAAATAATGGTTGATCTCATTATATGAGTGATATGTGTAAAATATCATGGGTGATGGAAACCTATTGAGGACTTAGTTTTATGGGATAAATGTGTAGGGTGATATATTATTAACCATGGATATAATTTTTGATGAAGTGGATATATTTATAGTTGTTAATCAGTCACTTTTATTGTTATGTTGTGGTGATTATTTTTTTACCTTCTCATTTGGGTTAGTGATATCTCATCCAAATTATCAGTATAATGGTAACTTTTCCACCCATATCACAATTGTTGGTAATAAATCATACACCTTTTGTGTGGCATCAGTGATACATCATTCACCTTGGGGTTAAGTTTTATTGATATATCATTCACCTTGGGATATGTTTCAATGATACATAATTCACATTGAGTTTATTTTCCAGTGATACCTTATTCAGCTTGGGGTTATATTTTGAGGATACCTTATTTAACATAGGGATTTTTTTCAATGATATTTAATTTACCTTGGGTTCTATGTTTTTTTAATACATCATTCACATTGGGTATTGTGTTTTAATGACACATTTTTTACCGCAGGGATTGTGTTTGAGTGATATATACCTCACCTTTGGGATTGTGTTTGGGTGTTACATCATTAACCTTTGAGATTGTTTTGGTGATAGATCATTGACATTAGAAATTTTGTTTTGGTGATTCATCATTTACCTTAGGGATTCATTCAGTCATAGATCATTCATGTTAGGGATTTTGTTTTAATGATTCATCTTTCACTAGGGGATATATTTCGATGATATATCATTCACTATAAGATTATGTTTTGGTGATACTTTGATCAAATATGGTTATGATATAGTAATATACTATTCACTATGTGTGATTTAATAGTGATGCCTCATTCACCTTAAAATAATATTTGATGATAGTTCATACAATTTGACTACTAGAATGAGTGGTGATTTATATTTCACACTCATTTTGTGTTCAGACCATGGGAGAATCATCTAATTCTGATACTGGTTGAATTATGTATGAGTGAACCATCAAGGTAGATTTCTGAGTACCCAACTATTCAATAGGTGTATAGATGTGATGTTAATACTTCCTATAATTTAATTACATGAATGAACATGTATAGTAGTTTTATTTGGTAATCCATTGGTGGTTATCTATTTAGTTTTATAATCAAACCATACAATGGATCATTGGTACATGTGCAGATATTATGGTTGACAGACAGGTTCTAACAAATGGCATAGGTATTAGTTTATGAACTAGTAGAGATTTGCGGGATTATATAAACAGGTATGAGGTGATGCAGAGGATATTGGTTAATTCTCATTTTTATTATTATTTCTAGTTATACTAATTCTTTATATGATTGTCCCATTATAATATCTTACATTTTTAAAGGCATTCTATTAATGTGACTTAATATCAATATTGGGCATTGTTGATATTTACTTTCATATTCCTTCCTCATGAATCCCAAATATGTAAACTGATTTTTTTCTATACTTGTTTTTTTATTTATTTATTATTGATGCTATGATAGTGAGGGTATAGTCTATCCACATAATTTATCAGACCATTGTTGCAAGTTGGAAGCCTATGATATATAGGGAGGCATTCTTGAGGTTATATGAAACTCTCTGGCAAGGATTTGTTTGAATTAAATGTGTTGGGGATATTACAAAGTCGTATCAAAGATTTTTTTTCTTTTTCTTGTGATTTGGGATATGGTATATGTAGGTAAAATTAGTCAATATATGTGATAGATGTTAAACTTGTTTCTATCAAGCACCTGTATGATTATAATTCCAATCTTCTAAGGGGATAGTAATGATGTTATTTCTTTTTATTATAACAGTTGGTTTTATTTTTTCCAATGATGAAATTTTAATTTATAGATATTTGGTTTTTATTTTGGACCATGGAGGAATGTGGTGAACATTCATACATTACATCCAGTACATATAATTAAAATAACATTCATATAATTATATGTGATTGATGATCTAATTATTATTAAGGTTTTAATAACTTAAAGTATCAATAACAAGTTATATGGTGTTCTCTAATAAAAGATGGTGGTGGAACTCTATTCAAATGAACTATGGTTATTGGATCATTTTTTCTACATAAAATGACTACTTATATGAATCTATGTGTATTTGATACCTATCATCGATATGGGTTAGGTTTTGCTAGAGTTATGCTGAAGTGACATGGGACCCTTAGGTTATAAAGTGTGTATGGAGTAGTGGGTTGTTTTTTATATGAATAAAATTTCTTATTTTTTAAGGATATAAAGAGAGTCATTTCTTGGGGGTAATATCATTGTCTATATATGTGCAACCAATGACAACCCAAGAGTCGGTAGTGTGGGTATGGGGATACCCGATGTATATGAGAATGTTATAGTGGGTTCACTATCATATAGATTAACCTATGGTATTGAGATGGAAGCATAGGTGTAACTTTAGGGTTTTTCACATGTGGGGGTGTGTGTTCTATAAACTATGTCTAAGAGCCTGGTGACTATGAGATATGACTCAGTATTTACTGATTTAGAGTATTTTAGTAGAATAAATGAGTGCCTTGTCTATTACATCTTCAGATGATTTTGATATATATAGAAACTCAATCCTTCTACACATATTGTTACCTGATTTTTAATATAAATATCTAATAAATATAACCAAATGATCTAGATTCCTACATTATTTGGAATAATAGGTACATAAAACATCAACATGAAACTAAAATAAAAAAACATTTATTTTATCTACATAATGTGATTCTAAATCCATTTGATCTTCTAAAAATATATAAGATAACCTAATAAATGAATAAAATAAATAGGTGATATATAAATCAAAGTGATGGAATTAACATGATAATGAAGCATAGTATATGAGTCATAAAGAATAACATGATAAAATATAATAAATGGATCATGAATAATCATGCGGGGAAATAACATAATGAACATGGAATCATAAGATCTAAGAAACATAGGAATGTGTCAGCAATATATAACATGACATAATCATAAGTCAAATATAACTACCAAGACAACATCACATGGTGAATAGAGTCATATCCTGGATTAGGTTCACTCTATAATCTCATTCATAATGTATCATAAGAAAAAATAATTACCCAATGCATTAGAGTACTATCATGGTTCACCCATAATAACATGTACATTCATATGTGAACCATATTAGGAAATCAAACACAAGGTATAAAGATAAAGATTACCCATGGAATGTAACAGGTTTCATAACCATGTTATATAGCATAGCCATATGAATATCATAATGGCTTACATGAAAGAATGGTTTTAATAATTTTTGTAAATTCATGAGAATAGTCCATGAAAAATGATGTCAAATTGAATTGAAGACTTGAAAAGGTGTAGAGAAATCCCTTTGTAAATTTAACTCTTAAGCGGGGCACTAGAAGAAGGGTAATTAGTCTTTAAAGAGGTTCAAGGAAGAATAATTTATATAAAACCATAAATGAACTAAAATGGTTTTCCAAGATAAAATAATTGATTTTATAAAATATGAGTGGTTTAAAAAATCTTAAGGATTGGTACTTGGAAAGAGGTACTAAACAGAGAAGTTCCTTTTAATCAAGTTTTCTTATTGAGAGAAATTGATAAGGGAACCTTTTAAAAAAATTTATCCCCATCATGTAAAGGTTAATTTAACTATTTATATATGTTTTGGACATATATATATAATATATAATATGTGAGTAAAAAATATAGAGATAAAGTGAGTTAAAGATAGAGAAATCATAACCCAAATAAAATAGGGTGGTTCGGAGAGATCCCTTACCCGAGGTTCCAAAATCACTCTTCACTTGAACTTAACACACTATATAATAAAATTAGATTCATTATTTACTTAATTAATAACCTTATTAGTCTCTATTTTATTTACTGTAACTTTATTATGTTAATTTATAACCATTTTAATGAGATATAAGGTTTAATATCACTATTATGAGGGTGTTTATTTCATGGTTCCAAGGTCGGATCATTGTGCATAATTATTAATGTTCTTTTAAAATGGGAATACAACTATATAAGTGAAATTAAATAATATTAATTAACTTCTAAAAATTTAAATGTTACCATGTATCCATATGTGTTCCAATATATGGTTGATTAATTTATTTAAACATTAATCTTATATGTTTAGTTTATTTTTACGGTTTTACTGACCATTATGAATTAGTTTCATTTTATTTAATATTATGGACATATATTTATTAAAAAATGTAAAAAAAATATTATATATATTTGGGTTATTTTAAATAATTCCAAGTGATTTTAAACCTGTCATAAAGGTGTTAAAGGGAAATGAAAACTCATCATCCATGGAGGTGGTGAACTGATATAATACATATGATATTTTCATTTTCAGAATATGATGAGAAGAGAAGAAGTTGGATGATAGATATTGTATTAAAAAATAAAATTATAGAATATATATGATACAAGAGTTATTATTCAATGTTTAATGGAATTGTTTTAGAGGATGATGAGGAAGATAAAAATGAAATACTCAATTGAGGACATTACCTTATCCTTTAGACGTCTCCTACTCAAATTCCACTTAAGGCACCTTGTATTGGTTTTTGATGAGACCAGTGGCACTAGAACATGGTTGGGATGATTGGGAAGAGATTTGGGTTGAAAGTTTTCAAGATAAAAGGATCATAATTTTCAAGGAGAAGGGGTGGTGAGTGGTGGTATTTATAAGGGGATCAGATAGGTGTTTTTGATTATTGTATCCATTAGTTAATTATTTTGGCTCAACACTAACAATAATATTTATTTTCCCAAATATATATATTAAATGGTTCATGTGAGTTATAAATAGTGGGTTATTACATTTTCCATGAATCAAAAATTCATGTATTTAGCTTATAATGTTAAATACTATATTTTACAGTATCTCACTATTCACTAAAAATCAATTATTATATAAAAATACCAAAAAAATAACTGTAACCATTTTTCAATGTGTAGATTCCAAAAATGAAATTCATTTTATAAAAATAATTCTAAAAATGAGAAATTTAGTTTTTAAATAAAATACCCATTTATTTGAAAAATTAAAATTTTAATATTATTATCAATTTTCTAACCCATTGAAAAATTACTTAGGGTCTCATAAAATTATATTGTTCTTATAATGAAAAATAATATTAATTTAAAAAAAATTAAGAAAATAAACTTTATTTTAAATCATTATATTTTTTATAAAAGTGTAATTAAAATATTTATGTTTTACAAAAATAAAAACACTTAATTTATCATTTTAAAAACATTTATTTACTTGTATCATGATATAAATATGCCTTATTTTAATTTTAAATGATACCCAAATATTATTTTATAATTACATAGGTTATTATACTATTATAATTCTCATGTTACTCTTCCTATTGGACATATTACGATTCTAATGGTCATGTTACTATTCCAATGGTCATATTACTATTCCAATAGTCAGATTTATAATAGTCATATGGGTTCTCTACTTTATATAAATACCTCGTATTTAATTTTTACTCCATTCACTTCTATTTCACTAAAGGTTTAATATTTTCATTTTCAAAAATAAATATTTCATTACTAATATTCTACTTTATTTCTATAACATTGTTCATGAGTGTGGTTATTATGGTGGATCAAGCATATCCAAATTTTCATATTTTAGTTATTTTATTTTCTATTTTTATCTCATTATAATATTTCAATTATTATATCCATTTTTATTCTCTAAATTTAATATTAAGATTAATATAAGAAATTTTTTTGTGTTTCATCATGTAGTATATGTGCCTTATATAATATTATATTACTTAATATGAAATAACTATATAATCATAAGGAAAATTCTATTGTTAAATTTTGGGTAGTTACATTCTTCCTCCTTAAAAAATTTCACCCTCAAAATTTCATTTTAAAAACTAGGTTTTAATAGGTGAGGTTACTTATTCTTTATGGATTCCTATGGTTCCCATGTCACCTCCTCATACTTATGGTTTCTCAATAATTCTTTGACTAGGTGAGTTGTCCTGCTACGTAGAACTTTTTCTCGACAATCTATGATCTTCACCAGTTTCTCCTTAAAAGAGAGTTCATTTTCCAACTATATCACCTCTAAATTTAGTATATGTGAGGGGTCTATTATGTACTTCCTTAAGAGGGATATGTGCAATATTTCATGTACTTGAGATATGTTTGGTGAGAGTTCTCATCGATAATTGATGACTTTGATACAATCAAGAAAACCAAATGGGTCGATGTACTTGGGAATTGGATTACCCTTCTTCCTAAATATCATGACTCTATTCCATGGAGATATTTATAGGAACATTTTATTTCCCACCACAATTTCATTTCTCATCAATGATTGTTAGAATATCTCTTCTGTCAACTTTGGGTATCCCTGATGTGTTGTTGAATAGTCTTGACCATTTCTACCATTTTCTTATCCATTTCGAGTCTCAGAAGCTTGATTTCAAAAAATTCATTTCAGAATGTAGGTGTTGTACATATCTTCCCATAAAGGTCTTCATATGGAGCTATTTGGATTCTTGAATGAAATATATTATTGTTAGATAAATCAACTAAATGAAGATGTTGATATCATCCTCCTTTGAATTACATTGTTCATGATCTCAACATGTCTTCTAGTGTATGGATAATCCACTCTAATTGGCCATCAGTTTGAGGGTGGTAAGTCATAATATATTTCAAATCAGTTATTAGAACATTTTTTATATTCTACCAAAACTTGGAGGTAAATCTTGGATCTTAATCAGATATAATTGATAATGGTGTTCCCTTAAGGCACACCACTTCTATAATTTATATCCTTGTAATTTAATCAAGTGATAAGTCCTCTCAAATAATTAAAAAATGAGAAGTCTTTATAATATGGTCAACCATAACCTTTATAGCATTATTTCATCTTGATTTATTTAGAATGCTAGGGAAAAAGAACATGGTGATGTTTTCCTATTTCCATATAGGTATGGGTTATGGTTGAATCATCCCCTTATAATATTTCATGTTATCCTTCACCTACTGATATCTGTGTAATTTTTATGTATATTCCATGATCTCTTTCTTTATATTGTCCCACTAATAATGATCTCATAAATCTCAAGACATATCCATGCACCCTGAGTGGATCGGGAAGGTTGAGCTATGTTCATCATTTGATATCTTCTTATTTATCTCAATATTTTATGGTATACATAGTCATGACCCAAATCTTATAAATCCTTCTTTATAAATTTTGAACTTTAATATTTCTCTTTTCTTATATCCTCCACCTTCTTCTGTATTCCCACATCATCCCTTTTATCATCTTTTATCTTCTCTAAAAGGGATGTTTGAGTAATCATTTGAGAAAGGAATTATGGTTCTATTTCATTAATGATTCTCATTTCTATCCTTTTCAAGTATAAGAATATTGGATACTTATAAATTCTCATAATTGATAAGGCCATAAGGTCCTTTCTACTTATAACATATTTAACTTTATTTTTTTTCCAATGATAGTAGTGGATTGATAATTCATAGTTCTTAATGAGATATAACCATCTTTATTGGTGCATATTATGTTCCTTCAAGTTAATATATGCATGAGGCTCTTATTATCTATATATATTTCAAAGTTATCCCCATATATATAATTCCACTAAATTTTCAATTCATGTATTACTGCATGAAGCTTAAAATCATGCATTGAATATTTCTTCTAATGAACATTCAACTGCCTTGAGGCATAGGCTATCACATTGTCATTTTGCCTCAGTACACAACATAATCCCTTATTTTAAGAATCACTGTATACCATGAAAATTTCACCACTTACGGGTACTATAAGTACGGATGTATTGATAGGCCTCTTTTTCAATTCCTTGAATCTCACTTTTCATTCATTGGTCCAGACTATAACATCCCAGAACCGGTTCACTCAAATATAACCAAAATCAGTTGGTCATGTGGCCTCAAATGTGCCTCCTCATACACCAAAGGATTCCAACTAGAAATTTGGGTATATAATGGTACAATGGATAGATTATAAACTGTTTTATTAGAGTAACAACATAATGGTATAATAAATGAATAAACAAAAAAACATAAAAATTGATGAACATCAGAATTAAACATCCAGACAAGTTAAACTAACATAAATAATACCCAGAGTCATAGAAAAAAATAATTATGTCATGTCATGATACCCTGAGGGCCTATCCTAGTATAAAACATCCCTATGGGGTGTCAAGGTGGTCTCAGGTTCGAGTCTCCCCGACTTCCTACATGTGTGTGTTTGTGTATTTTTTTATTGCTTTTTAGTTCACCTTCCTTGACTCATTATAATGATTTCTTGTCATGATGTTATAAAAAATGGGGGAATATAAGTGGAAATAGAATATAAGTTATATACATTAAAAGATATGAAAAATAGACAAAAATTCCAATAACCTTTTTCAGGGGAATCATGATCACTAGCTTGGTCCTCTTCTCTCATACACTATCCTGGTATATAAAATCATGTTTCCATAGCAATACACTTACATTTATTCCTACCTATATCCATGAAGTCTATCTACAAAATAGGGTGTGAGTACAACCTAGTAGGACACCAACAACAGTGTCTATAAAAAATCCATCCTATGGATATAAGTCAAAACAGTGTGAAGGTATAATAAGAATAAGTTATAAGATAATAATGTTATATAAAAATTCATAAAATAACAAGATGTTTTAGAGTTAATCTATGAATGGGAAAATAAATGTATTCTAAGTGACCATTAGTTATGGATTCCTTTAGAAAAATAAATTATCAGGACTACATGGATAGGTCCCAAGTCATTGACCAAGGATTCCTCCTTGAGTCCAAGGAGATCATCCAAAGTGAACTCGAAATTAAGTAGACATGCATCGACTTAGGAACCTAGGTCTTGCATCCAAGGATCCCCCCATCGATTCAGAGTATTATGTCTTGGGGAAATTGGTAGAGACTTGGGTAGATCTCAAGTAAAAAATCTAAGGTAGTCTAAGCAAGTAAGATCTATGGAGATAACCTAATTCATCTAATTTTGGGATATATATAAATGGTTTTTAGGTTCCATACCGTAATACCCCTCATCAGTTCCATGTCGTATTATCTAATGTCAAGAATATAACATACGGGATTCCAATTATCCATGTTATTTTCCATATCAAATAACCATTCAATTAAATTAATAAGCATAAGTCATTAGATAATTCATTTCTATTTATAGTTTCCATTTATTCCATTTCACTCCCCTTTCCATTTATAAATAAATTGGTCCTAATAGGTATTCAACCTTTAACATTTCATTTAATTATTATATAGATTCCACAAATAAGTTTCAATCTCACACACCCTAAGGGTTGTCTTAATCATATAAATTTAATCAAATACACTCAATGGGTGGTTTGGGTTGAGGTCGTCGCCCTAAAACTATGTCAATGAGATAAGATGAATCATTACCATGGTTTAAATAGTATATTTCAAGTATTACACATTTTTTTTAAAAATAATCAATACACAGAAGGTCCTATGTGTGGAATAATATATAAATTTATAGACATAAATACTTTTAGGTAAAAGTTATAGACCACCTACCTTAGTCAAGAAGTGGACTCCTCATCTTATGTCAACTTTAGATTTGGGAAAGAATGGGTAAAATCGAATAAATAGACAAACAACTTAAAAATAGGATATATTAGATTGTATGGATATATAATTTTGTTTGAGAAGGTAAATGAATAAAATAATTAATCTTAATGAGATACATATTAATATGGTTCCAATATGATAAATGGTGGTTTAATTGGATCTTTTATGAGGATGTTATCTATAATACTATGTGGATAGGAGAAGGTATCAAATGGAGGGAGGAGCAGATGTGTGTTTGAGTGAAAGAAAAATGAGTATGATAGCTAAAATGGATGGGTAAAATCATAATTTCACACTTTTTAAAAGAGTTCATGGTTTTGTTGTGCGGTTGGAAAAATTGTGCACAACCACTATCAATATGGGACATCCCCCTATCACGATTTTCTCAAGATTTGAAGAACCATGAATACATTGTGTGGAGAACCTCTAAAATATTTCTTAACTATTTCACATGGTTGGTTGGAATCCATCACATGGTTAAATAACCATGTGTAACTTTTAAAAGGCTCTCTCGGTTGAGTCGCACGGTTAGCACCAACCATGCGCTGACTATGTAGGTCACCCTATTTTTCAAAAAACTAGAGTTCCAGGAACCTAACAAGCCCTAGAAACTCTTGAAATCTTCCTTAATCCCTAGGTAAATTTTATAGGAATAAAAAAGGATTTTAATTAAAATTTTAATTATTCTTACCTCAATTGAAAAATTGGGATCTTACAACCTCCCCTCCTTAAAAAGACTCATCCTCGAGTTTCCATGCGGGTAGTTGGGTATCATCTGAGAATAACTCTATCCACTATGCATATACACTGGCCTCTGACTCCTAGGTCTCGTCATGTACATGGAAAAAAATACATAGCAACAATTCTATAGTAATTTACCTTCCACATAGAGCCTTCATGATATGATAATTAATTCATATAGGATACTCCTCAAAAGAAGCTTCAATATCCAACTCAACTCCATCAAGATAAAAGACATGAGACATTTCTAAATAATAATGACATAACTAGGAATCATGAAATATTTTGTGTATATCTCTATATATATGAGAGAGTTTTATCTAATAATCTATTGGTTCAACCCTCTATAAAACATCAAAAAGGTCTAATGAATCGAGGTGATAGCATACCCTACCTCTAAACCTTTCGATTCCCCAATCTAGGTGAGACATGCAAGAAGTCCCAATTTCCCACCTCAAACTCTAGAGGTTGGCAGTGATGATCAAAAAAATACTTCTACCTAGACTTAGTTATATCCATATGTTTCCAAAAAAAATTATACCTTATTCGATATCTCATAAACGAGGTGAGGTCATAGTAGCACTGTCTCACCTATCTCTAACCAGCATAAGGGTGAATGGAATGGCCTACCATATATGGCCTTATAAGGAGACATTTGTATAGTCTCTTTGAAACTATTATTATAATATAACATAGAAAAAGGTAAATGTTTCTCCCAAGAACCTCTAAAATCAAGTATACATTCTCAAATCATGTCCTCTAACACCTGTATCATACTCTCGGACTAACCATTAGTCTGAGGGTGATGAGATGTACTCAGAAGTACATATGAACCCAAATACCTCTATAACCCCTACTAGAACCATGATGTAAAATGAGAATATTTTTATTTTGAGGCATGATAATATTGAATAATCTTATATTTCATGTCTATAGATACCTAAACATGACAGTGAATATAAAAGATCTCATCCAAATCAATTACCCAGTCAGGAAATGGGTCCTCATCTCTAATTCTCTCCATCTAGAAAAAACCTTCATGATATGAAATCAATCTCATATTTACATGATCCATAAGTTAATATGTCACTACAAAAACCATAATAATATGTTACCTATGACACTCTTTAATCTTAAGATGTATCTCTGCAAACAAATCCCTCAACCACCACTTTCTAACAGCCTCATGAACTACCTATTTCTAAGTCTTTCAGCTCAGAGCACCAACCACTGCCTTGCCTTTACTTGGTGTATAAGAAATCTCAAAATTGAAGTACTACATGTATTCAACCCATATTCATTTTTTGAGGGTCAAATCAATATGGTTGAATATATATTTGAGTATTTTGTGATATGTGTATACAGTGAATATTTATCCCAATAATTAGTTCCTCCAACAGCGCAAGGCATAAACAACAATGGATAGATCAAGATCATGTGTTAAGTAATTACACTTATGAGGCCTCAAATACAGAGACCCATATTCCAAAAAACTCGATCCACTTTTATCAAAACTACTCCAAACCTAATACCTGATGCATCAAAATAAATAGAATCTCCTCTATTAGGCTCCGGTAAAATCAGGATTGGAATTCAGTTCAACCTTATTTTTAGCTCCTAGAAAGCTTTACTACATGCTTCAGACTATATAAGTTTAACTAAATTTTTTTACAATCCCATAAGAGGAGCAGAAATTCATAATAAATCCTGAATAAAACACTTATAATATCCAACTTTCCCCAAGATACTCTATATATAAAATAAATTCTTGGGATTCTCTTAATAAATCATGGCTCTCAACTTCTATGGGTCAATAGATACTCAGTACACAAAGATAATGTGACCCTAGATGTGACCTTTATCAATCTATAAGTGAAATTTTATGAACTTAGCATACAACTGATGCTCTATTAGTGTACTGAAAATAATATCATGGTGGTTGGAATGATCATGTCGAATCTTTGAGTACATGAGGGTTTTATCTACAAAAAAACATGAAGAAATGCAGATATGGGTGGAAACCTTACTCATTAAAGCCATGAAAATAGTCAGAATGGAAATTTATACAAGATATATCCAAAATCTTGACTCGCATCTGATGATAGCATGACCTCAAATCAATCTTTGAGAAAACCTAAGCTCCTCAAAGAGGATCTAATAGGTCCTCTATTCTAGATAGTGGATATTGGTTCTAATTTTTTAATTGATTCAAATTTCATTAATTTTCCCAAATCCTAGGGTTCTCATCCACCTTCTTGGAAAAAATTACAGGTGAACCCCTGTGTTAAGTATTGGGTCGTATAAACCCCTTATATTCTATGTACTCTAATTTTATTTTGAATTCTTAAAGCTTAGTAGGTGACATCCTATAAGTATGGATACACTTTGGTATCACTCCTATCACTCAATCAATAGTAAACTCTACCTCTATCATGGGAGGTAACCCAAAAAAGTCATCAGGGAAGGAATCCCTAAAATAATCAACTATAAAAGGAAAATTTGTCTGATGTGTTACTTGATCACTTAGAAAAATATTGGAAATATATTATTTCACTCTGCCCAACCCACAATGATCAGGTATAGCTCGATTTGGATCTACATATCATTCTTCTTTGTGAATATAGTTACCACCCATAGGTGATGTGAAAGACACCCTCCAGTTATAGCAATTAACATGAGAATGATAAGGTACTGAATAATCCCTCTTGAGAATGATATCTAATCCTATCATCTTAAGGATGAAAAGGTTCCAAAATAAATGGTAACCACCTATCTTAAGGGGGCACTCCCTACATTGGAATATAATTTATTATTTTATTCCTAATGAAGTATTGAGATCCATGGATAAATATAAATATTTGATCTCAAGGATAATAATTTACATGATAGTTACATATAGAAATGAATGTGAAGCATCCATATCAAATAAGGTAGATACTAGAGTAAAGTCTATTAAAATTGTACCTCCAACTATAGATTTCATGACACCCTGTTCCTCGAGTGCAGACTATATTAAAAATATCTAGCTAGATCTATGGCCCTGAGATACAACCTGACTACCTTGGCTAGGTTCACTCTACTAGTGCTAAAAATCTTATGTATGGATCCTTCGTCCACGACTACCTCATCATCCTGAATGGTCGGTAGTACTCTAGCTTCCCTCTTGTAAAGGAGATATTAATACTGCTCCTAAAGAAAAATATAGTGTGGATCCTCTTCTACTAGACACTGGTTGAAACATTTGACAAAACCTTTAAAGATATACTATTCTACCATAGGCTTTGCACTCAAATGGAGATCCATCACATAGGGTATTTATATGACCCTTCATACCAATCTAATGGCATACTATAAAGCTATTAGCATGCAAAGCCTGACTAGTACTTCCCTTGTGAGGAAACTCAAAGTGGCACTTTCTACCGCTAGATGAATTATAACCCAACCTAAGCAATGGACTACCATTCCTGAGACTGTCATCGACCCATATATTACTTTCAAAGGTTATAACCTTGTTCACGATTTCAAAAATTGTGGTCAACTGAAAGACATTCAACTTATAATGGATGATCTACCTAAGTTGATCCTCAAGTCGCCTCACTCTGGTCAATTAATCATAGGAAATAATAGGAATAAAACATGGAATCTTTTTGAAATACGTCAAGTAGTCTATAATATATATTGTACCCTACTATAAAAACATAAACTCTCTCTCCCAATCATCTCTCAGTGTATCCAAAAAATAAGTATTCATATAAGTTAACTTGAAAACTCTCCAAGTCATATCTTGATTTTGACCAGATTAATTAAGTACATTCCACCAATTCTTGGTGGATCCATGTAGCATATAGACTGAATTCATGACTCTCCTCTTAGAAGGCATATCTAGATTCTTGAAGATAGATAACATGGAATCTATCCATGACTCAAAAACTTAGGGGACACCATCCCCCGAGAAGGTAGGTGTATGCTGCTTATGGAACACCCTGGTCAATTCTTCCATGGAAGGGGTGGGTCATGGAGCTCATTGTATAGTCTAAAATTGGCATAAGAAACCCTATCAAAACTGAGAATTGTTTCCTAGATCTATAATTGTAAGGGGTTACATAGGTATCGCTTTAGGACTTAATACAAGTGGTTTACGCCCCACCACCTTTATAACATGGTTTTCACTACCTTCTTGATTTACATCTTGAGCCCATCGTGGGGGTATATTTCTACAATGCCAAACACATACCCCAAAATAAGAATTATCAATGGAATATATCAAAGTTAAAATGAATATGATAAGTACAACACCTTCCTACCAAAGAGTCATTACCAACTACCCACTACTAATGTTGAGTTGGGGTCAAAGTTCTCGTATCTTTATAACATAGGTTCCAGTATATGGAGTGTCAATTTAAAGTTATAGAGGAAAACAAAATTTAAGTTTCAATTGGAATACCAATTCCATAAAAACAATTTCATTCAAGAATTATAATCCAATAGTTTTATTTACAATGTACATATATCGTAGTGTAGTTATATGCATCTTTCATTCTCAAGTTATAAATTCCTACACTTTATAAGTTGAAATTGGTACTTTATGTAACTGTGACAATCCTTTTATAATGGTTTAATTATATGGTGAATAGACCACTTTGAGATATACTCAACACTAAGAGGGGGTGAATAAGTTTTGGGGATTTTCTTACCAACTATAACTTTTTATCCCTTTACCTATTTGGCCTCTTAAACCCTTGATTTTACTATTCACTTTTTCTTATCATATTCAAGTATACAAGAGAATTAAATCATAGAACATGATGTTTTTATAGGGTTCACTACTCAAAAAAGTGAATCTAGTACTTTCCATGTATGGTGATGACCAATAAATGGATTCTAAAATATAATGAGATATCAAGTTACACTGATTTGTATATGATACAATACTTATTCAGTGTGGGTCCCTACACTTTAGTAAGGTGGAAAACAATTATTCTTCTTTGGACTAGTGATGGCCTGGTCTAGCTTTTATCTCATATATGGTTATTTATAATACCTCTGAAGACAAACTTCACTATATTTGTTAGGTACTTTATAACACCAATAAAGTCTTCCATGAAATGAGACTTTTATTGGATGATACATTGTTACTTATTTCTTCTACTTAATTCATCCCCACTTTATTACTTATGCAATAATAGGAAATAAACTCTTCTTCTTCTTCATAGTAGCAAACTAAAAGTTTCACTTCTTATTCGTATGACTTCATTCACAATAATATGAATATGTTATAGACATATAATCTCAGAATTATTCTTCAACTCAAATGATAATCATAGTTCTATCTGATATCTAGTCAAACATCTCTTCTTCCTTAGAGTACACAGAATGGCTGCACTTTCTAGAATCACAAAACTCTTTGTGATTATTGAAACAATAAAAGAATAAATCATCTTTGTATCATCAAAATTATTTCTTCTTCAGTCAGAATGATATAAATATCATTATGGGATGAAATAACATAATTATTATTTGATACATAATATCAAAAATGTTTATTTTATCATTAATCATTTGTTATTATTTGTGTATTAAATATATATTCAGCTTAATTTTACCGAAATTTCAATATTAGTTCATCAAATAATGATCTTTCACAAAATCAATAAATTGAAAACTTGGATATAAAGTCTTATGATATTTTTCTTACCTTCAATGTTAAGACCATTATATATTATGCATGAAAAACATATCACATGTGAATTTCTCAATATTCATGTATGTGTAATAATAATTTTATAGTTATTCACCAAGTTATACACCCTACAACATATATATATATATATTTCTTTATTATTTTATGTGATAGATATATTTTTTTTTTTTCCCTTCAATTTTCATGTTTCTCTGCACAAAATAGGTTCAGGTATTTTATACCCTGAATATGATTTCATGTGATTATGTATGTATGCAAGCACTATTCTCCCTACCTCATTTACTCTTATTCTTCTCATGAACCATAATAGATGTAAGGTATATCCTGAAACTTATTTTTTACACTAACCAAAATGAATATAGTTCTTAATGTCATAAAATAGAGCATGATATATCTTATATTATTCATATAATACCTTCACACAAAGTCTCATTCATATAAAATTAAAAATATATGGGTTCACTATCTTTGTGTTTCTCAATGAATGTGAAAAACTCAAGCATTAGATTAAAGCATCAGTTCTTTTCACAAGTGAATATTATATGATAAACTTAAGTGTGTGGTAACTCAATATATTTTTGAATACCTTGAGTGTGTGAGTCACATATCAAGAGTCCATGAATATTCATCACATAAATAAATGATTCATGGAAATACTTTTTGAAAAAAAAATTCACTAAACTCTCCTCTTCACATATCCTAAAAGGCATGTGGATCTTCTAATTCTTCACATAACAGGAATAATTGAGAGATTTTTTTTCTAAAAAATGAGATATATCGGGTATAACACAATTGGTAGAATCCTTGAGGCTTCAGTATTTATAATAAATAATCACTAACTCTTATTCATCCAATCACTGACTAAGATCCCATAAAATATGTTGTGTAAATAATTACCTTGAATACCAGAATATCTCATTATTTTAAAAATATCTCCACATAGGTTTCCTTCTGATTTTAAAATATTTGTTATGCTGATAATTAGGCTGTCTCTTCCTTCATGAAAACACCTCATGTGTATGTGATAAATATGATGTTCTTATCCTCATGATCAGACTCGTGTATGTACAATGGATACACAACACAGACTCTGTAACTTTTTTTGCATTCGGTCGAAGCATGTTCTTCTCACTCTGGATTTTATAAAAATCATATAACATATTCCTGAATATTTAATTGTAAACTCAATTTCATTTGGAACTTTTTAGTTGATTCTCGGTGAATGAACTAATTTCCAATGGTGTCTGATCATTGAAAAAATGGAGTTGAGGATCTCACATATTGGGAGATATGATATGACTATCTGGAGGCTCAATGATCATTAGATCACTTTGGATTGGATGGATGCTTTATGACTATATCTTTTTTAATTGTATTAATAGTGACCGTGTGTCCCCATCCGACATTGAACTTTTATTCAGTTGGGTGATGCTTAATGATAATTGACATGCCACTAAGTGCTCAATCTTGAACTAGGGTCAACAGCCAAAACACCTTGCACACAACATATAGGGTATGGCTGACATGCTCACCCACTATTTGTGTCACCATGGGCACCATCGGGGTCACTATAAACCCACTCACACACATACCTTCTTATATAGGATCTCTCCAACTCATACCACCATGGCTGGCTTGACAGGTTGAATATATCCCTTGTGGTCGACCCAAGGGTCCCACATGTGTGGTTGAGGTGGTATTTAGTTATATGGTTAAAGGTTGTCCCAATTTCTTTGGTAAAACTTAGAAAAAAACTATAAGTAAAATTTGAGAAATTATAAATACAAATTCCCACCATAATCTAACTTCATCTCAAATATTCATCATGAAAATGATGATTTTCATGACTTTATAATAAAACGCATTCAATAATAAAATATTTCAGGGACTTCTATTTAATTCAATTCAAAATAAATATCCCCATACAGTGATAGATATATTGCATTTTATTCAATTCATAAACATAAAAAATATTATTTTTCATGTTCTTCAACTCTATCATGTTCTTTATATAATAATGAAATATTTCATGATCTTCTTTTATACCTCCCACACATATTCCTTAAACACCATCCAATCAAGAAACACCATTAGATGGATCATCTTCCTTTTTATTTAAGTAGAAAATGTGTTTGTTTCACATATCAGTATAACTGGTCTTTCATAATTTAGATCAGTTCAACAATAATTATATTTATAAACTCAAAATCATAAAAAGATGTATCTTGGAATATCAAGACTTTATGAATTATATTCTTTTCTTATTCATTCAATCATCCAAGCTATTATTGGATGCTTCACTTCAAGAAACTTATTTATTTATAAATTCTTCAATATATTGAAATAAATGAAATAATTCTATTTTATTGACAACCATTTACAACTGATAATAACCATTAAAAATAAATAAAATTCATACACAAAGTGAGCTCTTCAATCTCCACATTTGTATTTGTTAGAAATACCTTCAGTGTTCTTTCCAAATGAATATGTTAATATGTGAATCTTCCCCCTTTACTTTTTCCAAACATTCATTTCACTTTTTCTCCCCTTTATTATCAAGAAATTCAAAGTTTATGGGAAAGGGTACCATTCCATACTTAAGTAATGTTCCATCCATTATTTCACTATAATTCTACATGATATATGCTTGCTATAGGAAATAAGGGGATTTGATTTAGAAAAAAATGTTTTCCTATGTCAACTAATCTTTATACCTCATGAAATGTTAACTCATATACTTACCTTCAAGGGTTTTCCACTTTAATTTCAGGATGAAGATACTAAATATGATATGAAATATTTTTAAGAATAATCAACTTGAAACTCATGCACTCACTTGAAAAATGTATCAAAAACATTAAAATTAAACAAAAAGGATATGTGGCCTTGGGGAACTTCCAGTCTTCCATTTTTCTTATGTCACTGATTAATTAAATTACTCTACCTTTTTATTGAGTTTATTATTTTTGATAAAAATGATTAGAGATTTAGAAAGACATACCTTTTTCTAATGACATGATCTTCAAGAACATTCCAGGATAATTAGAATAGATTCCAATTAAAATAATTATTTCGACAACAAATTAATTTTTCCTTATTTGTCTCTCCCTCAAGGGAAACACTCCTCAGCATATTCATAATAAAGGATCTCTATAATGATGGATTTCAAGATGTACCAATATGGATAATACAACAAAATGGATCTTCAACTTGTGATTATCTAGATTGAAAAGTTTCACAGCTTCACTGAGAATGATATTATTCAATACGTTTTCTTCAGGATACCAAATATAAGAACAAAACAAGATGATATATTCTTTATATATTGTCTAGGATATGACAATACAGTCTTCATCTTCATCAAATATGATCGCATGTCATATTTTTAGTTGAATACCAGTTGAGGAATTATTCCATAATGATGACTTCTTTATCTTTGCTATAAATAATTGACAGTACTCACTACTTCTCATGTTCTCCCCTGAGAGAATTCTTCACATTCAATTACTAATATTATAATCACAAATATTATATACAAAGATTAATTTAAATAGGTGTATCTTCATTTCTTCTCAATGTGAATAGAAATTTTGGGATTATTTTCTCAACAAAGTTGATCAATTTCATCCTATATTTATGCCTTTATATTTGAACTTTCCTTATAATTTGTGATGAGGAAGCATGGATCTCTTCACATTCACTTAAAATTTGTGTGGAGAATTTATCTTCTTAATATCTTGCATAGATGATGCATTCTTTACTCCTCTTAAGGTCTACTTCTTATTCTGGAAGAATAGTCAAACAACCTTTTCCACAATGTCCATATTTGTTACATATATCACACAGAACTTATTTAACATAAGAGCTGTCTTTTTTCAACAACCATTCATGTATTTTATCTTCATCATGTAAAATATTTTCTTTTAATTTTTCACTATCCTTGGATTGTGCTTCTTTTATTTTCTCCATTCTCTCTAAATATTATATATATATTAATAACATATCATTTGTAACATTGGTAGTAAGTTTGTATATTCCACATGGATTCTTCTTAGTGAAATCCTTCATACTAGTTATTTTTAATAGTGAACTATTTTCAATATCTTGGATTTGGAATCCAAGGTCTTCTCAGCTTTCTTTCTTGGAATATTCTTGGTGGAATGTTTTTCAGAACATTTTTCTATCATCCCAATGTTTCTTATTCTTTCATAGTTATATTTTTTTGTCTTATTTTCTCATAGTCTTTGGATACATGTTGATATGAGTGCACACCATTATTTTGACCACTTTCATTGCATGTATCATATATATTTTCAATTTTATAAAATAATTTTTCAGTATATAGATTTTTCTTGACCTATGGATGATGGTTATTCATCTTTGACTTTATTCCCCTTGACATGGTATTTATTTATGCTTATTAATTTAATATATTATACCAAAAATCTAATGAATAATTACCAAATATGTTGTAGCACCAAAATTGACCCATAAACCTAGATCTTCTTATTTTTTTCAGTAGGATGTTTTTGGGTTTTCTTCATAACTTGTTGGGATCTTAGTGTGGAACCAAATGAGATAGATCATCTAATGAAGATGTGATCTTATTATCACATGATGGAGGTATTTTATCCTTAGAATCCTCTAATTTTTATTATGTATTAGAAATAACTATCACCTTATTTTGTGAAGTATCAATATGGTTCTTCTCAAGAATGGCCAACTAAACTTTCAATTATAGAAATTTCATATTGAGGGTGTTTTTTGATATTCAATCAAAATATCCTTTTCTTAAAACCCCTTATTTATTATCTAAACATTTTGTTCATACATCTAAACCTTTTTTTGTAAAAAATAGTCAAGCTTTTTTATCTTCATGAATTTTTCTTCCAACTGTAAATCCCTGACAACAATGATTTTTTTCAATTTATCTTCATGTGAATGGATCCTTTCATCTAGTATCTTATTAACTATCCCATTATAAATAACTTATTTGATCCATTTTTATGAACTTGTATCAAATTTCCTCTTTTTTTATTTAAAGTCTCCAACCAATATTTAGAGCTTTTAAAATTATAGAAAATTTTCTTTTAAAGCCTTCTCCAATACTTCTAACTTCTCCTTAAGCTAAGTGGTCTCTTCATTCATGATTTTAAATATCACAAAGCTAATAAAGTCTAATTATTTGGGATATCCATGAATCATATTATCTAATGCATTAGTTGATAAATAAATTGACATATTATCTCTACCACTACTTCTTGGATCTTTTTCAGAATAGTTCTAAAAGGTATCATCACTTCTCTATTGATCACTTGAGGTAGATAAATTTTTCATCTCCTTGGTGGAAACTTGAGTCACCTCATATTCACATTCCAAGCCTGATATGTATTCAATTTTGGAAAGAAATATAGATATTGATACTTTCTATTATTTAGATAAGTGGAATTTCTTCTTAAACATTCTTTTCTCTCCATTCCTACTATTCACTATCATCTTGGAAAAAATATAATTCTCCTCATAGATACGTAAATCTTTACCAAGACTACATGTCATTATAGACATAGAAAAGAAACTAAAATATTTAAAATATAATAACTGAAAAGTATAGAAACCAGTAGAGTTGAACCTTGGATATGATACCAATTGAAAGGACCACTTCTGTATATACACAACACAAATATGGGGTGAATTAGTGTTGGGAAAATTTTACTGATTATAAAATTTTATCATTTTACCTCTTAGAGCTATTATAATCTTGATTATATTTTTCTATTTTTCTCATCCTATGCAATAATATGAATGCAGTAAAGGATAGAACACAATGTTTTTACAAGGTTCACAACTCAATAAGAGTAGCTGGTTCTTGTCATGTATGGTGATAAAGAGTACACGGATTCTCCACTATAATGAGATATCAATTTATAGTGGTTTAAATAAGATACACCCCTTATCCAATGTTGGTCTGTATAATTTAATATGGGTAAGGAAAAAAATATTCTTCCTTAGACTGGTGATGACCTGATCCATCTTGTAGCTCCACTCTGGTTCTTTATACAGTCTCTGAAGATAGTATTCACCTTTTTTGTTAGGTACCTTGTAACACCAATAAATTATTCCACTAGATGAGACTTATTTTGGAAGTCATAGTGATACTTTTTTCTTCCACTTACTTCTTAAATTTGATACTTACTTAGTAGAAGGAAGTAAAATCATCTCATTCTACAGGATAGAAAACTAAAATCTTCACTTCTTCTTCTTCTGAATTTATTCATAATAATATAAATATGATGTGGACTAATAATCTCAACAATATTCTTCTAGACAAATGATAATAATAAGTTTTTTGGTATCTATTTGAAACTCTCTTCTTCCTTATAGTACATTTAATGTTAGTACTTTATATAATCACAAACATAATATATTATTATTGAAATAATGAAATATCATCTAAGCTTAGGACCATCACAATTATTTCTTATTCAGTCAGAATGATATGAATATCAATATGAACTGAAATATCATAAATCTTCCTTAATACACAATATCAATAGAGGTTATTGTGTCATATCTACTTTGTTCTTATTAGTGAATTAAATATTTATGTAGTTGAATTTCACTACACTTCCAATATTAATTCATGCAATAATTATCTTACACAAACTCAATAAAATAAAAAATTTGATATAAAGTCTTCTGATATTTTGTATGGATTTTATGTAAAGTTCACTATACACTATTCAAGCAAAAAATATCACATGTTCATTTCCAAATCTTTATATACATGTAATAAAACTTTCATGGGTATTCGCTAATTTATACACCCTTTCACATATATAGATTAATTTATTATTTTATGTGCTATATATATTTTTTGTTGTTTCTATTCAATATTCATGATTCCTTGCACAAAAAAAGTTTTGAGTACTTCATACTATGAATATGAGTGTATGTGCATATTTAAGTATGCATGCACTATTATCCCTACCTTGTACACCCTTCTTATTTCTGAAAACCACAACATATGAAAGTAATATCTCACAATTACTTTTTCTCACTAACCCAAATGATTTTGGTTCTTAATGGTTAAAAAGTATCATGATATCTTCTATATTCATTACATAAGAAATTATCACAAAGGATCATTAATTTAACAATAAGTATCCATGGTCTTATCGAGGGGGATGAGTCCGTAAGAGGCACATCACGTTAGGGTTTTTTTCTAGTTGTTTCCTCCTTCGTCTTAGGTTTACATGGCGACCCTCCTTGTTCTTGGCAAGATCTGGAAGTGAATCCCCTATAGTGGTGGTGCTTCATGGACTCAATAGTCTTGAGGACTTCGCCTTGTCTCCGGTGTGTGTGGTGCGTGATTTATCATGGTCTTCATGTGCATAATTGTTGGTGGTGATGGGATCTAGGTATAGAGAATTCCTTCTAGTGTACTAGTTATTTTATTCTTCTTTCATTTTTTGGTATTTTTATTTGTTTTGGGATGCGCTGGTTCATGTTGCTGAGTCTGTGCAATGGTGTTGGTTTTTCTTTTTGTTGAATCCAAGGTTTCATGTTGAATTTATATATCTTTGGATACTGATAGCCTTGTTGTTTCACTTTGAGTATTTACTCCCCTTCCTCCTATTAACTTAGCTACATATTTGATGTTGTTATTTCCATTTGATTATCAGTTGTTAGCATGATTTTTGTCTGGTTTATGTTTGATTTTTCATTTTTGAACATATTTGACATTGGTTGGTAGGAGGATCGTGATATTCTATTATACTTGAGTATGATTGATGTTGGGAGTATTATTTTTGTGCAATTGTGATTGTTTTGATGAAGGTGGTCTTGGTCTATGGAATTTTTGATGTTGTTGACAAGGAATCAGAGCACTGGTTTTGGATTTGGATTTTGGAAGGATTCTTACAAACTTTCTACAAGGATTTTATCCCTATGAGAATTAGAGAAGATGATTTCACCATGAAAGACTATTCATATTTGGATGTTTGAGAGGGTATGGATCTTCCATCAATACGAGGCCTATGCATTTCTACACAAAATAGCTATTTGAACAATCATGCATTGGTGGAGGTTTTCCATACTAATGATGATGCTGGGGAGGGGTTTTTCTAAGTAATCTTGTTCTGGGCTTTGACCTTCAAATATTGTTAATGTATTTATGTCCTTTAAGTCATATGATTTCCCCCCCTTTTTCTTAAAAGGGGGTTTGTCCAAAAATTAATAAAAATTTAGGCCTTTGGGCCATTCAGTCAGTCAGTATCCATGGGCTTACTATCTTTATATAACTCAGTGTGAGAGAAAAACTGAAGCATTGGCTCACAGAATCAGTTCTTTACTCAATTACTGAGTATATGAAAAACTCAAGTTTGTGTAATATTAATATCTTCATGAATCCATTGATTATGTGAGTCACATATCAAGATTCCATGTATCTGCTTCAAAGAAGAAAATGATTTTTGGAACTCCTTCATATAAAAAAGAAGTGAAAAGAACTCCCCTCTTCGTGTAGCCTAGAAGGCTCATGGATCTTTTTCTTCTTCTCATAATCAAAAACATGGAGAGTCTCTTTTTTTCTTAAATTGATAGTTTTTAGGTATAATTAAAGTGGTATCATCATTAAGAAATTTATATTTATAGGTGAGAGTCACCACCAATTATTTATCCAATCACCGACTCATATCCCACAAAATATGCCATGTAAATTAGCACCTTGAATGCTCTAAGATCTCAGTATTTTTGAAATATCTCCATTTGGGTTTCCTTATTCATTCAAAAAGCATCATGACACCAATAATCATGGTGTCTCTTCCTTCACAAAGACATTTTATGTGCTTTAATTAATGATTATGTGAACCTCCTAATACTCAAACTCGTGTATGTATAATGGATGTACAACACAGAATCTATAATTTTTTTTACATTCAGATAAAGAATGTTCTTCTCACTTCTGATTTTATGACAATCATATAACTCGTTCATGAATATTGCTTCATAAAATTGAGCTTTTTTTGATCACCAAAGTTTATTCTTAGTGCATAGCATGATCGCCAGTGGCAGCTGATTGTAGAAAGTCTGAAGTCAAGGAGTTCTCATGTCGGATGGAAGGAGATGACTACATAGAGGCTTGGTGATTGTTGAATTTCTTCATATCATAAAGACACATTATGTTTGTGTCTTTTTTAAGTAGAGTAATAGTGATCATATATCTTTATTCCACATCAAACTTTAATTCAGTTGGTAGATGCTTAATAATACTCGGCATGAAACCAACCGCTCGAGTTAGTACCGAGGTCGGCACCAAGAAAAACCTCTACACACCAAATGGGGCACATATAATATTCTCTCCACTATTAAAATCACTATGAGCACCATCTAGGTGTTAAATGAAACCACTCGCACATGGGACTATCTATGTAGACTCTCACCACCTATTGCTACCATGGTTGGCTATCCAGGTTGACCACCTCCCACATGGTCGACCCAAGGGTACCACAAGTGCGGTTGAGGTGGTCCCTAGTTGGATGGATTATGGTTGGACAAATAATAAAATATAGTTTGTCCTTATATTTAATTCCCTTAAAAATAGATCTACTCATGCAATGATAGATTTTTTTTCAGGGTCTTCAATTCATCAACATGAAGAATATTGTTTTTCATGGTCTTTAACTCTTTCATGGTTCATATGAAATAATGAAATATTTCATGACCCTATTAGATGCCTCTCAATCATAATCCTTAAACATCATCCAATCAAGAAACAACATTGGGTGGATAAAATTCCATTTTAATTGAAGTAGAAAATATGCTTATTCCACATACTAGTATCAATTGTCTCTGAGAATTATGATCAGTTCAACAATCTTCAAAGTTATAAACTCAAATTATTTAAAATATGTTTCTTGAAATATCAATACATGAGGACTTATCTTTCTTTATTCTTCATTCTATCATATAATATATTCATGGATTCTCCACTTCTAGAAACTTCTTTCTTTCTAATTTCATCAATATATTGACATCAATAAAATATTACTATGTCATTGACTACAATTGAAAACCAATAACAACCATTGACAATAAATATAATCCATACACAAATTAAGATCTTCAAATGGATCATTATTCCCAATTTATAGAGGTAAGCAGAATTTATAAATTTTAATTAGAATCTATTTTAAATCACTAACGTCTTAGCCCATGCAACCAATAGTTCATGGGTAAAACATATATTAATTGATTAGTTAAGATTCTTCCATCAGGAATTATGGGAGAAAGCCATTTATTTTGATGTAGAAACTTTAATTAACAACTTATTTATCTCATTCATCCGGTAGAAATTTTATTTAAATAACAGGTATAGCAATAAATTCACTACAACATAATGCAGGAAATGCATGCAATAATGAAGACATGGCATGGCATATGAATGGAAAATAAATCCTCAGTTTCCTATAATGATTCATGATTAAATAATTCTTTAATATACTAGTTCAAGGGTATAATAAAATCCATAATAATAATAATAATAATAATAATAAAATCTAAAAATCATGTGCATCGCCCAATGGTGAAATTAATACAACTGTTATATGAGAAAACTAAAACAGAAACTCCCATCCCATGCAACTTGGATTTTTTCTTGTGTGTGGGATAGATACTCTCTAGAACATTCACATTACCAAATTATGAAACATTCATAGTCTCCTTTACACCAACCAAAAATGGTAATACAAAAGGATAATGGACTATATTGCCGCTTTGTAATGTCATGAACCTGCTTCACTCAAGAGTAATAGAGCCCACTGGTTCATGTGGTCTCAAGCACACCTACCTATACTCTAGAGTCTTCCGAATAGTAGTTAGGGTTTATAATGGTATCGTGAGGTAACTATACACTCTTTTATGTGATTAGTAGTAAAACTATAAAATAAATGAATATATAACATAAACATAACAAATGAGGAACAATGGAAGTAAACATCTAGACAGGGTAAAATGACATAAATAATACCCAGAGTCATATAAAAAATAAATATATCATTTCACTATGCTATAAAAAATGTGGTAATACAAGGGGAAATAAAAAATAGGCATATATAGGATATGATATGAAAAATATATAAAAATGAAAAAACCATCTCTAATCGAATCAAAACCACTATATTTTTCCTCTTATCCCATACTCCATCCAATTGTATAAAATAAGGCATATCTAGTAGAATCTTCAATTTATCCATACCTACATCAATGAATTTTTTTGAGGTACCAATCGATGGCCCAAATAGAGTTTGAGTAAAACTGAGTAAGCTACCACCAATTATGTCTATAAAAAATCCATATTATACATATAATCCATAACATTGTGCATGTATAACAAGAATAAGTTGTAAGACAATAATGTGATACAGCCAAGTATACAAGAAAATTTTGAATCAAAGTTAATCTATGAATGCTAAAATTAGCCATAGGCTAAGTGACCATCAGTTACGGCATATGATGAATAATAAGTATCAGGCCTGCATGGTATAGGACCCAAGTCCATAAACCAAAGTTTCCTCTTAGAGTCCAAGGATATCATCTAAATTAAAATTGGAATAAATAGATCAACATCGGGCTAGGAACTCCGGGCCCATGGTTGAGATGTCCTCATCGATTATGAGGAGTGTGACCAAGGAAAATTTGTATAATACTTGGTTTGATCCCAAGAAATAAATTTGAGGAGGTCCAAGAAAGTTGCATCCTTGGAGATAATCTAAGGCATCCAATTACATAATATATATAAATGGGTCATCATTGTCATTCCCCAATACCCCTCATTGGTTTCATACTATGTTATCTAATGTTAAGCATATAATGTAAAGGATTACAAGTATCCATGTCAATGTCTATGTCATACTATAATTCATTATAATGAATAAACATAAGTTTTTAGATGGTATACTTTTATATATATTTTCCATTTATTATAATTCACTCCTTTTTTCATTTATAAATAAATTGGGCCCATGAGTTATTCATCATTTAACATTTCATTTAACTAATATATGACTTCCACTAATAATTAGAAAGCTCGACACACCCCAAGGGGTGGATTAATCATAAAAATTCAATCAAAACCAATCAAGGGGTGGTTCGGGATGAGGTCGACAGTCTGCAACCATTTCAATGAGCTAAGATGAATCATAATCATGGTCTAAGTAATCTATTTGATATATTGCACATTTTAAAAAAATAAAGGAATAGAAGGTCCGGTTTGAGGCACATAAATGGAAGATATATACATAAATACTTTTAGGGAAAAGTTATATACCACCAAACTTATATTGGTAGTACACTCTTCATCTAATATCAGCTTCAGATTCAAGCTAGATTAAGAGAAATTGAAGAAAGAGAAAAATACCATGAAAATAGGGCATATTAGATCACATGAATTTAACATTCAATACGAGAAGGTAAATGAAGAAAATAAGTAAGTGTAATGAGAGATTTATCAAGAGAGTTCCAACATGATAAACAACATTTTAATTGAGGCTCATATGAGAAATTTATCTCTAAGCCTAGGTGGAGAGGAGGAGCTCTCAAACAGAAGAAGAAATGGTTCTGTGTTTGAGGGAAAGATGTCGAAGAGGAATATAGAGGGTTGAAATTTTAATTTCATGAATTTTAAAGGAGTGAATGATTTATATTCATGGTTTTCAAAATCTAACACCAACCTTTCTCAACCACTATCCATCCAGAACACCCCCAATTTCAGTTTGTGTATGGTTTAACAGACCATTCTCACATCATGAAGATCACCTCTAGAAAATTTTTATACCATTTTGCATAGTTTTTTTGCCCCCTTTCATGGTTTAAATAATTTTGTAGCACCAAAAAAAGGCTTTAATGGTTGATTTATATGTTTATCACTAATATTGTTCTAATCATGCGACTGGTCCTATTTTTCTAAAACCCAGAGATATGGGCTCTAAAAAAGCCATGGATGATCATGAGATCTTTCTCAAACCCATAAGGACTTTTATAAAAATAAAAATAAGTATTTAAACTATAATTTAAATGATCCATACCTCAATATAAAAAATGATATCTCACATGAACAAACTTTACCCCCTTCTATGTTAGTTTGATTAGATGGTTAGACAATCGTAAGAAGTTTCTCATAAATCATTGATAATACCAAGATAGTCGAAGTAATTTATAGATATATGTTACACATGATTGGTCTAGGACACTTATTGATTTTATTTTTATTATAAGGGTCCACATATATCCCTTTTCTGGTGATAACATGCCCTAATAATGATACTTCCTCCATCGAGAATTCACATTTATTATTATTTTCATATAGATTATCCTTTCACAAAATCTTTAACAAAGTACTAAAATAATCATAATTATCCTTCTTAATTTTGGAGTATATCAAAATATAATCTATAAATACCACCAAAAGTTTTTAAAGGTAATATATAAATACTCAATTCATTAAATACATGAAACTTTTAGGATATTTAGTGATATCGAAGGGTATCACTATGAACTCATAGTGTCGACACCTCATTTGATATTTAGTCTTCGAGATATCTTCCTTCTTCACTTTTAATTATTGATATCCCAACCATGGTTCAACCTTTGAAAAATAATGGGCCCCATATATTTTATCAAAAAATTCATTTATCTATGGAATGGGATACGTCTTCTTTATCATGATTTTTTTGAGCTCATGATAATCAATGTAAAGGCACATTGACTCATACTTATTCTTGATGAAGAGGATAAACACACTCCATGGTGATGCATTTAGGCATATAAAAACCTTTTCCATATTCTATTTTAACTGGTTATTAATTTCTTCTAACTCAATTTTAGAAATTATATATAGATTCTTGGATATGGGAAGAGTTCCATGTATAAGTTAAATTGATTACTCATCCTCTCAGTCAAGAGGAAGATCAAATAACTCTTCAGGTAATATATTTGTATAATCCCTCATAATAGGAATGTCTTAAATAATTATTCTCTCCTTGGTTTCAAACATTTGATCTAGATATTATTCTTTATAAGGAAATAATATCCACAGTTTAGATGAATATTCAAAAGGAGATTCATTATCCGCCTTACAATTATACATAATTAGAGGATAACTCAAGATGTGAAGAGTGATATCCCTCTCCCAATGGTTGAAATGAGATTTTTATAAGGACAACCAATACATGTGAAATATAACATAAAAATAATAAAGGAATTAGGAAAATATTTTTTTGGGAGGTTTATTCCACAAACATTGATCGGGGAGGACTTATATACTTGGTATGCAATAATTTTTCCATTTATTATTCTCACGGATAGCTCAAACCCCATGTTTTGAGGTGGTGTTTGAATAATTTTACTAAACTTTAAAGATGTTAAAGAATTAATAGAACTACAATCACATAAGAAATTTTTACCTCATGAATGGATAATGAGAACCCCTTTCACTACTTGATTCTGGTTCTACCCTTTGACTATATCCAAAATAATTTTAGGTATGATAATACTTTAAACTAAGAAGTATATAAATAGGGAAACTTTGAAATTAGAATTAATAAAGTATAAATTAAATTTATATCCTAACTTATGAGTCTCTAGTTTTCAATATAGGTTACCCATGGTAATTTTTTTATTACTTTTTATAACCTAAAAAAATATTCAAGTCCTTCATAATGGTTCATAAAGAATTTGGGAGTTTTCTAAATAATATCGCCCCGAAGTATCAAACCAGGAGTATAGAAATGCCTCTTTTTCATGCCCTGGTTGATGATAAAGTTAATACCCAATGCACCTTATAGATTTATTACCCTTAGTTGTGACTACTCAAGAGAAATGTCTACTTGTAGTATCCAAATAGGTACATAGTTTCATGGAAACCACTAATTTTATACTTCACTAAAATTTTAATATATTATCCTATACTTACACTTATACCTAGGGTTATCATTAAATAATTCTAGTACTAATCCCCAAAAATAACTAGACATTTTCCTATGATACCAACTATAGGAACCTAAGACTTTTACACATATTGATACATGATTTTTAACATAAATATATAGTAAATATAACCAAAGGATCAAAAGGCATGGTGTCTTTAGAATATTAGATACATAAAATATCAAAATAAAAATAAAATATAAATTTTTAATCTTAATCTACATAATGAGGTTCAAAATATCTTTGAGCTCCTAAACCTATATAGGATAACCTGGGAAATACATAAAATAAAGGGGTGAGTTATAAATCCTAGTAAGGGACTAAACATAGTAATGAAGCATAACATATGATTCATAAGTCATAACATTATAACATAAAAGAAAAGGTTCATGAATAATCATATGGTGTAATAACATAAATAAAATGGAATCATAAGATCGTGTAAGCATAGGAATGTGGTAGTAACATATTTCATGGAATAATAATTAGTTAAGGATAACTACCATGAAATTATCATATGGTGGACAGAGTACCATCATGGATTAAATTCACTCCCTAATCCAATTTATAATGTCTCATAAGACAAGAAAAATTAACCAATGCATTTGATAACTATCTAGTTCCATCAATTATAATATGTACATGCATATGTGTTCCACAAAAGAAAGTCTGACATATAGGTTAAACATAAGGATTACCCATAGAATGAAATGGGTTGCATAACCATGTCATATAGCATAACCAGATGTAATATTATAATAGTTTCCATGAATGAATTGATTTAATAATTCTTGGGAATTCATAAGCATAGTCCATGAAAAATTATGTCCAAGTGAAGTGAAAACCTAAAAAATAGTGGATAAATCCCTTTGGAAAGGTAACTTTTATGAGGGGAATTATGAAAAAGGGTAATGAGTCTTTAAGGAGGGTAAAGGAATAATAATTTCCATACTGCTGTAAATGAACTAAAATGGTTTTACATTATAAAATGGGTTTTTTTAGAAAACATGGATGGTTTAAAACATATTAATGGGTGTTACTTGAAATGGGGTAAAAATAGATAAGTTCCATTTAATCGGCCTTTCTTATTGAGAGAAATTGAGAAGGGAACCTTTTAAAAATATATATATCCCCATCAAGGAATAGTGAATTTAAATAATTATATATGTTTATAAAATATATACATAATATAAAATAATAAAGTAAGAAAAATATAGAGATAAAGTGAGGTAAATAGAGAGAAAGTATATCGCAATGAAAATAGGGTGGTTCCAGAATTGCTCTGCACTTTCACATAACATCACAGATAATCAAATTAGATTCATTAATTACTAAATTAAAAAAACATCAATATCTAATTTACTATAATTTTATTGTGTTCATTTATAACAATTTCTAGGAGATATAAGGTTTAATTTCATTTTTCTTAGGGCATTCATTACATGGTTCCAACGTCAGATCACTTGTGGGTAATTATTGAAGTTCTTATAAAATGGGACTACAACTCTAGAAGTGAAATAAAATAGTATTTAACCTTGAAAATATTAATTGGTCCTAGTTATCCATATTTTTTAATAAAATATGTTTGATTAATTTAGTAAAATGTTAATGTTTTATGGTTAGTTTATTTTGGTGGTTTTACCGACCATCACGAACTAGTTTTGTTTTATTTAATATTATGGACATATATTTATTCTATAATGTGAAAAAAAAATATATATTTAAGTCATTTTAAATAATTATAAGAAAATTTAAACCTTCCATGAAGTTGGTAATGGGAAATGAAAACTCAACATCAATAGAGTCTACCAACTGACATAATATAGAGGATGTTTTCATTTTTAAAATTAGAGGGAAATGAAAGATGATGGATGATAGATATTAAATTAAAATAAAAAATTTATCGAATATATATGATAATATAGTTATTATTCCTTGTTTAATGGAATTTGTTTGGAGGATTAGGGGGGAGAGAAAAATTAAAGACTCACTTGAGGGTATTATCATATCCTCTTAATGTCCACTCTTGGGATTTCACTTAAGAAATGTTAGATTGGTATTTTTAAGCAACTAGAAGCCCAAGTAAGTGGGAAAGAAGATTGGAAAGAGATTTGGATATAAATTTTTCAATATTCAAGACTTAGAAGTTGTGAGTATAAGGGGTGGTGAGGGTGGTATTTATAAGGGGATGAGAAATATGTTTTTGAATATTTTATTCATTGGTTTAATATTTTGGCTCAAGAATACCAATTTTATAGATTATTGTGACCATATATAGTAAATTTTTCATTTTATTTTGAACTATTGGGTTCTTACATTATCCATGACTCAAATATTCATGTATTTATCAAATATTATTAAATATTATATTTTATCATATTTCACTATTCACAAAAAAAATCAAATATTTTTTAAAAATATCAAAAAAATTACCCAAACCATTTTTAAATTTTTATATTCCCAAAATTAAATCCATTTGATTAAAATAGTTTCTTAAATATGATAAATTTAATTTTTAAATAAAATCCTCATTTATTTGTAAAATTCCAGTTCTAATATTTTTATCAATTTTATAACACTTTGAAAAATTATGTAAGGTCTTGTAAAATGATATTATCATTATAATAAAACATAATATTAATTTATAAACCCCTTTTATTAAAATAAAATTTCATTTAATTCATTCAATTTATCATAAAAGTTCAATTAAAACATTTAGGTTCTATAAAAATATGCACACTTAATTTATCATTTTTAAAACATTTATTTACTTATTTCATGAAATAAATATACCCTATTTTCATTTTATAAGATATCCAAATATTATTTTATACATACATAGGAGAGGATACTGTTCTAATAGTCATATTACTATTTTTAATAGTTAGATTACTATTCCAATGGTCAAGTTACTATTCGAATGGCCAGATTACTATACCAACAGACAGATTTATAGCGGTCATATGGGTTCCCTACTTTATATAAATACCTAATATTTTAATCATTATTAATTAAATTATATTTATATCAAGGTTATATATTTTCATTTTCAAAATGAATATTTCTTTACTAATATTCTTTATTTTTACATCATTGTTCGTGGGTGCGGTTATTTTGGTAGATCGAGCATATCTAAATTTTCATATTTTAGTTATATTATTTTTAATTTTTTATCTCATTGTTTTATTTTCAATTATTATAGAAATTTTTATTCTCTAAATTTAATACTCAAATTAATATAACAAGATTTTATTGGTTTCATCATTTGGTGTATGTGCCTTATATAATATTATATTACTTAATATGAAAAACTATATAATCAGAGGGAAAATTATATTGATAAAATTATGGGTTGTTATAATATATGAGGGTAAATGATATAGGGGGGTTATCCAGGGTACATGGATGCCTTATATATGATGATAATGCTTTATATTATGAAAACAACAAACAAGTAAGGAATGATCATGTTTTTATTTTTGAAAGAGTGGTACTTTGGGTGTGTCTGGATTGAGAAGCATGGTTAGTGATTCATGTTAGATATGATTGACATACTTAAGGTTATGGTCATCTGGTTGATTTTGTTGGTTATCCTATGATTTATTTGATATGACTCATGGTGGTTTCAGTCAATCCATTTAATAGGGTGGCATTAGGGTTTACACCTACTCAGGGATGAGGTTCGATGGAGGATGGTGATAGTCATGAACTATTGTGAGTGTGTTTTCTTGGATACTCCCTAATATTGTGATAAGGGGATTATTTTTTCTAGATATACTTGGTGTGTGGATTGGTATATCATATACTCGACTATAATATGGTGACCTGGTGAGTTGGTGTGATTGGATGAGGATGTCATATGGGATATGCTGATGCGATTAGGTTTTGGAAAATCTTTAGGATAAGGAGATTTGAATTGAGAAACATGTGACTCTATAGAGTATGACATGATGATATTTGTATATGTTTGATGGTAGCAGGAGAGCCTCCCTGATATGTAATGATAATTGAACCGGTACATGTGTTGGTTATTTGGAAATTGGTATAGGGAGTAGGAACTTGTTAGGTACCTATATTTCATGATGGGGTCTAGGAACCCTTAGTTCCCCCACTAATTGAAGCTAGGTTACGGACACCGATAGTTATCTATGGATAAACATAATGTGTGGAAATACGATTATGTTGTGATAGTGAAAATGAATGGGTAACCTTGTATTGGTGAATATATGGTTAATTTTATTGACCGTTTCTACCATATCATACTTTGGTCAGAGTGGAGATGCTTTATGGATGGTCATGTGTGATTGACCAATGAGGACCAGTGAATAAAAAATAAGGCTTGTGTGTGAAACTGTGTGTTTATAAAGAGATAGTGAAGAGACTTGATTTCATTATAATTTCGATTACACTAAAATGGTAATCTTATATGAGAAATGAGAAATGACCATTTATAGGATGAGAAATGTTATATGATAATTGTTGTATCCTAACATATGTTAATTGTAACATCATGCATTTTTATTCCTTTAACATATTGAGTAGATCGCTTCATATACAACACCAAACAAAAAATGAACCATGAAATATTTTATTAAGATAAAATATTACAATATAATATAAACATTAATACATTATGATAATGTAATATTAAATGATCATTATGAATACTATAATAGGAATAAACCCACAAGTAATTTAAAGGACCATGAATTTGAAACATTCATTCTTATGGTTTACCTTAAAGATCATGCCACTAATTATAATTATTTAAATAAAGAAAACACTAGAAATATGATAAATATTTTGAGAAAAAAATTAAATAGTGGGATTAATGGTTTTTAAATAACTGAACAAGGATATATATAGTGATAAAAATTTGTAATATGATCGTTATATGGTCATTGGATATATGTCATTGGATAAGTGTTCATTGGATATATGTTCATAGGGTATACATGTATCAAATAGGTATTTTAATATTTTATAATTATAAGTGAATGATGTGTTTCAAATATTTGACATCTAATTAATATAAAAAGATAATACTTCATTTTTAAAAATATCTACTATTTTAAATAAATTGTATTCCTATACGTAATTCATTTTTAATTAAATTTATTAATTTTAAATAATCATTGAAAAAAATCAATTATTGTTGATAAAATAAGTAAATAACATCCAATATATAATTAATAAATTATAATTAATAAAAAATTAATCTTTTATGGTCAATGTAATATGTTTTATTTAAAAATATTTTTCTATTACATATATATGTTTTAAATTTAAAGTATAAATTTATCATAATTAGAGTATGAAATTTAATGAAATTTATTGTTTATAAAATAAATTAATTAAGTAAAACACATATATTAATTAGTTATTAGTTAAAAATAAGAATAAAATCATTCAATTCTTAAAAGGAGACTTTTCTAAAAGTTATTGTTAAAGAATTATGCATTATTATGTTAAAATTAATTTTTATTACTTTTATAAATATAATTTAATAAAATTGACTTTATATTTAGAATAAACATGTCAAAATTAGGTAAATAGTCAATTTCATTTTTTTTTAAAATATGTTATCGAGGTAAAAAATGAGTTACTATTGTAAAGAGTAAAATGAGGGAAAAGAATCAAAATGAGAATTAGAGTCCTAAAATATATCTAAAATTGTCTATAAATTGATTGTATGCGGTATTTCATGAACGTATTCATTATTTTTCCAATCTCGATCCAATTTCCTAGTAAAATGACATTTCTTACACATTAAGAAATGAGTATTTATAGAAATGTCACTCAAACTCACCTAAAAATGGACATGTCCTCTACCCACTTAAAACCACACATTTCCTTTATTATAATATTAAAAAATTATAAGATTACATATGATAAAGTCTTATTAATAATTTTATAGACCCTAGTTCCAAGAAAGATGCCAAAATCATTCATTATGAAGGAATTCATTGCGAGAAGGAGAAAATTCATTAACATAAGTATCTGGTTCTTTACCATATTTTTTAATTACCTTATTATAAAAAATATTTATAAGTCTCATTAACTAATATAATTATATTGTGTTAATATAATTATTATTATTTATAAATTATATTACAATAATATAACTTCATACACATACTCATTCTTTAGTGTAACATGTTCTTGTTTGGATGGATTAAACCACCTGCAAGAACAATGTTATTCTATATACACTATTTCCAACATTAATAGGTATAATTAATTTAATACTGGTAATATATGATATTAAGGATTAATTTATTTTATGAATTTTTTTCAATGGTAATATAAAAATGAATAGTCCTTATAATGTAACTCGTTGTTTTCTATAAATTACTGAAAACATGCTCATCGTGAATCCCATTCTCATGATCCATACCCATAACTACCATAAAATTATCATGTGGATAAATAAATCATTTCATAATAGTTATTAAAACACCTTTAATAATCTATAAATTATGAACTTGTTATCAGAGTACAATGATCGACATCACCAGTAAACAAATTGTGTGAAATAATCAAAATTACTAACAACAAATAATAAACAATAATAAATAATATATATGTATATATGTATATGATAAATTATTATAATTTAATATTATAAAAGTTTAAATATATTAATAAGGTTATAAAATAAGTGAATAATATGTTTACATTTATTATACATGTGTTTAAATAATTTTTGTGCAAGTTGGGAGTAATGGTAATGGTTTGTTTTCAATATCACTTTGAAATGAAGATTTTCAATTTGTAAATTACCATTAGGTTAAATTATATGTTATCTATAAAAACCCATATATTTTATTATCCTCTAGTTATTTTTATATTTAACATGTCTTATTTCCATTTTCTCTCTCCTTGATTCATAACTCACCTGAAATGCTTCTTGCAAGTGGAGTTGTTTTATCTCATATTTTCTGTTTGAATATTTTTCTTCCATGTATATATCCTTTATTATGTGTTGTTTATGTATTATATATCCTTATAATCACATATATTTTTAATTAAGGTTATTTTATATTGACATTGAAATTATTTTATATAAGTGTAAAATAAATATTTTAACCCACTTCTTTAATGTTTTCTGTACAATAATTTTATTTCAAAATTTTATTTTATATTTAATTAAAATGCTTCCTTTCCAAGTTTTAATGGTTTTTCAAAAGTAATTTTTATTTAATTTCTCATTATTATTTTTAAAAACATTGATATATAAACTATTTCCTTTTAAATTAATAGTTATAAAAAATATAATAGATTTTCTTCTTATTTTCAAAACAATTTTATAATGTATTTCTAATCTATTTTTTATCTATGTTAATATAATTTAATTTTTATTAAGTTTCACAAGGTATATGTTTAAATAAAATCATCCACTTTATTTATCTGGATAATTTATTTACATTATGTGTAAATTTTCATGAAAACCATTTCTTTTTCAAGGTTTATTTATGTTATGGTTGATTTATGAATGTGATAATGTTAATGTGGAATGCATATATAGGGATTATAATTATGTGATGGTGTTCCTATAATTATATAAACATCTAATTCATTAGGTAAATATTATATGTCCTGATATTTTTTATTATGGGACATGGGAGGTTATCTTAGTATACTATGTTATGGGATATTTTTTTCCACTATGTGATGATGGTCTTGTTAGTGAAACCTGACATAAGAAATAATTTTATATACTTATGTTTATATTATATTTCTATGTTATGTTTTCATAGATTATTATAATTGTCTCATGATTCCAAATTCCTATGATTTATTCTTATGTTATTCCAAAATCCTTATGTCATTATTGAATTTTTGGTATATATGTTTTATTGGGAATTATTTCCTTATATTATGATCATATACCTTAATTATATTATCATACCCACATGTTCATATTATGCTCACTTATTATCTTTTTTATGTTTACCTATTCCAACTTTATTGATATCTCTTAAGTTTACCCATACTAAGAATCTTAGCTCAACCTTTCTTGTGTTTCGATTCCCTAGTTTATAAAGAAAAATGTAAGATTTGATATTTCTATAAGGGGGTAAAGTATGGTGAAATCATGAAGAAATGTTTAATTTATTGTATAATAAGTCAATTATTTCTCTAAGATCCAAATATAATAAACATATAATTTTTTGGGGTGTGATTTATTGTGATATGTAATGTATATTATTTTGTAATGATGTATTATTTTTGTATGCTATAGTTGTCTCACCTCACTAAGGGGATGATTGGATTAGTTTGATCACTGAGGAATCAGAAGAGTACCACAACTATAGTGAGTTTTATGGTAAAGAGATTACGAATTACCTACTAGAATGATTTGTGGTTTATAGTGAATTTTGTAGTGAGTGTCATGTGGATTCAACCAAGTTTTTAAACCTTATGTTATATCCACTAAGATTGAGTGTCATAGTAACAAATCAATGGGGTGATGTGTGAAATGGTGGTATAGAGCACCTTGATAGTGTATACGTTAGTGTAAGTCTTGTGATATGGGTGAATTTGGATGTAAAAATTTGGGATCATGATTAGAATTATTTGGACAATTATGGTATAATATAGGGTTTTATTTCTGGTAAATGGGAAATAATGAAATATGGGAATCTATCAATGTGACCCAGATAAAGTCAGTCAGTTTAGTAACTAAAATATATGTGTTTCAGGTTATAGTCTGGTTGGATGATTAGGTATGAGTTTTGGGAAATGAAACAATAAGGTTAGTTGGTATGGGGAATGTTAGTACTCATAGATATCATGATAACATGTACCTTGAATTGAGGATTTATTATTTGGTTAAATCTTGAGTGTGACACGGTGAGTTAAGATCTAGATATTTTAGAGGCACTCGAGTGTGGGGCCAAGAGATTGATGGTCTGGTTCAGACTAATAATGTCAATAATTCATGTATAATAATGATCAATAAGAATCCAAAGATTTCACCAGAGGTGGGGTATTATCTTTGAGTTAATTAATTCAATTGGAGTTACAGTATGTTGACCATTGGAATTTTGGAAGAAGTTGGTGCAGTGGGATCCCAAAATGTAGTTGTGGAATTATATTGAGTATAATGAATCTAAAAAAATAAATATATGTCAAATATGGGGTGATTTATGTGTGTGATAGAGTGGTGTGAGAGAAGTTTGAGGCCTAGGTTATTCCAATGGTTTGGGTATTTTAGTGCACAACTATTTCACATACGATATTAGTAATTTAAATATGCATTGGATATCAGTGACCAATACATATTATGAGGGATGAATGAGGATATATCCTAGGCATAAGAAGAGTTATGTTGAGAGTTCATAACACCCACATATTCTAAGTTATATATTTGTTTAAATATTTTCCAAATCATGTGTATTATTATAGTTTCTAGTTATTGGAGAACCTATCCTGTCTTTTTTAAAGTAAATAAAATCACCTTGTGATAGGGGTAATCGCACCATGACGATGATCCATGATTTGTATGTATAATTATTTTTCATTGGGGTATTGTACCATGATGAATATGATAATATTGTAATGTCCTATATAAGAATAAATTATTGGATAATGGGGAAGTGTCATTCTATAAAATGATTTGTCGTACCATGAAGTCCTTGGTCACGTGGAAACTAAGTGTATATGATTATTTAGTGATTCTCTAGATTAGGGGATTGTTTCATTATGCGTTATATCAATATTTAATGTTCCCTTGTCCTACTTTCAATATGATGTAGGTATGGATGTTTCATTATGAAGTAGAGGTATATGCCACAACGAGCCCCAATTTAGTCTTATTATAAAATTAATATAAATATGATAACCCCTTAGGATATTATGGTTGATCCAACCATGAATATTGGGGTGGTTTCTCCTTTGATCCATCTCCCCCCAATCTTTTTAATCCTTTTGTCTATAAAAATTTTGGGCTTATGGATTTGAAGTTCCTATGAATGTGAGGACCACTACGAAGGGGGGTTGAATCAGTAGTGATCTTTTAGAATTTATTGTCTCTTAAAAGTAAACCCTTCAACTTTTTAGAGTTTCTATTCTTATAGAACCATACTTTTATGAAAATATAAGAAATTAATGTAAGGAACATAAGATTTATAAGGTTCACCCCCAATGTTGGTGACTACATCCTTGCCTTGGATACACCAATTGGTCCATGTAAATTAACTACGATATAAAATGAATATAATTGATCCAACTCTAGTTAAACTCCTTCAATAAATAGATAATTATACTAAATATCATTAGTTACAAAGTTTTATTATATTTTGAACCAAAATAATACAAGAACGTTTATGAAATATCTTATAGTAATTTTATCCATAAATTATTCATTTGATACACCCTCCATCTAGTATGAATCCCTATAGTGAATCTCTACTTTTTTGGTATGGTTCCATCCAGTTCACCTATAAATATATCTAGTGAATCTATCTGGTAAGTCTCAAACTCTATATAGTACCTCTATCTAGTACTTTTGATCACTCCACCACTATCTGGTATTTTCTTCTTCAACTAAGGGTTTCCTTGGATAGAAAATCACACTTCCCCAAAATATTTAGTACTTCATCTCTTTCACATATATGAATAGTATATCACCCATAATGTACTTTCACCTCATTAAATAGGTTCACTTAAATGGAAAAGCATGGGAAACTAAAAAATAAAATTAAAATTTTTACTATTTAACAAAACTTTCCAACTCATATCAAATTCACTGGAACAATTCTAAAAATTTATAAGACTTTAATTAAGATTCTTGAAATTCACCATCAATAATTGTCACCAAAATTTCTGAACTCAGCTAGATAATAAATAATCTTTTAAATAATAGTTTTAGGATCATCATTTTTAAAGACTTTAAATACAAAAAATTAATGATCCTAAAAACTTAGTCTGAAAAATATATTTATAGTGTATTTATCATAAATCCTTTATTTCTTACTTTTATATATGGATCTCCTATATATAATCTACATCTTCCAATATAAATGGTTAATTAACCTTTGGATTTCTATTTTTAGAACTCTTCACATGCTTCCTAAATTTGATGGATTTTAATACGAAATTCTTCTTTTGGTGCACGTATTTTGTGTACTATCTTTCACCTCTTCACAATTTTATTTAATAGATTAATTAGGTTTAGTAATCTCATACTTTATCCATTAAATACTCTACATATGTATCTTTTAACATATGGACATTACATAAGTTCTTCTGAAAATATATTTCAGATGACTTGGTGTGTCTCTATCTAATCACTCTATCGCTACTAAAACTTCATATAGGACTTGGTTCACAAACCACAGTCTAGTAAAACTTCATAGATCATTTCATATGATACCATCATACTTATATCATTGATACTTATCCTTATGATGTATCTTTGACTGATCAACATTCCTTTCAAGGATCATACTATTATTTTTATGGTCATGTCTCTTCTCTATTCATTGAAACAATATTTAACTCATCAGAATTATCTTCATATTTCTTAAATTTATCTACTTGCACCACTTTGAAAAATATTTTGTATCTTATAAGATTCTTATTTCAATGAAAATTATAAATATTTTTCAGTTGGGACTTCATTGAATTATGTATGATAAAACTTCATTTATTGCCAATCACACCTTGATTCATCTCTATATGATATAAATTTGTAGAATACAGGATTATGGAACTTCATATGATCATATAATCTTTCATAGAACACCACTTTGACCAGATCACTTCATATATCTATGTCTGGGTAGTTTTGAACCTATCCATCTAATGATATTTGTAAATATTTATATGAACATTCTATCTACTAAAGGGACAACATATTTGTCATACAAAAACTAGTATGATGGACCTTTTTCTAATAGAATCAAACTGGTAGCCTTCATATAGTATCATCCACCAAGATTTCATAAATTCAAACATTATATATATTGAAACATAATCTTGTAAACTTGAGCTTCGTATAAATTGATTGTATAGAAAATTAAGATTTTTGTAAACTTCATATACCTATAATAGGTAGACTTAGTCTATTAGACTTAATACATTCATGTCTAATCATCATCGAGATCATGTTAACTTTTAGAAACTTCATAAATCTATGATCTGTAGACGAGGTCTGTTGGCCTTCACACATTCATGTTTGATCATCAATGAGATCTAACATTTAATTATCACATAATGTAATTTTCTCCCATTATACTTATCTCCCTTTATAAAAATGCATACAAAATAATCTAGGATCATGAGTTTCTTAATGATGTTAGGAACATAAAGATCCACAAGGAATCATTGACTTTGTAAGGAATCATTATTAACCTTTATAAGAAAAAATTCTTACACAACTATAACAATAAATTATTTCATACCTAAAATACAAAAAAAACACAAGAAATAATGTTGAAAAAAATAAAAAAATATATATTATAAAAACACCCCAAAGTATCTTCACTCTCCCCGTTTGGATTTTTTAGAAACATTATGAGCATCAATTTTCTTAAAACTCATAAAACAAAATTTTATCAAACCTCATCCTTTGTAAAATAGAATTTTCAAACACTACACTCTTGGTTTAATAAATATTTTTGAAGCAATTATATCCTTAGATGAAAATAAATTATGGGTTCATGATAAGATAAACTCCCCATAAAATTTTACTCCAATTTATTTCTGATAACACCAAATTTGGATTAAAAATATATATATTTTAGACTTCTTTTAAAATATTTATATATCTTCTCCCCCATTGATAACATAATCCAAAGAAAGTTGGGGGATATTTCTTTTTGAATATTATAAAATCATTAGTGGGCGTTGAACATGTAGTTACAGCCTCAATTCCTCAAACATTTTCCTTTATATAGCTTTTGTGAAAACACCAACAATTTGATATTTCATTATAATATATTCTAGAATAATATCTCTACCAAAAAATAATCTTTAATGAAATAATATTTGGTTTCCATGTTCTTGGATATTTAATGTTGTACATGATTTTTGGAAAAATAAATAGCACTTCAGTTATCACAAATAATCTTCAATGGTTTACCAGTATTCACTCTCAGATCTTCTAACTAATCTTTCATCCATATCATTTTTGTACATCCATAAGTTGAAGTAACATATTCTTATTCATTTGTTCTTAAATTTATAGGAATTTGTTTTCTATTCCATCTCGCATAACATTCTACTAAGAAGAATGTTCCTCTTGATGTTGATTTTCTATCATAATAATACCCATATCAATCAGTATCAGGGAACCCATTAATGGTAGTCTCATTTCTTCTTTACATAAATCCATAATTATATTTTACTTTAACATATATGATTATTCTCTTAGCTTTAGACATGTGAAATTAATTTGGATCACTTTGATATCTTACACAAAACGCTACAGCATAAGGAATGTCTAGCCTTGAAGTAGTAAGATAGAGTAAGATTCCAATAAACTTTCAAAGTCTTTATAATTTACACTTTTACTAACTTCATTTTTACTCATCTTTATTAAAATATAGAAAAGAGTAATAACCTAATTTTAATCTACCATTCTAAGCTTTTTTAATATCTCATTAGAATACTTTTATTCAAATAGAAAGATATAACTTCATTTCTATTGAACTTGTAATCCTAGAAATAAATTCAACTCTCCAAGTATTGAAATTTAATATGTTGTTTTCATTTGTTCAGAAAACACTTCATAAGACTTATCCCTATAACCTAAAAAATTATATCATCAATATAAACAATAAAAATTCAAGTAACTATGCTCATGTCCTTCACATATATGTTTTTATCAAATTCTACTTTAAAAATATTCAACTTCTTCAGGGAACTATCAAGTTTTAAGTACCTAGAATGAGGATCTTATTTCAGACCATACAAAGTTTTATTTAGTTTACACACCATGGGTCCATATTTATCAAGTATGAACCCATTGTGTTACTTAATATAAAAAATCTTCCTTAACTTGTCCATTTAAGAAAGCTAACTTAACATCCATTTGATAGAATTTTTCATTACGATGAGAAGAAACTACCAAGAATGTTCTTATAGTATCAAGTCTTGTAAAAGGGGAAAATGTTTCTTCAAAATTAACACCTTACACATGTGATTAACCTTTTCAAAAAAGACAGGATTTATTTCATGAAATTTATCAATATTTTTATCATAATTATTAACACCTATTTTATTCTTATAACATTATTTCCTTGTAGTTGAGGAACAAGATCCTAGGTGTTATTTATATCAATCCAATTTATCTCTTAATTCATCATATTTAACCACTCTTTACATTCAACTACCTCTAAAACAAAATGTGATTCCACCTATGAGATAAGTGATGTCTGGTTCTCTAATCCAAAATTTTATACTAGTATAAACTATATATTTCTAATTTCTAATGATTTTATCATATTAAACATATTTTTTTATTATCTGTAACTTTAAATAATTTCTATTGGTCACTTTTCCTCATCTCTAGACTAGTATAAATCAAATTGTACATTATTAGGATCACAGTCATATTCTTTCTCACTATCTTCTTTGGAATTCACCATTTTATTTTTAGTAACATCTTCCTTATCATCTTCAAGAACGTTTGTTAAGGATGCCTGATTTTTAATAACTTCCACATATAATGAAGTAACCAAAGTATGTATTTGTTTATTTCTACACCTATAACTTCTTCCATTTGGTGAATATCCTTTGAAAATACCTTCCTCAACTTTTTCAACAAAATTTCCAAGATCTATATTTTTTATCTTTATTAGACAATGAATCCAAAAACCCTGAAGTATTTCAATATAGAATTTTTCTTATACTACATCTAATAAGGAGTAATTTTTATTCTGACCACAACAAACATTTATTTTTAACATAAATAGTTATACTTATAGTTTCTCTCAAAAAGAGTTTATAAATTTTATATTCTATGAGCATTGTTCTTCTAATTTCAACTAGAATTTGGTTCTTCATTTTTTCCACTCCATTTTGTTGAAGAGTGGTATTTCATTATAAGTTTTTTCATATAGGATTTGAAATCAATGATTTTATACTTATTTTAATTTTTAGTCCATATATTTATTATATATACACCAATTTCTTTTTCAAAATCACTTTTAAAGTATCTAAACATCTCTACAACCTCTGACTTATTTTTCATAAACATTATTATATTGATCTAAGTGGATTCATCAATTAAAGTAATGAAGTAAAAAAATAACCTTTTTTGATTAATTTATCACCGGGACATAAAGTTTAGAGTCTATGATCTCAAGAGGTCTAGAGAATTATATTTCTACTTTCTTATATCTACCACTAACCATCCTTCCTTTCTGGAATGTTTAAAAAACATAAACATCCTTCCTTTTCAATTGTGGTAAGTTTCTTATTGTATATTCCTTATAAAGTTTGCTCATACTTTTCTAGCCAATACTTCTAAGTTTTCGAAGCCATGTCTTATTTTCATCCTCATCACTTAAATAAAAGGTATTACAAGGGTCTCTAATCTAGAACAGATTGTCGCTAGTTATTTCTCCCTTAGTAAAAACCTTTCAATATTTTAAACATCTAATGATGAAAGATTATTTTCAGAAGATAAATTCCACACTATTGTCACAAATTTGGCTGGAAAATATTAATTTTTTCTTAATCCCATAAACAAACATAACTTACTTTGACTTAAACTTATGAGATTCATTTTGATTTGTATAAATTACTCTTTTTTTTAGGAACTATTATTTCTAAATTTAATTTCCCTTACATCGTGTTCTTCAAAAAAATTAAATATTTTCAAAATAGCTATTATATGTGAGGAAAAACCACTATCAAGAATCCATGTCCTATTCTTCCTATTATAATTTAGTTCACTCTTAACAATAAAATATTTGTATTCAATTTTCTTATTCCTGGTTTCATTTCCTTTTCTAGAATAAGAAAATTTTCCTAGAAGATTTGTCATACATTCTTCAGCATAGTTACCTATTTATTCACACCATCTACAAACTTCCTCTAAGCAGTAAAAACTATTTTCATTTAGGAATATTATAACATCTGATGGTTTTTCTTTTGTTTCATTCTACAACTTAATAAAGTTAATTTTTCCATTTATTATTGACCCCCTCAATTCATACCTACTTCTATGGAGAGATATTTCGTGACAAAAATTATAATCCTTATACCCATATATACCATAGAACCAATAATATCCACTGATACTCAATCTTATATATAAAAATGGTTTATCCCTATGATGATTTTTTATGAGGTTCAACACATATTTTTTAATTGAATTTTTTTAGGAAATCGAAAACTTTATTATGGAGACTATTTTTAACTTTTTATAATGTGATTTTTTTATCACATATTTCCTCAACCCAAGATTTCCAAATGTTGATTCCTAAAAATGCATGGTTAGTAAAATATGATGAAATTTTATGTTTATTGGGTGTATATGTTACCTGGATATTAGGATGAGTAATTTCAATAGCTTGAAATGATTCTTTCTTTACCTTAAATTTTTTTTTGAAATTGTTATACATCTTATTTAAGGTACTTTATGCCTCAAGATATCACAATTGTGCTTCACATAAATCATTTTCCCTAGCATTAAGTTTCATACCAAGATCTTCCACCATCTTCCATTATTATATAACTTTTATCATGAGGTTTTTAATATCTTCAATGTATTCATATTCATTTACAAGGAATTCTTCCTTTCCTTAATTCTCCTTATCACTTTCCTTATTCAATATTATGACTTATTTCTTAAGTATTGTGTTATTCTCAAGACTTTATAGAATGTTATATCTGAGATGATATTCCCTTTAGGTTTCTTCACCTTCTTCTTATTAATTATTATAATTATTATCCTTTATTTAGACATTAGAAAAGAAGATTCTAAACTTTTCCTGATTTTCATCTTATAATAAACTGTTTTCAGTAGATTCACACTCAATTTTATTATATAACATGTTTATTTTATTTCTTTCAGTGAACTTACTCTTACTTATAATGGATTTCATACCTTCCTTGGAAGTTTTTATCTACTTATTACAACAAGTATTTCCTTGAGAACCATCATCATATTGACCATATTTCTTCATAGAAGAGTTCATATAAAAATGTTAAATTCCTCCATACTTAAAAAATTTAAGTGGAAGATTTCCATTTTACTTACCTCTACCTTTCCGATAATTTTAATCAATAAGAGACTTTATTTTTTTTCTTTTTCTTTTGAATTAAATTATTTATCCTCTAAATAATTTATTCCAACTTTCTCATGTGTAGATTCATGAATTTTCAACTTCTTCATAGCATCAAAATTCATTTCTTCCTTAATATTATTTTTGAATGCCAAAGCTTTCCAAATCTCATATACAACAAGAATTTTATGTAATTTATTAAGAGATAAATTATCTTTATCTTTTAAATATAATATTTTAGGATCAATTATATCTGAAAAGTTTTCCATCATTTTCTTATCAGTGTTAGAATCTTTCAAGACATCCCTAAATTGCCTGATGTTTTTGAAAATTTCATTAACTCTAGTAAAGTATTCATCAATATATTATTCATCATCCATTTTGATATAATTGAAATTACTTCTACAGATGTGAAGTTTTTCTTCTTTATATTTAACATTTCCCTCAATGATAATTTCAAGTTTTTCACAAGTTTCCTTAGCTGTCTTGAGACCCATAACCTTCATATAAACAGTTTCTAACAAGGAAATGAGAAAATAATTTTGATCTTTCCCATCATCCTAAAGATTTATTTTTTTATCAAATATCATAGGAGTATCTTTCTACATGGTTGAAAACCCCATTATACTTTTATCAATTAATTTAAGGCTAAGAGATAGAATATAATGTAGCATTATTTTTTCTATCTATGATACTTTTTTCCATAAAAGGTAAGAATACCTCTACTATTAATAGGGTTAATATTATATGTGATATGGATAAAATAGGGGGAACCTTCACTCTGATACCACTTGAAGTTCCCATGAATGCGAGGACTGCTAAAAAGAGGGTGAATTAGTTGTGATCTTTTACAATTTATTTTCTTCTAAAATTAACACCTAAATATTATTAAAATTTATATCTTTATCAACTTTATATCTTGAAATTAATTGTATGTAAAGATAGAAAATCAATGCAAGGAAAACTAAATTTAAAGGTTCTCCTCCAATGTGGGTGACTATATCTTTTCTATAGATACTCCCATAGATTCATGGAAATTCACAATGATATGGAGTGAATTTAGTTTATCCAACTCTCATTAAGCTTCTTGTGTCTCCATAAATGTAATTATATTGGCTCCATTCAGTTAAAAAAAAATTTATCTTTTGAGACACAATAAAATAAGAAAATTTATGAAATAGATTATAATAACTTCATCCAAAAATGTAGTCCAAAAAATTTACATCTGATGTCTATGAGAACTCTTTTTTTACTATTTTTACTGGACATCCTCTATATAATTTTTATCATCCTATTGAAAAAGTTAGGTAATATATCACTTTATTTTTCTTGTACTCTTCACATTATTCCTCATTATTATGGACTTTAATAAGAAATTATTTATCTGGTTCATGTATTTATAGTACTATTATTAACCTCTTCATGATTTTCTATGACTGGTTAATTAAGTTATATGGTCTCATAATTTCTATATATGGTACTCTTCATATATATCATATGACCGATGGACTTCACATAAGTTCATCCAAAAATATCTAACAGATTTCTTGGTGTGTCTCTATCTGATCACCATTCTTCAACTCAAACTTCATACCATACTTTGTTCACAAAAATCAGATTGGTATAACTTCATAGAATCATCTATTTGTGTTCATGATATTTCACTATCCAATTCCTGCCCTTTTGATGGATCTTTGACCAATCAGTATTTCTTGAAAATCTCATCTTGGGATTTTTATGATCTTATCCTTTCTCTATTTAGTGAAAATGATTAACTGATCGAACTTCTCTTTATACTTCTCATATTTCACCACCTGTACCACTTTGAAAAATATATTACTTATTCTAAGATCCTTCATTCGATGGAAATTGTAAATATCATTCGATTATAAATTTTTAAGATTCTATCCAATATAAATTCATTTATTACTAATACAAACTTCAGGCATCTTTATTTGGTATAACGTTTTATAAGAAAGACTGATGTAACTTCATATAATCAGCTTGTCTTTCTCAAAAAAATCACTCTAATCTATGCACTTTATATCACATTACTTGATTCATCTTTTAACCTATCAGTATGATGATCTTTGTAAAGATATATATGAACTTGTCTTCTGTTATAGGAAAAACATATTTTTTATATAAAATATGACCTTATGGATCATTTTATAATATAATAAATCCAAAATCCTACAAACAGTAGCATCCTCAATGATTTCATACCTTTAAACTTTGTGCAGATTGAAACATAATATTTTAAACTTGATCTTCATAAAAAATTATTATCTAGAAACATCTTATTTTTTTAAAAAAAATCATATATCTCTGACGAATAGACTTGGTTATTTGTCCTTTGTACATGAATGTCTGATCATTAGTGAGATCAAATTAGGTTTTTAGAAGCTTTATATACCTTTAATAAGTATAATTCTTCCATTTTCCTTTATACATACTTATCTTATCAACATATATTTTGAACATTGAATTATTTTACAATATACTTTTCCCCCTTTATACTTATCTTCCTTTGTAAAAATGTTTACAAACTTAGCTAGGATAATGAGTGTCCTCATGATGTTAGTAACTTGAATATCGGTAAGGAATCATCTGAATTTAGAAGAAAAAATTATTAACCTCTATAAGAAAAGTTTCTTACACACCTCTAGAAATACATTCCTTCTTACCAAAAACACAAGACATTCACAAATAAAAATTTTGAACAAAAATACAAAACATATTACAAAAACATGAAAAATATATTCAGTATTCACTAGTATAAGTAAGATAGACCTCTTGATCACCTCTTTCTTCCTTCTCTACCATTATTATAATTTTAGTGACTTATATATAGGAATTTTTTGTATTGGTTCCATCAGATCAAGGTGTAATTAGTATGAAATTAAGTGTATTTTTATTAGGGTGGATAAAGGAGGCCAATGGATGTTTATTAAATGTAGTTTTACATTGTTTTATTAGTAGTAAGAAACCACATTGATTATTATGTGTTTTCATGAAATTATGATGAAATTTTTCAATTAATTTATGTTTTTTATAGTAGTTTTGTCATCAATGGGTTCAAGGGTGTTTCGGGGTTACGGAGCATAATATTTCTCAATATTTTAGCAAGGTTGCATCACCCAATGAGTTTCACATCGATTGTGCCTAAATGGAAAATTAGAAATTAATTATGTAACTTTGTTATATGCTATTATAATTGATTATGGATCCTATTAAATGAGTTAGGAGCTTCTAGATTTTGAATGTTTTCTATCGTAGATTATTAAAGGTTATAGCGAGAAATCATGATGGGTTAACTCTATTATTAGTGTAGGTGGTCTCTAATATCAGCTTTTATATAGTTATGTATATGTTGTATGGATTGTACATATGGGTAAGTGGGTTCATGTACTCAAGATGAATTCATGGGTGATTTCCTCTATTTGAGATAGGGTTAGTGAGTGGATTATACTCTTCACTCATGTGTTACATATTTATTTCATGGTCGATAATGTATATGTTCTCACATGTGTAAGGCTTGGTAAAAGTTGAATTGGGGCCCAATAAGGGTGTCCATATATGATCCATGACTTCAATGACCTAGTGAGGTTATGTTTTGGTAAGTGGAACTCCCCTAGAGTGGTGTCTTGGGGTGAGACTTTTAGTGGATATGAAAATGAATGCATAGTATGAAAGTATAGGAGGGCATGTGAGGATAGCCCAAAGTGGAACTAAATATGGTTTCCATTAATTATTAGAGATAGATATATCCTATCTAGATCATGAAATGTCATTGAAATATTATATATTGAACATTTTTCAATGATGGACATGTCACCTTAGAATAATGGTGTGATACATAGGGAATGGAACAGTGAGGGTGTGTCACATGAAAGGTCAAATTTAATTAATTTTTAACTATAATTCATTGAATTTTTTCCCAAAAATTCCATAATTTTATGGTAGTTGCATCATATTTTTATTATTGTGTGATTTTGGAATTAAAGGTAAAAATAAATTAATTTTTTATTTTATTTTTCTTTTTAAGTTCTACTAGATACATTTTAATTTTTTGTAGGTGATAGAGTTACACTTAAGTGAGATGTGTAGGGGTAAATTAAAACCCCAGTAGTTACATAAGGGTATTTATTTCTACGTAATGATGGTATAAAGAAACCACATAAGGGTATTCATCCACATTGTATCTAGTGTATCCTCTAGGATAAGTCCATGATTAACACTATCTTCAACAGTGTTCCTTCATTACACTCTATAATCCATTGCCCAATGCTACACCTCCAATCCACTTCAACTAACCATAATCCATGGCCTAACCAAAACACATAAAACCTACTTCAAAGGAAGACTAATAAATGATCATTATCTCTTAATCTACCATGAAAATGATACTTTCCACAAGAAGAAATGTGGTCAAGCATGAGACTTCTAACAATTGATTTACCATGACCTTCCATCTACCAAAAGATTCAAACCAACAAAAATAATTCAACCAAAATATCATGAGAATATGACCCACTTCACCCACACCAACACATTCATTCTCACTCAACTAACCATATATACCACCCATGGAAACTCAAGAGACTATTTCTGACACAACCTATTATAGAAATACTTCCTACAACAACTCCTCAAGGACAAGTTGAGAACTATCACACCACACCACACCTATGATCAGATTCTATCTTCATTAATGTCCTAAGAATTTGATCATTGTGAATGATCCTAGAATGAGTCAATGATCTTGAAAAAACAATACAATAAAACTACTACTCCTTAGAATATGAGAGTTAATAATAAGTATGGATCAAAACTAATAATATAAGATCATAGATTCATTATATTAAGAAGTCATATATCACACCATTTTGAATGAAGATGATCGTTGAGCTAAGTCATGTCTGACCTATTAAATCCTTGACTGAGTCTTGTTGATGATAATTATTTGAATATGAAGTGAGGTTCTTGAGGAAATTCATTCACTAATTTTTGTTCCCTGTGCGGATATGAATGTTGAAGATAGATGAGGGCCTTGATTATCTCATACTTATATATGTGAGTCTGTATAGGGGTTCATTCTAGGTGATCAATGGAATGAAACATTAATTTTTTTGATTTATAAGGTGCTCATCAAGCTAACTCTAGTCTATAGACTAATGTATACCCAGTGTTGGGATATCACCAAGCTTTATTGTTCCTGATCCAAGACCCCAATATCAATACATATAGTGTGGCCTTGAAACTTTTCATGCATTGAACTTCATTAACAAAACATATCCAAAACCAATTGAAAATCCCCCTTACAGAATGATGCCACTCAGAGAGGATCCTCATATCACACAAGGAAGCTATCTATGATCTCTCTAACATATAGATCAATAAAACCAAGCATCTATAACCAAAATTTTTGCATTATAAACTTTATCCAATTACAATACTTTCTCCACTAAACCCAACATGATAGGCCCAATATCTTAGTAGCACACAAAGATTATTAAAAATAATCAGTTTATCCTGTGCATCATAAAGTGAAAAAAATGCAATAATGTCTAGGAACAAGTACATACTAGAACCAAAATATATCAAGGAACACTATTCTTAAAGCCTTAACTAGTGTTTCATACATCACTTCTCTCTAATTCCTTATGTGAATATGCCATGAAGCATTCATCTTCCACTATAGTTGTAATGCAACAAATAAAATTAGCCTTAATTTTTATCAAAGGTTTATAGAGCTTGGATATAGGATGATTTAGTAAATGTGGTACAAAAATACATTATTTTCTTATGAAGGGGTTCAAACTACAATATATAAGAGGATGGGATTATGGGGGGAAAAATAGAACCTCTACGAGACAACTTATAGCACTTTCATTTTACTTTTTTAATTTATATTTTTTTAATTTTTGGTGAAGTGGAATTATTCCATATTATTATATTTTATTTGTTTTTGCTCTTCCTCCATAATATGAAAGTGAACTATACTTCATATACATAGAGTACTAACCTAAGGCTAAGCCCCAGGGGATGTCTCACAGTGTTCCCAATCCTTTCTCGTTTATTTAATTATTCTTTTGAATCTATTTTGATGGGAAGTGTATTTTCTAAGGAATTATAAAGGTAATTATTACTTTACCTAGTTAATCTCTACAACCACATTCCAATATCAATAAAATAACTTCCCCTACCTCTTCTTAGTCCAAATATCATATCATTGGAGTTGTGTGGATCAAGGAATGAATTTTGTGTGCTTTAGAATGGGTGAAGGGCAGTAGATTGTCTATGATTGTGGAATGTCCATCACTTGAACTATGGAGTATGTGAGATTTGGGGTGCCTAGGAGACTTCTAAAAGTGAAATAATCCTCAAAAATTAAGTTTAGGTTAGTTATCCATAAATAATTTTGAGTGGATTGTTAATAAATCTTATAAAATTAATTTTTACAATGAAGGAACAATATATTCAAAATATTGGACTAATCTCATTCCCTGAAAAAAATTTATATAGGTTCTTTTTCACTTCCTTTTATTTTAATGAACTCCCCAAAAAAATCACAACCCCTTTCCTTTTTTCATTATATAAAACTAAATATTAAAAAATACTAATAAGTGGTTGATAATAGTGAATAATTGACCCATACACACTCCTTTATAAAGGACCTTGGTCATCCCTATACTGAATTCTAGTTTATAATAAAATTTATGCTTGAATGTTGTCCATGACAACCTCATGATCAAATTTGTGTTGTTTCTAAGGAGTTAGGTCAGTAATTAATTTCTTTTCTTTCAATTTTTAAATAATTTACTAATTTGGAATTAAAATTTAAAAAATGAAAAAATGGATATCATCTCATCCTTGGAAAACATTATTGTATATTTTTTATATAATACTAAGAGATTTTCATGACTTTTAAATAGATGGATTTTAAGGATCTTATTGAGGACTATAAAGAAATCTTAGAATAATAATTTTATAAACCTTAGTAAAATAAATATAAGAGTTTTAACATTTTTTCCCTGAGTTTTATACAATATATATATAAGAGAACTGTGATCCATAAAGAGAAAAACTTATCCCTCAATCATTTGAGGAAGATATCCAAAATATTGAAAGAAAACTAGAGTGTCCAACCATGATCTTAGAAAGTGACTTCACAAAGGCTATGCATGAATAAAGTGGGTAGAAACCAATGAAATACTGCTTCATATAGGTGGAAATCAAATAATTTGACAAATACCACTCATATCCCTCCTACCATAAAGAAAAAAGTGAAAATAACTAATTATGAGGTCCTAAGAGCGAATGCAAGAGATAATGAATGAACTAGCACATATCAAAAAAAACCACCCGACCCCATCCTCCATACAAGAAGAAAAAATGGATAATTTTTTTATCATGGATGAATTAAAGAACTTTATTGATGAAGTAAAATATACTTTTCAAAATTATATATAAGAAGAATAAAAAAACATCAGGAGGTAGATGATGATAAACCTAAAATGAAGTTCTATCTTGTCTCAATGAAAGAGGTGGGGTTGAAATTGAAGAGTTTAAATAAGAGGTTGAAGTATCACTATTTACTCTTGAAATCATATTCCCAATGGTCTTTCATGTTTAAGAGGAATTTAAAGATGATACAATATTGGGAGACTCAAATTTAAACTTTTCTATCTTTAATTTTATTAAAAATCAACTCTCTATTAATCTTCATTATTTTATAAATGAAAAACAAGAAGGTTTCTTGAAGGATCTAGGTTTGGAAGATAAAGATGAAATTAGTGGGATATATTTTGATGAAATTACAGAATTAGTAGTGTTTTCATCTTCCACACTTGAATAATTCAAAGAGTTATTACACTCAAAAAAACTACATGCTGAAAATAAAAAGGGATTTGATCTTAAACTCTATTCATCTTTTTTTAAAATAATTATTTACAATATAACATATCTTATATTTTAAATAGAGATTCATCAAAATTTGTGCCTACTCTGCATGATTTTGAGGATACAACTAAAATAGAGGTGTTGAATTTGGAAGAGAATGTTGAATACTCACTGCGTATTCCATTTTCAGTAAATAGACTTCCATGGCTCCTATAAGAGAAAAATGTGCTATAGATGGATTCAAATGAGGAGTATTCATTTTTTTCTTGAACTTATTCTATTTAGATTTCATTGAAACTAAATTTAAATCATATTTACATTATTATTAGAATATTAATAAAATATATTTATTTCAAGGTATAGAGTATTTAACAATAAAAAAATTACATTGATAAAGAGGCTAAAATAAAGGATTATGAGCTAATTTGGTTTCCTACTAAGGAAGAAAAGGAAGAGATGAGTTCCACTACTTACCAATCTCAAGTTGAAGCTAAATAAAGAGCCCCTATATCATTCTACCCACACTACCATACATATTTAGCAACAAATAGTGGATAGTCACACACTATACTATGAAACAAGGCCTCTAGAAGAAGAAGCAAGATGATTAGAATTCTGGGGAGAGAAAAATGTAGGGGTTTTTACCACACAAACCCAACCTAAAAATATATTTGTAATAATCCAAGTGTTGTTTGGATATTAACAGTATAAACTACATAACCTCTTGGGTTGGTTTTATCCAAGATTCTTCCCTCTTTCCCTCACTTTTCTTTTCATTTTAGTTCAGAGTTTAATTTTTAATAAGAGGAAAATTTTTACTTGTTTTTATATACATGAAACAAGTGTAAAATAATTATTAGAGATGAATAAAGATCATTAAAATATAAAATAGAAAGTATTAATCACATCTAACCAAAGTAGTCCATGTAATAAATAACAATAGTCAGGTTTTATCCTTCAATACTAATCTTTCATTTTTTTCCTATTTTTATTGTCTTTTTGAAAGTTTCATGATTTCTATTGTATTTATATAATTATATAGCTGAGATTGATTACAGGAGAGGGGGTAACTCATCGATGTTTTGTTTGGTATCTTTTAATTCTTGTTATTTTTAGTATAATTTAGTGAATATATTTTTGAAAACATAAACAAAATTCTGCTCTATTTTTTATAATGTATAAATCTATTTTTATAGTTTTTAGTGTGTTTTCAAATTTTCTTTGAGAAAAATTATAAAACTCTTATAAATTTTTCATGCCATGTTGATTGTGAGGTGATTGATCATATTATTAAACCTTAAAATATCAAAGGATTGCTAATTTGGTTTCCCACTATTTTCATGAAGTTTTAGTTTTAGAACTAAGAAAAGGAGTGTGAGTAAAAATATCATTGTGCAATTGAAATTATAAAATAAAGACACTTTAATTTTGAACTTAATTCAAGGTAACTTTTACTTTTTGAAAAATAACTCATCAAGGGGCCTACTAAAAAATATTTATATATTTCCATAAATATTGTATTAAAACAGATAATCATAATCCCACACTAATTATTTAAGAAATTAGGCACTAGGTGTGTGCTTAAATAAAATCCATTTTATATATCCAATAAGTGATTTTCAAAATACATTACTAGGATGAATTTAATAACAAGCTAATTATAAAAAATGAATTCATTCAGGTGAGGGGAATATTAAATCCAAATGAAAATAGGGAAAATTGTCTTATAAAAATCTCATTTGATTTTTATAAAGGGAGTGTAAATTAGAAAATTGGTTTAAGGTACTTAGGAAAGATGGATAAATGGAAGTGACACTTGTTAAAACTCTAATTACACTAAAATATAATTTGTTTCACTCCTAGAACTAGATCCTTTTCTTGAATTTATGGGAGGTGAATTAAATTCATGTATGTGTCATGATGTGATTTTTAGTGAGAATAACTAAAAAAGTTTCCTCATTCTTAATTTGGATATTTTGAATATCTATGAGTCTATTTTTATTTAATTGGTTTCTTTTTCATAATAATGTCATTTGAATTAGTATTTCTAAAAAAAATTAGAATCTTTTTGAAATACTTGACTCTGATTTGATTATTTCATACCAAATTATTTTCACTAAACTATACATTTGTTAATTGAGTTAAAAATATTTTTACCAAATTTTTGTTGTCTCTTTTGTAATATTTTATAAAAAAAAGTTTCTAGACATTTTTAAACTAATTATAATGGTTTATTTTTCTTGGATGAAATCCATTTTACAAAAATTGAATGAATTATTTTAGTTTTTCTTATGAATTTAACTAATATTTGGAACATGTCGGATCTTTAAATTGATTTTCGACTGGAATTTGGTAAAAATTATAAAAATATGGGAACTGGATATTTTGTTATTAGAAATTCAATAGAAATAATTTCCAAAGATTAAACCATTCTAAGTGTGGGAGTGTTATAAGAGGTAAAATTTCATCAATTTTTATCTTTAATTCATTTAATTTATCCAAAAAAATTCCTTAATATTGGGGCGGTGGCATTGTATTTTTATTATTGTGTGATTTTTTAATTAGATTTAAAAATAAATTAATTTTTGAATTTTTATTTTTTACCATTATTGGAGACATTTTAATATTTTTTAGGGTATAGAGTTACCCTTAACATGAGATATGTATAGATAAAGTTCAATACCAATTGTCACATATGATTATTTATGTCTACATAAGTGAGGAAAGAATATCCCATATAAGGGTATTCATCCCCACTACATCTAGTGTCTTCTATAGGTCGAGTATGATCCCAACACCAGCTTCACCAGAGTGCCTTCCTTCCACTCTAGAGCCCACTACCCCCAAATTGTACCTCTAATCCACTTAAATGGAGAAAAATTCATGTAATGACCATAGCACCTACAATATACTACAATGGAAACCTCAAAAGTGACTATGCCATCTCAGTCTATTATGGGAATGAGACCCACCACAAGAAGAAATGTTGTCGACTTATTACTCCCATCAGTGGACTAATCCTCAATTTATATATATTGTAAGATTTAAAACTACCACATTCATTCAACCAACCTACTATGAGAATGAGATACATGGCACCCACACCCACACATCCCTGCTCACTCAATTGACTGTAAGTACCTCCTACAGAAACTCAAGTGATTATGTCGAGCACAACTGACCATAGTAATACTTTCTCTAACTGATCCTCAAGGAAAATTCAGGAAATTTTACATCATTCCATACCTATTATCATATTTCATCTCAATCCCAAACCTATGAATCCAAGATATGTAAATGAACTCCAACAAAGCTTGTGATCTTGATGAACTAGTGAAACAAAATTGTAACCACTTAGAAAATATAGGGTGCTAACAAGGATGGATCAAAACTGATTATTTGACATCGTAGCTTCATCATATGAGGAATTATAATATTTTATCATTTTTTATGAAGATATTCACCGATTTGATCCACACCTTCAGTGTTGAATCCTCAGCCAAGGATTATTAATGATGATGATTTGAAAGTAAATTGAATTTATCAGGGAATTCATCCACTAATTATTATTCCATGTGTATATTGAATGTTGATGATAGGGGAGGTCCTTGATCATCCCCATCACTATGGAAATGACTGTATAGGGGTGTGTTCCACGTTATCAATGGAATGAATCAATGAAGTTTTAATTTACCATGTGCTTGCTGAGCTAGCTCTAGTCTCCAGATCAAAGAATACCCAATGTTGAGGCATCAACAAGATTCATTATTCCCAAGTCGTGTCCCCAGTATCAGTACCTACAGTCTGTCCTTGTCACTTTTCATAAACTAACCTACATTAATACATAAATTTTATAACAAACCATGCCAAGTCTACCTGACATATCACTCAATCTATCACACCACATGGCCTCAAGCATGCCTCCCCATACAAAATAGGTTGTTGACAAGCAGTGAGGGTCTAAAAGATACTATGAGAAGACTATACACTCTAGTTAGAGTGAAATTAAAAAAAAATATACCAAGCTCATACACATAAATAGACATTAGAATATTCATAATAAATAAGTTGAAAAAACATCATATTATAATAAATGATATGTGTAATATAATCATACAAACTCAAATAATGATAAAAAACAATTGGTCTCCCACTAGTTTAAACACATGTACAAAATAAAAAAAATGAAAAATAAATAAATCGGTCTCCACTTACAACTTCGAGTCAAACCACATACTCAATATCTATAATAGAAAAACTACTCTAGCTTGATCTTGAGACTCCACACGAGAATCTCCTCTCGATCAAGAAACACTATTACTCTTACGAATCCACTATAATTCATCTTGAAATAATATATATAGTCTCTATTCACACCATGGTTCACATATAAGGGGTGGAAAATAAATCTCAGTATGCCACCCCCAACGGAAAACCAATAATCTTCTATCATAACAACTTAATGCACACATGATATGGATAGCCTAACAAAAAACAAATAATATATGGCATAAAATAAAAAAATTCATAAAATAAATAAAAAAGGGAATAAATAGGAAAAAAAAGAAAAACTCAAACCATTTTTTCTTTCCTGACACCTCTATTAAATATACCCCCTCTTTGGACCATTCTATATGACTTATAACACATGGATCTCTCAACCATACAACATCAAGAATGTTCTCAAAATCTAAAAAGGATATCCAAGATATCTAAAATGAAAGAGTCGTGAATTTCATACTCCATGGAATAATCATAGGCATCTAAGAAAATAGCATAAAACTCTACTAGGCTTTAGGACTCTAATATCATGATCTAAACTGGCAACAGGACTCTATACTGGACCCTAGATAACCTATCATGTCCTAAAAGTCTTATAGAACCAATTGGAAAACAAACAAGGTCCTGAGAGTCTAAACTTACCTAGGGGTCCCTCCATTAATGGCCTCAATAGAAATATTATCCTAGGGATCCCATCCAAGTAGCTAAGAGTGCTCAAAATCTATGATAAATGACATCTATCCAGCGAGTAACTATAAACTAGAGGGGTTCACTCATCTAGATCATTCATTATCTCCCTATTCTTATCAAACTAAAACCATATAAAAATATTGGATAGAACTATATAAATCTCAAGGACAACACCTTGTTCAAAAATGTCATAAAGGTCTCCTCCTACATAAAGGTCCTTAAAATCTGCCTCAAAAATCATCATCTAATGGATAAAAAAGAAAGGTTCGATCAAATATTGAACCTGTCATATAAATTGTTGAATCATAATCACCGACCATCTCACATTAAATTAATCATGGGGCTTCCTTGGTCCCTTGGAACAAAAAAACAACCACTATGGTCTCTCACCACTGATCTCTAGGTTATAAGTGGAAATAAAAATCACCATTGTTGAGAAAGAACTAAACTATCACTATGTTAAAAAAAATATTGGGTCTCCCATGATCCCTTGGATAAAATCTATTAAAACGTGAGCCATGTTCAATGCAAGAATCTCAACCAGTGCCTTGAAACCCAACCCAACCATGACCACTAACTCACCCAAAAAGTCATTTCTAAATCATTACCATGCCAACAAGGGTGTTCTCAATGGTCATAATGAACACCTCAAGAGAAAGAAACTTTATAGGGGGTCCTCATCACAAGAAAAACCTCAGGACAAATACCATCATAATAAAAACCTAATTTTTCATTCTTGGAATACACTCATCCTCTTTTATTACCTCTCCCATAAGGAAATCCAAAACATGTCCCTTAAACCCATCTAAAAATCTTCTCAACAAATCTGACCCACACTAAACACTCCTCAATGTCAACCCATCCTAAATTATCCAACATAATTGATCCTAAAATAGAATTTCTAAACCCTTAAGTGATTAGTCTCGAACCTTAACCCCTAAAACCTCGAGTAACTAGCCTAAAAGCTTCGTCCAAGACATCAAAAGGTCCAATATTTGGGAACCATCCAAAATAACCTAAAAAATATTTCTTTGGAATAATCAATCTAGGTTGATCACAAACACACAACCCTTACTAAAGACTCATATTGAACAACCCAACCAGTATTATGATTCTGAAATATAAACTTGATGGAAGCCTCCCGCCAACACTCACATGGTCTAAAAAACTATCCAAGTGGCCTTTAAATACTAAAATGATTCCACCATATCAATCAATGAATAAAACAGTGTGCACCTCATGTACATGAAATATACCCCCAACCATCAAGTCTTGTCATGTATCTACAGCAAACTCAGCTTATACTTCCCAATGTACATGGAGTACACCAACCCTAAATGGTGTTCACTTCACATGGGGTACCAAAACTTTTACACTGGTCAGGGTCTTTCCAAGTACCCCACATAGCCTCTAGACATGCGTTGCACATGGGCACTAGTCGTGTGCCTCGCATGGCTATGCGCCCCCAACATGGGGTGTTTGGTTGTGCCCCAAGACACACCTGAAATCACCCCACATAGAATATCCTAAAAACACATTCCATATAACACCTTATTCATCACATCACCCAAAGTAAATAAGACATGACATGTGTTCTATGAACTACACACCGTAAAAATGGGTTTTCTGAACAAAAATCCCTTGAAATCGTCTCAAAATCCTTAATTTCTCCCAAAAACTCATAGATACACCCTCTAAAAGTCACTCACAACACATATAGGTCATTAAAACTTAGAAACATCAAATATATAGGTATTGGGAATAAAAACTAAAAAATCGAGCTACATTGGGGTGTAAAACATTGAAGCTTCACTCCTAGATCCCCACTCCACAAACGGACACATGTCAATCCAGCATCGGACAAGATCTGTGGCAGAACCTCCCTCTTACTCTCCATCTCCGTTTATTCTCCCTTGGTCAAGAGAAACCCATGGGAGTAATCAATGTATACAAAAATACAAGGGTAATCAAGAAAAGAAAAATGGAAAACTAAAAGAATATAATAAATAGAAAAATAAGAAAAACAAATTTGGCCTCTTTCTTGGTGCTTGTAAAGAGTTTATACATCACCTAGGTAAAACGCCCTATTTTTTAATCATCCAAAAAATTAAAATATTATTATAATCCTCCAAGAATAATATATCACCATTCAAACATGTTTGAATAAATTAATATTTAATTTATTAAATATTGAATATTTATTGAAAATTTAAATGGATATAAATTCCAAAAAACTCATTTCCTAGTGTAAACGCCATATTTTGGAATTCATGGAGTGGTAAGTGAAATTATATGAGATCATATGATAGGATAAATTACTATTTTCTCCTTTAAGACAACCTGGGAATAAAACGTTCAAAATATTTCTGATTTTCTCAACCTATAACTGTGTGGGTTATTACAATCTCCCCAACATAACACTTTTAACACCCCTAGTTGGAGTTATGTTCCTTTTTCTCATAGAATTTTAATCCTTTTGTGGTTTTTTTGGGTTTAGGGTGCATTTATTATTTTCTAAATGGATTTGGTAAGTGGATAGGATATTTTGGATCCACTAGAGGAAACAACACACCATAGTGGTGGGCGTGTTGTGTTGGGTGTATCCTTGTGAAACATAGGAAGGAAAAAACAGCTGGAATATTGGAATGTTTAGGGTCATTTTACCTTTGGAGACCCATTATGAGATATGGACATAGATTCCTAACCATTTCATGGTCTAGGTAATGGTGAGCCTAAAATAGCATGTTCTTTTAAAAAAAGGATGTGGTGGCTGGCCATGTCGCACTTCCTGGATGTCGAGTAGTCGAAGGAACCATGTATTGGTAGATACTACCAAGTCATGGTGGTGTTTAAAAACATTTTTAATTCACTGTTTCATGAGATAATTTTTTTGGTATAAGTTATGGATCTATATTTGATATTCTTGGGATAGTTTTAATGTAATTTTTGAATGTAAATTACCTTCTATAACCTCTTATCTCCCTATCATATGTATGTTCTTAAAACTAAATGAACCTAGGGTGATATTTAATATGTTTTACTTGGCTTTAGTATCAATGGGTGAACACTCTGTCACTCATTTTTTAGTGGTGAATGGTGGTTTCTTTATTACTCCATTATTTATGGAATTAGAAGGGATATATTTCTAAATTATCTTGCTATGATTTTCAATAAAACCCTCTATCATTCATCATTTTGAAAAAATTTAATTCCTTGGATTTTTATGTTATGCATTTCTTGTTTTAAAAATGGATTTTTTTTTTCAAGAAATCTTATTGAGCCTTGTGGAAGCCTTTTTTTAATGGTTTTGAGAATGAAATTTTTATTTCAATTCTTTTGTGAAAATTAAGAAATGTTTTGGTTTTGATAAGAATAATTAGGGAATATGGTCTTGTAATACATGGTGACATGTGTTTATATTGTATTTTAAGAGGCATTGTTGGTAATGACTTGGTTCTTGGTGTCATTCAAAAGGAAATTGGGGATTTATCACCCTGTGGTGACTTGGTGAAAGATGATATACTTTTCATGAGTATGGATTTTTCATTCATCATATGTGTGTGTGTGTTTGTGTGAAAAATGGGATGGGTATGCCAAGGGGAAGAAAAGAATGAATAAGGTGATGTAGTTTAATTTTTTTATTAAACAATATTTCTTATGGTAAACTTTTTTGATATTCTAACCCACTACTTTGTATAAACGGTGATTTAACTTGTTTCTAGTCCTAGTGGCATGTGTTTCAATGTCTCTTGGGTAAATTATATCAAGTATGATTACTCACCCCCTATATATTCACTTTATTTCATATTTAGATGTTATTCTTCATGAAACTGGTAAAGAAAACGTCTCATATTTATTTAGTGGGGAATTAGGATGATACATCCTTGGGATAGATTTTTAGATCTTGGAGTTACTATCATAGAGTGGTTGGAGTTATTCCACATTGGTTTTGTAGCATCAATACATCCTATAGATTTCATGAGTCATCTTGTTATAATTTTTCACTTCTAATCTGATATTATTTTTTTATTGGCTTGTATTTTGAGTTTCATTATTTATACTTGTTTATCATATAGTTGGTTTTGTTATTTTTATTTTTCTAGAAAATTAGTTTTAAAAAATGGTAAAATCATCCCCCTAATGTTTAGGTATTCCCATATAATTTTTTACCAGCCTTTGGTGTCTTGGGGACTTTACTTAAGGTCAGTAGAACCTCCGGCCAAGCCCAAGAAAAAGGGTTTGCTGGGGATGTTACTAATTTTATCAATCTTGGTCAATCCTTCATCTTGGGATGGTAGTAAGGAGATTGAAAATTTTAGAACATGAAAGGTATGTCATAAAAGGATATAGTTAACCTTTTATATTGAACTTAAAGTTACCAGGGTAGTCCATGTACCAGAGGTGTTTTAGACACCTATAGGTGTTTTTTCATCTCATCATCAGGGATTTAGTTGATGAGTGTATCATATCATGTATTATAAATGATACTTCCCATTAGGACTTCGTTACTCATGTTCTATTTGATAATTCATGGAAATTGGTTATAATGATCATTTTTTTAGGGTTTGTAATATTATATGCCTTCAATTTCAAGTTAGTGATGACTAATTGGTGTTTTATATCTATAGATATATGGAATTAGTTAAGTGACCTAGAAACCTTTTAGAAAAGGAAACTGAGAACAGGGTTACATATGAACCCCAGGTGAAGAAACATCATGTTCAATACATCATTCAAGATTTTAAAGCTATTGATAAGGGAAATTGAAATGAAGAACCATGATATGTAGATGATTCTATTTAGTTTCAGAAACAAATTCCACTAATATTTTATAAGGATTCAAAACCTAAGAAGAAATAGGTGTGGCTTAATAGAATTAACCATAATTTTTATTTCCTTGGAACACCAGTTGATATAAAGCTCAAGTTTTCAGTATAAAATCTATAATACCTTTCATGATAATAGTGGGATATATTTTTCCAAGAAAAAGTCAACCAAGTCCTTAAATGGGTAGGATTTGAAGAATTTTTCAATAAAAAACTTGATCCTTACACCTTGAATATAGTAAGAACAGTGGATTTCTTTAGCCTTAAGTAATAAAATATATATTTGATAGAGTATGTATCTATTTTTATGAACTTAGTTATATTTTCTCCATAACTAGCTTCTAGTGCATCCCTTAAGGAACAGATATTTGAGTTAGGAATGTAACCATAAATTCATTCTAATATAGTTGTAATCTATATTATTGATTATATATAGATTTTTAAAAGAGAAATGGTGGTGGAAGTGGTTATTACAGGGAATCATATGGGAGGAACTATGTTTCTCTACATGGGAACAGAAGGAAAATATAATGTTGGAACAAAGAGGTTGAGAGAAACCTACTTCCAAGGTGATGAAGCATCATAAAATCAAACCACTTGATCAATTAAATTTCCTCCAAGACACAGTAACAAGCCTGACTATTTCCAATGTGGTTCACTCAATCATATCAAGTGATATTGTATGGAACCACCTAGAGAATTTCAAAACTATAATAATATGGTACATCTATAGCATTATTTTCATAATGATACAAATTTAGTTGTTTAAAATACATCTCATGTATCTCATAAAACGTATGCTTCAACTAGATGATCACATTAGAATAGTTCTCATCCTCATAGCCAAGTGAACTAGAGAGATTCTCAGAACACCTTGACTCATCAGATAATTAAACCATAGTATGGAATTAAGGAACAAGTGGGCAGGTGATAATTAGTATACTACTAAGAATATTATGAAAAAAGACCAATCAGAGGTACCATTCTACATAACTAAACTTTTATTAAAGTTTTATTTGATACTGGTGCATCTCACTCTTTTATTTCATTATTTTTAATTCATCAAATGGGTTTTCATATCAAGATTATTACACACATAATGAGTATCAATACACCTTTTGAGAAGTGAGAGTGTATGGTATTTAAATTTACTTTTTTCAATAAAAATCGATAGAGAATAATTTTATTGGGACTTTTCTATTTTGGACACAGATGTCTTTGACTTGATCATAGGAATTGATTAGTTAGTTTCTTTCAAGTCCCATATTGATTATTATTTATGATTAGTAAAGTTTAAATCTCATAATGGGATGGTACATCTCTTTAAAGTAGAATTTTATATAAAGTCAAGAAGAGTGGTATCTTTATATAAAAAAAATTGGAACTATTTATTATCAATTATAAGCAGTCACCTTGGGGACTAATGAAATAATTGAGACAATTAATGTTTTTACCATTGTGTATTGCTATCATGATGTGTTTCCTGAATAATTCACTGGTTTTCCACCTGAAAGGAAATTATAATTTTTTATTGATATCCTTTTGAGGAAAAAACAAATTTCACTTCCATTATAGAGAATTTCATAAATGGAATTGAAGGGGTTGAAATTTTAATTGGAATAATTGGAAAGTAAAGGGTCTATATGACCAAGTATGTATCCTTGGGCTACTCCAGTTCATTTTTTTCAAGAAGGAAAATTGTTTATTTTGACTCTATGTTGATTATTATAAAGTGAATCAGGTTATGATTAAGAATAGATACCCATAACCTTGTATTAATGACCCTTTGATCAATTTAAGGGAGGTCAATAGTTCTATAAAATTTATATATTCTTATAATACCATCAAATCCAGGTTACATAAGAGTATATTTAAATAAATACTTTTAAGATTCGTTATGATAATTATGAATAAGTGGTCATGCCCTTTGGTCTTACAAATGAACTGTCATTTTTCATGGAATTGATGAATTTTATATTTCAATGGTACCTAGAAACTTTCATTGTTGTATTTTTTTATGCCCTTCAGGTGTATTTTTTAAGTCATAAAGAACATGAAGAACATTTAGATATTGTGTTGAGCATTTTTTGAGAGCATCGGTTATATGAAAAATTATATAAATGTGATTTTTGTATATAATAAGTTCACTTATATGTATTTTTCATTTCTAATAAAGGTGTATTAGTAGATATTTAAAAGATAGAAGTTGTTGTATCTTGTAAACTGTTTAAGAACTTCATTGAGGTACATAGATTTCTAGGACTAAAAAGTTACTATTGTCACTTTTTTTGGGACTTCTATAAACTCACATATCATATTAGAATGCTCATGAGAAAGGGAACTTCATTCTATTGGAGTGAATATTATCAATAATACTTTATTAAGCATAATGTAACTCTCACTTATTCACCCATTATTCTTTTTCCAAAACCTGGTAAGGGTTGTGTGGTTTATTGTTATTCATCTGAATCTGGAATCAGATGTTTTCTCATGTTAAGAAACCATGTGTTAGCTTATATATTACAATATTTATGAATTAATTATAATAATTATCTAACCCATGATTTTGAATTATATATGGTGTTTTATTCTTTGAAAAAAATGGCATCATTATCACTTAGGTGATAAATTCATTATATTCACAAACCAAAAATGTTTGAAACAAATTTTTTTGTAAAGATATTTAAACCTGAGACAAATATGATGGATGGAATATCTCTAGATTTTTCACTTTTAATTAGTTTATAAACATAGAAAAGACAATTTTGTGATATATTTTTTATGTTTAAATTCATACAATCAATTAAATAAAGAATCTCATGATTAGTGGCAATTGATGGCTATGATTTTTTATATGTCTTTATATTTAAATAAGAAAAATTATGTCATGGTTTTCTTTATGGTGACTCTAAAATGTAATTTGGATGAAAAAGTTAAGGATGCTCAAATATTGGATCCAGATTGTCTTAACAATATGTAAACACTCAATGTTGGGGAGACCATTAATGGATGGAAATGACATGGGAATTCTATTTTTATTTTTCAAGATCTGATAGTTGTTCCACTATATTTCCAAGAAAAAAAATATTTTTGTATACCACAATTTGAAATGTTATTCTCATCCTAGAATTTAGATGTTCTATAAGGAATTTAATACTCATTTTTGGTGGGGTGGAATGAAAAGGAAACTGGTAGAGTCTGTGATGAGATGCGTCACTTGTTAGCAAGTCAATGCTGAGAACTTGGGATTGGTTGGTATGTTGCAATATTTACCTATCCCAATTTGGAAATGGGAGTTCATAGCTATGTTTTTTTCATATGTCTAACAAGAATGATTCGGAAACACGATGTCATATGGGTGATTATGGATCAGCTCACAAAGTTGGCTAACTTCATACCTTTTCCTGAATTCAATATGAAGGAATACTTGGAAAAACTCTATATTTAGAAAGTCATAAAGTTTCATGGAATACCATTTTCTATCATCTCTTACTAAGATCCTCATTTTACCGCTTAGATTTTTTTATCTTTATAAGTAGATCTAGGTACGCAGTTGACTGTGAGTATGTATTATCATCCTCAAATGGGGGGGAAATCAAAATAGATAATCCAAATGTTTGAATACATGATCTAATATTGTTCTACAAGTTTCATAGGTTCCTGGGAAGATCATTTACTATTAGTAGAGTCCTTGAATAATAATACCTATTAGGAGTTGATACATATGGATCCTTTCAAAGAATTATATGGTCATCTTTATTGGTATCAACTATAATAAATAGAGACTAGAAAAACTTCATTGTTGGTATTGAGCCTCATTAAAGAGATGATTGAGAGAATTCAGATGATCAGGTTAAGGATGGAAATGATTCAAAGTCATCATAAATATTATGTGGATCATCTCCATCAACCATTATCATTTTATGTGGGATATCATGTGTTCTTTAAAGTATCTCCAAGGCTATTCCATCGATATTTGGGTAGGAAAGTTAAATTGTCTCCTCAGTACATCAAAACTTTTGAAATACTGGGACAAATTGCTTATGTGGCTTATTAGTTGAATTTACTACCTATTTTATCTTTGTAAATAATATATTTCATGTATCTTAATTGAAAAAAATGTTAGGATGATCATGAACATGTGATTCAAGGAGCTCACATTGATCTTGCACCAGATGCTACTTTGAAGTTTCAAGGATTGAATAACAACTGAGAAGGGGGGTTGAATCAGTTGTTAAACTTTTTATAAGTTTTAAAAATTTAAGAAACTTAACCCTTGCAACCTATTAAAATTTATTTCCTTATTAACCTTTATCAATAAACTCAAGCATACAATAAAGTTAAAGTAAGAAAGGAATACAATATTTACAAGGTTAGGCCTCAATAAGAGAACTTACGTCCTTGCCAGAGCCACTCCCATGGGTCTATGGAAATCAACTATAATAAATAAGTGAATAAAACTTGTGACAGCTCCTGTTAGACACTTTCTATATCCTGATAGGAAATATTATACTGACTCTCATCATTTTACAATGTTTTCTTAGAGAAAAAATGAGCCAAACACAAGAATAAGAACTTTGTTGAAGCTGCTCCACAAAAGCTCACTCTGAATCTCCAGTCCGGTTTTCTTGAATCCAATTTTCTAAAACTGATTTTCTCAGCAAGGTAATGATGGTTCCAATTTCCTTCTGCTAAAAACTCAAGAAAACTTCTTCAAGATAATTCTTATCTTCTTAGAAAGGTAAGATGATTCTGATTCTCTTCTTCTCAAACACTCAAGAAAATTTCTTCAAGATGGAAGGAACGTTTCACTTTGAATTCTCCAGTTCTCCGCCTTTTCCACGTGTGTGTGAAGTTGCAAATGAGTGAATTATCTAATCACATATTTATAGGAAATTCAGAAAACAAAGGTAGGAATCTTGAAAATCCTTTCCGCTTCCTCAAATCTCAAAAACTCCACAACTCTCTCGCATTTAATCTTCAATCTTTGACTTCTTCAAATCTCCTTAAATTTCTCTGAGATTTACAAAAAGTTGAAATTCAGGTTTTCTTGAACTCTTCATATCTTTCTCAGAATGATAAAGCTGGATCTTGGTTCTGATTTTCTCAAAAGCTTTCTCAAAAAACAGGTTCCAAATTGTGCAGAAAATAGGTTCTGAATTACTGAGAAATAAGGTTCTGAATTGGGTAGAATTCAGGTTCTGGTTTTCTCAACATGTTTCTAAAAATTTTCATTCCTCTTTTCTCAACATTTTTCTTAGAATTTTCATTTTGAATTTCTCATCATGCTTCTCAGAATTGTCATAAGGTTTAGAATTCAGGTTCTAGACTTTTCTTGATCTTACTTTAACTTCTTAAACTCTTCAATCTTCTTGAAAAACCTTTTCTTTAAGAAACTTTTCATTCTCTAAGGAACTTTTCCTTATCTAAGTAAGTTTTTTGTAAGAAACATTTACTTAATCTCAACAACATCCTCAGTTTTCAGGATCCAAATTTCATAAAAACATACCCAGAAGTAGGGTCCGGGTTTCCTCATAAGGTTTCTCAAAAATTCAGGTTTTGAAATCAGGTTCAGGTTTTCAGTTTCAGAAATCAGGTTCTGATTTTTTGGTTTCAGAATCAGGTTTTGGTTTTTAGTTTTAGGAATAAGTTTCTGGTTTTTAGGTTCAGGAATCAGGTTCTGGTTTTTAGGTTTAGGAATTAGGTTCTGGTTTTTAGGTTCAGGAATCAGGTTCCGAAAACAGGTTCTGGTTTTCAGGTTCAGGAAACAGTTTCCAAATTTTCTCATGAATTAGGTTCAGAAATCAGGTTCTGGATTTCTAGGTTTAGGAAATAGGTTCTGGTTTTCAGGTTCAGAAAATAGGTTCCGGATTTTAGGTTTATAAATCAGGTTCTGGATTTCTAAGTTCAGGAAACAGGTTCTAGTTTTCAAGTTTAGGAAACAGGTTCTGAATTTTCTCATAAATCAGGTTCAGAAATTAGGTTCTAGATTTCTAGGTTTAGGAAATAGGTTCTAAAAATAGTTTCTGGTTTTTAGGTTCAGGAAACATGTTCCGAATTTTCTCATGAATCGGGTTCAGAAATCAGGTTCTGGATTTCAAGGTTCCAGAAACAGGTTCCGAATTTTCTCAGAATTTTACTTAGTGAAAATCGTCAAACCTCTTCACCATTTATTCAAAAGCTTTTATCATGAAACTTTTCATGATTTGTGAGAAATTTTATATCAGAAAATCATTTTCTGATTTGGTTTAGAATGTTTGAGACACTTTCTTAACTTCTGGCTTCTTATTCTTCAACAACATCCTCTTTAGGAAAATCTTCAACAGCCAGCAACTTCAATATTCTGTAACTCAAAAAAACATTCTTCAAAAAAAGAGTTAGTTTTCAAAAAATACAAAACCTTGTTAAAACAAAACACCACAAAGGTTTTTCAATCTCCCCCTTTGGATTTGTTTTCAACCTTTATTAACAAATTTTCTCTTCTAAAAAATTTCACATCTCAAGTTTGTGAACTTTACCAAAACATATCCTTTCTCAAAAAGATAGTGTTCTGACACCACACTACTAGATAAAGTAATGTTTTTAAAGGATTTCCATACCATAGTGACATGAAAATTTTGTGGCCATGTAAGGATAAACTTCACCTTACTCAAACTCCCCCTTAACTTTTATCTTTCACTTTCTCACTTTTCTTTTCCTCTCTCATTTTTCTTTCTCTCTCCCCCATTATATGATAACCACTGCTTTAGATGCATAACTGAAATCCAACTAAACATTGTTACTTACTCTCCCCCTTTGTCAACATAATCCAAATCATGGTGGGGGAGGCTTCCTTTTAAGTTTTTAGGAAGTCATGGGAGTAGGTTGAACCTAGAGTTGCAGCCTTAATTCAACAAACCTTTCCTTTGACATCTCTTTTGTAAAAATATCAGCAATCTGATACTTTATTGAAATATATTCCATTAAGACTTATCCATTAGTAGATTTCTCTTTAAAAAAAGTGATACTTTATATCGATGTGTTTTGATCTTGAATGTTGAACATGATTCTTAGAAAGATCAATAGCACTTTGATTATCACAGAGTATCTTTAAAGGTTTAGAAACTTTCACTTTCAAATCTTCCAATTGAACCTTTATCCACATCATTTGAGTACAAGCCTGAGTGGTTGCAACATATTCAGAATCATTTGTGATTAAAGTTACTGAACTCTGTTTCTTACTGTTCCAACTCACACAGCATTCCCCTAAGAAAAATGTTCCTCCTGATATTGATTTCCTATCATTACAATCACCAGCCCAATCAACATCGATATAACCATGAAACTTTATCTCATTGTTTCTATTGTATAAAAACTCATGTGATGTTGTTCCTTTAACATATCTCAGAATCCTCTTAACTTCCAACATGTGTGATTATTTTGGATTACTTTGATACTGAGAACATAGAGTTACAGCATAAGAAATATCTGGCCTTGAAGCTATAAGATAAAGAAGAGTTCCTATCAACTATCGAAAATATTTCTGATTCACATTGTTCCTTGATTCATATTTACTCAACTTTGTGCCCACTGAGATAGGATTTGAAACTTCCTTTGATTCTTCCATCCCAAACTTATTTAACAATTCCTTGACATACTTTTCTTGGGATAATAAATTGTAGTTTTCTTATTGTTGAACTTGTAAGACGTGGAAGAAAGTTAATTCTCCCAACATTGACATTTCAAAAAAAAATCTTCATCTCTTCAGCAAACTCTTCACAAACCTTTTCTTCATCTCCAGAAAAAATTATATCATCCACATAAATGATTACAATTAAAGTTCCAGATTTAACATCTTTAACATACAAGTTGTTATCAAACTTTCCTTTAGAGAAGTTCATCTTTCTCAGAGAATTTTCAAGCTTTGAATACCATGCTCATGGAGCTTGTTTCAGCCCATACAAGGCTTTCTTCAATTTTCAAACTTTTTTTTCATCCTCATCAAGTAAAAACCCACAAGTTTTTTCAATGTGAACTTATTCCTCAATCTCACCATTTAAGAAAGTTGAATTTACATCCATCTGATAAAGCTTGTAATTCCGATGAGCATCCACTGCAAGAAACATTATAATAGTTTCAAACCTTGCAATGGGGGCAAAGGTTTCATCAAAATTCACACATTCCACTTGTACATATCTTTTACACACAATCCTTTCTTTGTTTCTTGTAACTTCTCCATGATCATTCAATGTATTTCTGTAAACCCACTTGGTTCCGATAACATTCTTATTTTCTATCATGAGAACAAGTTACCATGTTTCATTCTTCTCAGTTTGATCCAGTTCTTCATTCATAGAATCCACCCATTCTTTATGTTGAATAGATTCTAAAACTGATTCTGGTTTAACTTTTGAGATAAGGGAAGTCTGATTTTCTAATCTTAACTTCCTTCTTGTATGAACTAGAGCCTTCTGATCCCCAATAATATTTTCATATTCAACATGTTTTTATAAGGTAGGAAAACTCACATTTCCTTTCCCTACACCACTTTCTTCACCATGTGACTCATCTGAGTCACTTTCACTCTAGTGGGGATTCTCTGATTTATCTTCCTCAATATTCTTAACAAATTCTATGAAGGAACTTGGATTTTCAAATACCTTCAAATAATATGAGTCCACTAACTTTTGTAAACGTTTGTTACAACATTTTTAACTTATTCTATTCAGTGAATAACCCATAAATATTCCTTCTTCATCTTTCTCATCAAACTTTCCTAATTCCAGATTTTTTATTTTGAGCAAGCATGGTCTTACAAAAACTTTAAAGTATTTAAAAGAATTTTTTTTGTTATAAAACATCTTGTAAAGAGTCATGTTGGTTTCCAATATCAACAAGCATCTATTTTGAACATGTACAGTAGTGATAACAACTTCTCTCCAAAATAATTTTGAAAGTTTGTATTCTGATAACATACTTATTCTCATTTCCACCAAACTTCTATTTTTCCGTTTTGCTACTCCATTTTGTTGTAGATTATAGGGAGCACTATACTGGTGTTTGATACCATGCTTCCTTAGATACATTTCAAAAGCATTGCTTGTGAATTCGGTTCCGTTTTATGTTCTCAGCTTCTTTATGGAAGCTCCCAGTTCTTTCTCAACATCTCTTCTAAAGAATTTAAACATTTCAGTAGCCTCTGAATTATGCTTCATGAACATGATGTTTGTCATCAGAGTGAAATCATCAATAAAAGTGATAAAGTATAAATCTTATTTTGTTGATTTATGTCTCATTGTCCCACATAGATCATATTAAATAATCTTAAGTGGTTTGTCAGATTGAATCTCAACTCTTTTATGACTTATGTTAGTCATATTTCCTTTCTAGCAAGTAATACAAACATCTTCATCTCTTCTTTTTAGTTCTGGGAAATTTCAAACAGCATCAACTTTAGAAAGATTACTCCTGTTCTTCTGCCCAAGGTATCCAAGTCTTCGATGCTACAACTTGTTTTCATCTTTATCACTCAAAAAACAAGAGTTATTGGATTATCTAATTTGAAAGAGATTCATGCTGGTTCTTTCTCCTGTTGTCATCACTTTTCCATTTTTCACACTTTTGATGATACAAGAATCGTTTCTGAAGATAACTTCTTTTCCATCATCACAAAGTTGACTTACACTAATTAAGTTATGTTTTATCCCATCAAAAATCAATACTTCCTTAGATTTCAGTTTCTCTGCTTCAATCTTTGTCATTCTGATTCCCTTAATTTTTAAGGAACTATCATTGCCGAAAGTAACCGCTCCTCCATCATGACATTCAACATGTTACAAGATTTTTATATCACATGTCATGTGTGAAGAACAACCACTATCAAGAATCCATGGTTTGTTCCCCTTAATTTCATTCAAAGTTGTCTCAACAACAAAAGATCTCTCATCAACCTTCTTATTCTCATCTTTCTTTTCTTTCTTATCATAAGAAAATTGTTCTAAAAGGAGAGTCATACATCATTCGGCATGATGTATAGACTGATCACATCTTCCACTAACTTCTTTCAAACATTCAAATTGATTCTTTGTTGGAATGTTTCTTACATCTTGATAATTCACCTATTCCACTTTCTATGAGTACGGAGAGTTACTCATTATTATTTCACTATTTCTTCCACTTTTCTCAAAACTTCTTTTGGGTAGAGATAAATTGTGCCAAAAATTATAGCCTTTATGCCCATATATTCTACAACACTAGAAATATCCATCAAATATTTATTTCCTATTAAAGAATGATCTTTCTTTCTAGAAACTTTGTTGAGGTTGATAACTTTGTCAGCTCTAGAAAACTCAGGATTTAGGACATCTCTTCTTTTGAGTGATTTTTTTACTTTTATAGGATTGATAGGTTTCTCACATCCTTTCTCCACCCAAGATTTAGTAATACTTTTTTTATAACCTGAAATGTTAGAAGAATCATATAAAACATTATTTTTGATAGGAGAATATTTCACCTGATTCTCATGGTAAGCCTTCTCAATAATCTTGGAAGTCTCAGCTTTTACTTTAGTGGCTTTGTGGAAGTTTTCATTTATCTTCCTTAGGGTAATTTCGGATTCAATAACTTTTGATTACAACTTGTTGATCTCTTCTTCTTTAGTTTCTAGCTTCTTGCTAAGATCCTCAATAATCTTTCCTTATTCAACAATTCTAAGTTTATAACTTAAAATTTCTTGAATGTATTCATCTTCCTTCTTGGTAACATCTTTACTTCCATCGTGAAATTATTCATGATTTTTCTTCATCACATGAATTTCTTTCTTATGAGATTTGTTTTACTCAAGACATGCAAGAATTTTGGATCTTATCTGATATTCTCTATAAGATTCTTCGCCACTTTATTCACTCTCTAAGGAAACATTTGTTTTCTCAACTTTTGCAATAAAGGTTCTAAATCTTTCTTTACTTTCATCTTCTGAGGAATCATTGTTAGATTATTTTGATTCAACCTTCTTGCTCAACATACTTCTTTTATTTCCATAAAACTTCTTCTTGAATTCTTTAGAAGTCTTCCCTTATTTTTCATTCTTGTTATACTTATTACATTGAGGATTCTCATTAGAAACATATTGATATTCTCCAACTTTCTTCTTAGGGAAATTCATTGCAAAGTGTCTGATTCCACCACACTCAAAACATTTGAGAGGAAGTTTACCTTCATACTTTCCTCTTCCTCTTCGATAGTTATTGGATATGAGAGACATAATTTGTTCATTCAACTCTTCATCTTCCTTATCAATATACTCACAAGGATCAGCTTCATCATCATCTTGGATTTTCATCTTTCTCATAGCTTCAAAATCCATTTCATCTTTCATCTTCTTCTTAAGGATTGGATCGTTTTTTATTTCATAAGAAATAAGAAAGTTATGCAATTCATTAAGAGATAAATCATCCTTATCATATAAACCTGAAATTTTAGAATCAAACATGTCTAGAAAGTTTCTCATAAGTTTCTTCACAATTGTAGAATCTTCCAAGTCTTCTCTGAATCCCCTGATGTTGCATACAATTTCATTAACTCTGGTGAAGTATTTGTCAATTTTTTCATCATCTCTCATCCCGATGTCTTCAAACTTACTATGCCAGATTTGTAGCTTGGCCTCCTTGACTTTTGTATTTCCTTTGAAAACACTTTTCAGCTTGTCCCACATGCTTTTTGATGTTGTGAGACCCATCACCTTTTGATAAAAATAATTTGATAAGGACGTGAGAATGGAATTTCTAGCCTTTCCATAAACATCTATGTTTCTATTATTAACAAACGTCAGAGGATAATTTTTCTCAATAGGTGGAAATCCAGTAGTAGCAACATCAACAACTTCAAGGCCAAGAGATAGGAGATAAGTAATCAACCTATTTTTCCATCCATAATAATTATTTCCATCGAATGTAGGAATTCTTCTACTGTTGATAGAATTGATATTCTCCATGATAAGGATAAAACAAGGGAACCTGCCTCTGATGCCACTTGAAGTTCTAAGGATCAAATAAAAACTGAGAAGGGGGGTTGAATCAGTTGTTCAACTTTTTATAAGTTTCAAAACATTAAGAAGCTTAACCCTTGAAACCTGTTAAGATTTATTTCCTTATCAACCTTTATCAAGAAACTCAAGAATGAAAGAAAGGTAAAGCAAGAAATTCACACAATATTTAGAAGGTTAGACCTCAATAAAAGAACCTATGTCCTTGCCATATCCACTCCCATGGGTCTATGGAAATCCACTATAAAAAATAAGTGAATACAACTTGTGTCAACTCCCATTAGACACTTTTTATCTCTAAATATGAAATATTATACTGACTCCCATAATTTTACAATGTTTTATTAAAGAACAAATGAGACAAGAAAAAAAATAAGAACTTTGTTGAAGTTTCTCCACAAAAGCTCACTCCAAATCTTCAGTCTGGTTTTCTTGAATCGGATTTTCTGAAACCGGTTTTCTCAGCAAGGTAATGATGGTTATGATTTCCTTCTGTTAAAAATTCATGAAAAATTCTTCAAGATAATTCTAATATTATTAGCAAGGTAATATGATTCTGATTCTCTTCTTCTCAAACACTCAAGAAAACTTCTTCAAGAAGGTATGAATGTTTCACTTTGAATTCTCTAGCGCTCCACCTTTTCCACGTGTGTGTGAAGTTGCAAATAAGAAAATGAACTGAGCATGTATTTATAAACAATTCAGAAAACAAAGGCAAGAATCTTGAAAATCTTTCATGCTTCCTCAAATCTCAAAAAGTACACAAATCTCTCGCATTTAATCTTCAATCTTTGACATCTTCAAATCTCCTTAAATTTCTCTGAGATTTACACAAAGTTGAAATTTGGGTTTTCTTGAACTCTTCATATCTTTCTCAAAATGATAAAGTTGGATCTTGGTTCTAATTTTCTCAGAAGCATGCTTAGAAAATAGCTTCCAAATTGTGCAGAAAACTAGATTTAAATTACTTAGAAATGAGGTTCTGAATTGGGAAGAATTCAGGTTCTGGTTTTCTCAAAAAGTTGCTCAGAATTTTCATTCCAGTTTTCTCAACATGTTTCTCAGAATTATCATTCTAAATTTCTCAACATGTTGCTCATAATTGTCATAAGGTTCAGAATTCAGGTTCTGAACTTTTCTTGATCTTACTTTGACTTCTTCAACTCTTCAGTCTTCTTGAAAAACCTTTTCTATAAGAAAATTTTCTTTCTCTAAGGAAATTTTTCTTATCTAAGGAATTTTTTTGTATGAAACATTTTCTTAAGCTCAACAAACTCCTTAGTTTTCAGGATCCGAGTTTCCTAGAAAGGTACCCAGAACTAGGATCCGGGTTTCCTCATAAGGTTTCTCAAAAATTCAGGTTCCAAAATTAGGTTTTGGTTTTCAGGTTCAGAAATCAGGTTCTGGTTTTTAGGTTCAGAAATCAGTTTCTGGTTTTTAGGTTCAGGAATAAGGTTCTAGTTTTTAGGTTCAGGAATCAAGTTTTGGTTTTTAGGTTCAGGAATCAGGTTATGGTTTTTAGGTTCATGAATCATATTCAGAAAACTGGTTCTAGTTTTCAGGTTCAGGAAACATGTTCTGAATTTTATCATGAATTAGGTTCATAAATCTGGTTCTGGATTTCTAGTTTCAGGAAATAGGTTCTAGTTTTCAAGTTCAGAAAACAGGTTCTGAATTTCAGGTTCATAAATCAGGTTCTGGATTTCTAGGTTCAGGAAACAGGTTCTGGTTTTTAGGTTTAGGAAACAGGTTCCAAATTTTCTCATTAATCAGGTTCTGAAATCAGGTTCTGGATTTCTAGGTTCAGGAAACAGGTTCTGAAGATAGGTTCTGGTTTTCAGGTTCAGGAAATAGGTTCTGAATTTTCTCATGAATTGGGTTCAGAAATCAGTTTCTGGATTTCTAGGTTCAGGAAATCGGTTCCAAATTTTCTCAGAATTTTGCTTAGGGAAAATTGTCAAACCTCTTCACCATTTCTTCAACAACTTTTATCATGAAACCTTTCATGATTTGTGAGAACTTTAAGATCATAAAATCATTTTGTGATTTGGTTTAGAAAGTTTGAGAAACTTTTTTAACTTATGACTTCTTATTCTTCAACAACATCCTCTTTAGGAAAATCTTCAACAACCAGTAACTTCAACATTCTATAACTCAAAAAAAATATTCTTCAACAAAAGAGGTAGTTGTTAACAAATACAAAACCTTGTTAAAACAAAACACCAAAAAGGTTCTTTATACTTTGATACATGTTTTGATATATATTTTTGATAGATAATAGAAATTTTTACATGGAAATAGTATATGTTTGATGAAATATTTATAGAAGCATGGTCAGATTCAAAAAGATTCATTGGAATAGGAAGACATTATTTTGAAACAATGGCTTGAGCTCTTCCAAAGAAACACCAATTTTCAGCTTCTTGAGGAAGGAAATCCTAATGGTGAGGAGAATATAACACCCCTAATTTGAGATATATTCCTTTTATCCTTGTTTTTTAATCCTTTTATTGCGTTTTTTAGGTTTAGGGGGATTTGGTTAGTTTCTTAGAGGGACTGGGAAGTGGTTAGAATATTTTGGGTCCACCATGGGCAACAACACACCATGGTGGTGTGTCTGTTGTGCTAGGTGTTTCCTTGTATAACACAAGGATGATAAAATAGATGACTGGTGGGTATGATTGGTTTCATGGAACCCTTAGATACCCATTTTTAAACACATACAGAGAGGCCCCACCACATCATGTAATGATGTGTGGTGGGACAAAAATAGACAATGTTTTTTCAATTTGTCATGGAAGCTAGTTGTGTCATATCTCTTGGATGTTGAGTGATCAAAGGTACCATGTTGTGGTGAGAACCTCTAGTTTTTTATGATGGTTAAACCCATTTTTATTTTGACATTTCATGTACCATGTTTTGGGGGAGAAGTTATGGATCCATAATCAATTTTCTTTGCAGTGTTTTGATGTGGTTTCTAATTGTAAATCACCTTTTATAACTTCTTCTCTCCATCACCTCTAGTTTTTCAAACTAAATGAACCCAAGGTTATCTTTTAGATGTTTTGACTCAACATGAGGATCTATGGGTGAACTCTCTCTCTCTCTCTGTTTTGGGTAGTGAAATTGATCATAAGAGTTAGGCGGCTTCTTTATCACTCCATTATTTCTAGAATTTGAGGGCTTATATTTCGAAACCATCATTCTATGATTTTCAACAAAGACCTTTTGTTTTTATTGGTCGAAAAATATTAGGTTCCTTGACTTTTTATGTTATATACTAATTGTTTTAAAAATAAATTGTTCTTATAAGAAATCTTTTTGACCCTTGTGTAAGCCTCATTTTAATGGTTTGAGACTGAAATGTTTATTCCAATAATTTTGTAAAAATTAAGAAGAATAAAAAAAATATGGAATATGTTCTAAGAATACATGGCAATGTGTGTTCATATTTCATTATATGAGGTATTTTTGGTATGGACTTGGGGCTTTGTGTCAGACTAGAGGCGTGTGGGGATTTATCACCTTGTGATTACTTGGTGAAGGATGAGAAACTACTCATGAGTATAGATCATTCATTCAGCATGCATGTATGTGTGTGCATGTGAAACATGGGATGGGTATTCCAAGTGGAATAAAAGAATGAAAAAGGTTATTTAGTTCAAATTTTTTTCTTAAACTGTATTTATTATGGTAAACTGATTTGATATTCTCACCCAGTGTTTTATATAAACTATAAGACAACTTATTTCTGGTCCTAGTGGTGTGTGTTGGGAGGTCACTTGTGTAAAATCTACTGGGTGTGATTACTAACCCCCTACATATGCACTTTGGTACATATGTAGATATTATTATTAATGACATAGGTAAGGTAAATGTATAATATTTCTCTACTGGAGCATCATGATTCTACTTCCTCAGGATGGATGTTTGGAGCATAGAGTTTCTCTCATGAAGTGGTTGGAGTGACGCCACATATGAGTTTCTATTTTGAGACATCCTTCATATTTATTGAGTCTTATTATTTTACTTTTCCCAGCTACTCTAATATTACTGTTCTATTGTACTGACATTTGAGTTTTATTTTTTAAACTCATGCATTGTTTTTTTATTTTTTCTTGATAGGTTGTGTTAAAAAGAGGAAAAATAATCCCCTAATGTTTAGGTGATCCTTTTACTTTTACTTTTCAGCCTTTATTGTCTTAGGGATGACACTTGAGATTGGTAACACCTATGACCCAACTCAAGATAATAGATTTGGTGGTTATGTTACAATGCTTCTTACACTTAAGAATCCTCAGTGGTCAACTAGCCGCTATTGGCCCACCCTGAGCATCGACACAACTGATGATACCATGACCATCGACTAACTACTCTCAAAACTTCTACAACTCTCCCAACATGAGAGGAATTCAACCAAAACTTATTTTATGATCCCCGCCATAGGAGTAACCTTATCTTCACCTTATAACCATTGTTATCCCCCATGGCCCACACTCCATCTGTCACTAAACGTAATTACTAGAAGTGGATGACTCACTCGCACTAGAGCACTAGCCAAAAAAATAGAAACAATTTCCCATCCCCAAATTACTGGGAATAGAAACCTCCACATTCAACAAACCACTTAAAATGAGGATCACTTCCTTCAATAGAAAATGGTGAGCTCCACAACATAAATATTTCCTTACATCACTCTATAAGATCCAACTTCGACAGGTACACCATGACTACGCCACTCAGTTTACCTCAAGACCCAAACAATTCTCAAATGACACACATCTCGTCCATTAAACAAAACCATAGATCAACCAAAACTGCATAGAACACATGAAAACATACCTTCACTCCAATGCACAATAGGAATCATTATTACATGAAAAAAATCCTAAATATCATAGGATAATAGCCTAAACCACTAACCATACACTTCATAGAGGTCATTTCTAACAAACCAGTTCACCCTCAGCCCTCCTCTTCAAAATTGATGCATCTCCCCCATTAAAAGATCAACCACATAACCACCCTCCACTCGGGAATCAATGAAAATCCATAATCATCCAACCATGCTCTCACCACACTAGCCAAAGTGCAACAAAAATAAACAAGGCCATGAAACCAACCAAACATATACTCTCAAGATAACCATTAAACCAAGAGCACTCCAAGTTCCCCACCTCTCAATCACTAGGCATCCTCATTCCTAACCAAAATCACCTCCAAACAAAAAAATATCCTAGTGATATTAGACAATTATGGACCCCACAAAAAAGAATATTAACCATTCCCACCCAAGACACTTATGATTGTAGGCACACAAACCCACTGCATGACCTGGAAGAACGTGTGAGGTGAGAAAAAAACTCTCTCCCCATCAACATGAACTAGGAACATTAGGGAAACCTCAAACTCATAGAAACTTGAGACCGATCAAAAAATATCTCAGGTATATTTTCCCTCATTGAGCCACCAATAGCAGCAGCAGGGTATCTAGAACCTGTACCGACCCACAAGGGTTACCATGAGTCCCTTGATAAAGATAATGAATCTCCATCACTAGTGAACATCTCTCCGATGGATTGACCTGGTCTATAATTATAATAAAATATAGAGACTCAGTTTATTTTAGTAGAATGCAACCATAATGAAACCATGAATCTGTATGGAATAATTCCATAGAGGTTGTTGTTGACACTTTAAACAACTGAACATCCATATTCATTTAAATCACACATAAAAAACATGTCATGTGAATCCTATGTGCCTATAATTATTCAAGAATAATGTCCTCTTCTCCAAAGGATAAGATCCAAAAATCATAAATCATAAATATATAATCATAAGTGTATCACACAAGGTGAAATCACAAAACTATAAAAATGAAAATCAAAAATAGTAATCCCATGACTTGGAAACTTATACTTCCTATGGGTAAATATATTTGAAACATAATATTCTAATATCCATCATGCATTCTAAAACATTCCTAAACCACATTTCTACCAACTCCCTGAATCACAAAACCAAATAGCTCTGAAACCATTTATTAACTAACCAGATTGGGTATACTGATGAGTTCATTTTATGCATGAAATATTTTTAAATTTTAATTATTAAATGTCTTTTTTTAATTATCTAGACCCGTGTTTTAATTGAAAATATTTATTTTTGTCTATTTTTATATTTAATTTACATTTTAAGAAAAATAAATAAATAATGAATTAAAATACTTATTTGCAATGTCTTTTTACTATTTTCATGTTCATTTTTTAGGATGGAATTTCCTAGAGGGAGTTTACCTAAAAATTAAGCCAGCCCAATTAACCCTCAACTTATGGGCCAAAATCCAATAAATCCCATGGGGAAGGCCTGCATGAGAAGAGATAAGAGGAAAGATTGTGCTACTTAGTGTAGGGGAAAGAGCTTTCAAGGCACAATAGGGTATGGGCCAACCCTATGTGGTGGAAGGAAGATAAAATAAGCAGTAGTGGGTGGCCTGTAGTAGTGTAGGGGGGTCATCCCACACTGATCGAACTTGTTAGAGTAAAGAAGAGATATGTTAACTGGTATAGTGGATGGATTCTACTCATAGTTTCAATGTGAGATGTGAGAACATGGGACACTATTCATAATTACAAAAGTGACATGTTTTCGCTTTGGCTCTGCATCACTCATCCTCATTCATTATAGATCCTCAACTATCACCACTCAACATCACCAGACCATCATTGGAGCCACTAGAAACCACTATAAAAACCACCTAGGAATATCAGGCTTGAGCTTAAAGCCACTACTGATTACTATAACCACCATGGATAACCTATATAACCTTGGATGACCACCATGGATATTTTACTAAAGAATAATGAATCTGGTATGGCTGGCTTAGAAGAATATTTGCCACCATTGTTAAATTGAGACCCACTATGTTGCAGGCTTCGCCTTTATAGAATAGTGTATAAAGGGGATCCTGAAATGAAAGCCACTACACTATTGTGTTGGCATTGTGTTGTTGGTTGGTTGATAAACATGTTTTTTTTCTATGCCAACCTATAATGTAGTTATGGAGGCTTAGAATTTTTAGACAAAGGATGCATAATGAGTTTGGTACTGGTGGCTTGGATTCCATCAACTCTGCAAAATTTTTATATACATCTATTTTTTTGGGTTGGTGTTTGATTGTACTACTATAAATATTTATGTCATGTGTGTTTTATTTCATCATAAATGATAGGAAATAAAATCATGTGTTCTTGCTGTTATTTTATTCCTGTGAATTTATCAAGATCACCTCCAGTGATCTGTGTATGATTCTTCTATCCTTGATCCTCCATCAGTGGTATTAGAGCCTGGTTGAAGGTGACTTGAGATGAGAGATATCCAAGAGATCTTATTCATATTTCTTGCACTACTAAAGGGTTTTGTCATCAGACAACATAGGAAGAATATGATCAACAGTATGTAGAGTGTGTAAGTTTTTTTATCCTCAAATTGATTTTTATTTTTAATTTTCAAAAGGACGTTTCAATTTGTTAAAATATATTTTGTCTTTTTTATTTCTCACATCCCACTCCCTACCCCAACACTTCATCTCTCTATCATAAAAAATCACTTTTTTTTCTTCATTATTCACTCCATGCCTCCTTTATTCCTCTTGTCACCCAAAAAAATCCTTTTCCACCCAAAAAAGAATCTCATCTGGGTTTTTTCCTCCACCCATATCATGTGTTACAAAAAAAATTAATATGTTATAATTCTAAAAAAAATCAATCTGACTATCCAAAATATTGGGCAATCTTTACTTCTAAACAAATAATATATATATAGCAATTTATAACTCCATAAAAAAATCCACTCTTCTAGATATCTTCATCTATTTTTTCATCAAAAAATATTTTGTCTCCATGGTGAATGCATTTTCACAAGCTGTGATCCTAAAGATAACAAAAAACAATTAAAATAATTGGTAAATCCAAATACATGTGCTCCTTGGCACCCATGACATCATGGAAATCATGGAGGACAAATACACCGAGCTAGAATTCAAAGCAGTGGAGGCTGCCCTACCACATGTTCAAAAAACCACTCTTTAGGTTGAACAAATGCAGGATTGAAAAGAGAAGTCATGCATTTATCAAGGCCTTGATGAAGAAACTTACTAAATAATCACTTCATTGAAATCATCAAATGAGATCTAGGACACTCTTCGCAAATCATTCCAAGTCACTGACAAAGTGAAGTGGATTCGACTTCATTCTCTACGAGGTGAGTTCAAATCCCTATTTATGAAAACTTATGAAACTGTTTCCAATTATCATACTCATTTAATTGTTATGGTGAACCAACTATGAAGAAATGGAGAAGATATTGCTGACATGTGGGTATGTGAGAAAATTTTGTGATCTCTTGATCCAAAATTTGATTACATAGTCATTTCCCTAGAAGAAACAATGGACCTTGAGATTATCTCTATCGAAGAACTTGTGGGGTCTCTTCAAGCCCATGAATTGAAGGTGTACCAATAAATCACTATAAATTTAGTAGAGTATTCCCTGAAATCAAAGGTGTATCTCAAAAACTCTGAAAATCAGTAAGGGGGGACATCTCTATGAAACTAAGGCAGAGGATTCCATGGACAAAAATTTGATCCAAGAAGAGGAGGAGGAGGATGACATGGTGGAAGAAGTATAACTTGAGAAGGTCATGAATATCAAACCTATAATCCATGATAATTTGGACAAAGAAGAAGGGGAGGATACAATAATATCCAACAAGACAAAAGAAACATTCAATGCTATAATTTTCAAAAATATGGACATTATAGAAATGAATTTTGGTACAAAAAAATCCATGGAGAATGACATTGAGGAGTCACATATTGTCTAAGTAGAAGATCCTTTTGACTAGTCCCATGTGTTGATGGAACAGAAATAAACACAAAATCAAGGTTTGTGGTATCTTGACTATGGAGCTATCAACCACATGATAGGGAACAAACACTTTTTTACGAACCTGGATTAGAGGGTTCGAGGAGAGATTTAATTTGACGATCTCTTATTAATATTTTTCTATGGAAGAGGAGATATTCTAATCATGAAAAAAGATGGAAATCATTATTTCATATCTGACATCTACTATATACTTGACATGAAGACCAACATCTTTAGTGTTGGGAAGTTGGTGGAAAAATGATTTCACATAACCGAAATAAATAAATAAAATGGTGATTTTTTATGAGAAAGGAAGGCTGATCAAAAAAGTACCGATGGATAATAATTGCATGTTTTCGTTCATGATCAAACCCGACGTATCATGGTGTTTGATGATGGTATGTGATGATAAAGACTGGCTATGGAATCTCAGGTTAGGGAATTTAAACTTTGAAAGTTTAAGATTATTATGAAGAAAGAATATGGTGAATCGTCTTCCTATCATTCGATACCTAAATCAAAATTTTGAAAGTTGGGTTCTATGAAAACATCATAGAAATAGATTTTCAATAAAGGCCAGCTAAAAAGAAGTAGCCCCACTGGAGATAGTTCACACCGATGTGTGTGGTCCATTAGATCCAAAATCAGATGAAAAAATGAGGTATTTTATGACATTTATCGATGATTATAGTATGAAACATGGATATATTTTCTCAAAATGAAGTCAGAAGTATTTGGAGACTTCCAAGAATTCCAGGTGCTAGTGGAAAATCAAATCAAGGATCATATAAACACTTTTCAGTCTGATAAAGGAAGGGAGTAAACCTTTGATGTTTTTCAAGAGTACCTCAAGTGGCATAGAATTCAGCAGCAGTTGATTCCATCTTACACACCCCAACTCGATGTAGTATCTAAAAGGAAGAATCGCACCATTCTGAACATGTCAAGAAGCATGTTGAAAGACAAAGGAGTGCCCATGAATTTTTGGGTTGAAGTGGACTTATGTGCAGTGTATCTACTCAATATATGCCCAAATAAAAAACTTGAATCAAAGACATCGTATGAAGCCTAGAGTACTCATAAGACAAGTGTGATTCATCTTAGAATTTTTTGTTCTATTGCCTATGTCAGGATCCTGGAGGAAAAACGAACAAATCTTGAGGAAAAAGGGGTGAAGTTTGTTCTTATTGGATATGGAGATTGAGAAATGGGATATCATTTATATAATCCCATCACAAAGAAGATTATATTCACTAGATGTTTCATCTTTGATGAAAAATAGATATGGAAGTGGAATCAAGATGATGATTCAAGAAAGGTTTGACTCACTCTATAAGATGAAGAAATCATTGAAGAAGTACCAATGGTGGAACAAGTAATTGAAGAACCACTAATGTCACCACCACATACTCCTATATCTGAAGAAATCGAAGAAAAAAATTTCTCATATATGTCCTCAAAAATTTTGAAGTCTTGAAGATATATATGAGAGAATGGAACCAATGGAAGAGTATGTTAATTTTTATTGTCTCTCAGTGATTTCTAATCTAGTTATCATTGAGGAACCTAAAACCAATAAAATATAGAATAAAGTGAAAGATGAGTAAATTCGTTCCATCGATGCCACCAAAGGATACTAGATAAATGAAGGATTTGACTATGGTGAATTCATTTCACTGATTGTTCATCCACCCAGATATGATGAAAAATCTTGGGTTGTAATGAAAACATGTTTAAGGGGGGATTTTGGTTGATAAAAATGTTTTCTTTGGTATGTTCATGCCTCCACTATAGTTGTGGAGGATTTGAATTTTCAAATGAATTATGCATGACGTGTTTGGTGTTGGTGGCTTGGATGGAATCTACTATGTAGAATTTTTTACTTATCTTTGTTTTTTTGGGTTGGTGTGTGATTGTAATACTATAAATATATATGTCATGTGTGCTTTATTTCATCATAAATGAGAATAAATAAAAGACTATTTTCTTTTAGCTATTTTATTTCTGTGAATTTATCAGGATCACCTCCAGTGATCTGCTTATGATTTTTCTACCCTTGATCCTCCATCACCATTGATGTACTGAAATAGGCAGTGCTATGGGGTTTTATTGAAGAGTGATTTATATTTGTCACCTTGGTTGCATCGTAGCCATGAATACTGATAGATTTAAGAAAATGCTATAGTTTTATCCAAATACACTAAAATGTAGTTGGCCTTGATAAAAAATCATGAAAGGAGATGAAACATTGTACCTCCATTGTGATGTTGGGGGTGTAAATATGGAAGAACCACAGATTTTTTGCTTGAGAGGAGGTTGTGTTGTGGGTTTTGAGTAGTGCCATGATCCACACATCCATGCATAGTTATACCATAAGGGGTAAATTCATTATGTATTTTTTTAATTGCTACAACATTTTCAAGCCCGGTCTTTTTGTGCTATCCATGGGCTACACACCATAAGGATGAGTCTTCAGGGATGAAATTAAAAAGAGGGAGTTTTAATACTCACTTAAAGTAAGAAATACCTATCCAACCTTTATAATTTAAAGGAAAGTCATGTAGAGATGAGTAAATATAGCAGGTCAATCACTAGTTTACTATGGGAGGAGTAGTTTTGAAAATTTAATAAGAAAGAGAAAATTACTAGTGGGGAATAAATAATAATTAAAAATTTGAAATTAAAAAACATTGAGAGAAAATCATCTCAAGGATAATAAAAAGGATAGAGGGGTGGGCCTTTTGGTGGTATTTAATGAAATGATTGGACAAGGTTTCTACTAGATTTTCCCTATTTTTTTTAGGTTCCTTAATCATTTTACTATCCCCTCATGTCTATCATGAGGGGGTAAACTCATCTTGTGTCAAACATGTAGGGATATTGGATTTCTCCTATTGAAGAGATTTTGTTCTGATGATTAGTGTGTTTTTACATTGAACTCTAATTTTATTTATCTTATTATCCTCTTATTTACATGACCACTATAATTCAAGAGAGAGTACACTTAATTAATGTAAGAAATATCTAACTCCTTCTATATCACAAAAAATATAATAGATTGAAATGGATGTGTTTAATCATGGTTTTGAATACCTAACTAGTCAATTAAACCAAGAACTGTGAGGGGTAGGTGGTGGTGTTAACTTGGAGTGTTACCACTCTGAGAGTAGGCTTTCTTTGATCCAATTTCAATAGCACTAAATCACTATGAAATTTTTAATTTTCTAGGGGCATGAATTTTGAATTATAATTCTTGGTACATTTCATATCAATAAATCACAACCCAAATCAATCATCAATATTATGATTTTTTATTTATGTTTTCCTAAAAACATTTTAATTTATTTCTACTCCATTCTCATTAGATCAACCTTGAACTTATAGTATACTACAATTTTTAAAATTAGTTAGTGATGTTAAAGAACATAAATTTGTTCTTTGATATCCCTGAGAAAATTAGTGATGCTCTTGAGCGATGTCAAAATAGTCATCATTGTTAGGGAAAGTTGGTTATTAATGATTAAGGTTTTTAGGAATTTTCCATTTCATCTTTTTTATTTTCCATACTTTTACACTTGTTCTACATGTGATGTCGTTTCAGGTTCAAATTCTACTCATGAATATTCCACATGAGGAAAACACAAGGAAAGATATCCACCTTTCAATATAGATATCATAAGGGAAATCAGAAGATAGGAAAACACATACCAAGATGAAAACACAATGTATTTAAGGGATAAATACAAGTATAAATCCATGGATAAGTACAAGAAGTTATACCAAGAGAAGTATAATAAGTACAAGGAGGAAACCAAAGGATTCAAACATTATTGGACTATGGAAGACCCTCAAACTAGGGGGTTCATCCTAGTATTTTGATGCCTCTCATTGCTTCCCAAAACATTGAGATAAATATGATGATAATTAAAATGATCACTCACTCAATGAAATTCATTGGGTTATAATATGAAGACCCCAATTCTCATATTGGGAGTTTTTTTGTACTATGAAACACATTTTAATTTAATAACATTCCAAGTGATGGGGTGAGACTTCACCTATTCAAATTATCATTGAAGGACAAGGTACATGAATGGATTCAGATTCTACATCCACATTTGATGACCACTTGGGAGTACATGGTAAGAAAGATCTTGATAAGGTTATTTTTGCCTTCTAAATCAATGTATTTATGTGTACATACCATTAATTTTGAAAGTCTTGATAAAGAGTCATTATGTAGTTCATGGTATTGATTTAAATGTTTAATAAGATGATTCCCTAATCGTGGCATCGAAATGTGGTTATTAATTTATGAATTTTATAAAGGATTGTTGTAGGGTAGTAGGACAATTGTTGATGTAACTTCTAGAGATTATCTCGTGAGGAAGTTTTTAGAATAAAGTTATGAATTATTAGATGAAATTTATAGAAATATTTTCCAATAGAAACTAAACCATGGGAAGATAGTGCAAGAAGTGTACAAGGTGGAGAACAGCTGAGTTGCCACCCAAATGAATGCAATATATCAAAAACTCGATGAAATTATGGATAATAAACATTCATAGGGTATGAAATGTGAATATGTTAATTACGTAGATAATAATTGACAAAATTTTGTGTAGGGATGGATGCCAAAACCACCATAAAAATAGAAAAATTAGGCACAAGGACAAGGATTTCAATAGAGGTCTCAAGGTTTTCAACCCCAACATCATGTCCCAACATGTACGAGTCAGTTCCATTATTTGGAAGAGACCTTGGAAAAAATTTTGACCACAAAAGGAGTCATCCTAAAGGAGTTAAAACCCTATTATGATAATTAAGGAATAAAAATTCAGGAGTTGAAATATGACTCACAAAACAAATGGTATACCTTGGGGAACTTAGAGGTCTAATTTGGATATATTAATAAATGATTGAATGAAAGTCCAAAGGAATTTTTACCCAAGCACACCAAAGTATAAGGATATAGTGAGCTCAATAAAATCACCCTGAGGAGTAGGGCGATGACACCAGAAGTTGTTGAAAAGGTAAGAAAACCAATAGAAGGAAAAAACTAGTGAAATAAAACAAGGATAAAAAAGAGAAAACTAAAATATATGTTAGGGAAGCTTCTCCATCATATCAAACACCACCACTATTTCAAAAATGATTATATAAAGAAAAAATTAATGAGAAGAGGGGAAAGTTCATGAAGATGTTCAAGAAGTTTCACACCAACATTCCATTAATTAAAGTAATTGTTAATATTCCTACATATTCCAAGTTTATGACAGAGTTAGTGATGAAAAAAAGGAAGTTAGAGGAATTTGGAACCATACCACTGATAGGATATTATTCAACAGTGATTTTAATAAGCCTGTCGAAGAAACTAAGTGATCCATATTGTTTATCCATTCACATTGATATTGGTTCCAATATTATTGGTGGTGATCTATTTGATTTAAGAGTAAGTTTAAACATTATTTCATATAAAACATTAATGATATTGGGTTTAATATAGATGAAATAAACTCTAGTTAGGCTTCTCCTGGAAGACACAACAGTGATATGTTCTCAAGGATTACTCAATGATTTCATTGTCAAAGTAAGAAAGTTATACTTCCCAATGAGATTTATGGTATTTTATATGGATGGGGATAAGACCTCATTTATTTTGGGAAGACACTTCATAGAAATAGTAATGGAATTAATTAATTTCCAAAATGAATAATTATGTATTAAAGTTGTAGGAAAAGAGGTGAAATTCAACATTCATCAAGTAATGAAAAATCTGGATGAGGATATAGCTGAAGAGTTGAGAGAATATGAGTTTTTTGAATTTTATGACATTTTGTTCCTTGGAGGAATATCTGAGTTAGATATTTTAAAGGTAAAATAAGAAGTTGATAAATAAGAAAATAAAGTTTATGATTTTATTAAAAAATTTAGAAACAGTGGGGGCACTGCTATCCAAGGGGAGTTTAAAGAAGGGCAGAAAGTATGGGAAATTAGGGATCTGCCATTTAATTATTAAATAAGGTTCCTAACTCATTGGATTGTGCCCATGGATTTTGAGAATTTATTAGTGGGAGGAGAGGGAAAGATGGTTTTTGAAAAAGGGAGAGGGACCATCTATATGCAAGAATTACAGATTTTCCCATTTGTAGATCTAGACTAGGTAACCTCCTTCCTTCATTTGATCACTTGATGATGAGAGGTATGGTGGACATGAATAAAAATAAACAAATCACTTTTGGGAGGAAACACACATTTTTTATTCTTTTTTAATTTCAATTCTCCTTTAGGAACTAAGTTCATCCCCTTTTAATTTTTGAACTACAATGTAATAGACCTCCTTACTCACTGTCTGTATGAGATTTTTAGGTCCATATAGATTAAAGGTACAAGGACCTATAGAAAGAAATCAAGTAAAATATAAAAAAAAGTTAAAGTGGATTTTACGTTTAAATTGTTAGTAATTTTACTCCCTTGTACATTTCTCCAGAACCTTTTTATTTTGTGTTTTAAAAGAGATAAAAATGCATGCCACACTTTGATTTTTTCTTTACTTTCTTATCAATGAAAATTATAATTTTTAGGAAACCCAAGATTCTATTTTTTTTAGTTTTTGAATTAATAGTAATGTAACAAGTAAACGGGGAAATTGGATGATTGATTGAAGAATAATAATTTGAAATCAATGAATCATATTTCTTCTTTGTACTTATATGTTACTGCAAATTACCTTCCATATTTAATGATTTAATTTTGATAAGTTCATTTTGATTTATTTATTTTTATGAAACATTCCATGAGTGACCATCTTCAATTTACATGCTCTTATTCCTAAGAGGTTTCTAAACCAGTATTTCCAATATTTTTAGTTAATTCTTTGAGAGAATTTGGTACATTTCACCTACTAGTATTTGATTTTAATCTTTTCAAAATGATGTAAAAATTCTCTAGAAAAATGATAGAGGTATTTTTTTGATATATTAATTATCCTTGAGACCTATCTAAAATTAATACTCCCTTTATCACTTAGATTCCATGAATTCCCTTTAATAGTAATAACCACATTTCAAACCAATTTATTCATTCATACCCTTACTCTAACATTTTGTATAATTTTCAAAGTTCAAGTGTGGTGGGAAAGGTACTTCCCAGGAAAATGGATGTGCTTTATTAAATGGAAATGTTTTAGGTGTTTAAATGGAGAAGTTATATATAACTTTTCATTGTTCTTTTGTTTACCCCTCTAGAAAAATAAAAGAAAAAAATGAAAAATATTGGTTTAGTTATGGAGGGTAAAAATCACCATCACTTGACCAATTATTTTGATCATTTGGGGTTGGGTGATGGATATTATACTTGTCCTAATTTAATTTTTGAAAAATTTTAAAAAATTAAAAAATATTGAAAAAGGAAAAAAATATAGAGGGGTAACTCATTCATTGTACTTTCAGGTTTCACGACCTTAATTAAGTTTGGGAATTTTGTAGGAAGATGTCTCTTTTTTAAGAGGAGAATATCATTGGATTCACTTTGATTATCATGCATAACACATATAAATTAACATTTACTTTTATCCTTGCATTTTATAAATCAATTTACTACCTTTATTAAGCCACAAAATCATTTGATCCATATTTCAAAGTCCTCTTGATTTTTTTTTTAAATTTGTCTCTACTAAGTAAAGAAAGTATATCATTTTCAAATTTATATGTTTGGTGCATGTATTCATGGTATGAGGAAACATTCATATTCATTTTACCTTGAGTGATGAGAGGATAAAAATATAGTGAGGTAGATCATAATTGTAATGTTAATGAATGTGAATTAAAATAATTGAATGGAAGAGATGAGAAGCCCCACCTTTTTTAGTGGGAATTTTAAATTCATTATGTCTATTGATTTTCTGAAATTATTTTTTGTTTGTGACTTTAAAAATTTTAGTTTCTCCTATTTATAATTTTTTTTATTTCATTTATTTTGAATATTTAATTTTGGTAGAATGGGTTTTTCTTTTTAAATTCATAGTTGAGGTATATTATTGTGGACAAGAATGATTTAAATGTGGGGGGTTTCATGAGTTCATTTTGTGAGGAAAAAATTATAAAATTTTAACTATTAAATGTCATTTATTTTAATTATCAAAACCCATGTTTTAATTTAGAATATTTATTTTTTGGTATTTTGAAATTTAATTTACATTTTAATAAAAATAAATAAAAAGGAATTAAAAAACGTTTTTACATTTATTTTATTATTATTATTTTGTATTTTCATGTTCATTTTGTACATTGGAATTGAAAAGAGGGAGTTTTCTAAAAAATTGAGCCAGACCATATAACCCTCAACCTATGGGCCACAAGCCACTTAGCATGACCAAGAGGGCCCTCCAACCAAACAATCCAATGGAGAATGCCTACATGGGTGGTGGAGAGTAGGAACCCTAATAGTGTCAGATCAAGGGAAAGATATTGCAGGGTGCACTGGGTCATGAGGATTGTGGTGTTGGCACTGCATCGTTGAGGTAATAAAATAGGAAGTGTCGAGGGGGTTTTCTTAAATAGTGAGATGAAACCATTGTCACCTTGGATGAACTTTATCCACTCACACTTATAGATTTAAGAAAGAGGTATAGCGTCATCCAAATCCACTGCACCATGTATGACGTTGATAAGAAATGTGTAAAAGGAGTTGTGGTGTATAGCACCTCCACTTTGATGTGGAGGGTGAGAATATGGAAGAACCAAGGATTTTGGGATTGATAGGATGTTGTGTTGTGGGTGTTGAGCTCCAATGTGATCTATTCATCCATGCATGGTTGTTCCATAAAGGATAACTCCATGTCATTGGGTTGAAGCATTCAAAATCCTGGTATTTTCAGGCTATCCATGGGCTACAATATATAAGGCCAATTATTTAGTGAAGAAATTAATAGAAGGATACGTGATTATCACCAGCCTCTAATAGGTATTTTAAATACTCCTTTAAATAAATAAATACACATCCATCCTTGAAGAATTTAAATGAGATTCACTAAGAGATAAGGAAATACAGTGGGTCAATAACTAGTTTACTATAGGAGTTGTTATAATAATTTAAGAAGAAATAAAAAATTACCAGTGGGGAACAAGGAATAATTCAAAATTAGAAATTAAAAATAGAGAGTGAAAATTCTATCAAGTAGAATAAAAAAGGATAGAGGATAGGACCTTTTAGGGGATTTAAAGAGACAACTGAAGAAGGATTATACTGCATTTTATCTATTGTTATAGTTGGTTCCTTCATAATTTTCTTATCCTCTCATATCTAGAATTGGGGGGAAAACTAATCTTGTGCCAAACATGTAAGAAATTACTAAAATATAGCCTTTAACAGAATAAAAAATGGCCTTTAACAATGCTAAAAAAGCATTGTTAATTGCAGTGATGATAAGGGGGTCCCCTTTATCAGTGCTAAAAAAGTGTTGATAAAGGAGGTCCTTTATCCGTGCTAAAAAAAGTGCTAATAAATAATCCCCTTTATCAGTGCTATATTTAGCGATGATAAAGGGATACTCACCTGTAGTCTGTGGTTTATATAAAAGCACACCAAGCAGAAGCAAACCTACAATTTAAACACAGCATACCCAAAATCAAACTGCAATTTAAACAACACACCAAAAACAAACCTACTATATACATTTAATTGACATCATGAATAAAAAACTTTTCTCTCGTGGTATATAAAAAAATAAACACTTCTATTTACAGTTCAAAAAAAATTTATATAATCACATTTATAATTGTCCAACAAACATTCTAAAACATTAATATTTCATATTTTGACATCAATGATCCCCTCTCAAAAATCTCCACCCATGGTATCAGTTTCCAAATAAATTATCTCAACCCAAAAAAAAGATTCTACCTATATAAGAAAATAAATATTATGTTAGTAACGCTATAAAGAAATAAATTAAACATTAAGATAAAAGAACACATTAATAAAATGTCATTATTCAATAAAAATGACACATTTGGAGTTATACTAGTCACATTGTGCAACCTACTGAGGTAGGGTTGATTTCTATACATTACAAATGATCTATGGATCATTTTCCTAAAATATCAAAACAATCTGAACTCTTTTTCTTGATTTTGAGTATATCACTTTTTCTTTTACTAAAATTAATGTCAATTTTAAATAATGACACATTTGGAGTTATACCGACCATACCATGCATTATATTGAGCTGAGGATGATTTATAAATGTCACAAATGACTTATATATCATTTTCCTAAAGGATAAAAAATAATCTGAAAATGTTTGCTCAGTTTTCAGTATGTTAATTGTGTTTTTTTACTAAAATGTAATTTCAAACTAGAAACACATATTATGGGTCATACCAGTTGCAGCGTGCATACGTTTGATGTGATAATACTTTATACACATCAAAAATTATTTATGAATCGATATCCTAAATTATCAAGACAATCGGAGCGTGTTTGTTTGGTTTTTAGTGAGTGACATGTTTTGAACTAAAATGTCAATTTTAAACGGATAACGGGCACTTTTAGTCATACCTGTCACATTGTGTGTCAGATTGAGGTTTAGTTGACTCCTACACATCACAAATTAATCGTGAATCATTTTCCTAAAGTATCAAAACAATCCAAATGCGTTTTCTCAGTTTTCAGTATGTCACTTGTTTTTACTTAAATTAATTTCAGTTTTAAATAGAAAGAGGAACTTTGAGTAACACTATCCACATCGTGTGTCGTATTAAGGTGGGAATGATCCCTACACATCACAAATCATGAATATATCATTTTCCTAAAACATAAAAACAATCTAAATGTTTTTTCTTGGTTTTCAATATGTCACTGGTTGTTTTTACTTAAATTAATGTCAATTTTAAATAAAAAGAGACACTTTCAGTCATACTAGTCACACTGTATGTTGGATTGAGGTACAGTTGAATCGTAAACTTAAAAAATGACTCATGTATCACTTTCCTAAATTATAAGAACAATCCAAATATTTTTTCTTAGTTTTTAGTATGTCACTTATTTTTACTTAAATTAATGTCAATTTTAAATAAAAAGAGACAATTTAAGTAATAAAGGCCATATTGTGCATCGTATTGATTTAAGGCTAATCCCTAAACATCAAAAATCACTTATATATCTTTTTACAAAAATACCAAAATAATCAGAATGTTTTTTCTTAGTTTTTAGTATGTCACTAGTTTTTTTTACTTAAATTAATGTCAATTTTAAATAAAAAGAGAAACTTTTAGTCATACTGATCACACAGTGCATCATATTGAGGTGTGGTTGACTTCTACATGTCAAAAATTACTCATGGATCATTTTTATAATGTATCAAAACAATACTAATGTGTTTTCTCAATTTTTAGTATGTCACTTGTTTTTACATAAATTAATGTCAGTTTTAAATAAAAAGAGACACTTTGAGTAATACCGGACACATCATGCATCATATTGAGGTTAGTTTGATCCCTACACATCAAAAATCACTAATATATCATTTTCCTAAAATATAAATACAATAAGAATGAATTTTATTGGCTTTCAGTATGTCACTTATTGTTTTTACTTAAATAAATGTCAATTTTAAATAAAAAAGAGACACTTTTAGTCTTATCGATCACACTGTGCATTGGATTGACGTTCAGTTGACTTCTACATGTCAAAAATGACTCATGGATCATTTTACTAAGGTATAAAAACAATCTGAATGTGTTTTCATGGTTTTCAGTATGTCACTTTTTTTACATAAATTAATGTCAGTTTTAAATAAAAAACGACACTTTCAGTAATATCGGCCACACTATGCATCGTATTGAGGTACAGATGATCCCTACACATCAAAAATAACTAATATATAATTTTCCTAAAATATAAAAATAATATGAATGCATTTTCTCAGTTTTCAGTATGTCACTTGTTGTTTGTACTTAAATTAATGTTAATTTTAAATAATAAAAAAGAGATATTTTTAGTCATACTGGTCACATCGTGCATCTGATTGAGGTTAGGTTGACTCTTACATGTCAAAAATGACTCATGGATTGTTTTCTTAATGTATCAATACAATATGAATGTGTTTGACCAGTTTTCAGTATGTCACTTGTTTTTACATAAATTAATGTCATTTTTAAATAAAAAGAGGCACTTTTAGTAATACTGGTGAAACTATGCATAGTATTGAGGTTCGTATGATCCATACAAATCAAAAATTACAAATATATTATTTTCCTAAAATATCAAAACAATAGGAATGTGTTTTCTCGGTTTTCAGTACGTCACTTGTTGTTTTTAATTAAATTAATGTCAATTTTAAATAAAAAGAGACACTTTTATTCATATCGGTGACACCATGCATAGGATTGAGGTGTGGTTGACTCCTACATGTCAGAAATGACTTATGGATTGTTTTCCTAAAGTATCAAAACAATCTGAATGTGTTTGATCAATTTTTCGTATGTCACTTGTTTGTACTTAAATTGATGTTAGTTTTAAATAAAAAGAGATGCTTTGAGTTATACTAGCCACATCTTGCATCATATTGAGGTGAAGTTGATCCCTACATGTCAATAATCACTAATATCTCATTTTCCAAAAATATCAAAACAATTTGAATGTGTTTGCTCTGTTTTCAGTATGTCACTTATTATTTTTACTAAAATTAATGTCAATTTTAAATAAAAAGATAATTTTATTCATAACGGTCACACCATGCATTGGATTAAGGATTGATTAACTCCAACACATCAAAAACAACTCATGTATTGTTTTCCTAAAATATCAAATCAATCCAAATGTGTTTTCTTAGTTTGCAGTATGTCACTTGTTTTTACTTAAATTGTTGTAAGTTTTAAATAAAAAGAGACACTTTGAGTTATACCAACCACACCATGAATCATATTGAGGTATGGATAATACCTAAATTTCACCAATCACTAATAGATAATTTTCCTAAAATATCAAAACAATATGAATGCATTTTCTTAGTTTCATTATGTCACTTGTTTTTTTTACTTAAATTAATGTCAATTTTAAATAAAAAGATGCACTTTTAGGCATATCATTCATGTTGTGGGTTGTATTTATGTGAGGTTGACTCCTACACATCACAAATGACTCATGTATAATTTTATTAAATTATAAAAAAAATCTGAATTCATTTTCTCAGTTTTCAGTGTGTCACTTGTGTTTACTTAAATTAATGTCAGTTTTAAATAAAAAGAGACACTTTGAGTTATACTGGCCACATTGTGCATTGTATTGAGGTGAGGAAAATTAATATACATCACAAATTAATTATATATCATTTTCTAGAGTATCAAAAAAATATGAATATGTTTTATTTTTTTTTTGTATGTTAGTTGTTTTTTTTACTAAAATGTCATTTCAAACTGGAAACACGCATTATGAGTCATACCTGTCACACCGTGCATCGGTTTGATGTGAGACTACTTCATACACATAAAAATGACTTATGAATCTATGTTATAAATTAAATTCAGATTATATTTATTTAGTTTTAATTGATTGACACATTTTGAAATAAAATGTCAATTTTAAATTGATAACAGACACTTTTAGTCATATTGGTCACACCATGTATCAGATTGAGGTTCAGTTGACTTCTACACATAAAAAATGACTCATGGATCATTTTCCTAAATTATAAAAATAATAAAAATGTGTTTTCTCAGTTTTTAGTACGTCACTTTTTCTTTTTTCTCAATTTAATTTCAAATTAATATAAAAATACACACTTAAAATCATATCAATCGCATCGTGCATCAGATTGAGGTGAGGTTGATTTGTACACATCAAAAATGACGCATGGATCATTGCTCTGAAATATCAAAACAATCTTAATATGTTTTCTTAGTTTTTAGTATTTTACTTGTTCTTTTTACTAAAAGTATTGTCAATTTTAAATAAAAAGACACTTTGAGTGATACCGGCCACTTTTTATTTTTGCTCAATTTTTAGTACGTCAGTTTCTCTAATACCAACTATATTGACCCAAACTTTTCATACATAGATATTAAAATCTTATTTTATTAATATTACTTACATAACATAATGATCCATGATATAATAGCTTAGGTCTCGTGCTTTTGGAAACATAAAAACATAAAGAACTAGATCATAAGTTTCTATCATTAAGTTATTATTTACTAGAAGCCTTCTTAGAAATATAATTTATAAAACCATTATTAATAACCTAAGGATATGAAACATAATAAAGGGTGGTAATAGATGCTCAATAAGTGAAAATAATAGAGATATCAATTATCATATAAGGATAACGTGAGCATAAAGAGGTAAGAATGTGATATTAACATTAGAAATTAATACCCTACATATCATAGATCATAATCATGATTCATTGATAAAATAATGGTAGTTCATAAGACATGAATCTTAAAGGATAAAATAATATTATAAACTAAAAACATACACTTGGAGTCACATATTTATGCTATTTTTGTATGTTCTTTCTTCAGGTATTATGCCCATTTATTTCTAAGCACATTTATATCATCTTGTGAATATGAGTCTTTTTGACAGTCATAGTAGAGCTGGAAAATATATATTCAAAAAGGATTAATAAATATTTTAAATTAAATAGTAACTTTATTTGAAAATACCTCTTCAGGGATACTAGTTTGTTCATGGAATATGATCACTCTCCTAAATTTACAAACATAATAACCGTAATCTTTTCCATTGGTTTGTTTTAGACACTACAGAAACATTAAAGAGAATAAGTAATTTGTTTTGATATTTGTTTGGATATTGAAATCCTATTATATATACCCTGAAATTTATCCAGTCATAGTACTTATCTCCATCCTTGTCCTTAAACCCTAGCATCATTCCTTTTTTCAGATGATACTGATACATCGCCCTATCATAACGGAATCATCATTAAAAGAAAATATAAATTATTTAACTTGATGTTTAGTTCTAAAAAATTGTATGTAGTGTATTAGAAATTGAAAAATGCCAACACGTGTGGATGATTTTTTGGATATCCATTCATTTAATCTATGAAATAAATCTTTGGAGTATCCAAATTTATCGCAATGAGCATCTAATACTACCTAAAAACACAAAAATTAATAAGTAATGAAAGAAATGAAAATATATTTGATATGATTAAATTTTAGAGTTTTAAACCTGTATTATCAAATAGTGTCTATCATCTGATATTTTTCTTTTAAATGATTTGATCAAACCCTTCACTATTTCAGCCTTCTTTTTGGCATTTATTTTCATTTGTTCTGTAGAGAAGATGTGAGGACTAATGAGTCTGAATTTTCTTTCATGGGAAAATCCCTTAAATTTTTTTTCATATATATGCCTGCCAAAATATGAAATTTATTTAGTCATAATTAACACATTATCTCAGCTTTTGGAAAATAAAATCATGAAAACATACCTCATGTATACATTTACAACTGAGGTGCCTAGAAAATAATAGTCGAGGATTTTAGTTTCACTCTCAAGACCAATGAAGTATTCATCTTCCTCTCCGTTCATATTTTCAGCAAATTAAATTAAGTAGTTTCCACCATATTTTAACTTTGTATCCACATGATCCTTGAATGATATTAAATGTGGATATAAAATGGGTGGGGTAATGGTGGTTCGAGTAGATATTTTTTATCTGTTGGTCAATACTTTAGATGGTTTTGAGACACTCTTTCATTTCATCTAATTCTCTTTGTCCATATGTAATGAAATTTATTGGTTCATACCTTTTTCCATTAATTGTTAAAGGTTTATCTTGATAAGTAAATTGGAAATTAATATTTCTTTGTTGACATGTCTTTTTACAAGATTTGATAACCATGCGATGAATGTTCCAACAGATTTTTAGACCATATTAATAACATCCACATGAATTGGAATAGGTAGCTCAGATCTTGGATCATGGGGTATGTTGATCGACACTTGAACATTACCTGTTGTAAGTGGTCTGGTGTGTAGCATGTCGTTCTGAATATTGAACATCGTAACCCTCACCACAAGGCAATGGGCGGGTGTTACTAGATATAAATCATGGTCATTATCACTATATAGAATATCAGTACAGGAAAGGTATCAGTGTATTTTTTATTCACATTTCATAGAAACATTTATAATAATATTGATTACCTCTTCTAAGACATCACTTAGAGGGGAATGGATAGCCTCATAACTGGTGGGGGTGGGGTGAGATCTTCACGTGGGGGTTTTTCTTGAGTTGCATATTCTATTTCACTCTCCCTCATTAAAGTTTCCATAATATCTCTTTACCATTGGAATTATCCTTCAAGGGTATAAATTATTTATCTCATTTATTTTATTAATTCACTTTGATCCTCCACTTGTTTTTTTCTCAAAATATTTTCGGGGTGTCACCCTAAAACTCGCACCTCTGATGTGACCATACTGTTTTGGCTGCAACAAGTCCATTGATAGTATGTGTTCATCTGGTATAGGTGTTATTTATTCCTGTGACTATGTAAGATAGAAAATATAGGAAAATAAGTTATTATTGTTAATTAATAGTGATTTATAGAAAAAATAGTTTTTATTATGTAATACTTACACATGTTTCCCACACATTTTGTGTGTTTTCATCTATTAGTATTCCGTCTTTATTTACATGTGCCTTCTTCCATAGAACATGTCATGGGATGGGAGTGGCTTTGGATTTCGAGTCATCAATCTAAATATAAATATAAAAACATGATTATGGTGTTGTTTCATGTTACATAAAAGTATTACATCAATTTCAAATACGTACCAATTTTTTTCAATTGAAGCATACCCTATTCTTGATTTATCATAGGGGTACACTGGTTTTGATACTTGTTCCTTATTTTCAGCATGTATCATCAAAAAACGTATTACTAGCCACAATGTACTTGAAAAGACACATCTGCATGACATCTAGTAAATGCATCCCATGCTTCTTGGGTTATCAGGTGTGCATAGATAACTAGTGGGTGTAGGTTTATTTTCCCTTCAACATCTTTAAGATAATTTCTTGTTAGAGTTGTTTGAAATCCTCTGTGAATCCTTCCAGAAAGCATTAATACATACTTCTTCTGGGATTAATCTACTATAAATGCACTCTACAATGGATGATGAATAGTAATTCAATGTTTTATTATTTTATTTTTTAGTAAAATAAATAAATAATATCATAATGTTACAGTAATCTCTTCCCACCTCAGCGTCTTCAATCCATACACTACATGGTGCCATGAATCTATGTCAATAGGCATGAGTTTTTGAGTGATGATTCCAATATAACTGTTGAACATGGCCTTATTGGGGTTAACATGTTGACCCATCGCATTCCATCCCACCTCTCATTTGATGCCTTTGATTTTCGACTTAATTATTTTTTCTAACACCATCAAACTATGGCGCTCTATTTTTTTCTATGATATTGGTCCTTCATCACTTACCATTTCCTCAGAATCAAAATAATTAATATTTTTCTCTATAGTAGTAGCATTGGCATGTGAAGATGGTCATTATACCTCTTCACTGGGTGCAGCAGCAAGTTGAGAAACCTATTTTTCCTTAGGAATAGGAGCACCATCACGTGTAGAAGGTTGCTCCTCTGCACTATGAGTAGAAAAAAGTTGAGATACATGTTGTTCCTTAGGATTAGGAGCACCATCACATGCATAAGATTACTCCTATGCACTGTTAGTAGCATCAAGTTAATATAACTTTTGTTCCTTAGGAATGGGAGCACCAACACGTGCCAAAGGTCGCTACTCTGCACTGTGAGCAGCAGTAGGTTGAGAGACTTGTTGTTCATCAGGATTGGGAGCCCCATCACATGCAGAAGTCACTATCTATAGAAGTGTTTTAACATTTAATTTAGAGTTCATAAATACAGTAGAAAATAGATAATAACATGAGGTAACACAATTTATATTATAAAAAAATATAACCTGGTCATTGAACTCTATTTTTCTTTTTTAAAGGATGAATTTGTTTCACCCCTCTATCGACGATCCAAATACCTTCATTATGGTATCCTATGACATACAATACATCATCTACAATGGGAACACTATGAAATTATTACAATGTCCCAATGAAAGGTTTATCCTCAGCTAAATTTTCAGCAGACCCTTCAGTGGTTTTGGTTGATAACAGAACTATTGACCACTATAGGTTTGTGGGATCTGGAACCTAAAATACTAGTACTACCTATGATTCCATTGTAAATGGTTTTTCTTTGTAACCTTACTTAATAAAATCAACTTTCATGAATTCCAATTCATCTATTTGAACACCACTTCTATTATTAACTCACTTGCATTGCAAAACAGCACTTTGAATGTTATATAATCCAACTCCTATATTTTTTTGATGATGCCAAAGTATTACATATTCACGTAAATTGGATTACTATCCTTAGTACTAGAAACATTCATTGACTTATCAATGAGTATAAATCCACTATTTTTCATGGTAATGTCTTCATCATGCTCATTTTTATATAATTTATAACCATTAATTACATAACTATTGTAAGATAATACATAAACACTGGGTCCTCCTGCTAGCCATCGAAGATTTTATAAAATTGAAGCTAGATTTCATCTAACTCCTTTAAAATATAGTCCTAAAACCATATTATAAATTTTTTATTATGTGTATTTGATATCCATATTTCATCCCTTGATATATTAAAATTCCTAATAATTTCTTTGTACATTTCAATATATGGGGAAACCTCCATACTATTATAAAAAACATAAAGGTGGGTCTGATCCTGATCTGTAATATTTTTTGTGGAAACATCGCTTCCTGAAATTCCTTCACCCACAATCCACCTAATGTAACCAAATTTTAGTAGACCAATGCTTTCCACATTAGACAGGTATTTGGTATAGAATTCAATGGCTTCCTCAACAATAAATCACTCCATAATACAACCCTATGGCCAGCTTCGATTTTTGACATACCCTTTCAAAATTTTCATATACCATTCAATGGGTTACATCCATATATAGTATATAGGATCACATAGTTGAATATCTCTCACCAATTGAACCATAAAATGAACCATCATATCAAATAATATTAGCAGGAAGAACATTTCCAATTCACATAATATGACAGAAATTTATCTTTCCATACAGAGAAATTTTGTTGGGTCTAAAAATTTTTTGTATATAGATTTGAGGAAGAAACAGATCTGGGTTAATTTATGATAGACATTCTTGGGAAAAAATCAATGTAAATATATAGGCATTATATATTTCATAAAAACATGTCAGTCATGTGATTTCATACCCTTTAACTATAAATTATTTATTGACACGATGTTATAGATATTCGATGAATACACCTCTAAAACATTTATGTCATTCAAGTAGTTGAAAAATAGATATATCTCTTGCCTGAAAAGAGTGTAAGCAGCCAGATGAAGAAAGGTTCATTTTTCACTCTTCACTAGAACCAAATATTCTTGTATTCCCATGTCAACCATGTCCAACCTATCCTTAATTTCATACTTTGTTTTGTCCAGTGCATTTAGAAATGTGTCGATGATACTATCACGTAAATTTTTTTCAACATTAATAACATTAATAAAGTGTCTGAAGTACAGAAAATTCCAGTATTGTAATTCAAAAAAAAACTGATCTCTTTTTCCAACTTTTTTTTGTAAGGTTTTTCAAAAATGGTTTACCAAAATTAGTGTCCACAACTTTTACTTTATCAAACAGTTGACCGCCTGTTAGTGGAGATGGTGTTGTATGTTCTTATGAACATCCATCAAATGATATCATCCAATATTGGTACTTATGTTGTTGGGGTATAAATCTGGGATGTCCTAGAAACACGGTTTTAGATGAATGTTTAAACCTAATTGAGTGTATACCTTATTCATAGGTGGGACACCCTTGAGTTCCATTAATGCTATATCCTGAAAAATTTCCATAAGAAAGAAAGTCATTTATCATCCCATACAATATGGATCTCAATGTGAAATATTAATTTCTATAATCATCATACAATGTAAAACATGAATCCCACAATAATTTCAAATCATTGATCAATAGAGTCAAATAAACTTCAATATCATTACCCAGTTGTTTCGATCCTGATATAAGAATATATAGCGTGATGTGTTTTTGTTTCATTCATAACCACAATGGAAAGTTATAATTTACCGACATAATTGGCCATGTACTGTGATTCCTACCTTCAAAACTAAAATGATTCACTCCATTTGTAGATAACACAAGATGAAGTTTTCTCAGCTCGTTTCCAAAATCAGGATACTCATGATTGATTCTCTTCTACCGAGGAGATTATGTTGGGTGATATAGTTTCCCATATTTATTTCTTCTATTTGCATGCCACATCATTTTTCTTATAGTCTCCTCACTTCCATATAGGTTTATAAACCTTTAAATGATTAGAAATTACCATATAAATTTCATATGACTGGATTCATCTTTCTTGTATCGAGAAGAACCACACTTTAGGCATTATCTAAGTGATTTTTGGTCCTTATGAAATAGTATGTAGTCATTCAGGAAGGCGTGTATTCTTTCAAAGATTATACCCATCGATTATATCATTATTTTGGTGTTCCATGTTCAGATCGAGTGCTCATTATCTTCTAGGATCATTTTATTCAAGAGAGAATGTAATTATGTAAAACTAGTGTCACTCCATCTGTTGCCTATTTTCAAATTATACAGCTCCAGTATGGCTGAAAATGCTATATATTTAGTGTAACCACCATATAATGGCGTCTTTTCACAACTCTTTAACTGCTTAAACAATTTTGGGAAATCATGAAGTTCATCTTCAACTATCCTTGTCATTTTCCCAATACGATCTTCATCATCATTCACATCTGTAATCACATCCTTGATACGATCTTCTCCATTTTCCACACTTTTAATAATATTAGATGATCCATAAAACATAGTTTTATCCTAGACACTAGCCACATTTTGTTTTTCCTCATGTTTAATCCAACATTTATAACTTTGATCTTTTTTGTGATAGATCAAGTATTCTTTCAACTCTTCTAGACTAACTTGTCATGAATAACAATAGTGTAAACACAGACAAAGGATTTTAGAAGAGTTATAGTCATGATATTTTGAAAACTTGATGAACTCTTTTACTCCATCTTCATCCTATTTTGTCAAATGATTTCAATTCATCCATTCTTTATTCATATCCATCTTATTTGATTCGATAATATTAATATATTACAAAATAAATACACAAAACATTGATATAAAAATTAACCAAGGCTAAAAATATTTATACACTTTAAGACTCCTTTGTAGAATATTTATAAAATCACAATTGATATCCCATTAAAAACCCAACCATTTACATAAATTCTTCTTTAAAATAACATACCCTTTTTAAAATTAACCAATCAGTTTCAAACACTCTTTCTCAAAACCCAAATTCCTTTTCTATAAAGCATTCAAGGAAACTTTATGACCCAATAATATTAATCATTTAAAATAAGTGACAACCCTATATATTTTACAAATTTTCATTTAAAACTTCACACACCCCTTGTTAAAATGAAACCATCATTACATATGCTTTCAAAACATACACATCCCTTTATGAAATCCAATCCGATGAGTTGACAAACCCTTGGCATGAAACCTAAGTCCATGAAAATTTTTTAAATCATTTCAAAGTTATTTAAAACCAAAAAAAGTTTTATTGAGTACATATAATTTTTTAAGAAACATTTCAAAACACCTATCATTTAAAAAGAGCTACTTAGGCATTTTCACAAAGACATAAATCCCAAGAGAAACACTTTATAAAGGATACATGAATCAAAAATAACCAACATTTTATAAAATATAAAGCTATAAAAGGTTTATCATGTCTCTCATGAATAAATAGTATGAATCATATTGTTTACTCCTATAATACTACTAAGGAGTGGATAAGTGCTAGATAAAGACATAAGTGTCACTTGGACATGATACTTTTGAACATAAAGTCACGTCTCTTCAAAGTGGGAAACCATCTTCCACTTGATTCTTGAATCATGCACTACCTAAGATTAATCCTTCCCCTATTCCTATTCATCTCATATACACAACATCTCATGTAACCATTTCACCACTCTTAATTAATCACAACACCATATCACCTCTTCCATATAAACTACATCACTTCATGCCAACCATAACAAACCAAATAAAACAACAAAACTCATCACCACTTAAAATCCCTTACAACAACCAAAAAAATAATCTCCTTTCTATACCACCAACCATAACACCCCAATCTCACAAACTCAATAGTTCATCCATCAATCCATCCAAAAAATCATTTATTCAACACTTCCATATCAACAATCACAACTTATTAGGATTATTAAGGAAAATGACCAACACGCCTACTTCATAATACATTCCAACACCAAAACCAACCACAATAATTACTGACTAGGACTACACAATCCACAGCAAAGGTAACATGACCAACCAAAACAAACCCAATAATAAAACATGACAAACAATCATCCTTTCATCATTATTTTCATAATCATTAAGTGTGTTCAATGCAAAATCATTAGAAAATTCTAGATTTCTATATAGATTTTTCAATTCCCTTTTTAAAATATTTACCTTTTATGGAATGTGACCATATCAATTCAGTCAGATAAATAACACATAATCAAGATAGGAGGAAATATCACTAACATTTCTCACTTCACATATATTTCAATGAATCGTCATAGAAATTATGGGAATACACTCAATAAAGAGTAAAATTCATATTAACTAGCCTTTAAATTATCAAATTTTAGTTTTAGGAAAATACTTTACTAGAAAAATATATCAATACCTTATGGAAACAATAATAAAATGGAACATGAAAATAAATACCATAAATTATTTAAAATAGCATACTTGGTAATTCAATAATATCACTGAAACATGCTTAAATTTCATGATTTATGCTTTACATGCTCGAAATAAGATGCATTAAAAATTTCACTACCATGGAGACATACCACCATATTACTTAAAGGGTGACATACACATTATTCTATACTTAGGTGCAACATTATCAACACATAAACACGATTGAGAAAATATACACTAGTGATTCTATAATAATTCATGAAAACATCTTAACTTTAGACATCCTTCTAAAAACATATAATCTATATCTTACCATTTTTATGTCACTTACTCATTAACATTTCAGTTAAACTACACTTTTAATGGAATTTATAATTCAACAGGTAACATATAAATATTTAAGTATCTCAAAACCTTTGATATACTTAATCAAGGGATGAAACAAATTCATCCATGAAAAGGTTCTCTAAATTCCATGGTTTTTCACTAAGGGAACCCATAAGGAAATGTGTAAGGGTGCTCAGAATGAAATGCATAAGGGAACTCAAACATAGGGATATTTAAAAAAAATACCCAATCTTTGTCTGGCAGCTGAGGAGAGCTTCACGGCGGTAGGGTGGAGGAGGGCTCCTGTGGCGTTAGACTAGGGCTTCATAGCGGCAGCAAACGATGGATTTGTGGTAGAGAGTAGGACGAGCAGTCAGTGGTAGAAGAAGAGGATGAGGAGGAGGAGGTAGCGATGGCGGATGAGGAGGATAAGGATTCATGGTGGCAGTGAGGAGGAGGAGCACCGACAGTGAGGAGGAGGAGGATTCATGGAGGCAGGGCAAGGATTTAGTGAAATCTTGAGGCGTGCTATAAAGACTCAGAAATTTCAAGGAAATTTTTTTCCTTAAATACTTTGGAATTTTACGAGTCTGTGTCTTATGATTAAACTTGATTCCGAGGCCCGGTGTGCCCAGAATCAATTTCCGAAGTTTAGCTTGGGTACGTTCAGTGAACGAATGAGCAGGTTTTTCTATCTTTTATACCAGCACTCAGAATTAAAATCTGAGGGCATCGATGAACTCGCAGTTCCGATAAATGCTTAAGAGGACCTTTACTGTAGATGTGTTTGCTCAGGAGGAGAAGTTAAAATTTTTTGGATTATATGAGAAGTGAATAAAATTGTGAGACAATTTTATTTTTATATCTAAAGTGGTTATATCCTACATGGGGGAGTTGGGATGGGACCCACAAGCTTCTAACTACCCATGTAAGGATGTTTATGAGGTGGGGCCCACATGATCCCCAACCTTTCACATTCCCATAACTCTCATAAACTTCCCCTTTAATCTTGACAACTCCCCTAAATTAAAGATGACCCTTCCTTTCCCTCTCTCACTTCATTAAAACTTGCCAACCTATCACTTAATTAATTAAACAACTCTTGATTTAATTAATTAAGTGAAATGGATTTTGAATTTTTGAAATGCATGGAAAGTTAAATTAAAATAAGGGGTGGCCTTATTTTAATGGTCTTTGTCTTGTTGTGTGGGGGAAATTTTTGGGAGAGAACTCTTGTGAAGAAGAGGAGGATTTATCCTTTGTTGAAGATCGCCAACTCTTCGACGAAGAACATCAACTCGGCGACCTCGGTTCATCATCCTCTTATTCCTCCGCGGCAAGGGAGGAGACACCGATGTGGGAACTTACTAGCGACGGTGCATCTTCTATTCTTCCCTCCGTGACAAAAGAGGAGACGACACTTCCTTGGGTGCACACCGACGATGACTGAAACGGCACCGTAATCCGACGCTTGTCAACCGCGAACCTTATATGAGGTAGGGTGAATTGTTCCAATTTTTATTTGAATAAAAATTGTTTGTTTTTCTTTGTGAAATATTGATCATCTTCGGCTGATTCTTACCGCCTAACGCGGAGGACGCGGTCCGAACAAACACGGCCTGACGACCCTCCGTCGTTTCTTGATCTTTTTGGAATTGGTAACTGGATGCGGGGAAAGAACGGTGCTATCGCGCCGTGTCAGAAACGTGGCAAAGGAAACCAGCGTTGTTGTGCTGGTTGTGCGGAAGGAACCGCGGCCCACTATATGGGCCGCTTTGGCGGAAGAACCGGCCGGCCCGTCGGCCGGCCGGGCAGAGGCGAACCGCGGCGCCAGGAGGGCATCGCGCTGAGGAACAGGCCGGCCGGGCGGAGCTGGACCACGGCGCCTGGAGGGCGCCGTACTGGAAGATAGGCGGCACGCCTGTGTGGGCCACGTGCGCCAGAAGGCCGGCCGGCCTAGCCGGCTGGTTTGAGAGGGCGGAGCCATAAGGCACCGCCGGTTCGAGCAGCCGGGGGCTGCGCCCCCGCCTCGGACCGCTCAGCCTAATGGTCGAGACGCTCGCCCGGATGGCCGAGCCCGCCCAGCCGCGCGCCCAGCCGAGCCACACCCCACCGGGCAGCGCCCTGCCGGGCCGGGCCGGTCCGAGCCCCTTCGGGCTGGGCCGCACCCTTTCGGGCCAAGTTGCATTTTCCTTCGGACCGGTCTGACACACCTACCGGGTCGGACCTATCAAACTGGGTTAACCCGACCCGTCGGCCCACTGGGTTAAACGGGTCGGGCCTGTTATCCACTTAAACGTGAATAACTTAAAGACCGTGCGTCCGATCGATGCGCCGTCTGAGGCACTGGGACTCTTTAGATGAGATGGTTCTTTTGCGATACTCTAAGTGATTTTTGGATAGCTTTGGTAAACGGACAGGTTTGGAATGAGTATATTTCCAACTGGGCCCCTGGAACGAAAAGACCAACATCTCTCAGACCGGGTGTCCGTTTGATGCACCGTCTATCGCGTTGAGTTCCTTTTGACAAAACGGAACTTCAGGGTACATCAACTCTAGACTTCATGATAGTTGATGTATCAACCCCTTTTACTCGTGGAGTGGACCCTCCCGGAATCGAGTACGCTGTGTGTGGGAACCCTAGAGCTGGCTGTGATAGCGACGACGATGACGACTGTACTTGGATCCTACATGGGTTTGGCAGCGAGGACGACTGTACTTGGATCCTCTATGGGTTTGGCAGCGATGACGATTGTACTTGGATCCTGTGTGGGTTCGGCAGCGATGGTAACTGTACTTGGATCCTACATGGGTTTGGCAACGATGACTTCTGTACTTGGATCCTGCATGGGTTCAGCAGAGGAGATGATTCAGAGGCTACATCTATCATCTCCACCCCTCTACGTGAGTATTATACCTGGGTGAGCTGATTCTTGACTTTCAATCATTATCATCGAAGTGATTTACTTTCTTTCCTGAGTGGACTGGGTTGTGATTTCCTGTGTGAACTGGGTTGTGCTTTCTTGTGGGGACTGGGTTGTACTTGGGCTCATGAGTTGGAGCCAAACTGGAATTGATAACTTAGGTATATGTATGGGCATATACCTAAGTAGAGTTGGTTGATACTTCGTGTTTGTATCTTTCCTTTGTGGTTTATACTTTGTGGATTCTAGGAGACCTTCGGGGGTCTCGGGGTCTCTACTGAGTATCATATACTCACCCCTACATGGACAATGCCCGCACAACATTGTGTTGGTTGCAGACGATGGACAGCACCGATCATGTTCAAGGCCTGTGGAGTAGGACGGTATCCAGAGGTGGACCACCTGGCGGGACGTACACGGAGCGGACGGACAGACCCGAGGTACCGACGAGACTATCTGTACCTGCCCTTCAGGTGGGATTTCCGGAGGACGACTAGGTGGTTGCTATTATCTTTTCAGTTGTTGTACTTTCTTTCTCAATTGTACTGTACTTTCAGTTGGGTTTGTATACCAGCTCATTTACTTTCCAGAACTTACTTTTGTACTCAGTTTACTTTGTGTTTACTCTAGCTTGAGTACTCTGTTGTGTTTGTTTACTTTTATAAAGGCAATGTCTTCCCTTTTATCGGTATTTTCGCCTTTGGTGCTAGTCACCAGCCCCTAGCCTATGGAAGGAGGGCTTGGGGTAGTCACAGCACGGGCCCTGAGGACGGGTCGTGACATGTGCGAAGGAAGGATGAGACTATTAGGGTTTTTTTATAAAACCAGGGGAAGAATTTATCAGTGTTGGTTAAAAATAAGTGATAAAGTAAGGTTTTATCAATGCTAAATTAGAAAGTGCTGATAAAGACACCCTTTATCAGTGCTTTTTTAGCACTTATAAAGATAGGCCTTTATCAGTGCTAAAAAAGAGCTGATAAAACTATAACGATAATAAATTATTTATATTTTTATATATATGTATAAAAGTATGTGTATAATAAATATAAATTTATTTATTTATAATAGTAAGTATAAATAAATATATATTTCATTATATAATAAATATTTATTTCTTTATAATTAAATTATATATGTAATAAATATATATTTATAATGAATATATATTTATTTCATAAGTATTTCATGATTATTTAAATAAATTTATATTTATATTTAAATAATTATAAAATTATAATAAATATATTTATTATATATATATATATATATTTATAAATAAATATATTAATTATACATAGTCATAGATATAAATAAATATTTATTTATTTAAATTCTGATGAAATTAAAATAAATTTATTAATTATATATATTTTTATAATTTCAAGATTATTTAAATAAATATATATTTATATTTAAATAATTATAAAATTATAAAAAATATATTTATTATATTTATAATTATAATTTTAAATAAATGTATATTTATTAATAATCATAAATATATACATATATATATAATTAAATAATAATAAAAATAAAATAACTATATTAATTATAATTTTATAATTATTTCAATATAAATATATATTTATTTAAAAAATTGTGAAATTATTAAAAATATATATAATAATATATTCATTTTAATTTCCTTAGTATTTAAATATATATATTTATTTATTTATTTATTTATTTACATTTACAACTATAAATAAATATATATTTATTTATAATTATACTTATAAATATAATAAATATATTTATTATATTTTTATAATTATTTACATATATATATTATTTATACTTATAAATATAAATATTTTTCTATATGTATAAATATTTGTATATATGTATATATGTATATATATATTCATTAAAGACATATATTTATTTATATATATATAATTATAATTATAATTAAATATATTTGAAAGGTATTCATATATAATTATAAATATAATAAATATACATATTTATCATTTAATTAAAAAATTATTTTAATATTATAATCATTTAAATATATATATATAGTTATATATATAAATATATTTTAAAAAGTGTTTATATATAACTAAATATTTAGAATTATAAATATAATAAATACATTTACTATTTAAATATATTTATCGTGATTTTAAGTATTATGATAACATAATAGCTTCATGGAAACATGAATCATATACATCAAGTAAAGTATAGATCATAAAAAATAGGTCATCATATATATATATGGCCAACATGAATAGTAATGAGGGTGTAATGTATAAATGAAAATTCATGATGAATGCATATCATATATATGAATGTCAATTATATCCACGCATCAATTGACCAATTCATTGTAAACATATATTTATTTATATATAAATATATATTTATTTTGTAAACATATAAATATAATCAATATAATAAATATAATTATAAATATGTATATTTAAAAAGTATTTATATATATATTTAAAAAGGACTTATATATATGATTATTATCATATAAATATATAAATATAATAAATATATTTATTATTTAATGAAATTTATTTTATATATTTTAAAATTATTAAAAATATATATTAATTATAAACATGTGTTTTTTATTTAATGTATACAAATAAACATTATTTTTGAATTTAAATATAATAATTTTATATAAATAAATAATATTTTTTATTAAAAACTTTTATCAGTGCTTTTAGATAGCCCTGATAAAGGTCCCCCTTTTATCAGCGCTTTCTTCTTAGCACTGATAAAATCTGGCGCATCTCTTGCCTAGATCTGTGGTAGTGAGGATAGTGGATTTCACCGAGTGAAGGAATTATGTTCTGATGATTAGTGTTTTTTACAATGAAATCCAATTTTCTTAATCATATTCTTCTCTTATTTACATGACCATTGTAATTTGAGGGAGTGTATGCTTAACTGATGTAAGAACTGTCCACCTCCTCTCAATCAATGCATGGATTGAAATAACTATGTTTAAACATGGTTTTGAATACCTAACTTATCAATTAAACTAAGAACTAATAGGGGAAGGGGGAATTATTTGCTTAGAGTGTGATTTATCTGAGAGGAGGCTTGATTTGACCCAATTCCAACAGAACTAAATCACCATAAATTTTTGACTTTTCTAGGGGCATCAATCTTGAATTGTATTTCTTGGTACATTTCATCTCAATCAATCACAATCCAAACCAATCTTCAATCTTATGATTTTTCTTTTAAGTTTTCCAAAAAATAATTTAATTCATTTCTACATCGTTATAGTGGATCAACCATGACCTTCCAATGTACTACATTTTTTTAAATTAGGTAGTGATAGTTGAGCATATAAATTTGTACTTTAATATCCCTAAGAAAACTAATTATGCTCTCAAGAGACATCATCTACTTGACACATCACCCAATCCAGCTCACCAAAAGGCCTCAAGCACACCTCCCTATATGCCAAAGGCTACTGTTAGTGGAGAGGGTCTAAAAGATACCATGAGGATATTATAGCCTCTAGTCATAGTACAAAAAAAAGAAAAAATAAACTAAGATCATACACATTAATAAGAATCAGAGTGCGCATGATAAATAAACTAAAATAAAAACATGATATAATAAATGAAATTTGGTATACAAACATACAAACTAAAATAATTCTTAAACAAACAATAGGCCCTCCTCTAGACCAAACACATATAAAAATTTCAAAAAAAAATTAATCAAGCTCTGCTACCAACTCCGGGTTGAACTGCATACCTGGTATCTATAATTGATGAATTTCTCTAGCTCGGTCCACTGACTCCACACGATTTAATCCTCTAAATCAAGAAACAACAGGCCTCTTCCCAATCCACTACACAACGTTTGATCCAACCTAAAACCAAATATATAGTGTGCACACACACCAAGGTGCACGTATAAGGGGTGAGAAGTAAATATTAGTAGTCCACCTTCAATGGTAAACCTATAATCAACAATTGTAGCAAGTGAATGCACAAGGGATATGTCCCTCCTAGATAAAAACTAATAGCAATTGGCATAAAATAAATGACTACATAAAGTTAATAGATATGAGGATAAATAGAAACAAAAAAAACAGACAACCACATGTTATATCCTGACACACGATGTAAATCAACCCTCGCTCTAGCCTATTCCAGAGGACTTATAACACATGGATTACCTAAACATATGACATAAATCACACATTCTAGATCTACTCAAGAGCTCTGAGATGTTTAAAATAAAACATGCATGAATTTCGGGCCCCATGGAATAACCACAAGAATCCAAGACAACAACACATAACTCTACCAATATTTAGGACTCCAATAGCATGATTTGAACTGGAGAAAGGACTCTACATTGGACCCTTGATAACCATTCATTTCTCAAAAGTCTTGTGGAACCAATCAGGCTATTAATGACGACCCAACAGTGTACACTACCCCAGGGGTTCCACCATTCATGGGACCAATAGAAATATTCTCTCGTGGGTCCTATCCAAGTAGTCTAGAGCACTTAGAATACATGAAAGATAACTTATATCCAATTCATTACTCTAAAACATATGGGTTCACTAATCCATATCATCAATTAGCTCCATATTCCCATCTAACCAAAATAATCCAAAAATAGTGGATACCACTAGATAAATATGAAGGCCAATGCCCAATCCAAAGATTTTAAGTTCTCCTCCTACATTAAGGTCCTAAGAAAAAATTACCTAAAATATCCTCTACCAAAGGTCACAAAAGAATGGTTTGATGAAATATCAAACACATCATCTAAATTTTTAAAGCATCAGCATCGACCATATCATGGTCAAAAAATCAAGGGGCTCCCTCGGTCCCTTGGAACACGAAAACAGACACTATGGGCTCTTCCTACTAGTCTCTAGCTCATAAGGATGCATACGATGTCACCAACATTGAGCAAGATCCGACCCATCATTGGTACAATCAAAATCATATTGCTCCCATAGTTTTTGGTGCCGAATTCTACGTGAATCAAAAAAATGATATCTTTGGGGGAACTGAATCCATCATCTGACTCAACAAAACATTCCAAGAAAGCAAAGGAATGAACATTAAAATTTTGAGGCTTTTGTGAAAGATTGAAATCTACATAGAAGACTCTTTTTCACTAAATATTATGTCAATATCAACATTTCCATGGAAAATCCACCCCCCCCCCCCTCTTCAAGGGTGATCCTCTAGAAGTCGAACCTCCACTCTACTGCACGTAAGATTGGTCTTCCACGACATTGAAAAAATAATAGAACCCTTAAGGTAGAGATCTTTCATGAAAAGTTCATTATGGGTCCTCTCTCAAGTGGTACCACTATTTCATAATCCTCACCCAACCACTTTCAACCCAAGTATGGTGTGTGAAAAGACACCTCTTAAGTGCACCACTAACCTTGTGTGTGAACTCCAATCTTTCACACAACCCTAAACCTTGCACGCAAGCCTCCAATATTGTGTGCACCCTTTATTTGAAGCTTGATGGATTTCCTTTATATTAAATCTCCATGTTCAAGCACCATTTGTGTGAATCCCCTATTCCTTACATGCACCACTTGCACGCAACCCTCCAAACTTGCATGTACTAATTTCATGGTCCCTCACTAGACTTACCCTATTCCCCTAGTGCATGCGTTGTCATACCTTTTTCTTCTCAGTATATGTAAACTAATGCCTTTTTCTTATTATAATAGTCATGCAAACATGGACCTCATGATCGAACACACCTCCACACCATTCCAACGTGGAATTTTTGAATTTTTCCCCCTCCAAAGTCTGAATGCCTAACAGTTATGTAAGCCCAATGGGTGAGGAGTGACTCCCCCACATTTGCACTATATGACATAAAACTAGATAACACCAACATTCTCAACACATAACATTAAACACTATTCCTACCCTATGAAATGTACATGGTATTTTTCATGTATGATCATCATGGGATTCCACCTCCTCCCACCACAGGGCACAAACCTCCCAAAACAGGCAGCTTTCATTCATAAGTCCTACACACCCTTCATAGGATGATCAATGTATGTCTCATAAGGAATGAGATATTCCTCACATGGAATTAGATCATCCTCACATGTAATGACATCTTCCATGGACAACATCCATGGATAAGCCCTATATCATCTCTTGTTGGCACATCTTTCACAAAAACGAGCTTCAATTCTACTACTTCCTCTTGTTTCTCGTACCAAGAATGACTTACATTGTATTAGAGGTTATTCATGACCATGAAATCAAACCTATGATCCCATGTGTAACAACCCAAAATTTTATCAATGAAAATTCATATTGATCTAATTAAATGTCTTATTATAAAAAATGGTTATATAAAATATGCACTTCCTTGGTTTTATGTTTTTGGATTTCAAAATACCATTAATAACTGTTATCTTGCTTATATAGTCGTTGAATAGTGATCACATGATTAGTATAAATATAGGGCTTTAACAAACCCAACTTACTCAAACAAAGGAAGTGTTGGATTCATCTATTATACTTTCCCTATACAAATCCCATTTGTTGAAGCTTGGAAATGAGGTGGCCTCATTGGGATTCTCTCTTGACCAAGCCCAATCTAAGCTTCAACACATTAATCTTGAGCGGAACCACCTACTAGAGAAGTGGAATTTGATAGAGATTACCACTCAGGCAATGTTATCTGAGCCACCCCAAGTGTCTGTCACCATCGTACACCTTACCCTTCGGCCCTATGAGGGTGTTATAAGGGGTTATGTAACGAGACCCCAGTACTATGATTATGTACATTATATTTTTATAAATAAAATACATTCATTTTATTATTGTTACGTTGTAAATAGTTTTTAAAGAACTAATAGTATTTTTAGTTAATATTCAATTACGAAATATATTTTGATCAATTAATGGATTTTTGAATTAAATAATATTTTAATTAAATATTATTACTAAATTAATTTTTATATAATATAAATGACAGTATAATTATTATGAATACGGTTGTGATTTTTATTAATGTTTGAAAGCTATTTTTGTCAAAACCCATAAATTTTCCATAAATGCCGGTTTTTATTTTAAAAGTAAAAATTCACATTTTCAAAAAATTATTTAGATAAAATGAATATTATTTTTAGAATCATGACGTTGAAATTATCCAATAGTGAATTTTTCATAATTTTCTGAGACAGTCAAATTTTTGGGTAAAAATTAAATATCGTTTAAATATATAATGTGTTTTATGACAACATAATGACCCAATAGGGATGTAATAAAATACTATAAACATTATGTTCGTCCAATAGATGTTTTAACATTAAAATAATTTGATTTTAGTTTTGTTTTATTTATTTTACAATGCTTTAGTGGACCCTTCAAGACTTATAAAACATTTTACCTTTTTAAATTGATTTCCTTAAGAGTATGACTCACCTCCATATAATAAAACCTATTATTTTAATATGTTCTGAAATTGACCTTATAAAATATTTTTTTCCACTCTACTTTGGAAAAAACCATGGTCAAAAACCATGTAATTTTTTGTGGTTTGGATTATTTTAATGTGTGGTGACCCAAACCTAAATAATAAAGAATTTCATCTCTTTTCCTATATAAACCCACACAAGCTCCCACTTCCTCCTCACTCAAAGACTTTAAAGCTCAACCAACCCATACACTCCTCTATATATAATCCTCCCAAGGATCCCCAAGATCTCAATATGCCTCTATCAAGACCCTCACAAGCCTTTGGGATCACATTTCCAAGTAAGGGATTCCTTCCTTTCTTATTTTTATCCAAGATTCTTTATGTTGTAATACCCTTTTACATTAAATTAAAAATGTTGGGGTATGATTTCTAAACTCCCTTATATTCTCATACTTATGTTTTAAATGATGATATACCTATTTATCTCTCATTAATGTCACCTATGTACACATTTTACTATGCCAAAATTCTATAAGAAATTTCTCTCTCCGCATTTATAATCAAGAAATTCTTTTGTATTATGACTCTAAATTTCATTACATATGTTGGTAAATGTATATATATGACCCCATTACTGTCCATTTAATGTAAATATTATTAGAAACCCATTTATATCTCATCAATAATTTTAATGAATTCTTATGTCACGCTGTTATGCTGGCGAAATTTCACTGTGATTTTCCAAATCCAAAGTCATTATGTCGTGAATACCATGCCCATTTCTCTATCAAGGGTATTAACCTTTTTTAACATTTAATTATTGATTATATAGTTTCATATATTAATTCCACATTATTTTATCATGGAATAAATGATGAACTTTAATGATTCCATGTAGTATGATCCATGTGGCACACTTATGCATGAAATGAAATGTTTAAGAAGGGTGCACCTTGATAGCATTCTAATGCATTGGGTAAAGATTAGTATCATGATACGTCAAGTGAAATGAGGTTTTACTCATTCTAATTCAAGTGAAATGAGTATTTAATCATTCCAATTCAAGTTCAATGAGGGTTTACTAATGCTCCATGTGCAATGAGCCTTGGCTCATGGTAATACCACGTTAAGTGTTGTTGTCACATTTCCATGTTATGATAATTATTCTTTATCATGACTGTATGTTCGTGTTTCTCTTATGATCCATTGATATTCCTATTTCCTAACATGTATTGTATTATTCATTTTATGCCTTTTTTACTCCCTTATTGGGATTTATAGATCACCCTTTTCTTTTTCATGTCCTCAGGTTTTCCCATGCAATGCTAAGTACGAGGGAATGTTGTGGTTATGTAAAGGAAGTTTTCAATAAAGATGTTGTGTGTTTTATGTTCTAAGTTGTTATGTAATGTTCATAAGCCCTAATTAAACTAGACCTCTCAATCTTCTATGTTTTATCAAGTGAATTTTATGTAATAAATCATGTTTGAGTGTGTAATAAAGAGCAAGGTTGTTATAGTTGGTATCAATTGATAGGTTTAGTTATTTTTGGGATTAAGATTATAAAACCCTAGTGAAAGACTTATGGATAAGACTAAGTATAATAAATAAATCCCTAAATTTTGGTGATTATTTAGTGCGTGGTTTATCAAGAAAACACATCCATGTCTGGATACGAGCGGGTAGGGGCGGTTCTGGAAGAAATGTAGCTAGAAGTGAAAAATCTGATAAGGAGTTTTGGGCTTGACCTAGGGTATCATAGGACACGACAACAGGCCTTGCTAAACTCTTGGTTATGACACTCCTGTAAGATATACTTTGGTAAATTCTCAAGCTTAGTATGAACAATTATTAAGGGAATTAAAAAAAATGACCCTATGAATATATGTTAGAAAATAGATCATAGATAATATAGATTGAAGCCTATAGATTCATAAGTTAAGGAAATAAAAGTTATTTATAAGCCATATTTTTTTCCTTGGATTACCCTTTATGTGTTACCCTTAACTTTCCATTTATTTCATCCAATGGATTATAATAGGAGGACTCGGTCTAAAAACTGATGTGAAGATCAATGTGATGACTATTCTAATGAGATACTCAATTCGATGGGAGTAAGAATCACGAACTTTGTCATGATACACTCTCAATAAACTAAATCTTTTAATAAAAACATAGTTCAATAGGAATGTCCCCCCCCCCCATAATAAATATCAAGTCACAATCAAGAGCTTCATGAGACAACAACCTCTTTCTTCTAAAGGATCATTTGATCCCTCAATTACCAAACAATGGATCAACTCCATTGAAAAGATCTTCTCCATCCTTCAATGTTCCGAACAAGAGAAGGTTCTTCTGGATTATTATTGTATGGAGGGTTAAGAGGATCAATGGTGAACATTGATCAAAAATAAGAAACCTGATGAGGAGATCGAGGCATTGGAATGGATGGATTTCCAGAAAAAAAAAAACAATAAATATTTTCCATGAACCCTCTAACTTAAGATGGAAAGGGAATTCCTTGCCCTCAAGAAAAAAATATGATGAATCCATCAGAGCATACGAGGAAAACTTCACAGGGCTTGCATAATACACCTTCAGGTTTTTCATTACTTCTGAATGCAAGGTTGATCGCTTCTTTAGTGGGCTAAAACCTAGCCTACAGAAATCCCTGGTGATTCGTGACTTCGATAGCTCTGAGGAAATTATTGGATGTGCCCTCAAGTTCAAAATGGATATCAACAAATCTCATGGGTATCAAGGGGATAAGAATCGTAAGGTGGACTTCAATTTTGGTGGTTCAATGGATAAATCCAATGGTGCTAAGAAAACCCAGCACCCCACTTGCCAAAGGTGCAGAAAAAAGAACCCTAGAAATTGCCTGAAGGGGATTAGGAAATGATTTAGGTGTGGAATAGAAGGTCACCTAAACCTTAACTACCGACAAGAAAAACTTGTAGCTGCGACATAGGAGAGGAATTCTCTATTCATCCCTCAACGCGTTGTTCATTTTTTCAACTAAAAATAACCAGGCCACCTTGAAAATCAGTGCCCTAATCCAAGGGTTTTCAGAGCCAACCAAAAACCTCCAAGACAGAAAGGTCGAGCTTTCTCCATGACTACCACTGAAGTGAACCCTAACAATGAAGTGATGATAGGTACACTAGTTATTCATTTGAGAATAGAGAATGTACTTTTTTGATTCTAATTCTATGCATTATTTTATATCCCGATATTTTAGTAGAACAATCCCAACACCACCACAAATCATGGAAGTAAAGATGTCGGTGAGTACAAAAAATGGGGAAATCATTGAATCCCATGAATATAACTTCTCCCCTATCATAATTTGTGGAGTGAACTTCCCAGCGAACCTCATCCTACTCCCTTTGGTGGAATTTTATGAAATTCTTGGCATGGATTATATTTCCTTATATAGATCCAACATAAATTTCTATGAGAGGGAAATCACTCTCCATATGGAGAATCGACCCCCGATTCTATACAAGTGCAAGGAGGAATATGGATCTTATTTAGAACCATCATCTCAAGAGTTAATATTACTGTCCTATAAGAACGCATATTTTTCTTAGATGATTGAGTCTAAGGAAGAAACCATCCTTGAAGACATGCCTATTCTGAGGGAATTTTCTAAAATGTTTCCCAAGGAATTGTATGGTCTTCCTCTTAGAAAATATGTTGAATTCTCAATTGACCTTATACCTAGGGCGTTTCTAATATCTAAGAGTCTATATGTAATGGATATTGTGGAGCTTGAGGAGCTGAAGAAACAACTATAGGAGAATCTGGATAAAGGGTTTATAAGCCCAAGTGCTTCACCATGGGGTGCACTAGTACTCTTCATCAAGAAGAAGGATGGGTCAATGCACCTTTTAATTGATTACCATGAGCTCAAAAAATAATGATAAAGAACAAGTATCCTCTACCCCAAATTGATGACTTGTTTGATCAGCTACATGGAGAACAATACTTCTCCAAGGTGGATTTTCGGTCGGGATATTACCAAGTAAGGGTGAAGAAGGTGGATATCCCCAAGAATTTTTTTCATACAAGGTACGGGCACTATGAATTCATAGTAATGCCTTTCAAACTCACTAATGCTCCAGAAATCTTCATGGAATTGATGAATATATTATTTAGATATTACCTTGACAAATTTGTGGTAGTCTTTATATATGATATTCTAATATACTCCAAAATAGGGGAGCATGAGAAGCATCTAATAACTATAATAGAGACCTTGCAAAAGGAGAAGATCTATGCAAATTGTAGCAAGTCTGAGTACTGGTTAAAGGAAGTCTCATTCTTGGTTCATATCATCACAAAAAATGGGATATCTGTGGATCCCTCCAAGATAGATGTAATTGAGGGATGTCTGAGGCCAACATCGGTAACAGATAATCGTAGATTCCTCGGGTTATATGGATATTATCACTAATTTTTGAGAAATTTCTCACGATTTTCCAACCCTCTTACCAAGATAACTCAGAAGGAAGTAATGTTTTCTTGGAGTGATGAATTCAAAGAGAGCTTCAAGGAGTTGAAAAGGAGGTTTATCACTGTGACTGTGCTCACCTTACCCACAAGTGGATAACTTTTTGTGGTATTCAGTGATGCCTCAAAGAATTTCATGGGCTTTGTATTGATTAAAAATGACAAATTCATTGCCTATGCTTCAAGGAAATTGAAATTTCATCAGAAAAACTATCCAACACATGATCTGGAGTTGGCTACAGTGATATTCTCTTTAAAAATTTGGCAGCATTACCTCTTTGGGGAGAAGTGTGAAATATATACGAACCACAAAAGCCTCAAGTATATATTCACATAGAAAGAGTTGAACATGCGCCAATGAAGATGGATGGAGCTGATCAAAGACTATGACTTCTCAATCCATTACCACCCTTGGAAAGAGAACAAGGTGGAAGATGCTCTAAGTAGAAAGGACCCAGTGATTCTATCATTGATGAGAATTGAAAAGGATCCAATATTCTTATATTTGATGAATATGGAAATGGGAATCATAAATATGGTAACATCATCAATCCTTTCACAAATGTTTGCTCAATAATATCTTTTAGAAAGGTTAAAGGATGCTCAAAATGATGTTGTGGGAATTCAGAAGAAGATAGAAACTATTGGAAAAGATAAATCCTTAGAGTCCAATCTCAATGAAGAAGGAATTGTGAGATTTGGGTCAAGACTATGTGTTCCATCAAATCTGGAGTTAAAGAAGGAACTTTTGGATGATGCACATAGTTCAAATTTCATCATTCTCCCATGAAACACAAATATGTATCTAAATATCTGAGAGCATTATTAGTAGGATAACATGAATAAGGAGATCACTGAGTATACATCAAAGTGTTTGGTATGTCATCAAGTGAAGGTTGATAGGAAGAAGTCTAAGGGGATGATGCAACCATTACCCATACCAGCATGGAAATGGGAGAAAATCACTATGGACTTTGTCACTAGACTTCCAAATACATCCAAAGGAAAAAATGTTATCTGGGTTGTTGTGGATCATCTTACAAAGACTACACACTTCATTTTAATTTGGGAGGATTTATCACTGGATTAATTGGAACAGATATACATCTGAGACGTGGCTTTATGGAGTACCATTATCGATTGTATCTGATCGAGATCCAAGATTCACCTCTAAGTTTTGAAAAATTCTTCAACATGCTCTGGATACTGAGCTGAACTTTAGTACAAATTATCATCCCCAAACTAATATCTAATCTAAGCGGACTATCCAAACAATTGAGGACATGTTGAGATCATTCTCAGAGGACTTCAAAGGAGGATGGGATCAACATATTACTCTTTTTGAGTTCTCATACAATAATAGTTTCCACTCAAGCATCCAAATGGCTCCTTATGAAGCCCTATATGGGAAGAGGTTTAGAACACTAACATGTTGGGATGAATTTGGGGAGATAAAACTCCTAGGTCAGGAAATGGTCAAATAAATAGTGGAGAAGGTTAGGACCATCCAGCAACACATTAAATTTGCTCAGAGTCGACAAAAGAGCTATGATGATAATCATTGACGAGACCTAGAGTTTGATGTTGTATAAATGGTATTCCTCTGCATATCAACGTGGAAGATATTTATGAGATTTGGGAAGAATGGAAATCTTAGTCCAAGGTACATCGTGCCTTTTGAGATCCTTGATTTCATTGGAGCAGTGGCCTATCGACTAGCACTCCCACCAAACCTGTCTCAAGTATAAGATGTATTCTATGTATCACTCTTGAGAAAGTACATTCCTGACCTATCACATGTACTCAATCCATAGGTGGTACCATTGGATAATTACCTCTCTTATGAAGAGAAGTCAGTGAATATGTTAGATCATAGGGAAAATTTTTTATGAAAGGTGTTGTGGAGAAACAACAAGTTTAAAGAAGAAACATAGGAATTGGAGGATGTGATGAAGTAGAGTTACCCACATCTGTTTTAGTGTGGGAAAAGGAAATTTTGAGGGTGAAATTTCTTAAGGGGGGTATATTGTAACGACCTAAACTTTTATCAATGAAAATTCCTCTTGATCTAATTAAATGTCTTATTATGAAAAATGGTTATATAAAATATTCACTTCCTTGGTTTTATGTTTTTCGATTTTAAAATACCATTGATAATTTTTACCATTTCTTATACAGCAGTTTAAGAGTGATCACATGATTGGTATAAATATAGGTCTTTAAAAAATCCAATTTACTCAGAAAAAGGAAGTGATGGCCTCATCCAGTAGACTTTCCCCGTACGAAGCCAATTTGTTAGAGCTCAGAAAGGAGGTAGAATCATTGGGATTCTCTCTTGTCCAATCTCAAGCCGATATCAAAACCTTAAGTTTGAGCAGAACCACCTATGAGAGAAGTGGAAGTTGCTAGAGATTACCACCTGGGAAATGTTATTCAAGCCACCCCAAGAGTCTGTCCCCATCGCACACCTTACCCTTTGGTCCTATGAAAGTGTTATAAGGGTTTATGTAATGAGACCCTAGTACTATTATTATGTACATTATTTTTGTATAAATAATATACATTCATTTTATTATTGTTATGTTGTAAATAGTTTTTAAAGCACAAATTGTATTTTTAGTTAATATTCAATTAAGAAATATATTTTGATGAATTTATGGATTTTTGAATTAAATAATATTTTAATTAAATATTATTACTAAATTAATTTTTATATAATATAAATGGATGTATAATTATTATGAATACAATTGTAATTTTTATTAAGGTTTGAAATCTATTTTTGTCAAAACCCATGAATTTTCAATAAATGTCGGTTTTTATTTTAAAACTAAAAATTCACATATTTAGAAAATTATTTAGATAAAATAAATATTATTTTTGGAATTATTATGTTGAAATTATCCAATTATGAATTTTTCATAATTTTCCAAGACAGACGAATGTTTGGGTAAAAATTAAATACCATTTAAATATATAATGTGTTTTATGATATCATAATGACCCAATAGTGATGTAATAAAATACTATAAACATTATGTTTGGAAAATATATGTTTTATCATTAAAATAATGTGATTTTAGTTTTTATTTATTTATTTTACAATGCTTTAGTGGACCCTTCAAGACTTATAAAACATTTTACCTTTTTAAATTGATTTCCTTGAGAGTGTGACTCACCTTCACATAAGAAACCCTATTATTATAAGAAGTTTGGTTATTGGAATTATAAAATATTATTTTCCACTCCCCTTTGGAAAAAAACATGGGCAAAAACCATGGGTTGGTTTGTGGTTTGGATTAGTTTAATGTGTGGTGACCCAAACCTAAATAATAAAGAATTCCCTCTCCCTTCCTATATAAACCCAACCAAGCTCCCACTTTCTCTTCACTCAAAGCCTTTAGAGATCTACCAACCCCTTCACTCCTCTCTCTCTATAATCCTCCCAAGTCACCCCAATCTCTCAAGAATCCTCTCTCAAGTCCCTCATAAGTATTTGGGATCACATTTTCAAGTAAGGGATTCCTTCCTTTCTTATTTTTATCCAAGTTTATTTATATTATAATACCCTTTTACTTTAAATTAAAAATGTTGGGGTATGATTTCCCACCTCCCTTATATTACCCTCCTTATGTTTGAAATGATGAGAGACCTCTTTCTATCTCATTAATGCCTCCTATGAACACCCGTTACTATGCTGAAATTTCGTAAGGAATTTCTCACTCCTCATTTACAATCAAGAAATTATTTTTTATTATGAATCTAAATTCCATTACATATGTTGGGACATGTATCTATATGAACCCCGTACTTTTCATTTCATTTAAATATTATGATAAACTCTTTTATCTCTCATAAACCATTTTTATGAATTCTTATGTCACGCTGTTATGCTGCCAAAATTGCACTACAATTTTCCAAAGCCAAAGTCATTATGTCGTGAATACCATGCTCATTTCTCTATCAAGGGTATTCACCTTTATGCACATTTAATTATTGATTATAGAGTTTAATGTATGAATTCCTCATTCCTTTATCATGGAATAAATTATGAACTTTAATGATTCCATATTGTATAATTCATGTGGCACACTTATGCATGAAATGAAATGTTTAAGAAGCGTGTGCCCTGATAGCACTCCAATGAATTGGGTAAAGATTAGTATCATAATACTTCAAGTGAAATGAGGGTTTACTCATGATAATTCATGTTCAATTAGAATTTACTCATTCTAATTCAAATTCAATGAGGGTTTACTCATGCTTCATATGTAATGAGCCTTGGCTCATGCTAATACCATGTTAAGTGTTGTTGCCACATTTCCATGTTGTGATAATCATGCTTTATCATGCCTTTATGTTCATGTTTCTCTTATTATCCATTGATATTACTATTTAATAACATGTATTTTATTATTCATTTTATGCCTTGTTTACTCCCTTATTGGTCTTTATAGCTGACCCATTTCTTATGCATGTCCTCAGGTTATCCCATGAAATGCTAAGTACGAGAGAATTTTGTAGTTATGTAAAGGAATTTTTTAATAAAGATGTTGTGTGTTTTATGTTATAAGTTGTTGTATAATTTTACTAAGCCCCAAAAACATTATACCTCTCAATATTCTATGTTTTATCAAGTGAACTTTATGTAATAAATCATGTTTAATTGTGTAATAAAGAGAAGGGTTGTTATACCATGGGCATCCCTACTAGAGTAAGCCCCAATATCACCTTCAGTTTGGGTAGATTCCACCCATAATCTCCATAATATACATGATCCATGGGCATCCACCTTAGGTTTAAGCCCCATCATGTCCCCTTATTTGGTAAGCTTCCATCCGTAATCCCAAACCATAAGGTCTTATTCAGGTTTAAGACCCAACCATGTCCCCCTAAATGGGAATATTTTATATGTAAGCCCCAACCACATTACCTACAACCAGATGGGCCTCCCCCTTGGGTGTAAGCCCCAATTACCATTTCTAAACTATGTGGGATTTGATTTCCAACTAGATGAGATTTGTATGAAGCCTCTCTAATTTCCAAACCCACCATTTCATTCACTCCATCCATCCCACCATTTCATCCACTTCATCCACATCCAACCTAATTTTCCTCGAGCCGCCACATCCCGGTAAGATCATTCCCTTACTCGGAGACCATGTCTCGTTTGGGTCCCTTTGGGAAGCTTCTATGTGTAAGACATATCCACTTCATCACTGCTCCTAGAAGCACTTGAGCAGCTCAATGCATAATCCCCTCACAATCAAACCAAGATCAGTACTCTTGTGGATGGTAGCTTCCATGCATAAGCCTCACACCATCCCTCGTTGATGCTCCATTCATGATGTGAGTATCCTTACCGCATGATGATAAACTCCATGGACCGGTACCATCACATGACCTTAAACTATGGAATCTAACTACCTGGGTTATCATCTATTTATCCTAAGTATGGAATGTAGGAAACCTCTATGAGGTTTAATACCAACCAATGGTAAACATTGGTGCCCACCTCTTAGGGTTTTACCTCTCTAATACACCTCCAAATTTGTTCTGATCAACCTTTATGGTGTGACATCTTCCCTTAATGGGAAACACCTCTAGGGTCCTCCTTCATAGGGTGTTATGATCACCTCTCGATCCCTCCTTCCTAGGGAGTTCTAATCCATCCATCTGGTAAACCATTAAAGTTTTCCATCTTATGGATTCACCCTCTTGATCAACCTTATCAAGTCATTCTAATCAACTTAATTACATCTATTCAAGAAGTTAAACTCTAGACCCATATAATACTACTACCTCATGCCAAACACGGCATGCCTGAGGTGAAATCCATAGAATATATGCCTTTGGAATCAGAAATATCATGATCTACATGGGATTTCTTGGGTTCCACACCTAAAGATAACTCCATGTGATTCCCTCCTATGAGGAAGAATACTGGTGACCAATGTTCCTAGAGTCCAAACATGACAGTGATGCCCAGCGTGACTACTCTTCTGACTGAAGGTTTCTACTCTATCAACGCCTTTTGGAATGTCCAGATAGAAGCAGTGTAATTAATCAGAATCAACAAAGAGATGGCATCATGAATGAGTTTCATGAACATGACTTAATCTATGAGGGAGACCTATACTAGGAAATGAGTTCTAGGGAGGAATCTATGGAAGGAGGAACTGAAATCTCATCATCCCATTCCAATCAAGGATCATACATCATCAATGAAAGTGATGAATGTTTCCCACCTTTGGAAAGTGGGAATGTGGGGTGACAATTCACATTAGTGAACATTAACACACATGAGATATGCCTTGGTGAATGCATTGGAAATAGAAATGGTGAACCCAATGTGAATCTTTTCTCCTTCAACCTTTGGGATTTTCCATGTTGGTCATCAGATCAAGGATTGTACTCAAACTCTATAGACGTCATGTCACCAATAGAAATGGTGAACCCAACATGAAACTCTTCTCAACATGGGGACTAATAGAATTAAATACATCAATAGATTATAAGGCCATCGGATTTGGCTATCAAGTTCCAGTACACACTAAGAAAATAGTGGGCTTGGCATAGAACTCGCCAGAAATTGGGGAAGTTAAATGTTGGGAATTCCAATCTATGAAATAATCAGTGCAGATCTCTCTCTCCCTGAATGGAAGATTGGATAAAACTGGGGTATTGGAAAATTCCTTCCATATATATGTACTAAAAACTGAATCAACCTACTTTATAGGACCAAAGATTCAAGAAACCAACCTCCCACTACCCATAGATGTTGGTCCAGGAGAAATGTCAATGTGACAATCCCACGGGACTCCACCTCTTCCACAAAATCAGCTATGCCATCAGATGTTGGGTTCTTGCGCACCATATCACCCTCGGATATCATTTATAGGAGGTTTTTGGACACCCTCATATGATAGTATGAGTGGGATAGAGTCATTTCCATGAAGTATATGACTCTCCAAGACCTGGAGGCTTCTACGCCTCACCAACGCTACCGCTCCCAAGGGCTACGTAGGGAGCCACTTCTCTCCACTCCAACAACAAACCTCTTAGAGTACCTCTCACAAGAGTGATACTATGACTCAATCCCATATTCCCAAGGAGTTAGGGGATGCCCAAGTCACCTAGAAATGACTACTGCCTAGGAGCCGCCAAGGAGGGATCCCACCATGCCTCATCAGCACCAACAATGATTGATCCTCCATGCCAAGTAATAGTTGGACTATTCCCTTACTCTACCTTCCTCGATTCAAATAAGTTTATGACAACATTGGGATCATGCTCAGGAGGATGCCTGGAAAGGGGAATCATCTTCCATAGCTCCAATGGATCCTACCACCACCGGTGTGTTCTTCCAAATCCCTTCCATTGTAGAACAAGGACCCATAAATGCCCAGTTGGGATCAAGACCTCATCCACCCTACAGGTAGGTTGGGTTGACTTTTTCAGCCACTGACATCATTAGCATCCATTACAGATCGATATTTGATGATGAGATCCAATACTGAGGTCACCCATGTGTATTCACCAACCAAATAAGAGGTCATCCCTACTTTCACACACAACATGTAGGTCCTCCCCATGTTCCCTGCATTGACTAAAGTGAAGGTCCAACCTGCTTCTTCAACATCCGGTATAGAGGTCCTCCCCATACTTATGGTACCTGATACAGAGGTCCTCCCCTTGTCATAAACTATCAGTAAAAGGTCCTCCTCACACCGTTCCTAGCTTAAGCAGAGGTCCTCCATGTTCCAGCACCAATCAGTATGAAATTCCACCCCATGCTCCCACCACCGACCAATACGGAGGTCCTCCCCATACAACATCCAACCAAAGTAAAGGTCATAACCACTTCTTCAATGATCAACATGGAGGTCATCCCCATGTTTCCACCAGTCATAGTAGAGGTCCTCCCCATTATTTTATCATCCAACTTGGAGTTCCTCCTCATGTATAGTTAGATCAATGTGAAGTCCTTCCTCAAACTTCATCCCGCCAAATCAGAGGTCCTCCCCACTCTCGCAATTAATATGGAGGTCCTCCCCATGTTCTCACTGACCAAATCATAGGTCATTCCTGCTATGTTAACACCTAGAGTGGAGTTCTTCCCCTCTCTAATGATAAGTGATATGGAGTCCCTCCATGTATCCCGATTGGTCAAAGTGGAGGTCCTCCTCAAGAAATCATCCACCAACATGGAGGTTCTCACTTTGTCGAAGAATTTCCCTACCCTGAAGAACCATACTGAGGTAGAAAGGTGAATCACCACCACTAAGGGTAGAATTCTAGGAATTTATAAGTCATTTTCAATCCCATTCACTTCTCAAACTCCAAAGTAAAATGTGATTCAATAATGGAACCTTTGCCCTAGTCATTTATATTAGAGTCAAGGTAAGGAGCCTAGTAGGTGAAGTTTTCCATATCAAAAGATGAGTTCCATGAGATCTTTCAATTCCTTCATAGGTACATGCAGGTGGAGGATGATTTGGCTCCCTTACAGGGTATTACGATGCAAGCACCTCTATCATCTTCTATTGTATTCTCTATCTCTACATGAAATCATAGAGATCTGTTCTAGAATTTGATAGACGATGATCATCTGGTATACCCATCAATGACTGTCACCACACACACACATGAGGCAATGGTAAGCACCCAGTACTATAGGGATGTAATGATTTGTTTTGAACCACCCCTGAGAGATGACCCCATGTGTAGTGACCAATCATCTCATATGAAGACTCCTTAACTAGCTAGTCCACCGTTGCACGTATCCATGTCAGTGCCTCCACCAGTTTCTCAAACATCATCAATTAAAGCATGGGACAACCAGGATTTGGGACCTACTTTGGAGAAAGATTTCATGTTGGATACTCTGGATTCCAATCAGTTTTCAGTTGTTTTCTGGCCAAATGTGGTACCCAACTTCGACATCCCAAATTCCCTCACTGAGGACCAGGTAAAATGTTTCTTCTGAACCATCTAGATGATGCTCTTTCACCTCCTTTTCTGTCGGTTGGTCTACCTAGGGATTTAAGAGAACATTTACGACATTAATCAGCAGTGTCTCATGGTTTAATTGGAATCACTCCCAATGGCTTGGAACCCTATGTCACCAGGCTACCACCAGACCCTCCAACAAAGATGTGTCCAGAGCTTCATAGTTCTCCATAGAATCATTGAGAAGGCATCTTCGCGTATATAGATCCATGGATGGGGGCAGTATGCTACTCTCTACTTCATATCCATCCTGAGACAGTGTGATTTTCTTAGTGATATTGAATAAATTCCACTGGGTATTGTAATGGTGACTATGTTCATCCCTTAGATATCCAAGGATGGGGACACTGGCGTAGGGTTTGACAGAGAGAACTCTGCCTCTGGGACAGTGTAGTATCAGGTGGACCATCACATATGTGTTCACACTCACCATAAAAGGTATGAACTCATACTTGGGGAACCTTATACTTCATTGCCTTTCAATTGGAACACCAAGAAGGTAAACTCATAGCTTGAGCCCTCTGATCCACTTGACATCACACTGAAGATATAATTTGAACCCTCCATCACCTCCTTACTTCATTAGGTCACAAATCAGAAGTATATCATCGATGATCTCCTTGATGAGTGGCACCTAGATTATGGTGATCCTTAATATGATCATGTTCTTCCCTCACTGGGGAAGTAGGGGCAGCCGCATTTCCTTCTTAGCCAGTTTCTCCCGATTGAGCCCGGCAATCTCATGCATCCCAAAAGTGTAGAATCTAGAGTTTATATCAAGGGACCAAGGTATAAATCACCCAATCCACATGATCATCATGATAACCTTCCTCGAGATCCATATTAAGCCACTCCATAGGCTTCTCTACATTTCATCGATCCCGCTTACCATGTTAATGGTCCTATCAATGCACTATTAGTCAGGGGTCCCCATCAAGAGAGGGAGACCTTACAATATGATATAGATTCTCTAATTTCCTAACTTGAGTCCCTTGATACATGATAGGTAGTGTTCCCACCTAATGGTAAGATGTATCTATCTTGGGTAGATAACATGAGATCACCCTTAGACTATGGGAATCCTAGCTTCACCCCCTTCAACAGGATGTGTGGCCTTTGCAACTTCTGACCCACTTCATCTCAAGTTGTGGGCCCATGTTGGGGACCCTAGAGTAGTAGGAGGTTTCCAAGATCTAATGTTTTTTCAAACATTGGAAGGGATCACATTCATCTATTACATCTAGTTACCCATTGGTTCCATCATTGGTTAGGAAAACCTCTGTAGGTAGTTTCTCTACCAGTTAAACTCCACTACATGCAAGGAAAGTATTTCCAACCTCTTCAAGTGTAAGTAACTTTCAGATGATTTCATCAAAAACTTTCTCTCCCGGTGGAAGGTACACACATATTATTTAGATATTCTACTGACCTAAGAGAAGATACTTATGATGTGCATGGGGAACATTAAGATTGATCTGTTCTCCACCCTCATCACTCATAATTTTCTAGGCAGTTTATAGAATTTCCTTGACGAATACCATATCCTAGAGAAAGCTTTATAAGAGGCTAATAAGGCACATCCATTGCCTCTCTTAACTCCTACAATAAGAGTCTCTAGGGAATATACTTCCACCATAGTATAGGTATAGGTCCCCAATCCACTAGATTTATTGTCATTAGAGCCTCACCAAGTGAATCCTCACTGAGTGCAGCAGCCTCATCCAGCTCAGCCTCTCCTAGTTCAGAATCAGTATGCACCTCCTTTTCAAGCACCACCACCTAGATGAGAGAATGAAACTTTAGAACCTCATCAGGATATGGCCCCTTTTTGTGACCAATATCCTACAGTTCCCTTTCTGGACAGGAGAAATTGGACCTACTCTTTCAAAAAAGAACAGGTCCCTGGTTATTTCTGCAGTGCCTTAGAACAAGGAATTCTGAAACTTTCAAAGTGAAATAAGTCCCATGAGGAAAAGCTCACTGATCTCCCTAACCACTACCATTACCATAGTATCCTTGTACATACCATCAATCAGTGTAATGTGTTCAAGGATTAGATTCATGGACAAGTGGATAATGTCTGGGTCAATTTGAGAAATGTCCTGACACAGGTGGTACACATCTCCACTAATCCCTAAAGTGATAGAGAAGGTTCTAGTGAATGGAAATAGGTTTCCAACTATAGAACTCAGAATTATTATGGATGGAAGGATTATAGAAAATTTACTCATGCACATGGCGTCATTTGCGCCCGCTTAGGCCAATATGAACCTCCTAAAGTTGATTTTCCTTCTTCGGATTACCCCTCTAAGTCCACATCACATACTTCTATGTCATAAAAGAGTAGGAACCAAAGGAACAAGGGAAATAAAATTCCTATTATAGTGTTAAACCCTTCCCACACTCTCAGTGACTTCATGCCTCTAGAAATGGGAATCACACCTAGGGGATTCCCATCAATGGAAGACTCCTCTGATAATGGCTTGGAGTATGCATCCATGAACACTATTGAGATGGCGGTCCCCTACATGGTCCTCAATGATGAGGAATATCAAGAAAGCTCTTCAAGTGCCTCTGGTTGATGTTGTCGAAGAAGAAGTTAAGGGAATGAAAATTTCCAGAATGCTTGGGCCAGTGCTTTGAACCAGGATATGTATACTACTAAAACTAGACTTCAGGTTCTATATAGAGCTTAGCAGACATAGTCCTCCTAACCCACTCCATCAGACATGCTTCCACGGCTGACCATGCTAATCGACTAGGTAGAATAGTCGTGGTTGTATTGTGATCGGCCACATCTAGCTAAAGTTTCATCTCTAATAACCTAAAATCATCTAGTTGTAGTTATAGAAAAGTTATCTAATGAGAATTAAAACATTTATAGAACCATTTAGAGTTTAGTGGTTCATTTAGAGGTTCCCTCCATGAATTAATCCAATGAGAGACCCCTTACAAGTAGAAATGTGCGTCTGGCATGGAATTATGATGTTTTGAAGAACCTCACCATCATCCCTACAAACCTCTCAATCCTAGAGGCCCTCCACTTATCAGAAGAGATTTGTGAGGATCTCAAATAATCATTAAAAATCCCCCTCCAGTTTTAAGCATAGGTAGCGGCTACAGAAGCCTTCTATACTAAGGAGGTCAAGCAGGAAGGATTCCAAGACATCATATCATTATAAGGGGAAGATTAGGGATCCCTTGTACATGGGATCATTCTCCCTTTGTACATCATATTCTAGTTCAAAAGAATATAATTTCACCACTTCCTAGTGGTCACAAGTTCTAGGATCAATCTCATCCCGAACTGGACACTCCGTAGGCTGGTAATAAATAAAATAGATTTGATCCCCTTTGGCCTTAAAATTTAGGGTTATGAAAGGACCAAGAAGAGGCCATGTGGCAGGATCCATTTGAAGTCTTATTTTATAGGTTTGGTATTAAACACTGAATTTAGGTTTTTCTCAAAATAAACTAAATACATTTCACTTATGGTTGTCCCCTAGCTCCATCTTCATGTATCAGTTCTCTACTCTTATCACCAATTCCACAAGTACTCCCTCAATGTTCGAGTAGGCGTGATCCAAGGTGATGAATACCCCTTCGAATCTTGTGAATACTACTATATGGATGCTGGTTATTTTAATAGAAAATAAATGTAGGTTTATACCAATTAGGTCTAGCACACCTCCATCACAGCCATCCCATGGATAGATTTTGATGACGTGTTTTTCCTCCTAATTCACCTATTGGAGGCTACGACATCGTACTTGGGAAGTTTCTTTATCATTTCCGATAGTAAAGGGCACTGCATCCCTAGGTATAAATAAATTCATAAGATTACCTCATACTTATACATAGGCCAATCTCAGGTGATACCAAAACCCCTAACCCCTATAAGATATTGAGATTTTCACCCCATGGCTACAATTTTGTGTCATACTCATATGTTTTTTCAAGCCGGGATAAACCATAAGAAACTAACCCATCACCATTACTTTGATATAAATCATGGACCATGCAATCAAAGTCGTGATGGAATTATCAAAACATCCTATTTATTCATGTTTTCAGTGGAGTATGAGTCTCCCAGTTAGGATTCAATATCTGCTGTCGAAGAAGGTGCCAACGTTCCCCTGGAATCAGTCAACCTGGAAGAACTATCTCCTCCCACTGATCCCCTTACCTCAGACGACAAACAGGATCTGGAAGATGCTCCTCCTGAATTTTAAGATGGATTCTCCATCACCATTTATGATTTAGTTTAGGTGAACCTTGATACTGAGAAAGATCTAAGACCAATGATGATCAGTTCATCCATACCTCCAGAGGAATTGAAACAATACATAGATTTCTTAAAGTATAATTGAGATGTATTTTCCTAGAGTTATGAAGAGATTCCTAGACTATACCCTCATATTAACATCCATCATCTTGGTCTTTCTATGAGTCATCATGGGTTTAAGAAGCCTCCCAGAAAATGCACCCTTCTCATGGTGAAATGGCTGAGGTTAAAGTCGATAAGATTATCAAATATAACTTCATCAATGAAGATCAGTACCCCTAGTGGATAGCCAAAATCATTCTGGTCAAGAAGAAGAGTAGTCATATTAGAGTCTGTATTGACTTCTAGGATCTCAATCGTCATTGTCTGAAAGATGATTTTCCCATCCTGGTGATAGAATTGTTGATCGACACCACAACTTGGTTCCAGGATCTCTCCTTCATGGATGGGTACTTCAGGTACAACCAAATCTGTATGGACCCTAACAATGATGAGTCTACCACCTTTAGAGCACCACAAGGGACCTTATTCTATTAGTTAATGCCTTTTGGTATGAAGAATTCAGGATCCACTTATCAGTGTTCCATGCACCACTTCTTCAAACTAATCCTCAAGACACTAGTGGAATGCTAGGTGGATGATTGTTGGTCAAATTACACTCTCTTTAAGACCACATCAGATATTTATAGAAATTTTTTGGCTTCCTACTCTCCTATAATTTGAAGATAAACCCATTGAAATGTGCTTTCTGGGTTACTTATGGAAATTTTATCAAATTTATCTTTAGATATAGAGGCATCAAGATTAACCCATAGAATATTAATACCATCATCTATATGCCTCCTCTAAGAAACATCTAGGAACTCTAAGGCCTCCAAGTACACTTATCATATATTCACCAATTCATTGTAAATTTTTATGGAAAGTGAAATACCTTTTCCAAGATCATGAAGAAACGTGTCATTTAACAATGGTATAAGGAGTGTTATACCACATTTTAGGAGATCAAGAAGTTTCTTTTATAGTCTTTATTTTTTATTCCAACCATCTCCGAAAAGCCTTTTTTTTCCTTTATGTGACTACCTTAGAATGATCCCTCAGTTCCCTTATTGCTCACGAGAACTATGAGAGAAGATAGAACAGTTTATACTATCTCATTTTCATGCTCCTCAACAAAGAGTCCAAATACTCTCATATCAAGAAGATTTGTCTCGTGCTAGTTTTTGTAGTACAGAAGTTGTAGCACTATTAGCAGCATCATGAGATATAGCTAGTGTCCTGTTTGGATCTACTAAATTATATCATGAATCACCTAATGTTGAAAATATGCCTAGTGCACTGGTCATTGATCGTTTAGTAGTTCTACATCAAGTTCGTTCTGCAGAAGGCCATCAAGGATCAAGTGTTGTAATACTTTATGTTCTCCCATCTGTCCCCCAAATAATCACCTCTAGATTTCAATATCCTAGATGAGGCCATCCTTCTAGTGGATTAGGCCCTTCCATGCTGGCAGATGCATTTCGATGGTGCCTCCCAGTGCCCAATCAGTAGGAGGATCAACGATACCAGGCTCAATAGAGTAGGCTTGGGGATCATCTTCATCACCCCCAGTATAAGATGTCCTACCCTATTCATTTATGTTATTATAAGGCTTAACCAACAATGAGGTAGAGTATCAGGCTCTCATTACTGTTCCTGAGCTGGCCCTTGAGATTGATGTTCCCCACTTTCATGTGAAGGAATACTATAAGTTATTCACCAATTAAATCAATGGTGATTACATTATCATGATGCCCGAGATCATACCCTTATTGAAGCACACTCACAAGCTGATGGTCCAGTTCCCTTTTCATCCAAAGGTGACTCATTTTCCTTAGTTGTAGAATGGTCAAGTCGATGCCTTGTCCAATATGTCCACTTCTCTTAAAGAGCCTGGCTAGGATGACTTGTTCATTCATTTTGTGCATCAAAGGGTCATCGATCCCATCATTTCAGATGATGATGATGATAGCCAATAGATAAACCATTTGACTACCAGTGTGTCTGCATCAGGATATCAAAATCCTCCCCCCTGTAGTAGAGGAAACTTCCAATTCTGATTGGAAAACTCCTTTTGCTGAGTTTCTCCAGCACGGGGCTCTCCTACTGAGTAGAGTCAAGTGTAATCAAAACCGTCAATGTGTAGCATAGTTCACCCTCCAAAGTGGGACCAACCTTGAGAAGAATCTCAACAAACATCAGTTTAATGGTATTATCCTCTATTTCATTGAAGAAAACAAGATTGTCCAGGTCATACAAGAAGTTCATCTTGGGTCCTGTGGTTCTCACCAGGTAGGGTTAAATCTCTCCCCCAGATTTGAAGGTTGGTCTACTTTTGGCCCACCATGGTCTGTGACTATATAGAGTTCAAAAAGAGGTGCCACACATGTCAAATTCATTCCAACTATGTGCATCAACCATCATATCCCCTTTATACTACCAAGTATTCTTGGCCCTTTGAGAAATGGGGACTTGATGTTATGGGACCGTATCCACCAGCAATAGCTCACTAATGTAGGTTCATTCTGACCATGACATATTTCTTCTCAAAGTAGGAAGAAAAAATACCTATGAAGGAATTAAAGGCCTGATTAGTTGTATAATTTGTGATCTCTAATATCATCCATCGATTTGAATTCCCTCATGCTATTCTCACTAAAAATGACACCAACTTCCGGGATACTGAGCTAATGAAGTTGTATGCCAAGTACAGCATCAGGTCCATCCATACTTTCTAATACCATGTGAAGGTAAATTGATAAATTGTGGCATTCAAAAAGACCCTCTCCAACATTCTGCATAATATATTGGGATAGAATAAGAAAATTTGGTTATACAAGCTCCCCAACACTCTCTAGGTTTATTATATAATGACTCGCAATTCCACTTAGGTGACTCCATATTCTATGGTGTATGGAACAGAGGCATTCATAACCATTTATATTTAGTTGAAATTTCTCCAAATAGATATCTATGACCCTAAGGTGCCAGAAAGAATGGCAGAAGTCCATCTATCTAAGTTGGAATCCCTCGAAGAGAATAGGCTCTAGGTCTTGCACAATCTAGAGAGGCACTAACATTAGATAGACATTGCACTCAAAAAAAAGTTTATCTCCACTCATTCCTCTAGGTTGACAAGGTAATAGCTCTCAAGATGCCGATGATACCTAAAATAAGGCCACCAAATTTGGAGCCCAAGTGGGAAGGACCTTACATCATTCATAAGGTCAATCTCGATGGCATGTATTCTTTGATCACCATGGATGGTGAGTGCATTACTCCTCTTACCAATTATAAGTTTCTCAAGAAGTACTTCATGTAAGGAAGTATAATTTGAGCTATATGACTTCAAACTATGTAGCGTCATCATCTTAGCTTCATGATGTTAAACTTCATAGCATTGATAGTCCTTTTTTTCATGACCTTAAAAGGCACACATGTCCCAAGCACATTACATTAAACTAGGCACCAAGTTCAAGCTCTATGGACTTAAACTGAGAGTCCAAGTCCAGGCATCGCGACTTTATATTGTGTGTGAGTTTTCCTTGGTCATGTACTATGTGGTGTTGGGCCTCCCAATTCCTCATTCACATTGAGTGAGTCGTACCTTGCACATACCTCATGGAATTATTTCTCCCCATCATACCTACAACATGATCTTAAATTGTTCTACTATCATCCTAGATAAATAAAGATAAATTGAACAGTGATAGAATCCTAGTTTCATGATGATAAACTATGTAAAAATCACCATCCTAGCTGCATGACAATAAACTACAAATCACCACAATATTCTCACCTAAGGGGACATTTCCCTAAATATTGGTCATCTACCATGAAATGTTCTAGAAATACATACGGCTTGATTTCCATCCTTATGGGATACATAGAGATTCATGGATTTTTATATCCCGATCTAACCACCCCCAAAAAAAATACCCTCCTTGTATATGGGTTAGACCTATGAAGGGAGACTAAAGAACTATTCATGGCTTGATTCCCATACTTATGGGATACATAGAGATGCCTAGATTTCTCATCTTTAACCCCAACTAAAAATCCATCAAACCTATGACCCCCCTTTTTCCTTAGCTTAGTCCAAGCATTATGACTCTAAACTATATGCAAGCCTCCTCAGGAATGAATATGTGGTGTGTGGGCCTCTATGGTCCTCATTCACATTAGTATTATTATGCCACTAGATTATTCATATCCATTTTATGAGTGCCCGGCCCATGGTCCAAACTCTATGACCTTATATTAAGAGTCTATTGTATAAGAAACATGACCTTAAACTATTCACATCAAGTCCAAACATCATGAATTTAAACTGTATGTGGGTTTCCTCTGGGGTGTGTTGTGTGGTGTCGGTCCTCCTAGGACATTATTCATGTTGGGTATGTCAGGACATCACGCAACACATACCCATTTGATACATTTCCCCCATTATGTTCCAAACTCTATGACCTTAAAATAAGAGTTTAAGTCCTCAATTCACATCATTAAACTATAAAACTACCCTAAACAATCCCAAAATGCCTCATGGTAGTCATGGGATGATTCAATTCCCTCATCAGAGAGGATTTCCCCCACCAGAATTGTTCTCCCACCACACTATGTTTTAGAACTATGTTTGGCTTGATTATCATCATTATGGAATATGTAGTGATGTCTAGAATTTTCACCTCTGGGCCCAGCTGAAAATTCATCAACCTTTCGGCCCCTCAGCCCCTATTATGGTCTATAAAATATGACCTTAAACTGTACTCAATCCATCTCAAGATATGTATGTGGTGTGTGATCCCTTTGGACCTCATTCACACTGAGTTATACTTCTCATGTGCCATACAAATTCTTTAAAAATTTACCTTTATCAGTCCATGTTCATGACTTTAAACTGATCGCCTATATAGCTCAGACCGTATGACTTTAAAATGTGTGCAACTGGTGTCAGAATTGTTTCACATGCTGTAGAGCCTCCTTAGATCATTCACTTCAGGAGTTAACTCTCACAATACATAAACATCATTGAATGACCCTTTTATCTATTATTAAAACTCTATGACCTTAATCTAAGAACCCATGGTCTAGGCAGTACACCTTTAAACTATGTAAAACTTCCCAATCACATTAATAAAAACTATGAGATACATCATGATTACACGATGTTAGATTATACCATTCATATTCCATACTGTATGATGTTAAAATTCATGTTCAAATTCCTCATCGTATGAAGTAAAGTTTCATATTTATCATCCTCAATTTCATGATGTAAAATTGAAAAACATGATAGGCCATCACCTAAGAGGTCCTCTTCTTTGGTGTTGGTCACCTACCACATTTATCATGTCCTTAGCTATTGCTCGATATCCAAGATAGTTCTCCCCTAGAAGTTGGGTATGATATTTTTTCACATCAATATGTTTACTCCAAATTGTTATAAACCATGGTGGAATAATTCTAAGATTGTTGGAATCCATTTGAATATTCCATCACTCCATTTCCATGCTCAGTGTGCCCCTTGTTTGGATCATCATCCCCTTCCATGTCTGAAGGGATCCCCTAACGGCCTGGTCCCATGCCAGTTTTTTCTCACCTACCATCCTGGGCCAATGTACCATAAGAATTTGGATGACATTTTGAGACATTTTTTGTGTTTAGAACATGGTTGATGGTTGACCTTCGTTTGTTTTTCCCCGTTATAGGATAACAATACAGATTCTATTTTTTGAACATGGTCAGTATTTATTATATATCACCATGCCCTTATCCTTGTGTTCTAAATTTTTGGAATCATGATTCACACTTATCATTCCCCTTTGTTCAAATAGATTTCAATACCCCTAGTGTTATCATGTTCATCCGTTAGAACATGTTAGAAAAGAAAGCTAGCTTTTCTAAGATACATATTCTCCAACCATATCCTCTCTTAACCCAAAAACTCTAGATGGTTAGTCAAAAACAGTGGAGCCTGAGTGTTTGATGATTATCTAGCACTCTTATACAAATTAGAAATCGTGTGGTCATACTTTTTTTTCACACCCATCATGGCCTACGTGATCTTAGAGATTTATTGGTTGCCTCAAAAATATGATTGATGTACGATAATTAAAGTAACAAAAGGAAACGTGTCCATGTGTGTAGGAAAGTTTAAAATCAAGAAATAAGGTTGTAAAAGTAGTAGGGGACATCCATATATGGATCCTCTTATGAGTTTTGGAAAAATTACCCCCATAACTCTGCTCCGGTGATTGAGTGCTTCATCTCTATCAACCTTGAGTGTGTGGCTTCCAGGGTCTGCTTCTGCTCCTGATATTTTTCTCCTCCTCATCATGCATTAGATGAAGTTGGTAGGACCTGATATGTGCCTAGTCCTATTCAACCCTAAGATTGTCCACTTGACGTACCGCCAACCTTATCTGCTCCTTGACCTCCTCCAGCTAAGTCCCTAGTTGAATGATGAGTTTTGATTGAGTATCGATGAAGGAAGAACTCTTGTCCATTTGTTCTTCCAGCCATTAGATCTCCTGTTTGACCACCTAGATATTTCTAATACTATCAAAAATATCTTTAAACTAGGAGATATATTGATGATTACTTTATTAACACATGTTTTTGGTAGTAAATTCATGGATCAACACATGAATACCATGATCATCTTCCCCTCCTGGGTATATATTATGTAGCTAGTGATAAAGAGACCCCATATGGCCCACCAATTTCGATTCTGGAGTCTGGTTGATGAAGAATTGTATGAATTTCGACACCTTATTCTAGATGATGGAGTTCTCTTCATCCAAATAAGAGTTAGATACTTCCATCTCATCGGGATCTGTGGGCTCGTACTTAGTAAATGACATAGTTAGTTTATTAGAAGGATCTTCCTCAGATATCCTCTCTAATGGGTTAATCTCCAGATCATGCAGACTATTATCCTCGATTGATTCTTCCCTAGTAGCTTCACCCATGCCAGATTCGAGTCTTTCTCAACCAATGACATCCCTCGCAGACATAAATTCCTATTCATTTAGAACCACCAAAGTCAAATAAACCTGAATGACTGGATCCTCATGAACTAGTGCGGCCATCAAAAGAGATTCCCTAGATACCTCGGATTAGTCCGCTCTCTGACCACGCAACCTCTAGAGAACTACTTGGAATGAGGATGCCTCAGTCAATCTGATCAATATATGACATGTATGACTTTATGTGATGAGAGAATTATAGGATATGAGAATCGATGGTTCGAGCTCCTAAGTCATGATAGGAGCTTCTACTATGGGAGACCCTTCATCACTAGGTATTTCAATGACTAGTACTAGTTCCCCTCCTATCATTTTGGAGGAAGCTACATGGAATAGAAAAACACATTTATGTTAAATCTTCTTGAAAATCTAATTATGGACAAATGATTTGAAATATGATCTTACCTTGAGGGGGGGTTTGATGATAAACCACCTCGGGTGCACCGCCTCCCCATAAGTGGGTGTCTCTATGGGTATAATAGGGAGTGGTTCCCTATAGATGATTGGGAGGACCTGGGGATCTGAATATATCACCCTAAGTACCTCAACCATGATCGGGTTACCACCCCACTCAGTCTTGGGTGCATGCCCCAAAGCACGCTCCTACACACCCATGGGAACATATTTCCCCTATAGTAGGAGCCTCTTAATCACTATCGAGATTCTCCTACATATGATAAGTTTCAGTTAGTGGATCTGAGTAGTGAAAAGGAAGGATTAAAGAAATATATGAGTAAGTTAATATTACTGCTAGATACTCAGCCAACTCTTCCATAGGGTCTGGAATCTCTCCACTTTCTGGGAGACTCCCTTGATAAGAATCCATCCCCCAGGGTTCCCTATCACTAGACACTTCCTCTTCTTCTTCTTCAGCTTCTTCCTTGGGCTGCATCTCCTCCTAATTTGATTCTTGACCAAGAATCAATTTTACCATGGTGAGGGTGACTTATACTTCCCCCACTAGCATGCATAAACATACATAGCTATCATTTATGCATGTATTCAATGGAATTCCACCATGTCTGCATCTCAAATTCACCAAACATCCCAAAGTTCAATTTAAACTCACTTCATCTTCTACATTAAGACCTCTATCGATAATGAAATCCACAATGTACTCCAGGAAGACCATATGGAGGCAAAGATAGCATCAGAATTTTGTTGAATATGGAACCTTAACTTCTTCCCAAGATCCTCCTTTATAGTTCCCTAGGGTCGCTTCCAAGACCACTCCCCTTTTTGAGGAGGGGGTTCAGTTTCAACATATGATTTCCCCACCACCATGGTTCTATCTTGATTCAACCCATATGCCTAGTTTTCCTCTTAGGGGTATCCCGTTGAATTCTTTGTTGCTCTATCTCCTTACTTTCCAGTTCGATTACCCGAATACGCTTCTATAAGATTGAATCTGGATATGTTGTCACCCAATTTCAAGCATATTCCTTCGAAAAACCAGTGTCAACATTAGTTGGTGGTAGTACGATGGTTTCTCTAGATCTCACAGTCACTATCATGCACCATAGATGCCAAATGATACATGGGTTTTGATCTTCATGGACCCCCATGTAAACTCTCTTTTCCACATGATAACGGCACCCAAACTGCCCGGAGAAATGGGACAGTGTGCACAGCTTGTAGTAAACCTTACTGTTGATCTAATCCACCAAAACCCCACCTATAAAGCTTTGAAAATTCTCCCTTTTCTCCCATGATCCTTGCAGGTTTTCCACCATTAAAACAAATGGAATCAAAAAGAGATAGAATTTGAAGTTTGGGTGGTTTCCAATCCAAACCACAATCTTGGCCTCATCATGTTTCCAAGTCCATACTCCAGTGATGTTCATTAGGGAATTCCACAAACCGATGTTTGAAGGACTTATGGTGTTTAGGAATTCATATCCCCTAAGGTGTGCTTCAATCCAACCATGCATAAAATATAATGGCATGCATATCCTTCTTGGTGTGTTTCCCCTTACACTACATCCCAGTATGCTTTAGAGTGTAGAAAGCATGGGAAATATTAAGTTGACTCTATTTCTAGCTGTTATGATTTCCATCATCACCAACATCCCTGGATATATTCCCATCCTTTAATCCCTTAATAGAAGCATCCACCCACTCAAAAAAGTGGAAAGGAAAGTAGTGTAGAGAACCAATGGGTATCATACTCCTACCATGTTGGGTCCCTATGTCTGGTATTTTCCTTCATCCAATATGAACTAGTATGATCTTTCCTTCCCCCTCAGCGATGTGACTAGGTACTGTTTACCTCGACCCAACATCCTCACCCTTGGGTCCTTCTTGAGGAATAGTTTGAACCACACCTTGAATAGAATATCCTTCTAGAAAATGGTTATAAATTTCAGATTCTCCTTCACCACCTCCAAAATATGTTACTAAAGGAGAGGGTTCTACTCACTATTCCTCCAGGTATTCTATGGTAGGAGAAACTCATCATATTTGAATCCATCAAGTGTAATTCCCCCGATGTAATTAATTTCCCAAAGACTGGTGTTGACTTCCCTGTGATGGATGTAGAATGTGTTCATATTTGGGAACCATCAGATGAGGAGCTCTAGAACTAACTCCTATTCACAGTAAAAATGGAATTGTGATATACACACCACATTGTATAGCCAAATGTTGCACAACTATTACCCATATTCTTGGAATGTGTAGCATATCCAATACGCCCATGCCCACTAACTGGTGAAGTTTCCATCAGACCGCAGGACCCAATATTAATGCCAGCCCAAGATTTTATCCCTCATACTACTCTGAAAATTATTAGCATAATGGGTTGAGAACTCTTCCACATCGGTATGATCCCATGTGATCATCCTAGTACACCCTTTGATTACATATATAGTGATGTCCCTCTAATCTCTGGCAGAATGACTGTTAGTAGTGATGTTCCAATATTGAAGATCATCTTTGCATGCGAACCACGACCGCAATAAATAAACCCTAAATTTTGGGATGATCACATAATTCAGAATCCTAAAGTTTTATAAGGGAAGATGGTCACTTATAGTATAATCCTTATATGATTGTTTCAATATGACCAGAAGCATCTGGTTATCTAATAAAACCCTCTTGGCCTGAAGAATCTAATGGTTTCCAGAAATTCCAACTCTCTGAGTGGCATCAACAACTTCAATTTGAGCATCATCCTGCTGATCATCCTTTTCAAATGTGTTTTAAAGTTCTAATGATGAATAATTCAAGATTTAAATTTTTGTGATCACGTTGTGGTGTTTCACACAAGATCGGGTAGCGGTTGTGCATAAGGTCGATTTCTTGCAAAGTCCAAATCATAGAAGAAGCAGGAGCTATATGAAAGGAGCGATCAAATCCCAATTTTCTCACATATAAGGATTAACCTTATGAACATGAGAGAAAATTACTTATCTCATGGCAAGCCAATTTGTCATACAAAGATCCCCTTCTTATTTATAGGGGTGGACCCGACCTTCCCCACCCGCACAAGCCTCTTATGCGCCAACTGGAAAGTTTTTCATATACCCAAGAGAATCAACCCATTTCTTTAGTATTTACCTCAGAACCTGAACTTATAGTCCCATTTTAGTTCATATTATAATGGGTAATTTATTGGCACTAAATTCTACATGAAGCCTCAAACATCTAGCTTTGGGTGAACCAAATTCATCATCTGACTCAATAGAACATTCCAAGAAAACAAAGGAAGGAACGTGCAAGTTTATAGGCATGTACACAAGATTTAAATCCATGAAGAAGACTCTGGAGTGCCAAATAAGAATTCAATATTGTCCCTTCTACAAATATTCCTCGATTTACTAAGGTGGTCATGCACAAGATTCATTTTTTTCATGCAAGGGATCATGGCAAAGCATAAAATGCTTATGCACCAAATGTGATGTCAAATGAACCTTGCACGCTCTTCCACCACAACTAAGGATCAAGATGCGTGAAAGGCCACTTTAATGACCAATGTCTTCCATTGTATCATTGAGTATTTTTATTATAAGAAGAAGGTCACCCCATTCTCTAGGGGTGATCCTCCGGAAGTTGAACTGACGCTCTGCTGCAAGTAAGAATGGTCTTCCATGACATCATGAAAAGCATGTAACCTTCAAGGTAGAGATATTGTGTGATAGGTTCCCTATGGTTCCTCCCTCGAGTGGAACCATAGTTTTTTAATCCTCACCTAACCTCTTTCAACCCATGTTCGGTGCATGTAAATACACCTCTTACATGCACCCCTAACTTTGCGCGCAAAACCAAATCTTGCACATAACCATGACCCTTCCACACAAGCCTCCAATATTACATGCACCCTTTATTTGAAGCTCCATGGATTGAATTTATATCAAACCACCATGTTCAAGAACCTTTTGAATGAATCCCCTATGCCTTGAGTGCACCTCCTATGTGCAACCCTCTAAAATTGCGGGCAACAATTTCATGGTCCCTCACGAGATGTCCCCTATACTGGGCAAGGCCAGCGCCACCCCTTTATCAGCGCTTTTTTTAGCGCTAATAAAGGGACCCCCTTTATCAGCGCTTGTTTAGTAGCGTTGATAAAGGGATGGCCTTTATCAGTGATTTTTTTAAAAGTGCTGATAAAGGGTCGACTTCAAAAAAAAATTAAAAAAATATATTAATATATAAATATAGTTATATAGTTATATTGATATAAATATAATATATAATTTTTAAATATATTTTAGATAAGTATAAATGTACATTTACACTTAATATACTTAATATATAAGATATTTAGTGAAAATGGATTCTTAAAAAATTAAAAAAATATTTTTAATTAATAATTTGATAATTATTATGGAGTAATAGTCATTTAATAACAATTTGAAGAATAAAAAAATTAAAAAAATTAAAAAAAGATCCAAAATATGTTGAAAATGCAACTCAAACTTCTAACGGCCATAACTTTTGATCCGGGTGTCCGTTTGAGCTCTACCACATATCAAATCGAAGCCTGCGACGAGATCTACGTTACTATGACCGGGGAACCCCCGGTCAAGCGTTTTTCGAGGCCAAAAGAGGCCCAAAAGGCCTCTAAAACTGAGTTTTTAGTCGGGGTACCCAGATTTTTTAACATTTTGTGGATTTTCAGCCTCGTTTAAGGGGGTATTATTGGATTTTTTTGGTGGGGACTGAATTTATTCCAAGGTATTACATTCATATTGATATTATGTCTTTTAAATTTTATCGTTTTTTATAATGCACTGCTATTTATAATCAAATATATCACTATATGTACATATTTTTTATATATTCACACCTAAAAAATAAATTTTTTAAATAAATAATTAAACATATTTACATATAAAATATACTAGATTTATCTAAATAATAACTAATATCCATTTTATTTAAAATACCAATATATGAATATTTATATAACTATTATATATTAATATAACTATATATATATTAATATAACTATATATATATATATTAATATAACCATATATATTAATATAAATATATATTACTGTATGAATAAATATAACGAAATATATATATATAAATAAGTAGATATATCATGAATAAGAGAATAAATCAATATAGGGTAGTGGAAAAGGCTTTAGGTGCGCATGAGGGAGGTCTCGAGATCGAATCCGGGTGGAGGAAAGGGTGTGCGTGCAAGGGTGATTTAAAGGGCTAGCGCTGATAAAGGGTGTAGGCGGTGCGGGCGGACGCTGGATGTGTGGGAAAGCACTGATAAAGGGGGGATCAAGCGCTATAAAAAGCCCCCCCCCCCACGATATTGGTAGTATTTTTTTATTTTTTTTACTTTTTTTTAATTTTATCAGCGCTTTTTTTAGCACTGATAAAAGGGGTCTTTATCAGCGCTTTTTGGAGCGCTGGTAAAGGTGACCCCCCCCCCCCCTTATCTTCACCGACATTATCAGCACTTTTTCTAGCGCTGTTAATGGCAATTTTTAGCGCTGATAAAAGCCATATTTGTAGTAGTGCCAGTACATGTGTTTTCATACCTTTTGATTCTCAACAAGGTATTCTAATACATTTTTATTCTCAACATAGGAACACTAACATGGACATCATGATCGACCACTCCTTCACACTATTGCAACTTGGAATTTCTGAAGTTGTCCCCCTCCCAAGGGTGAATGTGTGATAGTTATGTAAGCCCAAGGGGTGAGGAGTTAGTCCCCAACATATGCATTGCATGATATAAAAATTCCTTGAAAAAAATCCTCACCACATGATGTTAAACTATAGTATTACCCCAATAATTGTACATGGTATTCCCCATGTATGCTCATCATGGGATGCCACCACCTCCCACCACGGGGCACAGACCTCCCAAAATGGGAAACTTTCATGTGTAAGTTCTAAAAAACCTTCATAGTATTATCCATGTATAGGTCAAAAAATAATATATTCCTCACATGTAATTAGATCCTCCAAAAATGGAATGACATCCTCCTCAGAAAGATTCCATGTATAAGCCCCACATCATCTCTCATTGGTGCATATTTCACAACACGAGTGTCAACTCTACTATTTCCTATTGTTTCTCATACCAAGAATGACTCGTGTGGGATTAGAGTTTTTTAGTGACCATAACATCCAACCTCTAATACCATGGGAATCCCTCTGAGAGTAAGACTCAGTCTCTACCTTCCCTTCAGGAAGCATCCATGCGTAAGCCTCATACAATACATTCTCCAAGAGCATCCTCCTTAGGTGTCATCCCCATCATGTCCTCTTATCTGGGAAGCTTCCATGCATAAACCCCAATCATATGGGCCTCTTCAGGTGTAGTTCCCAACAATATCCCCCTAAATGGGTAGATTTTATGCATACGCCTCAACACATACTCTATAACTAGATGGGACTCCTCCTCGGGTGTAAGGCCCAATGCCCCTTTCTGAACTATGTGGGATTTGATTCCCAACTACCTGAGATATTTAGCATGACTCTTTAAGATCCAACCCCACAATTTTATCCAATCCATCCATCCCACCATTTCATCCACTTACTCTACATCCACCCTAATTTTCCTTGGGCCTTCTTATCCCGTTAAGATCATGCCCTTATCTGGAAACCATATCTCTATTGGTCCCCTTTGGGAAGATTCTATATATAATCCCCATTCACTTCATCAATGCTTCTAGAAGCACTCGAGAAGCTCAATGTGTAACCCCCATACAATCCAACAAGATAAATCTTCTTATGAAGGGAATCTTCCATGTGTAATCCCCACACCATCCCTCATCGGTGCTCCTTTCATGATGTGATCATCCTTACTACATGATGATAAACTACATGGACCGGTCCCATTGAATGACATTAAACTATGACATCAAACTACATGGATTTTGATCTCTGTCACATAAGTATGGTACATAGGATGCCTCTCTGAGTTTCAATCCTAACCAATGGTAAACCTTGGTGCCCCCAACCTAGGGGTGCACCTCCCTAATCCACTTCCAAAGGTGTTCTGTTAAACCTTCATAGTGTGACATATTCCCTTCATGGGAAACACCTATTAGTTCCACCTTCCTAGGGTGTTCTGATCCATCCATCTAGTAAACCCTTCAGGTGTTCCCTCCTAGGGACACACCCTCTTGATCCACCTCTATAGGGCATTTTGATCAGCCTCCTGCAAGATGTTAAACTCGCAACCCATATAATACTTCTACCTCATTCCAAACATGGGATGCCTAAAGTGAAATCCTTGGAAGATATTCCTTTGGAATCAGATACCTCATGATCAACATGGGATTCATTGGTTTTCATGCCTAATGATGCCTCTATGATATTCCCTCTTGTAAAGAAGATTATAGATGACCAATGTTCCTAGTGTCCAGACATGACAATGATTCCCAATGTGACTACTCTCTTGACTAAAGGTTTCTACCCAACCAAGGCCATTTGGAATTTCCAAACAGAAGTGTTTTAATTAACTTAAACCCACAAAGAGATGTAATTGGGATGAATTTCACGAACACGACTTAATATATAAGGGAGACCCATACTAAGAATCCAGTTCCAAGGAGGAATACATGGAAGGAGAAACTGACATCCCATAATTCTATTTTGATCAAGGAGAAGACGTCATTGATGAAAGTGATAAATGTCTCCCACCTTTGGAAAGTGGGAATGCAGGGTAACAATACACTTCAATGCACATTAATAGGCAGGAGGTGCACCTAGGTTAAAGAATCGTAAACATAGTCCTCTGGATCATATCCATCAAAAAACGTTCCACACTCGATGTAATAAAAATAAATTGGTGACTTGTCACCCGAACCAACAACATATACTAACTCTCCCTCAAGGGAATCTCTAAATCATCATAACACCATAAATGTATCACCCCTAAGGGAATCCAAAAATGGTTCCTTCAGACTCATCTCAACATCACCTAAATGGATCCCAAACATACTCAACACCCCATAATGTCAACCCAACCCAAAGTCTCCAACAAAATTGATCATAAAATATCCAATCTAACACCTCAATAAAGTGTTCTAGAACCTAGACCTCTCAAACCTCAAGTAATCGATATAAAAATCCTCTTCCAAGACATCACTGGATCCCATCTTTGTTAACCATAAAAAAGAACCACAAAATATCACCTTGGAATATCCAATCTAGTTTAATCATAAACTCATGACCCTAGATTAGGCTTCACATCATACAACCAAACCATCAAGAGGATTATAAAATAAAATCTTGAATAAAACCTCCCTTGAACACTCACCTAGTCTAAAACACCATCCAAATATCCTCTAAATACAAAAAGGATTACACCATCATGGTCTATATGAAAAAAATACTTATAATGGACTAATAATGGTTCCAATTATAATTCTAGGGTGAGAAGATAGGTAAAATTCCTTAAAAGATAAAGTGCATGGAGTGAACCTCATGTACATGATGTGTACCCCCAACCATCAACCCACGTCATGTACCTCTGGACAATCTGGCATGTACTTACCAAAGAACATGGAGTTCACCAATCCTACATGGAAAGCACATCACATGGTGTACCTGGCTATGTACCCTACCTGAGTTCTGGCCAAGTACCCCACATGGAATTTGGCCATGCACTGCACACTGGCATTGGTTGTGTGCCTCACACAGCCATATTCCCCAAACACAGGTTATCTGCCTATGTCTCAGGCCACACCCTGAGTCATCCCATATGTCATGTCCCAAACATACACACTATTTAACCCCCTTTTACCCACCTTTATTGAAAGTAAAAATACATGGTATGTGTTCTCTAAACTACATCTTATGTAAATGGGGTTTTTTAAATTGAAATCCCTTGCAATCTTCCCAAAACCTATTATTTCTCCCAAAAACCCATTGATTAGCCCTCTAGGGGTCCCTAGAAACACATATAGGTCTTTAAAACATAATAAAAACAAATAAATTATGATTAGAGCTAAAAACTAGAAAAATAACCAACATTAGGGCATAAAATGTTGAGGATTCACTCTTGGATCCACACTCCGCAATAGTCGCACATCAATCTGGCATCATACAAGCTCCATGACGGCACCCCGCTCTCTTTGTCTCTCTACCTCTTAATATATTTTCTCTTGAATGAGATCGACCCACATGGGGAATCTGATTATGTAAAAAATACAAGGGGAAGGTAGAAAAGAAAAAATGGGAAAAAGAAATGACGAGAAGAAAGGGGTAAAAAGAAAAATGGGCCCTAGATCGGTGCCTACAAAGAGTTTATGTCTCGCCTAGGTAAAACCAATTATTCCAAGCTCAATAATAGATTTAGAATCTCAATACAATGCTCTGAGAAGAATATATTATCATTCAAACATGAAAAAATAAATTATTATATAATTAATTATTTATTAAATATTCCAGGAAAATTATAATGGTTCAAAGTTACACCAAAACCCTATCCAAGGGTAAAAACCCTCTTATAGGACCAAATGAGTGGTCATAAAAAATATATGAGATCATATGAGAGGATAAATTATCATTTTCCCCTTAAAACAACCTAAAAACATAAGGTTCAAATTCCTCCAAATTTTCTCAAACTATAGTAATGTTGGCCATTATAATCTCCCCGACATAATTCTTCTCTCCCCCAAAAAGCTACATTGGTCCACTAGCTTCCATGCTCTCACCCCTGAGCATCAACACAACTGATGTTATCACGACTATCCATTGATCGGTCTAATAGCACCCATAACTCTCCCAATACAATATTCATTAAACCATATTCTTTCTGTTACTCCCCCCATAGAATTATCCTTATCATCACCATACAACCAATTCTATCCTTCACATCCCACGCTCTATCTATCATTGAATTTAATGACTAGACATGGCCAACTCACTCACACTAGAGAAGCAACCAAAAAACATAAATGAATTTCTTTTCTCCAACTCACTAAGAACATAAACCTCCATGATCAAAAACAACTTAAAACAAGGATTTCATCCTCTAATGTTCTATGGTGTTCTTCCCACCATACGCCTTTCCTTACATCTCTCCTTGAGTACAGGCATCAATAGGTCCACTATTGCTACACCACTCAAAATTCCTCAAGACCTGAACAATTCACATTAAACTCACACATGTTCTATTCAACCAAACTATGGATCAACCAGTACTATGCATAATCCACACTCACATGAATTTAATAAAAAAGTATGTATCCCAAAAATCTACACCAACCACTACTCTTCTTCTCAGGGAAGAGTGATTATCTAACAACCTATTGCAAGCTCTCACGCACCCAAACACACAAAATGACCCACACTGTCACTGGTCAAGTCCTAAAAAACCTAGGATAATGTGCCTAAACCACTGACCATGCTCCTCACATAGGTAATTTCCATCAAGACAGAGTTCCCTCATTAGTATTCAAAATTGAGGAACCTCTCTCATCACACGATCAACCACACGACCACCCTCTACTAAAGTATTGATCCAAAACCAGAATCATCTAATCATGCTCTCTAACTACACAAAGTGTAACTAAAATGAAAAGGGATATGAAACCAACCAAACCTACCCTCTCAATACAACCGTGATATTGGGAGTACTCCCATTACTCCACCACTAAAGAACCAGTAATCCTCAAGCCTAACCACAAATTTCTCCAAATGTAAAAACCTACTAGTGATAGCAGACCACTACTGAACCCAACAAAAGGGAGATTAACCATGCCCACCCAAGATAATAATGATAGAAGACATAAAAGGCCCCACAGTATGACCTTAAATAATGAATAGGGTATAAAAAAACTCCCTCCCCAGTAACCCCAACCAAGAACTTCCTGGAAACCCCAAACTTACAGAAATTTGAGCCTGATCCAAACATCTCTCAGGAATCCTTTCTCTCATTAAGCCGACAATAGTAGCATCAAGGTTTCTAGTTCCAGCACCAACCCAAAAGCGTCAACACACATCCCTCGATGAAGGTAATTCATCTCTTTCATCAGTGAACATCTCACCATTAGATCCATATGGTATATCATGAGAATAAAATATATACATGGGGTTTAGTTGAGTAAACTTCCACCAATAAACTATACGGGACAATTCCATAAGTTTTTATTGACACTTTAAATAACTAAACCTACATCATTAGTGAAATCAAACACAAAAATACATATGTCATATGAATACTATGTGGCTAGAATGATGCATGAACACTGCCTCTTACCCATGGGATAATTTAAAAAACCCATAAATCATAAATCCACAAAACAAAGTTCATAACACTAAGTGAAATAAAAAAACTATAAAAATGAAAACCAAAAACATCAATCCCATACCCTGGAAACTTAGAATTCCTATACAAAAAGGTGTTCATAACACACCATTACGATATTCATCGCAAGTTACAACACATTCCAATACCAACTGTCTATAAACTCCCCAAAATCATAAAACTAGATATTTTTGATATCATTTTGTAATGAACTAGTCTCGATCGACCTAACACATCACCTGATCTTTCTCACCCTAAGGCCTCAAGCGTGCCTCCCCATACACCAATGGTTGTCTAATAGAGTTGAGGTTCTAAAATATATTATGGGGAGACTATACCCTCTAGTTAGAGTACAACAAAATATGAAATAAAAAAAATCATACACATCAATAAACATCAAAGTATAAATAATAAATAAAATGAAAAAATAGCATGCTATAATGAATGAAATGTGGCATATAGTCATGAAAACTCAAATAATGATAAAACAAAAAGTCAGACATCCACTTGGAAAACCACATATATAAAATAAATAAACTAAAAATAAATACATTATTCTACACTTACAACTATTATCTAAACAACATTCCCAGTATCCATAATGGATGAACTACTCAAGCTTGATCTTAAGATTCCACACAAGTAACTCTGCTAGATCAAGTTGTCTTGGGCCTCCACCTGATCCATTTCACAACCTATAGTCCAAACTAAAAGTAGATATACAGTCTTCACACACACCAAGGTTCACATACAAGGGGTGATAAATAAATATTAGTATGACATCACCAACGGTGAACCTATAATTGTCTGTCAGAATAAGTTCCTTATCATGTGATATACCCAGCCTAGCTAGAAAATAATAATAGTTTGAATAAAATTAAGAACTATATAAAATTAATAAACAAGGGGAAATATGAACAAATAAAATATCCAACTGCGAGTTCTAGCCTGAAACCCAAGGAAAATATACCCTCATTATAGCTAACACCAAAGGACTTATAACATGTGGATAACCCAATTATAAAAAATTAGTGTCTTCCATATAAACATAATAGCTCCAAGATGTTTAAAATGCAATAAATGTGAATGTTGGACTGTAGGGTGCAACCTTAGGGATCCAAGATAACAACTTGTAACTCTACCAAGCTCTAGGAATCCACTATCATGATCTAAACTAGAGACAGGAATCTACACTAGACCCTATATAACCTTTAATGTCCCAAAATTCCTACATAACCAATAAATTTATAAAAAAATGATCGAAAGTGTACACCAACACAGGGGTCCCTCCATCCATGGGCCCAACAGAGATATTGTACCAGAGGTCTCATCCAAGTAGTCAGAAGTGCTTAGAATCCAAGGTAGCAAACCTATAACCAATTTGTAACTCTCGACTATATGGGTTCACTCATCCCTATATTCCATTAGCTCCCTAATCCAATTTAACCACAACTAACTAAAAATATATTAGATCACTATATAAATATCTAGGACAATGATCGGTCTAAATATGTCCAAAATGTCTCATCCTACATCATGGTCCTAAGAAAAAAATACCTCAAACATTCTTGTACATACAAAATCCATGAAAGAAAGGGTCAATCAACTCTCAATCCCATATTCCAAACTATTGAAGCATCAGCACTGACTATATCATGGTCAACAAAGCATGGTTCTCCCTCAATCCCCTGTAACAACAAAAAATCCATTACAGGCCCTCACCACTAGTTTTTGGGTCATAAGGGGGCTCTGAATGTCACCAATGTTGGTATAGAACCATCTAAACATTGGGTCAACCAACATCATGGGGATCCCATGGTACCTTGGATCACATCTATCGAAATTTAGGTCACTTCTCACATATGAAAGTTCAATCAAAGACTCATCACCTGACCCAAACATGACCACTAACTTTCCCCCAAGGGATTCTCTAAAGCATCACCATGCTAGCAAGGTAATTATCACTGGTCCTCATGACTACACAAGAGAAGTAAACCTTACATGGGTCTCTTAAGCACAAGAAAACCCCTAAAATAAAGTTCATTACAAGAAAATCCTCATTCATCCTCCCCAGTATACAACCCATCCTCAAGTACTACATCCCCCATAAGGGTATCCAAAATGGGTCCCACATACCCATCTTAGCATCCCCTAAATGGATCTGATTCATACTCAACACCCCACAATGTCAACATATAATGAAGGATCTAATAAAAATAACCCTTAAATATCAATTCTAAAACTTTAATCAAGCAATCTATAAATGCAACCCCTTAAAACTCAATAAACCATGCTAAAAATACTTTTCCAATAAATCATTGGTCTCATCTTTAGAAATTATCTAAAATAATCTCAAATATATCACTTTTTTATACTCAATATAGGTCTATCATAAACTCAAAACCCCCACTTGGGCCTCACACTGCAAAACCCACCAGGAAAAAGGGATCTAAAATAGAACCTTGAATAAAATCTCCCTCCAAAAATCACCCGGTGAAAAATACCATTCAGAATGCCTCTAAATTATAAAATGATTCCACTATTGTGATTTACTTGAAAAAATGCTCATAATGGACTACTCATGAGTCTAATCCTGACACCAAGGTGAGAAGATAGGAAACAATCCTTAAAGTATAAGTACATGACATGTACCTCATGTATATTGTGCATACTCCCATCCGTCAACACATGTCATGTACCTTCAGCTAACCTGGAATGTATATCTAAAATTAAACGATGTTAACTAATCCTACATGGTGTGAAAATCTCAGGGGGTATCTATTTATTTACCCTAATCAAGTTTTAGCTAAGTACCCCACATGTTATATGGCCATGCATTGCACATGGGCATCGGTCGTGTTCCTTACATGTCAATGTACCTCCAACATAGGGTGTTTCATCATACCCTATGCCACGCCCTGATTCATCCCAAATGGTGTTCCCCAAACATAAATGTTGTGTAACCCCTTCTTTCAAACATCTTCCTAATGTAAGAGCACATTATGTGTGTTATATAAACTACACATCATGTAAATGGGTTTCCTGAATATAAATCCATTTTGATCTTCCTAAAACCCCTAATTTCTCTCAAAAACTTATAAACCATATCTCTAGGGTTCCCCAGAAACACATACAGGTCTTTAAAAATTAAAAAAACAAATATATAAGTATTGGGGATAAAAAATAAAAAACAAACCTACCTTAGGGTGTGAAAATTCAAAGATTCAATATTGAATCTACACTCTACACCAAACGTATGCCAATACAGCATTAGACGAGCTTCGTGGTGGAGCCATCGTATCCCTATATCTCTCTCTATCTATCTCCCTCTCTCTATCTCTCTCTTATATCTATGATAAGTGCGACCTACATGGGGAATTCACCTAAACAAAAAGAAAAGGGGAAGGGAAAAAATAAATAGGGAAAAAATAAGATACGAAAAAGAAAAAAAGAAAAATGGTTCTAGACCCGGATATCGTGAAGATTTGTTGCCTCGGCTTGGAAAAAACCCTCATTACAAACTCAACCAAAAAGTCAGAATCTTAATCCAATCCTTCGAGAATAAGATATCACCATTCAAACATGTGAGAATAAATTAATATTTGATTGATTAAATATTAAATATTTCATGATAATTTGAATGACACATAATTCCACCAATTTCCTATCCTAGGGTAAAAACCTTATCTAGGGATAAACATGGTATTTAGAAAAATTATATGAGGTTGTATGATATGTGAAATTTTTATTTTTTACCTAAAAATAACCAAGATAAAAAGGTTCAAATTCATCTTGATTTTCTCAACCTGTAATGATGAGGGTTATTAAAAAGTCCCAAACCCTAATAAAATACACCTTTAAGATCCATTCCACTCTAAGAAAATCTCCATATAGCATGAGGAATCCAAATAAAATCTCCCTAACATGAAACTCAAGAAACCAAACATTTGTGAATAATACTGATGTGGGATAAACTTTATCCAAGACCAATACTTTCTCTATCAAAACCAACAAGACAGGACCAACATCTGAGAAATGCACAAAGACACTCTAAGAAATGAAATTTATCCTACACATGACCAAGAAACCAAATATAGTGATGTCTAGGTCTAAGTATAGACCAGGAATAAAAATATTAAGTCCTTATATTCTTGAAGCCTAGAATAGTGGCATGTGCATAGCTTCTCTCTAATTCCTTATGTAGGTATGTCAAGAAGTTCTTCCACTATAGTCGCGATGTAGTGATGAAAATCAGACAGTATTGTCCTAAAAGGCATACGGAACTCAATCATGGAATGAGTAAATTAGCATGGTATGAAATTATGTTATTTTCTAATTAAAGGATTTGGGCTACTACACATAATAGGATAGATTATGCAGTAAAAAATAACCCATATGAGGGAAAACTTCTAAAACTTTCATTATAATTTTTTAATTTTCATTTTGTTAAATGTTTTGTGAAGTGAAATACTACCATCTTCTCTCTTATAATTTTTTTGTGTTATTCCTCCATGTTGTGAATGTAAACTATCAAATCCATGATCAAGGAATACTTCCAAAGGATAAGTCATAGGGGAGGTCTCGGGGTGTTCCCAAGTCTTCCTCATCCATTTAATTATGCTTTTAACTCTATTGTTATGGGGCAGTGGATTTTCCCAAAAAAATTGAATAAAGTTCTCACTTTACCTTGGTAATATCGAAAACCTCATTCAAATCTCAACCAAATCACTTCACATCCTTTCTCTTTATCTACATTTCATATTATTGGAGTTATGTGGATTTAAGGATAAACATATTATGATTTATAATAGGTGAAGGTTAATGGATTGTTTATGATTGTGTCATTTCCATCACTTTTCACTATGGATAAAGTGATACTTGGTGTGCCTAGGATATTTCTAAATGTTTACAATACTCTTAAATAAAATTTAGGTTGTTGATCCATGAATTATATTTAGTGTATTATCAAAAAATATTAAATAGTTAAGTTGGATAGTGAAATATTTATGCTTTCCTAATCTTTTACTGATCCCTTTACCTATTAACATTTGTTTAGGTTCTTTGTCATTTCTTTTTATTAGCATATTCTCATAAAAAAAGTCACAACCCCTTTAATTTTTTCATTATATAAAAAGAAACATTAAAAATTAATAAGTGATTGAGAATAGTGTAAAATTTACACACAGAGAGATACTTTAAAATATAGCCCCATTAATCCTTGTGTTGTATACTAGGTTTTAATAAAATTTCCATTTGACCACAAAATACGACAACCATGTGACCAGTTTCCTTGTCCCTTGCTTGTTTTTGATCCTTGTATAGAATTCACAAGTGTTACTTAGTGATAAGAACCTGTGTTTTGATTAATCTAAGTGGTAATATATCCTTTTTAATAGGACCTAATTATAAAGAGTTCCCTCTATAGGATGACTCTTGGGTGATTATATGGGATTCAATATCATGTAAGGGAAATGATAGTCATTGAACATTACTGTTAGGTGTACAAAAACTTTGGAATAGGTGTCCTGATGAAGAGTTGGATGGGTGGGATAGATTCCTAGGGTGTTATCTCATTAATTATGAAAATAATATGTGATAAAGTGGTTATATTTATTTTTATTAGTCGTTCACTTATATTGTTATGTTGTGGTGATAAATCATTCATCTTGTAGATTGGGTTAGTGATTTCTTGTCCACTTTTTTATTTTGGTGGTAAATTGTCTACCCATATTACAATTTCTAGTAATAAATAGTTCACAATGTGTTTGAAATTGGTGATACATTATTTATCTTGGGTTTATCTTTCAATGATATGTCATTCACCTTGTGGTTATTTTTTAGTGGAATGTTATTGACCGTGGTGTCATGACACGTCAAATTGATTATATTTTTAAGGTTGATTTATAGTCTAGGGCATACCCTAGGTCATCTCTCAAGGAGTATTGGTGGGTCCAGAGTGTGCATTTTTAATAAGAAGTGCTAAAATAGGGGTGGCTTTAAAACAGTTTAATGAAAATGAATTTATTTAAAGAGTTTAATAGTTGATAAAAAGTGGTGTTTTATAATTATTAGATAAAATGGTTAATTGTTAGTTCACTACACACTTTCAAGTTCATCATTTTTGGAGATTAATTTAAGGTTGGAGTAATTCTTTGGTTGAAATTAATTAGAATCCCGATTAATTCCTAAGCCATTATTTCATTGCTTAAAGAACCAAACCTTGACATAACAATAGTATTGTCAAGTTTTATAACTTATGCATGGAATAAGAGCTTCCAAAGCATATTTAAATCTCAAGAAAGTTGGTAAGAAAAGGATTCTTGTGTTACCCAATTGGAACAACACAAGTCACGCACTCAAAACCTCACACTGATCGGCTAGAAATTAAGAGCATCTCATCCGCACGCATCAAAACAAGAATTAAAATATGAAAGTATGTAAGATACATGGAAATAAACGTTTTAACACCCAAATTACTCCAAACCAGTAGCTAATATATGAATTGGAACTCCCTTGACATGTGTGTATCTCCCTCATAATGAACGCCCACCGTTTAGCTCGACATCGGGTGGAGGAGGAAGCTCGGGTGGAACTCCTTCTTCATTGTTGATCCCCTTATGAGGATAGGGGCCTCCAGAACCTCCAAGATGATTAGGAGACTCCTATAGGACTCCAAATTTTCATCACTTCACTCCTTGGCCGAACTTGAAAATGGGGAGCCCAAGGTGCCATTTTATAAGAAAATTGGAAGGTGGTTTTAGGAACCCAGATTTCTTCAATCCACTTGTACCATGAGTTTTAGCCTTCATAAAGCCTTATCTAGCTTTGGAGAAAATAGAAAAGTTGTAGCCCCACCTCTTGGATGTCTTCACCGAAATTTTGGAACCATTTGGACAAATAAATCTCAAGATATTAATACAATACAGAACACCGCATTTGACTTGGTCCATATTCGGTGGCTTGGACAGATCAGTTCATATGGTACCCATAGAAACTGAATCAGTATTGGGTTTTTTAATATGAAATGTATCATATTAAATTTTTGATAGGTCCACAAAATTTCAGTCCATTTGGATGCACAGATTTCGTGTACTATACAAAACAGTGGACAGATATCCATGGATCCATGCAATTTTGGCCCATTTTTCTTCCACTTCATCAAGGGCCCTCCTAATCACATCCACCAACATTGAAATAATAAAAACAAGTAACATTTCTCATTCTAATATTTATTAACATTAATTAATTGATTAAAACATAAAGTGAAATTTATTATTATATTTGGAATATTCATTACAAAACTAGTTTAAAACTGCGGTGTAAGGGTGGAATAAAACAATGAATCGTGGTACGATCAGTTATTCATTTTAGGGTTATATTTTAGTGATACTTATTCACCTTGGTCTTTTGTTTTAATGATACCTATTTCACTTTTTGGATTATTTTACTAATATATCATTCACCATGGGGATTGTGTTTCAGTGATACATCATTCACTTTGGGAATTTTGTTTCGATGATACATCATTCACCTTGGATATTATGTTTCAATGATATATCATTCACTTTAGGGATTCTGTTTTTTTTATATATCATTTACCTTCGGTATTATTTCATATATATATCATTCACCTAGAGGATTATTTTTTGGTGATACATTGTTCACCTTGGATATTTTGTCTTTGATTGATCATTTTATTTTTTTTAATGCATCACTCATTATGGGGCTATGTTTCAATGATATATTATTTACCTTTGGGTTAGTTTGGGTGATTAAATGATCACCTGGGGTGTTTATTTAGAGATATATATTTCACCATATATGATTTAATGGTGATTCCTTATTCTCTTTAAAATAATCATTGGTGATAACTCATTCATCTTGACTATTGGAATGAGTGGTGATAGACCATTCATACTAATGTTATGATTGTTGGAACCATGGTCATCTATGCATGATTTGGAGTATGGTTTGTGTTTGTTGTAAATCCTCAGTGGAAGTTCAGAATGTGTACCAGAAAAGAGATCATACAGTTCAAACAGACAACAGTATTGAAGGTGGCTCCATTTCCCAGTGTTTGCCAAATTTTTGGGCCTGAAAATCAACAAATGGAGAAAAGTGTTTTTGGCAAAGAGACTTTCATTATGTGTACTTGAAGGAGAGAAAACTTGTGCGCCATATGTTTTTCAAGATCAGAACATGGAAAAATGGAAAAGGGATAAGGGCCGCGCAAGTTTTGGGCTGGTCGCGCAAGTGACCTGCGCGCCATGAAGAGACTTGCGCGCCGATGCCTAGGAGGATTGGAAACTTGCGCGCCTATTGTTTTTCGAGATCATAACTTAAAAATATGGCAAATGAAAGAAGTTCATTCAAGTATTGGTGTGGTCTTGCAAGTTAGTAGAGCGACAGAGGCTAGGAAGGATGAGCTGTGTGCCGGAACCTGCGCGTCGAGGGAAGACTTGCACGCCACCGCGCAGGGGGTCCAATTTGCCTATAAATAGAGGACCACCCCTCCTCATTTGTAACTAAGTTCAATAATTTGATATTTTTTCGAGTTCTCATCATGAAATTGGTTGATTCGCACAAGTGGTGGTTGGGTCGCGCAAGTAGAGGTTGTGCGCCGGTTGTTGGTTGCACGACCAAGGCGGTTTGGGAGTTAAAGGCACGGCGTCGCGCAAGTTTGGAGTTGAAAGAGGCAGTGTCGCGCAAGTGGGTTGGTGACACCTGCGTGCCGAATTTTTATCGTTCAAGTGACTTGTGTGATATTCTTGAAACTTGTGCACTGGTCTTGGAGAAGCGCGCCAGGTGAGGTTGTTGTACGCCGGTTATTTTGGAGCTGCACAAAAACTGGAAGATTACCCGATACCTTCGGTGCAAAGAGGGATTAGTATACGAGTGAAAGTTAGACATCAACAGAGCATTTACATTCAACAGATGATGCATTATTTTGTAATGATGAAGAGACCTTCACATCTATAACCTGAGCGTGACTTCACCAAGGGCAGTGAGCCAGGGGGAGTCAACGGGAGTGACCCGAGGGAAGCAGTGAGCTATCCCTGAACAATTGTAAAGGCAGTAAGCCTGGGATAGAGTGACTATTCCCGAACCTTTGTAATCCACATCTAGTGAAGTTTAGTGGAATTAGGTACGACCGAAAACCTGTCAGCGTATGCTCCTTGGACGTAGCCCTTAGTGGTGAACCAAGTAAAAGTGTTGTGTCTTCTCTGTGCATGTGAATGTTTACTTTCTGATCATATTTATCATACAGGTTCAATAAGTTCCTACCAACATGGGAACAAGATCCATCACTTTAAAAGAAAAATCTGTCACCCTGATTCACCCCTCCCCTCTCAGGGTGTCCCAGGGTACTTCAATGCTCATATCTTAGGAGTATTGTCCCATTACATCATTGGATGAAATAGGTATGATTCGACCATCAAGGTGGATTCTTGAGTAGCCAATGGTTTGAAAAGTGTATGCATGTGATGATATAGATTCCTTTTCATTTAGTACATGCATTATCATATATACTGATTTTTTTAGGGAAACCATTGGTGGGAAATACTATGTTTTTTTCTCACACCTTGCATGGGAACCTTTCTATACATGTTGATCTTATGGATGAAAATAAGGTTCTAGGTTATGGCCCAAGTAAAGGTTTATGATCTGGGAGAGACCAACCAGATTATATAGAAAGGTCCAAGGTGATGTTGAGGTTAATGGTTGATTTTTTTTATTATGATTTCCAATCATTCGTGTACTGTATATGACTGGCCAATTGGGAAATCATGCATTTTTTCATGACAGTATACCTACATGAGTTACAATATTTATTACACAAGGTTTATATATATTGAAATCATTTCTTCATGAATTATTATTATTATTTTTATTTTAAAAAAACTATACTTTTTTACTTGAAAACTCTATTTAAATGGTTTACGAGCATATATTAAATGTGATAAAATTATTTCCATAAAATAAAATTACACTACATATACTATTATTGTGATTTTTATTTGATAGTTTATTATAATTGATTATTTTTATAGGAATTATTATTATAAATTTAAATTTTAAATATAATAATTATTGGCATAAAAAATAAATAATTCAACATAAATTTATAAAAATTATTGTTTTACTACTATTAATATAATAGATTGAAGTTTGAATAAATAATGTTCAATAGATGTTATTAAATTATTTCATACCATAAATTTAATATTCAAAAAAATATTTTCTTAATAAAAATTTTTATAAGTATGATATTATTGTTGTTTTATATTATAATTTAAAATTATAATTATGATTATTATAATTATTATGGACTTTGTTTTTTGATAATTATAAAAAATATGTGAACAAATATAATATCTACCATTTTATAAAATTATACCAATGATAATTTTATAAGGGAATATTTATTTATTAGTGTAAAATAACTTTTTTTACCTCATGATTATTATATTGAAAATTAAAAAAATGAAACTGTATTACTAAATTTATAGTTATTTTTTATTTTTACTTTAAAATTTTCATTTTTGAGGTTTACTTTTTTATAAAAATATTTTGATAAAATTATTACAATATTTTGTACAGTATTATATTTCTTATTTCATAATGGATCATAGTTAAATAATTTTTCTTGATTAGTTGTTAGATGATTTTTAGAATCAACTTGAAATATAATTAGTTTTTCAACCACACCTCATAGGTCCCTATGATAATTTTTTCTATATAGGATGGTTGAATGATTATGATGTGATTTATCATATAACTAGAGTGTGTTTCCAAAATAATTATGTGGGATGAAGTCATAATGAAGAAAAATATTCAATAACTTGTTAATATGGAGAGACATGATAGGGGTGGTTTGGAAGATACGATATTTGATTTGTTTCCTTTTTTTTAACATCCTACCAATACACCCATAGTAGGAATAGAAGTAATTAGTGAAATTTTAAGGTCATATATTACTTCTAATAGTCATAATGATTAAATTTAGATAATTAATATGGTAATGGGGTATTATAATATGCATGTGTATCCAAGTTATGATAAGATGAAAAGCGTAAATTTTTTATGTTATTGTTCCTTTCTAAAACATGTATGGATTTAATAGCAATGGGATTGACAATGTTAATAAATTTTTGAAGGAAATACTTCTTGAAGGTGAGAAAATCCAATAAAGGATTATGACACATCAAAGTTAATTAATCAATTTTTATTCTTTTCAAAAAAAATACATGTTTTCTCTAAAGATTGTGTTTTGTATTTGTTTGAACATTAATTACTAAAAAAAATTAAGAAACGTGGTACATGTATATAGAATACAAAAAATAGGGAACACCATCTAATATTCTATAGAAGGTTATGTGAAACTTTCCTTAAATATCAATACTTCAATGGATTTTATACTATAAAAAATGGTATTTGATGTGATATATTATATAGAAATAATTGAAAACATTGAAAAATAGATTCACTCAATAAATGAATTATCATAAACTAAGTTTAATAGGAAATATCCTATTTTTTATTTTAATATGTGTAATGTAAGATTCAGGTTATCATGTAATGGCTTCAAATCATTTAGATAGACTAATACTATACACAATACTTGGTCCAACTTCATTCATGTGTATAATATTATGTCATGGATATTTATAAATAAATCAATTAATTTCATAACATTATTGATTACTAAATCAAATAGATATATGAATGATATATATGTATACCTACAACCAAGGATATAATATTTTAATATATTTTAGAATATGGGCATGCCTATGTATGATTCTTCTAAGAAGGAACCATTTGAGATGTGTAATAATTTTTTGTAGACCATAAATGAATTTACTACTTATAAAATGTTTTATTCTTGGATAATTAAGGGGATAAATTATTTTTTTTAATAAATTAAAAAACCATGTGATCATAGTGAATGAAATATCAATGGAAGTTTTTGTTTTAAGTGATGTCAACATTCCCTTCTAATGAGATAAATATACAAAAAAATCTACAACATTTTGAAATTTTTTTTATGAATGATAATCCACTTCATATTATATCAACAAATGAAATTTTGTAAGAGTGTGATGAATAAATTTTTTTTAAAAAATACTCATCTAATTTAAATAAATTGAATTAGTAATCATAAAGATACCCACTTTAACTTGATAAAATTTTTCTTGTTATTTTTTTTTACCTATTTGGTTATCAAATTTTTTATGACATTATTTATTTGGGATGAATATTCGAAAAAATATTTGATCTATTATTTATGGTTTTTCAAAATATCAAAGGAAACATATGAATTTAGAAAATTCTAGGACTTAATGAATTGGGGTAATATTAAAGTGATTCATCCCATGATAATTTGCACAAATAACTAATCAATTTATCATGATTGTTATGTGATAACGAGTTCACAGGGAAAATAGTTTTGTCATGTTTTAAAATTTTATAAGGTTTCAGATAGTTAATAATGTAATTAGATAAAATGAGTTAATACTAGAGATATAGAGCATAAAACATTGAAATTTCATGATTACCATATATTTTTACAAGATATAATTTCGATAATCATTAAATATGTATGGAAAAGTAATGTGATGGTAACTGTTATTAATTTTTTGGACATATATAAAAAATTAAAAAAATGACTAAGTGGGATGTGAAAAGAACAATAAGATGAACTGATCATTCTTTATGAATATGAGAAAATATTAACTCTACTGATCCTAAATTTTTTTATTCATATAACTATGCACCATCAGATAAAAATTGTTGTTTGAGGTTATTTTTATTATAATTGTATATATCCCATTAATGAATTACATATACCATTAATCCTTGTTAAGAATTATCCATATGGATGCACAGTCAAGGTTTATCTATCATAAAAATATATATATTAATGTTCTATGTATATAATTAATGTTGATATGAGGTATAATTAACCAATGATAAATAAAGTAGAAAAATATGATCAATTTAAGCCAATGTTTCAATCGCTTTCACAACTATGTGGACTTATATGATCATATAAATTAACTATATTTAACCTAATAGAGAGGGGATGGAACATTATACCATGCTATTTATTTCCATTGTCATGGATGACTATGTCAAATATGTAACATATATTATAAATTATTATATATTAATATTGTGATAAAGATCAATTATTATTATAATATCTAAAATTGTGGCATATATCATTAAGATATTATAAATAGAACAAATCATTCCTTACATATTATCCAAAAATGTGGCATACATCATAGGTACTTGCAATTATATAGGAGAGAACCGATTGAATCGAAAACAATAGAAAATGCCATCATTTGATCAACCACCACATTACCTTCTCTCCAATTGTGCATCATGCCCATATCAGGCCACGAAATAGCCTAGTGGGACAAATGGGTCTTTTGAAGGTAGTTGATAATATGACATGCATCCAACTTGATACATGAGAGATCAAGTACCTTGTACTTGTAATGAATAATCACAAATTGAAGATATTTTTCCTTTGAGATAAGAGAGAACCCTGTACTAAAATTTGAAGGATAAGCTAATAGAACCGGCCTATTCGTTCCACACACAATACCCTCATCAACCATTATTCCATCATTGAAGGATCCCCTATTAGTGGGAGTTCATCCATGGAGACATAAAAATCTCCCAATATAGGATATAGTATCACACAATCCAACCCACAACAAAACACAAATAGGATCTGAGCCAAAAAATATGCATTGAAAAGAAAGAGAAAATATAAAAACATAAGTCAAACTGGATGGAAATAGTATCATGAAACACCACATCAAGAATATTAAAAATGATAGAAATAAATTAACATAGGAACTAGTGTGGTTTGGAACCCTTTGATCCTACTCTAAAGAAATAACACCACCTATACCCCTTTTCCTTATTAATAAGCAAAGAAAATGGAAACTTACAATAAAGATACAAGAAAAAAAGAAAACATAATGATAACAGACTAAACCATAGTAATCAAATGCAATGAAACTAACTCAAATAAGAATAAAGAAGAAAATGAAACACACAATAGGGAAATGATTGAGTAGAAAAAGAAAAACTAGGTCTAAACCCCCTTACCTATGTTTGACCTCACCTGACAAAGAAAAACTCTCAACTATTGTGTCCACTTTCCTCCTTAAACTTTTAAAATCCATGATATATACACTAGAACCAATTTCTCAGGGTCAACCATGAGTTTCGTTTCCAATAGGCCACAAAAAGAGACCCCCCCTATGAATCATCTCATTCCCCTCAATCCCAATCTATCTTGGCTTCAACCATCTCTGCTCTTTGAATTATATCTCTCTTTGTAACAAGCAAGGGTCAAAGGCACTTAAAAAATCAAAGAAATAAATTTTTTGAACAAACTCCAATGGCATTAGGACACATGGTTGGATGAGGATCTTTGGGAAGAATCTATTGCAAAAAATCACAAATAGTTTCCACTTTGTAAGGGTCTCTAGTGCGCTACTCCACGTAAAGGCCAACTTGGTATGTAAGGGTCTTCACCTATTATGTAAGGGTAAACTAGAGATACTTAAGGGTAAGTTGACCTCTATGTAAGGTTCGACACCCATTACATAAGGGTCCCTTTACCGAAACCTTAGCTATGTCAAGGTTTCATTGTCCTTATGTAAGGGTAACCCTTGAAATTCTCTTATTGGGTAAAGGTAACCCCAGGCCTGTGTAAAGGTAAACCACTCCAACAACTGTTTATATAAGGGTAATCAGATCCAAACCATGGCCACGTAAAGGTACAACTGATCTTACATAAGGGTAGCTCACATAGAACCAAGGCTATATAAGAGTACAAAAACCCATACATAAAGGTAACTCCTACATATAAAAATCTTACAAAAGGGTACAAAATGACTTACATAAGGGATAGAAAAGAAGAAGAAAAAATAATCGTATAAGGGTAAAATAACCTCACATAAGGATAAATTTCCCTCATGTAAGGGTAAAAAAACTTATGAAAATGTAAAAAAAAGGAATTTAGGATCATCCAAACTAAAATCTAATCTTAATAAAACTTAAAATAGGGATGAAAAAACATGTAAATAAAAGATTATTCATAGAATTAATGAATAAAAAACATAAAATTATAATTTGTAGCATAAAAACATGATAAATTTATCAAATCTACACCTCAAAAATAAAAAGTAAAAATACATGGATGATGTTCTTGTAGGTATATACTAGCCTAACCTATCAGCTGGTTTGGATATTCATCACTAAGAAAAGACCATAAGCTCAAACCTAATTAGCCTAAAATTAATAACTTTATAAAATTTTCTAAAGTGGGACATGTATGTCCGTACCAACACTTATACTACTAACAACTACAAAAATATGCTCAGAAAACAAATAATTTAATTAACTACATTAACCAAAAATCATACCTTCACTTACCTGAGCTTCCACATCATATACCTGCAACCCGCTACACACATCTTATTAAAGGTCTTGGTCAACTCTCATGTTCCTAAAAGAAACCCAAAGAAACCAGAGTAGTACCCAATTCCTATAAAAGAAAGAAACATAGAAAAACAAAAAATTTAATTATAAATAGGCTCAAAAGTGAAACAGTTCTAATGTAAGTAGTAAAATTATCATAAAAAACATAGTAAGAAAATAGAAAGATGGCATAATACAAGTCTCCACCTAATCCCAAACAACTAAAAAAACCATCCCTGGCCTCATCCTCTCTTCCAATCGGGGGCTACTACAAATCACATGTAGATCCAGTCCTAGGAACACATAAGAAAAACAACCTAGATCAGAACCTACTCTGTGATAAGAGATTCTAGACATATATAGATAACATTAGCACAAACATAATCAGTGAATACCATATTTTTCTAGTTCATATTATCCCTATACATGCCCTCAGGGTAGTGTCTCTTAATAAGGATAGATTTTCCGCACTGATAGAACTTAAACTTCTTAAACAGACTACTAATATTCTTATCTTTGTTTTTACCTTTAGTTTAACCCTTCAGTTGTGGAAAAACTAGGCTTCATAGTGATATAAAAGGTTTTCACATGAATAAAAAACAAAAAAACAAAATACTAAGAATAAGATCACAAGAAAGTGATTTACATGGTTTGGGAAAATCCCTAAATCCATGGAGAGTCGTAATAATTTCACTAATTCAAGAGAAAATTTATAGGGAGATAATTATATCTTCACACAATGGAACCCCAGATTGAATGAGCTAATAAACAAGATTATGCATTATTCCACCAACTGCATGGTAATTCCACTATGGTATAGTGTCGTATCCACCCAAGTTTTCACTACTGTAGTGTCAGTAGTAAGAAGTCTGCAGAGCTATAATGACCTTTTGTATATAGCTATAGTAATTCCACACCACTATAGTACCCTATAAATTTTGTTAGTTATCTCTACTAAAATAATTCATCATTACTATAGTTCCCTAAAATTTAGAGAAGTGGCCTTCGGTCCTCAAACCCATAGAGTATGGGTGTGTTACATGTTGCAACCCCTAATGACCTCACTTTGGAGGTCAAACCATGGAGCTACAATTTGGTTTGTGATTTAGGCCACTAGAATTCAGTCCAACTTCATCTAAATGGATCAGGCTACACCATTCTAATAATTTCCCACTTAGAGCCTGATCTGATATGCTAACCTACATTGATGTAACTGGCTTAGACAACTTACTTAATCTGATCTCCTATTATTCCCTCACTGATGTATTCTTTCTATTCACAACTTCAATTTTAATTTTATGATTCATGAAAGACCAGTTATTTTCCATTTTTTTCTTCCATAATGTCCTTCCATATTCTTCCTCTAATCCTTAATTCATCAGTGGAGACCAACATTGGTGCAAAATTAGATCAACTTCTGTATTACCATTGAATTTGTCAACATGTCTCTTGGATTATTGGTTCCACAAATCTTATTTAATTTAATCAAATTATCTTGTATCAAGCCTCTAATGAAATTTTAATTCACTAAATATGCTTCTTTGGGGTATGAAATATTAGGTTCTTTGCAAGATGTATGAACTCTGACTGTCACAATGAAATACATTTTCCTCTTTCTTTCTACCCAACTCATTCAAGAAGTTCTTCATCCAAACCATATCCTTCCTAGATTTTGTTAAAAAATTTATTTTTCCTCAGTGGTAGATTATGCCACCACCTTCTTTAGTTGAGATATCCAACTTACTAAAGTTCCTCTTCAATTAAATACATAACCCTTGGTACTCCTTTTGTTATCAACATCACCTCTAAGGTCAACATCCGCATACCCCTATAATGATTTTCTTTTTAACTGACCCACATAGTGTCGTTGATTATGTATGGATGTTTATTATATTAGAATTTATATTTACCAAAATACACTTGGTTACAAAGTAATATCATAATGGAAACATGGGGTCGAACCCACAAGGACAACTTGTAGGCAGGCAGCCTAGCGATAAGAACCTTTTGGTAGGAGTACTCAAGATCTCTATCATGTTTGGTTTGACTAAAAACTACATCAATTGGGATTTAATCAAATGAAAAGAAGGGTTCAGAGTCAATTTTAGGGTTTAGGAAAAAGGATAATCATAAATATAACTTGGGATAAACCTATGTATTAGGATGCAAAGCAATGAAAATGTCACCAATTGTTCTTGGTCCATCCAATTAGATATAATTAATTTGGAAACTACTATTTTTTATAGAGATAATCAACAACCTAAGTGTAGGAACCTTAGATTATAGTCAAAAAGTATCATAGGTTATTGGTCATATCCTTCTCAACTCTAATTAGGCCAGGGTCATTCAATTACACTTTTGATGGTCAGGGTAGTTGTAATAGAATGAGATTAAATTTTTTAAAACTAATTACTAGACATATGGTTACCAAGTTTGGATTTAGAGATTCATTTCATTAAAAATTATCCCTACTCTCAAACCTAACCCTATGTGGATTAGCCAAACATGGTGATATTAATTGAAAGTAAGAAAACAGATGGAAACATTCTTAACATGATTATAAAATGATTTAAATCAAATCAATCCACAATTGAAACAACATAAAATAAATTAAATACTAACTTTAATGAAGAATATAGTGGAAATTGGAGTTTTATGGAAAATGGGATTGTATTTAGATGTCAGAATAGTAAACAAGCAATGAATGAGTCTCGTAATGTAAGTGGTAATAAAGAAATGATTCAAAAAATAAAATAAATCAATATAAATAAATTGGAAAGAAAATGGGAAAAAAAGAAGAATATAGAAAAAATAGTTCAGGAATCCTAGCTCTCTTCTTTGCGTCAAGTTCATAGCATATATATAGACTTTAAAATCTACATGATGTGTAAATGGTTCACATCATGTATGTGATTTAAGTGGCTTTTTCATTGAGGAATTAACAGTTTATAATTTTATTTCATGCCATGTACATTAGATCTACAATAATATCCAAATATCTTGGATCTCATGGATTTAATGGCCTATATCTTCAGTGTTATTCACAATTCAAACTTTTCATGTCATGCACTAAGCTCATGTCATGTATCTCAGCAGGTTTGAAATTTGATTCTTTCATGATGTGTAATATGGATTCATGTCATATACTTGGTTCACACCTTTTATATGGTACTCACAACTTCTAATTCAGTTAATGTGTGGTCTTATTGAGGTGTACACATCATGTAACCCAGATTCGTGACATGTAATGATGATTTTTTTCATTTTTTCATCATTCCTCCTTTGAGTCTTGAATTCCTAATAACTGTGAAATCACATCAAAACCCAATTTATTGTCAAATAAAGCATGATCAAACCTTAAATAAATATATCCAAAATATGTATATGAATTTTTCATATCAAATTACCCCACACTTAAATAATTTATTATTCTCAAGTAAAAAATTATCTCAATAAGGATTCCAAATCAAACAATTTTTAAACAGGAAACGTGAATTGTAACTAGAAAAATAGAAATAATTGCAAGAAGAAAAATAAATTCATCCAGAATCATTCCTTCATATAAAATAATTCATTAATTAGAGTTAAATTCTTTAGTTATGTTATTTATTCTTTTAATTACAATTTCTCAACTGTTCCTCAGAAGTTATACACATTTTCCAATTTACCCCACAATGAATTTTATCTCATCGTTAAAGGTAAAATAAAACTAGAGTTATGCTCATACCCTGAATACATGTTCCTAACCATAGGATATAATTGGTTTTAATATCTCCACTTCATAAAGACAAATACAAAATTAATCATGAGGGATTAATAAATATGGTTCAAATGTCTCTTAGGATGAGGGCTAGTGGTTAGATGATAAAAAACCAATCTCAAAAGGAGGGTAATCTCAATAGCATAATACATGATAGTCATAAATAGTGTAATTAAGTAACTCCTCCTAGAAAAAAATGATGCCTATATTCTCTAAATAGATCTTAATGAGTCTATGAATATGTCAAGAAATCATAAAGAATGTTCCATGTTCTTTTCTTTTCTTTTCTTTTCTTTTTCTTTTTTTCCAAAATTTATGTCTAGGACATATCAATCATCCATCACCTAACCACATATAATCCATCATAAGATTCATCATTCTGGTAATGGTAATTTTTTACCTTCCTAATACATGCCCGTTATTTTATTTTATTTTTTTATTTTTTGTCTTTTTATTTATTTATTTTTTATTTTGTTTATTTTTTTCTAAGGAACGGGTTATATATAGAAAATGTTGAAAGTAATAATGAACCATGTCATATAAATTAAGTAAAAATTATGCCATGTTAGTCCTTAGTATAAATATCGCTTGTATGGAATAGAAGAAAAATCCCCCCACACTTATTCAAAAGCAAATCATGTATAATACCAAGAGTATGGTAGGATGGGATAATAGGCTTGAAATGGATCAATACTAACATGGTTATTCAAAGATACTATGGGATAAAAAGGATATGTGTATAGGTGGGTCTCAATATAACTAGCTCAAAAAAGATCATCTCAATAATTTTAATAGTGTATTTGATTAATCATATCCTTGGTGATATCTCAATGCAAGTTATAATAGGTTTTTCATAACACAAGTATCTATCAAAAAATATGGTTAAAAAGGAATATAAAAATGTTGGTCTATAATTATCTTAGGAATGGGAGTTTATAAAATAATTGGAAATCACTCAGGGAGTATTATCTTTTAATAAGTCAATCAAAAGCAATTTCAAGAATCTAGAATTATAATTAAATTACTCAACCCATCAATCATGCTAAAAATTACAAAAAAGAATAAAAAATGATTTAAAAAATATCCCACCAAAAATTTGTATTTTATTTAAATGGGTGTAATGAGATTTCAAGTTAAAGCATGATTTCAATAAAAAAATATCTCATGAACTAGTGAAAACAAGAAAAAACCCATGTGTATATAAAATAAATATCAATAAAGTCACCACCACACTTAAAATGAAAGAGTGTCTTCACTATTTTGGAAATCATCGGGGGAGAGATATCAATAAAAGTAAAAATTAAATGAGAATTTATGAATTTTAAATTAGTTAATCGAGATCACCCTATAATAAAATTCATTACATGGGAGAAATTATTGGATGGTGGTGGTAAATTGGTCTACCTACAAAAATTGTTATAAAAAAATACCTACACTAGATAAACTATTAGAACATAAAAATTAATCAATATGTAAGTAGAAAAATGGGAAAGTGAACACAGTAAAACTTATGAGGAAACAGATCAAATAAATATATGAGGTGGCTACTATGAATTTTTGGGTGATTGATGAATAGGGATTTCTAGAAAAGGATAGATAAATATCCCAAGAACACAACGAAAATATATAAAATAGAAAATATGGGTTTCCTCCTATAAAGTACTAAATATGATGTCATCACCCAGAAGGATGGAAAAATTATCGGATAAACTTTAAATCAAGGTAACACCCTTCATTAAATAGTTCTTGATGAATTTTTAGTCTCTATCCATTGACCATGAAGGGTGGTCCTTCATCTTGTTGAATTTTGGTTACCCTATAGGGGAACATTTTAAAAACATTAAAGGGATCCAACCATCAAGATTTCAAATTCCTAGGGAATAGTTTCAATTATAAATTAAAAGTATAAAATTATCCCCTGGTGTGAAGATTCATCACATAATGCGTTGGTCATGACATTTATTTTATTTTTCATTATAAATACATGCATTGTTATAATTTTCCATTCCAATCACTTCCAACTCAGAGATTTGTAGAATTATGACTTCCATAGATTTTTGAGAATCCAGGTTTAGTTTCTTAATTTCCTAATAAGAGTGATGCTCTAATTCAACCAACAAGTGACATGGCTTCCCATAAACAAGACAAAATAGAGTAGTATCGATGGGTGTTTTATATAATATTTGATGTGCCCAAAGTGTGTCACCCAGTTTGAGACTTCAATCCTTTCTACTTATAACCACTTTATTTTCTATAATTTGTTTAATTTCTCTATTTGACAATTAAACTTGACCTCTTGCCTATGAGTGGTAGGGAGTTCCAATTTTATAAAAAATTCTATCCTTTTTGAGAAATCCTTTAATGGAATTATTTGCAAAGTGAGATCCCCAATAAATAATGATAAATTGGGGAAATCCAAATATCTAGAAAAAAAAATTTCATAGGAATTTCATTACCAACAAAAAATTGTAATGGGTAGTGGCCTCAGCTTTTATCCACTTCAAAATGTATTCCACGTTGAATAGTATGTAAAATTTCCCATGAGAAATTGAGAATGGACCTATAAAATATATTCCCCATATCTTTAATATTTATAATTACATAATGGGATTCTGGGGAATTTTTTTTCGTTTTCTGATGGTGCATGTTCACTAGCACTAATCATATATTTGAACAAAACTCCTCACATTTCGATGGAGTGTGGTCCAAAATATTCTGCTTTGTAGGGTCTTAGCCATAGTGTGATTAATCCCATGATGTTATCTAGGAGTCTATGTGTGATATATCTCTATAATTATTTTAAATTCATCTTCTGGGTTAAAAAATATCATTAGGCCATCAACACAATTCTTAAATAGTAGTGGATCATCCCAGTAATAGTGTGAGGCCTCAACCAAGAATGTCATCTTTTTTTTGTAGGAGAATTAGGGGTAATTTTTTCCCATGGAAAGATAGTTTTCAATATCATAAAACCAAGTTTGGATTTTTGTATCTATATTAAGCATCGTTTCATTAGGAAAGCCCTCTTTAATGATTAAATTGTCATTATCTTCAATTCTTTATAGTGGAAGTATATATAAGTGATCAGTGATGACATTTTCAGTCCATTTTGTTTCTTTAATGACAATGAAAAATTCTTGCAGTAGTAGAATCCATCATATTAATTGCGGTTTGGCATCCTTTTTTCTCAGTAGGTATTTCAGTATTGCATGATCTGTATAGACCACTAATTTTGAAATCACGAGGTATGAGAGAAACTTTTCAAAATCATAGATGACTGCCAATAATTCTTTTTCTATGGTCGTGTAATTGACCTAATATTTATTTAGTGTATGGATGACATAATAAATGGGGTGTAAGAGATTTCCAACTCACTGCCCTAAAAAATATACCACAAAAAAATAGTTGGCATCATACATTAATTCAAAATCCTTATCCCACTCAAGAGATATTATAATAAGTGAATCCACTAGACTATTCTTTAGATTTTTCAATGACTTCTGACACTCTTTAGTGAATTCAAGAAGAATTTATATTTATAAAAGGTGTGTTAGTGGGTGAGCTAGTTTTGAAATGACTTGGATGAAGTTTTGATAAAATCCCATATGGCCTAGAAAACTCTTTAAATGACTTAGATTAAGTCTTTAATCACCTTGATCTGTATAGGATCAACTTCCATATCATTCTCTAATATCTTATGTCTGGGTACTATTCCTACTTGAATTATAAAATGACACCTTTCCCAGTTTAGTACAAGGCACTTCTCTTTACATTGCTACAAAAATAGGTCCAGATTATTTAGTAAAACATAATGGATCTTCCATACACTAATAAATAATCCATGAAAATATCTAGTAATTCCTCCTCCATATCAAGAAATATGTGTGTCATACACCGTTGAAATGTTTTCGGTGCATTGTATATTCCAAATGACATTCATCTGTAGGATAAGGTATCAAAAGGAAATGTGAGTGCAGTTTTTGAGTAATCTATTGGGCCGACTGTAATTTAATTGTATCTGGAATATCCATACATAAAATAATATAATTTATTCATATTTATTCTCCCCATCACTTGATCCATGAAAGGAAGTATAAAATGATCCTTCAGAGTTTCTGTGTTGATATTTTGATAATCAACACATACTCACCACCTAGTAATGGTTTGAGTTGAGATTAACTCATCTTGATTGATTCCAACAATAGTAAAAACCTTCTTTCTTTGGAACGACTTGTAGCGGGCTCACCCATTCACTGCCAAAGATTAAAAATATAATACCAGTGTCAAGATAATTCATAACTTTATTTGTAACTACCTCTTTCATCAATGGGGTGAGTTGAATTTAGGTTTGATGTTTGGGTTTAGCATCTTCCTCCAATAAAATCTTATGGGTGAATATCATAAGGTTGGTACCTTTAATGTGAGAAACTACCCAAGAAAATTGAATTATTGTGCCTTTTTAAGACTTTAATGAGTTTTTATTCTTTTATTTGAGTCAATTATGAATTGGTAATGACTGGCAGTGCATCTTCTATTTCTAAGAATTAATACTTTAGTGTGCTTGGTATAGGTTTCAATTCCAACATCAGTGATCTGATGACTAAGGGTATAAATGGTGGGACGGTATCCCTTGTCAGAGGTTTAGTGTAATTTATTTCCTTATAGTAACTACACTCATTTTCATCTAGAAAAAAGGTCTCTCTGTCATTCTCACTAGTCACATAATCATCTTCCTTATTAGTAAGAAATATGAATTGACAATCTAATGACTCGCCACTTTGTTTAGTGTCTTTTACTAAGTCGGACACAACTTATTCTTTTCCGACTATAAAAATCAACCTTCCTTGGTTCACATCAATCAATTCCTTACTAGTGGTGAGAAATTTTCTCCCTAGGATGATAGTAATGTCTCCCTCTTCCTCCATATCTAAGACAATAAAGTCCATATGAAAGATGAATTTTCAAAATTTGACTAAGACATCCTCAATAAGTCCTTGAGGGTACTTGACTAATCAGTCATACAGTTAAAGTGACACTATATTTGGTTTCAATTATTCAATACCCAGGTTTTTTAAGACACTTTTTGGCATGATATTGATACTTGATCCAAGATTACATGAGGATATTTCGAAATTTAATTCCCCTATAGTGTAGGGAATAGAGAAACTATCAATATCTCGCATCTTTAATAGAAGATTACTTTGAAAAACTATGGAACATTCTTCATTTAAGAAGATAAATCCTAAATATTCCATTTTACACTTGTTATAGAGTAATTATTTTAAGAATTTAGTATAAATATACATCAAAGTGATGGCCTCTACAAACTGGGTGTTGATGTGTAATTGTTTAAGAATCTCTAGAAAATTTTGGTATTTTCTATCCCTTTTTGATTTTCCCATCCTCTTTGGAAATGTGATAGGTAGTCTGTATGGAGGAAGTCCTGCATAGACTACTTCTTTTTTGGTTTCTATTCAATTGGTGGTTTTTCAGCTTGCTCTGATTTCAGACTTTTTCCTTGACTAGCTTTATTTTTGTTGTCATCTTTATTTTCACTGATTATCGAAACATGTTTTTTAGGATCATTTAGATAATCTTCCTCAACTACACATGGATACTTAAAAGCCAGAATTTTTTCACTTATAAGGACCATATCCTTTTCATCCTCTCTCATATGTATCTCGGTATTACTGAGAAACGTACATAGTAATTGATCCAATGAAGTTTTTGAGGTCTTCCCAATTTGGGGATCAAGGCTGTGCAGGGTAGACCTTTGGTTATTCATTTTAGTATCTTGTTTATTCATCCTCTTATCTTATTTTTACATGAAGGTGGTGATCAAGTTATCAAGGTTGTATTGAAGTGGTTGGGGTTTTTGTGGTATCTTAGAGAAGATTTTTGATACTACTGAGCTCAAGGCAGGTCTATTAGTGATATTATTGTTGCGTTTGAGAAGATGGATTATGTGGTGGGTATAATTACTTAGTGGTTCTTGACCACTTCTCTACTGATACTGACATTGGTTTCATTACTGTAGCTTCTGAGTCATCCTTTTCTAATAGTATTATTGCTGGTGATGTTGGGGTTGCTGAAAATACTGATTTTGTTGATTTTAATTAACTTTATTACAATATTTTCTTTGATGTTCTTCTATTCCTTCCATGAATTCCTAATATGGGTTTGGTCCTCCACGCATCTCACGAGATTATATCTTCAAAATATGGTCATGAGGGGGTGGTCGTAAAGTAGGCAGTTGAAATGAATCAGACTTCTTAGTGAGGGCCTTAACATGAGCCACAAGGTGGGTATTTTCCTCCACCTAATGGATTCTATGATGGGGAGGTCCTCTATCAATCTTCCATAGATTATAATTATGATTAATCTAATCTAACAATGTTAATACAACTTTGGGAATCTTGAGCATAAGCCTTCCATCAACAGTGGCATCAATAATTGTACATGAAAAAAAAATGAGTCCCTCATAAAAGGTCTAATTTGTAGCCACACATCGAGGTTTTGATATGGTAACTTATGGTTTATCTTATTAAAATGGTCCTAGGATTCCCATTTTGATTCTCCATCTACCTAGTTGAAATTTTGAATCTTAATTTTGAGCTTCCAAGTTCAGATCAATGGCAGATATTTATTTAGAAATTTCATTCATAGGTCATCCCAATTCGTGATTGACTCAAGAGCTTTTATTTTAATCCAATCCTTATCTTAGTCACACAAGGATAATAGTAAGACTCATAATTAGATTGCATCAAAAGATATACAAAAATTATGAAAGGTTTCACAGAATTCTAAAATATTTGAAATGTGTTTATATGGGTATTTACTTTGCATTACACTAAACTATCCCATGTTATGAATCATATGGATGAGTCTAGGTTTAATTTAGAATGAATTCTATTGAATAGGAGGGTTCAAAATTTTGGGCATAACACCACTAATGGATGGAAATTCATAATCCAGGATGGTGTGCTTATATAGTGTTGGTCCCTCTCCTTGGTGTTTAGGTGGTGCGTATTGAAAATTTTGGGGGTGTGGAGGTGAAATATTGTTGTGTTCATCTATAGAAAAATAGAATTTTTCACAAATAGATATTCCAATTTCAAGATCAAAAGCTACCAATTCTAGCACATCTGGGCTCCTAGAATGATTTAAGGGACCTCGGTTCATGCACTAAACTGAAGAAAATCAAACACTTGTTCTAGTCTACATGCAAAAAATTATAAAAATAAAATGGGGGAAGAATGAGGGGGAAGTTAGGTAATATTACATTCATACCAGAGTTCACTGTTCCTAAGAACAAATATCCTTGAAAAAGATGATAAAATTTGACCATCCCACACAGATTTATTGATTATTCATAGTAATTGATTGAATTAGAATTTATATTTCTCAAAATACACTTGGCTACCAAGGCGTATCATAGTGGAAGTGCGAGTTTGAACCCATAGGGACAACTTGTAGGTAGGAAACCTATTGGTAATAACCCTTTGGAAGGAGTCCTCACAATCTCTCTTAGGTTTGGTTTCACTAAAAACTATGTATCTTGGGATTTAATCAAATTAAAATAAGGTTTTGTGGTCAATTTCAGGGTTTAGGAAAAAGGGTAATCCTAAATCTAACTTGGGATATACCTATGGCTTAAGCTATGATGTAGTGAAAAGATCACTAGTTGGTCTTGGTCCAATCAATTGGATCTATCTAATATTGAAACTACTCCTTCATCCAGATATATTTGATATCCTAAGTGTAGTAAGATTAGCTTCTAGGAAGAAATTATCCTAGGTTATTGGTCCTTGCCTACTCAACTCCAATTAATTCAGGGTCCTTCGATTTCACCTCTGATGGTCTGGGTAGTTTCAAAAGAATGAGATTAAAATTTTTTTTAACCTAATTAATAGACATAGTTTTACCAAATTTTTATTTATAGATTCATTTCATTAAAATATACCCCTACTCTCGACCCTAAACCTAAGAGGATTATCTAAACATGATGGTATTAATTAAAATAAAGGAAACAACTGGAAACATGCTTGACATGGTAAATAAATGGTTCAAAACAAATAAATACACAATTAAAACAATGAAAATTCAATTAAATACTAAATCTAATTAAGAATCAATAGAGAACACATTGGAAATCGAAGTTTCATAGAAAACAAGATTGGATTCAGATGTCGGAACAGCAAACAAGAAATGAATGAGTTTTGTAATGGAAAGTGATAATAAAGGAATACTTAAAATAATAAAATAAAGAAATAGAAACAAACTGAAAATAAAATGGAAAAGAAATGAATAATAATTGATAAAATTATTTTAGGCATCCCAAATATATTATGCGTATCAAGGTCACTATATATATATAAACATTGAAAGTTACATGACATGTAAATGGTTCACGCCATGTACATTCTTTAAGTGGGTTATGCATCAAGGATTTCATGGTGTGTAATTTTCTTTCATATAGTATACTTAATATCTACAATAAACTCATAATATCTTGGATATTGTGGATTTCACGGCCTATATCTTCAGTGGGATTTATAATTTGAAATTTTCACATTATTCAATGGGCTCGCGTCATGTATCTCACCAGGTTTGAAATTTTATTATTTCATGAGATGTAATCTGGATTCATGATGTGTACATGGTTCATTCCTTTTAAAAGGGACTCGTGAATTGTAATTTGGATAGCAGGTGGTCTTCTCGAGTACACATCATGTACTTTAGATTCACGATGTGTAATGATGAATTTTTCCATTTTTCCAACATTACTCTATTGAGTTTTGAATTTATAATTCCTATGAAAACATATAAAAAACCCTATATATTATCAAATAAATCATGAAAAAGCATTAAATAAATATATCCAAAATATGTGTATTAATTCAGCTTATCACCTTTTCCAAAACAAAGAGATGCTTTTGTATTTCCCTTTAGACCCCACAATATCCACTTCACAGCTTCCCAGTGTTGTTTTCCAAGGCTATCCATGTATATTCTCACAAATCCAACTGTATAAGAAATTTTAGTTCAAGTAAAAACCATGGAATACATTAGGCTTCCAACAACTAATTTTTATGTAACCTTTTCCATGTACTCATCCTCTTATGTTGTCTATGGTGATTTCTCCTATAATAGTTTGAAATGGATTGATAGGGGAATAGAAACTGGTTTTTTTTTTAGCATACTGAATCTTCTAAGAACCTTACCAATGTAGTTAGTCTGTGATAACATCAAGGTTTCTACTATGCGGTCTCTCTTGATCTTCATCCCCAAAAATTGACCATCTTCTCTAAGATCATTCATCTCAAACTCCTCATCCATATATCCTTTTAGATCATCAATCCTCTACATACATGATCCTATAATGATCATTTAATTCACATATAGAAGCAGTATAATGTATTCATCACCAAAATATTTAAAATATAAACATCAATCCATGCCACATCATTTTTATATATTTTTACTCATAAACTCATAAAACTTTTTGTTCCACTGCCTAGGTTCTTGCTTTAACCCATATAAGATCTTCTTGAGTTTTCACACCAAGTCTTCCATCCCTGACTCAATAAATTCCTTTGGCTATTGCATATAAAGATCCTCCTCTAGATATCCAAGAATTAAGTTCATCTTCGCACCATGATACACAAGATATAATTCTTCTGATGCAACAATAGTAAGAACCAACCAGGCGGTGGTAAGCTTTTCTAAAAGTGAGAAAATTTCAGTGAAATCCACACCTTACTTCTATTGAAATCATTTCACTATAATTCTTGACTTGTATATCCAGTTTTCATCATTTTATTACTTAAATTGGTATATCAATTTTTCTCCAATCATTTCATTGATTTTGGTAAAGGTTTCAACTCCTATGTATTGTTGTCGTGTAATGAAAAAAATCTACTCCTTCATGGACAACTCCTACTTGCTTGACTCCTTAAACTGCATTTCCACTCCAAAAAACTATGGTTATCCATTTTTGGTCAATAAAATATAATGTAAGGATGGTGAATACCTCAACATAGTCCTTCTCTCCCTTATTGATCTTATCAAATCCATTTGAGGATTAGGCTCCACCAGTTCCGGTGTTACATGCTCAGGTACACCTTCAAGCTAAACTTTCTCATTAAACTCTAATTAATTATTCCTAGTATCAACTTTAGTTTCATGATAATAATTGTATGTAAAACCTTGATTAAATATCATGTTTTGGATTCTGATGATCATATTTTTATTATCATCCCAAAAGAGATAACTAAACTCCTCATCACCATATCCAATAAGGAAATAAGATTTGGACTTAGCATCAAGCTTATCCCTTGCATCAGCATCTATATTTAAATATTACAAATAGATAAAAACTCATAAATGTGAGAGTCTTACCTTCTTTCCATACCATATCTCCTCAAGTTGATATTATCCCAATGGTATATATGGAATTCTGTTGATGATGTATTTTTCTATATTTACTGCATCTACCCAAAAAGTATTGGGTAACAATGAGTGCATCCTCATGCTCCTGGCACATTCATTTAGTGTTATATTCATCCTTTAAGCTATATAATTCTTCTACGGTATACCTAGAAGATTATTCTCCCACCAAATTCCATTATTGGAACAAAATTAGCCAAACTCTTGACTTCCATACTATCCACTATTATCACACCTTAAGCATTTCATCTTTGATCCTGACTTATTCTCCTACATGCTATTCCACTTCTAAAATACCTTAAATAAATCAAATTTTCCTTTCAAGAAGTAAAATCATACCTTCCTTATTGATTAATTGATAAATGTAACATAATATTGTGACCCTCCAAGAGAATGTACTGTTGTAGGCCCCCATACATCAGTGTGCATCAGGTCCATCTTCTTACCCTTTGGTGTTCTACCTCATTTTGAAATGGATACCCTCTTATACTTTCCAAGGATAAAATCTTCACATAATCCAACTTCCACTAAATTCATATCAGGTAGCATCCCTTTTTTTCTATCACCTTCATCCCTTTATCACTCATGTGTCTTAGCTTGTAGTGTCACACTTGTGAATCCCCAATATAATTTATTGATGTAAGCATGTCCATGAAAGTTTATTTCACGTTGTACATGGTACCATTATTTTTTCTTAGAGCTATGATCATAGCTCCTTTGGTGATCTTCCATACACCACTAGTGAACATGGTACTAAAACCTACATCATCAATCCATCCAATAGAAATAAGAATTCTACTTAAACCAAGAATATACCTCACATTTTATAGAACCAGTAAACTCCCACTGTTGGTTTTAATATACACATCTACCTTCCCCATAATCTGTAAGGGGTCATCATTAGCAAGATGTACCTTTCCAAAATTTCCAGAAACATGATTTTTATGGAAATCATTTTCCAAATTAGAATGGAAAGATTCCCCTGAGACTAAAATCCAAGAATCCATACGGATATTCATGCCCAGTAGCAACACATCATCAGTTTATTCATCCTTCATGTTTGCTCTATTAGTTTTAGGTTCCTTCTATTTTTTTATGCACTCCTTGATGTTTCCTTTATTCTTGAAAATCTAGTTAGAAGGACCAGTGCCCTTTTCCTTGTCTTAGATCTTTCCCCTTGATTTTCATCATCCTATAAAATTATCTCATTAAGTATATCTACATATTCCTTATATGTTCATAATAGAACTAGATAATCTTCCTGATTCTCTTGTTTGGATATACTCACTGAGGATCATCTCTCACACATCCTTCAAAATCATCATTGTATTACCTGAAGAAATATTTATGGATGTTACAGTTGATTCCCAAATAACAGACAATGAAGATAGAAAAACTATTTTACATACCTCATTGTCAAGAATAATTCCCACCGATGTCAACTGACTTGTGATGGTGTTGAATTAATTGATATTATCTAAAACAATCCTCTATTAAATTAGTTCTAGATTGAATATTCATCACATCTGGTACACTTTATTTGATACATAAGGCTTCTCATACACATTCACAAGATCCTTCATTAACCCATTCATAATCTTATCCTATATAATGTTGAATGCCACATTTTTTCCAATATAAGGTGCACAACACTCCAAAATTGTAGATCCAGTAGCTCCCAGTCCTTTTCTCCATATTCATTGGTTTTAAACACAAAAGTGTACAGTGTAACTTATTTTGATAAAGTTACTCTTTGATTTTTATCATACAGTAACTAATTCCAGTTCCATAAAAGTGATCAATATTCACCTTGAATTCTTCCATAGCTATCATTCAATTCAAGAAAATGGAACTTGATCTTCCAAAATCAGAAGTTGATACCAGTTCTTGTGAAAATATTGGAATTCATAGTCACATAAAAGGATTTAAGATGAAGAAAATATGTAAAAAAATAAAAGAATGAAAATAAGATCACAATAGACTTTGATTTATGTGTTTTAGGAAAAATCTATACATTCAAATAGAGGTAGAATCACTTCACTAATTCAGGATAAGAATTACAAAGAGATAATAAGAGATTCACACAATAAAACTCTAGATTGAATGATCTAATAAATAAGATGATACAATATTTCACCAAACACATAGTAATTCCACTTTACTATAGTGCCATAGCCACCCAATCCCACACTACTACAATTTTAGTGGAAATAAGTCTATGGAGCTACAATGACTTGTCGTATACTACTATAGTAATTGCACACTGCTATAGTACCCTTTTGGTGTCGCTAGTCAGATCAGATACAGTGAGTCTGCATTTCCATAGTCCCCCAAAATTTGGTTTGGTGACCTTTAACCCCCGAACCCCCATATCAGGGGCTCACTGCCCCCTCCAACCCCCAACAACCTAACCGTGCAGGTTGAATCATGAAGCTTCACTCAGGTGTGCAATCTGAGCCACTAGAATTCAGTCCAACTTCATCCAAATGTATCGGGTTGCACCATTCCAAAAATCTCTCACTTGGTTCCTGATCTTCTATATTGAAATACTTTGATGAAACTAACTTAGAACTTACTTAATCTAAGCTCCTCCTCTTCTTCACTCATTGGTTCATGATTTCCACTCATGACTTCAACTTCAAGCTAAAAACTCATGAAATACAAAAATTTTACCCTTTTTTGCTCTTGTAGTGTCCTTCTATATTCTATCTATCATCCTCTATTCATAAATAGAGACAAATGGAGGCACAATATTACCTCAAATTTCATATTATCATTAGCTTTGTCAACATTTTTTTTTCATATTATTGGTTACACAAATTTTATACAATTTTAGCAACTCATCTTGTATCAATCCTATGATAAAATGGTACTACAGCTGAATATTATTCATTTGGGCATGAAATATTGGGTTGTTTTCAAGATTTATGGCACTCTAACAATAAAAATGCAATAGATTTTCCTCTTTCTTGCTACCCATGTCATCTAAGAAGTTATTAAACCAAACAATCTCCTTCCCAGCTTCTGTTACAGCAATGTATTCTACCACTATAGTGGATAGAGACACTATATTTTGTAGTTGAGATATCCAACTTATTGTAGTTCCTCCATAGGTAAATACATAACATGTGGTACTACTTGGCCTCCCAACATCACCTCCAAGTCCAGCATCTATATACCCTTGAAATAATTTTCCTTTCCCAAAACATATAGATACTTTCTCATTTCCCTTAAGATACCTCAATATCCACTTTACATCTTCCCAATATTTTTTTTCAAGGTTATACAAGTCTCTTCTCACAACTCTCACTACATGAGCAATGTCAGGTTGAGTATAGAGCATAGCATACATCAAGATTCTAATAGCTCATGCGTATGGAATATTTTCTATATACTCATAATCCTATAATATCTTCGGTTATTTCTCCTTTGATAGTTTGAAATGGATTTATAGTGCAATATAAACTGTATTTTCTTTTAGTATACTGAATCTTCTCATAACCGTATCAATGTAGTCATCTTATGATAACATCAAGGTTACTACTGCATGGTCTCTCTTGATCTTCATCCCCAAATTTTTTTCAGTTTCTCTAATATCATTCATCTTGAACTCTTCATCCAACTACCCTTTTAGCTCATTAATCCTATATTTACATGATCCTACAATGAGCATGTCATCCACATATAGAATCATTATAATTTTTCCATCTAAAAAAGATTTTAAATATTATCATTGATCAATGGCATATTATTTGAATAAATTTATACTCATGAATGCATCAAAATTTTTGTTCCACTACCTGGGTAGTTGCTTTAACCCATATAATCTCTTCTAGAGTTTACACACCAGGTATTCCTTCCCTAACTCAGCATATCCCTATAGTTTTTACATATAAAATTCCCTTACATATCACCACGAAGGAAATTTGTCTTCATATAAAGTCTCTCAAGATATAAGCCTTTTAATATAATAATACTGAGAACCACCCGAATGGTGGTAATATTCACTATAGGTGAGAAACTTTTAGTGAAATAAACACCTTCCTTCTATTGAAATCCATTCACAACCATCTTTTCCTTGTATCTCCTCTTTAAATTATGTTCTTCCTTGACTTGGTACACCCATTTTTTTTAAAATTATTTCTTTCCTTGGGTTATAGGTGTCATTTATCAAGTATGGTTGTCATGTAATGAACAAATATCATCCTTCATGTCCAAATCCCACTTTCTCAACTCCTTAAACTGCATTGCCTCTTCAAAATACTCCGTTTCCCCACTATTAGTCAATAATAGATAATATAAGGATGGTAAATACCTCTGCATAGGACTTCTCCTCCTTATTGATCTTCTCAACTCCATTCGAGGATTAGGCTCTACTGGTTTTGATGTCACATGATCAGGTACACCTTCAAGCTCTACTTGCTCACGACACTCTAATTCTTTATTCCCAATATCAAATTTAGTTTCATGATAGTCCTTGAACATGAAATCTTCAATAAATATCATGGTATGTATTTTCATGGTCATCTTGTTCTTATCATCCTAAAAGAGATAACTAAACTCCTCAGAACCATAACCAATGACAAGAAAGATTTTTACTTAGCATGAAGATTGTCCCTTATATCAGAATCTATATGAATATATTCAAAATATCCATAGACTCATAAATGTGATAGTATTACCTCCATTACAGACCAGATCTCCTCAAGTAGATGTTATCTCATGGTTATAGATGGACTTCTATTGATGAGATATTATTTCATGTTTACTAAATCTTCCTAGAAAGTATTAGGTAACCTTGAGTGCATCCTCATGCTCTTGGAACATTAAGTCAATGACATATTTATCCATTAAACTACATCATTCTACTATGTCATTCCTGGGAGAGTATACTCACACTGAATTCCATTATTATCACAAAATTACCTAAAATCCTTACTTCCATACTCTGCCATTTTTAGACCTCAATCATTTTTTCTTTAATCCTGACTCATTCTCCACCACGGTATTCTAGTTCTGAAACACCTTAAATATATTAGTTTTTATTTTCATAAAGTAAACCCATACCTTCCTTATTTTTTCATCAATAAATTTCACATAATATTTTGAACCTCCAAGTGAATGTACCGGTGAAGGACCCTATACATTAGTGTACACCAGTTCCAGCTTCCCGACCTTTGGTTTCCTACCTCCTTTTATAATGGATGCCTTCTGTTTTCCAAGGATACAATCTTCACATAATCCAACTTCCACTAACTTCATCTCTAGTAGTATTCCTTTTTTTGTCATCACCTTCATCCCATTATCACTTATGGACTAGCCAATAGTTCCATAGTTGTGAATCCCCAATAGAATTTATTGATACAAGAATTTCCATGCAAGTTTCTATCATGTTGTATAGGGTACCATTATTTTATCCCTAAGCTATGATCAAATCTCCTTTGGTGATCTTCCATGCACCACCAGTGAACATGGTACAAAAACCTATGTCATCAAGCTGTCTGATAAAAATAAGATTTCTTCTTAAACAAGTGATATACCTCACATTTTTTAGAACCATCAAACTATCAATGTTGGTTTTAATCCATGCATCTCCCTTACCCACAATCTAAAAGGTTTAATCATCAACAATATGTACCTTGACATAATTTTCAGTAACATAATTTCTTAGGAAAACCTTCTCTAGAGTGGAATGAAAAAAACCATGTGTCAAAAGTTTAAGACTCTATAGGGCTATCCATGCTCAATAGTAGCACATCATCAGTTACTTCATTCACCATGTTTGTTGCATTAGTTTCATATGCATTCTATTTTTCTCTGCACTCCTTCTTGACATATGTTTTTTTACATAATTATAGTAGGTGGGACCAGTCCCTTTTTCCTTGTATTGGATCTTTCCCCTTGATTTTGATTTTCCTATGAAATTGTCTCACTTCACATATCTTCCTCTTACTTATACATTCAGATTAGAACCAAAGAATATACCTGATTCTTTTATTTGAATATCCTCACTGAGGATCAAGTATCACATATCCTTCAGAATCATCTTTTTATTCCCCAAATAATTAATATGTATATTTGATTCACTTCCCAAATTCCAAGTAATAAAGACAATAAAACCAATGCACATACCTCATCATCAAGCATAATTCTCACCAATGTCAACTAACATGTGATGATGTTGAATTTTTTTATGTTATCTACAAGAATCCTCCTTAAATCGTTTTCATATTGAATGGACATCACATCAATTACACTTTGTTTGATTTAGAAGACTTATCATACATATTCATGACATCTTTCATCAACCTAGTTATTGTATTCTCCTCTCTAATGTTGAATTCCTATTTTTTTTAATGTAAGGCACACAATACCCAGAACTAGTCAATCTAGTATATATCAGTCTATCTACTCTATATCAATTGGTTTTACACCCATAATTGGAAAGTGAAATTTTTTTTGATAAAGATATCCTTTTATCTTCATCCTCTAGTGACTAAAGTCATTTCCATCAAAGCGATCAATCTTTAAATTTCCGTCTTCCATAGACGTCATTTAATTTAATAAAATTGAACTTGATCTTCTAAAATTAGGCTCTAATACTAGTTCTTTCATAAATTCCAAGAGTCGTATTGATATAAAATGTTTTAATATGAAGAGAAGACAAAAAATTAAAACAATTAGAAGAATATTCTAGGATATAGTGATTTACATGGTTCTGGAAAAATCCCTATGTTCACAGAGAAGCAGAATCACTTCACTAATTTGGGAGAAGAATTATAGGGAGACAATAAGATTTTCACAAACTAAAACCCTAGATAGATTGAGCTAATAAAGAAGATAATGCATTTTTTTCATGAACCACACAATAAATCCACTGTACTATAGTGTTATAGCCACCCAAGTCTGCACTACAACAGTGTTAGTGGAAAGAAGCCTGCAGAGCTACAATAACCTATTCCATGCTACTACAGTAAGTCCACACCACTATAGTACTCTATTGGTGTCTCTATTCAGTTGTACTATAGTGATTTAGCATTTCTATAGTTCCCCAAAATTTGATATGGCGACCTTCAACCCCTGGACCCCTAGAGTAGGGGTGCATTTCCCCTACAACCCCCAATGACCTCACTTTGGAGGTCAAACAATAGAGTTTCAGTCTAGTGTATTGTCTGGACCACTAGAATTTGGCCTAACTTCATCCAAGAAGACCAGGTTACACCATTCCAACACCTTCACATTGAGAAACTCATGCTAAGACCTTACCTCATTATCCTCCACCTTAAAACCATAGATTTGAATATACCTAGAAAAGACAGCTAACTTCACTTCCTCTAAAGTAATGGAATCCCTACCATACATCATATAATATCTAATAAGATTAAAATATTCATCTAAGGAATTAAACAATAAATAAGTCAGGTCCTCATCAGTAATATCAGCATCCACATTGTCTAGGTATAATACCATCTTATTAAATATATCTAAATGATTCCTCAAAGAGGTTCCTAGGACCATTTTTAAATTATAAATATGTATTTTCTTTTGTAACCTTCCCAAAAGGGATCTAGTCATGTGAAGATGCACTACCTTAAACTATATTGGACTGGAAAAAGTTTCATGGACCACTTCTTGCAAAACCTTATCACCTAGGGTCAACAAAAACAGGGAATGGACTTTCTTTAAAACATGATAGGGAGTTCTGCCCTTGTGACACACAAATTTCCTAAGTCATGAGGCAGTATCGCACAACCCAACCACCAATAAAACACAAACAGGATCAGACCCAAAAAATATTATTTGCAAATAAAGAGAAAACATAAGTAAAACCAAATGGGAATAGTAGAATGAAAATCCATAATAAGAATAATAAAAATGTTGTAAATAAAATAACATGGGAATTAATGTGGTTTGGACCTCTTTTATAGTGACCTAGACTTCTCATACATGGATATTATATCTTTTTATATGAGTATTCATTACATTACACAAACACATTCCTGAGGACAATAGTATTTTAGTGCCTTTGGAAAATTTGAATACAGTCCTATTAATTCAAGAAATATCTTCAATGTCTCCCATAAATATCTTCCCCTTTATTAATCCAACTTAAAAACTTTCTTCATAACCTGGGGAAAGGAAAAATAAGAAAGGGTGAGATCAGATTCTTGGTGAGGGTAAACAAGGGAGATACATAAGCATAACATGATCATAAGGGTATGAGAACATGATCATAACATTTTAAAACCATACCCTTCAAATCAAAGATCATAATCTTGATTCATGTCATAAAGATTAGTTTTTCATAAGACATGAATCATAATAAAATCAAATAACATGAACCATGATAGAATAACATTGGAATAAGACATAGAATTATGGTATACACACAAGCACATAAAATCATTTTCTTAGTAGTCAATCCTCGTTACTAAAACTTATCAGGGAACTCTGTGGGTGGAAACACCTCCTGAGTATGACATAGCACCATCCCCAATGGAATCCCTTTCTTCATAATGGAATGGGTTAACTCCCCAAATAATCATGGTAGAAAATATTCACTCCCAATATCATCATAGAGGATAAAGTTCCTTACTAAACCAAGTTCACTCCCCATTCCAGTCATGTATATCTCATGAGATATAAATATTTAACCAATGAATTGGAAGGATATATAGGTTCCAACCATATTTGGTTATAACTTAACCACCATCCTTGGTTATAATATAACCACCATCCTTGGTTTTAACATAACCATTGTCACATAATGAAAATCATACATATAAGTGATATAAGATCATAAAACATTAATCATATAAGAACCCATGAAATGAAATGGTTTTCATAAAAAAAATCATATCATAACTTGTGGAAAAGAGACATGTTTCATAATCAATTCAACATTTAATCATAGCATAACTCATTAAAATAAGTAGGTTTCATCAGATTCTTATCATGATATAACCCATGGAAGAGAAACGGGTTTCATAAACATTAGATCATCAAAAATAAAAAACATTTATAGAAATAATAAGAATAGTATCCTTATATCATATCTTTTGTAAATAATAAGTAACCTCAAAGTATTTCATCTTATATATAGAAGGATTTTGAATGAAAAAACACTTAGAATATTTCTTGAGAAAAATATCATTTCTTTGAAAATCAATTTCTAAAACTAAACATTATAAAATATTTTAGAAATACTTTTCTTTGAAAATAAACTTTAAAACTTATAAAGGAAGATTTAAAAAATATTTAAAACACTTCATGAGAAAAATATCATTTCTTATTTGAAAACACTTTTTAAATTTTGAAATTTATTTCATTGAAAATAACCTTGAAAACATATAAAGTAATTTTTTTTATGCCATACATATTAAAACAAATATTTCTTTTAAATTTTCATTAAAATCCAAATGGAAATTTTTTCGAAATTGACATGAAGATTCCTTTAAAAATATTTTGTAAAAAGTCATACATGGGTAAAAATTCATTTAATAAATATTAAAAACATTTTGGAAAACATTTTTATAAAACATGGTTTTTGAAGAAAAAAGGTTTTCGACCGAAAATAATATATTTCCTTAAAAAAATTATTTCTGAACTCTTGAGTACATAAATAGAGGAAAATAAAGGGAGAATATTTATTATAATGAAAAAAATAGAGGATAAGAAAACTCATGAGTTTATTGAGATATGGATCATAAGATTTCATCATTGGAAATATAATCATAAACAATCCTGATAAACTATGAGATTGTAACATAAAATATTTACCGTATTAGTAAATTTGAAACATAATCCCAATAAATTAATATAATTAAAAGAAACCTAAAATATCATTTGGATAAATAATTTCATGATATTACATCTCTAATGGGTTTTATATACACCTCGTAAAAGAATATAGGTGTATAACATAATTATATGTCTCAAAGAAGGTAAAGTGAGAAAAAAATCTCTTATCGCTTTGGTAACTTTTGAACCGTAAACCCAAGATCCTAAAATGGATATGTAAATAACCATAATTTTAATCATAATCATCAAAAAATAAATTCATGTGCAGTATATACACCACATAAATGAAATAGGTTGTGAAAATGGCACGTGTCTCGCAAAAGTAAAAAGTAAGACGGAAATCCATGACCGTAAGTCTAAACTTACTTCGTACTTGTTTAAACCTCATGTATAATAAATATAATTTTATTATAAAGTTATTAAATAAACATGGTTATATATATCATATCATATATTATTTACTTATTTTTTTATTACCCATTTTTTAACAATTTCATGTTAAAGTCATGTTTCAGGTAATAACCACTTTGTTTTTCATATATGTCTTGATTTTTTATTTTCAGTCCTATTAATTTGATCGTGGTTAAATTATCTCCATAATAATAATTGTGAAATAATTATAATATTTATATATCAATTATACTTTTAAGACCAATCATGAAATATGGTTTTGAGAAATGAATTATGTTACGATCATGAAGATGGTAGGTTGTATATACGTGTGAGTAACATTTCTATTTTTAAACAATCGTTATGGAAATGAGGTAAGTAATATTTTATATTTCCATAATTATCATAATATAATAAATAACATATTATTTCTTTAAATATAATTATACATATCATTTCTTCATGAAGGTGGTAGTCCACGCGTACACTAATGATGTTATCATCTTTCAGTGAGTGAAAATATAAAAATTAAAATGATATATTATCTTTTTCAAATGATAAATATGTCATGAATATCATAATTATATAATTTATATCCTATATTTTTATTAACTTTATCCTTATTATATTCTATGAAAAGTGTTAGTGAAAATGAATCACATCGCTTTACAAGCTGGTAGTCTACCGAATATATGAGTGACATTATCGTATCCCCTATGGATTGGAAAGTAAAAACAGTATATATGATATTATGAATCCATGTTTATTTTTATGTAATATATATCATATATATACTTTATACCCATCATCATACCCAATCATTAGAGTTGGTAATTGAAAAATGAATGACATCGATTCGTGAGGCGGTAGTCTGTTGTACACATAAACGATGATTTTGTAACCCATTTGATGGAATTATAGATGGTTTTAGGTTATAAACTTAACATAAAGACATATTATTATATATAAGATACTTATTTTATTATATCATAATGGTATGATAATAATTGAAGGATGTGGAGCTAGAAATAAAATAAAAATGCTCATTGAAGAACGTTGCCTCTTCTTTGGGTAACATCCTTAGGTTTGAACCAAAAACCTCCTAGGTTAGATTTATACCCAAAATAAGACTTCTAGTATGAGATGAGGGAAGTTGGGAAGTTATTTGGGTATATATTGGCTGGAAAAAAATGGATTTAATGTGTAAAAAAGAGAGGATATGGGTGGTCTTTTTTAAGTGAGCTGAGTGACACACTTATAATTTTTGAAAAGAAAAGGTGATACTAACATTTTTCACATGAAAAAAGGATCCAAAATTACTAAAATTTAAAACTTAGACATTATAAGGTATAAATATGGTCATAAAATGGGTGTTTTATAAGTTTTCGGTTATATTTGACCCTTAACTTTTTAGTTTAACCCCTCAGAAAACCCATTTTTACCTTAACCGCAGTAAATAATTTTTACTATTTTAACTATTCGGTATGGTAAAATAATTAAGTTTAATTTATTATATAACATAATTTATATTGATTCCAAATATGGAATCCATTTTTCCAAATTTCATTCACATAAGTGGAAATATTTAATAAAAATCAATCTCGTAGACAGGATGAAAAAATGGGTTTTCAAAAATAAAAATGTTCAAAAGTTTACAAATATTTTATATCTAATTTCAATATGAAATTAATTCCAATGACATAAATTAGAATAATAGATATATTATTTAACTAATTTTATTTTAAAATAAATTTAAAATATAATTTATTTCTATAAATAATATAAATGAAGAGGAAGTTTTCAATTAAAATTCAATATTTTTTACCGTTCATCTAAAAAATAATATTTTCAAAAAAATTATCAAAAATTCACCATAATATTATTTTGACATTGTGATTTCAAAAATAAATTTTATTTTTTCAAATTAATTTTTTAAAAAATTTAAAATTGAAAATATAAAACAAAACTCGCAGACGCGACAAAAAAGCAGGCATTCGAGAAGTGTATTTTTCAAGTATAAGATGATTTTATATTAACTATATGTCTAATAATAATAATTGTATGAATATAAATTAAATTTTATTCATAAATAATATATAAATTTCATTTAAAAAACTCATAATTATGTATTATTTTAATTGATTAATACAGAGAAACATTATGCACTTTAAAACAATTTTCAAAAAAAACCCCTTTTTTAAACCTAAAAATAAACTTAAAATAAAATAAAATATAAAGTTGATTAAAAATTAATTAATTGTATTAAATATAAATAAATAATAATCATGTTATTTTAAAACATAATGTTACATTTAAATTACTTAATTTATTGAAAAGAAGTGATAGTTTTACAAAAAATCGGTATTTTCACTATTCACTGAAAAATTGATATTTTCTGAATTATCCAAAAAATTCACCAAAATATAATTTTGATGTGAATATTTCAAGAATCAAGTTCATTTTATTAAATAAATTTTTTAAAATCTATATAAATTAATCATAATATTTTCTCATAAAAAGCAATAAAATCATTTTTGAAGAAAACATATTTTTGAAGAATATAGTTACTTTACTAAAATTTAATTGATTATTTATAAAGAATTTATAAATATATTTATATTGAGTAGGAAATTTATATTTATGTTTCATAAATTAGTTAATAGTTTTCATATCTTCCAATTTAAATGTTAGGTAATAATGGTCATCTTTAAAATAATATTATTTTATGGTTCACTAAAGCTCGGTGCCACATAACATGTACAATGTTGAAGAAAGTAATTGTTGCATGTAAAACAAACTCAACTCATTGTTGTGTATAATTAATGTTATCTAAAAATTTAAATTAATGTTAAAAAAATCATAAAATCTTAGGATGTTACATTCTACCCCCACTTAAAATGAATTTCACCCTTGAAATTCATCTCGGATGTCAATGGTTTAACATTTGAAAATTCATTCATAGAAACCCACATCATACAAATGAATAATAAAATTTACCTTAAAATGGGAAATTATGAAACATAAAGGTTACCTAATGTAACTTATAACTTGGTTTAAACATAGGAGAACATCGGTGGGAAATGGGGATTTTGATATAGAAGAAAAGCGTAAATAATTATAGAGAGTGATAGAGATCATTGATCACGAGAAAGTGGGTAATCTAGAGAAGTTTAATGCCCACAAAACCATAAACCAAAGAGGTTTGAAAAGGGTTATTTATATAATAAAAATTATAATGATAGGACAAAATTTCATTTCAATATCCTTTTCCTAATATTGGGGAATTTTCATGAGAAAATGCACTTACCTGATTTCATTCTGTTTCATAAGTACAATATCATACTTTGGTTATACTTTGACAAATTTTTACTTCATATCTTACTCTAAGAGATGAATTTTTAATGTCTAAAACACTAAATAAGATCCATAAAATAATTATAATTCATTCCTTCTATATATTGTTATAATCAAAAACAAAATGGTTAGCACAATTTATGCATAAATATTCATATGGTGAAGTAGTACATTAATATTTAAAACCTCATCAAAATTTAATATTAAAACATTTCATAAATGGTTAACCTTATAACCATACAAAATATTAAAATACAATACTTTAGAAATAGGGTCACTAAATTTCCAAAATTATCTTATCATTAATCCCACAAACAACATAAAGTAGCTCTTAATTGTTACATACCAAACATGTGAATACCTGCATCATTTATTCTCTTGAAACATGGTAATAACCTAAATTACCATAAAACCTTATTGAAAACTTACATTATTCCTTATTCCTTAAATAAAACACATATTTTTAGAGATATTCCTTAAATCTAAAAATGTTTTAAACACCATCAATGATAGCATAAACCACTTTTTCTAGAAATAATTAATCAGTTCCATGGTCATCAATACTATCAAATTTACTTTATTCATTTCAATCATATCTTTATCCAAACTAAACACCATTTTCTCAAAATCAATAACATGTTAAGGGTAATATTTCCCTTAATCATGTCATTTCCATGAATAATACTTTTACATTAAATCACTTTTTTAAGTCATTAGTATCATTCAACATATTCTTTCAAATCCTTAATGAAAACTTATACTGAACAATCCTTATATATTTCTTAATTCTTGAAATATAGTAAATAAATACATTAATCATACCACTTCCTTCTCAAACCATTAATTTGGATTCATCATCTTATTCCTTAATACCTCATTCATTTCATCTATCATTCATAGTCTCTTCATTCTCAATAGAAAAAACATTACTCTTATAACCTTACTGATTCTCTTCATGAGTTTTCCCCTTAGGATATCAATTTTCATAATGCTCGTACTTTCCACATTTAAAAAAGGGGATACCATAGGGACACCATTATTCTTATCCATTGTGTTAACCAAACTTTTCATTTTTCCCCTAAAATTACTTTCTTTGTGTCCTTTTCCACACTCAAAACATCTTCTCATCCCTCTAAGACATTTCCTTGAGTGATTCTTCCCACATTATCGACATATAGAAAACTAAATCTTCTTTCCTATATGGTATCCATTACCTAAAATCTTAGTGAAATCTATCTTTCTATTCTTTGTTGAGTACGAGAGTTGGTTAAGGAGAACATTGTTAATCATGTTTTTTGATAACTAATTAGGCATAATCACGACATATTTCACTTTATTAATCGTCCCATTTGGTTGCTCATCATAAAATTGTCTATCTCATTCAATATTAACCCAATTATTTCTGGTCCCCACCATTAAATAAAACCAAAAATCATAGTGTGATAAACACTAATCATAGTAGAAAACCACATAATCATGATGAGTTGCTTATAGTATTTATAAATCATGATACCTTCTTTTAAAACTATGACACCTTAGGCTTGATCTAGGTCATTAATATTCATAACCTATTTAAATAATTCATGATGGTTTATAAAGAGTTTTTGGATTTCCAAATATATCTGCTCGGAGTTTCAAACCAGGGGTGTAGCAAGGCCAATTTTCATGCACTAGATGACAATCGAGTCTAGCTCAATGCACCCTTTTTAGAGTTATTACTCCTAGGTATCTCTGTGTCAAATCCACATCCACATGTAGTTTTTAAACAAGAATGTATTTTTTTAAACCACTTACTCCATACTTTACCAAAATTACATCAAATTTTCTTATAATTTGACTCAACCTTATACTTATTCTTAGAGACATCTGTAGACACAACCTTATAAATTTCCCTATGTATTTCTCTGAATTGTTATCATCCTAGTTTTGAAAGGTTAACTAAAAATTTCATCCGATACCAACTATAATGACACAAGATTCTCATACATGAATATTATATATTTTTAGATGAATATCCATTACATTACACAAACACATCCTTGGGACTATAATATTTTAGTACCTTTGGAAACTTGAAACACAATCATTTTAATTTATGAAAGATCTTCAATGTCTCCCATCAATATCTTCCCATTTATTACTCCTACTTAAAAACATTCTTCATAACTTAGGGAAATAAAACATAAGAAATGGTGATCTCATATGCTCAATAAGGGAAACAAGGGAGATATGTAATCATAACATGAGCATAAGGGTATGAGAACGTGATCATAAAATTTCAAAATCATACCCTACAAATAAAAGATTATAATATTGAGTCATGACATAAAGATTGATAGTTCATAAGAAATGAATCATAGGGAAATAAAATAACATGAGTCATGAGAGAATAACATTGGAATAAGACATATAATTTTGGAATACATACAAGTAAAAAAATAATTTCCTTAGTAGTCAAGGATCATTGGAAAGACTTATCAAGGAAATCCATGGGAGGTTACACCTCCTAGGTGAGACCAACCACCATCCCTAGTGGCATCCCTTTCCTCATAATGGAATGAGTTCACTCCTCAAACCATCATAGTATTCAAGGTTCACTCCTAAGACTATCATAGCGAGAAAAGTCATTTAATGAACCAAGTTCACTCACCATTCCAGTCTTGTCTATCTCATGAGATATAAATATTTATCCAATGCATTTGAGGGAGATATAGGTATCACCTATCTTTGGTTATAATATAACCACCATCCTTGGTTATAACATAACCACCTTTCTTTGTTATAACATAACCACTATCACATAATTAAAATAATACATATGTGTGCCACAGTATCATAAAACATTCATTATATCACAACCCATGAAATGAAATAGGTTTCATAAACATTTCATCAAGTCACAACCTATGGAAAAGAGATAGGTTTCATATTTTATCATTTTATCATATCATAACCCATGAAAAGAAGCGAGTTTCAAAAAAGTTCTATCATGGTATAACCTATGGAAGATAAATGAGTTTCATAAACATTAGGTCATCATAGAAATAAACCATTTAGAGAAAGAATAAGAATGATATACTTGGATCATATCCTCAGTAAATCATAAGTAACCTCAAAGGATGTCATCTTATACAAAGAAGTATTTTGAAATAAAAATATAACACCCCAAAAATTTTATGGTATGTTTCTCTTAAATACATTTTATTCATAGAATATATTTTATAAAGCACTGATTTTCTTTGAAACAATAATTGGTTATTTAGAAGATAGTCATAACCTATCCATTAAACATAAATTTTCCACATCTGTGTTTTAAATTTTGAAAAACGTTCATACACTGGTGTGATCAAGGTGATATTTGGAGTCTCATAGAATCAAGTTAATTTTCAGTAAATAGTAACGTACCCTTATGAATATTAACATACCCTTATGAATAGTAACCTACCCTTATGAATAGTAATACGACCATTCTGAATGGTAACCTTACTCATTAAAGTATAAATAAATTTAGGCACCTTAAAAATGAAGATGAATATTTTAAGTGTTGGTATTTTTTTATTAAATAATGATTTTAATTAAAAATTAAATTTCTCATATTTAGAAAATTATTTTTGAAAAAATTAGTTCATTTTTGGATTATACGCGTTGAAAGATGGTTAGGGTTATTTTTTAGGATTTTTCTGAAATACTTGAATTTTTGGTGAATAGTTAAATACATTAATTTAACGCATAAATACATTATAATTAAAATTAGCTATTCATAACATTATGAGTGATGTAAGCACCAAAATCTCTAACTCACATGCATTTATTACTATTCTAGTTCATATAATCCTCACTATTTCTTGTCTTGTAGAGAAATAATAAATTAATGATTATAATATTAAGGAAACTCTCCTCCCCTCCACTATATAAACCACCCCTCACCCCATCTTCCTCCCACACCACTCAAGCTTAAATCCTTGACTAAATTAAGCTAAAATATCTTCATAAGATCCTCCCTCACGTCCAATACCTTCTAGTATCACCAAAAGTCCAAAAATAAAGGCCTTAAGGAGATTCTCAAGGAGAAGTACTCAAGAGGTGAACCTCTCGTTCCTTTTCTTTCAAAAATCTTTTACAAGTTCCATTATTTTGTTTCTCTCTCCTCACATCCCTACATCCAAATGATATGATAATTATAGTACCATACATGGACTATAATTTTATTATTCTAATGGAATATTTCATCATCATATCTCTTTTCCCCCACCTCTTACACTAAAAATAAAAATATCATCCGAGATGTGTTAATTTATCACATTCAAGGACGACGGGTTTTCAATTTATATTACTATCTTCAAGACTGGTAATGAAACCTTTTCAATGGTTGAACCAGATCATTATATATGTATTTTACCTTATAAAATGTTCTTGAATACTTACACACTCATAATACAAAATAATAATATAAAATAGGTTCTTTATGCACAAAACTGCTAAGTTAAACCAAGCATTTATCAATAACTTCTAACTAATGAGTCATACTCAAGGTATATAACCCAAAATAATTATAAGATCATTTTTAATGTCACTAATAATATATATTAACAATTATTTATTTTTAACCACATTTGAAACAAACTTCCATTCATGAATACAAGTAAACCGGTCATGAAAACCAAGGAAGAAAATGCTTCCAAAACAATAAAATTGAATCTCTTAAACCCATCAAAAATAGCATGAATTAACCTAATAAGGTTATAATATATCAATTACATGTTTATTAGGTTTTTTAATTATTAATTAATTAATCTAAATTTTATTATTCAGGTCATTAAGATCAATCAAGAACACCTTCGAGCATAAGGTAAGGGACCCTCTCTCTCACTTTTATTCAAGAATTCCCCCTATGTTGTGTCCTTCTATTTTTAATTACTAATGATAGAGTATGTTTTCACACCTCCCTCATACTGACCTTATGATATATAAATGATGGGATACCCTTTTACCTCTCTTTAATCCCTCACAATAACACTTGTTACCATGCTGAAAAGTTTGTAAGGGGTTTCTCATCTCACTTTCAATTCCATGGGATTTCCGTTGTTTGCCACTTATTTATTGTATGTGGTATATGTGTACTTACATTTGATATATAATATTATGATTCTATTTATATTCATGGTATTTTGTGATTCATTTTTTTATTATTGATTTTTGGTCATACGATTCAATTGATTACAATGTGGTAAGGGACTTTGTTTCAATTTCTATTTCATTGAGACCTACTTGGTATTGTGCACCTAATCATTCTTATGTGGTGTATCTACTGCCCATTTAAGATCATTTTTCATTTGAAATTATAATTCTGGTAAATATCCATTTTCTTGTAGCATGGATATGATTATTTTCTTAATCGGTATACTATTTCACATATGGTGTTTATTTGGAATGTGATTTTAACTATGGAAATATTGATGAATCTGTATTATGTACTCTATATGGATGTTAAGAATTCATATTGTAAATGTATTAAATCTATATATAAATAATGATTTGTAATTTCAGTGATGGGTGGGGCCTTTATAGCCCCTCAATGCATTGATAGGTCTCATGAGACAAATAAGTTGGCGACAAACCTTTTCGAGTTTGTTTCCAAAAAATTAGATAGGTTTCTACCCAAAGACTTAAACCGTTTCAATGGTACAGTGGTATCATGTATCAGATACATTACATTCAATTAATAAGCAATCTCTTTATTCATTTTTAGTTATTATTATCCATGAGGTTTTCACTATGAAAAAATCTATAGATGCAGTTTCATTCTCGGTTTGTTAATGACATATGTTTTTCATTTATTCATCATGCCATATTGACTATACCAATTTGTTTATGATTCATTTATTATTGATTCATGCTTCCACTATTTGTAACCCTTAATGAGTATTTGAGCTCACCCCTTTCATTTTTTTACCTTCAACAGGTTATGAAGAAAATACTATTTATTGATTTCACGTGGTTGCAGTTTATTAGTTTTTGTTATGTATTTTATTTTGTTACCTTTCCCAATGTAATTTGAGTTACATATATATATCTAGTTTCTTCAAGACTGTTAAATTGATCATTCCTTTAGGATTTAATTCCTCCTAATCATGTCAATATAATAAGTAATGCACTGGATCCATTCTAGAAGGGTTGAGTGTTAAAAAAAATCACATGGAACATTTCTTGAGGAAAATAACATTTCTTTGAAAATAAATTTTTAAAACTAAACTTTATAAAATATTTTAGAAATCATTTTCTTTGAAAATAAACATGAAGACTTATTTAAAAATAATTTAAAACATTTCTTAAGAAAAATATAAATTCTTATTTGAAAACACTTTTTAAAACTTTTTTAAAATAATTTTCATTGGAAATAACATTGAAAATATATAAAGTTATATTCAAAGAAAATAATGGTCATGAAAACAGGAAATTCTGTTCATACCCTACATGTTAAAACAAAAAAATCACATTTTCGATAAAATTTGGATGGGCATTTTTTGGAAAATGACATGAAGGTTCCTTTCAAAATATTTTGTAAAAAGTAAAATATTAGTAAAAATTCCATTAGTAAATAATTTAAAAAATGTTAAAAATATTTTTGAAAACATTTTTAGAAAAAAAAATTAGAAGAAAATAGGTTTTCTTAAACATATTCTTTTAAACACTTGAGTACATTAACAGAGAAAAATTAATAAAGAACATTTATTCTCATGACATAACCATAGGATAAGAAAAGTCGTGAGTTTCTTGAGATATGTATCATAAGATTTGACCATCAGAAACATAGTAATAAACAATCCTAATAAATGATGAGATTGTAACCTAAAATATTTACCACATTGGTAACTTTTGAAATGTAAACCCCATGAAGGAATATCATTAAAAAAATTAAAATATCATTATGATAAATAAATCCATGATATTACATATCAAAGGGGTTGTATATGCACCTCATAAAAGAAGATAGGTGCATAACATAACTATATGTCTCAAAGAATGAAAATTGAGACAAAAATATATTACTGCTTTGGTAACTTTTGAACTATAAACACCATTAAATATATATACTCAAATGTATATGTAAATACCCATGATTTTAATGATAATCATCATAAAATACATTCATGGTAAGTATATACACCACATATGGCATGTCTCTTATAGAAGTAAAAAGGTGAGATGGAAATCCATTATCATACGTCTCAATTTCCTTCACACTTGTTCAAACATATTGTATAATAAATATAAGTTTTTTATACATCTATTACAGTACCATACTTGTATATATCATGCTATATAATATTTACTTATTCCCTTTTATTACCCATTTATAAACGATTCCATGTTAAAGTCACGCTTTGGGTAAAAACCGTTTTTGTTTTTCGTATGTCTTGATTTGTTATTTTCGATCCTCTTATTTTTATCATGGTTTAATCATATCCATAATAATGATAATGAAATAATTATCATATTTATGTATCAATTATACTTTTAAGACTAATCATGATAGATGGTTTTGATAAATGAAGTACGTTGGAATCATGGAGACGGTAAGTCATGTGTACGCATGAGTAACATTTCCATTTTTCAATGATCATTATTGAAAGGAGGTAGGTAGTGTTTTATCTTTAAAAAATGATAATAAAATAATAAATAACATATAATTTCTTTAAATATACTTATATATATCATCCATGTAATGTGGTGATGAAAAGAGAGTCACGTCGCTTCATGAAGATGGCAGTCCACATGTACACGAATGATGTTATCATCTTTTAGTGACTAAAAAGGTAAGAAATAAAATGATATATTATCTTTTAATAATGATAAATATTTCATGAATATCATAATTATGTAATTTATATTATAAATAACTGGCCTTAAACACTACATAATCTAGTTAATTCAACTAGAATACACTTATTACATTCCCAATGATCTTTTTAGTTTAGAGTTTTAGAGAATTAGGACATAATAGATATCAATACACAAGCATAAAAAGTGGAAAATACTAAAAAAATATTCATTTCTTCCATAATACAAATTTTTTTAATAAAACACTAATCCTTTTCATTAAAGTTTTTCACAACATTTATCTTGGCTTCTTCTTTTATCTTACCAATCCTTAAACCCTGTGAAAAAATATTTAAAAACTTGGGATGAGTACAAAAAATCTAATTAAGGTAAAAAATCAAAAAATTAACCATTATTCCATGAATTATTATAAATATATGAAATCATTTTCACAAGATATACTTCTCACCCTTAAAGTAGCATATAATTTTTGAAAACATGAGATCTCCATAAAACATAGAAAACATAAATAAAACCATATAGGTAACTTTGGTAATTACTTAAGATTGTAACTCTAATAGCTACCAAATTATTGGTAACCCTCATGGATACCTTACAATGTAACCCTCATGGCTACCTTATGATGTAACTCTCACAACTACCTTATAGTGTAACCATTATAGTTACACTTGGAGTAACCTTTACAGTAGAACTCCAGCATAAACATACCCAATGCATTGGAGGGAGATATAGATCCCACCATTGATCATAAAAAATTCTTAAGAACCATAACATAATCATAAAACAATAATACTTACATAAAAACATTCCTTTTGAATTTTGTAAAAATAGAAATTTAAAAGATTATTTCTAAAGAAAAGTTCCTTGCCTCAGGTTCGTCTTACTTAAAAAAAGTTAAAACCTAATTTATAATGGTTTGAATACTGTTATTAATTTATTATAAAACTATAAAAATGTTTATACTACTTTATACGACCATCTTTTAACAAATTTCCACCCATTTATTAATAATATTTTGTTATTTCTATTGTTTTGGGTGTATTCTTTTCATAGTTTTCATGGTAACTTCGTTGTGGATTTTCTTGTCGAATAGAAAAAATACTCTAGAAGTTGAAAGAAATGGTATGAATATGTTTCAAGAATTTTAAATGATACAATATAGAATTTTGTTTCTTGATATGATGATGAATCATTAGATAAAACATTAATGAAAAATATTTAGTTTATTTTGACGGTTTTTACGACCATCATGAACTTATATCATTTAATTTAATATCATGTTTATATATTGATTCCAAAACATTATATAACATATAAAATATATAATAAAATATTATTTAACCATAATAATGGTTTTATGACCATCCTTGAAAGTGGTAATGGAAAATGAAAGTGTATCATTCACGATGGCGGTAAATCGACACATTATGGATGATATTCTCATTTTAGAATAAAAGGGATAGGAGAATGAGTTTCATGATGAATTTTTCCATAAAAATGATAAAATTATAGTATATATAAGATACTATATTTTTCATTCCACTTGTATAAGGGTAGGTTATGAGAGAATAAGAAAATAAAATAAATTGAAAATAAAAGAAAATGAAATGAAAGAGAGTTTTACCTCTTGAATTCTTCTTCTTGAGAACCTCCTTAAGGCACTTAGTTTTGGCCTTTTGGTGTGACCAGAAGGTCTTGGATGTGGGAAAGAGGCTTGAGAATGGAATTGTGTAGAAATTAAACAAGATTTAAGGCTTTGAGGTGTGAGGAGAAGAGATGGTTAGAGGTGGTATTCATAGTGTAGGAGAGGAGTGCTTTTTAATTATTTTATTCATTAGTTTATTATTTTGGCTCAAAACTATGAATAGTTTTAGAATTATTACTAAATATACTAAAATAATGAAGGAGATTTCAGGATTATGGGCTTAAATCAGACATACATCATCTATGACTCAATAATTCATGTACTTAGCTTATACTGTAAATTATTGTATTTCACTATTCACTAAAAATTCAAGTATTTTATAAAAATCCAAAAAATTTACCCTAAACATTTTTTGATGTGTAGAATTAAAAAATGAACTCTATTTTTTGAAAAAAAAAACTAATATGAAAAAATTAATTTTTAATTAAAAACATAATTTATTTGAAAAATACCAATTTTAAAACTATAACTGATTTTATAACATTTTGAAAAATTAATTAAGGTCTCATAAAATTATCATATAATCATAAGAAAATAAAATATTAATTTATGGATCTATTTTATGAAAATAAATTTTCTTTTAAATCATTAAATTAATTATAAAATTATAAATAAACATTTATGTTTTACAAAAATACCAACACTTAATCTATCATTTTCAAAACATTTATTTACTTATTCCATGATATAAATATATCATATTTTCACTTATAAGATACATAAATTTTATTTATACTTTCATAGGTGATGTTACTATTCTATTAGTATAGATTCCTCAATTTCAATAAATACCACTTATTTCATTATACATATATAATGAATTTAACTGTTTAATTCCAGAATGAAAATAAATTATTTTATAAGTACCTGGGTTGTTACATTCTTACCCCCCATAACTTTTGTAAATTGCATCCTCGTAATTTTTTTATTCGCTTATTAAAAAAGTGAGGATACCTTTCCCTCATGGAATTTTTATATTCCCATATTTTTTCTTCAACAATTTGGTTTCTCCACAAAACCATAACTTGGTGAATTACCTTATTCGGAAATACATGCTCTTTACGATTAAGAATCTGAATAGGATTTTCCTTATAAGAAAGGTTCTCTTCTAGAAAAACTACTTATAGGATCAAAACATGAGATGAATCTGAGACATACTTTCTCAACATTGAAATATGAAAAACATTGTGTACCTAAGATAAACTCATAGACAAAGCTACTTGGTAGGAAACAGGTCCAACTTTCTATAGGATTTCATAGGGTCCAATGAATTATAGACTCAGCTTTCCCTTATTTCCAAAACATGTCACACTTTTCCATGGAGAAACTTTGAGAAAGACATGACCACCTACCTTAAAAGAAAGATCCTTCTTCTGATTATCTGCATAACTTTTTTATCTACACTGAGCTGTCCTCATATGTTTTTGGATCATCTTTACTTTCTCAGCAACATACTCTAAAAATTACAGTCTCATTAACTTCCCTTCCCTAACTTCATCCCAAAATGCTGGAGTTTGATACTGCTTTCCATACAATGCCTCAAAAAGTGTCATATGTATACTGGAATGAAAACTGTTATTATAAGAAAACTAAACTAAAGAATGATAATGATCCCAAAGTCCCTGGTAATCCATTGAACAAGCTAAAATCATATCCTTCAATGTCTAAATATTTCACTCTGACTATCCAACAGATTGAGGATGGAAGGCTATGCTGAAATTTAATTCAGTTCTCAATGAATTCTAAAGACCTTTCCAAAAATTAGAAGTGAACCTAGGATCACGGTCAGATACAATGGAGAGAGGAACTCCATGTAACCTGGATGTTTCTTTGAGATATAGTCGAGAAAGATGATTTAAAGACATAGTATCTCGAATATGAAAAAAATGTGCTGATTTAGTCATTTGATCAACAATAACTCAAATCACATTATTACCTTGAGAAGTCTTTGGTAGTCCCACCATGAAGTCCATGGATATATTGTCTCATTTCCACTCTAGAATTATAAAAGGCTGAAGCATACCCTTTGGTAGTTGTCTCTCTACTTTAACCTATTGATAATTCAAACATTTGATGGTAAAATTAGAAATATCTCTTTTCATTCAATCCCACCAGTAATAATCCCGAAGGTCCCTATACATCTTAGTGCTTCCAGGATGAACTAAAAATGGAGAATTGTGAGCTTCACTTAATAAATCTTTCTTAAACTGTGACTCACAATTCACATATATTCTCTTTCCAAATCTCAAAACATGGTCTTTATCAATTTTAAATTATGGCAACATACCTTTTTCACCATTTTTACCTTTTTCTGTAACTCACGATCTTCCTTTTACACTTGCTTAATTCTGACTAAGAGAGATGACTGCACTGACACCTAAAAAAATAGAGGAATTTCCTATACCAAAAACTTCCAATCCAAAATTAATCAAATCATTAACCAAAGATTTATGTTCTAGACGTAACATGGTTAATATAGCATGATTTGTTTGACTCAAGGAATCTGCCACTTTTTTTACTTTTCCAGGATGGTAATTGATCATTCAATCATAATCCTTTATTCATTCCAACCATTTTCTCTGCCACATGTTCAATTCCTTATAAGTAAATATATACTTCAAAATTTTCTGGTCAATATATATTTCACATTTGGCTCTATATAAATGATGCCTCCATATTTTTAAAGCAAAAACAATAACAGCTAATTCCATGTCATGGGTAGGATAATTTAACTCATGAATTTTCAATCGTCTTAAAGCATGATCAATTGCCTGATTATTCTGAATCAAAACACAACCAATTCCCTTTAATGAATCATCATTGTAGATAAAAAAATTATCATTTCTAGAAGGCAGGTCCAAAACTGGATCATTCACTAATATTCTCTTCAATTCATGAAAAAAAAGCATCACGTTCTTTTGTCCAAATAAATTTAAACCCTTTTCATGTTAACTTAGTTAGCGGACTAGATAACCATGCAAAGTTCTTAACAAAACATTGTTAATAGCCTGCTAATCCAAGAAAACTACGAATCTCAGTAAAATTTGTAGGTCTTTTCCATTCATCAATCACTTTTTTTAGGGATCAACTATTATGACCTCCTTATTTAAAATGTTCCCATGAAAAGAAATTTGTTGCAACCAAAAATCACATTTTCGAAATTTCCTATATAACTTCCTTTCTTTAAGTGTTGGTAGAACAATCCTTATATGTTTTTCATGGTCCTCATAACTTTTTGAAAACACCATAATATCATCAATAAAAACAAAAACAAACTTATCCAAATATTCACGTAAGATTCCATTTATACGATCCATAAAATATTATATGGGCATTTTTCAAACCAAAGGGCATAACAGAAAACTCATAATGCTCATATCTAGTTCGGAACACTTTTTTTGGAATGTCATCCCCCTTCACCTTTAACTGATGGTACCTGGATCTCAAATCAATCTTGGAAAAATATTGATCTGCCTAGAGCTGATCAGAAATGTCATCAATATGAGGCAATAGATACTTATTCTTAACAATAATGTTATTCAAAGCTGTATAATCAATGAAAAGCCTCATGGAACCATTTTCCCTTTTAACAAAAAAAACAGGAACACCCTAAGGTGAAGTGCTAGGATGAATGAAAACTTTATCAAGAAACTCAGTCAACTAATTTTTAAATTATATAAGTTCCATTTAAGCCATTCGATAAGGGGGTTTTGAAATTGCATTAGTATCAGGAACTAATTAAATTATAAATTCAACTTCCTAGTTAGGTATTACACCAGGAAACTCGTCAGTAAAAACATCCAGTAATTCATTTAGCACTGGCACATCATTAATCTAAATAGTTCCCTTGTTTTCAACAATATGTGCAAGATAACTTTTATTTCCTTCTTTTAATAGTTTATTATCTTCCTGATATGTTATCAATGTTATATGTTCAATATTTTATAAAAACTGAAAAGCTTTCTGAAAAATAGCTTCTTTGGCTCTACAATCAATCTTATCATGAGAAAAAAAAGTCATTTTTTAACCAAAAAAACATCAAACTCTACTAAGGGTAAAACAACAAGGTTTGTAGGTAATGTCTTTCCACAGAAAACAACAGGAAGATTATTATAATGTCATTTTGCCTTAATATTTCCCCCTGATGTTTTAACCATAAACTCTTGTTTCATTTCTTGAGGTGAAATTTCTAATTTTATAGAAAATTCTTCATAAATAAAGGAATGTGTAGACCCCATATTAAACAATATATTAGAAAAATATAATTAAACAAACAATGTACCTGATAACACTTCATTAGATGGACCAACATCTAATGAAGTAGTTGTAAAGTATTATACTACACCTTTCTACTTATAATCTGGCTACATCCCATCATTCAGATATTTCTTTGGGCATGTATTTTCATAATGACCCATCTCACCACATTTAAAACACTTTATAGTTTTCTTATTAGAATTAAACATACCATCACTAAGATCTTTTTCATTTAAATCTCAAGTCATATGTCCAAACTTACCGTATCAGAAACACTTCCTAGGTTTGTTGAGGCATTCCCTAGGATTCTTTTTACAACACTTCCTATAAACTGGAAACTGAATTTTCTTACCTTCAGATTTCTTTGATTGTATGTTACTCATTTCTTGTCATCTTGACCCCTTCTTCTGCTTGTTTTCAAAGTACACATGATTATCAGGAAACTCCATTTCTACCCTCTTAGCACATAGAACAAGTTTCTTATAACTTTTAAATTCACGGGAGGTCAAAGACCTTCAGTGTCTTAGTTTCAATCCTGCGTAAAAATACCTTTGGAGAATACCTTGTCAATCTGGTGAAGTTTTCTTCATACACAGCCACTCAATCTTCCTTCTTTTGTTTCAATTCAAGGAATTATTTTTTCATCCTAAGTCGAACTGCCTTAGGAAAATATTTTTCAAGGAAAATATTATTAAATTAATCTCATTTCATGGAATCAATCTCCTCTCTATATCTGATATTCTTGACAATTGACCACCACTGGTCAGTTTCTCCTTCAAAACAGTAAATATCCATACTAACCTTTTGATTATATAAGCACCCAATGACATAAAATGTCTTTTCAATAGCTTTAATCCACCCTTGAACCGCCACTTGTTCAAAATATCTACAGAAAGCGAAAGGGTGTTGCCTCATAAAATGTTCCACTATCATCATGTTCCTTTGTGGTTATAAGGACTCAGCCTTAAATATTACATAATCTTGAATTAAATTAATAATTCACATTGAGGATCTTTTCAATTTTATATGTTTAGAGAATTAGCCCATAACTATTACATTACATCTCAAAAATTAAAAGGCAAACACTTCTACTCAATTTCCATTTTCTTCATAAAATAAAAACTCTTGAAAAAAAGAGTTATGTCTAGTCCCATGTTTTAAACAGCATGACTTTTTCTTGATCTCATCCTTGACCATATTCATCTTTAGGTCCTGTGAAAACATTTCAAAACTTGGGATGAGCATAAAAAGCTCAGTAAGGGTTATAAAACAAAGAAAGAAAACATTAGTTCATCATTGCATAAATAACATAAGATCTTTAACATACCTCATGAAATCATAATATTTATGAATAACACGTGGAAAACATAAATCATATAGGTAACTTGTGGAATCCATATCATACTTACATTATAGCTATCATAGTTACGTAGGGATTTACATTTGGAATACCCATCACAGTATATTCCCTAAATATCTTACGAGAAACATTCACGTTTACCTCTTTCACGTTACCCAATGCATTAGAGAGCTATCTCAGGCTCACTCGCCCTAGGTTTATCATGGATCCACCCATATATGTAACAATTCCCAAGATCCATAACATATTCATAACACATAAAACAAACATAAACGAAAGATAACATTCCCAAATTTCAATCACAATATATCATTTAAATATATTGAAATAATCAATCCATTATAAAAACCATTTTCAATACCAAAATACGTAAAAGAGTATATGGTATTTATTTTTCTTTTAAAAACATTACGGCTTGCTAAGGAAGCCAAGATCAAATAATACTCCCGGTGGTGGTAAGGTCGTTGTCATCGCTTACGTTAAAAGAAACATTCTTTTTTTCATTTAGTAAAACTATTCATTGAAAAAGATTCCCTTAGAATGAAATGAAAATTCAAAGGTGTTTATACAGTGTATAAAAGAAAGTCGTGTATTAAAACAAAATATGCCTCAATGAAAGGAGATTGAGATGAAGTCCCTTACCTCGTGTCCGACTTGACCCATTCGTTCTTTAATCTCCTGAATAATAAACTAAAGTTAATTTCTACTTTCTTAAGAACCTTTTTTCAAGTTTATTATTCCTTTTATATCACTTATTACCATTTTATAAACATTATGTAATCATTTAAGTTAATAATGGTTGTTTTGTCGATATTTGGTACTTGAGTCAAAAATGGACTTCTCATAGTTACAAGTTGTTCACGTGGTCAAAATTTATTATATCCAGAATGATATTCATGATTTAGATATCATATATATCATATATATCCAGTATATACATGCATTTATAATAGTACATAACATTTGGAGGTAATAAATGAAATGCACCGTTCATGGAGACGGTAAGTCTTACGTACGCATGAACGCTACTTTCATTTCAATTTCTTAATTTAATGGAATTAAAACATAATGATACATAGGTATATTATAATTCTAGTATAATATCATATATAATATCATTAACTTCATCCTTTATACATCCCACATATGGCATTAACCAGTCATATCACTTTGAGGGGGCGGTAGTCTGCACTTCCTCAAATGAAATTATCGCATTTACCCATAATGGAAACCATAAAGGTATGCTATAAATGAAAAATACAGAAGCATAAAGAAAAAATAAACATAATATATATCATATATAAATACAGTGTCATCTTAATGGCCACCATGAGAGGCGGTAGGAGATAATTGAACAATCATTGTTTTGTGAGGTGTTAGTTTTCCATCCACATAAACAGTATGTTCTTTACCCATTAGATGGAGGTGTGTAAACGTGTAGTTTGAATCCCTATCATAACAACATCCTAGTATATTGAGGATACTAGTGTTGTTTTAAAATAAAATAATAAAAAGAGTTTAGGGGTTTGGAGAAGGAAAATAAAACAAAAGAACTTAAGAGAAGGTGTTACCTTTAAATCGGGTAACTCCCTTTGGTTTAAACCAAAAGGACTTCTTGAAGAGCCTTATGCCTAAGTTAAGGCTTCTAGGTGGAAGAGATGGATCTTGAGATCTTATTTGGGCAGGGGTTGGATGAACCAAGGGTCTTGATAGGTGTGAGGAATGGGTTAGAGGTAAGGGATTTTTATAAGGGGGAGGTGGGGCTCTTTAGGAAAGTGTGAAAATATTATTTTATTACATAATGATTTTTGGTTTATAAAAGTCCAAAACTTATTAAAATCGAAGATAAGATGACTCATGGTCGAAATAAAATCATCCAATAATAATTGGACTGGTTTTGGATATTATTTTAATCTTTATAATATTATTTATTTAAATCATTTATTAATGAGGTAAACATTGCATCATTATTGTGTCATAAATAATTTTATTTATTTGATGTCTAAAAATTATAAAAAAATATCATGATGTAGGAAATATTTTTAAATTTCCAATGAATATTTATAGTCTAAATGATAACTTATATAACCCCTTATAAAAATTTATTTACTAAAAGATATTTGTTTATGTCATTTTTGTCTTTACTTTAAGTTAATTAAAATAAAGTGTCATTGTCAATCTTAAGTGGCTCCGTGGGCTCCCAAATCTGACCCAAGGATGCCCATTGTCGAATATGTATCAACCAATAGGATTAAGACACATGTTAAGGTAATTTTATATTATTATAATAATATTTTTTTACCCTTATTTACCAGATTAACCCTTTAACCATGGTAAATAAAATTTTTACTGTAGTAAATATTTAAAATGTCTAAAAATAAAAGTTGCCTATTTACACAATTTGGACATACTGATTCCAAAAATGGAATCCATTTTTCTAAATTCAAAACACAAAAGTGGCAGAAATTAATTTAAAATTAATTCCCGCTGTCAAAACAAAAAGCGTGTTTTTTAGGAAATAATAACTATCAAAAGATCGACACTTGTTTATGTCCAATTTCAAAGTGAAATTACATCCAATGGCCAAAATTGGATTAAATGGTAAAAATATAATCTAATTACACTTTAAAACCAATTAAAAAGATAATATAACCATATAAATAAATTAGATTAAAAGGCAGTTTTGAATTAAAATACAGTATTTTTCACTATTCATCAAAAATGAATTTTATCAGAAAAATACCAAAATTTTACCCAAAGTGAATTTTGATGTCCCTATTCTAAAGAATAATTTTATTTTGTAAAATAGAACATATAAAAGTTACCAAAACTAGATTTAAATAGGGTTCACCATCAAAAGGCGGTAAATAGACCTTTTAAAGAATATTAGAGTATGTATGCTTAAAATTAGATTAATTCCCATTTTAAACCTCTAAATTTTATTGGATAAATGTAAAAACATTTAACAAACATATATAATCATATTTTAGTATCTTCTATTCATTTCCATCAATACAACAGCTAGGCTATAACTACAATTTAAAATAATATTATTATATTATTAGTACGCAATGTAAGATTTCAAAGAAACTCGTTGTTGCGTATCGGGTACGCCATATAACATAGCAACCCCTTTAAAGTAAAATTAAAATTTAATTCAAAAAATATTAATTAAAATGAAAATGTATTATTTCTTTATTTACCTGGGATATTACATCCTTCTCCCCTTTTGAAAATTGCATCCTCGCAATTTTATTCACTTATCAAATAAATGGGGGTATTTATCCCTCATAGCATTTTCACATATTCATGTTGCCTCTTCAACCATATGGTTTTTTCATAAAACCTTTACCCGGTGAATCACCTTATTCCGCAACACTTGCTCTCTATGGTCAAGAATCTGGACTGGTTGTTCCTCATAAGAGAGATTCTCTTCCAACTGAACTACCTCTGGACTTAAAACATGAGATGGATCAGGCATATAGTTTCTCAACATTGAAACATGAAAAACATTGTGTATTTGGGACAAACATGAATGTAAATCCACTCTATACGCAACTGATCCAACTTTCTCTATGATTTCATAAGGTCCAATGAACCTCGGACTCAACTTTCCTTTCTTACCAAAATGCATCACACCTTTCCATGGAGAAACTTTGAGAAAGACATGATCACCTACCTCAAAAGAAAGATCTTTCCTCCGGTTATCTGCATAACTTTTTTGTCTACTCTGAGTTGTTCTCATGTGATTCTGAATCAACTGAACCTTTTCTGCCATCTCTTCTACTAATTCTGGTCTCATCTTCTTCCTTTCACCCACTTCATCCCAAAAAGCTGGAGTTCGACACCACTTCCCATATAATGCCTCAAATGGATTCATCTGTATACTGGAATGAAAACTATTATTATAAGAAAATTCAACCAAAGAAATATGTCGATCCCAACTTACCTGGTAATCTAGTGAACAAGCACGTAGCATGTCTTCCAAGGTATGAATTGTTCATTCTGAATTCCCATCTGATTGCGGATGAAAAGTTGTACTAAACTTTAATTCAGTACCCAACGATTTCTGAAGGTTGTTCCAAAAGTTAGAAGTAAACCATGGATCACGATCAGATACAATGGAGAGGGGAACACCATGCAACCTGACTATCTCTTTAACATACAACTGAGAAAGTTGATCTAGAGACAAAGTATCTCAAATAGGAAGGAAAAGAGCGGATTTAGTTAACCGATCAATAATAACTCAGATTGCGTTATTACCTCGATATTTCTTCAGTAATCTCACAATGAAGTCCATGGATATATTTTCTCATTTCCACTCTGGCACCGGTTAAGATTGAAGCATCCCTTTCGGTAACTACCGATCTGTATTAACCTGTTGAAAAGTCAAACACTTCACAGTAAAATCAGCAATATCTCTTTTCATTCCATCTCACCAGTAATACTCCTGAAGATCTTTATACATCTTAGTACTTCCAGGATGAACTGAAAACAGATAACTATGAGATTCACATAATAAATCTTTCTTCAACTGTGAATCACAAGGCACGCACAATCTCTTTCCAAACCTCAAAGCACAATCATTATGAAGGTTAAATTCAGGCAACTTACCCTTCTGAACTAACTCTACCTTTTTCTGCAACTCACTATCTTCCTTCTGTGTTTGCTTTATTTTGTCTAATAGAGATAATTTCAGTGACACCTAAAACAAAACAGAAGAATTTCCTACACCAACAACTTCTATGCCAAAATTCATCAAATCAAAAACTAAAGGATCACATTCCAAACGTAGAGTGGTTAATGAAGCATTACTTTTTCGACTCAAAGCATCAGCCACTTTATTTGTTTTTCCTAGATGGTAAAGGATCGTACAATCACAATATTTAATTAATTTCAACCATCTCCTATGTCTCATGTTCAATTCTTTTTGAGTGAATATATACTTCAAACTTTTGTGGTTAGTATATATTTGACATTTTACTCGATACAAATGATACCTCCAAATTTTTAAAGCAAAAACAACAGCAGCTAATTCTAAATCATGTGTAGGGTAGTTTAACTCATGAGGTTTCAACTGACGTGAAGCATAAGAAAATACCTGATTATTCTATATAAGGACACATCCAAATCTTTTCAATAAATCATCACTGTAAATAACAAACTCGGCATTTCTGGAAGGTAGTTCCAAAACTATAGCATTCACCAATCTTATTTTCAATTCCTGAAAACAATCATCACATTCTTTTGTCCAAACAAACTTAACACCTTTTCGAGTTAACTTAGTTAGTGGACTAGATAACCGTGCAAAATTTTCAACAAACCTCCGATAATAACCTGTCAAACCAAGAAAACTACGGATCTCGGTTATATATTTCGGTCTTGGTCATTCTTCAACAACTTTTGTTTTAGCGGGATCAACGGTTATGCCATTTTTTGAAACAATGTGACCAAGGAAAGAATTATGTTGTAACCAAAACTCACACTTGCTGAATTTCCCAAATATTTTCTTTTCTTTTAAGGTTTGCAAGACAACCCTTAAATGACTTTCATGATCCTCTTTACTTTTAGAATAAACCAAAATATCATCAATGAACACAACCACAAACTTATCCAATAACTCATGGAAAATTCTATTCATAAGATCTATGAATACAGCAGGAGCATTGGTTAAACCAAAAGGTGTAACTACAAATTCATAATGGCCATATCTAGTATGAAACGCGATCTTCAGAATGTCTGCTTCCTTTACTTTCAACTGATGGTACCTCAACCTCAAGTCAATCTTCGAAAAATACTGAGATCTCTAGAGCTGATCAAACAAATCATCGATATGAGGCAAAGGATACTTGTTCTTAACAGTGATGTTATTCAATGCTCTATAATAAATGCAAAGTCTCATTGAACCATCTTTATTTTTAACAAACAAGACAGGAGAACCCCATGTTGATGTGCTAGGTCAAATGAAACCTTTATCTAATAACTCATGCAATTGCTTCTTTAACTCTAAAAGTTCAATTTGATCCATTTGATAAGGGGGTTTTGAAATTGGATTAGCATCAGGAACTAAGTCAACAGTAAATTCAACTTCTTGATCAGGTATAATATCAGGCAACTCATCAGGAAAAACATCAAGATACTCATTTACCACTGGCACATCATTAATCTGAATAGTTCCTTTATTTTCAACAATATGTGCAAGGTAACATTCATTTCCATCTTTTATTAGTTTCTCAGCTTCCTGATATGTTATCAAAAGTAAGGGTTTATTCCTGTACACAAACTGAAAATCATTCTGAAAAGAAACCTCTTTAGCTCTGCAGTCAATATTAGCATGATAAAAAGAAATTCAATCCATACCCAAAATAACATCAAACTCTACTAGAGGAAAAACAATAAGGTTTGCAGGTATATTCTTTCCACACACAAGGACATGAAGGTTCTTATAATTTATTTTTGTTTCAACATTTCCTCCAGGTGTTTTTACCATAAGTTCAGGATTCATATTTTGAAAATTTGCTAGAAAAATTCTCAGAAATGAATGAATGTGTATACCCCGAATCAAACAACACATTGGCATAATCTGAACAAAAAAACAGTGTACCTGATACTACTTCATTTGATGGCCCAACATCTACTGAAGTATTTGCAAAGGACTTCACCACCCCTTTCTTCTTGTAGTCTGGTTGCTTTCCCTCAGTTGAGTTCTTCATTGGACACTCATTTGCATAATGACCCATTTCATTGCACTTAAAACATTTTACTGATTGTAAGTCAGATTTTGTCTTACCATTACCCTGATCTTTTTCAGTGCAATTACGAGCCTTATGTCCAATTTTCCCACATCGGTAGCACTTACCAGAATTCAAAAGACATTCCCCAGCATGTTTTTTACCACAATTTTCACAAACTGTAAACTTAAGTTTTTTACCATCAGACTTTTTTTAAGATTTTTCTTCCCTTTCATTTGCCACCTTGACCTCTTATTCTATTGTTTGTCAAAGAACACCTGGTCATCGGCAAAATCCATTTCCACCTTCTCTGCACATCAAACAAGTTTTTCATAATTTTTGAACTCACGAGAAGCTAAATCCCTTCGATAATTTGGCTTTAATCCTGAGTAAAAAATGGTTGATTTTACTATCAAGATCTCGTATGAAATTTGGAGCATACCTTGCCAGTCGAGTGAATTTTTCTTCATAAGCAGCCACTGAGTCATCCTCCTACCTCGATTCCAGGAATTGTTTTTCCATCCTAAGACGAACCACCTTAGGAAAATATTTCTCAAGAAACATACCTTTGAATTCATCTCAATCGAGAGCATCAATCTCCTCACTATCCCTGATATTTTTCACCATCGACCACCACTAATCAGATTCACCTTCAAAACGGTAAATGATGTTCTGAACACCCCATGAAATTGAAAATTTTCTCCAGTGCTTTAATCCACCCTTCAACTAGCACAGGGTCAGATGATCCTCTAAATAATGGGGGATGTTGCCTCATGAAATGATCCACTACTGACATGTTCCTCTGTGGTTGATATGGCTGATCTCGTTCATGGATACCACCGCCATTTATATCCTAAGTCAATTGTGCCATCACTATAAAAAACTGTTCAGTTTCGATTCCGACCATCTCAGGTTGTTGATTTGGAAGGTTGTCTTCCTCCTCATGTCATCCTAACATGGAAGCTTTATTTCCTATGCGGAAAACCATTCTGAACACAGAAATATCTTAGGCGAAGTAATATGGTAATCTATAAATTCTATATCATTTCAATATTAACATAAAGTAATTTATGAATATTAATTTAACAATACCCTAACTCCTAAAGTTATCTAAACCGACCTCTAATACCAACTATAATGATCCAGCCTTAAACATTACATAATCTTGAATTAAATGAATAATTCATATTAAGAACTTTTCAAGTTTAGAGTTTTAGAGAATTAGGTCATAACTATTACATTACATCTCAAAATTTACAAGGTAGACACTTCTACTCAATTTCCATTTTCTTCATAAAATAAAAACTCTTGAAAAAAAGTCATGTATAGTCCCATGTTTTAGACAGCATGAATTTTCCTTGATCTCATCCTTGAACCTATTTATCTTTATGTCCTGTGAAAACATTTCAAAACTTGGGAGGAGTATAAAAAGCTCAGTAAGGGTTATAAAACAAAGAAATAAAACATTAGTTCATTATTACATACATAACATAATCTCTTTAACATACCTCATGAAATCATAAGATTTATGAATAACACATAGAAAACATAAATCATAAAGGTAACTTGTGGCATCCATATCATACTTACATTGTAGTTATCACAGCTACGTAGGTATTTACATTTGGAATACTCATCATAGTATATTCCCAAAATCTCTTAGGAGAAACATTCACATTTACCTCCATCACATTACCCAATGCATTGGAGAGCTATCTCGGGCTCACCCGCCTTAGGTTTATCACGGATCCACCCATATACGTAACAATACCCAAGATCCGTAACATATTTATAACACATAAAACAAACATAAAGTAAATATAACATTTCCACATTTCAATCACAATAGATCATTTAAATATATTGAAATAATCAATCCATTATAAAAACCATTTTCAATACCAAAATACGTAAAAGAGTATATGGTCTTTATTTTCCTTTTAAAAACATTATGTCTTGTTAAGGAATCCAAGATCAAATAATACTTGCAGTGACGGTAAGGTCGTTGTCATCGCTTATGTTAAAAGAAACATTCTTTTTTGTCGTTTAGTAAAACTCTTTGTAGAAAAAAGATTCCCTTTGAATGAAATGAAAATTCAAAGGTGTTTATACAGTGTATAAAAGAAATTCGTGTATTAAAACAAAATATGCCTCAATGAAAGGAGATTGAGACGAAGTCCCTTACCTCGTGTCTGACTTGACCCGTTTGTTCTTTAATCTCCTGAATAATAAACTAAAGTTAATTTCTACTTGCTTAAGAACCTTTTTCAAGTTTATTATTACTTTTATATTACTTATTACCATGTTATAAACATTATGTAATCATTTATGTTAATAATGGTTGTTTTGACGATATTTGTTACTTGAGTCAAAAATAGACTTCTTATAATTACAAGTTGTTCACGTGGTCAAAATTTATTATATCCAGAATGATATTCATGATTTAGATATCATATATATCATATATATCCAGTATATACATGTATTTATAATAGTACATAACTTTTGGAGGTAAGAAATGAAATGCACCGTTCATGGAGACGGTAAGCCGTACGTACGCATGAATGCTACTTTCATTTATATTTCTTAATTTAATGGAATTAAAAAATAATGATACATAGGTATATTATAATTCCAGTATAATATAATATATAATATCATTAACTTTATCTTTTATACGTCCCACATATGTCATTAATGAGTCATATCACTTTGAGGGGGCGGTAGTCCGCACTTCCTCAAATGAAATTATCGTGTTTACCCATAATGGAAACCATAAAGGTATGCTATAAATGAAAAATACAGAAGCATAAAGAAAACATAAACATAATATATATCATATATAAATACAGTGTCATCTTAATGGCCACCGTGAGAGGCGGTAGGAGATAATTGAACAATCATCGTTTCATGAGGTGTTAGTTTGTCATCCACAGAAAAAGTATGTTCTTTACCCATTAGATGGAGGTGTGTGAGAGTGTAGTTTGAATCCTTCTCATAACAACATCCTAGTATATTGAGGATACTATTGTTGTTATAAAAGAAAAGAATAAAAAAGATTTTAGGGGGTGGAGAAGGAAAATAAAACAAAAGAACTTAAGAGAAGACGTTGCCTTTAAATCGGGTAACTCCCTTTGGTTTGAACCAAAAGGACTTCTTGAAGTGTCTTCTGCCTAAGTTAAGGCTTCTAGGTGGAAGAGTGGGATATTGAGAGCTTATTTGGATAGGGGTTGGACGATTCAAGGGGCTTGAGAGGTGAGATATTTTTATAAGGGGGAGGAGGGGCTCTTTAGGAAAGTATGAAAATATTATTTTATTATATAATGATTTTTGGTTTCTAAGGGTCCAAAACTTATTAAAATCGAAGATAAGATGACTCATAATCGAAATAAAATCATCCAATAAGAATTGGACAGATTTTGGATATTATTTTAATCTTTATAATATTATTTATTTAAGTCATTTATTAATGAGGTAAACACTACATCATTATTGTGTCATAAATAATTTTCTTTATTTTATGTCTAAAAATTATAAAAATTATCATGATGTTGGAAATCTTTTTAACTTTCCAATGAATATTTATAGTAGAAATGATTACTTATATAACCCCTTGTAAAAATTGATTTACTAAAAGATATTTGTTTATATCATTTTTGTCTTTACTATAAATTAATTAAAATAAAGTGTCATTGTCACTCTTAAATGGCTCCATGGGGTCCCAAATTCGACCCAAGGATACCCATGGTAGAATATGTATCAACCAATAGGATTATGACACATGTTGGGATAATTTTATATTATTATAATAATATGTATTTACCCTTATTTACCAGATTTACCCTTTAACCATGGTAAATAAAAATTTTACTATAGTAAATATTTAAAATGTCTAAAAATAAAAGTTACCTATTTACACAATTTGGACCTACTAATTCCAAATATGGAATCCATTTTTCTAAATTCAAAACACAAAAGTGGAAGAAATTAATTTAAAATTAATTCCCGCTGTCAAAACAAAAAGCGTGTTTTTTTAGAAATAATAACTATCAAAAGATTGACACTTGTTTATGTCCAATTTCAAAGTGAAATTACATCCAATGACCAACATTGGATTAAATGGTAAAAATATAATCTAATTAAAATTTAAAACCAATTAAAAAGATAATCTAACCATATAAATAAATTAGATTAAATGGCAGTTTTGAATTAAAATACAGTATTTTTCACAATTCATCAAAAAATTAATTTTATCAGAAAAATACCAAAATTTTACCCAAAGTGAATTTTGATGTCCCTATTCTAAAGAAGAATTTTATTTTGTGAAATAGAACATATAAAAGTGACCAAAACTATATTTAGAGAGGGTTCGTCATCAAAAGGCGGTAAATTGGCCTTTTAAAGAATATTAGAGTATTTATGCTTAAAATTAGATTAATTCACATTTTAAGCCTCCAAATTTTATTGGATAAATGTAAAAACATTTAACTAACATGTATAATCATATTTTAGTAAGTTCTATTCATTTCTTCTAATACAACGGTTAGGCGTTAACTACAATTTAAAATAATATTATTATATTATTAGTGTGGAATGTAAGATTTCAAAGAAACCCGTTGTTGCGTATCGGGTACACCATCGAGCATAGAAACCCATTAAAGTAAAATTAAAATTTAATTCACAAAATATTAATTAAAATGAACGTGTATTATTTCTTTATTTACATGGGATGTTACAGTGGTAACTCTAATTGTTCTCTTGCATGGATGACTTCGCCATATATAGCATGCGTCAACTAAGCCATCACTGTCACAAACTGGTCAGTTGCAATTTATACCATTTCAGGTTGTAGATTCAGAAAGATATTGTCCTCTTGGTGTCTTCCTACTTCAACTTCCCTGTTTCTTCTGTGGAAAATCACTCTAAACAGACATATCTTAGATGAAAAAAATGATAATCTTCAAATTCTATATCATTTCAAATGAACCATAGAGTAAAAATCATTTATGGTATTCTATTAACATCATCCTAACCCATAAAGTTATCTAAAATGTGCTCGGATACCAACTATAATGACCTGGCCTTAAACATTACATAATATAGTTAATTCAACTACAATACATTTATTAAATTCCTAAAGATCTTTTCAGTTTAAAGTTTTAGAGAATTAGGATATAATATATATCAATCCACAGGCATACAAAGTGAATACTACTAAAAAAATTCATTTCTTCCATGATACAAAAGTTTTTAATAAAACATGAATTCTTTTCATGAAATTTTTTCATGATGTTCAGCTTGGCTTCTTCTTTTCTCTTACCAAACCTTAGACCCTATGAAAAACATTTAAAAACTTGGGATGAGCATAAAAAATATCAGTAAGGGGAAAAAGAGAAAGAAACCATTAGTCCATGAATTCTTATAAACACATGAAATCATTTTCATAAGATATACTTCTCACCCTTAAATTATCATATACTTTGTGAAAACATGAGATTTCCATAAAACATAGTAAACATAAATAAAACCATATAGGTAACTTGGTACATTACTTAAGATTTTAAGAATTGCAGCTACTATATGATTTGTAATCCTCACAGCTACCATAGAATGTAACCCTCACGGATACCTTATGATGTAACCCTCACGACTACCTTATGGTGTAACCATCACAGTTACACTTAAAGTAATCTTTATTATCGACCTTCAACATAAACATACTCAATGCATTGGAGTGAGATATAGGTCTCACCCTTCATCATAATAAATGCCCAAGAACTATAGAATAATCATAAAAGAAGAATACTTTCATAAAAACATTTCTTTTGAATTTTGTAAAAATAGAAATTTAAAAGATGATTTTTAAAGGAAAGTACCTTACATCGGGTTCATCTTACTTCAAAAAACTTCAAACCTCGTGTATAATAGTTTAAAGAGTGTTATTAATTTATTATAGAAATATACTCATGTTTATACTACCTTATATGACCATATTATAATAACTTTCCATCCATTTATTAACAAGATTTTGTTATTTCCATTGTTTCGGGTGCGTTCTTTTCATGGTTTCCATGGTCGGTTCATTATGGATTTTCTTGTCGAATTAAAGCAAAACTCCAGAAATGGAAAGAAATTGTATTAACATGTTTCCAAAATTTTAAATAATACCATATATCATTTTGTTTTTTGATATGATGATGAATCATTAGATAAAACATCAATGAAAATAATTTAGTTTATTTTGGCAGTTTTTACGACCATCATGAACTTATATCGTTTTATTTAATAATATGTTTATATATTGGTTCCAAAACATTATATAACTTATAAAATGTATAATACAATCTGATTTAACCATAATAATGGTTTTATGACCATCCTTGAAGGTGGTAATAGAAAATTAAATTATATCGTCCACAGTGGCGGTAAATCGACACATCACGGACAATGTTCTCATTTTTAGAATTAAAGGGAGAGGATAAGGAGTTTAATGATAGATTTTTCCATCAACATGATAAAATTCCAATATATATAATATAATGGAGCTTCCATGCCAATTGGATAAGGGGTGATGAGAGAATAAGAAAAGAACAAAAATTGAAAAGAAAATAAAAGAAAATGAAAGATGAATTTACCTCTTGAATTCTTCAGCACTTGGTTTTAACTTTTTGGTGAGACCAACGGGTCTTGGATGTGGGGATGAGTCTTAGGGATGGAATTGGGAAGAAATTAAACAATCTACAAGGCTTTGAGGTGTGTGGAGAAGAGGTAGTGAAAGGTGGTATTTATAGTGGAGGAGAGAAGTCTTTTTTGATTATTTTTTCATTAGCTTATTATTTTGGGTCAAGGCTATGAATTATTTGATCATTATCACTAAATAAATTAAAATAATGGAGAGATCAAGATTATGGGCTTACATCATCCATACATCATCCATGACTCAATAATTCATATATTTAGATTATACGGTAAATTATTGTATTTCACAATTCACAAAAAATCCTTGTATTTTAGAAAAATCCCAAAAAATCACCCTAACCATTTTTCGACGTGTAGAATTCAAAAATGAACCTCATTTTATAAAAATAATTTTCTAATATGAGAAATTTAATTTTTAATTAATGTCATAATTTATTCAAAAAATACCAATTTTTAAACTATAACGAATTTTATAACACTTTGAAAAATTAATTAAGGTCTCATAAAATTATCTTATAATCATAAGACAATAAAATATAAATTTATGAATCTATTTTATGAAAATAAATTTTCTTTTAAATTATTAAATTAATTATAAAATAATAAATAAACATTTATGTTTTACAAAAATACCAACACTTAATTTATCATTTTCAAAACATGTATTTACTTATTTCATGATATAAATATATTATATTTTCACTTATAAGATACATAGATTTTATTTATACTTTCATAAGTGGGGTTACTATTCTATTAATATAGATTCCTTAATTTCTATAAATACCATTTATTTCATTATGCATTTATAAAAAATTTAACTATTTAATTCCAGAATGAAACAAAATTATTTTATAAGTGTATGGGTTGTTACATATATCATATATTTTTATTAACTTTATCCTTATTATCTTCCATGTAAAGTGTTAGTGAAAATGAATCACATTGTTTCGCGAGGCGGTAGTTCGTCGTACATACAAGCGACATTATTGTATCCCTTATGGAATGGAAAGTAAAAAAAGGTACATATGATATAATGACTCTAGAGCTATGATTATGTTATAAATATCATATATATATATATATATACTTTAGAATCATCATCATACTCAGTCGTGAGAGGTGGTAATTGAAAAACGAATAACATCGATTTGTGGGGTGGTGGTTCGACGTACACATGAACGGTGATTTCGTAAGCTATTGGATGAAATTAGAGATGGTTGTAGGTCATGCCCTTAACATAAAAACATCTTACTATATGGAAGATATTGGGGTTATTATATTAGCATGGTTTAACAATAATTTAAGAAAGTGGAGCAAGAAATAAAATAAAAACGCTCATTGAAGAACGTTACCTCTTCTTCGGGTAACCTCCTTATGTTTGAACCAAAAGTCTTCCTAGATTGGATTTATACCCAAACTAAGGCTTCTAGGATGAGAGGAGGGAAGTCAAGAAGTGATTTGGGCAGGGTTTTACTGAACCAAAAAGATTTAAAGGTGTGAAGAAAAGAGGAGATGAGCTATCCTTTTATAAGTGAATTGAGTGACACATTTGTAATTTTTTAAAATAAAAAGTGATACTCATGTTTTTCACATGCCACAAGCCTCCAAAATTACTCAAGTTCAACCCTTAAACATGATAAAGTCAAAATATGGTCTGTCACTGGGTGTTCGACAAGTTTTAGGTTATTTTTAACTCTTGTCTTTTTAGTTTAACCCCCAATAAACACATTTTTACCTTAACCGCGATAAATAATTTTTACTATTTTTACTATTCATCATGGTCAAAAATTAAGTTGATCGTATTAGATAATATAAATTATTTTAATTTCAAATATGGAATCCATTTTACCAAATTTCATTCACAGAGCAAAATTTAATTTAAAATTAATCTCGCAGAAGCGATGAAAAATCGAGTTTTCAAAGAGAAAAATATTCAAAAATTTACAAAGTTTTTCTATCCAATTTCAATATGAAATTGATTCCAATGACCTAAATTATATTAATAAATATATAATTGAACTAATGTTACTTTAAAACCAATTTAGAATATAATTTAACTTTAAAAATAATTTAAACGAAAAGACAATTTTCAATTAAAATTTGGTACTTTTCACTATTCATCAAAAAAAATAATATTTAGAAAAATTCTAAAAAATTCACTATAATATAATTTTGACATGCTGATTTCAAAAATAATGTTCATTTTTCTAAATAAATTTTCTAAAAGTGGGAAAAATTAAGTTTAAAACAAAAACCGCAGACGCAACGAAAAAACAAGTTTTCAAAATGTGTATTTTTCAAATAAAAGATGATTTTATATTAACTCTATATCTAATAATAATCATTGTATGAATCTCAATTAAAATTTATTGATATATAATCAATGCATTCCATTTAAAACATTCATCATTAGAGATTATTTTAATTGATTAAAATGAGGAAACATTATGCACTTTAAAACAGTTTTCAGGAAAAAAAATATAAACCAAAAAAAAAACATAACTCAAATCTAATATGAAGTTGATTCGAAAGTAATTAAGTGAATTAAATATAACTACAAAATAATTATGTTACTTTAAAACATAATGGGGCATTTAAATTACTTAATTTATTGAAAAGAAATTATAATTTTACATAAATCATCATTTTCACTATTCACTGAAAAATCGATACTTTCCGAAAAATCTCAAAATTTTGTCATAAGTTAATTTCAATATGATAATTTCAAAAATGACGTTCATTTTATCAAAAAAAATTTCTAAAAAATCCATAAATTAATTATAATACTTTCTCATAAAAATCAATAAAAATCATTTTTAAAGAAAACATATTTTTAAAGAATATAATTACTTTAAAAAAAATTGATTGATTGTTTACTATTCATTTATAAATATATTTATATTGAGTGAGACATTTGTATGTTTATTTCATAAAGTAGTTAATATTATTCATATCCGCCTATTTAACAGCTGGGTTATAACAGTCATATTTAAAATGATATTATTTCATGGTTCGTTGATGTTCAGTGTCGTGTGTCCTGCATGCTATCGAATAAATCTGTTGCGTGTAACGTAAGCTAAACTCAAAAAGTATAACGCAAGCTATCTAAAAATTTAAATTAAATTGAAAAAATATATAAAATCTCGAGATGTTACGCCTTTAATCCACCTCTACGATAAGAACACCACCCACACCCTGTTTTCCTTATTAATTACCAAAGAAAAACGATAGGTTACAACAAAGATACAAGAAAAGGGAAAACACAACAATAACAGACTAAACTAGAGGAATCAGATGCAATGACAATCGCTCAGGCAGGAATAAAGAAGTACAAGGAACACACCAAGGTAAAATGATCGACAAGAAAAAGAAAAATCAGGTCGAAATCCCCTAACCAGGTTCGACCTCACCTGTGGAAGAAACCCTCAAAACTGTTGCAATCACTTTCCTCCTCGAAACTCGCACAACCGCGAGCTCTCCATTAAAACCAGCTTACCAGAGTCAACTGCGAGCACCATCACTAATTGGCCTCGAAAAGAGCCCTCACCTCCGGATTGTCTCATTCCCCTCTCTAGATCTCTCTCGGCTTCAACTTTCTTTATGCTTTGAATTCTGTCACTCTCCGGCATAAGCAAGGATCATGAGCACTTAAAAAAACAAATTCCTCAAACAAACTCCAACAACATCGTGACAAGTGGTCAGTCGATGAGCATCAAAAGAAGTCGTTACAACAAATCACAAACGGGTGTCGCTGCGTAAGGGTCTTCAATGCGTAGCTTCGCATAAAGGTCAACCCGACACGCTACGTAAGGGTCTTTACCCATAAGGGTAAACTAACAATATGTAAGGGTTAGACTGCTATGTAAGGGTCCCTCAAGCGAAACCTTAGTCGCGTAAGGGTATTGTTGTCCTTGCGTAAGGGTAACTCGTGCAATGCTCTTCCTGCGTAAAGGTAACCCTGGGCCTGCGTAAAGGAAACTCGCTCCAACAACTGGTTATGTAAGTGTAACTGGATCCAAACCACTACCGCATAAAGGTAAACCTGATCTTGCGTAAAGGTAGCCCGCATAGAACCAAGGTTGCATAAGGGTGCAACAATTCATACGTAAAGGTAACTCCAGCATATCAAAAACTTACGTAATGGTACAAAACCACTTACGCAAGGATCAGCTGAGCAAAACAAGAATCATGTAAAGGTAACATAACCACCTGTAAGGGGTAAGGGTAAAACAAAACATACGAAAATATAAACAAATCAAGCCAGAATATGTCAAACTAAAATCTAAGCTTTATAAAACTTAAGCAATAATGTAAAAACATGCAAACGGAAGATTATTCATGGCATCAACAAATCAAAAACGTAACATTTTAATTTGTAACATCAAAACATGTCAAATTTAACACACATTTCACGTAGTTGTGTTTAACATGATAAAGTTGTCGGAAACATTCAGGGTAATTCGTGACCCCCATAGATAACGGTGTTGGATTCACCTTGAGAATACAGTGAATGAGACCTACCCTCACGACCGGCCTGGTTACGAGTGATAGAGCGAGTTTGCCTCCGGTAAGCAGGAGAAGAAGCCTTCACCTGTGGGTATTTTTCCTCCCTAGTGGAAAGTTGTTATCTTCAACGGGCAGTTCTGGCAGGGCTTCACCAATGTCTGCAAGGACACTAAATGAGTTTCCTGAGCCCGGGAGAGAAAATGGATTCGAATCCTTCAATAGTAGTGGAGGCATGGCCTCCCTTGGTGCAGGAGTAGACACCCCCTCAGGAGGGATGGCCTGAAGATCAAATGGTACTTCTTCTGGGACACAGCCCGCAACATTGATCGCCAGTGTAGAAAATCAGGAGCTCTGGCCTGCGCTTGGCAGTAGGCAAAGAGACTTCATTCAACACCAGGACCGGTTGGGCCGTGGATGTGCCTTTTAGTGAAACGATCGAAGCAAGTTCCTCCTGAGCAGCAGGCGCTGCCACAGGATCACACGAAGGGGTGAGAGGGAACCCTAAGTGATCCTCTACAGGTACCTTCTGAACATCTGTGGGAGACGCCTGGGCTGAATCCAACATGGGCGAAGGCTTTGTCACGTTGTAAAATACACTTCTTGCAGTGTTCCACTGTATGACCTTGGATGTTGCAGGAAGACCAAAAACCAATCAGATCATCGTAGAGGATTCTCTGCCACTAAAAGTCCTCGATACCCACCATGAAGTGAAGCTGTTTAGGAAGATCCTTGGAAACGTCCATCTCAACGCAGATCCTGGGGAACATTGGGAGCTTCAAACGACAGTTCCGATCATCAGCACGCAAAAAGTGACCTAGCGAATCCCCAATTCCTTGACCCCTGGGTTCTGGAAAGGTAAGGGCAGGCCGTGAAGGCGGACCCAAAGGGCTGCGAGTTTGGAATCACAACCCCTATGGAAATCCAAAGCCCATCGGAAGAAGAGGAAATTCCCGTTATCATAGATCCGAACTTCGTGTGACCAGGCCTTCACAAAATCTTCGTCCGAGAATAAATGAATGCAAATATGTCGATGATCTAACAGAGCAACAGCTGCTGGAGAAGACAGACCCCAGGTAGAATTAATGAAGCTGTCGAAAATGCCTCCCGTTGGTCGATCAGCACAGAATTTCATAACCAGCAACCTGCGGTGATAACTGGCTGCTTCCTGAAATTCAGAAGGAGAGTGGAAGAATTCCGTTTCACCTTCAAACACAGCTGGGGCCTTGGGAGAGATCTGCGGTGCCGGGGTAGAAGGGATGAAAGCGGAGCCGGAAGAGCAGAGGGCGAGCGGGATAAAGCCGAGGGGGTACGGGCGAGCAGGTAGGGTACTGCGCGGCGTGCTTCCAAATCTAGGTTTACAGAGATTGTTGTTAGAGATACAATATAAACCTTAGTCGAGGGTTTAGTGACTAGAGTGTTCGACTCCATCATGGTACATGTTCGTTATTAAGAGAAATTTAGCAAACACTGCAAATCAAAATGATGGTCTCATGTTAATTATAGAAATAAAATGGTAACGCTACTACTGACCAGTCCATTAACAGTGCGCTTAAAAGGCTTTAACAGCGTTAAAAAGGTTTTATTGTCCTCAATGTCTTTAAAAGGGGTCGTATTTATCCGTGCTACAAAAAGTGCTCATAAAGTGTAACTTTTATCATCACTAACTTAGTACTAATAAATAGTCTCGTTTATCGGTGATTTCATCAGCGTTGATAAAGGTTCCCCTTTATCAACCTTAGAAATATCCCTCGTAAAGGCTCAACTTGGTGTAGGGTGATTTTTGAATAACATCACGCTGCAACAAATACACATGTAACCTGAATGCGAATACACCTGTATTAAAATATATAATTTAATTGAAATAAATTTTACATTACAAATACAAAAAAACACGCTGTTATATACATTTCAAACAATATTTTTATAATTACATTTACAATTACTATCCACAAACATTTAAAAACATTAATGTTTCATTGTCTTTGACACCTGAAGTCCCCTCTCAAAAAAACCCAACCATGGTATCAATTGTCGAACAAATCACTCCAACTCAAGCAAAAAAATCCACCTATATAAGAAAACAAATATTATGTTAGTAATACTATAAAGAAAGAATTTAAACATAAATATGAATGAATGCATTAATAAAATGTCAATTTTAAATAAAAAGATACACTTTGAGTTATACTGGTCACATCGTGCATCGTATTGAGGTGCGATTGATTCCTAAACATCACAAATGACTTGTGGATCGTTGTCATAAAGTATCGAAACAATTCGAATGTTTTTGCTCGATTTTCAGTATATCACTTGTTTTTTTACTAAAATTAATGTCAAATTTAATTAAAAAGATACGCGTTGAGTCATAACGGTCACGTCGTGCATCGAATTGAGGTGTGATTAATCCTCACACATCACAGATGACTTATGGATTATTGTTCTAAAGCATCAAAACAAATTGAATGCGTTTTCTTGGTTTTAAGTACGTCACTTGTGTTTTTTCACTAAAATGTAATTTCAAACAAGAAACAGGCACTTTGAGTCATATTGGTCATATCGTGTGTCAGTTTGACGTGAGATTGATTCCTACACATCAAAAATGACTTATGAATCGTTTTGCTAAATTGTCAAGATAATCAGACCGTGTTTACATGGTTTTCAGTGGGCGACACATGTTTTGAACAAAAATGTCAATTTTTAACTGATAACAAACACTTTGAGTCATACTGATCACAACACATGTTGGATAGACGTGCGGTTGATTCCTACACGTTAAAAACAACTTACGAATCATTTTCCTAAAATATCAAAACAATTCGAATGTGTTTGCTCGATTTTCAGTTGTCACTTGTTCTTTTTATTAAAATTAATGACAATTTTAAATAAAAAGACACACTTGCAGTTGTTTGAATTTTCTAATATATTTTTGTATAATCATCTGCCTCCTCTTGCTCCTTCGGTTACTGACTTTTAACATTTTTTCAATTACTTCAGAGGTTGTATTTGCTAATTTGTTTTCAATGATATTGCAACTTACACATTCCATCATAATAATCATTATTTTTCTTAAATCTTAAATTGGAAGTTCTGATATCTTGATATATAATAACGATTTCCATCAATCTTTATTATTGCATGTACCAATATTATGGTTACTTCTATAATATTTTCCACAGTTTGGATGGAGTGGAGGCTTTTTTATTTCTTGATTCTAAAATGTTGTGCCATGTAGCAGTTACACAATATTCAATTGATACCTTCATGTAACGATTATATTAATTAATAAGTATGAATATTTACTCAATTGAATAAAATTCCCAACCTATGCATTACATATATCACAATATATTCTGTTTTTTAAAAAATGTTTTCTGAGATCGTACAGATTTAAAACTGTACAGATTCATAGAATTTGCATACATTTTTTGTGAACCATTTTTTACGTATAAATTAGTACAGTTCATGAAATCTTTTACATTTTTAACAATTGCATAGATTAATACACCTTTAATGATACATAATGTTTTTTCATTCAATTTGCAAATGCAGCTCTGATCTTTAATTTTCATAGATTTGATGTACATATTTGTTCAATTTTCCATTGTACATATTTAAAAATATACGGATCCATACATTTCCTATAGTTTTTTAATCATTTTTTATATATAGATTTGTGCAATTCATCAAATCCCATACATATTTAATAATTTTTATAGTTTAGTACATCTATAATGATTATAATGTTTCTGCATTTAGTTTGAAAATGATGTTCTGATCTTATATAGTATTAAAATTATCGTAATCCTATAATCTCTACAATCACTCTTATGATCTTAGCATTAGGATTTTCTTAAATCCCCAATCAGTGTAATAATTTAATGTTGTATTCTTTAGTAGGTACCCTTGATAACTATTTAGATTTTTATAATTGTAATCATAAGGCCTTTTACCATTATAGTTTATTTTTGAGAATATTAAAAATACAAAATGTTGGCAATCTGAAAATTCTTTAAGCACAATGTATGCATATAGATAGAAAAAATTGAGATATTGCACCATTACAGATGTACTAATCCATTTAACAGATTTACAATTATAATCACGTGTTTCTAATTCTTGCAAATTACTTTGCCAGTAGTTCACATTCTATACCAAACAATCCATAGTCTTTTCATGCTTTTCAACCCTGAAATTATGATTTGAGTTGTTTGTGGGTTGTATCATAATTCGCTTGGTTGTTTTTTCCTCTTCATTGGATTGACTGGTTCAAACTACAAAGAGCTATGTAAATTATATGAGAAGTAAAAATACTAAGTTTTTTTATTTTATGACACCTTTTTTTTGATGCAGATAAACAAAAGGGGGTGATTTATTTATTTTGGATTTCATTTAGGGTTTGAAATTTTGGAATTCCCATGCAATCAATTAGGAGCACATGAGCCTAGAAATAATGAATATATTGCCTGATTTGCTTGCAGCCACAACAAGGCCAATTTTCCCATCTTTTACAAGGTACTACCCGCATTAAACTTCATGCAATCTGATATGATTTTACTTATTTTAGAGTGATATGATTTGTGTATTGTTGATTTTAACACTGAATGATATGAGATGATCTAGGATGATGTGAATGGCCAAATAGCTTCGCCATTGTACAAGTTCTTAAAGTCGTGCAAAGTGGGGCTATTTGGGGATGACATAAAATGGAATTTCTTAAAGTTACTTTCATTATACATTTACACATCCATTTAACATTTGTACAAACCTTTTAATTCATTACCAATTTTAATGTTTGGTATCCTTAAATCAAATGAAATGTAAAGAACATGTTTTAATTGTATTAATCTATACAATTTATTTACTACATCCTATTACAATTAAATGAAATTCAGTATTGTATTAACATATAAACCAACTTTTGCTACATATTATTCATTTTTGGTTCAATATAATGAACCCCAATTTTTTTAAAAACTTAGTTATCATTATGTATTTCATGTATTTCATATTGAGTAGCATTTATGTGATTCTGTAAAATCTGTTTTCATGTTTTTTTCCTTCAGTTTTATTTTGTAACCCATTTCAAGTTACCTTTCCATGAGAAAAAATTTGTACATATAAAATTTTCATAACTTTTCCCCCTACATTTTCAATTAATATTGTATTATGAGTTGCCTTTCTATAAGACAACATTTGAGTCAGATTCTTTGATTGCACATCATGAAATGTCAAAGCATATTATGTTTTGTTTACTAATAATTTATTTCCAGGTTTAATTTCTGTGTGAATTTCACAATGATGATGTACCTCAAAGTGGCTTCTCCTACTATGAAATAAACAGTGCATTATTTTTATTATCTGTTTTCTTAAAAAAAGTTCACAAGAGTTAAAAAATATTATTTAAATTATGTTTTATTTTAGAAAAATATCTATAGTGGATTTAGAAGTAAAATTTTATATAACCATTATTAACAATTCTGTCGATTCTACTGTTTAAATTTTTTTAATCCATGTTAATGACGAGGAAACTTTAAGTCATACTAATGAAATTAGTCCACATAGTGCTTAGTACAACTTTTATAACATCCTGTTAAAGAACCCACATGGCATGCACACCATGCTCTTAAATTTCATATATTTTTTTACCTTTCAACATTATCAATACATACTGTATTTTCACTACATAACTTATTCCTCACCTATTCAAACAAATAAATTTAATACAGTTTACATTAAATAACATATGTGTTATGAGTCCATGTCTCAAAAACAATTCTTATAAAAAATTATCTTTTATGATGTCATGTGCACTGCACGGGGGAAAATACTTGTTACAAATCAAAATTATGGTCTCATTTTAATTATAGAAATAAAATGGTAACATTACTATTGACCAGTCCTTTAACAGCGTGCCAAAAAGGCTTTAACATCATTAAAAAAGTGTTGTTGTCCTCAATACCTTTAAAGGGGGTCCCCTTTATTTGTGCTAAAAAAAGTGCTCATAAATTCCAACCTTTATCAGCACTAGTTTAATGCTCATAAATACCCTTGTTTATCAGCACTTTCATTAGCACTGATAAAGGTCCCCCTTTATCGTATTAGAAATATCACTGATAATGGCCCAACTTGGTGTAATGTGTTGTTTGAATAACACCACATTGCAGAAAATACACATGTAACCTGTATGAAAATACACCAGTATGAAAATATATAATTTAATTGAATTAAATTTTACATTACGAATACAAAAAAAACACACTACTATATACATTTAAAACAATATTTTTATAATTATATTTACAATTACTATCCGCAAACATTTAAAAACATTAACGTTTCATCGTCTTTAACACCTGAAGTCGCCAATCAAAAAAGCCCGACCATGGTATCAGTTGTCGAACAAATCACTAAAACTCAAGCAAAAGAATCCACGTATATAAGAAAAAAATTATTATGTTAGTAATACTATAAAGAAATAAATTAAACATAAATATGAAAGAATGCATTAATAGAATGTCAATTTTAAATAAAAAGACACACTTGGATCTATACCGGTCACACTATGCATCGTATTGAGGTGCGGTTGATTTTTACACATCAAAAATGACTTATAGATTGTAGTCATAAAGTATCAAAACAATCTAAATGTGTTTGCTCGATTTTCAGTATATCACTTGTTTTTTCCCTAAAATTAATGTTAATATTAATTAAAAAGATACACATAGAGTCATAACAGTCACACTGTGCATCAAATTGAGGTTAGGTTGATTCCAACACATTAAAAATGAATTATGGATCATTGATTTAAATCATAAAAATAATTTGAATGCATTTTCTTGGTTTTTGAGTATGTCACTTGTGTTTTTTACTAAAGTGTCATTTCAAACTGGAAACACGCACTTTGAGTCACATTGGTCACATAATGTGTCAGTTTGACGCGAGACTACTTCCTACACATCAAAAATTACTTATGAATAATTGTAATAAATTATCAAGACAATCAGAGCGTGTTTTCTTGGTTTTCAGTGGGTGACACACATTTTGAACTAAAATGTAAATTTTTGACTGATAACAGACGCTTTGAGTCATACTGGTGACACTGTGTGTCAGATTGATGTGTGGTTGATTCCTATACATTAAAAATGACTTATTTATCGTTTTTATAAAGTATCAAAATAATAAAAAAGTGTTTTATTAGTTTTTAGTCATCACTTGTTCTTTTTATTAAAATTAATGTCAATTTTAAATAAAAAGATACACTTGGAGTCATAATGGTCACACCATGCATCGGATTGAGGTGAGGTTGATTCTCACACATCACAAATAACTTATGGATAATTTTTCTAAAGTATAAAAACAATCCGAATGTGTTTTCTCAGTTTTGAGTATATCATTTGTGTTTTTTACTAAAATGTCATTTCAAACTGGAAACACGCACTTTGAGTCATACTAGTCACATCATGTATCAGTTTAATGTGAGACTACTTTATATATATATAAAATTACTTAAGAATCATTTTTAAAAATTATAAATACAATCAAAGCATGTTTTCTTGGGTTTTAGTGAGTGACACATGTTTTGAACTAAAATGTCAATTTTAAACCGATAACGAACACTTTGAGTCATACCTATCACACCATGTGTTAGATTAAGGTACGATTTATTCCTACATATCAAAATGACTTATGGATTTTTTTAATAAAGTATAAAAATAATCTGAATGAATTTTATGGGTTTTTGGTATGTCACTTTTTGTTTTTACTAAAATTAATGTCAATTTTTAATAAAAAGACACACTTGGAGTCTTAACAGTCACACCGTGTGTCAGATTGAGGTGAGGTTGATTCATACACCTCAAAAATGACTTATGGATCATTTTCATAATGTATCAAAATAATCCAAATGTGTTTTATTCAGTTTTGAGTGTGTCACTTGTGTTTTTTTACTAAAATGTCATTTCAATCTAGAAACATACACTTTGAGTCATACAGGTCATATCGTGTTTCGGTTTGATGTGATAATGCTTCCTACATGTCACAAATGACTTATGAATAATTTTACTAAATTATAAATACAATTAGAGTTCATTTTCTTTGTTTTCAGTGAGTGACACATATTTTTGAATTAAAATGCCAATTTTAAACTGATAACGGACACTTTGAGTCATACCGGTCACACCGTGCATTGGATTGAGGTAAAATTGATTCCTAGACGTCAAAAATGATATATGAATACTTTTACTGAAGTATAAAAATAATATGAATGCGTTTTCTCAATTTTCACTATGTCACTTATTCTTTTTAGTTAAATTAATGTCAATTTTAAATAAAAAGACACACGTGGAGTCATAATGTCACACCATGCGTCATATTAAGGTGCACTTGATTCCTAAATGTAAAAAATGACTTATGAATTATTTTCCTAAAGTATAAAAATAATATTAATTCATTTTCTTGGTTTTGAGTATGTCACTTTTGTTTTTTACTAAAATGTCATTCTAAATTAGAAACACGCACTTTGAGTCATACCTGTCTCATCATTTGTTAGTTTGATGTGAGACTACTTCCAACACATAAAAAATAACTTATGAATCATTTTAATAAATTATAAAGACAATAATAGCATGTTTTCTTAGTTTTTAGTGAGTGACACATGTTTCGATATAAACTATCAATTTAAAACTGATAACAGTTACTTTGAGTTATACCGGTCACACCATATGTCAGATTGAGGTGAAATTGATTCTTACACATCACAAATGACTTATAGTTATTTTTTCTAAAGTATCATGATAATCCAAATGTGTTTTATCAGTTTTTAGTATGACACATTTTATTTTTACTAAAATTAATGTCAATTTTAAATAAAAAGACACAATTGGAGTCATAACGGTCGTATTGTGCATCAGAATGAGCTTTGTTTGATTCCTACACATAAAAAATAACTTATGGATAATTTTACTAAAGTATCAAAACAATATAAATGCGTTTTATCAATTTTGAGTATGTCACTTGTTCTCTTTACTAAAATTAATGTCAATTTTAAATCGAAAGACACACTTGGAGTCATACCAGCCACACCACGTGTCAGATTGAGGTACATTTGATTCATACATCTCAGAAATTACTTATGGACTGATTTCCTAAAGTATCACAACAATATTAATGTGTTTACTTTGTTTTGAGTATGTGATGTGTGTTTTGAACTAAAATGTAAATTATAAACTAAAAAAATAAAATTTGAGTCATACTGTGCACATTGTGGATGATATTAAGGTGCAGCTGATTGAGTATACTATATGTTTTTTGATTTCAATTATCTAAAAAAATCCAAAAAAGAGAGAACATGTTTCATTATGATGGATGAGAAACCCCATGCTCCCTAAAATACTTTCATTTTAGGCAACATGGGGTTTCCATATGAAAAAAACATGTTATATATTTTCTAGCTTGTTGTTGAAATTTGAAAGAAAAATATGAATTCCCAAAGAGATCTATAAAAAAACAAAATAATTATTATATAAAAATGATAAGGAAATTAACTTAAAAATAGTATATAAAATGATGGAAAAATAATTAAATAAATAGTAGGAATTCACCTTTTCATAATGGTTTTATATATTCTTGACCCATTTACTTGTTTTCATTATCTTAGTTTCAGCCTTAAAGTTCAATCCCACGCAAGAACGAGCAGCTTCAAACAAACCACCCAACCCAAGAAAAAGTTTCCACCTGTATAAGAAAACAATTTTTATGTTTGTGATACTATAAAGAAATAAATTAAACATTATTATGAAACAAGACATTAATAAAATTCCAATTTTAAAATGAAACCATACAATTTAAGTCATACCCAGTACACTGTGTATCAGATTTAATTCATGATCATAGTACGTGAGTGAATCATCCTTGTTGATGAAGTCATTGCATTGTAAAATTTGTGAAAATTAACAAAATAAGTATCAAATATAAATTCTAAGGAAATTAACTAAAAAATGTAGATAAAATGATGAGAAAATAAACTAAATAAGAAGTAGGAAGTCACATATTCATGATATATGTGTATATTCTGTCATCAGGTATGCTACTCATTTATTTCTAAATAAATCTATTTCATCTTGTGAATATGAGGATTTTAAATAGTCATAGTAGTACTGGAAAAATATAAATACAAAAAGGATTAATAAATATTTTAAATGAAATGGAAATTATCTTCAAAAATACCTCTTAGAGGATACTAGTTTATTGATGGTATATGATGTCTCTCAAAAATTTACAAACATAATAACCACAATATTTTCCATTTATTTTTTGTACACTATAGAAACATTGATAAAAATAAGTAATTTGTTTTGATATGTGTTTTGATAGTGAAATATTATTATATATACCCTGACACTTATCCACTTGTAGAACTCAATAGGTTCTTTATATGCATGTACAGTCCTCATTCCATGATTTTTATGATATTTAAACACCACCCTATCATAATAGAATTCTCATTAAAACATAATATAAAATATATAACTTGAAGTTTAATTCTAAAATATTGGATGTAGTGTATTAAAAATTGACAAACATCATCATGTTTGGTCGGTTTGTTGGGTATCCATGTCGTGAATCCAGAAAATAAATCTTTGGAGTATCCAAATTGTCCACAATGAGTAACCAATATTTCCTAAAAAACAATAGGGAATAAGTAATGAATTGAATGAAAATATATTTTATATGATTAAATTGTAGAGTTTTACCCCTTCATCGTTGGTATTAATAAGAGTCTATCATCCGTAAGTTATCTTTCAAATGATTTAGCCAGTTTTACACTATTTCATCAATTTGAACTAATTCCATTTTGGTTTGGTTTGTAGAAGTAGTGTGAGGAATAATGAGTCAATATTTGTGTTCATGGGGTAATCCATTCAATTAAAATTCATATATATTACTGCAAAAAATATGAATTCTATTTAGTCATGATTAATATAGTAGACCAGATATTGAAAAAAATACATGAAAACACACCTCATGTATACATTTATAACCGAGACTCCTAGTAATTAATACTTAAGGATTTCATTTACATTCTCAAGAATAATGAAGTATGTAACGGCCTCTCTATAAAATTTTTCTTCAAAATCAACTATGTTATTACTACCACTTTATAACCTTATATCCACATGAACCTTCAATGTTAGTAAATGCGGATATTGAATGGTCAAGTTAAAGGTTATTTATGAAGATCGTTTCAATTAGTTGGTTGATACTTTAAACGGTTTTTATTCGACCTTTCATTTCAACCCCTTCACATTTTTTCATCTATAATAACATTCACCAGTTATGACATTTTTTCATTAATTGTTAAAGTTTTATCATGAAAAATAAATTGGAAATAAATACCTCCTTGTCAACATGTATTTTTACAAGATTTGATGGCCATTCTAGGAATGTTCGAATAGCATGCTCAACCATATGAATATCTATGCCATCAAGTGTAATAGGTATCTCGACGCTTGGCTCATGAGCTATGGTAATCCCAACTATCACATGACCTGTTGGAAGATATCTGTTGTGTAGAGTATCTTCTTAGATATTGAACATGGTAGTCCTCACAATAAGGTGATGGTGGGTGTTGATAGATATAAATCACAATCATTTTCACCCTGTAGACTATCAGTACAGGAAAGGTATTAGTGTTATCTTGATTCAAATTTCAGAGAAACAATTTTGAGAATATTTATTACCTCATCTAAGATAACTCTTTGGGGGGAATGAATCACCTAAAAGATGGTGGGGGGTGGGGTGGTATCTTCATGTAGTGGTTTTTCTTGACTTGTTTCTTCTCTTTGCTTCCCCCCATAACATTTTATAGAAACTAAGACTACCAATTATTTTTTTAGGGGAAGCTAATATTTATTTCATATATTCCATTTATTTATCTTTATCACCATGTTCTTTTCTTTTCTCAAAATATGTTTGGGGTGTCACCCCAAAACCCACACCTCTAACACAACCATAATGTTCTAGCTAATTCAAGGATACCAATAGTAGGTGTTCATTCAGTACAGCTATTGATGATTCCTATATATAATTAAAATATAAAATATAGTAAAACAAGTAATCATTATTATGTAATATTTATTTAAAGCAAAGAAAATTTTTATTATTTCATACTTACACATGCTTACCAAACTTTTTATATGTTTTCATTTATCATTATACTATTATTATTTACATGTGCCTCATTACATAGCACATGATGTGATATTGAAGTGAATTTGGATTTGGATTAATCAATTTTCATATAAATAAAGGAACATAATTATGTTGTTGTTTCATGTCACATAAAAGTATTATGATAGATTTAAAATATGTACCAATTTTTTTAAGTGAATCATACCCCATCATTGCTTTATGGTAGGGGTGCGTTCGTTTTTCTACCCATTCCTTATTTTTAGCACTCAATTTCTATTTTATAAATTATAAATTCTTAATCAAAGTGATTAATACGCGTATTTTCAAACAATGCATTACCCGCCACAATGTACCTGAAAAGGTATCTCCTCACAATGGTTAGTAAACATATCCTACGCTTCTTGGATTATCAGGTGTGCAAACATATGTGGTGGTTGTGGGTTTATTTTCCCTTATGCATCATTAAGATTAAATTTCATTAGAATTGTTCGAAATAATTAGTAAATATTTCCAACAAGCCTTAATAAAAATTTATTTTGGGAGTCATCTACTATAAATTAACTCTGAAAAAGATGATTAAGAGTAAGTCAATGTTTCATTATTTTATATTTTAGTAAAATAAAAAAATGATATCATAATGTTACCCTAATATCTTCCCAAATTAGTGTCTTAAGTGTGGGTACAACATGGTGCCACGAAGCTATATAAATCGGAACACACTGCCGAATGATGATCCCAATGAAACAATGAACATGGTCTTGTTGGGGTTAATAGGTTGACCCTGTTCATTCCATCTGATCTCAAATTTGATGCCTTTTTTTGCCTTAATAATTTTTGATAACACCGTTAGGCTACGATGCTTCTATTTTTTTGGGACATTGGTTCTTATTCATATACCATTTCCTTAGGTTCAACATTATCAATATGTTGTTCCTCTGAATTGGTAGCATCAACATGTATAGAAGATCATTGTTCCTCTATACTGGGAGAAGTAGCAGGTTGAGAAACCTGCTTTTCCTCTAGATTTGGGAGTATCATCACGTGTATAAGGGCATTGTTCCTCTACACTAAGAGCAAAAATAGGTTGATAAATCTATTATTCCTCAGGATTGAGAGAATCATCATGTGCAGAAGTCATTATTTGTAGAAGTGGTTAAAAATTTTATTTATATTACATAAATGCAACATTGAACAGATAATAACATTAGGTAACACAATATATATTAAAAAATATATAACTTGATTATTGAACTCTTTTTTTAAAGGTTGAAGAAATTTGGCCCCTCTATCGATTATCCAAATCCTTTAATTATAGCCTCCTCTAACATAAAAAACTCCATCTACATTGGGATCACTGCAAAAATGATTTCAATATACCAATGAAAGGGTCATCCTCAGTTGAATCTTTATCTAACCATTGAGTGGTTTTGGTAGATAATAGAACAGTTGACCACTTTCAGTTTGCAGGATTTGGAACATAAAATACTTTTACTACCTGTGATGCCATTATAAATGGTTTTTATTTATACCATTCCTGACTGAAATCCACTTTCATGAATCCTAATTCATCTATTTTAATAGTACTTATATTATCAACCTACTTTCATTGAAAATTGGTACTTGTAATGTTGTATAATCCAACTCCCATATTTGTTTGATGACGAAAAAATATGAAATATTCACATAAATTTGATTTCTGTCCTTGGTACTAGAAATATGCATCACTTTTGGCACAAGTGTAACTCCACTAATATTGCCTTCATCATGTTCATTTGTATAAAACATATAACCATTAATTAAATAACCATTATAAGATAATATATACAAACTTGGTCCTTTGGATATCCATCGAAGTCATTCTAAAATTGAATCTAAATTTTCATCTGACTTCTTAAAAATATATTCTAAAAACCATCCTATAAACTGTTGATTATGTGTATTTGATATCCAACTTTTAGCCCTTGATGAATTCAAATTCCTAAGAATTTTCATTGTGGGTTTCACATATAGACAACCTCTAAACTGTTATAAAAAACATAATGGTGGGCCTACTCCTAATCTGTAATATTAATTGTTAATATATCTATTCTAGAAATTCCATTACCCATAATCTACCCAGTGTGATGAGATTTCGATAAACCAATGCTTTCCACACTAGATAGGTAGTAAATGTATAATTCAATGGCTTCCTCAACAATATATCACTCTGTAATACAAATGTATGGATGAATTTGATATTTGATATACCCTTTTAAATATTTATATACCATTCAATGGAGTAAATCCATCTATAATGTACAAGACTATATAGTTGAATCTCTCTCACCAAGTGAACCATCAAGTGAACCATCATATTAAAGAATTATAGCAGTAAGAACATTTCCAATTCACATAATATGATGACAATTTGTTTTTCAATGGTTGGATTTTTTTTAGGTCTATAACTTTGTTGTATATAGATTTGAAAAATAAATTGAGCTTGGTTAATGTATAAAAAACATTCTTAGAAAAAATGCAGCGTAAAGCTATATGAATTAAATCTTACATCAAAACATGGCAGTCATGTGATTTATGAACCTTTAACTTTAAATATATCAAAGAAAATATATTCTTTATATTCAATGAATACCCCTATGGAACCTTTACATCATTAAATAAGTTGAGAAACTTATATCTCTCCTAACTAGAAAGAGTGTATGATGTCATAGGAAGAAAAGTTCATTTTTCACCCTTCACTAGCACCAACTCTTCCTGTATTCCCATGTAAATCATGTATAACCTAGCCCTAATTCCATAATTTGTTTTTATAGGTTCATTTAGTAATGTACTAATGAAACTATCACATAAATTATATTCAACATGAATAACATCAAGAAAATGTCTGACATACATACAATTTTAGTATGGTATTTTAAAAAAAAACTAATCTCTTTTTCCAACCATTTTTCAAAAAACGTTTTTCAAAAAAGGTTTACCAAAATTAGATTTTATATCTTTTACTTTCTCAAACAGTTTATCATCTATTAGTGGATACATTGTTGTGAATTCATCTAAACTCTCATCTAATGATGTTTTCCAAGATCAGTATTTATATCATCGGGGTAGAAATCTACGATGTCCAGGAAACACAGTATTTAATGAATGTTTCAACCTAATTGAATTTGTATATTATTTAAAAATGGGACACCCTTGATTTCCTTTAATTCTATATCCTAAAAAATCTCCATAATTATGAATTTCATTTATCATCCCATATAACTGGATCTCAGTGTGAAATATTCATTTATGTAAGCATCATACAATGTAACACCTAAATCCCATAATAATTTCAAATCTTTGATCAATGAACCAAGTAAATAGAAATATCATTACCCAGTTTTTTTGGTCATGATATAAGCATAGATAACATAATTTATTTATTTTTATTCATAACCATGGTGGAAAGTTATACTTTACCAACATAACCGACCATGTACTATGAGTGCTGCTTTTGAAAACTTAAAGGATTTAATCCATCTGTAGATAGTGCAAGATGAAGAATTCTTGACTCATTTCCAAAATCAATACACTCATGATCAATTATCTTCTACTAAGGAGAGTCTTTTGGGTGATAAATTTTCCCATCTTTATTTTTTATATCTGCATGCCACGTCAATTTCCTTGTAGTATACTTACTTCCATATATCCTCCTAAACCATGGAATGATTGGAAAATAACATGAAACATCCATAGGACCCGATTTATCTTTCTTGCAGTGAGAAGGACAACACTACAAGAATTATTTAAGTGACTTTTGGTCCTTATAAAATAATATAAAATGATTCATAAAATCATGTATTCTTTCAGAGATTATACCCATCGAACATAACATTCATTTAGTGTCATATGTTCATCTAGGGATCACATTATCTTTTGGGAGTATATCATTCAAGAGAGGAAGTAGTTTAGTATAACTAGAATCACTCCATCCATTACATATTTTAAATTATACAGCTTTAGTACGGATGAAAATGTTGCATATTCAATGCAACCAGTGCACAATGGAATATTTTTACAACTCTTTAACATCTCAAACAATTTTGGAAAATCATGAAGTTCATCTTCAAATATAATTTTTATTTTCTCAATATGATATTAATCATCATTAATACCTATAATCACATCCTCAATAAGGTCTTATTTATTTTCCACACTTGCAATCATATCAGATGATCCATAAAATGAAATTTTATCCCAGTCACTTGCTACATTCACTTATTCCCTATGTTTATTCCAATATTTATAACTTTGGTCTATTCTGTGAAATATCAAGTGTTATTACAACACCTATGGACTAATTAGTCTTGAATAAAAATAGAGTAAAAACAGAAAAATGATTTTAGAAGGGTCATATGCATGATCTTTTGCAAACTTGATGAACTATTTCACCCCATCTTCAAACTCTTTTGTTATACGATTAAAATCTATCCATTATCTATTCATATACATCCAATTTTATTATGTAATATTAATATTCAACAAGATAAATAAATACACAAAATGGGACTTTAAAATAAGGGGAAATAAACATTTGAATGTTTCAAATAATTTCATCATGCCATGAAGGAAATGGGTAATTGAATTTAAGAAAATAAGTAATTCATTAGTGGTAGGTGTTATCCTCTAAATTGATCCACAATGATCACTGATACCTGGTATGGGATGACTACTTCTCAGAGTAGTTCAAGCAACATAGTTGTATATATAGAAGAGATGGGGGATGAGTCTTGGGAAAAAAAATTCAATAATAACTATTTGGGAGATGAAGTTGATGAGGATGATAAATATTATTGTATTTTGTTGCCTGAGACTCATTCCCTTAGAATCTAACACCAAATTAAAGAGAAGATATAGTTGTGGAGGACTCCCCTAATTTAAACCATACAAGTGATGTTGGATGCAAAGTAGGTTTAAGAGTTGTAATGGGGTTAAACATTAATTCACCTTTTGTAGAAGTGTAGTCATGATGGATATCTTATGGGTTGGATAGAGTCAATGATATTACCTTACTATGGTGTTATTATCAATCTATATTATATATGAGGTGATATTCTTTGTATCTAAGAGGTCTCTGAAAGTTAATATGATCATGTAAATATAGATAACACCCTTTATAACTAAACCATGTTCTATTGATGCAATTATAAGAAGGAATCGAATAATTTCTCCCTTAGATACATTGTTGAACATGAAATCCAAAAAAACAAGCTAATTTTGAAACTCATCCAACACTCAATTAAAAACATACATCCAACTTCTATCATTTATGATTTAAAACATACAATATTGCATATAATAAAATAACTCTTAATTATCCAAATGAATTTTTTGAAAAAATAATAATCATATCACAAAATTATAAAAATGTAAATATATAATTTATAGAAATAAAATTTATGAAAGTATAAAAGTATTAACCTATTGATAAATTGAAAAAATTATACAGGTATAAAAGTATAAATTACAAATATATATATATATATATACCAGTATATAAAATTATAGACGTGTATAGAAGTATAAAATTATATATAATTTATAAAATAATATATATTTTAAAGATAATATACATAATTTATAAATTTATATAAATTTATAAAACTATATAAAATTATATATATGTTATAAAAGTATACATAATTTATATAAGTAAATAGTTTTAAAATTTTATAAAAGTATAAAATTATAATATATAAAAATATTTTTTTTAAAATCATAAAAGTATAATAATTTATAACAAATAAATATATAATTGAATTTTCATTTATAAATCTAGAAAACTATAGAAGTATAAATAATTAATAAAAATTTATATTTAAATTGTATATGTAAATATGATATACTATAAAATTTATAAAAGTATATAAATTTATAAATGAATAAAACTATAAAAATATAAATATTTAATAAAAAACTATTAATAAATTATATTATTATAATACGATATACTATAAAACTTATAAAATTATATACATTTAAAATCGCATAAAACTATAAAATTATAAACTTGAAACACTTTGAATATGTCAAAATACATTTTCATACCATTCATTTTTTTATTCAAAACAAAACTTGAAACACTTTATCAACACTTTGAATTTCATGTATTACTGAAATTATAAGTAAAAATTAAGAACCAATTGAAAATTATTTTGGAAGACCAGAACACCTTTTAAAATTAAACTCTTCCTTCATAAGGGTTATTTAGGAAATTTGACAAACATGTGGTTCACAAGGCAATTGAAAAACAATTTAAAAAAAATATTTTTAATATAAAAACATTTAAAATTCATTAAAAACTAAGAGAAAACCTTTCTTTCATCCTATGGATTCCACTACACAATTAATATTGTTATTAGATGTCTAAAACATGAATTAAAAGGCCAAGAAATCAACAGATCCAAAATCAAAGTGATAAGTGTGGGGAAAACCTAGTTACAACTCACTACTTTCAATAAGGGAGGTCCAACTCTACCCCATCCAAGTCCAATAAACCTAGAAGATAGATCACATATGCTAGTCCCATAAAAAAATGAAAAATTGATTATCTACACCCTAGATTTTGGCACTACAAAGGAGGTTATACATGAATAGTGTAAGTATCATATGAGAAGTGTATATGAGTCATTAGAAGTGTGTGAGTGTCATTGCCATTGCTAAATTCAAAGAACACGTTTGCACCGTGATGGAATAGGGTGTGCCAATAGCAAGGGGAAGACAAGAGAATGAGAGGATAGAGAAGGACAAGGATAAGAGACTCTTTCTTAAAATAGATACAATAAGGATGAGGTCTATTTGTTCGGTTTGTGAAGAAGAAGTGAAGACACATGCAGGCGAGGAGCGACTGAAAAAAATACTACTATCGGTGGCACTGATAAGATAAATAAACACATAACTTAAATTGGAGAGATCGATTTGTCGATAATGTAGACCAGTGGTGGTGGTTGGGTCTGACGATAGTGGCGATAGGGCTCTGATTCCACGAAAGCTTGAGGTGCGAGCAATGATGGGGTTGTCTTAGGGTTTTTTTATAAGTACCCGTAAGTCTTTTAGCAGCACTTTTAAAAAAGAACTTATAAAGAGCAAGTTTTTTAGTGCTAAAATAAAAATAATTGATAAAATTGTTCTTTATGAGTGCTAAAAAGGCGATGATAAAACGTGTCTCTATCAACGCTCAAATTCTAGCATCAATATAGGGGTATCCTTATCAGCGCTAAAAAAGTGCTGATATAGATTAAATATTAATAATTTATTTATATTATTACATGTATTTATAAAATTATATATATAATATATATATATATATATATATATTTATAATTATAATTATAAATAATTTTAGGAGCGAGCGTGCTCGGCTCCTAAACTTTCCTGCTATAAAATTATAAATATAATAAATATATTTATTATAAATATATTTATATATATATATATTTTATAATTATAAATTAATATATTTATAAATATTTGTATATATATATATATATATTTATAAAATTATAATAAATGTATTTATTAGTAATTTTATAATTATTTAAATATATATATAATTATAATTATAAGTAAATATATTTAAAAATATTTCTATACAATTATAAATATATTTATAAAATTATAAATAAATATATTTAAAAATATTTCTTTATAATTATAAATATATTTATATAATTATACCTCATGGTCCACACTCCTTTGGTATATTTATATAATTATATATATTTATATCAATATATAAATATATATAATTATAAATATCATAAATATATTTATCATTTAAATATATTTATTATAAATTTATAACAATTTAAATATATATATAAATAAATAAATAAATATTTATAATTATAATTATAAATAAATATATTTAAAATGTATTTATATATAATTATAAATATAAAAAATATATTTATTGCAATTTTATAATTATTTAAATATGAATTTATTTATTTATAATTATAATTATAAATATATATATTTAAAAAGTATTTATATATAATTATAAATATATTTATATAAATATATATTAATATATAATTATAAATATAATAAATATATTAATTATTTAAATATATTTATTATAATTTTATAATTATTTAAATAAATATGTATTTATTAAAGATTTCATAAATACCTTTTTAAAATAAATTATATATATATATATTTATAATTTCATAATTACATATTTAAATTATAAAATTATTTAAAAAATCATTTAAATAGGTTAATTATATAAATTTCAAGCATATTTTAAATGTGAAAACATAACAAATAAAAATGAATAAATATTACTCATATAAATCACAAACATATTGAAAATATTACATGTATATATAGTAAATAAATATATATATAAATAAATATTACAAAATGATTATATTTTAACATTATTAATTAATGTATAATAATAAATGGATAAATTAAATTAAATAAATTATAAAAATATTAAAAACTGAATTCGTAACATTTACATGAATTACAATCTGTACACATACACATCTATACACACACATATACATACACATGTATACACACACATACACATATATACATGTAGTTATACATGTACATATATTTTAAATTATTTAATATCAATATAATTATATATATTTAATAAATATATTCATTGATATATTATATAATTGTTTAAATAAAATATCAATATATTATATTTATTTTAATTATATACACATTTTGTAATCAATATATATAAATAAACTATTAAACATTTTGAAAAATATAAATTTGATAATTTTTTAAATATAAAATTATTTAATATATATATATATATATAAACAATTTGCGGCTAGGCCATTTTATTAAACAGAAAAAAAAATCGAAACCCTAATTGACGGGGTTAGGGACCCATAGCATGTCAAATGACCAAAAGGAAATGACCAGATGGATTTGAAAAGATAGAAACCAACAAGAAGACCTTAAGGCCCAGAAAAAAACATGAGATGAGGCCCATTAAGGGCCAAAGAAATTCAAAATAGGGTGATCCCTAGACGCCACTACCATCTGATCCTACAGTTGACCGACGATATTAAAGCCCTTCATCCTACTAGTGCTACTGTCACCCTCCCTGTCGATAATGCCACAGTCGCTATGTTGACACCCTCAACCACTAACACCACTTCACCGCCGCTGTCATCCCAATCTTATTCCGTAGTGCGGATGCATTTTTTGATTAATTTATATAAATAAGCATTACTTTTGAATATAAATATTATAATTATATATATAATAATAATATTTTTTATTAAATTTTTTATCAGTGCTAAGAATAGTGCTGATAAAGATCAACCTTTATGAGCGCTAAAAAAGAACTAATAAAGGTACCCATTTTATCAACGCTGATAAAAGCAGACGCTTCCCTTGCACCGACATGTGGTAGTGTAAGTAGTAAGAAACCATGATTTAGTAATGGATCATATTATGAAAGGATGGGGAAAATGATTTATTTGGATTATTACTCTCAAGATCAAATCACAACAATTAAACAAGTGTTTTGATATACCAACTTTATAGGGAATTAATATTGATAAATATAGCTTTACAATGGTTAAAATGGATCCTTATGTAGATATAGAAGCACCTTATATATTGGAATCTCATACTACATAATTATTTTAAATAAATAAACTATTCAATCCATAATGTTGTGTTGTTAAAATGGAATCGTGATATATTTTTAATGATTGTTTGGATGATATTCTCTTAAAAAAATTCATGTGTAGGTGATTACCTTATTATTTGATATGATGGTGGAAACACATCAATTGTTAGGGAAATATTTGAACCTGAAATATTGTCTAAAAAATAATGGGGGTCATTTGTTTATAAAGGCTTAACATCTAATGCTTATAATTACTTTCCTATTTCCCTAATACAAAAGTGAGGTAGTGTTCCCCTATGGATTAGGATGCAAGTATAAATCACATAATCTTTGTGTTTTTCTTGTTCCCTATAGTTTCATTTTCATTGTTACTTCTGTCAATTTTTGTCTGTGTGTGTTCAAAGGTTTTACATTATGATGAGGTGATTTTGGCGTGGACAGTCTTCCAAGTTCTAATTACTACAGTATGGGATCATTTAAAATTTTTGTTTCCACTTTCCCAATACCTAGTGAATACCATCCTTTATTTTATCATATAATATCCATGATCCCAACAAGTGATATTAACACTTTGGTTGGAGTTTCAAACATTTATGCCCCGGTGGAGGTGTTTCAAAAATCTGTTTAGTAACATCATTCAACCCTATATCTTGTAATATAAAATTAGTAAATAGTTCCTTATCCCTTTCTATGCTGATCAAAAGTTAGTGAGAGTTTAATTTTCTGGAAGGATGGCATCAGATAAGTCTGTTGGGTGTTGAAGTTTCCCAGAACGTGGCTTACCCGGGTGGTGAAAATTTCTTTTTAACTTATGAAGACTGTCATTGATATGCATGAGAAGACATCAATGATGAATAAGGTATTGTTGATTAGGATACTATTCAACATGCATACATGAGAAGGAATGTTTACCACTTATCATATCAACAAATTAAATATGACCTAAAGATAGTTGGAGTCACTGAAGGTAAAATTTGTAGATCCATAATGGATGTTATTGTTACTTCCCTTACTCTTGAAATCATAGGACACAATGGTGAACACTGTGAGAGATTCCAACAGAAAGGCTAACTTTAAGTTCAAAGATGTTAGAGTCTTGATCTTGAACAGAGAAATTCATTATAAGGAGATTTATGTGCCTTTTAAAAACGCCTACAGTGCATAAGGAATAGGGAATATGAGTGCTCAAAAAATTCACTGGCAGGGAAAAGGAAGGAGTATTTGAATTATAAATATCTATGCATAAGGCAATCCTTTATTCTAGTGTTATGGGATAAAATTGAACCTTAATAAGGATTGTAATGATTGAATAGTTAACTCTAAAAAAAACTTTTTGAAAGTGGATTTGTGAATCCTTTATTGGAAGATAGAAGTGGTTTACTCTTAAGTGTCGTTATCTCACTTGATTCTTTGGTGATATACTCTAGATCTTAGTTTCACTGAACGTGAAAGAGAGAAAATATAAAGAATTATATTTCTAGAAGGTTCAGAAGGGTACATATGGTAGATGATAAAACTCTCGAGATAGTTGGTATGGGAGACATATCTATCCGGATGAGGAAAAAACACATGATAGAGTTTCATGGAATGTGACACATACCGAGTATAAGGTAGAACTTAATCTTGGAAGGAAAACTTGATAATTAAGGTTTCTATATGAATTTTGTGGATGGAGCATGTAATATTTAACACAGTTCTATGATTGTGGAAAAAAAGTGAAGTATAACATGTTTTACCTCATAAGAGTATCAGAAGGTTCAATGCATACCACAAAGTTAACCTTTTCTAAAATTTAGCATGAGAATTTAGGATATCTCAGTCAGAAAGGGATGAAAATACTCACCGACAAAGGTATATTGAAGTTTGATGAAATGGATTGCTAAACATGTGAATAAAATATCTTTAGGAAGTAGTGAAGGGTGTCCTTATGGATAGAAGGAAAGGTGATAAAGCACCGAAAGTTAGAGTTGGTTCACATAGATGTTTGGGGGCCAATCTGGTGCGTTATCATGAAGGATTACTCTTCTATGTGACCTTAATCAATTATTCCACATAGAATGTGTGAGTGTACTTTGTTGTATTAGTACAACAATTCCTTGTTTTAATGTTGTAAATACCCGTAAAATTTAAGGGAAATTTTTTTTCTTAATTTTCTTTGGGATTTTACAAGAACGCAGTTTCTGACGGCACCTGATTCCGAGGCCCGGTGTGCCCGGAATCAATTTCCAAAGTTTAGCTCGGGTACGTTCAGTGAATGAGCGAGCAAGTTTTCCTAAATTTTGAACCGGTGCTTGGAATCGAAATCTGAGGGAACCGATGAAACCACAACACCGGTAATTGTTTGGAAACACCTTTTCTGGAGTTGCGTTTGCTCGGGTGAGGTTATTAAATAAAAGGGTTAACTAATGAATAAAATAAAAGTTGTGCAACAATTTTTATTTTATGTTCTAAGTTGTTTAAACCTACTTATGGAAGTTGAGGTGGGACCCACTATATCCTAACCCCTCTTGATAGGATATTAGTGATGTGGGCCCCACACGAGCCCCACCTATTCAACTTCCTCAAACCCCCATTATTTTGTAACACACCCGCACCCCCTTATTAAATGCCAAGTCAACTCTCACATTAATTGGACTGTTAAAACTATTCAATTAATTCCATTAATTGAATGAATTCTTTTTAATTTCAAATGGAATGTTGGCTTGTGTGTGTTAATTTAATAAGACAAAGTCTTATTTCATTAGGGGTTTCTTCGTTGTGTTGAGAGGGAGAGTTCCACGAAGAACTTCATCTTCCTCCTTGAAGAACGCGAAGAACGCACCGACACCAACGAAGAATGCTAATTCCTCGGAGATCGACATCGCGATGCCGTGTACCGCGACACCGACGATCCTCTTCACCACGACGCCGTGTACCACGACGTCGATGACGCTTATGGAGCCTCCTTCCGCGACGCCGTCTTCCGCGACTTCTTATTTCCGCGACGAACCTCGTTCGACGACTTCATTGAGGTAGGGGTTAATTTTTTGTTCGTGTTTTCTTCGCCGTTCATCGAATTTAATATTGGGCTTCCTGTTATCGTAATAACGGGAGGGGGTCGGACCGCACAAATATGGCCGACCCTCCTCCCCCTTTGATGTTGTACTTGTTGCGGCACGAGAAAAGGCAGCGCGGTGCAACGACACCGCACGAAAGCAAAAGGAACGGGCGAAGATGCGCGGCGCCGTCGCTCCGTGCCGTTGAGGCCGAACGAAGCCGCGACACCGTCACGCCGCGCCGGAGAACCATGAAAAGGCCGCGACCAGAGTGGGGCCGCAACGGAGGGGCGCGGCGCCGTCACGCCATGACGGTCAGACAAGGCCGCGGTGGTGCGAGGAGCGGCGGCCGGAACCACCGGCCGCCGACGCAAGGATTGCGGGACCCGCAGCGACACACCGATCGACCAAACCGGCCGAACGGTTCTGAGAAAACCCAGGGGTCGTAATCCATGGCTGGAAAGGAGCGGCCCCCACATGGGGGCCGCAGTTTCTCAATCAGGGGGGCAACGCGACCCCCCTTTCCGCGACAGCTTGGCCGAGCCGAGCTGTCTGGCCACGCGGGCCATGCCCGCGCAGGCCAACCGGCCGCGCCACCGTGCTGGGCCACGCCCTAATGGGCCGGAACTGGACCCGGGTCGGGTCGACCTAGTTCGGGCCGACCCAGGGGGTCTTGGGCCAGGTCGGTCCGGGCCCAAAACCCCATATTTCCAGACAGTTCTGTTCAAATGCCCGTATCTTGGGATACGAACCTCCGATCGATGTACCATCAGTTGCGATGAGATCCTTGGATCGAGACGGTCGTTTCGGTATATTACACTCAAGGTTTTGAAGAACATGGGGTACACCCAGGTTGGTTCGAACACGAAACCAACCAGACCCTTGGAGCGGAATCACTTATAACTTGAGCTCCGGACGTCCGATTGATGTGTCATCGACTTTGTTGGATTCCTCTCCATGAGACGGACCTTTTGGCTTATTCTGCTCGAGGTTTGGACGCAGTTGGAGTGCGTTCGGGTTGGTTTTGACTTAAAAACCAACCGGGCCCCTGGGACGAAAAAGCCAATAACTCTCAGACCGGGCGTCTGATTGACGCGTCGTCTGTCACGTTGAGTTCCCTTTGTCGAGACAGAAATTTGGGATACATAAACTCCGAACTACGTGTAAGTTGATGTACTGAACCCCTTGGATTGTGGAGCAGACCCTCCCGGAATCGAGCATGCTGTGTGCGGGAACCCTAGAGCTGGTTGCGACTGCGACGACAATGATGACTGTACTGAAATCCTCCGTGGGTTCGACAGCGATGACGACTACAGTGAAATCCTCCATGGGTTTGGCAGCGATGAAGACTGCACTGTAATCCTCTATGGGTTTGGTAGCGATGAAGACCGTACTGAAATCCTCTGTGGGTTCGACGGCGATGACTACTGTTCTTGTATCCTACGTGGGTCCGGCAGTACTACTGTTCTTGCATCCTACTTGGGTCCGATAGTGTTTGAATCTATTCTTGTATCCTACGTGGGTATGGTAGAGTAGTTGGTCTGTATCCTATGTGGGTCCGACAGCTTAGCTGGTTTAGTATCCTACATGGGTCCCGGCTTAGATGAATCCGTGGCTACATCTGATCATCTCTATCACCTTACGAAGAAGTATACCCGTATGAGCTGAGTCTTGACTTTCAATCATTATCTTCGATATGATTGACTTTATTTCCTATGTGGATTGTGTTGTGCTTTCCTGTGTGGATTGGGTTGTACTATCCTGTGTGGACGTGATCGAACTTGGGCTCGGATGTTGGAGCCGAACTGGAATTGATGACTTAGGTATATGTATGGGAATATACCTAAGTAGTGTTGGATGTTACTTCGTGATTGTATCTTTCCTTTTTGGATTATCCTTTGTGGATTCTGGTAGACCTTCGGGGGTCTCGGGGTCCCTACTGAGTAGCGTTTACTCACCCCTACATGGGCTATGGCCGCACTACGTTGTGTTGGATGCAGACGACGAAAAACGCTGATCGTGGTTGAGGCTTGTGGAGCAGGTCGGTACCTGGAGGTGGAACACTGGGCATGACGTACATGGAGCGGATGGCTAGACCCGAGGAGCTGAGGAGGCTATCTGTACCCACCCTTCAGGTGGGACTTCTAGTGGACGGCTCGACGTTGTTGCTTTACTTTCAGTTGCTGTACTTTCTTTCCAGTTGTACTTTACTTTCAGTTTGAGTTTGTATTTTGGCCCATTTACTTTCCGCACTTACTACTGTACCCAGTTTTACTTAGTGTTTACTTCTGCTGGCTTACTCTGTGGTGTTTGTTTACTTTATAAGGCAATGCCTTCCCCTTTTTTATCGGGATTTACACCTTTGGTGCTAGTCGCCAGCCCCTGGCCTATGGAAGGCGGGCTTGGGGTAGTCACGACACGGGTCCCATGGACGGGTCGTGACAAATGTCCCCAAATCATATTTACTATAATCTTACTAATTTATTTGTTTTATGTTAGTAATTTATTTTTGTATAAAATTTTATAAGTATTGGATCGACCATGTGTTGTAGTGGATTGACCACACATTATAGAAAAACCTATATAAGAGTCATTCCCACATAATGGTAGCTACATAAAGGCCATACAAAGTTCTAAGACTAACATAAGGGTATTCACATAATAGTACCTCTGTAGTTTTCACAGCCTCCATAAGGGTACTCCCGTGGATTCCAAGTGACCATAGATGATCAAATGCATGATTATTTCAACTGGTCGTGAGAGACAGTAAGAATATTTCTAGAAGTTGGATCGACTGCATGAAGACCTTCAATTGACCTTGCCTATTCGATCGACCAAAAGACCAATTTGAACAACCTTTTCAATCTATGTAATGGAAAATCCAATATATGCGAGGATAAATCCAATATATGTAGGAATAAAGTTAATATGCATAAGGATAAATCCAATCTGTGTAAGAACCAAGTTAATCCGTTTTAGGGTAATGTTATCACATGAGGAGAGTGATCGTCCATGTCTAACTACATAACTTAAACGACTATATTTTTGGCATTTAAGGAGATCTACCAGAACTCTTGAGATCCATCAGTCCAAGGATGATTATGTTTCAATGAATACTTGGGGAAGAAACCACTTAAAATTAGAGGAATCCCCACAAATGCATTGTGGTTCTTTTATGATCTTTGTTCTTGTACTCTCCTGCACTATGATACTTTATTTTCTACACGTCTTTGCAAAAACTGAAAAAAGGCTAGACTGAATACTACACTCACTCATAAACTCACCAGACAATCATACAAGGAGAAGAACCTTATTGATCAACTGAATATGGTTCAATATTGAGTTTCATTGAACTTCTCGCAATTTTTCACTCTCTTTGTTTCTTTTATATTTAGATTTGTGTATATAAATTCATGAAAATCTATTAGCACAATATCCTACTTTGTAAAGTAGAGTACTTAGATATACTTTCTCTTTATTTCCTTACATTTGTTATCCCATGTATCACTATGGAAGAGGCTTGGCCAATCTTGGGTTTTTCTATATGCAATTGTACTCCTATAACCCAATCTAGGTTGTGGATCAGTTCATTATATTTAATAAACATTCTTAGAAGTGACTTATTTTCAAGTGAGGGTTATTAGGTTTTGACTTGGAATATAACCCCTTGTTTTAATTTCATCGTGCATTTTAATTTTTTATTTCACTACTTATTTATAATTCACTCAAAAAATTTTCTTATAACTTTTGATTTACACAGATATATTTATAATTATTTTTGAAAAATATACTTTTATAGTTAGAATTTATAAGTGATATATATATATTGTTATATGCGAGTAGAATATTTTCAAGGATAATGTAATTTAATTTATTTTAACTAGGTATTCATTGTGTTATTGAGAAAATATTTTAAAGTATCAAATTATATATACATACTTTATTTTTTAACTAGGACATATTTTAAATAGAGGGGATTTTAAATTTATAATTCTCAAAACATAAATTTTTATATTGGAAGATCAATTCACCCCCTCTCATGTAGGTTTCAGATGCAGTGAAAGTGTCCTTTGATGATATGAATATCTTGACTTTTAGTTGTAAATCAGATGTAATTTTTGAATTACATGATCAAAACATCATATCCAAAGAAAATAGTAGATCACTTAACATTATTAAAATGACAGAACCAGAAGTGAAGGATATTCAAATGAAATTTATAGTTAATTTATTAGAAGATATAAAATTAACTCAACTTGTAATTCCACTTTCATAGATAATAAAATTAATGAAATATTATATTACCATTGTTTTGATGTAGTATCCAAGTATATAAACCCTCTATAAATGATCCACATGTGTACTAAAAACTTTTAATGACACTATAGAATCACCAGGTGCTAGCATGATCGATTCTAATAGCTTGTGTTGTTCATGGTTGATCATAACATAATTCTTCTCAAGAGAGGAATAACACTTGATTTTTTCTCATTGGATTGAGATATGAGGAGAGGATATCACTCTAGATATCTTTATCTCTCTCTAGGGTTTTAGAGAGTCTCACTCTATCCGTTTTCACACCAATTTTGTTTTAGGAAAGAGATATAATTAGATATTTATTATGGTAGGTTTAGGATTGGAAAATTGCACACTAAATTCATTCAATATTTAAAATTCTTAATTTAAACCATGTAAAATAATAATATTATTAATCACTTGACATGCACAATGACTTAATAATATATAAATAAATATTATTTAGATTATTTCCAATTGGACCATTAAACTTGATCTGCTTTCCCTCGTTGAATTTTACCAATCCTTGAATAATAACTATTTAATAAATAAATTTCACCACATTATTTTATGATAAATATAATAAATATTATACTCACCAAACATATAAATAAATATTTATTATTATTTATTTAACTCAATTATTCTTTCGAATAACTTGTGATTAAATTGTTCCGGTCAACCAAACTCAAATAAATATAATTTATTCCAACCTATTAAATTCAACACTATAATTTAATTTAGATTGAAGATATAATTAGTGTGTGACCCATTAGGACTATTTATCAGTGGCATTAGGCACTACTGTCTAAAGTCCATGGTTAATCTCTAGCAACATTACAATGTATCAATAGTGAAAGTAGTTAACATCACAATGACGTCCAACCTCTCATGAATGTTTACTATATAATGTAATACTTTTAGTAAAATATCTCAAATCAAGAAGGTTTCATGCCGATGTAATCAAAATATATCTTCAATCTCTCTTTCATTGGCTTCCTAAAAATTAACTAGCCCATTGAACACCATGGCCATCGATTTATTTAGACAGTTCTATTCCCATCAAAGGGTCTGAGATATCAACTTTAATCAAGATACAAAAGGTATAAATCCTTTCTCACATTATCCAGTAATGAAATATCACCCATAATTCACCCAACGTATCCTGTTTCAATGAAAGAATATTTTTTCATGGTTTTATTCAATATATAAAATCACACGAGTCATTATATCCCTTAATAATAATATTAAAGTATAAGGATAAATACACACATATCTAGATATAAGCATCCAATGGAACATGTAAATATTGATTTTCTATTAACAGGTCTATTCTCATAAACTCCTTTCTTAGAAATTACTAATAGAGGACACCATGGGAAGGTGTCTCATTATCTTATGAGCCTCTTAACCCTAATATGTCATATTTTCTATGTACCATCATACAATATTATATATCCATAGAACATGGTTCAAGAATAATGTTGTGGAACCTTTAAGATCTCATTATAGCAAGGAACTAATATAACCTTCCAGCGTGACATATATTCTAAGGAAATTATCATATAAAAAATTTATGCAAAAGAAAATCATGATGTGATAAGAATTTTTTTAATAAGAAAAACATGTAATCAAGTACTAAGAAAGTCTGTTCTAGGGCACCAACTCCAACAGAATCCCACATCCACTAGAACCAACTGACAATAGCTTTCAGTCAACTAGTTCTCACATGATACTCATGATTCTGTTGATATAAATACCTCATTAAGGGTTCTACCATATTTTCCTTTGTGGATAATATTCTCACTACAACTTTACCTCATTGAGAAAAATCCCTCAAGAGAAGAAACTTATGAAGTATATGATTTTTACTTTGGTGTGACTTTATATCTTTGGAGAGAGCCACTGTTAAAGTGTTATCACAATAAACTGTGATAAGATCTTTACTACTAGGTAACACATCATTCTCTTGGAAAAAGTTTTGAATCCAAAATACTTCCTTGGATGCATCAAAAGATTTAATATACTCAGAATCTACTGAATAATCGACAAAAACCAGATACTTTAAACTCTTCCAGAGCATAACTCCTATATTGATACTAAAGAGATATCCTAAATATGACTTTTGATCATTTTAATCTATCTAAAAACTAGCATCTGTATAACCCTTGATGAATAGTTCTTCATATCCTCCATACACCAACAACATTTCCTTAGTATGCCTCATATACTTAAGGATAGCCTTAACAATAGTTCAATATTGTTCACCTAGATCTGCTTGATATTTTCCTACCATCCTCAAAGTATAGGAAACATCAATACTGTTACATAACATGACACACATGATATATCCTATCATAGAATAGTATGGGATCTTACTCATTATATCTCTATCCACTTGTGTCAAAGGAAAATTTTCTTGGAAAGATTCATACCATGTGACATTGGAACCAACCATATTTAGATTATTCCATACTGAATCTATTTAGTATCTAGTCAATATATGTACTTTTAATTAATTTGATAAGCCTCTTGGATCTATCATGCATGATCTTGATCCCTAGAATGTAGGTCGCTTCACCTAAGTCCTTCATAGAGAATCGCTTGATCAACCATGCCTTAACCTCTTATAAGGTTAGTTTATTATTTCTAATTAATAATATATCATCAATATACACAACTATAAAAAAATGTACTCCCACTGAACCTCTTGTAAAAACATGGATTACATTCATTCTTAATGAATCTAAATTCCTTTATGTATTTATATAATCGAATGTTCCAGGACCTGGATGTTTGATTTAATCCATAAATGGATATCTACAACTTTCATACCTTTTTGAAATTTCTTTGTGTCACAAATCCTTATGGTTGTGTCATATACACATCCTATTTAATTTCCTATTATGAAAATTAGTTTTGACATCCATTTATCAAATTTCATAGTCACGGTAAGGTTTTATAGCATGTATGATTCTGATGGAATTAAAAATGGAAGATGGAGAAAAAGTTTCATTATAGATAATTCTTGACATTTTCTAAACCCTTTTGGCCACTATCCATGATTTATAGATTTTTACTTTACCTTCCATGTCCAATTTTCCCTAGAATACCCATTTACACCCAACATGTTTTACATCAACTAGTGAATCAATCAAAACCCAAACATGGTTACGGTGATTGGAATTTATCTCAGAATTCATGGATTATTTCCATCTTACAAACTTTGAGCTCTCTATTGCCTATTTTTATGAGACAGAATCATTATTTTCATCCAATAACGAGTCACCATCATTAGTGAATAGAAAAACACATCTCTTTGGTTCTCTTAACTCTCTAGTGTGCCTACGTAGTACTTGTGTTTTTGGAATAACATCTTTCATAGGGACTTGTAGAATCGGTTCCTATACTAAATATTATGTATCTTGAGAATCAAATTCATCTAAGTCAATATTTCTCCCACTATCCTCCCTATGTATGTAATATCTCTCAAGAAATATGAATTTTCTTGCAATAGTTACTTTCTTAGTTGAAGGGTTGTATAGATAGTATCCCCTTGTTTCCTTGGGATACTCTATAAAGATATACTTTATACCTCTAGGTTATCTTTTGTTGCTTGTGCTAGAATTAACAAATAGATCACAAACCCATGCACTAACATGTGAAAAAATGGGATTCTTTACAATCTATAACACTAAGGGAATACCATTTACCACTTTGGTTGGTGCTCAATTTAGTAAGTGTAATGCTATCTATAATACATATCCCCAAAAGGATAGTGGAAGGCTTGTGTGACTCATCACTGACCTTATCATATCCAACAAGGTATGGTTCCTCATTTCACTAATACCATAACACTATTGTTTATAAGGTGGAGTTATTTGATATAAAATCCCATACTATTGTAGAAATTCAATAAAATATTGGTTAAGTTATTCACCACCTAGATCTGATTGAATTTCCTTATCTTTTAACCAAGTTAATTCTTAACCTCATTCTTGAACTCTTTTAACTTCTCAAAGGATTCAAACATATACCTCATTAAGTAGATATAACCATACCTACTCAAGTCATCAGTAAAATTAATAAAACATAAGTATCCACCCCTAGATTTTACTTAAAAAGGTCCACACACATTAGTGTGTACCAAATCTAGAAGCTTTGTTACCCTTTTACCTTGAACAAAAAATTTTGGTTTAGTCATCTTACCTTATAAATAAATGTGACATATTTCAAATTTATTAATCTCAAAAGAGTCTAGTATCCATCTTGATAAATATTTTCCAAATTATTTTCAATTATGTGACCAAGACGGTGATGCCATAACTGGGTGTTATATGTTTTGTATGTGTTTGTTTTGTTATCAATTTCACAAAAATTTATTTGTGTAATTTTATACATAAATACCATTAATCAATTGTTCCATACCATAACATATGAAATATTAATAAAAGTATCATCCCTTATTTTCAAATAAGAAAATAAATCCATCCATATCTAAAAAAGAAATAGAAGTAATGTTGTTCGAAATACAGGTTACATAATAGTAGTTATTTAAAAACAAAATCAATCCTATTGGTAATATGAGATAGTAGTCTTTAATAGATAGAGAAACCAACATCACACTATTGGTATCCTGCATATCCACCACAACTCTAGTAATATTCCTAAATCTACTTGGTTTCTATATTTGGATATAAATCCAAGCAACATAAGTAGTATATAATACCCAACTTGTAGATATGAAAAGATTACACTCAATTAATAATTCATCTAAATATTCCTCTCGATTATTTGGATATTAAAAAATACTCTTATACTGGTCCTAATTGCCACATGAAAAACATACTGCATCCTATTCCTTTCCTTTCCTTTGAATCTTCTTCTTCTTAGAAGGATGATGCTCTGTAGCCCTAGACTTGGATTGATTAATCATACCCCTTTCCATGTTCTTCCTCTTCTTATTTAATATAAGGATAATGGGTTTGTAACACCCTATGTCTTCATCAACTTGGTGAATAAGTGTAAGAAGTTCTGGAAGTGTCTTCTCACTATTTCTTATATTGTAATTCACAATAAAACATGAGAAATTTTTGGGTTATGAGGAAATAATTAGATATATATGAAGATAATAAGGGATATTAAAATCCAAGATTTATAGGAACTCAATTTATCCAATCATATTGACTACATGTGCCCCATTTGGCATCAAATCTTTAAGCTTTCATGTGAATAGTTCATTGGAGATCTCGCATCTCTCTGATCTTTCCTTCTCTTGATAGAGATCCTTTAGTGATAAATGATTCTATACCATCCATATAATCATATTTATTTATAAGATAATTAAATATAGAGAATAACATGAAACATTGGACATCCATAACATCATCAATATGATTCAAATAGACATATACTTCTTCCTCAGTGGTCTCTTTGGAAATGAATTCAAGAAGTGGGTATTCCAACATGTATAATTTCTGTTCATTGCATAATATAATGAATAAGAGCCTATAACATTCCTATAAATTCATGCTGATGAGAAGGTTATCCTTATCAAGTATAGATCATAGTGAAATTATCAAATAAGTTTGATTTTCCATTTATACAAATTATGATCTGATAATAAGTAATTGTTTTGATTACAAAAATAGTTTAATAAATTTAAATTTAATTAAATTCCATTAATCTCCCACTATTTTTTAAAACCTAATATCCCTCACCATCAGTTTTTAGAATATCTTGATAACTAGATATTATAGTGTTAAGGATAAATATTCCCTTTATCATAACACAAACTTGGGCCTGACAAGTTATTTGAAAGGTTTATAGGTATTCATAACTTACCAACAACATTAACTCATAGTTCCTTGATCCGTTGAGTGGACTCCCCAATACTAAAATCATGTTTTATATTTTCACAACACTTTCCTCTCAGTTACACCAAGTCATTCTTGGGTAGTCAACCGTTGATGTAAACTAAGCTAAGACAATGTAAAACTTCAAGCTAAAAATTTCATGATAATTGAAAGCACCCCAACTTGGGTTGGTCAAGAAATTTGAACTATGAGGATGTTTCTAACTTAAGAAGTGGAAGTATATGCTGAAATTATAATTTATTTAAGGTTTTTTATCCTTATGCGTAAAAAACATTTTATCCTTTTACATGCCTTGTTAATATTAAGTGGGTTTTACTTAGCTGATTAATTGTGTCTGATAAAACATCTACTTGTAATATGATTATATTTTATTCCATATTTTCTGCTTGTTAATTAATTTTTTAGGTGATCATGAAACATTCAAAAACATAAATAATTAACCATACAAATAACAAAAATATAATATAAGTGTAATGATCATGAGATTCTCAAACGATTATTTTATCCAGTGGATGATAAACTAACCCTCAATCCTATGAGAGAACACACCTTGATCCATAACTTGGTTCATGTTTCAACATTCATCCTTTTCTCCTATGTATCTCTTTATTTGGTTTCACCTCATCTTCTTGAATCAGACTACCTCCTCCAATTTGGGAGCTCCCTCTTTACATAATAATTTACTTACACACATGTGAGTGGTTTTAATGTATTTGATAAATGGGTTTTACATAAAAGAAACCACGGGCAAATAAGACCTTATATAATAAGTAGGAGGGGATGACACAAATTCCATCAATAATAATTTAATGAAAATAAATTAAAATAAACCAATAACGTACAAGGGATGGTCTAATCTCATGATTATCCACATATCAAGCAAAAAGCACACATTTAAATTCTAGTTATCAATTACATTGATTTATTCTTTAATTAAGATAATATGCCACAAATTAATACAATCAATTAAATTTATCTTAATTGCATCCAACCATCATTAACTCACCATCATCTGTAATTTAAAAAAATTACTTCATTTAAAATTAATTTTAACACAATTTTACTCGAAGGAAACCTTGTGTATCCGTAAAAAATTTTAATATAGAAATTATTTTAATATATAATTCTTAATCCTATGACATGGTGTGTACTATCGAATAAATAACACAAAGAACACATAATCAATAGGTTTAATTATATATTTAATTATTAATTCCATGATAATTTGAGAACACCACTGGAAGAAGACTACACGACGTGTACAAAAGTATATGGCATGTACCTTTCTTTTGTCTATGTCTACAACACACACCTTGGGAGTGGAAATGTTCCTTGCCCATAGAAAACCTTGAGTTACACAACATTTAGTCCAAATTATACAGTGTATAATCTTGTTTTTGATAACATGTTTGTCCTAATGTCTTGTATATGATACATGACATTCTCGAGACACCCTATATACTTGACCACGTGATAATGGGGACTACACGTTGTGTACAATGGTTACATGGTGTGTAGTTCTTCATGTAGATTCCATTTTATTTGGATCAACACGCTGATCTCATCTATTTGGATCTTAGATCCATTTTTTTTCAGATCTAGCCCAATAGAAAGATATAAAGGTTATAAAACATAATAGACAACATGTATATGGAAAGTACACATGATGTACTCTAGTTTTGTCCAATTAGAACCTTGGGAATCTCCAAATAGCATTTTTTAGGCGTTTCTTCATTTTTAATTATTAACTGTTCATAGGTTATGTTAGAGAGAATGAAGAATGGATGGGATGAAAATGTTAAATATTAAAAAAAATCGATTATAAGTAAAATAAAATTCAAATTAATGAAAAATTAATAAATAATAAATAATTATAAATTAAACCCACGACTGCTTTGATATAACTTGTAGGTTCTAAGTGCATTAGAAGCATCCTTTTATGGTATGACCATCTCATATTTTAGTCATAAATCATGTGTAATTGTATCTTTACATGAAAAATTTCATGTCCAAAAAAAATATTAGATTACTTGACTATATTAAAACTAAAAAAATAGAAGAGAAGGATCTTCATATGTAATTTATAATTAATTTATGAGAATATATAGAATTACCTCAACTTGTAATTCCACTTTTGTTGATGATCTGACTAACAAGATCTTGTCATAACATTGTTGTGTTGTAGGATCTAAGTGTATAATCCCTCTAGAGGTGATCCATACATGTACCAAGAAATTTTAACGATGCCATAGAATCATCAGGTGCTAGCATAGTCAATTCTGATCGCTTGTATTGTTCATGGATGATCACAACAAAATTATTCTCGAGAGAGGAAGAACCCTTGATGTTCTCTTATTGGCTTGAGAGAGGAGGGGAGGAGATCATGCTATATATCTTGATCTATCTCTATGGATTTATAGAGTCTCAATCTATCCATTTCACACCAATTATATTTTAGTAAAGAGATATAATTAGATATTTATTATGGCAGGTTTAGGGTTGGAAAATTAAACACTAAATTCTTTCCATATTTATAATTCTTAATTGATCCCATGTCTAATAATAATAATAATATTATTATTACTAATAATTTCTTACTATGTATAAATATTTAATAATGTATAACTAAATATCATTTATATTATTTCCAATTGGACCATTAAACTCAGTTCGCTTTTTCTCATCGACTTTTACCGATCCTAGAATAATGACTATTTAATAAATAAATTCCACTATATTATTTTATGATAAATATAATAAATATTATAATTTATAAAATTTAAAATAAAATTTTATTATTATTTATTTAACTCACTTATTATTTTTAATAACTTGTGATTAAATTATTATGATCAACCAAACCCGAATAAATATAATTTATCCTAATGTGTTTAATTAAATATTAGAATTTAACCGAAACTATAAATACACTTTACACGTGATCCTATAAGACTATTTCTTAGTGGTATTAGGAACAAACACCTAAAGTATAAGGTTATATTATTGAAACATCCTAAGATACCCATAAATAAAGAAGTTAACACTACAAAGACATCTAACCTCCCATAAATGCTTACCGTGTAATATAATCCTTTTATCACAATATCTTAAATCAAGTGGGTTTCTTGCCAGTTCCAGTAACCTATAAGCTCTATGTATCTTTCTTTCAAATTATGAAAATTAAATTTCCCATAAAACACCTTGTCCATGGATTTATTCAGGTAGTTCCATTCCCATCAAAGGTCCTGAGATATCAACTCTCATTAAGAGAGAAAAGGGATAAATACTTTCTCACATTATCCATTAATTCAATACCACTCATAATGAACCCAACATATCCTACTTCACCATGACCATATGTCATCATGGTTTTCATCAATACATTGAATCACACGAGTCATTATATCCATTAATGATAATCTTAAAGTATAATGATAAATACACACATCTGTATATAGTAACATCCAATGTCAAATGGAATTTTTGATTTACTATTAATGGATCTGTTCTCAAATCCTCATATCTTAGAGTTTACTAAGGGATAACACCATGAGAAAGTGATTCAATGTCTTACGAGCCTCCTACCCCTAATAGCCTATATTTTCTATGTCTCATTAGATTATATCATTTGGCCATAGAACAAGGTTCAATAATAATGTCATGGAACCTATAGGTTCTCATCATAGTGGGTAAATTTTATGACTTTTCAATACAACATATATTATAAGGACATTATCACATAAAAATATTATACAAAAGAATAATCATGATGTGATGAGAAAACTTCTTTAATAAGAAAAACATGTATTCAAGTACTAAGAAATTCAGTTCTAGGTCACCAAATCCAGCATCTCAAGCATTCCACTCAGAACAACATTTGATATCAAAACAACTTATTTTATGCTCTTTATTTTTAATTTTTTTTTCTATTCTTAATTTTATTTTGAACTTAATCAAGTCCTAAGGGAAAGATACTAACTTATACGTATTTAGTATTTAGTTATTATGGATGCTATACCTAAAGGAAATACTACTAACTTACCTCCCTTATTTAATGAAACAAACTAGGATCAATATAAAATAAAAATGAAAATATATTTGGAGATCATGGGTTTAGATATCTGGGGTGCAATTGAGGAAAAATATGAAAAATAAAAAATGCCTAGAAAATATTGGAATGATGAAACTAAAGCTATGTATGGTTGTAATTTCAAATATATGAATACTTTATTTTATACATTAGGTGAAGATGAATTTAACCATATTTTAGCATGTGTAATTGATTTTTAAATATGGGATAAATTATCTATTTCTCATGAAGGAACATCTAACATTTAATAAATGATTTTAAATACATATATTATGAAATATTATTATTTTAAGATGAAACCTGATAAAATGATATCTAAAATTTATTGAATATTAAATAAGATCATCATTACTATGATTTCACTAAGATAACTTATGGATGAAAAAAATAAGGTGCTAATAATTATAAGATGTTTACTTGATAAATGGAGAAGCAAAAATCTTTCCACCTGAGAGTCATGTGACATTAGTAAGCTGTAAATCAAGGAACTAATTTGAAAATTGATGATGTATGAAGAATAAATAAAATGCGATAATAAAGATACTGAACCAATGAAGAAAAATTTAGCATTCAGTACATTTGAGTCCAAGTCAAATGAAATAATTAAGTATGATCCAAGTGGCATTGGATAAGATTCTAAGATCAGAAAGTAGATGGATTGTCTTTCTAGGAGATTTAAAAAGTTCTATAAAAAGAATAATTTTTTCATAAAGACAAGATTCAAAGGAAAGTATAAAAAAAGGGAAACAGGAAAAAAGGAAACATATCCAGTGAAATTATATGATATGAATGTAATAGAAAATGAAACATCAAGGTTAATTTCCCTAATATATGGTATAAAAAGAAATATGATGATAGAGAAAAGAAACCCAAGAAAATGATGAAGGAAACCTAGATTGATTTAGAGGAAATTTCAAGTGATTCATATTGTTTGAGGGATTATGTAAATGAAAAAACTAGTATATGTTTTATGGATACTAAATATGAGGTAACAAATACTAATCCTACTCATTCTATTAATGATTTTCATAATGAATCTGAAATTAAAAGTGAAAAATTTTAAGAGTAATATTTTATTATTGAACAAAAAGTGAATGAAATTAAAGATAAATATAAAAAATATAATGAAATACATGCTCCATGTGTCATTGATAAAAGTTATTTTTCTATTGAAAACGATAAAAATGAAAAACTATTAAAAGAGAACATGTTTTAAAATTGGAAAATGGATAATTGAAAAGGAATTAGGAAAATTTACTAATGGAATAGATACCTTGAATATGATATTAGGAAGTCAAAAACCACATAAATCTGAAATTGTTATTGGATATCAATATAAAAAACAAAGGGATCCATACAAAAATTACTCTGTTCCTAGTTCCAAAAAATAAGACCTTAATTTACAAGGCTAAAGTAACTTCTAGTTATAGAAATAATTATTATTCTTTTTGACCAAATAAGTCCTTATTATCAAAATATATAAATTTATCTATAAATAAGACTCTAAAAAGAATTTGGATTCCAAAATATTTATTTTATAACTTCTATGGACCTAAGAAATCTTGGGTACCAAAATCATTTCTTGGTTGAATATGTAGGAAAAATGCTAGAATATATATAGTAAAATTTTATGGTATTTTTATATTAGATGTTTTGAACATATTTCTAGATACTACTCATGTTTTAATAATTTGGTAAAAGTAGATAGAGTACATGTTAATTTTGGTGATAATGTAAAAGGATAAATAATTGGCCTTGGTCAAATTGATAATTTTGAAAATGTTCTTATTTCTAAAGTTTTATGTGTTTAAAGTTTGAAATATAATATTCTTATCATTTATCAGTTGTGTGATGATTGTTACCATGTTAAATTTGAAAATAATTCATGTAAGATTTAGGATTCCCAACATGTTTTAGTTTGTACAGTTCTGAGAAATGATATTGTTTATACTGTTAATTTAGGTTTTTTATTTTCTCTAAATGTTTCCTTCTTAAGTGATTTTCAAAGAGAATATTAGTTGTGTTATAGAAGAATATCCCAATATAATATATAATCACTTAAGAATATATATAGAAAAGCATTAGTCAAGGATATACCTAAACTTGAATTACAAAATGATAAAGTGAACAATCCCCGTCAAAAGGGAAAACAACACAAAATTTATTTCAATCCAAAGAAAGAGGTGTCTACCTATCAACTCTTAGAGTTGGTTCAAATGGATTTATTTGGACCTTCTAGAGTTTCTAGTATATGTGTTAATAGATATTATTATGTAATTATTTATGATTATTCAAGATTAAAATGTCTTTTTTTTCTAAACTCACAAAAGTGAACCTTTATCTTATTTTTCTAAGTATGCTAAATTTATAGAGAACCTTAGTGTATTTACCAATCCAACCCTGAGAAGTGATCATTGTTAGGAATTTTTGGAATCGAGACTTTATGTTCAAAATATGTATATAATCACAATTTCTTTTCCCACAAAATCCTAAAAAAATGGGGTTATTGAAAGGAGAAACATAACTCTACAAAAAATTACTAAGACCGCATTTAGTGAATATAATTTACCTATTTATTTGTGAGAAGACTCTATGAATAGAACTTGTTATATAATTAATATGGTTCTAATAAAACTTATTTTTTAAAAAATCCCTATAAATTATGAAATAATATAAAACCCAAGGTTAATTAATTCAATATTTTTGGTTGTAATGTCTTTATTATCAATAAAAAAGAGAGACTCAAAATTTTTTCACCAAAGTGTGTTGAATGAACTTTTCTAGGTCATTAAACCTCTATAAAACAATATGGACTCATTAATAAAATAACCAAGATTATGGAAGAATCTATTCATGTCACTTTGATGAGACAAATCTACATGAACCTAAAATTTCCTTAGAATACCATGAGGATGATATATAAAATTTTAATATCAATAATACCCTTAAGACATATGGCCATGTTATTGATTTACCTAAAAAATATCTCAATAGATACCAAAATAACCAATATGACCTTGAAGAATATTTGGAAGAAACTTCAATTCCTAGAACTATTAGGATCCATATGTACCGTCCATTTGATGTTTTAGTAGGTGATCTGGACAAAGGCACTCACACTTAAGCCTCTCTTAAAAAAAGTGTTGAACATCAATCTTTATTTTCTCTGCTAGAACCTAAGAACAATAATGAGGTAATTAATGATGTACACTGGGTAATAGCTAAGCAAGAAGAATATAATTAATTAAAAAAATTTAATGTATGATAATTAGTTGAGAGACTCAAAGAATTCATAACTATTGGAACTAAATTGGTGCATATAAACAAAGTTGATGAATCTAAAATAATAGTTATAAATGATTCTAGATTGGCCGCACAAGGGTAGAATCATGAATAAGGTATTGATTATGAAGATACCTTCACACCCGTAGCTAGACTCAAATCCATTATAATACTACTAGAATATGAAACAAATCTAAATTTTAAACTATATAAAATTGATGTCAAGATTTCATTCTTAAATTTTCATATTATTAAGGATGTTTTTATTGAATAACCCTTGACTTTTCAAATCCCCATTTACCAAATATTTTTTTTAAACTTTCAAAATCCATTTATGGTTAAAATAGGATCTTAGATATTGATATGACAGGCTCAAAATTTTCTTAATTTTAAATGGATTTTCAAAATTTATAGTTGATCATACACTATTTATAAAATTAACTTCAAAAAATGTTTTAGTTAAACAAATATATATTTATGATATGGTTTTTGGTTCATCTAAAAACTAATTATATATTGAATTTTCTAAACTTATGAAAAATGAATCTGAAATGAGTTTAATGGTTAAGTTAAAATTATATCTAGGTTTTTAAATTTTTCAAAAAAAAAATATGTAACTGCTTATATAAAATTAAATACACAAGAGATCATTTAAAATGTTTTGTTTTGGATAATAATAAAGGTAGTGACATGTCAATGAGAACTTCCTATAAATTATATTTGTATTAAATTGGGAAACTAGTTGACCAAAATTTTTATAGAGGTATGATTGGTAGTTTACTATACTTAAATTCTAGTTGACTCGATATTATATTTACTATGTGTATGTGTGAACACTTTCAAGAAAACCATAGGGAATAAAATTTTAATTTTGTTAAAAGAATTTTGAAATAAATTAAAAAACAACCAATTGTGTATTATTTTACTCTAGAGGACATGAATTTAAATTATTTAGTTATTATGTTGCTGATTTTGGTGGATATAAATTATATAGAAAAAACACCATTATAGCATGTCACTTTTTGGGAAATTCTATTATATATTTGTGTAATAAAAAGAATAATTTTGTTTTATTATCTACTATGAAGATAAATACATAGCCATAGGTAGTTTCTTTGCACAATTTATATATATGAAACACATATTACAGGACTATGGATATCAATTATGACATGTCCTTATAAAATGATAAAATTAAAATGCTATTAATATCTTTAAGAATCACATGTATCACTCTAGGACACAACATATTGATACAAGGCATCACTTTTTGAGTGATCATTTTCAAAAATGGGACATCACTCTTGAGTTCATTATAACTAGAAAACAACTAACTAATGTTTTAATGAAGACTTTTCATATTGTTAGAGTAATTTATATTTGATATGAGTTAGGTATGATGCACATGAGCCTCAGCCCAGTTGGTGAGGTATCCTTAAGTGAATCCACAAGACCCAGGTTCAAAACCAGGTAAAGGTATATTTTCGGGATACTGTAGCAGAGACTATAGCAGTACTATAGCAGCACTGTACACTGTGCGGGTACTGTAGTAGAACTGTACACTGTACAGGTACTGTACTAGAACTATACACTATACAGGTACTGTAGGTAAATTTTACATTGTGTGGGTACTATAATGGGCACTGTAGCAGTTACTATAGCAAGTATTATTCGGTACTATAGTAGCTAGAACTATTCACCTTGGGCCACCGGTTTTGTCTTGGAGTCCTTAAGGCTTTTAGGCCACCCAAGCCTTTGGGTCAGTAGGGATTTTAGGCCACCTTTAAGGCCTCCGGGCTACCTAAAGGCCTTCGGGCCACATGCAGTTTCCCTAGACACACTATAAAAAAAGGACCAGCCCCAGAAGAGGATTCAGAGTAGGTGCACTCACCAGAGTAGAACCAAATGGATTTTTCAGAATGAGAGGGTATGACTATGCCATTGGGACCATCCTGTGCTTACATGGGAAGCCTAGATAAATGGCCATGTGAAGGTGGAGAGCTAATATTATGATGCAGATACTGGGGAGGGGGCAGTTCCTTGTAGATAGTCTGGTTGAATTCCCTAAGACCTTCAGGTCATGTAATCTTCTAAGCCTACGGGCCATGTAATATCTGAGCCTACGGGCCTTGTAAGGGTTCCCCTTCATCCCTTGAAAGGGGGGTTATCAAAAATCAATAAAAATGAAGGCCTTCGGGCCATTCGGGCGGAGGGGGGGGGGGTGGTTAGGTATGATAAATTTGTATTAATTTTCATTTCATGCTTTATGATTAATCTGATAGTAATTCAATCTAGAAGGTCACAAGTGACCATAAGGATTAAGTGGTCATAAGGCTGGTTATATGGAAGATCAATCCCAAAATGACTATATACCTTAAATTTACCCAATTTTCTATATTATTTTTATTCTATACCAATTTATTTTTTCCCATGATTTAATGTTTCATGCACTAAATGATCTAAAATTACCCGAATTAGAATTAGTTTCTATTTAAGTCTTGAACACTTATGAACCTAAAACCACTCATTTTCCAAATCATTACTTTCAAATCATAGTCCTCTCAAACCTCTGTGGAAATAGTGCACATGAAGTGGCCATTGGATTTCAATCATGCTAATGCTTAAACTTCTTTTAAGAAAACAAAATCAAGATCTAGTGTTTTTATTGAGTTGCACAACTCACATTTCTTGAATCATTTGGTGATTCCATAAAAATATTTCAATTCTGAGTGGTTGAAATTGATAAAATTTTTAGTTTGGAAAGTGATTCAATAGCAGGGATAGAAAAATTGGTTAAACATAATGGAAGACCATTCTACCCAAGGTTAGTGAAAGAGTTCCATCTGAATGCTGAGTTTGAAGCTGAAAAGATAAAGGATTATATTCAAATAAGTGTGAATGGAAAATAATGAGAAATATGTCTATAGGCCCCTTATAAAGGCGTATTCAAATATTTTTAAAGATTCTATCCTATTGGTTATGCGAGGATTGAGATAAAGAAAGATATGAAAGAGATTATTGGAAATAAGAATAAATGGAGGATAATTTCTATGGAGTTGGATGGGGAATATAGGTTATTGATCAAGTTTATACAACACCTGATATGCCCCCAAAAAGAATATTTTATTATCTTGAGGTATCAAGATTTATTTTTCCCATATAATGAAAAATGGAGTGAATATCAACTTTCATATTTTCTTAATGAGGAATATGGAAGAGATTTGAAATCCCTATTCCATGTTTAATTAACTTACATACCCTAATTCCATCTCATAATTATTTTGGTTCAAAGGGATTTTTCCTCATGGATATGATTTATCTATATCTTTAAGTGGGATGTGTTCAAAACAAACTATTTTTAAGAGGATGAGAGTTAACTAAAATCCATAGAGAAAGTCAGGAGTGATTGATAGTGAGAATCTATATGTGGATTTCAATCCTATTAAACATCCCTTGAGGCCTAAAGATAAATATGATCCTAGTTTGGAACTATATGAAGTGGTGGAATATTATTCTGAGGAAGAATTGGCTATGGAAAGGTATGTAGATGTAAATGTTTATGAATAAGTAGTGGTTTATTCTAGTGATGAAGATGTGGAAATTGTTGATTTGAATGAAGAATCTATGAGAGATTATGAGGAAGGAAGGAGTTATAATCCTAATATAGTATAATTTTCTCCATCTTCACCTATGAAAAGAACTAAAGCTAAAAATGTTTCTTATGGATCTGTTAGGACACATGAGTCTCTACTTTTAAGATAATAAAAGGTTGATTCTAATAATGAAGATACTGAACCTTATATGTCAAACCCTAAAGAAACAATAGTTTTTAATTCAAATAATGATGACTTTAGTGAGGATACTATTACGATAGTTAATGAATGAGACTCTAGTTAAGAATAAGGGAATCCACCAGTAGAAGTGAAAAGGGGAACCTGTATCCGATACTCCACTGTCTGAGGGGGATAAATCTCTTGGATCATCTTTTTTGGGTACAAATTACCTAATTTTTTTTATAAAAGTAAAGATAATAGTGATGGAGGTAGACCACCTAATCATAATTCATAATGGAACTGACATCTCTATTTCTCCTAAAGTTTCCAAATATACTGAAGTTATTGAAGGTTCCTTAGTGGATTTGATTGATCTAGAGAATAAGATTGATATACTTTCTCTCAAAATTTCCATTTTTATAGAAAATACTTTATATTTAACTAAAGAATATGTATTGGATGATATGTTTGGGATAAATACCATGAAGTATGCTGAACCTGGAGAATCATAACCAGTTGGTTATTTTTAGAAAGAAGATGTTATGAACTTTGAGGCTAGACCAATGTTTGATTCTTCAACATAGATATATATATTACTTATTAGATAAAGATAGAATGTCTATTATCTAGTCACCTCCTAAAAGGGTAGTTCTATTTACTCATGACAAATATTCTTTATCACCTCCTACTTATACTTCTTCCTATATTACCACATATGACTTGAATGATTTTAAAGTTGACTTATTAGGATTGTTGGAACATTTATTTTTGGATTTTGGAACTAGATTTGAGTCTTTTAAAGAGGAAGGATTTTCCATGGCCATTTATTCTATCATAAAACACTTTAAACAAAAATATTTTAGTAGGATTGATCATATAGAAAAATAAATTTAGATAATAAATAAGCATTTTGGAGTTATATATATAGGTTTTAAGGATGTAAAGCTATATCAAGATCAAAGGGAGATTAATTTTTTTGATCAAGATTCTTCTTCTTGTGAACTACCTCTTATTTCATATTCCTACCCTTATACTATATATTATTCTATATTTTTTTGATGAGAATATAATCAAATATATTGTGAAAGAAGAGATGAAAGTTGTTTTAGATGGGTTTTCATGCACCAGAGAGATGGTGTTTTATCAGTTTCAAATTCAATCATATTAGACTCTTGAATTATCTATATTATATTTAATGAGAGATGGAAAGGATAGAGAGACTATCAAGAAGGATATAAAGTATTACCTGAGTAGGATATTTATATATAATGAATTAAAGCCACTTTTTAGGTATTTGTTTAGGGAAATAAAGATTCCTCTAATCACCCGTACTTTCAAGATTTAGGTAGATCTATTCAATGTGTTAGAACCTCTCTTGGATATCTTTATAAAGGATAAATAATTTTTTAGAGATTATAGAGTAAAGATATGAAGATTTAAAGGAATTCACTTAGTTTGTGGAGTCATTATTTTATAGTTTTTATACTACTTTAGTAGTTCTTATAACAATTCCTATACCTTTATTTTCTCCAATCTCTACCTCTTTCATTCCCACCTCAAAATCTATATTTGTACAACCTTTTGGATTCACACCTGCTCAGGTTATGCATTATCTTAGAAAAGTTTCTTATGGTATTATATTTGTAAAACCCTTTTCTTATTCAAATTCCATACCCACATCTTTTAAATATAATGAAAAGAAACTAGTTAATCCCCAAGTCCTTAAACAAGATGACCCTATTTTGATTTAGATTCTTGACAGGGTCTTTTTATTTTGAATATAAACTTTTTTGAATAAATATATTCTCAATCCGTGTCTTATATATATATTTTAATGTTCTTATCTATTATTTATTTCTACTTCAAACAATTCTGTTCACAGTATTCTCAATTTCCTTCAATAATTGTTTTGAATTTTTTGATAATTCCAAATGGGGAGACAAATAATGTGGTAGTAAATATTGATTCTTTGGATATTACTAGTTAAATTGTTATCTTAAACTTAAAAGGAAATTGTTTTAACTTTTATGTAAAGTTTTTTTAATTTAAATATTTATCCTGAAATGATCTATAATCATCAAAAAGTGGGAGATTATTATAAGAGTCCAAAAATTCCTTATTTTAATGATATAAAATAATGGTTATTACAATTCTAATGATTTCTATGTTATATTTTAGTAATATGTTTTTGGAATTTTTTTTCTAATTAGTGGATTGACTGTGAATTGCAATGGATTGACCGCACATTATAAGACTCACATAAGGGAAACTACATAAAATTCATCCAAAGTCATAAGACTCACATAAGGGTTATCACATAAGGGAACCTCTATAGTTTTCACAACCTACATAAGGGTAATCCCATGGATTCTAAGTGAACATAGACTATCGACCAAATTTTTAGGAACAAGATGATGAAAATGTGTTTTATTTTCAAGTGTTTTATTTTGTTGTCAATAAAGTTTTATGAAGAAAGGAAATCACCTCACCTTGTATCATGAATTTTTTTTTGTTGTGTATTAATTTCGAAAGAACCAGACTCATGTTTTTAAAAAAATCGGAGTCACTATGAAAGTCCATTATCATGAGAAAAATCTATTTGGAAGAAATGGTTTTGATTGGAATCGAATTGGGTCTGGAATGAAAGTGAAAATATCTTTCTAGAATTAAATGTTCATTAGATTCACTTTAAATTAGGTATGGAAAAAGTGTTTGTTTTGATGAAGAATCAGAGTCTCTATGACTACGATAAATTCAATGATATGATGCTTTTCTGATTTTTATTTCCTAAAAATCATAATTTGATTAGAGAACTTGTGATACAAGTTTTTTGGAAGAAAGAGAGAATATGAGGTGATGTCAATTGTTTTTAAAATGATCAGATCCGGGTGGAATAAGAGTAAGAGATGGTGCTGATTTACTGTAGCATCTGATCATCCATAAGAAGAATAATAAAATTCTCATACCCAGGATGATTGTACTCAAGCTTAGGAGGAAAATGATCGTACCCAGAAAAGATTGTATTCAAAAATGATTGTACCTGGGCTAATCATACTTAGAAAGATCATACTCTACAAAATCGTACTCAGGATGAGTTGAATGGTTGATTCATTTATTGAAGGAAGAGATAGATAAACTGTGATTTATTTTAATATATATTTTTCAATTGGGTCAAGATAATAGGAGAAGAAGATGTATTGTATCTCAACTGTGTCAAGAGAAAAAGTGATGAAACTAAGGAAATTATATGTATCTTAATTGGGTCAAGAGCCTCTGTATCAGAGTTGAATTTCTTTATATTTCTAACTGGGTCAAGAGAAGAAGTGAAAAAGTAAAAGTGGTTTGAGAGTAGAGTTTTCTAGATGTGAAATCAAGGGGGATATAAACATTCAAATGAATAATTGTATTCATCATTTATATGTGATATCCATTTCTTCATACACTTATATTCAATTGATACATATCTTTGTTTTATGAAGAAACCAGTTTCAAAAAATCAAACTCATGAATTAAAATCAGACTGGAAATTTAAATGAGATTATGAAAAAGAATTGAAGTTTGTAGAAGAATTGAGAAGATTTAATAAGATTTGATGAAGTCACAATGCACCCCAGATTTTAAGAGAAATTGATATTTGGATGAATTTGTGTGAGCAGGAAAAATTTTGGGATTCTCGCCCAAATATCTCGAGGGTTACCTATAAAAGGGGAAGTACTTTGTACTTTTTGACTGTTGGTACTATTCACCATAGTAGAGAGAGAATATTTGAGTTTTTAGTGAGAGAAAGAAGATACCATATTGATCTTTGTTAAAGACATTCCGATGGGAAGAAGACATATGAGAAGAGATAAAATCACAACATTGTATTCTGCTGATAATTGAACTCAGTGATTATCATATTCATTTGATTACCATTTTCAGCTTGTAAATTGTATTCAAATGATCACCATATTGGGTTGGATTAATCAGCTTCGTGATTTCCATATGAAGGTTCTTATACTGAGGAAGAATTGTACCGAGTTTATCGGGCTCAGGAATTGAAGTGGCGTTGATTCATATCTACCGTATTCTATCAAATAAAACCATACTGGGAAGAATTGTATTGGGAGAATCTTACTTGGAGGAATCAGACTCGGAAAATCTGACTGAGTTTTATTTTACAAAGTCCAGGAAGTTCTTACTATCTTCTAGGTAAGAAAGTGAAGAATTTTCTTTCAATTGAATAAATTTGTGGAACTGAAAAGAAGCACAGGTAACATTAGATGTTACAAAAACATTGTATTACCCTATTTGTGCTAAGAGGGTGCACACTCACTATTGTAATTGTTTACATAGTGCTACACAAGTGTAAGGGTATATCCTACTCATTGTAATCTAGGTATTTTTTTCTAGTGTATTGTGTGGCATTGGATCACTTCTATACTATACCAAGGATGTATCTATTCTTATTGAATAATGAACCTTGTAAATACCCATGTTCCTATGGATGTGTGTTTGGATTGTTTTTTAGTAGGGAATAGAATCTTTAACAGGAGGAGAAGGTTGTTTCAATTGTAAAGAAACATAAAAGAAAAAGTATCACTTATTCACCCTCCCCCTCTCAATGATACAATCATCCTAACTGGAAAATTTCAACTAGTATCAGAGGGTAGGTACCCTTCGCTTATTATTTGCTGATGTATAATTTGAATTATGTGAACAAGAAAGGTATTTTGGTATTATATGGAAATAATTATCATATCTAGAAGGATAAAATGTTTCTCTATCTTATGTCCATAAGTTATGATGTTCTTGAAGCTGAAAAAGTTATATTTTCTACCATTGATGATAAATATCCACTTACATCTATTGATAAGAAGAATACAGAGAATGATGGAAGAGATAATAATGATATATAATCATCACTTTCTAAAAGTGAGTTTTTAAGAGTTAAAGGTTTTTCCACAACCAAAGGTATATGGGATAAACTAAAAAACATATATAAAGGAAATACAAAAGTGAATAAGGAAAAGTTACAAATTTGGAGACTAAAATATGAATATTTGAAGATGGTTGAGCATGAATTTACTGGGGAATTCTTTACCATGGTAAATGAAATTGTGAGTACTATCGGATTTCTAGGTTAAAAGATGGATGACTCTACAGTTGTTGAAAATATTTTGAGAATCCTTCCCGACAAGTTTGATGCAAAAGTTTTTTCATTGGAAGATAGAGGTCCTGAAACATTATCTCTTGATGATTTTCATAGCGCTCTTATTACTTATGAAATGAGAAGGGATAAATATATAAAAAGATGACCCCTCACTCTCCAGGTTCTCCACTCTCTCCCTCCACTCCTTCGCTCTCTCCCTCCTCTAGGGTTTCGAGAGTCTTCTGACGACACTATTTTTTCCCTCCTCATCCTGCCTCTTCAACCTTTATTGTCTTCAGTTTCCTTCCCAATATTTTCTCAATAGCGGCTCTTTAGGGATTTCCCCCATCTTTGGATCGATGAAAATTCATCTCTCAGCAGGTTGGTGATCTCTCTCCTACCTTTTCCTTTATTGGATTCCTCATGAATCCCCTCTTTTCTATTTCTTCCTAACTTCGCTTTTTCTTCCTCAGTTTCATGGTTGGTCCACTCTAATGAAGGTTTTATGACTTTTCCTTGTCTGCAACTCCTCGCTCTGACCTCAAGTTCCTCCACTCCTCTCCAGGTCGGTTCGGGAGAGTTGGATTCTTGAGGTTTTGGGCTTAGCGGCTCGGTGGTCATGAATCTTCAAGGCATCTTCATCTCTTTTCTATTGGGTTCCAACCTCGATCAACCCTTCCACTTTCTTGATTTTGGATTTTTCTTTCGATCCTCATTGTTCTTCCTCGACCACTTCAACCTTTCTCTGACCTAGTGTTCCATCACTCCTCTCTAGGTCATATTTGGAGTGATGGACACACAGGGGTTTTGGGCCATGTGGTTCGATGACTATGGAGATTTCCTCACGATTTTCATTTATGACCTTCTTCTAGTTTTCTCCTATGATTTATTTGATGATCCTTTGATTTTCAGTTGGTTTTGTGTGTTTTTTGCATTTCATGGTTGGTGTTGGCCGAAGATAAGGGTTTTTTGATAGCGGTTTTGGAGGTTCTTCTTGTCCTGTGGTGTTCGATGGGGTGTTCTTTTTTTTTACTTTTGATTTCAATAGTGATTTAGTGAGGATGATGATGGACTCTGGTGGATTTCCTTGTAGGTGATGTTAGATGAAGGGTGAAGACATTTGATGGGGTGTTTTTTCGATGTCAATAGTTATTTAGTGATGATGATGGACTCCGATGGCCTTCCTCGGCGATGATGGTAGACAAAGGGTGAAGATGACCGAGGTGTGGATGGTTCATCTTTCTCTAAAGGCAATGATGATTATGGTGATTGTTATGTATGGAATCTATGTGAATGATGGTGTTGTGTTTGGAAGAGAATACAATGATGTTGATCATGGGATTCGTGGGATATTTTGAATTTTGAATTTTATTCATGACTGGTGTTATCATAGGGTTCAGCTTGTGTCAGGGTGTGTATTGTGAGGTGGTTCATGGTTCGATGCGGTGATGATGGTCTGTGCTCATATTTTGAAATGGTTTTAATTTTTTAATTTTAATTTTGAAATCAGGCATGGAAGTTTTTTGCAAGGTTCACACCTTTCCTTAAAGTGGATCTTTCAATAAAATAAAAAATTATCGATGGTATGAAAATAAAAACAAAGGTTGATAGAGAAATTTATTTCAAGATTGCAAAGAGAGAAAATTCAAGGAAGATTTTTATTGAAGATGAAGCTGGCGAATATGATTCTAAATATGAGGTATGTAAAAAAATTGACAATATTTTATCCTTTTTTTCTAAAAATGTGAAAAGAGGTGTTGGGAAATACAAAAGAAAACTTCCCTTGTAATGTTTTGAATGTGGATCCATTGGTCACTTTGTGGCTAATTTTCCTCAATGAAAGAAAAAATATAATAGTGTTAAAGAAAAAATAAATCCAAGAAGATCATGGAAGAAATAGGGAGACAAAGAAAAATCAAAATCCATAGGGAAAGAAAGAAAGTTCTTCAAATCCAAAAGAATAGGTTTTTTGTCTAAAGATGACGAAGAAGAAGAAGGAAGTGATGTTGAGTCTAAAAAATCAGTTGAGTATGGTATTGAGAATAATTTTATTGCAATAGTGAATGATGAAGAATTCAGAATCTGTAGTTTTTAAGAAGAAACTCAACTTGAAATGAATTTTAAAGAAGAGTTGAAAGAATGTATGAGAGAGATCAGAAGAATTTAAAAGAAAAAGAAAAAGTTGAAAGATGAATGCTATCCAAAAATCAATCAAGAATTTTTTACTGATTATAATGTTAAGTAGGTAAAATAGATTTATGATTTAAAGAAATATATTGAAGAATAAAAGAATCATAATGAGCATATGGAGGTAAAGCTGAAAGCAAAAGAATAAGATTTGGAACTTTTTCAACAAAAAGACTTAAAAGATGAATTGAGAAATAGAAGTTTCCAAAACTCTATCACTGAAGTTGGTGAATGTTCTTGAAATGAGAAACTGGATAAGGTTAAAAAAATCACCTTCAAAGGGTGATAAGAAAGATGGAGTTATTTCTGTATTGAAGAATTCTAGGAAAGTTATGTATGGTCAACACCAACAAAATCGAGAATTCATAAGTTACAAAATATCCTAAGTCTAAAAATGTTTTATCTGGATATGGAAATGTTTCAAAAACTTCCAATTCTGTTAAGGATAAAAATAATAAGAATAATCCAATTGATAACAGAAAGGATGATGGGTTAGAAAATAAAGACAAGATAGTTGCTGAGAAATGTTGTAAGAACCCGGATCTTCGTTTCAGGTATGTTTTTCATTTTCTGGTCGTTTTTGAGGAAAATAGGAAAATCTTGAAATTTTCTAAGTACACACCATGTACTTTATAAGTACACACCGTGTACTTTGATCCCGCACGAGGCCGTGTGCTGGCCGTGTCTGGGCCACACACACGGTGTGTAGGGGTGATTTGGAGGCCGCTTAATGCAGCGTATGGAAAAGGCGAGTACACGCCGTGTACTAAAGAAGTACACGCCATGTACTTTTTTTTATTTCATTAAATGGATCAGGGTCGTGTCTAATCCCTATTTCCATCTTATTCTTCACCTAATTATGTCCAGAGTGTCCGGGGAGGCTTAATCTTCTCCGATCCACTGATCCGTCACCAGTTATCCGAATCGAACGCCGTCGGTTGCAATAGAATCGCAGCGGTGAGTTCTTGGTTCTTCCTTGGCCATGTTTCCTGATTCTTTCTCTTATGAGAGTTATCTAAGGTTGAATGTTTTAGAAGTTTTTGCAGATCTTCTCTATTCTAGGCCGATTCATAGGCTGAGGTTCAAGTATATCAATATCCTAGGATCGAGGTAGGTGTTTTGTTGCCCTACGTTGAATGTCTTTGAGTTTTTGTGCAAAAAGTGTCGGATTCCCATGTATCGGGTATCTGGGTTAGGGTTTTGAACCTATATTATTGTCCGCCTTATATTTCTTATATGCTCGAGGTTATTAGATGATTAATGATTGCTTGTTATCATGTTTTAGGATCACCCCATGGGTGTTTCCCTTGTTTTGGATGTTTACCGCCGTTTAGATTAGGTTGCCTGTGAGGCATACCTTGTTGCATTGATTTCCTGCCTTGAGATATTTTATTGCATGTATTTCCTGCTGTTTATATGCTTTTGATGCATTGTAGCTATTATCCAAGTAGTTTTTGAACTTACTTAGGGATACTGACAGTCGATTATGCACGACTAGACTGCTCAGAGCTGTGTGAACCTGGTGCAGTAGACTAAAGAGGGAATTGACTATTAAGGGATTCCCTAGAGAGTCTGTTATAAATTAGTATTGTTCAAAGGAACTATAAGAATTGGACTTTGTGCTTCCTCAGAGTGTCCTTAGTTACGTATCAAGACCACATAGGAATTGACAGTGAGTGCTTCCCAAAGTGTCCGTGCCTTTGTATGATTACTTGACTATAGGGGTCTGCCAGTATGAGCCACCCAGAGTGTTAGTGTGAATATGGTTTGGTTGGTTGTGACAAGTCCACCAAGACAAAGAACAAGCTTGTGTTTTGTACTGATTTTTGTTTAGGTAGTCTGCTGAGATACCTGTTGTGTTACTTGCTATGCTTTGTAAATATAGAGCTATTTCTAGATTCCTTGTGTGGTAATTAAATGACTGAATTAAATTAATAAATAAATGTGAATGGAGATTTGTAGGATTGTTTACTTAGTGCACTCCTGTTTCTCTGCTGCATTTATTTAATTTACTTTTTCCAAATTGCTCAGTGATAATAGGGTACATATCTTGTGGTGATTGCCTACTGGGATTAGTCTCACACCCTGTTTGGGTCCTTCTTTTCGGCCCAAACAGGTTATATGGTTGCAAGTGTGGATAGGGATTGTGGCCCTTCTACTTCAGGTATATGATTGCTGGTTGGAGCTGGAGATCATAGGATCGAGCCTAGGCTTGCGATGCTGCTAGAGTTGCTGTTTACTTTTAATACCTTGTTCTTAGTTGTATTTCAGCACGTTGTTGTGTTTGCTGATTTCCTTAGATACTTGTATCTGCTACATCATTTTCATCATTTTTATATTATACATTGATTCTTCTGTTTAGTTTCAGTTATTGTATGTTGTTTACTGCTTCCGATATTGACTATTATTTCCTTTTCCTTGCATACCTTACCAAATGAGGGCATAGTTTACCCAATGAATCACCAAGGACCTCACTGCTAGTTGGATGCCTCTGGAGTTTGGGGAAACGCGCTTGAGGTCATGTGGTAAACCGGGTATGGGGCACCAGTTGAGTGGCTCCGGATCCAGGTCGTTACAAATGTATTCACAATTCCGGGCAGTATGGAAGTTTTAAAGTATAATATTTATTTTATAGATATTACTGGTGTTTTGGTGGATTCATAAATATGGAAAATATGTGTTGGTTTAACCAAAAACATTACTATTATTCCACAGGTTATGAAATGAAAACATTGAGGGGGAGAAAATTCCCTTAAAATAAGAAGAATGAGAAAGTTACTATGAAGAAATATGAAAAGAGTAGGATGGAGATTGAAAATAGGTCCCAACCCCTAGAAACTATTTATGAAATATTTTAACAAAATGGAAACCTTGAAAAAGGATGTATTTTTTTTGTTACTAGCATAATAAAAGACTCTTAACAATACTTACAATCCATAAGTTAAGAAAGAAAAAAAAAGAGAAAAATCTCTTGTTGTTGAAACTGCATTGAAAGCTTCAAAGGGAGAATGACCTTGGATACTTGACAATGAGTGTTATTCTCACATGATAGGAGACTTGAAATTGTTGAATAATACGAAATATTTTAAAGAAGGCATGGTGACATTTGGAAATGATGAATCCCTAAAAATCAAAGGTGTTGGATCAACTATCATTGGTAAAGAAAAGATGAAATCCAGGAAAACATTGTATGCTGATGGGATAAGACACAACTTTCTAAGTATTTCACAATTTTTTGATAAAGGTAACAAAGTAATATTTATAAAATATATATTTTTTTGAAAAGTGAATAAGATAGGAAGATTATTATAAGAGGCCAACATACAAAAGGAAATTTGTTTCAGATTAGTGAAGTAAAAAACTCTTGTTACATGAGTATGGTGGAAGAGAATCGGTTGTGGAATAAAAGGCTTGGACACATGTGTTAGAGAAACACGATTAAGTTATCTAAAAGAGATAGTATTCAAGACATTCTTGATCTTCCAAGAAGAATATATTTATGTTTCACTATCTCCCAAAAAAGAAATATTACAAATAATGTGCATAAGAAAGTTGAATTTTTTTCAAAACAACCCCTAGAGATGATATATTCTAATATATGTGGGCCAATGAGAAAATAATAAAAAATAGAGATAAGTACTTCATTACTTTCATTTATTATTTTACTCGCATTACTTGTGTAATGTATATAAAATATAAATTAGATTCTTTGAAATGTTTAAAAGTTTCAGAAGAAAAATAGAAAAAGAATGTGAGTATTCAATGAAGAAGTTGCAAATAGATAATGGTGGTGAATATAAAAGTGAATAGTTTAAAGATTATCTCGAGAATCATGGAATTAAGCATGATTATAGTTCCCCATACACTCCCAAAAAATGAGGTTGCTGAAGGAAAGAATAGAAGTTTGGTGGAAATGGGAAGAACCATGTTATTTGAACATGACCTCTCTCATTACTTTTAGAGGAGATCCATGAGTAATACTACTTATATTCAGAACCATTTTTTATATAGGCCTAAATTAGGTATAACTCTATATGAATGGTTTTATTGAAAAAATCCAAGTTTAAAGAACTTTATAATTTTTGTGAGTCCATGTGTTATAAAAAGGAAAGGTGGAAACTATGGTAAGTTTGAGCATAAAGGTGAAGATGGAATCTTTCTTGGTTATGATCAGGAAGTAATAGGATAAAAATGATTCAATAAATAAATAATAATTATTGTTGATTCAGTCTATGTGAAAGTTATTGATGGATCTGAGAAAGAGAAACATGCTCAGGCAAACAAGGTAGTTAAGAAAACTAAAGAAAACAATTCTGATAAGGATACAAAAAATTATAATACTTATCAAGAAGAATAAATAGATTCAACAATTTCCAATGATGATAAAGACTCTTGAAAATATCCTCAAAGGATGAGGGAATAAGTATAATATTATAATATAATTGGTGATCAACATCAAAAGGTTCAAACCAGAAGAACAAAAAATGCTATCACACATACTTATCTATATTCAAAAGTGGAATTGAATTATGTGAAAGACGATTTTGAGCATCCAGAATGGGTTCAATCCATAAATAAAGAATTTTATTATATTGAAAAGAACAACACATGGGAAATCATACCTAATATAGAAGATAAAAACACCATTGGCATAAAATGGGTTTTCAGGAACAAGCTGAATGAATAAGGTGAAGTTATAAAAAATAATGAAAGATTGGTTTGAAAAGGGTATTCAGAGATTGAATAAATTTATTTTGATTAAACCTTTTCTCTATTGCCTATATTGGAAATAATTATAATCTTTCTTACTATTTCTACACAACAAGACTACAAGATCTTTCAAATGGATATTAAATCCACATTCTTGAATGGTGATCTTGAAGAGGAGTTTTATATTGAACAACCTTGTGGATTTGTTATTAGGAAAGATGAAAGTTATGTGTACAGATTGAAGAAAGCCTTGTATGGGATAAAGCAAGCTCTGAGATCATGGTATTCCAAATTGGATAATTTCTCAAGGAATATGAATTTCAAGAAAAGAAGAGTATATAGAAATATATATATCAGATAAAGTCAAGAATATTACCTTAAAATAACTGTTAATGTTTGTGAAATTATCTTTGTTGGGAATGATAAAAGAAGTTGTGAAATATTTTTTGAAGAAATGAAGAAGGTATTTGAAATGACTATGCCAGGGGAAATGAAATACTCTTTTGGGTTACAAATCTTGAAAAAGAAAGAATACATTTTTCTTTCATAAGAAAATTATACTAAATAAATTTTCAAGAGGTTTGGTATGGAGGAATCAAAACCTATTTCCACACCAATATCAATGGAAATGAAGTTGTCTAAATACGGAGAAATAAAAGAAGTTTATCATAAAGAGCATTAGAAGATGACTGTAAGCCTATTGTATTTAACTGCCTCAAGACCTGACATTGTTTATAATGTTACCTTATGTGAAAGATTTCAGAGTTCTCCAAAAGAATCACATTCACTTACTAGAAAAAGAATTATTAGATATATAAAAGCCAAAATAGAATTTAGAATCAGGTATGGTGGCTCAGATAGTATTGAATTTTTTGGGTATTCAGATACTGATTTGGCAGGAAATATTGATGCTAGAATATCCACATCTGGTAGAGTATTATGTATGGGAAATAATTGTGTTAGTTGGCATTCAAAGAAACAAAATTCAGTAACTCTCAGTATATATGAATATGATTATGTTGTTTCTGTTGAGAAAAGTATTATTTTCAACAATACATGTTAATGTTATTTAAAGGGGGAGATTATTGAAAATAATACTCTGTCTCTTTATGATAATTTTGATGCTCACAAATAACCTTAGTTATTTTCTAATGATTTTATTTAGTATTTTGCAGGAATTTATTAATTTATTTTACTCTTTAAATAAAAAGAATTTATTACTTATTCGGAATCTGCTTTAAGTGCATTCTAGAATCACTGTTCATACCTTATGTAGATAAATATAGCGCCGAATCTGCTTTAGCGTGTTCTGGAATCACTGTTCATACCCTACGTGGATAAACGTAGTATAAGGATGAAAAATGTGTATACTTTTTTGAGATAAGAGAAAAGTATGGTTAAAAAACCATACGTTTTCAGTAAAGTATAGAAGGAGAACCTTATGTTAGGAAGGAACCTTAAATTTTGGTTATCAACAAAGTATGGAAGGAGAACCGTACGTAAATTCTAAACGTTATGTTTGTTTCTCAAAAGTATGGTTCATCAAACTTACTTTTGTAAACAACCATACGTTCTTGGAAAAGTATGGATCAAGTAAAAGTATGGATCTTTTACCATACGTTTGAGTGTTGAAGAAAAAGTATGGATGATCAACCCTACATTTGTGTTCAACCTTATGTTTTCAACCCTACGTTTGTGTTCAAACTTACGTTGTTAACCTTATGTTTGAAGACTATGTTATTAACCCTACATTTTAAGGCCACTTCATCAACCTTACATTTGGCATCAGAAATTTTGACAGACGATATTTATGTGCAGCGATCAGTAAGCTGATTTCTGGGCAGATTTCAAGCCGGATTTAAAGTCATTTTTAAAGTATGACTTTGACTGATTCAAATCCATTTTTTAATGGATTTAAGATCAAATTAAAAGGAGCTTTTTATGACGAGTCTTAAGGGAAGTTACGACTTCTCTGTAAATTCAAATTTTTGAATATCACGAATCAGAAGGAGACTTTTATGGATCTAAATGTGCAGGAGATATGCTTAACTTTATTATATATGTTCTCTCTAAAACACCAGGTACATGAGCATGGTGATCGATCTATTATTGAAAAAGGTGGAAAACAGAGATTGCAACTATTCACATTGATCTGCTGATTCAAAAGGAGTGTCAAAGCTCTGTTTGTTCAAGAAGAAGGAAATCGATAGAAGATTCACCTATTCTACATCGAATATCTACTATGGATATACTACTGTTGAAGTTGTGAACTATATCTCTATATCTACTGTAACTGGATCAACTCATAACTGCTTCGTCTTGAAGATCAATATTTCTAGAGACTTCGATCCATCTGCAGTCAATTGCATTCTGTTGCAATTGTGAAGATCAACTGGAAAATTTCTTTCTGAAATTATTTTTATTCTTGAGTAACAAGCTTCTCGTTCTAAGCTATGTAGGTTCGTGTTTGAACTAGAAGGCTTTGTTTTGCCTTAGATTGTAAAGGTCTCAACTGCCTATACTCAGTTGTGAATCGGTCTGTGGAAAAGAGAACCAGATAGTGAAAATCACCAAGCTCGTGGAGTTGAGCGTTGGTGGAGTGGACTAGGGGCCTTCTGTTCCCTGAACCACTATACATCTTTGTGTTCTTGATTTTACTTATTCTGCTGCACGATCAAATCTGATAAAGTATAAAGGATAGAACTCTTTCATGAAAAGAGTTATCGAAAAATTGCAAAAGACACAATTCACCCCCCTCTTGTGTATAATCTTGTAGATTCAGATCCAACAATTGGTATCAGAGGTGGAGCTTCTGATAGAGCCTTAGCAAACTAGAAGAATTTAAGGATTATACAACAGAGCATCATGATTGATACAAGAGAAGGGATGTCGATGGACAGAGCACCATATTTTAATAGAGACAACTATGGTTGCTGGAAATCGCGCATGATAATATATCTGAAAAACCTCGGATATAGAGTCTATTCAAAGATTCTGACTCCTTATGAAATTCCTGAAAATGCTGAGACATGGAGTGCTGCTATAGAGGCAAAGTACGATATGAAATCAAAGGCTATGAATGCAATTATCTGAAGTCTAGGACCAGATGAATTTAATAGAGTATCTCAGTGCCTGACGACATATGAGATGTGGGAAACAATAGATGTGGCATATGAAGGAAAAAACAATGTGAGGCAAATGAGATATGCAACTGCCAAATTGAAATTTGATACTTTCAGAATGGTTGAAGGTGAGAGCATTACCCAAATGAATGGGAGATTGACAGAAATTGTCAATAACATAACAGGTCTAGGAGAACCTATCAAGCCGGCTGATCAAGCATTAAAAGTACTGAGAGTACTTCCTACTCGATGAAATGGTATCTCTGCTGCAATCAGACAATCAACACCTGTCAAAGATTTAACTATGAGAGAGCTGATTGGTACACTGATGATGTATAAAGCTGAAATGCAAGATGAGGCTAATGAACATAAAGTTCTTATCAAAAGAGAAGATACTGCCTTGAAGGTAACTTCACAACAAAAGAATAGAAAGATGAAGAGCAAATAAGTCAAAGCTAAATCAGAAAGCTCTGACTCATCCAACTCAGATGAAGAACTGACTTAGCTAGCCAGAAAATTTAGAAAATTCTACAGTAAGAAAAGAGGCTTCAAAAAATCCTTTAAGGGAAATAATAAGGAAGTAAGATGTTATGAATGCAAAAAGATGGGGCATATCAGACCAGATTGCCCACAATTGAAGGACGCAAAGAAGAAGAAATTCTTCAAATGAAATGACTTTGAGCAGAAAGATAAGAAAGATATGAAAGCCACTTGGAGTGTATCTGAAGACTCTAGCAGCTCTTCTAAATCAAGATCAGAGAAAGAACAAGTCAATCTAAAAGAAAACATGTGTTTTATGGCAGAAATTGATGAGGTACACTCATATTCCTCCTCTGGATCAAATTCTAAATCAAGCTACACAAATGAAAAACTTGCAGCCTACTGTAATATGCTTGAAGAAAGATATGACTCACTATTTAAGAAAAATAAGTCACTAAAAAATATACATAAATCCATTTCGGATTAAAGAGATACAATGCTGAAACAACATAAGGAATTAACTGATAAATACAATTCGATTAACACTAACTATATTAATTTTGAATCAAGAATAAAAACACTACAGGATGAAGTAGAATCTTACAAACAGGCTGCATTGGTTTTTACAAAAGGAGAGAATTCATTAAATGAAATTCTTGGAAAAACTGTCATTAAAAAGGAGAGATTTGGAATTGGCAGTAAAGGAGAAAAACCAAAGCTATATAAAAATTATTTTGTTCCTAGCTCTAAAAAGGTTAATTGTAATTTTTGTGGGACAAAGGGACATGTAGCTAAAAACTGTTTCTTAAGACAACCTCAAATTTGTGGTATTAAGAAAGCCTATGTTTCAAAAGACTTATATGATTCAACTAATTTTAAAAGAACAAAGAAAATCTGGATACCCATATCATTGCTAGCTAACACCCCTGGACCCAACAAAATATGGGTAATAAAGAAATTTGTTTGAATGTCTTTGCAGGTAGCAGGCCACAAGAGAAGAAAAGATATATGGTACATGGACAGTGGCTGGTCAAGACATATGAGTGGAAACTCATTGAATTTTTCTTCACTCACTCAAAAGGAAGGAGGACTTGTCACATTTGGTGACAATGCCAAAGGAAAAATTATTGGCATTGGAACTGTTGGAGATCCAAAAACAGTCTCAATCAACATAGTACTTTATATACAAGGACTAAAACACAATCCGATAAGTATCTCTCAACTTTGTGATGATGGATATACTGTTGATTTTACTAACAATTTCTGTACTGTTTCTAAAGATAAACTATTTAAATTTAAATCACCAAGAACTGAAAATGTATATACTTTGGATTTAAATTCCTTGTGTAAACAACAAGTAAACTGCTTGACTGCTAAAGTAAGTGAATCCTGGATCTAGTATAGAAGACTTTGTCATTGAAATGTATATGTTTTACATAAGTTATCTAAGAAACATTTAGTTTCTGATTTACCTAGTCTCAACTTTGAAAGTGACATATTTTGTGATGCATGTCAACTTGGAAAGCAACACAAATCATCCTTCAAATCTGTTAATAAGGTTGCTACTTCTAAAAATCTAGAACTTACTCATATGGATTTTTTTGGACCTTCTAGAGTAGCAAGCTTAGCTGGTAAATTATATGTATATGTTTTAGTTAATGACTATTCAATATTTACATGGATTTTATTTTTGAAATTTAAAAATGAAGCTTTTACTTTATTTGAAAGTTTCTGCAAATCTGTTCAAAATGAAAAAGGGTTCAATATAATCTCATTGAGAAGTGATCATGGTGGAGAATTTGAGAACCTGGAATTTAATTCCTTTTGCTCAAATATGGGTATTAAACACACCTTCTCTGCACCAAGAACACCTCAACACAATGGGATTGTAGAAAGAAGAAATAGAACTATTCAAGAAATGGCTAGAACTATGTTAAATGAATATAGCCTACCTATATATTTCTGGGCAGAAGCTGTGAATACAGCTTGTTATATAATTAATAGAGTTTTAATTAGACCTATTTAGAAAAAGACACCCTATGAACTATGAAATAACAAAAAACCTAAAGTAAATTACTTTAATGTTTTTGGATGCAAGGTTTACATCTTAAACACCAAGGATAATCTTGGTAAGTTCGATCCAAAATCCGATGAAGGTATTTTCTTAGGATATTCTTCTACCTCCAAAGCTTATAGAGTTTATAATAAGAAGTCAAGGATTGTTGAAGAATCAGTTCATGTGAAATTTGATGAATCTGATCCCTTTGAGAAAAGGACAGAATAAATGGATGAACTTGACTCTAATGATAACATGAGACTTGAGAATTTAAAGAATGATTTTGAAAATGATATAAAATAAATTCAGTCCAGTTCAGAGGAACATGATACTGAAGAACCTTTAAATATATTACCTAGACAGTCTAGAACCCTAAAGAATCACCCTTTAGAAACTGTAATAGGTGACCTAGAAACTGGTGTTCAAACTAGAAGAAACTTAGGAAACCTAGTGGAATTCTCTACCTTCCTATCTCAACAAGAAACCAAGACTATAGAAGAAGCTTTAGATGATGAAATCTGGGTAATATCAATGCAATATGAATTAAACCAGTTTAAAATAAATGAAGTTTGGGAATTAGTGGAAAGACCTAAGAATTATCTTGTAATAGGAACCTAATGGGTCTTTAGAAATAAACAGGATGACCAAGGCACAATAACTAGAAATAAAGCAAGATTAGTAGCTAAAAGATATAATCAAGAAGAAGGAATAGATTATGATGCGACTTTTGCACCTACAGCTAGGTTAGAAGCCATTAGAATCCTTTTAGCCTATGCATCTTATATGAATTTTAAATTATTTCAGATGGATGTTAAATCTGACTTTTTAAATGGTTATTTAATGGAGGAAGTTTATGTTGAGCAACCTCATGGTTTTGAAAACTCTCAAAAACCTGATTATGTTTTTAAACTTACTAAAGCTCTTTATGGCCTTAAACAAGCACCTAGAGCTTGGTATGAAAGATTAAGTTCTTTTCTTTTGAAAAATGATTTTACTATTGGAATGGAAGACCCAACACTCTTTAATAAAACTGTGAAAAATAATTTTTTATTGGTTCAAATTTATGTTGACGATGTAATATTTGGATCAACTAATAAAACTCTTTGTCATGAATTTTCAAAATTAATGCAAGAAGAATTTGAAATGAGTATAATGGGAGAATTAAATTTCTTTTTGCTTCTTCAAATATTTCAAAAAGATTTTGGAAATGTTTTAAATCAAAGAAAATACATTACTGATTTACTTAAGAAATTTGGACTTGAAAATAGCAAGCCATTTACAACTCCTATGTGTACGAATATAAAACTTGATTTGGATGAAACTGGGAAATCAGTTGACAACAAGTTATATAGAGGTATGATTGGTAGTTTGTTATATCTTACTACTAGCAGGACATATATAATGTATTCAGTATGTCTTTGTGCTAGATTTCAATCAAATCCTAAAGAATACCATCTAACTGCTGTTAAAAGAATTTTTAGATATTTAAAAAGAACTGTTTTTCAATCTCTTCTTTATCTAAAAACTTCTGATTTCAATTTGATTTCATATTCAGATGCTGACTTTGAAAGTTATAGATTAGATTGAAAAAGTACATCAGGTACATGTAACTTTTTAGGAAAGTCTTTAGTATCATGGTCTAGTAAGAAACAACATTCAGTTTCCCTGTCAACAGCTGAGGCAAAATATGTTTCTGCTGGCAGTTGCTGTGCACAAGTGTTGTGGATGAAAAACACTCTTATGGACTTTGGATTGAATTTTAATAATACACCTATTTTATGTGATAATAGATGTTCAATTAATATTTCAAAAAATCCTATTAGTCATTCTAGAACTAAGCACATTGATATAAGGCATCACCTTTTAAGATATCATGTTATTAAAAAAGATATATTTTTAGAATTTATAAATACTGAAATTCAATTAGCAGATATTTTTACTAAACCACTTCCCACTGCAATGTTTTATTTTATTAAGGGGGAGTTAGGTTTATTTAATTTTAAATAATTTTTATTTTTAATTTACTTTTATTTATTTATGTAAATTTTATTTTGTTTATTGAATACTATTTAAGATTTTCTTTCTTTCGCCATATGCAGATTTTATTTGTTTTAAATATATGTAATGATTAGTAATTACACAGGAATCAAGGCTATCAGAGCCTTTTCGACTTCTAAACCCTTTCACTTCTATCGAAACCCTTTCGAAATCTGAAAATCGCACTTCCTCTTCTAAACCCTAACCTTCAAACCTCTGAAACCCTAACCTTCAAACATTCAGAGACTCTTGCAGAAATGGTAAGGAATAAAAGAGCCAGTAAAGCCGGGCCAAGCAATGCCAAGAGACAACACATCGAGGGAAGAAAAATCTTACAGGGAAAGTTAATCGATATCGACTGGTTATTTCAGACAAATCTGTTACTAAAGCAAGCACTGTCATTTCAGAATCTTGAAAAAATGTTCAACAGTGAAAATATAGAATTTCTGTATGAAGTAGAACTTAGATACTTCTTTAAATATGTACTGTTTAGTCTGGGAGATACTGAGGACAGTATGTTGGCTAAGATAGAGGATAGAGATTTCTCAATCTCTTCAGTAGAGATTAGTCAGATACTCAACTGCCCTCATGAGGGAGTTTTTCATTTCGATTTGAAAAATATTGGAGATTCTGTGCATAAATCCGAAGACATCATGTCTTTTCTTTTTGGTACTAAGATAATAAAGAAAATGTTTGTCAATGATTTGGAGCCTGATCAAAAGATTTTGGTCAAATTTATTCAGACTAGAATAGCTCCATGGATGGTAGAAATGGAAAAGATTTTTTACCTAGGTATGTATATAATGTTTCTTTTGTTAAGCGATATTAAGTTAAACTTTCCAAGATACATGATAAGGTATCTTTAGTTACTATTGTCAAAGCGAGGCCCGGATGAATTTCTACCCTTTTGGTCAATTTATTTCTAAACTGTTGTTTAATAAATACATGGTGAGATTAGTGGATGCTTGAGTTAACTTTCATCACAGTAATACGTTTAATGCTATAACTTTGAGGAAAGTTGGATATTTCTAGAGCATAATTAAAGGAAAAATTTTGCCAGTAGGAGCTGAGGAAGACTTAGAGAGTGCTCAGGCTCAACCTGCTAAGTATAAGGAGGGACAAGCTGAATCCAGAGTCAGAAATGTAGCAAGAAGGATTTTCTTTGAAGTGGCAGATGTTGAGGAAGAAAAAAGTTAGGAGAGACTTCAATCAAAAAGAAAGAGACCAGTAAATGAGGAAGTCACTTCCTCTGCTTTGGAAACAACCACAGAAGCTTTATTTTATTATTATTTTGTAAGGGAAGCTGTTGTTGATAAGACCATGGAAGATGTTACTGAAAGAACATCACTAGTAGAGGGATTAGGAGTTCCAGAAGAAGCTCAAAGGGTGAATCAGGAATATATTGTAGCTGATGTTGAAGTTTCACTTCAACAGGAACAAGAGATGGAGGCAGTGCCTGGTAAAGAAGTTGCCAGACCTCAGGAAACTGCTGAAAATATTGTTCTTGAAATTCTAGTGGAAGAAAAAGATGCAGATGAATGTGATGAGAATGCTTCTGAAGCTCAAACAGAGGTACTTCAAGAGGATTTTTCTGTGGAGGAGTTTGAAAAATCTAAGGAAAAATCTATGGACCAACCTTCTCAGGACAGAGAAAAAGAAAAATCTGATGCTGAATCATTGCCTTTGGTACTTCTGCATCAACCTGGGACTGTGAATCAGGCACAGGGTGCATCTGATTCAAGGAAAGAAGAAGTTGAAGAACTGTACAGAAAGGTATATCAGTTGGAATCTGAGAATGTTTCTCTGAGAAATGCCTTAGACTTAGAACATTTGAAGTTTTAAAAGATGAAGGATTGTACAGTTTCAAGGCAAGAAGTTGAAATGTTTAAAGAGGATATACTGAATGCTGTTACACAATTGAAATCTGAAATGGTTATGAAGTCAGATTTATTAGATCTGAAGTTGTTTATGGAGAACCAATTTGCATCAGTTGCAAATAATGATGTTAGTGGATCAGGTACTTCACCTGATTTAATCATAAGGTTTCAGGCTATCACAGCTACAATGAGCAACATGAATAAAAGGATACAAGATCTTCAATGTAAAAGTGCTCCTTTGTCAGTGCTGCTGGACAATAAGAAGTTCTTAGTGGATCAACTTACATCTAGTGAGCCATCGATCAGAATTCTGTAAAATCAGTTATCAGAGAAGCTGTCAGTACTTGTTAAAAAAGAGGAAAGGCTGCATGAGTTTTTTAGAGTCAATTTAATTGAAGATATTAATATGACTCAAGAGAACAAAGAGATCATTATCAAACTTGGAGATGGGATGATGAAGAGACTTTGGGAATAGTTTACAGAAATCAAGTCTGCAATTCAGAGGAGATAGAACCTGTTGCCTATCTTACCCAAACCTTGATTCCTGTGTATATCATTATCATGTATATACTGCTGTTTTTGAATGAAAATTTACTTCATTGTTTATTTGTTTCTTTCTTTATTTGTTTTACTGACTTTATTTTTGATATTCCAGTACTCCAGATTTAATTATTTATAAACAGTTCATAATAGCATTTACTAACAGTTCAATTCAATATTAAAAGTGTTAAAATCTATGATGTTTCATTATTTTTGATATCACAAAAGGGGGAGAATTTGGATAAACACAACATCAAAACCTCAAAATTTTATTTAGGGGGAGGAATTCATTTTATTTAGGGGGAGAATTAAATGAGAAATTTGGATTTATAATTATCTTTTTGGTGGAGAAGTTTTTATTTAAAACTTTATAACTAATTTTGAAAGTTAATTTTGTTTAAATAATTTTTTATGGGTTTTGTGATCATCAAAAAGGGGGAGATTGTTGAGCAAAGTATTGTTTTCAAAAATACATGTTAATGTTATTTAAAGGGGGAGATTATTGAAAATAATACTCTGTCTCTTTATGATAATTTTGATGCTCACAAATACCCTTAGTTATTTTTTAATGATTTTATTTAGTATTTTGTAGGAATTTATTAATTTATTTTACTCTTGAAATAACGAGAATTTATTACTAATTCGGAATCTGCTTTAAGCGCGTTCTGGAATCACTGTTCATACCCTACATGGATAAACATAGCATAATGATGAAAAGCGTGTATACTTTTTGAGATAAGAGAAAAGTATGGTTAAACAACCATACGTTTTCAGAAAATTATGGAAGAAGAACCTTACGTTAAGAAGGAAGCTTACGTTTTGGTTATCAGTAAAGTATGGAAGGAGAACCGTACGTAAATTCTAAACATTAAGTTTGTTTCTCAAAAGTATGGTTTATCAACCTTACTTTTGTAGACAACCATACGTTCTTGGAAAAGTATGGATTAAGTAAAAGTATGGATATTTTACCGTACGTTTGAGTGTTGAATAAAAAGTATGGATGATCAACCCTACATTTGTGTTCAACCTTACGCTTCCAACCCTACGTTTGTGTTCAATGTTACATTGTTAACCTTACGTTTGAAGACTATGTTATTAACCCTACGTTTTGAGGCCACATCATCAACCTTACGTTTGGCGTCGGAAATTTTGACAGATGATATTTATGTGTAGCGATCAGTATACTGATTTCTGGGTGGATTTCAAGCAGAATTTAAAGTCATTTTTAAAGTATGAATTTTACTGATTCAAATCCGTTTTTAATGGATTTAAGATTGAATTAAAAGGAGATTTTTATGCCAAGTCTTAAGGGATGTTACGACCTCTCTGTAAATTCAAATTTTTGAATATCGCGAATCAGAAGGAGAATTTTATGGATCTAAATGTGCAGGAGATATGCTTAGCTTTATTATATATGTTCTCTCTGAAACACCTGGTACATGAGTATGGTGATCGATATATTATTGAAAAAGGTGGAAAATAGAGATTTCAACTATTCACGTTGATCTTTTGATTCAAAAGGAGCATCAAAACTCTGTTTGTTCAAGAAGAAGGAACTCAATAGAATATTCACCTGTTCTACATCGAATATCTACTGTGGATATACTACTACTGAAGTTTTGAACTATATCTCTATATCTACTACAACTGGATCAAATCAGAACTGCTTCGCCTTGAAGATCAATAAATCTAGAGACTTCGATCCATCTGCTGTCAATTGCATTCTATTGCAATTGTGAAGATCAACTGGAAAATTTATTTCTGAAATTCTTTTTGTTCTTGAGTAACCAGATTATCTTTCTAAGCTGTGTAGGTTCGTGTTTGAACCAGAAGGCTTTGTTTTTACCTAGATTGTAAAGGTGTCAACTGCTTGTACTCAGTTGTGAATCGGTCTGTGGAAAAGAGGACCAAATAGTGAAAATCACCAAGCTCATGGAGCTGAGCGTTGGTGGAGCGGACTAGGGGCCTTTTTTCCCCGAACCACTATACATCTTTGTGTTCTTGATTTTAATTATTCCGCTGCATGATCAAATCTGATAAACTATAAAGGACAGAACTCATTCAAGAAAAGTGTTATTGAAAAATTGCAAAAGACACAATTCACCCCCTCTTGTGTATAATATGTAGATTCATATCCAACTGTTTCCACCCAAGACACTACTCAAATTATGTGTATAAAAACTCAATTAGAATATTTACATTTTGAAGTAAAGTTACCCTTTATCTTGGGTTATGGAAATCAAAGCACAATCAATCTCACAAAAAATTCTGTTCAACATTCTCATTAAAAACATATTGGTATCAAATATCATTTCTGTTGGTCGGAGTGGATACTCAAGAGAGGGGGTGAATTGAGTTCCAATTAAAATTTCTGTTTAGAAGATTTGCATTAAAATCCCCCAATTTAAATAACAAGCTAAACTGTAGTGAATTTTTAATACAGTAAGGTTCAGTTAGGTTCTCAAGAGATTGATTAGTTCTCAGTTAATCTAATCTGAAGATTAGATTTGCTTTTGAAACTTACCTACTAGTTTACAATAAATAAAAACACTTGCTAGTTTAACTATCAGAGTTACTTTAAAATAGATTTATATTTAAAGTACTTAATAGCATAATATTCATAATAAAAATGCACAACAGTTTTAGACAAGAGGTTCAATCTCAAGTAAAGACTTAGTCCTCTCAAATAGTTTTATATAAACTATGATCCACACCCTGGATCGGGGTTTTACAACAGTGCACTTACTGTCCAGGTCCTCAGACCTCTACTACAGTTCTACGTGGGAAAACTAAACTACAACACACAGGATGTCTAGGTCACACTTGACCACTACCACTATCCATAGTGGGATACAAAGAGTAAGGGAAAGATTTGAGTGAGGATTTAGAAATCCTTTAGTTTAGAACAGGAGATAGTGTGTGCTTAAAATACATGGCACACACACTATTCAGAATGTAAACAAATGAAAAACAATAGATATAAACAAAATATAGATGAGTTTAGAATGCTATATGTGTTTTTAGTGAAGCTCTGGGCGCCTTGGATTGATGAAGATGAAGGTTGAGTCCTTATTTGGAAGTTGTTTGGAAACTAGAGTACTGTGGTTTTGTTCCTTCACTTCTAGTATAGGTGTTCAGTTTGAAATGTGAGAGTTTTCCTTACAGCACTTGAATTTCCTCTTTGAACTTCTATTCTTGAGAGTTCTTCAAGTTCTACATGTGTTCTTCTTGTATTTGTCTCTATTTTAATTCTCTATATTCTTCTGTATATCCATCCACACATTTCGTATGTGTGTTGAAGGACATATTATCCAGTAGCTCGAGGTTCCCCTTTTTTATGTTCCTTGAGATCCGGAAATAGGAATTATTTGTATGAGGTATGGTTTCCTGACATCCAAAAAACATCATTAATTAATTTAAGTTTCATTAAAAGAAAAAAATATGACCGTTACTAATAAGAAAACAAAGATAGAGTATAGATAAACAATGACTAGTTTCCATTCGGTAGCTCTTTGTATCATTGAACTTGTAGTGGTAGACTTGTAACGGTAGATCTTGTATCGGTATCTATTTGTAGTGGTAGCTCCTTCTAGCGATAGCTCCAAATACTGATGACTATATATAGCGGTGAATTCCTTTAAGGGTGGCTCTTGGTAGTGGTAGACTTATATACCAGTGACCCATACTGGTGAGCTTGTAACAATAGACTACATAACAGTAGCTATCACTCTGTATCGGTCAACTTGTGCATACTGGTAGACTTACTCTATTGGTATCTCAGGTGTAACGGTAACTGTATGCATACCGGTGACCTTTCTGTATCGGTAGCTCATCTGCATACCGGTGACCTTTCTGTATCGGTAGATTATATGCATACCAGTGACCTTTATGTATCGGTATCTGTTTGTCTATTTATGCAAACTATCCATAGATTAATTTAGGATAAAACACGACAAAGTAAAGGAACATTTGATTAACTGAATGTGATTGAATGAAAGATATATTATTTGAAAATATTCAATAGTATTTATATTTTTAAATTAAACACTTAAACAGTAACTAAAGTAATGAAAAGTTTAATCAATAAGCATCATTTGGGATTATCAAAACATAATTAATCATAATTGAGATTATCAAAACATGTGAGTCTAACAATCTCCCCCTTTTTGATAATTCAAATGTATCAGAGAAAATTGATTTAGAGAAATAAAATATTAATATCCATGTCTGACAGATGTCCCTCCTATAACAAATAATCCCCCTATCATTTCTCCCCTTTATCATTTCTCCCATTTGGGAAATATTTCTCCCCCTTTGGGATTAGAAAAAAGAAAGGAGGTATAAGATAAGGCTATAAGTAATGTATCAGAGAAAAAAAAATATGGGGAATAAAAGTTAAAATATAATAGATAAAGTTGTTTATCAAAGGGAAATTAGATAATACAAGTATGGACCAGAGGTAAAAACAAAAGTTTAAAGGTAAAGAAGAAAGAAATTAAGTAGGCATAAGAGGTTAAAACTGAGACAAAGAGACTGCAAAAGAGGTATATATTAAGGAGTCAAAACCATATAGAAGGTACATATGATTCCTATCAAATTTATCTAGACCCACTCAATCCACTTTCTGAATGTCAACTCTGGATTTTACTTTGAGATCTGAGGTAGAATCAGACTAGGTAGCTTCAGTTGAAGGCTTGGGAACTCCAAAAATGACCACTGGAGGTTGAGCAACTGAAACTGTTCCCGGACTATGGTGGGTACTCCTCTGATTAATCACTGGTGTCAGGCTTCTGATAGCTTGAGATGGGGTCATCTTAAAAGTAGAATCAAAAGATCCAGATGCAGGTAAAGCTGGTGGTATAATCGCTGGCTGAGCATCAACATGGAAAAAGGGCAACAAGAGATTTCTGAAATCCCTGATAATCCCTCCTCCTCTCTCCATAGAAGAAATGAATTCATCCTTGTTTTCCAGGAATTTTTCCAAAGATGGAGTCAGATCCCTGAGCTTACTCACTTTCTCTCTAAAGTCTTGAGTCATAGGAGGTAATTTAAACATTTCTAACAAAAGTTTGAAGTGATTGTTCAACTGATGTTTTGTGTAGACTCTTTAGAAATAGTAATCCACCTTGTACTTTACTTCTTTCTGAGAAGCAGTGGCCTCCCTCAGAAAATCTTGAACAATTTTACCTATATCCCTAGTGGTAGTCACCACTTGGGTCAAGGCAGCAGAGTCTACAGAGCCACTGGTGGAAGACTGTCCAAGCTCTTCTCTTATCACAGATCTAATCTGATCAACATCTAAAGAAGGCCTGGGAGAACTCAGAGGTGAAATAGTAAAATCTACTGTTCCCTTAAAAGATTTAGTCAGCCCACTAATGATATTTTTTACAAAAAGGTCCTGGGTGCTGACATGATGCTTTATGGAACTCTTAAATTCCTCAAAAATTGATACCATCTGGCCAACTATACTTTTCACAAACGTCACATCCTTGCCTGCTTGAGATTTAGAAGTCATATAAGACTCCATATAGAAAACTGATTTCTTTAAAGATTCAACATCCTCTACCAAGATTGAAACTTTATTCTGGAAGGTCTTTACTTCATCCAAAATACTAGATATAGATTCAGTCATAACAGATTGAATTGATGAAATTAAAGAGGTTTACATTCTTCTCATTTCTTCCACAAAATAGGTCTTGAGATCAGACTTCAACTGGTCCAGGTCATCTTTTCTTACTAAATCCTCATGTAAAGTCTCAGAAAGGATATCATAACTGACATGTGGTCTTCTGATGGGTGTCTCATCTCCAGAATCAGGATAATCCAACCCAAAAACTACAAAACCTGGGTCTTCTGCCCAGTCTTCAATCTCATGATCTACTGATACAGTACCATGTCTGGTGGGATGCCCCCCCTCAATCTGTGCATTCTTCTGTACATGTACATCAATAGTAGCCTCAACAGGCAGGTATTCATCAGAAGAATCATCTACAACCATCTCCATTTCAACAACAGGAGGCTCATTAGGGATAGTTTTAGGTTCTATCATCTCAACTACAACATCCTCTATAGGCATAACAAAACTCCCAATTACTGGACTCAAACTCAAAGTACCTTCATCTAAACTATCAGAATCAGATTCTCTTCTAGGTAAGGTAGCTGGAGGACTATCCTATCCATAAGAAATTCTCTGAGGTGCAGGGCTAGGAGGTAGTTTAGGATCTCCTCCTTCTTCCACTAAAGTCTCTTCATCCTCATCATCAACAAGATCACTATAAGCAGGTTCATCTTCATCAGGTCTTAGACCTGGATCCCTCTCATCCTTAGGTCTAGAAGGATGGTCCATATGATTAAATTTATCATAAAATTTACCATAATCATTCACCCATTATTTCTTCCAAGGGTTCTTACTTACTTTTATATACTTGCAGATAGTCTTAGTAATGCAGAAATTGTCTTTAACAAAAACAGTTTCATCTCCAGATTCAGAAATACCTTTGACTTTTAACATAATGGAAATCAGCTTAGCAAAGAACAAAGTATTTGTCTTTGATTTAGGTCTGGTAATATCTTTTATCTGAATCATCCATAATCTGCATAGATTTACCTCCACTCCATGCCTAAACAAGTACAACAAATATATATCCTGAAACTTCATGGTTGAAAAATCTCCTCTCCTAGGACTAATCACATGTTTAATGAACTTAAACAACAATCTGTTTTCTCCTTCCATTTCATCCAACATCGATTTTCTAGGTTATCTATTTCCAGTTAACTCAAGAAATGCAGCCTTATACTCAAAATGGTCACTAGATGCAGGTACTGATTTAGATGGAAAACCATACTCTCCTTAATGAGGTATTTTCAGACTCTCAGCCTATTCAGTAGATGAAAAAGATATCTCCTTATCATTTACCACATAAATCATCTTCTTCTCATATTCATTCATTTCAAATTTAACAAACTCATAAAATTCCTTAACCAGTTTCAGGTAATAAGGCCCATTGTTTTTGGCAAAACAATCTATCCATCCTTTCTCTTTTAAAATCCTCAAAATCAGAGACTTGCTTGACATCAACCACGCAACACAAATATCATTCTCAATCACTATTTCCCTCTTTGATAAATGAGGATTCTCTGACTTTCTCTTCTCTTTACTAGTACCACTACTACTTCAAATTGCTATAGAACTGAATTTTTGTCGCTTCGCACTTGGCTCATTACCTTCATCAATTGTCAGTCGCTTAACTCGGTCCATTTCCAAATCGAGAAACTTAGGGTTCACAAAATTTTAGAGGCTTGGGTAAGTGAGGAATTGGAAGGGTGGAGTTCGCAGTGGATTGAATGTGATTTAGACTTGACTTATATCATTTAAGAATCAAAATAAAAAAAAAAATATACATTAAAACGATAAAGCATCTCGGCTTAAAACAATTTTTTTTAAAATAACACGATATACCAGTAACCATTCTACTAATGAGGATTATAACGGTAAGCACTACCAGTGAGGTATCCTAACGGTGAGGTTTCTATAATGGTGAGGTGTGTAAATCAGTGAGGTATGTCTAACGGTGAGGTTTGTATAACGGTGAGGTTTGTCTAATGGTGAGGTATGTCTAATGGTGAGGTTTGTCTAACGGTGAGGTATGTCTAACGGTGAGGTTTTTCTAATGGTGAGGTATGTCTAACCGTGAGGTTTGTGGGTAGTTGATCATTCATAATTCATGTCTAATGTAACTTAATCTCTCTGAACTTAAATTTTTTGTAAATATATCATCTAGTTGATGTTCAGTGCCTATAAATTCAAGAGTTATATCACCCTTTTGATAGTGATCTCTTAGAAATTGGCGCCTTACATCAATGTGCTTGGTTCTAGAGTGAGATACAAGGTTCTTAGATATATTGATTGCACTAGTGTTATCACAATTAATAGAAACATGTGTTAAATCATATCCATAGTCCAACAAAGTGTGTTTGATCCACATAATCTGTGCACAACAACTACCAGCAGCTATATATTCTGATTCAGCAGTAAACAATGCAACTGAAATCTATTTCTTACTACACCAAGATACTAAGAATTTTCCTAGTAAATGACATGTTCCAGATGTGCTTTTTCTATCTAAATTGAAACCAACAAAGTCAGCATCTGAATAACTTATTATGTCAAAAGATTGTCCTTTTGGGTAAAATAAACCTAAATTAGTAGTATGTTTAAGATATTTGAAAATCCTTTTTACAGCAAGTAAGTGTGATTCTTTTGGATTAGCTTGAAATCATGCACACATACATACACTAAAAATAATATCAGGTCAACTAGCAGTAAGGTAAAGTAAGCTTCCAATCATACCTCTGTAATTGGTTTGATCTACTAGTTTCCCAGATTCATCAATATCCAACTTACAAGTGGTACTCATAGGTATATCACTTCACTTATTACTATCCAATCCAAACCGTTTTAATAAATCCTTTGTGTATTTACTTTGATTTAGAATAATACCATCCCAATTTTGAAAAATTTGAAATCCAAGAAAATATTTGAGTTCTCCCATTAAGCTCATTTCAAATTCATTTTTCATAATATTTGAAAAATCAGTAAATAAATAATTTTTAGAAGATCCAAAAATAATATCATCAACATATATTTGTACTATCAAAACATATTTGGAAATATTTTTGATAAAAAGAGTGATATTAGAAATTCCTTTATCAAAACCCTTTGAAATAATAAAATTAGCAAGTCTATCATACCAAGCTCTTGGAGCTTTTTTTAAACCATATAAATCTTTAGAAAGTTTAAAAACATGATTTTTAAAGTGGGGATATGTAAATTCAGGTGGTTTTTCAACAAAAACATCTTCAATTATATAACCATTTAGAAAATCACTTTTAACATCCATTTGATATAACATGAAATTCAGATGAGATGCATAAGCAAGTAAGATCCTAATGGATTCTAATCTAGCTACGAGTGCAAAAGTTCCTTCATAATCAATTACTTCTCCTTGAATGTAACCTTGTGCAACTAACCTAGCTTTTTTTCGAATGATGTTTCCAGATTAATCAACCTTATTTCTAAACACCCATTTTGTGCCTATGGTCAAGGTGTCCTTAGGAATTTCTTATAAATTCCAGACTTTTTTTCTTTCAAATTGATTTAACTCTTCTTGCATAGCCATTACCCAAAATTCATCATTTATAGCATCATTGATATTTTTAGGTTCTGACTATGAAAGAAAAGCTTTATGTTCAACCTAGTTTCTTAGAGAAGCTCTAGTCTGTGTCCCTCTATCAAGATTACCTACAACAACATCTAAAAAATGATTCTTTAGAATCCTAGTTGATCTAGTAAAGGTAGGACTAGAAATTTCAGGTTCTTCTCTAGGTTTGGGTTCACCAGCAACAGATTCTAAAATATTTCCAGAACTGGTTTTCTTTACAACAGGTTCACTGATTTCATCATTAAGGTTCAAAATAGACAAATCTTCTTCAAGATTTTCAAGAGAAGGTTTAGCTTCATGTGGATTAGTTTCATTAAATTTGATGTGAACAGATTCTTCTACACATTTGGTTATTTTATTAAAAACTCTATAGGATTTTCTAGTTAAAGAATAAGCAAGAAAAATTCATTCATCACTTTTAGATGAAAATTTATCCAGATTATCTTTAGTATTAATAATAAAAACTTTACAGCCAAAAACTTTAAAATAACTAACTTTAAGTTTTCTATTATTCCATAATTCACAAGGGGTCTTCTTAAGTACTAGTATAATCAAAACACTATTTATAATGTAACAAGCTGTATTTATAGCTTCAGTCTAAAAATAAATAGGTAAATCATATTCATTAAGCATAGTTCGTGTAATTTCCTGAAGAGTTCTATTTCTTCTTTCTACTACACCATTCTACTGAGGTTTCCTAGGGACATAGAAGTTGTGATTTTAGCCATTGTGTGAGCAGTATGATTCAAATTCATGATTTTCAAACTCATGACCATGATCACTTCTCAAGGTTTTACTCTTAAGTCCATTAAGGTTTTCTACAGACTTGGAGTATTTAATAAAGTAAGAGCAAGCTTCACTTTTGTGAGCTAGAAAGTATACCCAAGTATATCTATAAAATTCATCTACAAGGACATAGACATAGTGATTCCCATTTAAACTAGAAACTCTAGATGGTCCAAACAAATCCATGTGAACCAACTCAAGAGGTTAAGAAGTTGAAACTTATTTCTTTAATTTAAAAGAAACTTTATGTTTCTTTCCCTTTTGACAGGGATTACAAGCTTTGTCAGCTGGGAATTTAAGTTTAGGTAGGTCTCTAACTAAGTTCTTCCTAGTCATTTTTCTAAGTGAATTTATATTGTAGTGTCCTAATCTTCTTTTCCAAATCCAATACTCTTTATGAAAAGCATTTAAACAGGTAACATTTTTCTTAGCTAAAGAATTCAAATCTACAACATAAACATTTTCATTTCTTAATGCAGTAAATACCAAAAAAAATTTAGAATTAAAAAAATTACATGAATCATTTTCAAACTTAACATTAAATCCATCATCACACAACTGAGAAATTATTAACATATTATAATTTTTCCCATCAATAAATAAAACCTTAGAAATTAAAATTGAATTAGTGTTACCAATCTGGCCTAAGCCGATGATTTTTCCTTTTGAGTTATCCCCAAAGGTGAAATGTCCTCCATAAACATTGATTAAGCTCTTAAAGTATGAGTAGTATCCTGTCATATGTCTTGAATATCCACTGTCCAAATACCATATCTTCATACAGGAACTTTCAAGCATGTTTCCTACAAAATATATTTAGACAAAAAATGATTTTGGTACCCAGATTTTCTTGGGTCCAGACAGGTTAATAAGCAAAACTTTTAGTACCCATATTTGTCTAATGGGTTTCATATAATCAATAGATTTAAAATTTTTTGAAAGATAAAAATTGTTTGATCTTTAAATATGTGAGTATCTAGTTGAGGCATACGCATTTCTAGAAATAGAACTAGCAGCATACTGTCTAGATTTAGGAATAAATCTATTCTTTATAATCTGTCTCTATCCAGGATGATAGCCTATACCAGTGGTACAATTTTGTGCTACTTGTTTTCCTAGATTTTGTGTAAGAGTTTCCTTTCCATTATTAAATTTTTCGAAATCTTTCCTGAGTTCCTCATTAGACAATTTCAGTTCAGTATTCTCTTTGAGTAGTTGATCATTCTTTTCCTTTTCTACTTCTAATGCAGATTTGACAGTGCTAGTTAGAGCATGCTATTTATTTAAGGATTTATACTTGTCTTTAATCTCATTGCAGGTATCCTCTATCATGTTACAATATTCAAATAATTCTTCACTAGACATGTTTTCAGATTCAGAATCAGAATCATCTCCAGAATAATAAGAGTTTAAAGTAGGAGTATCCAATGTTACCTCAGATGTGTTTATCATGAAACACATATTAGAATTTTGAGATTTTTCATCCTGAGTGGAATCAGAATCACTTGAACTATCTTTTGAATCACTAAAGGTTTCTTTTATATCTTTATTATATTTTTTTCCTTGTAATAATATTTCTTCATTGTACTTTAACTTCGGGTAGTCAAATTTCACATGTCCTTTCCTCTTGCATTAGCAGTAGACTATGTCATCACTTTTATTAGTCCTTTTCCAATCCTTCTTCCAATGACCTTTATTGTCATACTTTTCCTTATAATTAGATTTTCTAAAAAACTTATTTTTCCTATAAAACTTCTTAAATCGTCTTGTTATCTGAACCAATTCAGTATCACTATCAGATGTACTCTCTTTATTACTTGAACTATCACTTGCAGCTTGATTTTTTTTCTTTGTCCTTGATTTTTGATGCATAGGACTTGAAGGATACTGATTTTTTTCTTGGTTCATCATCTTCTTCTTTGTTTACCTTGAGATCCTCTTCATACATCATCAACTTACCAATCAGCTCTTTGATAGGTAGTGAACTTATGCCACACGATTCTCTTATTGAAATTGATGTGCCTCTCCATCTTTCTGGAAGACATCTGAGTATCCTCATGATTTTCTCTTTTGATGGAACAACTTTTCCCAGTGAGCCCATTTTATTGAATATCTCATTAAACCTGAGATACATATTAGAGATAAATTCATCAAATTTCATTTTAACATTATCATACTTAATATTGTATGTGTTTAGTCTCATTTCTTTCAAATTGGTTGTTCCCTCATGGGAAACAATCAAAGTATCCCATATTTCATAAGCAGTCTTACAAGAAGATATTCGATTAAATTCTTCATCTCCTAAAGCACAATACATGGAATTCATTTCTTTACAATTATTATTATAAGCATCTTTCATAGGTTCATCCCAAGTAGTTATAACAGTTTCTGGAATCTTATAATGAGTCTCTATAGAAGTCCAAATGTCAAATCCCATACTTTCTAAATGAATTTTCATTTTTATTTTCCATTGGGTATAATTAACACCATTAAATAAAGGTGTCCTATTTGTAGCTACACCTTCTAATCTGTTATCCATAATAACTAAGTTTTAAAAAGATATATAAGGATATAAAAATTTAGAATTAACAGAAATTTTGAGATCTTTAAGATACAACTAAAATCACAGTTGAAAACTTTTCAAAAACAGAGTGCTTTGAAAACCTTTTATCTCTACCTCTGATACCAAATGTTGGTCGGAGTGTATATTCAAGAGGGGGGGGGGGTGAATTGAGTTCCAATTAAAACTTCTGTTTAAAAGATTTGCATTAAAATCCCCCAATTTAAATAATAAGATAAACTGTAGTGAATTTGTAATATAGTAAAGGTTCAGTTAGGTTCTCAAGAGATTGATTAGTTCTCAGTTAATCTAATATGAAGATTATATTAGCTTTTTAAATTAACCAACTAGTTTACAATAAATACAAACACTTTCTAGTTTAACTATCGAAGTTACTTTAAAATAGATTTATATTTAAAGTATTTAGTAGCAGAATATTCATAATAAAAATGCATCGTAGTTTTATACAAGAGGTTCAATCTCAAGCAGAGATTTATCCCCCTCAAACAGCTTTATATAAACTATGATCAACACCCTGGATCGGGGTTTTAAAATAGTTCACTTACTATCCAGGTCCTCAGACCTCTACCGCAATTCTACGTGGGAAAACTAAATAATAGCACATAGTCTGTCTTGGTCACACTTGACCTCTACCACTATCCATAGTGGGATATAGAGAGTAAGGGAAATATTTGAGTGAGGATTTAGAAATCCTTTAGTTTATCACAGGAGACAGTGTGTGATTAAAATACAGAGCACACACACTGCTCGGAATGTTAAAAAAATGAAACACAATAGATCTAAACAAAATATAGATGAGTTTAGAATTCTCAATGTTTTTTTAGTGAAGCTCTGGACTCTTTGGATTGAAGCAGATGAAGCTTGAGTCCTTCTTTGGAAGTTTTTTGGAAACCAGAGTATCATGGTTTTGTTATTTCACTTCTAGTATAGGTGTTCAGTTTGAAATGTGAGAGTTTTCCTTGCAGCACTTTAATTTCCTCTTTGAACTTCTATTCTTGAGAGTTCTTTGAGTTCTACGTGTGTTCTTCTTGTATTTTTCTCTCTTTTAATTCTCTATGTTCTTTTGTATATCCAGCCACACATTTTGTATGTGCATTGAAGGACATATTATCTAGTAGCTCTAGGCTCCCCTTTTTATGTTCCTTGAGCTCCGACAATAGGAATGATTTGTACGAGGTACAATTTCCTGACATCAAACAAACATAATTAATTAAATTAAGTTTCATTAAAAGCACAAAATATGACCATTGATAATAATAAAACAAAGATAAAGTATAGAGAAACAGTGACTGGTTTCCATTCAGTAGCTCTTTGTATCATTGAAATTGTAACGATGGACTTGTAACGGTAGATCTTTTATCAGTAGCTATTTGTAGTGGTAAGTTATTCTAGATATAACTCTAAATACTGGTGACTATATGTAGTGGTGACTTCCTTTAGCGGTAGCTCTCAGTATCGATAGACTTATGTACCAGTGACCCATACCGGTGAGCTTGTAATGGTAGACTACATAACAATAGTTGTCACTCTATATCGGTCAACTTGTGCATACCGGTAGACTTACTCTATTGGTAGCTCAGGTGTAACAGTAACTGTCTGCATACCAGTGAACTTTTTGTATCGGTAGCTCATCTATATACTAGTGACCTTTCTGTATCGGTAGATTATTTTCATACCGGTGACCTTTTTGTATCAGTAGATGTTTGTCTGTTTATAAAAACTATCCACAAATTAATTTAGGATAAAACATTACAAAGTAAATGAACATTTGATTAACCGAATGTGCTTGAACGAAAGATATATTATTTAAACATATTCAATAGTATTTATATTTGAAATTAAACACTTAAACAATAACTAAAGTAATAAAAATTTTAATCAATAAACATCATTTGGGATTATCAAAACATAATTAATCATAATTGAGATTATCAAAACAGGTGAGTCCAACAATTTCATTAAATATAATGTGGAGAATAATGAATTGAATTTGGAGTATGTTCCAACATCGGAAAAAGTTGCGGACATATTCACAAAAACTTTACCAAAAGAATCATTTTTTAAATTGAGGTTGAACATGGGTGTCCAAACTCTTTCTCATAAAGGTTGAGGTATGTGTTTCTATCCTGCCTATCATATTACCTTTGGATTGTATTGTTAATGGGGATAATTGTTTCATAAATCAATGTATTCTTTTAAAAAGAGAGATTTGTGGGTAAAATATGAATTTAACATTATTTTGTGAGCGAACTATTATAATTTTTTGTTGGGGTGTTTGTAGGAAAATAAATTGTTTTGTATTTAGGAAGGTTGAAGAAAAGATGAGGTTGAAGAGAGCTGAAGAAATATGAAGATGTTTTCATAATAACTACTTTTAGGCAGCATGGTTTTTCTATCAATGATTTTTTACCTACAATGAGTTAGCTCATGTAGTCTTAGAATTGTTGATAAGTAATTCATTTCTTAAGGATACAAAGTTCAGTGATTTATGAAACTTGGTTGACAAAAAAATACAAAGGGGGATATTTTTAGGACCAAGTTGATGAAAAGGTTTTCTATTTTTAAGTGTTGATTTTTTTGTCAAGAAAGTGTTTTGAAGAAAGGAAATCACCTCGACTTGTATCGTTGTAAAAATCATATTGCTGATTGATTTCAAAAGAATTGGATTAATGTTTTCAAAATAATCATACTCACTACAAATTCCATCGTAATGAGAAACATATTTTTGGAAGAAATGGTTTTGATCAGACTTGACTCAGGTATGTAATGAAAGTGAAAATATCTTGCTGGAAGTAAATGTTTATTGGATTCACTTTGAATTCAGTATGGAAGAAGTTTCTATTTTGATGAAGAATCAGAGTCTCTAAGACTACAAAAAATTAAATATGATGATACTTTGTTGATTCATATTTCATAAAAATCATAAGTTTATTGGAGAACATGTGATAAAAACTTGTTGTAAGAAAGAGAGAATATGATGAGATACTGATTGTTTTAAAAATTATCAAATCTAGGTGGAAGAAGAGTAAGAGATAGTGCCGATTTAGTATAGAATCTGATCATACATCAGCGACATAATAAACTTTTCATACCCAAGATGATCATACTTAGGCTCAGGAGGAAAATGACCATACCTAGAAATGATCGTATTCAGAAATGATTTTCCCCAGGACAATCATACTCAAAAATATCATACTCTGCACGATCGTACTCATGATGAGTTAAATGATTGATTCATTTGTTGAAGGAAGAGATATATGAACTGTGATTTGTTTTCATATATCCTCTTCAAGTTGGTCAAGAGAAGAGAAGAATAAGATGTCTTTTATCTCAACTGGGTAAAGATAAAAAGTGAAGAAACTAAGGAAATGGTGTGTGTCTCAATTGGGTCAAGAGCCTCTATATCAGAGTTGAATTTCTTTATATTTACAACTGAATCATGAGAAGAAGTGAAGAAGTAAAAGCATTTTGAGAGCAGAGTTTGCTCGATGTGAAATCAAGGGGGAGATCAACATTCAAATGAATAATTATATTCAAAATTTAGAATTGATATTCATTTCTTAATATATTTATATTCAATTGATACAGATCTTTTTTTTATGAAGAAATCATAAAAATGAATTAAAATTGGACTGAAAATTAAAATTAGATTCTAAAGATGAGGTGAAGTTTATAGAATAATTGACAGGATTTGAGAAGAGTTGACAAAGTAAAAATTCACTTCATATTTTAGGAAAAATTGAGATTTGGGTGAATTTGTGTGAGCGGAAAACATTTTGGGATTCCAGCCCAAATATCTCAAGGGTCACATATAAATGGAGAAGTACTTTTTACTTTGTGACTATTGGTACTATTCATCACAGTAGAGAGAGAAGATCTGAGTTTTCAATGAGAGAAAGAATATACCATATTGATATTTTTTGAATACATTTAGATGGAAAGAATATATAGAAGAATATAAAAGATTATAATATCTTAATCAGCTGATAATCATACTCAGTGATTATTGTATTCAGTTGATTATCGTTTTCAGCTTGTCAATTGTATTTGGATGATCATCGTATCGAGATGGATTAATTAGATTTTTAATTTCTGTATTTGGGTTCTCAAACCTAGGAAGAACTGTACTGAGTTTATTGGGATCGTGAATTAAATTTTTTCCAATTCATCTCTACCATATTCTGTCAAATAAAATAATATTAGGAAGAATTGTATTGGGAGAATCATACTTAGAGGAATCAGACTTGGAAAATCAGACTGAGTTTTACTTTACAAATTCCAATAAGTTCTTACCATCTTTTGGGTAAGAAAGTCAATAATTTTATTTCAATTGAATACATTTGTAGAACTAAAAAGAAGCATAGGTAACATTAGTTGTTACTCAAACATTGTATTACCCTATTTATGCTAAGAGGATGCACACACACTATTGGAATTTTTTACATAGTGATACACGAGTGTAAGGATATATCCTACTCATTATAATCCATATTTTGTTTTATAGTGGATTGTGTGGTATTGGATCACTTACATACTATACCAAGGGAATAACAATTCTTATCAAATAGTGAATTTTGTAAATACATGTGTTCTTATGGATGTGTGTTTGAATTTTTTTTAGGAGGGAATAAAATATTTAATAGGAGGAGAAGGTTGTTTTAATTTCAAATAAATATAAAATAAAAAGTATCACTGATTCAATCCTCCCCCTCTTAGTGATACAATCATCCTGACTTGTAACTTTCACACATGAGTATTTCAACTGACCATGAGAGACTGTTAGAATATTTATAGCCATTTTATTAACTAAATGAAGACCTTTGATCGACCTTTCTTATGCAATTTACTACAAGTCCATTTTGATCAATCACGATGATCTACATTGGGGTAAAGAAAATATGTGTAAGAGTCAAAATGATATACATAAGGGTAAATCAACTACTTAACAATACCAATCAACCGTGTCTAAGTAAAAAAGTTCAAAAACTATATTTTTGGAATTTAATTAGATCTGTCAAAGTAGTTAAGAATTGTCTATCCAAGGATGATTATGTTTAAATGACTACTTAAAAAAACTTCTTCAAATTAGAGGAAGACTCACACATGAATTGTAGTGTCTTTATGATCTATATTCTTATACTCTACTACACTACGATACATTTTTTTTCCACAAATCATTGAAAAAATTAAAAGAAGGATGGATTGATTACTACACTCAATCTTGAAATCACTGGATAATAATAAAAGGAGAAGAATATCACTGATTAACTGAACATGATAAGAGATTGGGATGCATATAAATTCTAAAAATTTCTTCACTATATATATTTATTTTACATTTCATGTTGGGGTTTTAAAATCTTGAAAATATATTAGCAGAATATCTTAATTTATAAAGAATATTACATAAATAATCTTTCTATTTATTTCTTTACATTTATTATCCCACATATAACTATGTAAGAGGCTTTTTCTAGATTGGACCCCCTATATGAAGTTATATTCATGTAACCTAATCTAGGTTATGGATTATTTTATTAGATTTAATAAAATTTCTTAGAAATGGATTACTCTCAAGTGAAGAAGATTAAGTTTTGGATTGAAACCGAACCCCTTATTTAAATTTTGTTGCACATTTTAATTTTTTCTTTAAATAATTATTTAAAATTCACTCAAATTTTTTTTCTTATAACTTCAAATTTTTACTGAGAGTTTTATAAGCATGTTTTCAAAATAGATTTTAATTAATAAAATTTATAAGTGATATATACATGCTATTTTATGTGAGTATAATATTTTCAAAGATAATGTAATTTAATTTATTTTGAGTAGGTATTGATTTTGAATTTGATAAAATATTTTAATGTATCAAATTATATATACCTACCGCATTTTTTAACTAAAATATATTTTAAATTGTGTGGATTTTAAATTTATAATTCTAAAAATATTCTTTTTAGATTGGATTCTCAATTCACCCCTCTTAAGCATTCCACTTGGACCAACATACTTCATCAAGAACCAATACAATGTATTTTAAATATTCATTTGATGGAGGGAAATTGTGGAAAAAGATGTTGAATAAAAAACCAGATGATTATAGTTGAGAAATTATGGGGAGTATAGAAGCATAGAATTATGTAGTTTCTATCGGCGGAAGGGGATTCTGTTTGAGAAGACCAATCTAGGGACTCTAGAACACAATATAGTTATAGAGAGGATGGACCTGATGCTGATAGAGAAGGATAAAATCATACAAATTCACATAAGGTTCCTCATGGTGTTTTAATTAGAAACATTAAATTATATGGCCTACTTAATCAATCAGAGCCGATAATCTACAATTGGTTCAAAACTTCTTGGGATCCATTTTTTTGAAAGAAATATTAACTTCAACCACCTAAAAGTATTCACTTCACTCACCCATGTACATTTTTATTCCAAGGAATGAGATAAGATGGGGGATAAGTCTTGATCATGTTACTTTTTTATCTATGTTGATGCATAATTTGGATTTCAAATTTGGGAAAATGACTATTGTAAGGTCATAAAAAGCTGAAATGTGATCTTCAATGAGGATATATTATAGAGGGATCAAAAATAAGCATAAAATTATGAAGAGATAAAAGTATCATCAGAGGATGAGGTTCAAATATATGGGTATCTAGATGTTATGGATATTCTAAAAAAACCAAAGAGTATGTTAAGATTAGAAGCACCAGACTGTATAAAGGATTTCACAGAAGGGAATTAAATTTCAATGGTGCTACTGAGCTCCTAAGTACTTGAGAACTCAAGGACCATAGAAGATTAAGAAAAATATTTATTGGCTAAACCTATGAAAGTTATAATACCAAAAGGAGCTCATCCATAGAGGGAATTATGAATATATACTTGGGAGATATTCAAGGTGAAAAGGTATGAAATTAATTTTTTTATTTGATTATAATGGATTATAGAGATCCCAAGAGCCCAAAATAGTCTATAACTTTGAAATACTTGAATTAGTGGGAGTTAGCTATGAGGAATAAAATTTATTCCTTCTATGTGTTCAAAACCTGGGAGTTGACATAGTGACTTGCTGGGATGAAATAATTAAAAAAACAATGGGTTTATCAGATCAAGGAAGAAGTAGAAAATAAATGATGGTATAAGGAAAAAATAGTTATGAAAGGTTTTAAATAGATGAAAGGAATAAAATTCTTAGATATATTTTATCTTTTCATCAAACATATGACTATTCATATGATGTTAAGTATGGTTTCATTAAAAGGAATTCATCTTGATTATTTGTACATGAAGTTAGAATTTATTCATGAGGAATTGGATGAATAAATTTATATGAAATAACTAACTAGTTTTAAGGATCATAAAAACTAGGATATTTTGTGAAAGCTCAACCAAAGCCTTTATGTTTTGAATTAATAACAAAGACTATAAAATCAAAAGTAAAACGATTTCATGAAGGGGTGTAAGTTCATCTAGAGTAATAAAAACAATTTCTTCTATGAGAAGTTGTTTTATGATAAGAGTTTAATCACACTATACTTTATATTGATGATATGATGGTTGTTGGTCTGGTAAAGGAATGGTTCAAAAATTTAAAGGATAAACTATCTAGAATCTTTGAGATAAAATATTTTAGTCTATAAATGTGATTTTTGAGGACGTGTATAATAATAGAAATAATTTATAGTTTTTATACTTAAGATAGTTAGATTACATCTTGAAGGTGATGGATAACTTTAGAACGAGTGAGGAAAAACTAGTGACCACACCCCTAGACATGCATTTCAAGTTAAGTAAAGAGAATGAACCAAGAATAGATACTGAGGTCAAGTACACAGTTAAGATTCCATATGATCAGTGGTTGGATTTATGATTCATACCATGATTTATAATTATATAGAATTTTATAAAGCAGTGAGAGTCATTAGTAGGTTTATGTTATACCCCAAATAAGAACATTCGGATGATGTAAAGTGGATTCTTTGGTACTTTAAGGGTTTTAGAAGCATGAAAATTTTCTTTAAAATATATGAGATGATATAAGGTTTTGTGGACCCAAACTTTGGGGGAGAATCAAACATATGGAAGAGAACATCTATGTATATTTTCACTTTTAATGGGATCTCAGTGATTTAGATGTCAAATATTAAACTGAAAGTTTCACTCTAAAAAATGAAAGTATAGAATGCCACTTTGATAAAATTAGGGAATGAATTCGTTTGGTTGAAAGGGTTATTAGAGGATCTCAAAAGTAGTTAATAAGTATGAGTGTTATTATGTGATTCACAGAGTATAATCCACTTATCCAGAAATAAAATGTTTCAATCTCAAATAAAGGACATTAATTTTAATTACCACTTTATCTAGAAGTTTTTGGAGGATGAAGTGATGGATATATATAAGACCAAGAAAACCTAAAATTCATTGGACATGATGATGATGGTGGTTTTCCAGGATGTACTGAGGTGATGTTGTGCATTAGTCAGACTAGGATAGATATAAGCATGTTGGGGAAACATTTACTATTAACATATATTTAGGAATAAGAGATATGTTAGAGATGATGATGTAATTTATTGTGGAACTCAAAAAATGGTTCTCAAATGGGATATTTTTTGGGTTCTTGGCCATGTGTGAAAACTATTTTATGAATAAGACATTAGGACTAATAGAAGGAGAAACTTCAGGCAGTCTAATGTTTGATCATTGGGAGGAAATAGTGGAGTGATAGTGATAGGTATAGATAATCAGATTCTATGTAGATGGATTCAGGTATAAAAATGGTGTTAATTGAGATTTATCTTATCCATTTATCTTATTCAGATGAAGGTAGTAAATATAACATTGAATGGGTACAAGAAAGTGATATCTTCATTGGAATTTAGGAGGGTGCACAATGAACTAGATGGATAGGTTGAGGTGGTGGAAGTCCTTAATTTAATGGAATATTTTCTATAGATATCATAATAGGTTGACTTATCCTATAAATGTTAGAAGGTAGTTTCTACTGAACACACTGGTTGGGCTCTTTCATTTAATGTAGGAATGATCATTTATTTGTAGAGGCATACCACTTAAATATTATAAATATTTTTCCATTTCCATCATATAAAAGTGAAGCTATGTTTCCCAATATATTAGGACATAAGTCCAAACCATGTAATATTTGTGTTTTTCTTATTCCTTTCTATTTTCCTTCTACCATATGGTTCTTTTCTGGGTGTGTCAAAAGGTTTTTTATTGCAGTGAGGTGATTTGGGTTTGGATTTTCATCTAAGTTTTGGTTGTTGCTACACAGGTTCATTTCATAATTTTGTTTCCACATTCATAAATTCTAGTGGATACCATTTGGTGTTTTATTTTATGGTCTCCATAATCCCAACAACATGATAATAAATTCAAACCGTTTTATAGTAATGTATAATATTAAATCATATAAATTATTTTATTTATTTTCATATTGTAAATAAATATTGGAAATTATATCACAATTTAATCATATTTGTTTTGATTTAATTTAATTAATTTATATTTTGTAACATCATAAGATTTTATATATATTTCCTTTGAAATAAACTTAAAGTATTTGATAACATTTTTTATACGAAACCTCGAGTCTAAATAAATTATGATATAGTAAACCATTATAAAATAGGTATTAAATTGGAAGGTATGAATAGAAATAACCAAATTATGAAAAATATTTATAAATGTTTTAAATAGTGCATATTTATTTATTAATTCATAATAAATATGTACTCATTTTTTGATAAATTCATTTTATGCTTCAAGAATATGTTTTCTTCAAAGGTGGTTTTTATTACAATTTGTACAGAGAAATTATAATTAATTTATACCATTTTGTGAAATTATATTTAAAGAAATTAATTTAATTTTTTAAATTAGAAATTTAATATTATAATAGGGATAATTTATATGATTTTTTAAAAATATTTATGTTTCAGTGAATAGTGAAAAATACAGTTTTTTTGTAAAAAAATGTCATTTATTTTCAAGTAAAATTACCATTGTGTTTCGAAATTTATCTTAAAGTAACATAATTTACCTTTAATTATAAATAATATTATTAATGACATTGGAATCATCATTATAATTTATTTTGGTACAATTTAATTTTTGGGCTTAAAAACTCATTTTTCTAAAAAATCATTTTTATGAATGCAATGTGTTTTTATTTAAATAAACTAAATTAATATCTATTGATTAATAGTTTAAATTAATTTTATATATTATATATTCAGTAATTTATTTTAAAATTTATTTTATGCTTTTTAAAAGGTAATGAATGGAAGTAAATTATGTTTTATGTTTAGAAATCCATTTTTCTAAAATGGGTTTTTGTTATGGTTTTAAAGCTTTTTTAAAATTAAATTAATCAATTTAAAGAAACTGAATTTGGTAAAATAAATTCCATATTTGGAACCATCATAATTAATATAATGTAATAGGTTCAACTTAATTTTTTCTCATAGTAAATTGTAAAAATAGTAAAATTTTGTTACCATGGTTAAGGTTAAAATAGGTTTACCGAGGAGGGTGGGAGGGGGGATAAAACCTAGGTATAATGGTAGAATTGGAACTCAAACCTTTATAATTATGATTAGTTTAATATATTTCAATATTATATTATCCTAAACTCAAATACTTTCCCATTTGAAGTGACTTTCCCATGAAAATGAACTTATATCATTGAAATATTTTAAGAAATTCCATGTATGTCCCTCACCTCACTTATAAAAGTGAAACTCTCATACTTATTTATTAACACTATTTTAGTCTTCTATATAGGAAAAAACCTTCTCTAAAAACTTTATATATCCCTTAAATTTATCATATTTCTTCTTTTCTTTTCCTAATACCAATCTTTTAAGGCTTAAGGTGTATGCCAAAAGAGGTCTCTCAAAGAAGAGGTATAGATTCTAACCAAGTGTTTTCTATTTTATTTCTTCTTATACTTCATATAAATATTTAGTATAAAAAAATGATTAATATAGTATAATAACTATATTTATATGTTATTATTATTATTATATTGAAACCATTTACCACCTGTTCTCAATCAAATGGGAGACAAAAGTATCGCTCATGCGTACGTGTGGACTACCACCTCCACACAACGATACAATTTATTTTACACCACCATCATTCATGATTGGTTATTATGATATATTTAATTTCTATATATGATATTTATTTTATAATAGTGATTATATAAAGGTTAATTAATATTTACCTTTCTTTCACTCCATCTGTTGAAAAGTGGAAAACATCACTCTTACATACAAACGGACCACCATCTCTATAATGATGTAATTCATTTTTAATCACCAATTTATATGAACAGTTATAAATTTTTATATAAGAAATATATTTGATATTTATATCATGATTTAAATTATTTATATGAAATAAACATGATCAAATTATAAGGACCATAACTTCCAAACCAAAACATACATGAAAAATGAAGTAGTTAACACTCAAAATGATGATGATAATCAAAGATTGTTAATGAATGAATGGTAAGTTGTTATGAGTAAAACATGTATGGTATTATAATTATTTTTATGGTATTTTATATAATTATAATAAAATTAAATTTATTATATATGATTTTATATTTATTATGAAGCAAGATGGGCTTGAGGTAAGGGTTTTTTGTTACAATCTCATTTTTACTTGGATTATTTATGCTTAAATATATGATAATGAAATTATATGATATATCTCCAAATAATATTATTTATTTTCTTATACTATGGTTATTTCTATAGATTATATATTTTTCTTTCATTTCCCCCTCTTAAAGTACTCATGGGACTAAAAGAATGGGGTTTTAAGGAAAACCGACTTTATTTCTCTATTAGGTTGGAAATATTTTATCCCACATCCATATTTGTTTAAACTGGTTTCAAGAAGGTTTTTAATATTATAAAAAGATTATTTAAATTAATTTTAACTATATTTAACTTTCTTTACCAAGTTTTAAAAGGAATATTCTTATCATTTCCCAAGCATGGAACTATTAACTTTTTACCAAAAATGTGAAAGGAATTTTGTTTTTAACATAAATCACATGAATTACTTCACCCACCATTATGCATACTATTTTACTTAAAGCCTAATTTATATTTTTCCTTATTTCATTACAAGTAAAAAATTTTCCTTAATATTTTATAAATTTATTGATATTAAATAAGTTATTTTAAAATGAAAAGGGTATTTTCCTTATGAATTATTATAATGATCTTTTAAAGCTATTTTAATCTATATCATCAAAATTTTATGTTTCTTATGATTTACTAGGGATATGATCCAATGTTACCATATTTATTATTTATATGGATGTTTTATAATTATGGTGATGAAATGTTCCAAAGAAATGTTTTTACTTAATATTTTAGAATTTTTTATGTTTTAAATAAGTGATTTCAAAATGAAAAGGGTATTTTTCCTCAAGAAATGTTCTAGTATTCTTTTAAAGGATTTTTATCTATTAAAACATAATTTTTTGTTTCTGATGATTTAATAGGGATATGATACAAAATTACTATATTTATTATTTCTCTAGATAGTTTATGAATATGATGATGAAATGATTATGAAACCCAGATCCTTTCTAAGATTTATGATATAATTTTATGATGAATGTTTTATGTTCTTGTGGCACAAATATGTATGGTTTTTCATTATGTGACAGGTGTTACTAGAATTATATATCCTTATAATATTAATACATTGTATAATAATAGATATCTCAAAATATAATAAGGACTAGAATGTAAAGTGAACCTAATTTTGTAAGGGACTTTCTATAATAAGATAGTATTGAGAGTGAACCTTGAATAAGGAAATTATGGAATAGGGAGTGAACCCAATCCACTATGAATGTATTAGAAGTCATACTTGATTAAGGAAATTATTTTATATACTTATGTGTATTCCATGAACTTATACCTTATCCTTATGTTATGTTCTCACAACTTATGATTAATTATTGATGATTCCAAACTTTTATGTCTTATGAATTTTGATTGAAAAAACCATATTCCATAATTTATGATTATAGATCTTTGACCGATTGGGGGGGATTATTGTAAATTTTGATCACTTTATCATACCTTTATGATTTAATTATACTTACTTAGGATCACTAATTCATATCTCTTATGTCTAACCTTACTGAGAATCTAAGCTCACACTTTATTATGTTTCCCTTCATGGGTTATAAAGAATGGTTTTAAGTATGACATGTATTAGAAGGGTGATAATAGTGAAGAACCTAATTGAAAATTATGTAGATCATTTATGTACCATTTGTTTATATATACAAGTTTCCAAATACATTAAACCTTTATAGTTATGGAATGGATCTTACTAATATATAATGAATATTATGCTAATAAGATGTAGTATTTATATATGAAAAGTTTGGGTCACTATAGTTGGTATTAGAGTTAGGTTTAGTTACATTTTTTAAACTTTGGTGATAAAACTTTAGTGAGGACCATTAATAAAATACTAAGTATAGGACAACATCCTAAGTTATGGTAAATAAAGGATCTTGGTTTTCCTAGAAAATACACCATTTTCTGGATACTAGAAAGTGGACGTGGCTATGGAATAGATGCACCTATGGGTAAAAAAATTGAATAGGGAGGATTAGGCATTAACTAAATCATCACTAGTGCATGATGAGTGGTCCTATAATTGAACACCTGAATAGACACTCTTGGTTGATATTCTTGGGTTAATTTTCATTTTATTTATAAACCATTATGAAGGATTTTAATAGATGATAACCAAGGGTAACCTAGGTTAAGCCTAAAGTATCAAAGATTGAAAAGAATGTGTCAAGATTTAGGCATATTATAAATGATTATTAGGATTATATGATTTATATTTATGATTATTATTTCTCATACTATGATTTTTGGTTTTAGTAAATGGTTATAACTAGATGGGATTGTGTTAACACAAAATGTGTCAGAAAATTAAATGATTTTCCTCTTGAGAAATTTAATGTTATGGGAGGTAGAATAAAAAGTATTGTTTCTAAGATTATAAAAACTTTTTAATACATGAATCATGATGAGATTACAAATGATGAAAGTAGGTAAAGGCATACTATTGAGTCTTTCAGGAGGAAACATCCACCATATTTTAGTGGGTCTGCTGATCTACTAATTTTTGAGTAATGCATCAGTACCACTGAAAATATATTTACGTGCTCTATTTCTTAAGACATGAAAAGGTTGTCTTAGCTATTTATCATTTTTAAGGTGAAGTGGATCAATGGTATAGTATTATCAAGAATACGTGGCAATGAAACAAAATTGACTCCATATAGTGGGATGATTTTAGGAGCTTTTTTTTTCAATAATAACTTTCTCCATATTATTCATGAAAAAATGGAAAAGAAATTTCTTGAGATAACATAGAAGGATAATAAATCTATTAGTACTTATGAGCCAAATTTTACAAGACTTGTGAGGTATGATTTTGGTATTATCATTTAAATAGAAAGTAAGATTGATCAATTCCTTGTTGGATTAAAATAAAGACTCTAAAGGGTGTTATCCATAAGAGACTTTAGTAGTTATGATGAAATCATTCGATATGATGTCAAGGTGGAAACAAATATTGGATTTACCCATCAATCTCATAGTTTTTATAATAAATGAAATAATTAATTAAAGGTAAATTCTAATAAAAAACCATGGAGGGAAGAAGATGATTTTTTCCTTTATGATAAAAGTGTGGAAAGAAACATATAGGAAATTGTGTTAATGGGATTGTTAAATGGTTTAAGTGTGAAAACAAAGGTTATTGTTAAACCAAATGCTGAAGTAATGAGAATAAGTTATCTAATGATAAAAGTGGATAGAAATATCTACAGAATACACCACCCAAACTCCAATGTTATATTTTCAAGGAGTATATACATTATGCTAATCAGTGATCAAATCCAAGGGTTAATGATGAAAAATGATTTCCACAACCTCTTAATCTTAGAGATAAAGGAAAATCTCATGCGATAAATATTACCAATGTGGGGTATGATAATGAAGTGATGAAAGGTATACTTAATATAAACTATAGAACTATTGATGTCTTATTTGATTCTAGTTCTACCAACTATTTTATATTTAAAGAATTTTCTGAGGGTATCACATTACCACCTCAATGATTAGAGGTTGAATTAGCAGTAAAAAATCATAATGGTTTGATGATCACATCTTAAGTATATGATTATCCCCCAACTAAATTTTGTGGTAATTTGCTTCCTAAAAATCTTATTATTTTCCCTCTTGTTGAAATTTATGTGATTTTGGGCATGGATTGAATTTATTTATATAAATACATTATCAATTACTGATGAAGGTAAGTTAATTTGATACTTTGAACCAACCTATGGCTGTCTATTGATATGAGGATAAATATAAACTTCTAATGGAAGTTACATCCATTTCATGGGTCTTAATTTCTATTCAAAGGGGGTATTTATCACATATGGTTTGAGATAAACTCAAAATCATAAATATTCCTATTGTACAGGAGTTTTTTGATGTCCTTCCAAAAGAGTTTCCTAGTCTTCCTCTAAATGTTGAAGTTATGTTTTCAATAGAACTCATACCCTATGCTACACTTATTTGAAAGACTCTATATATAATGGCCTCGATTGAGTTGTAGGAATTGAAAAATAAACTATAGGATAATCTTGACAAGGGATTCATTCGGCCAAGTTCATCACCTTATGGTGCACGTGTTATTTATTTTAAGAAGAAATATGGATCAATGAGACTCTACATTGATTATTAGGAACATAACAAGATCACAATCAATAATAATTATCCTATTCCCCACATTGATGGATTGTTTGGTCAATTATGAGAAGATTAATATTTTTCCAAGATTGATATTTGATCTGGATACTATTAGTTGAGGGTCAAACCTAAAGACATACCCAATAATACTTTTCATTCAATTTATGGACACTATGAATTTATAGTGATGCCATTTGGTCATATTAATTCTCTTTCTTTCTTCATAGATTTAATGAATATATTATTTATAGATTACCTTGATTAGTTTGTGCTAGTATTTATAGTTGATATTATCCTATATTCAAAGATAAAGGAAGATTATGGAGATCAATTAATAACTATACTGAAGTCTATAAGAAAGGAGAAGATGTATGAAAAATTTACCATGTGTGAATTTTGGATATATAAAGTTTCATTTTTGGGCCATATAATCTCAATAAATTATATATCAATGGATCCATCAAAGGTAAAATTTATTAAACATTGAACCATACCAACCACTATGACTGAGATCTATATTTTTCTTATATTGGATGGATATCATTGTAAATTTGTGAAATATTTATCACGACTATCTAATCCACTCACCAAGTTAACTAGGAAGGGAGTTAAGTTCTTTCAGATCGATGAATGTGAATAAAATGTCAATAAACTTAATATGAGGTTGTTTAGTGAACCTATACTCGCACTACCATGCAGTAGATAAGGATTTATGATTTATAGTGATGCACTGAAGAAGGGTCTAGGATGTTTTCTTATGTAGAATGATATGGTGATAGCCCGTGCCACACGACAATTGATGGTTCATGTAAAAAATTACCCAAATCATGATTTTGAGTTAGAAGTAGTAATATTTGCATTAAATATATGAATACATTATATTTATAGATAAATGAGTGACATATATACTTATTATAAAAGTTTAAATAATATATTCATCCATAAAGAGTTGAATATACACTAGATAAGATGGTTGAAGTTGATTAAAAATTATGTATTCTCAATACATTACCACCCTTATAAATCGAAAAGGTGGATAATTATTTGAGTCAAATGGATCATTCCAATTTATATATGACGAGGATCACAAAAGATCCAATATTTATGGATTTATAAAGGATGAAGCATGAAACATTGAAGTAAGAGGATAAATATTATCTTTCTCAAATAAATTTTCAACTATCTATCTATGTGAATATTAAAGAGGTGTAGAAGGAGGATGTGGAGTTATAAAATAAGTTGAAAAATTATCCAGAGTTTAACCATGATTGTGATGGAATAATAAGGTTCAGAAACTAAGTATGTTTCCTATTAATTCTGGACTTGAATAATGGACTATTGCAAGAATAGCATAACTCATCATTCTCTATTCATCCTAGAATTATGAAGATGCATAGAGATATGAAAGAGTATTTATGGTGGGAAAATACAAAGAGATATATTTTGAATTATTTATATCAATTCTTAGTATGTCATCATGTTAAGGATAAGAGACAGAAGTATAAGGTGATGTTACAACCATTACATATACCAGAATGGAAATGAGAAAACATCACCATGGATTTCATTATCAGACTCCACAAAACATCTAAATCCCATAATGATATTTGGGTTTTAGTCAATCACCTTACAAATTTAACAAAATTCATTGCTATCAGAGAATATTTATATCTTTATCATCTTGATAGGATACACATTATGAAAGTGGTAAGGTTTCATGAAGTACCATATTCTGTTGCATCTAATTGAGATCTAAGGCTTACCTTGAAGTTCTGGAGAAGTCTTCAATATTCTCTGGATACAGAGTTGTGTTTTATCATTGTTTATCATCCTCAGAGAGATGTTCAGTCTGAGAGGACCATTTAAACCCTGTAAGGAATTTTGATATCCCATTATTAATATTTTAAAAGTGGTTGGGATCAACACCTTTATCTATTCAAGGTTTCTTATAATAGTTTCTTTCACTAGAGAATTTGGATGAATCCTTATAAATCCCTCTATAGAAATAAGTGAATAACTCTAACATGATGCGATGAAGTTTGAGAAATAAATATATTGGTTTTGTTGGATATTTACTGCACTAAGACTCAAGAGGGAGGGGTGAATTTAGTTCTTGAAAATTTCTTTACTTTGAAAACCACCCTCTTTAAGATATGGTTGCTTTTGATCTATTCTTAACTTGATCATGGAGAGGGAATAAAATATTAAATAAAAAAATATTATACATAGAGATTTATAATGGTTCAAGGAATAGAAATACCCTTGTCCACTACACCAATGATCAACTCCAATATCATTGTGATTTTCACTAGACCAATCTTTTTTCCAAAGATTGCCAATCCTTTTCCCATGGGATGGCGACTAAGTACAAGTAGCTAAATCTTGTTACCAAAATAAGAGTTTTCAAATAGGATCCAACAAGGCTTTAAAAACTTTATACATTAAGGTAATTTACTAAGAAATTTCACTGTAGAAGAAATAATAAATAGAGTGTTGTTTCCAATGCTTTCGTTGGGGCATGCACATCCATCTATTTCGAAGGACGCACAACTGTTGCCCTACATTCCCGCTTTCCAAAGGTGGGTGACATCCGTCTCCTATTTAGAGAAGTTTTCTCCTTGATCTAAATAGGATGATGGGTTGTTGGTTCCTCCTTCCGTGGATTCCTCCTCAAAACTCGTCACCTAGTTCTGGTCTCCCTTATAGATTAAGACGTTGTTTGTGAAACTCTTCCCAATTCCATGTTTTCATGGATTCCAGTTAATTACACTACTTCTATCAGTACATTCCAAGGGGTTCGGTTAGGACAGTAACCTTTGGTTGGGGGAGTAGTCACGTTGGACCTCACTAGCGTGTCTAGATGCTGGAACACTGGCACGTCTCAGTTTCTTCCACTTATTATAGGGATTCTCGAGGGCACAGAAGCCCGAGGCATCCCATGTCAAATACGGGGAATTATATTCTATAAGAATTTATCTATGGTTTTCATCAGCTTATTATGTTTAACACAGGTTACGCCATGAGTTTAACATCTAGAGGAGACATATTAGACTGATCAAAACACTGACTAAAGTGGACCAGATGGGTGAAACCTCTAAAGGGAACACTGATGCTGGGAATAACACATGGTAAGTTACCTGATTGTAGTTGGGAGCAGTGAAGAGGTGAATTTGAATGATCTCACCAGGATGTGGCGGCCCAAGAAAGAATCAGGATGGATTACGGAGGGTTGAATGAAGTGGTGGGGAAATGAGATTGAACCGTCACAAAGGTGATGGTAGTATTGGGCTTGTTCCTCGAAGAGACTTCCTACGTATCCCCGTGGAGGGGAATCAAATTCCATGAAGTTTAGGATGGGACATGGAATCATGGTGTGTGTAGAGGATAGTGACCCAATGACATACTAGGGTTTATGCATGGTTAGCAGCCCGAAGTTGTTCTGACATCACTGGGGAAGACTAGAGATGTGGGTCCCAACAAATGGAATGACAACAACTTACAGTCGATTGTAGAGTACAATGTATTACCACTGGATGGGGATTAAAATGGTTTACTGCTGGATGGGGGTGATAATGGCTTACTACTGTATGGGATTGACAATGTCTTATCACTGAATAGAGGACAATTTAGTGTCATGGGGGACAAAAGGGGCGTATAGTTTAACATCATGCTAGATTAGGGTGGACTGATGTGGAGTGGTTTGGATTGATGGTATTTGGGCTTGAACCTCTAGGAGGATTCCTACATACCTTTTCTTGGCAAGGATCAAAGTCCATGTATTTCATGTTGGTGTTGGTGAGCCGACGTGAAGTGTTCAGGACCAATGATTATTGGGCTTGAACCTCAGGGAGGCTTCATACGTACCATACCTTAGCAAGGATCAAAGTCCACGTAGTTTGGGATAGGTTTGATGAACCAACGTGAAGGGGTTCGGGACCAATAGGTGTTGGGATTAAACCTTAGGGAGGCTTCTTACATACCTTGCCTTGGCAAGGATCAAAGTCCACATAGTTTAGGAATAGTTTTGGTGAACCAACGTGAAGGGGGTCGTGACCGATAGGTTTTGGGCTTTAACCTCAGGGAGGCTTCTTACATACCTTGCCTTAGAAAGGATCAAAGTCCACATAGTTCGAGAATAGGTTTGTTGAACTGATGTAAAGGGGGTCGGGACCAATAGGTGTTGGTATTGAACCTCATGGAGGCTTCCTACATACCTTGCCTTGGCAAGGATCAAAGTCCACATAGTTTGGGATAAGTTTGGTGATCCGACATGAAGGGGTTCAGGATCAATAGGTGTTGGGATTGAACCTCAGGGAGGATTCCTATGTACCTTACCTTGGAAAGGGTCAAAGTCCACATAGTTCGGAAATAGGTTTGGTGAAGAAATGTGAAGGGGGTTGGGATCAATAGGTGTTGGGCTTGAACCTTAGTGTGGCTTCCTACGTACCTTTCCTTGGAAAGGATCAAAGTCCACATAGTTCAGTAATGGTTTTTGGGGCTTCCACTCTATGGAGGCCCAGAGAGGATGTCATGGTCGATTCTTACTCTAAGCACATGCGAGTCAATATCGGTGTGAGAAATAAGAGGCATCATAGACTTGACTATCACATCGCGAAAGGTGCGTCCATGTGAAGTTAAGTAGGTATTACACGTGGTTAATGGCCTAAAAAAGGAAATAGGGGCTTACATGTGGTTAGCACCCCAAAGAGGAAACAGGGGATTATGCATGGTTAGTAGCCCAGTGAGGTGGAGATTGGGACTTACTCAAGGATGGAGGCCCAATGGCGAGAAATTCCAGAGGGAGAGGGAAAGGATGATGAAGGTACCAGTGCTCATATCCCCCTCCAGTATTTGGCATGGAAGAGGATAGGAGAATCAAGGATGCTGCCTCCCGCAAGAAATGCTAGGGGGATTACACCAAGGTGGTTGCCCTTCCCTCGGACATGCACTACTCTGATAGAGAGGATCTCATTCCATGTGAGGAATATCTCACTCCTATGGAGATGAGTGGGCATAGAGAATGTTTGAGATGGGGCTCCCCATGTGGAAGGAACAGGGTGAGGCCACATTTTAATGTAATGTGCCGAGGACGATGGCACTTGGCAGTTTAACATCCTGCAGCTCAAACGAGGTGGGTTCACTTCACACCCCTAGGACTTACATAACTGATACCCACCAGCCCTTAGGTAAGTGAAGTCATCAAATAAACCATAGTGTTGGGGTTTTGTGGAGTGATCCAATGAGGGGACCATGTTAGCATGGCTGTGCGGAGAAGAAATAATCATTAGTGTGCCTATTCGAAGAAGTATAAGGCTAAGAAATGCAACGGGAAGCACCGCCTAGGGGACTTTAAAATCACTTCATGAAAACCTAGAGGGTTGCATGGGAAAAGGATTTGCAGAGCAAAGAGGTTCATAGGTAGAAGCCTCATGAAGATATGGTGCTCTATGTAGTGTAGGGGCTTCGTGAAGGGGTATGCTTCATGAAGTGAAGTGGTCAAGCCTAGGCATAGGGTATAAGTGCATATGGAATGTTCTTCACAAAGTGTAATGGATTTTGCAGAGTAGTGCTTCGCGTAGCTAGGGTGCCCTGCGAAGCGTAGAATTTCAAAGCAATGTGCTTCATGAAGCACAGTGAACCCGCCTTAGCATAGGATGTACATGTGCATGGAGGGTACTTCATGAAGCACAAGTGCTCCGCAAATACCCGAGTCCCCTTGGGGATCCCCTTCCTATGCAAAGTCCCATGGGCTCCACAAAGTGCATCCCCATTTGAGTAGGGGTTGAATTTAGGAAAAGGGAAAGGCACTTCGTGATGCAAAAGTACCTTGAAGAGCTGATGGTTTGCAGAGCGGAAATTGCTTCGTGATTTGGGAGCTAAGTAGGTGAAATATCAGAGGATTTGTCCTTTGGGATCTAGGGGAGCCCGATATTTATAGAAAAGAGGTTTCACAAAGTAGAGCTTACTAGGAATGAAGACACATGGCATTTTTTCGTAACCGTAGAGCCTCTCGCCTCCTTGCTCCATGGAGGCTTCATAGAGGGGGAGCTTCGCGCTAGCCGTGGTGCTGCAGGGCTTCGCGAGTGAGCTTCGCGATGTAGCCCCAAGGGATTTGTGTTTTCTTCTCCTCTTCCAAAATTTTGGTAGTAACAAATTTCCCCCCTCCTACTTGGATCCGAGGAGAAAACGAGGGTTGAAGTCTGAGGGTCAATCGCCAAAACTCTTTGGTCAATCGCGAAGAATACTCACAAAGGAGGCTCATGAGGCGGAGAGGTGATGCACGGGCCGAGAATGCCGTGAAGCTCGCCACAGTCAGACATTCCGAAAAGTGAAAGGGGACATCGCCTATAAATAGGGGAGGTTGACCTCTTTTTTTTCCCTTTCTCACCTTCGCTTTTTGGAACTTAGCGCTCTTGATTTTTGAAGCTCCATGTACTCTGTGATTGCTCTCTGTGAATCAAGCTTCCGGCTTCACAGTGCACTGTGAGTCTTTAGCTCCATGATGGTGTGCTCTGGGGCTTGTACCTGAAGGTCAGGACAGGGCTTCATGATCTCTTTGCTGGGACCAAGCTCCGTGAATAGTCTTCACGAACAAGCTCTGTGAAAGAGCTTCAAAAATGAGAACCAAAAACGTCCAAATTTCAAAAACTGAATGGATCACCAAGAGGCTTCCAGAGGGTCTTTGCGGATTCTATTCATAGGGAGGACATGGAGGATATCTCGGTTATAGGGGAGTTTGTGTGAAGCCATTCTGACCATAATTCGCGGGTAGAGCTGTTGTCAGAGAGTCATAGGGACTATCCACTGTGCAAGAGGCTGACTCTATATGGATTTGGAATGAGGGATGATCTATTCATCCCTAAAACAAGTAGGGATGATCTATATTATTGGTTCAGGAGCACATCGTTCCAATTCCAATAGTTTAGGGTGGCTGATGGCCATGCCCGACAAGACTTCACGCTTTTCATCGCTGACTGTCTATAAAATTGCGTGAACAACGTTTAAGGGAAAGAGATACAGTTAGAGACATCTCCCCCACTGTACCATACCATTTTGATAGCAGCCTTGGGTAATCTAGAGAAGGGGTGGTTTGACAAGTGGGATATACGCCAGGGCGGCAACTTCACAGATGACTGGGCCTGGGCCTACTGGGTAGGTTCCTCATGCGAAGATTTTGGGGCAGATCTAAGGAGAGTGAGACTATATGAGGTAGCTTGGCCCTCCCAATTCAATATTTATCAGCCTAAGCAACTGATGCCAGAGTTTCTGAGTAAATGGTCATCGATGAATAATACCTTCCATTTGCACCATGGAGAGGTCGGCATCTGTTTATGGGGCCTGCATCAGATCTCAAGGGTCCCAATACTAGGGGCGATGTATAATGAGTTCCTCCCCGTTATGGGTGTGTGGGAGGATCTAGAATATATGACACCGCTGGTGAGGGAATTGATGGACCTAGTGTCAGGAGGGGACAAGTAGTCGGTGATGGATGCCCATTTTAAACGGTGGTTCAAGTAGTTATTGAACTTCTCAGAAAATAGGTAGTTCCCTTTGAGGCCTCTAAATTTCCCGAAGGGGGCCCAACAAGTAAAGGAGCACTCATAATGGCAGATCTTGGAGAATAGACAATGGTAGATGTGGGGATTTAGTGTTAGTACTAAGCAGCATTTGGTAGTCAGGTTGTCTACATTCATTGTAGTGCTCATTTGCGGTTGGATCCTGCCTGTGAGAGACATAAACATGGGGTGCGACCAAGCACATTTATCATGGTGTCCGTGTTGGAGATAGGGGGACGGGTCAACCTCGGTATCTTGATGCTCACCAAGCTATACAAGATGCTATGGCATATCATTGAGGGGAAGAATCCACATAGAATATGCGGGCCATTCCACCCACTGTATGAGTGGATAGCGGTGCATGTCAGGGGGATATATGAATATCCAAACCCCATATCCCCTCTAGGATTGAATTTATGCCCATCTATTATAAATTTTGTGGGGAGATTTCTGGCCAAGATGATCGTGTAGGTGGTAATGAACCAGGTCTGGAAGGCAGACTAGTTCAATTTCCACCCGTTCCCATTTCCAATAGGTGTGTTCACTGATGACAACTGGAGAACGGAAGAGCATCAGTCCTACCTCCTGGCCTTTCAGGGCGGATTCTTGGTGGCGTGGGTGGACCATGAGTCCATTTGTAATCCGTACACCCTGCATTGATTCCCAAGGAAGTTTCGGTGTATGCAACAGTTGACCCCGTAGGTCTATTTGGGGGTGCGCATGAGGATCTCCCGTGTGTAATGAGGCAGATGTGGCTCATGTTCACACAAAAGGATGGGAAGATGTGGAATGAGATGCCTCCACCCACAACCATCTTCGGCCTAGTGAAGGAGTACACCAAGAGTTGGGAGGTGGCCTACCCTGGGTAGATTCTAAAGCAACCAAGCGTTCAGGCTAGTGATGGGGTGCCTCCCCAACCTCGAGGCTGGGGCTGGAAGGAAGTGATGAAATATCACAGTGGCGGAGCTACAGTCGCAGCGAGGCCCGAACCGGTCGGAGGGGAGGTAGTAGCGGATCCAGCGGTGGCAGGGGACCCTACAATTGCAGAGGAGTAGAGTCATCCGGAGGGGAGGACACCAAAGGGATTCCGCAGGATATCTACCTGGGCTCCAGGGAAGCAGCTACGCCATATAGACATGCTGGAGAACACTGTCTTCCCAGAAGCTTGGGACATCTGGGATGGTAACCAGTAATTCCTCCACCCATCTGAGATGTGGCATCACCTGAACTATCTCAGGATGGATTTTCTGAGGATAAGACCTGTCAATGATGACTTTGCAGTACCCCAAGCAGAGGCGGAGCAGTACCTGGATGAGTTGGAGGGCTTCATGCACTCCCTGGGTGCCCCACATCCAATGACAGATCTGGTAAAAGTATTGCTTGATCGAACAACCCCTCCCCAATTATTGGATGCAGAATTGAGGGAGATATTCCCTATATTGGAAGAATCATATGAATCCTATTGGGGGGAGGAGGCCGATAGAGGGAGTCCTTTAGAGGAGGGTGAAGTTGGTGATTCAAACCCAGAACTCGAAGAGTTTATAGAGGATCTCAAGGTAAAACCCTAATAACTTTCCTCAGGGTCCGATTCCAGGTTACTTTGGAATCCTCAATAATATTTTAACTATGTAGGATGACCTCATACATAGAACCTATTCTCTCCCCATAGTAGATGTAGCTGCGGGGCCTTCGAGATCTACACCCGCAGCTATGGCGATTACCGTGTCTAGTAGGTCTGGGACACCGGAGGTGGTTCTTACAGAGTTTTCAGACTTCTCGATGATATATGGAGGGCCATTCCATGGGGTACCAATGGAAACAACCCAGAAGTGAGACTGACTATTTGATCTATGTAAGTTTCCTTTATGAAATTCATGAATTCCACCCATTGATCAGGTTAACTAACGTTTGTGCACTTTTTTTGTATGCACAAATCTTCAAATGGCATGGGATACCTTAGGAAGGTTAGTTGGAGTTCCTGGTAGTTCCTTTCCCTGGGGAATTCCAATGGACATGGAAGAGGGTGCTGAAACTGACCAAGATTCGGCGCTTCCGATCATTGGTGGGACCGTTAGCAGGACAGAGCCTGAGATCATTGAGATGGGATTCGACGATAAAGATCGATCAGACAACACGAGTCCTGACATACCTGAACAAACACCAGATACAGACCTTACTGATGAGTTCTTGCGGGAATTCCCCAAATATGAGCCCACGGATCCCACAGATCGAGACGAGACGAACTTTGATGAGGAGGATAGAAAAATCACCCATTTATGGTCATGTAAGCTGATTAAATGCTTTATTGATGACACCCCTCAAGAAAAATGGTTATACTAGATGGGGAGGCTTTGGTCCCATTTTTGTGAACTATGTGCTGGGGGAGTGGATGCTCAACGTCCTCACATTCTTGTTTGGGATCTCATGGCAGAGAAGATCCGGGAATATGACATTGGCATTAGTGTGGGTTGGAAGCGGAGAAAAGTGGTGAACACAAAAAGGCTCCAGGAAGATGAAAATGAGATTCAATAGCTGCATGTATAGGTAGATGATCATTTTTATTTCCTCACCACACAATCAAAGATCATATCATGGTTGAAGGCCCATCTGGCAGAGGCCAAGGAGCAGATGAAGCAAGCCACCACAGTGATGGATATAGTTCGAAGCGACGAGGATCAAGCCCGAATTGCGACTGATGAAATGCACCCCATTGGTGTTGAGGAAGATCGAGAGATAAACAGGCTACAATGGATCCTGGACACCACAAGATAGAGGGTGGTGGAGATGTGACACTCTTTTGATAGAGTCAACCCATCCATGGGAGGGGTCGATCCTCGGGTACTGTAATGCATGTAACTTTTGGACGCACTTTCATGCTTTGATTATTTATGCTAGATGCATGCATGAGTTCTGTTATTCATTTTTGGTTTATTTCATTTTCGTTACATTCATGGAAAATCCTATGATCAATCCATAAGCTCACGTGAGTTGGGCCCGATGCGAGAAACAAGGGATGACCACCTTGTCATTCCATATGAATATAAGAGTGTAAACCAAGATTCAGGCATCATGGGTTTGAAAAAACAATCCAAATTTCTAGGAAAAAAGGGAGAGGCCTAATTAGATAATGAATATCTCAGAACAATTGATGTTCCATCTTCCCAATGTGCTCTAGTTCACGAGTGGGGTAATGCTAGGGGCGTTTGGAATTAATCTGAACATAGGGGAGTGGAAAGTGTGAATCATGATAACCAAGATTCAAAACATTGTAAGGATGGCGTGATAATGAAGGATAACTATTGACCATGTTCAAAACACAATATCCTTATTGAGTTATCTTGAAATGAGGATAACAAATGAGGGCCGACCACTGACTATATTTGAAACATGGGGTCAAACTCAAAATGTCATCCATTAGTCTTTTAGAACATTATCCCAGGATAGTAGGCAAGCCATAGGCCGAGAATAAATAATGTTAGGGGATTCCTTTAAACATGAAAGAGGACGAGGGTCCAAATAAATGGCACTCAAAACATGGAGGGTGGAGTGATGGGTCATTCGAATAGAGTCCAACACTCTTGAAATTACACCACCGTGGTGAAAACACATTAGGTGGGAGTATCTGTCTGATCAGGGATCAAACATACTTCTAAACAGGACCTCTCTGTTAAGGAACTTGAATTATCTATATCTTTATGTTAGAGCAATGGGGATGATAGACATGTAGTTTATCACCATACGGTGCGGATGGTGCACATAGTTTTAAGGACGTACTGCCTGGACCAAAATTGGGGCTGAGAGGCCAGAAGGGTTAATGAACCTAAGGCTGGGCCTGAGGAAAAATGTCTGGGCATCTCTATGTATCCCATGAGGATGGTAATCAATCCATACATAATTTTGGAAGAACATCATGGTCATAGACCAATGTTGGTAGGGAGAATCCTCTCTAGTGAGGAAACTGACACATCCCATGATTAACATGGGGCATCCTGAACTTGTTCAGGGTAGAACTGTAGTTTAATGTCATGGGTTAAGGACATATGGACTTGTGCAGTTTAACATCATACGATAAGATAAGGAGTGAAAGGGAAGATCCCAGGAAGGGAGAACATGATGCGGTATCCATAAACCCGATGTGAATGAGGACGTTAGAAGTCCACAACACACCACATATCCCTAGAGGAAGTTTTTTCAGGTTGAGGGAACAAAAGTGAAAGTTAAGATGGGCCTGATGCAAGGTTCCTGGACATTCCTACGTACCCCATTAGGATGGGAATCAAGCCACACATAGTTTTTGAGAGTGCAATTTAACATCATGTGGGGCGATGAAAGACATGTGTGACATGGCTGTGCCAGTACATGTCCAACCAAAACAACTAAGCCCACATAAGTTGTGATCAATGTTAGAAACAAGCTGTAGTGATGGGACTTTCCTAGTACTGGGAGGCACACATTAGGGGTAGTGGGATGCTAGGTGAGTGACATCCCCATGATGATGACCTGCCTACTTAATGTACCTAGATGAGCGAAGGGGTAAAGATGAGTATGTTGGAATTAAAATTAAACATAAGGAAGTGAAAAATGTGAATAATGATGCTTGAGATCTGGACCAAAATGATGGTGGCATGACGATAGGGTATAACTGTTGAACATGTTTGAAACACAGCATCCACATCGCATTAGCCTGGAATGGGGACAGACAAATGAGGGTCAACCACTGACCATGTTCAAAACACATGACCTATATCAAATGTCATCCATGGTCCTTATGGAAATTGTCCCAAGACAGTAGGTAAGCCATTGTGGCATGAGACTAGTCTGTAAAGGGGGTCCCTTCAAATGTGGAAGAGGATGAGGAGCCAAATAACGGGCTCATGAAGCTTGGTCATAGAACGAGGGGAATGTCCTAGTAAAAATTCCACACTTAGGGCTCTTTGTCACAATGCATCTAAGTATGACAATAAGACGCATCATATAGAGGGAGTTGAGTCCCTTTCCAAGGAAAAGGGTCCTAGGTTTGCACGCTTCCAGCTTAAGGTCATAGGATGGGCCATTAAGGGGAGATTGATTTAATGGACTGTGCATAGGGCGGTGAAGTATCCAAGTCCGATGCATTGTTCCCATAGGGAGATCTTAGTTTAGGGTCATAGAAATCGGACCATATCGGGAAAAGACAAGGAAGGCACATGGTGTGGCTGTTGCAAAACCTGACATGAATGAGAACCAAATAGGTACTTGCCCCACCACATGTTCCTAAAAGAGTTTGGGCCAAGGGGCTAAAGGGAGGAGGAAGGATTTTAGATTCCTAGAGTTGGACCTATAGACAGAATGTCTGGGTGTTTCTATGTATCCCATGAGGATGGGAATCAAGCCATACGTAGATCTGGAAGATGTTGTGTAGTTTAACGTCTTGTATAAAGGGCAAAAAGTGGTCTTAGTTTATGGTCATAGAGCTATAACCAGGGATGGAACTAAAGGAGGGAGACACGTGGTGAATTAATTACTAAACCCAACATGAATGAGGACAGTAGGAGTCCATATCAAAATAATGTGCTCCCCAAGAAACTTCTAGGTCAGGGTACCAAAAGTGAAAGTTAGGTTGGGCCTGAGGCAAAGTGCCTGGGCATTCCTCCGTATCCCATGAGGATGGGAATCAAGCCATATGTAGTTCTGAAAGTGAAATGATAAGATACCAGTGCCAAGGATAATAAGTTTGTACGAGTCTGGCCTCCGCATGAAAAGAAGCGACATTTGATAGATCTTTTTTTTCCTTTAGGATGAATGTGTTTTATTTGAAGCGATGGACCTAGGATGGAGAGTCCAGGAATTTCCACAAGAATCAAGCCATATACATGCATTGAAAAATAGTATGGTGGGTGACCTATACCAAACATGATGTCCTCTCGAATGAGGGCCCCATGATGCAATACCATTTTTCGTTGTGCGACTAGGACAATAAGGCCACAATTTAAGGTCATGTGGTAGGACCAACCATGCATTTTAACATCGTGCAGTACATATGCAACAGTTTAAAGTCATGTGGGACTAATAGAAACATAGTTTAAAGTCATATGGCTCAGACATATACATGAGAGATGAGGTTCAAGAGGGTATGTGCATGGAGGGATAAATCATAATCGACATGAATGAGGATGAGGTCCACATCACACCACGCACAATTCTAGGAAAGAAACCTTAGGCCAAGGGGCCAGAAAAGGTTAGATAATATGGGGTAGGAGAGACTAGTTCTCAAAAGGGAAGTACGTGGTTCAACTCTTGTAAACCTGATGTGAATGAATACATAAGTCCACACATGCCACACCACATAATCCTATACAAGTCAGGGCCTAAAAGGATGAACAAAAGGGATAATTAGTAATATTTGAGCTGGACCCAAAGATGAGATGTAAAGGTGTTCCTACATATCCCATGAGCATGAGAATAAATCTAAATGTAGTTCTAGAAGATGACATATAAGGTGATCTTAGTTTAAGGTCTTAGAGCTCATACCATGAAGAAGCGAAACTCTTCCAAGCAAGAATAGACCTCAATCCTGTCCCTAAGCCCATGTGAGTCAAACTCGGAGTGGAAAACAAGGGCGGAAGAGGTCTTTAAAACACATGGGATACACATAAAGGGGAAGTTTATGTGGAGCCCTGAATGACACCTTACCGTGGCTTTGTCCTCCTAACGTGCAAATGCGCATTGAGGGAAAGTACCAAGAGTGTCGAAATTCCACTTGGACATAACAGGGTGGAAAATGATGTGAATTATGTAACAGACATTTAAGGTTTGATGGGGCTGGAGTGAAGATGGAGGATAACTGTTGACCATGTTCGAAACACAACATCCATATCGTGTGACCTGAAATGGGAATAACAAACGAGCATCAACCACCGACCATATTTGCAACGCGGGACTTGTATCAATTTGTTATTCAAAACCCTCGAGGAAGTTGGACCATAATAGTAGGAGAGCCCTTAGGCTGAGCATATATGCCATTTGGGGGTCCTATTGGATGTGAAAGATAATGAAAACCTAAATGAAAGGGAGAAAAAAGCCTGAAAAATGGATGAAAACATGTCCAAGTAGAATCCAACACTCTAGGTTCTAAACCAGAGTACTCCTAGGCACATTAGAGAATCACCAAAGAGGGTTGTGGAACCCAACTTACGAGCAGCTGAATCGAAAATATGAGTATAGGGAAAGGGAGAAAAGGGCGCTCAAGAGAGAGAGAGAGGTACATGGTTTGGTTATTACAAACCCAATGTGAATGAGGACACAATACCATACCACACCGCATACCCCTCCCCTAGAAGGACTCATGACAATGGGCTAGAATGATAAGGAGGTTTCAAAGATATGGGGCTGGAACCATAGAAATAGACATTTGGGTGGTCCTACATATCCCATAAGGATGGGAATCAAGACACACATAGTTATGATGAGGGATGATGTGTAGTTTATCATCATGAAACAAGGACGCAAATAGGGGAAAGTTACCCTAACATGGAATGTGTACGAAACGACAAGTAACCTATGGTGAGTGAGGGCATAAGCTCATACCATATCATACAATCCCGAATAAACACTTGGGATAAGAGTATGAAATGGTTGAGGGACCTGAAATGTGAAGTCCAAATCAATTATTAGTTTAACATCTTGCGGTAAGGATGATGGTGCCCTTAGTTTAAGGTCTTAGGGCTCAGACCGTAGATGCCTAGTTTAATATCATATGCATGGGACAACTGAGTGGAGAGGTATAATCATCGTGCCTATGAAAGACCACGAAACAACAACAATGATAGAGGATAATTATTGACCATGTTTGCAACACAATATCCATATTTATGTGACCGGAGGTTGGGGGAAAACAATTGAGCATCGACCATTGACCGTATTTTCAACATGGGACTTATATCAATTTGTTTCTCAAAATCCTTGAGGATGTTGGTATGAAATGGTAGGAGAGCCCTTGGGCTAAACATCTATGCTGTTTGGGGGTCCTTTTGAATATAAAAGATGATGGAAACCCAAGTGATGCGGCCCATGAAGCATGGAAGGGCCTGTGCTCACAGAAAGGAAGATATAAGAAGGAAGGATGTCTTAACAGGATATGTGTGGCATGGAAAAAATAGCCTGATGTGAATGAGGACGTGAGTCCATACCACACCACAAAATCCTAGATGAGAACTTGGGCCAAGGACTGAAAGGGTCTAGGGACTTGACGCTGGGAGTCCCAGCTAACTGTAGCCATATGATCCCTAATGTGGGTATTACCCTACCACAACTCCTAATCCCACGCGAGCAATGCTCAGTGTGGGAAACAAGGAGTAGGACCAGGCTCTCCCCAACATATAGGGGTATGACAGTTGGGCTCACACTCTTGATCGAGGCAGACCAAATCTTGAAGAGATAGCGGGGCAGAATAAACCACTACACTCAATATTTGGGACATATGGGGGTGGTGACAATGACAAAGGATAGCTATTGACTAGGTTCTCAACACAACATCTATATTGTGTAACCTAAAACGGGAAAAACCAATGAGCTTCAAACACAGACTATATTCGCATTGTCATTCGAGGTCCTCAAGAGCTTTGTCTCGTAATGATAAGAGATCCCTTAGGTAATGTATCCATACCATTTGGGGGCCCTTTTGGATGTGAAAGATGACAGAGTCCTAAGTAGAGGGAGTGTATGATGCATAAATGTGCCCATGAAATTTAACGTCAAACATGATAGTAAAATATGTGGAGATCTCTAGGGAAGGGGATATATGGTGTAGTCATGATGGATCCATCGTAAAGGAGATAATAAGCTGGAACCACACCATGTTTTTCAACTCGAGGGGAGATTTTGAAGTTGGGGTTGGGCCAACATAAAAAATGTCTAGGCGATCCTACGTATCCCATGAGGATGGGAATCAATCCATACATAGTTATGAAAGGGACATGTAGTTTAATGTCATGCGGTAAGGACATGGGAGGATATAAGAATGAGGAGGGGCACATGGTGCGACCTTCGTAATCTTGACATGAGTGGGGACAAAGAGTCCTACATGACACCATGTGGAATCCTTTAAGAGAACTATACCCAGGAGGATAGTCGAATGAGAGGAGCATGGGGTTAGAATTAGGACGAGGCTTCTGAGCATTCCTATATATCCCATGAGGATGGGAATCAATCCATACATAGTTCTTGAGATGCAGTTTAATGTCTTGCAGGATGAGACAGTTTAATGTCGTGCATGACCAGATAATATAGGGTCATACCGGACCATAATGAAGTTTATGGTCATGCAGGACCGTACAATTTAATGTCATATGGGACCATAATGCAGTTTAGGGTCGTGAAGGACCATACAGTTTAAGGTTATGCAAGAACATAATGCTCAGGAAAAGTATTTATTGAGGAACTTGGCATTGGTGGGAGGAGTTATACTCTCACCATCAATGGTAACCCGGGAATATGCACCATGGGAGTAAACCTTGTGAATGATGTATGTCCCTTCCAATTTGGGATCTTACTTGGGTGGTTTTCTTCCAGGTATCATTGGTGTTATTAGGTCCAAAACCATGTCACCTTTCAAGAAATAGAGGAGGCAGACTTTCTTTTTGAAAGCCCCAGCTATCTTGTTCTGATGCCTTTCTTGATTATGCAGGGCATGAAGCCTGTTCTTGTCGAGCACTTCCAACTCATCCAGAAGGATTTCATCTACTTTATCTGGTCATTTATGATCATAGATAGCTATGAAAAATTAAGGAAACTAAATCTCGATGGGTATGGAGGCCTCTGTTCCGTACACCAGGGAATATGGGGTCACCTGGGTGGAATTATGAGTCGTTTTCCGATAAGTCCAGAGGGCGTTGGGAAGCTTGTCCAGCCAACTCTTCTTATTATGAACAATAATTTTCTACAGAATGTTAGAGAGGGTTTTGTTGAACACCTCGATCTGTCCATTTTCTTGCACATGATAATGGGAGGTATGGTTAGAACATATGTTATACTTAGCATACAATTTTTTCAGCTCAGTTGCCTAAAAGTTCGTTTCATTATCGGTGAGGATGACATGAGGGACTCCAAATTAATAGATGATGTTGGATCTCACAAAGTCAATGATGGAATGGGCCTTAACCTCCTTGAGTAGGACTGCCTCTACCCACTTGGAGAAGAAATCCTTAGCGGTCAGGATGAACTAGCACTGGAGCACCGTCACCAGTGGATATTGTCCCATTACATCGAGTCCCTAGACCACAAATGGCCAAGAGTAATTGGTAGAGTGGTGAGGCTCTGGCAGCCGATGCATAAAGTTGGTATGAATTTGGCATGCATGACACCTCTTGGAAAACATGATGTAGTCATGGATCATGGAGGGCCAAAAATACCCCAGTCTTTGAATCTGGTGAGATAGTTTCGGCCTAGTCTGATGAGCCCCACATGAACCGTCAGGAACATCCTGCATGAATTGAGAAATCTCCAGTCAGGATTCACCTCAATCACTACATCTGGGGGACCTGGAGGTCCTGATGTGGAGGTGCTGTTGGAAAGGTATCTTACCTGCGGGCTGTCATTATCATCTGAAGTAACGAGAGTGATGAGTCTCTGGCATGCCACATGTATAATCAAATCATCCTTTTCAAGCTCCAAAAGTGATGTAGCTAGGCTAGCCAAGGTGTCAGCTCGACTGTTTTGGGATTGAGGGACATGAGTAACTTCTGGTCGAGATGGGAATTGGGGCATTATTTGGAGAGTGCGTTCCAACAATGGTGCGAGCTCTGGCTTTCTGAAGACATAGTCACTATTGATATGCTTGATGACTAGTTCGGAGTCCCCTTTCACATGAAAATGGGAAACATCAATCTCAAGGGCCAAATCGAGGCCAATAATGAGAGCCTGATACTCTGCCTCATTGTTGGTGTAGCCTTCTGACAACAAGAATGAATACGAAAAAATGTCTTGTGCTGGGGTAATGAATAAAATACCTAGGACTACTCTATTGAGCCTGGGGTCATTGAGCCTTATGCCAGTGGGAATCCAGGAATCACCATCAAAATTCATTTTCCAGCACAGAATGTCTTGGTCTACTAAGAGAATCACCTCATCAGGAAAATCAAGGTCTAGAGACCAGTCCACGGGAGCTGGATGAGCAACGAGGAAATCTGCCAGCGTTTTCCCCTTAATAGCCTTCTGAGGAATGAGCCTGATATCAAACTGCGATATAATCACCACCCATCAAGATGTATGGCCTATCAACATGGGGAGATTCAGGATTTACTTTAGTATATATACCATGGGGCACTAGTTTTACCTCATGGTGCTGCAAGTAATGTCATAATTTCTGAACTAAAAATACAAGTGCAAGGTAGCTCTTTTTTATAGGGGAGTATCAGATCTCTACATCAAGGAGCATGTGACTGAGATAGTAGAGACTTATCTCTACCCACCTATTGTTCTTCTGGTCTAGAAGGGTGCCAAGAGACTATCTAGGGCGGTCATGTAAAGGACCAGTGGCTTTCTAGAGACTGGTGGCATTAAGATTGGAGGTTGAAGGATGTACTGCTTTATTTCCTCGAAGGTAGTCTGAAATTATTCATCCCACTGGTAGACAATGCCCTTCTTCATGATCCGGGAAAAGGTCTTACACTTTATAGCCAAATTTACAATGAATCAGCGTTTATAGGCCAAGTGGCCTTGGAAACCTCGAAGCTCTTAGAGGTTTCTCAGAGGACACATTTGACTAATGGCCTTGATCTTCTTCGGGTTGATCTTGATGCCCTTGTATCTGACAACGAATCCAAGAAACTTTCTATAAGTGACCCCGAAGGCACACTTCAATGGATTCATCTTCAGGTGGTAGGAACAAAGGAATATGAACACTTTCTCAAGGTCTTTGAGATGGTCCTGACGTTGGTGAGATTTTACCACCAGATCATCCACATAGCATTCCACCAATGTCCCGAGTATCGGCTTAAATATGCGATGCATGGAACGCTGATAGGTGGCACCTGCATTCTTTAGACCAAAGGGCATGACTTAGTAACAAAAAGTACCTTGTGGTGCCTTGAAGGATGTAAACTCTTCATCCTCAGGAGACATTCAGATTTGGTTATACCCGGAGTACCCATCCATGAAGGAGAGGGCCTGGAACCTGGTAGTGGCATCAATCAAAACATCCATCACGAGAAGGGGAAAATCATCCTTCGAACAGTGACGATTGAGATCCCAGAAGTCAATGTAGACTCTGATTTTTCTGTTCTTCTTCCTGATAGGCATGATGTTGAATAACCATTTGGGGTACTATTTCTCCTTAACAAAATTAGCTCTGATGAGCTTATCAAATTTTTCCTTGACCATGGCACCATGAGAAGGGTACATCTTTCTGGGAGGCTGCTTAAACCCGTGGTGATTTGCTGGGAGACCGAGGTGGTGGACGAATACCTAAGGATATAGTCCTGAAATCTCATCATAGCTCTAAGAAAATACATCATGATGTTGTTTGAGGACGTCAATGTACTGCTATTGCTCCTCAAGGGGAATAGTGGCACTGATCAATGTGGGTTTCAGATCCGCCTCGCTACCGAGGTTCACCTATACCAATTCATCGACTGTGGTAGAGACACCCTGTTTAAAGGTGGGGGGATCATCATATTCTTCACTTATGGATGAGGGATCCTCAGCAGGAAAAGTTTCCTCTGAGTAGAAAAATCCGATAGGAAGCTGGTACCAGCCTGGGCGGTAGTGGACACCGCATCAGGGGACCCCTATGCTGCCGAAACCATAGAGATGAAGGCTATTGATCTGATCCCATCTGGTCTTCAGCCCAAGGGGCCACACTTGATGATATCAAAGCAGTAGTGGCACACCATCTTGATTTGGATAATTCCAACCTGGATAAACAAGAAAGTATGATGTATTTCTATTTCCATGGGGCAGAAATCCCAATACCTTATGGGCGTATGAGGCTCCAGGATCACCCGAGCTTGATTCATGTAGGATTATGAGGTGATCTTACAGCATCTCTTAGAATTGGGAATATACTCCCCCCTCATTAAAGAAACAAAAAATCATTGCACCATGTCTAGGGTTATAGCCTTCAATGAGTGGATTGGAAAGATGTAGGCATCATCTAGATCTGTCCATGGGTCGGTCGCAGCCGTGACTTGCTGAACCTCATTAGTCTAAATCTACTTTTCTTTGCTCTTGTAATTGTTGGCATCCAGATAGCAGGCTTCACAAGTGGCAAATGGAGACGGGTCACCTTGAAGAATTCCCACTCAACCATTAAGTGAGTACTTGAGGCACTGGTAATATGATGGAGGAACCGCCACATGCAGGAGGAGCCATAGCCTTCCCATCAATGCATTGTAGGCAGTGTCATGGGATACAACCATGAAATTGGTGCTGGAAACTAGGCCACCGAACTGGGTCTTAAAGTGGATCATGCCAACTGATGTATGTTCTTTCCTATCATAACCTTGGATTTTTATGTCAGAGGGACTTAGATCATCCTTATACAACCCCAGTTTTCACAGTGTCCAAGTCAGGATTAGGTTGATCCCAGAGCTCGTGTCGAAAAGACAGCGAAAAACCTCCACGCCATTAAACTGAAAGATGATGTATAGTGGGTGAATGTACCCCTATATGGGGGAGCCTTCATCTTCTCCAGAGAACGAGATGATGTCTTGACATTCAACATGCTCGACCATCTCAGCATGGAAGGATTCTGTGGCTGCTACCTATGTCTCAAACTGGAGGTGGCTTCTTAAATCCTTGACAATGGTTTCATACATATCTACTAATAGTTGAAGAGACTCAAGGATGAAGATACTTTATAGAATGATTGAAATACACACGAGGACATCATACTTCCGTTCCAGGCATGAACCTATACTTACAGAAGGTCTCTCTATGACAGGAGGTATGGTGGGCCCTGTCGGCTCGACCGGTGGCTGACTGGTGTTGGGAATATTCCACTGATCACTAGTTGAAGCATGTGGAGTGACTACCAGATGAGGGACTGATGAATGAGACTGGTCCTTAATAGATCATGTCTGATCAAGATGGGGTTTAGGTGGCTCTGCCTGATCAAGCAACAAAAACGGGGGAGAAGACGGACCTGATGACACCAAATGAGAAGGATGTGTGTGCTGAGCTCTGTGATGGGACTACTGCCTAGTTTCGGTAGCATGAAAATTCTGGCTGGAAGTAATGACTGAAGTACTTAGATGAATTATATAGCCACGACTCCACCGATGCTGGCGACGACTGGGGATGTTGGGAGGATCCATCTGGTGCTCCTCACTGTCAGAAATCATGTAGGGGTTTACCATCTCTATGGTATTAACCGAGGCATACCCTTGACTTCCACTTGAAAATCATCCACTATTGGATGGATTCTAGGGAAATCATCATCTCTGGGGGCATGAAGTCACTGAGAGTACGAGATGAGGATGAAATTGGTGGGATACTTTGTTTTCCATTATTCCATTGGTGCTTGCTCTTTTGGGAAGAGGACGACTGAGCCGTTGACCCAGAAGTACTGGCGGTGAATGTCATGAAATATTCTAAAGGTTTGGATCGATTTAGGCATGCATGGATAATACCATGGGCATGGGTGACTATTTTACTAGACATACAATCATTATACTTCTGGGTCCCGTGGTTAGAAACCTGATACCACTCGCCTTCGCTGTCACTACTGCTATCCGGCTTCACGAAGACACATTCCACCTGTGTCGGAGCTGGACCTAACTGGAATATGTTGTTATACACCTAGTCTTGAATCCATTCATTAAAAACATATCACTATTTGAGGGTGTTACCCAGGATCTAGTGATAGGGGAAATAATTAGGGTGATTAGTGAGGTTCAAATCCTCTGGCCTCTTGTATTCAGGAAAATGTACAATCCCCTATTCTAAGGCACTGCGGAAATGACCAGGGACTTGAGCCTAGTTGAATGAGTAGTCCTAATGTCTCATATATGGGAAGGCGTTCCAGGGAACCTAACCCTGACGGGGGGCTGGAGGAGCTTATCGAGGAGGTAGAACCTGGTCGTCTCGCCTGGGTAGTGGTGGCACATTGTGCGGGGGAACTTGTTGATTCTGAGGTGGGAACTACCGATCTAGAGACTGCACTTGAGGTGGAGGGCCCCTAAGAGGATGTGGAGGCAGCTCCATTGGTAATAATTCTAGTTGTTTGGGAGACTCTATTTGAGCCACTACGACGGGCTCAGCCCTGTAGGCCCTTCTCATGAGAATTGCAGGAGGCAACAGACGTGCCTGACCGGCCTATTATAAGGATTATTCTAGGAGCTGGGCCTTATCAAAGAACTCTCAGAATCCCCCAGGGTAATTTTGAGTAACAAGGGAGGAGAAACAATTTGGTCTTGACATTCCCTACGCACATCGTTAGCAGTTTCTCCGGAGTTAGTGGCATGCCAAGGGAGTATGTGAACCCCTTCCACTGGGTGAAAAAGTCTGCGACGTGCTCTTCAAGCCTCTATTTTCACTTGAAGAGGTCTAAAATACTCATCTTCTGAGTGGTGGAACTGAATTGGTAGAGAAATTTCCTACCAAGGTCTTCCCAGCCATCTACTGATCTGATGGGTAGCTGGCTGTACCAAACAAACATAGTCCCTTCCAATGTCTGCAAAGAGCACCAGATTTTGGCATCCTCCTACTGTGCTGGAGTTCACAACACGGGTCCACACCTTAAGATGAAGTGGGATAGATGCTATAATGGGTCCCCTGTCTCGTTGAAGGGGGAAAAGTGGGATTTTCGAAACCCGAGGATGCTAGCATATCATCCACCCATGTCAGATAAGGCTTTCCATCAGACAATATTGCCACCTGTCGAGTCCCCAACACCTTGAGATGAGAAATGAGTGCCGAAATTGGATGGTCTGGGCGGGGAATCTTGTCTTGATGGGGATCCCTGACCACCAGTGCATTATCGGATTCTTCAACACGATAAGTAGTCCCGACGACTCATGGAGCGGCTGGTGGGATGACCTGCAGAGGATCTGGGGGAATATGGGCTAGATCTCAGTGATTTTATCATCGCTATAGTGGATTTGGTGACACATACTGCTCCCTCTTACTGTAAGTTCCAGCCTCAACCATGTTTGCATGGGCAGGATGGTCAGGGTCACCTGGAGGCAATTCGTCGAGGGGAAGTTGTGCCTACCCTTGCTTCCCTGGCTGAGGATCACCATAGTCTGGTCATTGCTCCGCAGTGCATTCAGAAAGGAGGTCATTGACCAAATTGTTGGGTTCTGCAAGTTACTGATGCAAAGCTTCTTTTTTTGGATCATCTTTCGCCTTCTACATTGATCCAGACGGGTCAAAGGGTTTGATGGCTCCAAGGTGTTCTTTACCCATGTTGAGATTTCGGCTAAGAACCAATGCCTCAGTGGGAACAGGAAGACCCAGTAGATTCATCTATTGACGAGTAATCCTTCCCAATGAATCCAAGAGGTGTGAAACTCCCTCGGAGGGTAGGTCCTCTCCAAGAAGGTCTAGCTCATTCTCACCCCCAGTAGGTCGTCCATGTTAACCGTGACCCTACTTAGAGGCATATCCTCTATGTCACCCGACAAATCAGGCTGGCGTCGAATGGAACTGAAATGGAGGGTCACATACTGCCCTTAAACACATATTTTCACATGGGGAGAAGCCTCCTTGATTATCCTACATACCAATTTTAAGCTCTAGATGCGTCGTTGTTGGAGGGTCCTATGGCGACTTGGTGACTCAGGGCGCTGGACCACGGGGAGTGCAACAAAATCAACCAAACGACATTGTTGTCCGATGTCTTTAAAGTGAGCCTAACTCTTGGGGTATGCCACTAATCGATGAAAAATATGGAAATGAGTCACCCAAAGGTTCTGGTGAAAGCATCCAATCTACTCCTAGGTGAATCCTTCTGGCGCACTAAAATCTGGTGCTGCAACTGGCCAAAACATCTATGGGAAATGGTCTGCTGTGAGAATATCCCACAAGCTCCTTGGTCTAGATTCGGGGTCTAACACTTTATTTCCCCACTCGAAAACTAGAGGCTATTGGGGGAACCAGTAGTAGTACTAAATAATACCATTGATATGGTAAGCTGGCCGGTGGAGAATATAGTGAGCGAGTTGACAAACAGCCACATATCGGGATATCCTACGAAGAGTGTAGTGACTTAGCCACCACATCGTGGTAAGAAGAGATAGCGACCATAGTTCCTCACGTAGGGACTACGACTACTTACGATGGACCATGCTGCTGATCATCTGCCATTGGTCCCCATAATAGCTCTCTGTGATCTCTAGTCGAGGTAGATAGTGCTTTTGGTGATGATGGTGGTGATCGCATGGCCGAACCTTGGGGAGATTCCAAATTTTCTTCCTCCAGGATGTATCTATGGAGGGAGGTGGGAATCCGATGGACCTCACATTCTGGAAGGATGAGGCTGATATGCCTCATTCCTTCCCTAACCCCCGACACAAAGGATTTCAGTGAGGGTTCCATCACTGAGTTGTATTCTACCTTAGAATCTGAGAAGAAGACTGGTTTAATCTCGTTCTGAATCTTCTCAACATTATTTTTGTGGCGGTGAAGACCCACCCACCTGCCCTAGGATGGTTCTTTGGGATAGTATAGATTTAAATCATGAGGAGAACCTTTGGCCATACTGGTTTTGGGGTAGAGAGGACTTCCACCTGGGTGAACTAAGGTACAGGGATCACCTGGATAGATATAAAAGGGAACACGAAGAGGACCTCCACATCCACTGAAAGATGTGTGGAGGGAATCTCCATGAAAAGTGCTGGAGTAGGTATGACATCTGCCGGAGCTGATAGGAGCATGGGTAAGACCTCCATGATTGTTTCCCTTGGCAACTTTATTGCGAGGAAGGTCCTCGTATTGGTCAAATGGAGCACAGGTAGGACCTTTGTGCTGGGTACCAATGAAGCGAGGCTGACCTTCACTCCTATGATTACTGAAGTGAGGAGGTATTTCTCCGGCCTCTGTAAGGACATGTGGGAGGCCTCCACACTGGAGATTGACTGGATGTGTAACATCTCCACGTCGGCAGCTTGTGGTAGGAGGAATGACCCATACCCAATGTCATGAGTGAGGAAGATGCTTCCGTATTGTGTGTCACTACCATGGGGAGGACCCTCATTCAGATTAAATGTGGCATGGGGAGGACCTCCATGCTGAGCTTGGAAGTGGGGAGGACCCACGTTCTCAATGGTGGTGGTACGGGGAGAACCTCTGTACTGGGTGTCGTTGCTACGGGTTGGTCCACGACAGCCACTACCTACATCGGTGACCAAGAGAGTCAACCCAGCCTTCCCGTTGGGCGGTTGGGGCCTCGATCCAGACTAGGTGTATGAGGTCCCCTACCCAACATACATAGAGGGATGATGGTATACTTCATTAGTGGCATACGCCATAATAGTTGTTGACGTTGACACCCCTTGGCGGGTGTCCTCCTCGGCCTGTGCCTAATGCTGGCGTCGAGTCAGCCGGACTGGGGATGATAGTGTAGGCACATAACTTACCTGCTTTTCAACTTGTGGGGTCGGATGGCAGTGCTGGCGCGACTTGGTGGGGGACCTCCTTAGGAACCCCTAAAACAGGATCCCGACTGGGTTGGCCTAGACATCCCCCACCTCATCGGCATAGGGGAGGGAGTCATCAAAGTGTTATGGGGAGATGCTTCTGAAACAGTTGTGCATCAGAGTGGGGAGCAATGGCTCCCTGCGCGGCCCTTGGGGACGATGAGGTGCAAACTCCTCTATATCCTGGAAATCCATATCCTGAGTTGGGACAATCCCATCCTCCTTGTATCAGCAGATGAGGTCATTTATCACCCTTTGATGAATGAATTCAGATGGGGAGATGGGGTGTGGGAACCCATCCGTTGTAGATGTGGAGATTGTCGCAGAATTGGTGGAGCCATGAAGGGCTGCCTCATTGACATTGCCTCTGCCCCTACATCGGTGGATGGGTGGTGATTTATTTTCTGTTGGAGAAGATTAGGTCCTGTAAGGTAAGGAGATTAAACCATTAGTGCTGAAAAAAGGAAATCAACGTATAGTGCCCCAACATCATTCCATATTCCATGGATAGTAAGAAGGATCCACACCGATAACATCATAGATCGATATGTCCAACGTTTTAATTGCCCCAAATTCTGGTGAGTTTCATGCTAGGACAACTGTTTTCTTGGCGGGACCTGGTGCCGGATAACTGGATCCGGTGACACGCTAGTCCAATGATGTCTCGAATGCTACTAATCTCCACATTGAGGAGAAGAACTTCACATAGGGTTCACCATTTATATTTCTGACGCTTTTTCTGGGGCACGCGCATCCGTTTATTTCAGAGGACGTGCAACTGTTGCCCCAAATTCCCGCTTTCCAAAGGTGGGAGACATCCATCACCTATTCAGGGGCGTTTATCCTTGATTAAAATGGGATGATGGGATGTAGGTTCCTCCTTCCATATATTCCTCCCTAGAACTCGTCACCTAGTCCGGATCTCCCTTATTGATTATGAAGTTGCTCATGAAACTCTTCCCAGTTCCATGTCTTTATGGATTCCGGTTAATTAAACTTCTTCTATCAGGACATTACAAGGGGTCCGGTCAGGGAAGAAACCTTTGGTCGGGGGAGTAGTCACGTTGGACATCACTAGTGTGTCTGGACACCGGAACACTTCCGTGTCTGGGTTTCTTTCCCTTATGATTGGGTTTCTCATGGGCGTGAAAGCACGAGGAATCCCACATCGAATGTGGGGAATTATATTCCATAGACACGACTCTAAGGGTTTTCTCATCTTACCATGTTTAACACAGGGTATGCCGTGATTTTAACGTCTAGTGGAGACAGACCGGGCTGATCAGAACACTGACGGGAGTGGATCAGATGGGTGAAACCCCTATTGGGAACACTGATGCTAGGACTAACATGTGGTTAGTTACCCATTTTCTGCTGGTAGCAGTGAAGAGGAAAATTGGCATGATCTCACCGGGATGTGGTGGCCCAGGTAAGAATCAGGATGGATGATGGAGGGTTGAATGAAGTGGTGGGGAAATGAGATGGAACCGTTGTGAAGGTGATAATAGTATTGGGCATGTGACTCAAAGAGACTTCCTACATATCCCTGTGGTATGGAATCAAAGTCCACATAGTTCAGGATGAGGCATGTAATCGAGGTGTGTTCAGAGGACAGTGACCCAACGACATACTAGGGCTTACGCATGGTTAGTAGCCCAGAGTTGGTCTGATATCATTGGTGCGGAGCAGAGATACGAGTCCCAACGAAAGGGATGACAACGAATTACTGTCGATTACAGAGTACAATAGCTTCCCACTGGATGAGGATTACAATGGATTACCTGTGGATGGAGGTGACAATGGATTACCAATGGATGGGATTGAAAATGAATTACTATTTAATAGGGGACAATTTAGTGTCATGCAGGACAAAAGGGGCGTACAGTTTAACGTCATGAAGGATGGGGATGGACTGACATGGAGTGGTTGGTATCGATGGGAGTTGGGATTGAACCTCAGAGAGGCTTCCTATGTACCTTTCCTTGGAAAGTATCAAAGTCCACGTAGTTTGGGTTGGTGTTGGTGAGCCAACGTGAAGTGGTCGAGACCAATGATTGTTGGTCTTGAACCTCAGGGAGGCTTCCAACGTACCTTGACTCGGAAAAGATCAATGTCCACGTAGTTCAAGATATGTTTGGTAAACCGATGTGAAGGGGGTTGGGACCAATAGGTGTTGGGATTGAACCTCAGGGAGGCTTCCTACGTACCTTGCCTTGGAAAGGATCAAAATCCACGTAGTTCAGGAATAGGTTTGGTGAACTGGCGTGAAGGGGGTCGGGACCAACAGTTATAGGTATTGAACCTCAGGGAGGCTTCCTATGTACCTTTCCTTGGAAAGGATAATAGTCCACATAGTTTGGGAAGAGGTTTGGTGAACCGACGTGAAGGGGGATGGGACCAATAGGTGTTGGGCTTGAACCTTAGGGAGACTTCCTACGCACCTTGCCTTGGCAAGGATCAAAGTCCACATAGTTCAGGATAGGTTTATTTAACTTATGTGAAGGGTGTCAGGACCAAAAAGTGTTGGGCTTGAACCTCAGAGAGGCATCCTATGTACCTTTCCTTGGAAAGGATCAAAGTCCATGTAGTTCGGGAATAGGTTTGATAAACCAACATGAAGGGGGTCAGGACCAATAGGTGTTGGGCTTGATCCTCAAGGAGGATTCCTATGTACCTTTCCTTGGAAAGGATCAAAGTCCACATATTTCGAGAATAGTGTTTGGGTCTTACACTCTAGGGTGGCCCAGAGAGGATTTCAAGGTCAATGTTTACTCTAAGATCACATGATTCATGCTTAGTGTGAGAAACAAGAGGCAGCAAAGACCTAGAGATCACGTCGAGAAAGGTGCGTCTGTGGGAATTGAAGTGGGGCTTACATGTGGTTAGTGTCCCAAAAAGGAAACAGGGTATTACACGTGGTTAGAATCCCAAAGAGGAAATAGGGGCTTACGCATGGTTAGTAGCCTAGGGAGGTGGAGATTGAGACTTACTCCAGGATAGAGGCCCAGTGGCAATAAATCCTAGAGGGAGAGGGATGGGATGATGAAGGTCTCGGTTCCCATCCCCCCCTTCGGTCTTTGGGATGGAAGAGGATAGGAGAAGCAAGGATACTACCTACTGTAAGAAAGTCTAGGGGGATTACACCATGGTGGTTTCCCTTCCCCATGGATAGGCACTGCTCTAGAAGAGATGATCTCATTCCATGTGAGGAATATCTCACTCCCGTGGAGATGAGCGGGCATAGAGAATGTCTGAGATGGGGATCCCTATGTGGAAGGCACGGGGTGAGGCCATATTTTAACGTCATGTGCTGAGGAAGATAGAGCATGACAATTTAACGTCCTGTAGCTCTGATGATGTGGGTTCACTCCGTACTCCTATGACTTACATAACTGATACCCACCTGCCCTTAGGGAAGGGAAGGCATTAACAACGCCGTAGTGTTGGGGTGTCATGGAGTGATCCAATGAGGGGCCCACATTAGCGTGGCTATGTGAAGAAGTAATATCAATTATCGTGCCTATGCGATGAAGCATAAGGATAAGCAATGCAATAGGAAGCACCACCCAGGGGACTTTAAAATTACTTTGTGAAAACCTAGAGGGTCACATGAGAAAAGGAGTTGCAGAGCAAAGAGGTTCATAGGTATAATCCTCGTGAATCTCTAGTGCTCCATGTAGTGGAGGGGCTTCGCGAAGGGGTATGCTTTGCGAAGTGATGTGGTTTAGCCTAGGCATAGGGCATAAGTGCATATGGAAGGTGCTTCGCGAAGTGGAAAGGATTTCACAGAGCATTGCTTCACAAAGCAAGGGTGCCCTATGAAGTGTAGCATTGCAAAGAAATGTGCTTCATGAAGCACAATAACCCCACCTTATTATAGGGTGTACATGTGAATGGAGGGTACTTCACTAAGAACAAGTGCTTCGTGAAGACCCGAGTCCCCTTGAGGATCCCCTTCCTTCACGAAGTCCCATGGGCTCCATGAAGGGAATCCCCATTTGAGGAGGGGTTGAATTAAGAAAAGGGAAAGTCACTTCATGATGCTAAAGTACCTTGAAGAGATCATGGTTCGTACAGCAAAAATTACTTCGCGATTTGGGAGCTAAGAAGGCTAATGGTTGGAGGATCCATCCTTTGGGCTTGAGGGGAGCCCAGTATTCATAGGCAAGAGGCACTGCAAAGAAGATCTTGATGGGCGTGAAGACACATGGCATTTTTTCATAACTGTGGAGCCTCCCACATCCTTGCTTCATAGTGACTTCGTAGAGTGGGAGATTCACCCCAAATGCAGTGTTTCGGGGCTCCGTAGGCGGGCTTCATGAGGTATCCCCAAGGGATTTACATTTTCTTCTCATCTTCCCAAATTTTGGCACCAAAAATGTATAGATAAATCCCCTAGTTATAAGATACAATTGACTGAAGATAATAATTCTCTTAAAGGGATGATGAGAATAAAAATGACCATAAGAATAATCTTATGAAATAATAAATAAGATGATCTTGATATAACAACTATAGATCTTGAATCACCATCTTCTTTTTGATCAAAACATAACAATTCTAAAGAGATTAAAGAGTGAGTTCTTGGATAATAGTAAACCCACTTCCATTCTTCTCAATATTCTATTTTCACTCTCCAAACCACACATGAAAATTATGCTAAAATTTTATTTTAAATACACATTATCAGATCCAAAAAATCTAGGATTAAAACTTAAATTCAACATTTCATTTTCTTTGAAATATCTTTTCAATAGTATTGACCATTAAATTATCCATATATTTTTTCTTTTCATGTTACTTGACTCTTATTATAATTATTTTTACAATAAAGTGATAATAAAACATTTAATGAATGCATAACAATATTAATTCTCACTGAAATTACACCAATGATAATAAATAGTAGACTGTAGAATGATGTTTCTGATTTTGGATCACTATATAGTTTAATTATATATATTTGAGTTCACATATCCAAATTGACCCATGTAGCCATTAATTACACAGTTAATTTATCCACGTAGTTGAATTTTCATTGGCCTTATTCAAATAGATGAATTTATTCATGTAGGATTCTTGATAACATAACCAAATTTGACATAGTTGAATTAATTACACATCCATTTGGAACCATGTATCCATTTTCACCACGTAATCAAATCATATAGCTGATTACTCCATGTAATCGACTCACTTAGGCATTTTATTTACCTAGATGATTGCTCACGAAGAAAATTCTTCGACGTAGGTGATTTTCACATAGCTAATTTTGTGATGTAGCCATTTTATATAGGAAAATCCTTAATGTAGTAGATTTATATAGAAGATTTATTGATGTATATATCTATACATGTAGCCAAATGCCTCATGTAGACATTTTCCCATTCTTAGGGAAATTTCAACAAACTTACAGAAATTGCAGATTCAAGATCCGAATAACTTAGATAATGATAAAACCTGACAAACATACTTAAAATGAAAAAAATCAGTAACATATGAAGGGTATTTGAGATCATAAAAAATTAAAGTGCATGAGATATATTGGAACAACATTAATATTCCAACAATATCCCCATTTTTGATGTTCAAAAAACCCATAAGTTATTAAACACAAAGTTTTAAAATGTTTTTGTAGATTTATACCTAAAACTAAATAATATATATAGATATTTTAAAATGTTGTGTTTATCCTTCTATTCTACCCCTTAATTAGACACTTCTCTCAGCAGAGGTACTTTACTTGGGGAAACTTTTCCCCCTTTTTATTAAACTTTTCCCCTTTTGTGTTATTAAAAAATGAAGGGTAATCACTATTAATTTAGCACTTATAGGTATGTTTTGATAGTGATAAAATAGAATTTGAAATTATGGAAAAAATGGAATTTAGTATTCAAAATAAATAGATTAAAAACATTAAATGAAAATAATTTCCAAGATAAACATAAGAAATGGAAAAAGAGGAATTTTATTAAATTTCATGATATATACAAGTACATACTTCTACTCAACATCCAAAAAAATACATACACAAAAAACTTGTTAGAAGACCCGATATTATGGATAAGGTCAAACTGAGAAGGTGGTTTGGGTGGAGGTAACTTGAAAGTAGGAGATGTTTGTGAGGTATTTGGAGGGTCTATTTCTGGTGACAATAGAACTTTCCCAATTTCTATAGTAACTTGATCTGTAGAGCCTAATACTGATCTATCTCTTGGATCCTGAGTAGGATATCCCAGTATTCATTCAAGTTTTTCTTTAGCTATATTGTAATCATAAGATCCTGTATCTATAAAGTCTAACTTATTCGGAGGGTCTAAGGATAATGTTCCTTACCTATATCACTCAGCAACTAAAGCTATATCCAACTTTGATTTCTCTTTATTATAGATATGGGAAAGAATATACATTGTATCAACTCTCAATATGTTACCTCGAAAGGTATTTGGAGAAGTAGAGTTTATGAGTCCTTCTCCCTCCAAGATAGAATAAATCACTTGCACACATATCTATTCTCTTGATAATATCTGACTTACATAACTCAAGGATAATATAAGATGCATATCTATGCATTTGGGAAACTATGACTAGCCATTGTTCAACATTCCTTTAAAGAATTTAAGCTGACCAGATGTGAAAATATGAGAAGCACTAAATAGGAGAGCAATACGAGCACTAAATGAAGAAGATAAAAGATCTAAATATATCTTCTTTAGAATCTGATCTATATATCCATGAACGTTAATCAATATACTATTCATATATTGTACCTTCCCTCCTATACTGTCTACTTTATCTACTAATTACTAAGCTACCTCCTGAAAAATATGGGATGGAGGTTTCAAAACAGAATCACTAACAACAACAATAGTGGAAATTGGATAGAATATAATAGGGGAAAAATAAATAGGCTGAAATGAAGGAATAAACCTGATAGGATTGTTAATAACAAGCTCATTTCTTATAAATGAAATTAGAACTGCTAAAGTATCCTCAAACTCCAAGGAACTGGAGTCCTCTTATGAAGAGTATAACCATTTAACTTCTTTATAGACTCCCTCCATCAAGTTTGTTATTCATTGATGATTTCTAGTCATAAGTCCAATTTACCTAGAGATCATCCCTTAAATATCTTAATATACTTCCAGGATCTCTTTTAACTTTAATCTAAAAATTTCTTTAAGATAACCTATTGTTTCATTCAAGGAAACATATTTTACAATGCCAAGATTTATAATAGGTTCTATGCTGTCTTGGAAATCACCCAAAAGATCTTTTTTGAAATCATGCATCATAACCAATGTGAATATATCACAATAAATAGATTGAATATGAGAAGAAATAAAATTCAACTCAGAATGCATCTGATCAACCCCATTCTGAAATCCATGTACAACTGAAGGTACACAGGTAGAGTATGTGGTATTTGGTTAAAACAACTTAAGGAATTCAAACTGTATAACCACAACAATCTTTAGGGTATGCAATATTTTCCTCATTTCAAACTTAAAACTATGAATTTCAATTATTGTATCCTAATAAATATTAGATTAGACTATAGGAAATTTTTTATCACATATATTTGAGATAAAAAAATAACACCAAGTTAATTGAACTATAACTTGGTAGCATAATCATTTTTCGGTCCATTCACTTGGAATTTCAACTCCTCAAGATCTTTTAAACATACCTCCTAAACAAATTATTACACAGAAGAGATTTTTTTAAGATTCTTGATTAAATTAGTTTGGGTTGAAAAGATCCCAAATAATTTTTAAAAATTAGCTTCTGAAACAGAACTTTCCTTAATTGTTTTGATCTCATCCTTAGAGGATGTCAATTAATTATTCAAATTATTTTAATATCCTATGATATTATCAAACTTAGTCAACATAGCTAAGGTAAATTTGTTAATTTCAGAACTATATAATCTCTTATGTACAAAAGGTGTATCCTCATGCACATGAGGTAGTGATGGAACAGGTGGTGTATAGAACGTTCAACAGTCTCTATAGCCACATCACCATATCTATCTTCACCAGTAGGTGATCTAGATAGAGTTTTATCAACCTTAGGGTACTCAACCTTATCTTCACGTCTCCCTTCAACCAAATACACTCTAGAAACAATTTCTACAAGAATTTTAGAAGTAACTAAAACATTTTTCTCAAAAACTAGCTCGATATACTAAAATAATTCATTAACATCAATAACTTAATCTCCTATTCTATGAACTATTTCTTCCATAGAAGGACTAACTTCTTGTAGTTTAGGATTTGACCAAGCAACCAATGTCTCCTGCACCTCCCTAAAATGCAGCATCTTAGCAGGTGCTACATCCCTAAGTGGTGAGGTTTGGTATGAATCCTCATAAGACACACTTTACTAACCAAAAAGTCTCAAATAACTTGAATTTATGTCCCAATAGTATCCAATTATTTTAAAAGAACACCAGAAAGGGAATTATTTCAATATAACTTCATTACCCATCCCTTATTGAGATCCAATTCCTTATTCTTTAGAACTAGGGAGATAAACCTACCATATGGGTAATAATTTAAATTACCCTTGAATTTACAATAGTGATGAATAAACCATATCATATAACTTGGAAAAATCAGATCTAGAATTTTGATTAGGATATATAAGATATACATATCTTGAAACAACACCTTCTTCGTTTCACCAGATTTATGGGTAATCCCAGTTTTAATAAACTTGAAAAGGACCTTCCATTAAGGATTTAAATCCTTTACTAGATTCTTATATAAAAAATAGGTTCTGAATAGAAAATTTAACACTTCACTTGGTCCCACTAAACTCATAGAAACTAGAGTCCAACTAAAGTTTGACTCCCCCTCATTGGTAAAATTAATGATTTTATCCAAATATATTGACAAAATAAGTAAAACTTTTCCATTTATATTCAATAAAAAAACATCCTCTATTTCAGAAAAATGGAACTCAACATTCATCATAAACTTGTTCACTTTTTACTATAATAATAAACCATACTTTATTTCATCAAAAAAATTACTAACCATCTAACTGAAGTAACTTATTTAGTAAAATATCTATAGATTTCAACTAGCTTATATTAATAACTTTTCCAACACAAAACCTATGTGGTGCACCACCTGACATCACTTTCTTGGAAGAACCAAAGATTCCATAATCTCTACACTAGTACTTTACCATGGTATAATATTGATAAAAGATCAAGATGGGATCAAAATAGATGAGGATGAAAAAGAGAGATAGTTCAGATTCTAAGAGAAGGGATACACATGAAAGGTTATAGGGTCACAAGATGATTGAAATTTAGGTCTAAAACATGATTCTCAAAAGACTTATGTACTTGATTTAGAATGAGGGTCTATTCTAACTTAAAATAACTAAATAAAGTAATAAAATGGAGTAAAAATAGAAACAAAAGATCTTAACTTAATTTCTAAAAACACAACAAGTGTAATTTAAATAATAAATCAGAATAGATTAATATAATTTCCATAAATTAATAAAATAAAATATTAATAAGATAATACATAGATTAAAATTTTAAGAAATAAGATAAAATAAACTTATTTGAATTCAAATAATCCCAATTCTCTTTAAATAAAATCAAAATGATCACACATAAGGATATTAGTAAAAATATCTTCTAAATAAATCTTAGTAGAGATAAACTCAAGAGTAATATCACCCTTTTCAATATTATCTCTCAAGAAACGATGACCTAAATTGATATGATTCATTATAGAATGATTTATCAAATTATTTGAAATATTGATAGCACTAGTGTTATCACATTTGATTGATACTCAATTATAATTAAATCAAAAATCAATTAAGGTGTGATTCATCCATAATAAATGTGAACAAAAACTTCTAGTAGATATATATTTTTCTTTGATAGTATATAATGATACTGATTATTATTTCTCACTAGACTAGCGTATCATGGATTTTTCTAGAAAATGGAATGTTCTTAAAGTACTCTTCTTATCTATTCTACAACCACTAATGTCAGCATCTAAATATGAATTCAATTTAATATCATATTTTTTTAAGAAAATTAAGGAAAGAGATATGGTTACTTTTAAATATCTTAAAATTATTTTGGAAAAATTTAAACGAGATTACTTAGAATTTTCTTGAAATCTAGAAGATAAGCACATTGAAAACATAATATCTGGTCTACTAGCATTCAAAATCAATAGACTACCATTTATTCCTTTATATGGATTATTTTCAACTGGTTTCTTAACTTCATCTAAGTCAATATTTTCATTAGAAATCATAGGATTTGTATATACTTTATCACTTTCAAGTCTAAATCTTTAAAGTTACTCAAGATTGTATTTTTATTGATTTATCAAAATTTAAAATTATTTTTTGATAAATATTAAAACCTATAAAATAATTCAAATCTCCCATTATGCTCATTTTTAATTCTTTTTTCATGATTTTTAAAATTCATTACATAATTTTTTTGATTGTAGATCCAAAAATCACAACATCAATATATATCTAAACTAACAAAATATATGAAGATGAAGCTTTCTTAAAAAGAGAAGGATATATCACTACCATTAAAAAACCATTTTATAAAAGAAAATAACTTAAAAATTCATACAAATATCTAGGTTCTTATTTAAGGACATAAAGGTATTTGGTAAATTTAAAAATTGAATTTAGCAAATGAGTATTTTCAAAACTAGGATTTTGTTCAACATAAAATCCATCAATAATAAAATCATTTTTAAAAATAGATCTTACATCCATCTGATATAATTTAAAATTTATATTTGATTTATAGGCTAGGATAATCCTAATAGCTTCTAATATAGCTACAAATGTAAAGGTCTCTTTATAATATATACCTTCTTCTTGGTTATACCCTTTAGAAAATAATTTATCTTTATTCCTAGAGATAACACCATGATCATCCGAATTATTCCAAAAAATACATTTTGTTCGTATAATAGGACAATCATAGGTCCTATAAACTAATTCCTATATATTTTTCCTCTTGAAATGGTTTAACTTTTCTTGCATTGATAAAACCTAGCTCTCATAATCTAATAATTCCTCATAGTCTTAGGTTCTAGTTTAGATAAAAAGGAAAAAAGTATACAATATTTCTTACAACCCTTATAGTCATAATACCTTAATCTAAACTTCCTATAACTGTTTCTAAGTGATGGTTCTTAAGGGTTCTAGGTTCTCTAGGAAGAACACTTTCTGGTTCACTAGTCTGAATAATTTCCGGATTTGGTTTAGGAAAATTAATTCCAAACTCACCATACTTTTTATTTTCAAATAGAGGTCCAAGTATTATGTTTTAAAAATAATCACTTATCTCATCAACTTTAGTCATTCTGTGATTAAAAAGACTACTTTAATCAAATATCACATGATTTGATTATTCAATAATCTTTGAAATTTTATTAAAAAATTTATATGCCTTGGAAGTTATAGAATATATAAGGAATATTCCTTCATAAACCTTTGGATCAAATTTACCAAGAGTATCCAAAGTGGGTTAGAATATAAACCTTGCATCTAAAAAATTTTAAGTATAAAAATTTTGGTTTTCTATTATTCCATAGAAAATAGGGTGTTTTATTCAGAATAAGCATAATTAGAACTCTATTTATGGCATAACATGTTGTATTTATAGCCTCACCCCAAAAATGAGTATGTAGGTTATATTCACATAACAGTTTTTAGCAATTTCTTGAAAAGTCACATTACTCCTTTCAACAACACCATTCTGTTGAGCTGTCATGGGGGAAAAATGTATGTTTTATACCATGTTTTGAACAATAGGAATCGAACTCATAGTTTTAAAATTCACCTCTATGATAAGTTCTTAAAGAAATAATTTTTGAATCTTTCTTTTTTAAATAATTTAAAAAAACTTATAAATAAAGAAAAATATTCACTCTTAACACTCAAAAATAAAACCCATGTAAATATTGAAAATTCATTAAATAGAACATAACCAAAATATTTTACTCTTAAAATTTCAATTCTAGATGGCCCAAAAAATCCATATGAATAAGTTATAGGGGTATAAAATTAGCAACCTATTTAACTAGATTAAAAGATGACATATGTTTCTTTACCATTTGGCATGAAACACATAGATTATTTCAATTCAATTTAAGTTGAGGTAAATTTGAAACTAATTTTTTTTTGGAAAATTTTATAAAAGAATAAGCATTACAATGTTCCAGTCTTCTATGCCAGATCTAAGATTCATTTGTTTCTTCATTTAAGCAGTTCAATTATTTTCTACTAATATAATTAAGATCCCGAGTATTCTCCATTTTTGGTGCCTTAAATTTAAAAAATTTATCATTAAAAATAGAAAATTAATTATTAGAAAAACTAACAAAAAAACCTTCATCACAAAGTGAGGAAATGCTTATCAAATTATTTTTTAAGACTTATATATAAAGATATTTATTGATGAGAATTGATCATGGATTTCAAACCAATACAACCACCATAATGTTTCCTTTAGCATTATCACAAAAAGTGACATATCCTATACCATTTTTTTGACAAGGAGTGGAAATTAGAGAAATCTACACTCATATGAATTAAGTATCCACTTTACATATACCATTTCTCATTGAATATTTTAGGAATTTTCCCTAAAAAGACAAATAAAAAAATTAAATGTTTTAGTACCCATATTTTCTTGGGTTTAGTAATTTTAACAACTAATGATTTGAGAACCCAAGTATGTTTGTGCTTTCTAGAAAATACAAGACTAAATGTTGATTTTTTTTTGAAATAAAGTCATTTTTGAATCCAAAAAATTGTGGGTTACTTAAACTAAAATTATTATCATAATTAACTAATTATCCACAGTGAAAAAAGTAATGTTGCAGAGTCTTTTGTTCTTAGAACTAGGTACAAAATAGTTTTTATAAAAATTTGTTTTTTACCATGGATTCCTATACCAAATTTATTTTTCTGAACTTTATTATTTCTAAGAATCTAATTCAAGTAATTGTAACCTTTAAAAAAAATTCAGCATATTTAAAGATGTTGATTTTTTAATCCTTTAATCTTGTTACCATGACTAATAAAAGATAGAGTAGAATTTTCAAGATTAGTTTTTAGATCTAAAATCTATCAATTTATATCCAATTTTCAATTTCCATATCATTATATGACTTTTTGAGAGTTTTTTTTTCAAATATTCATCTTTGGTTTACAACATGTTAAAATAATTATTTAATTACTCATAAGAGAAGTTTTCATTTTCATATTTAGATTCCTGATCATAATAATAATAAGAGTATACCTTATCTGAATGTTCTATAAGAAACATATAAGCTTATTGATTAGAATGTTAAGCTTCTGATTTTGAAGATGTGTCATCACTATAACATTAAGAAGCACTCCAGGTTTCTTCCATGTATTTCTTGAATTTATTCTTATATCCAACCTTTTTGGAATAAATTTTCTTAAATTTTTTTGTCTTGTAGCCATGGAAAATCTGGTTTGATGTGTCCAAGATTATTGAATTAATATAATCTTACCTCTTTATAATTTCCCTCTTTCCTCTTGTACTTATCAAAAGGTTTCTCAAAACCTCTTTTCTTATTATAATTTTTTTAAACTTTCTATAAAAGTGAGAAATATCACTATCTAAAGCATAACTATTTGAGGTATCTTCATCAAATGAATCTTCCATTTGTATTTATTTGTTTTTTTTTATTTTTTGAAGTTCATACTTTAAAATAATCATTCTTCCAATTAACCAATCTATATTATCTATCTTCTAATTCCATCTTATACTCATACATAATAATATTTCCAATGTGATATTTTATTTTTAAATTATTGACCTCAATATATTTTATAATGGAATACAAGATTCCCCTCCCTATAGGGGGTAGAATCCTAAGGATTTTCAAATCTTGATCTGGTTTAGAAATAGTTCCTCCTAAAGAAAAAATATTATTTACATCTTCAATAAGTCTTACATTCATTTGGGCGATGTGTTTACCTTCCATAATTATAAAATCATCAAAATTAATCTTTTAAATATTATATCTAAGAGATCACTCATTATATAGTCCTTTACAATCGACTGATGTATTAGTCCACATCTCATGATATGTTTGACATTCTAAAACTCATTTGAACTCATCTAGACCTAGTAAATATGTTATAGTATTCATAGATTTGGAGTTTAGATTATAGATGGATTTAGTGTTATCATCCCATGTTTTAGGTTTTGTCTCTAGAATTTTATAAAGCTTCACGACTTTAAGATAAACCTTCATACCAAGTTTATTCAAATTCCAATATCCATAATTTACACCATTAAAGTAAGTTTCTCTTACCATTGACATAACATCTCTATTATCATTCATAATAGTAATTTTTATGATAATATTTAGAATTAAAAATTTGGAGGATAAGAAATAAAAATTCACACCCTTTGATACCAATTATTATCAGAGACTAACTGAACTAAGACTCAAGAGGGGGTGGATCAAGTTCTTGAAATTTTATTTTATTTGAAAACCACCATATTTAAGATATGGACAATTTTGATATTTTCTTAACACAAGTTTGAAGTAAAAATAAAATCTCAAAGGAAAAAGGATCTGATATAGATAGTTATAGTGGTATGGGGAATATAAAACCCCTATTCCACCACCAATTCTCAAATCCAAGAGTTTAGTGATTTTTACTAGACCAGTCCTTTTTAGGGATTGTAAGTCCTTTTACCAAGGACTACATGACTACCTGAAAGAAGCCAATACTTGGTACAATAGAAGGATATTTAAATAGTGATCAAAAAATGATTTAAAAACAATATCATTCAAGGTTCTTTACTAGGAATATTTACAACATAAGAAATAATAAAAAGACTATTTACATATCCAGATCACAGTTATAAGATACAACTAATATAAGAGAATAAATATATGGGATGGATGATGAGAATAAAAATTAGATCAAGGAGAGTCTTATAAAAAAATAGAAAATATGATATTGATTATGAAGTTGTAGATATTTAAGCTTCTTCTTCTTTTTGAGTAAGAAAGAGAAGCACATAAGAGATTCGATAGTGAGTTCTTGGATGATAATTTAGACGCTCATATTATTCTCAATATTATCTTTTTCACTCTTTATACCATACTTTAAAAGCATGATAAACTTTTATTTTAAACACACAACATGTGATCTATAAAATCTAGAATTAAAACTTAAAATCCATATGTAATTTTATTAGAAATACCTCAATAGCATCAATGCCTATTAAATTATCCTTATAATCATTCCTTTCTCAGAACTTTACTCTTATTATAATTTTTTTACCATAAAGAGATAATACAATATTTAATGAATGCATGATAGCATTAATATTCACTGAAAGTTCACCAATGATAATAAATAGTAGGTTTTAGAATAATGTAACCAATTTTATATCACCAAGTATCCAAATTATATAGATTTGAAATCATATAGCTCAATTGATCCATGTATCCATTCTTTACATAACTGATTTATCCACATAGTCAAAATTTCATTGGCCATCTTCACATAGAATAATTTCTTCATGTAGGCTTCTTGATCATGTATTCAAATTTGATATAGCTAAATTAATTATGTATCTATTTGGAACCACATATTAATTTTCACCACATATGTAAATCACATAGCCAATTACTCCACATAACCGATTCATGTAGGTATTTGATATATATAGCTAATTTATCAAATAGGTGATTCCCACATAGAATATTTCATGACATATCCATTTTATGTAGGAAAATACTTTATATAGGTGATTTAAATAGATAATTTATTAACACATACATTTCTCTACATAACCAAATGCCTCACGTAGCTATTTATCTATACTCCATAAAATTTTAGAAAACATCCATAAATTAAAGATTCAACATCTGAATGAATTGTATAATGATAAAAACTGATTAAAACACTTAAAAGGAAAAATAAATAGTAATATATGAAGAGTATTTGATATCATCAAAACCTAAATTACATTGAATATATTAGAACAAAATTTTTAGTCCAATAATTAGGATTTGATATAGTTGAGTGTGATGTCCCAGTACTTCTCACTCGATAATAGTAGCCAAACTAGTGGCCACATAGTCTCAAGAATGACTCTATGTATGCTAGAGGCTTTCGACTAGAAGAGAGGGCCTAGGGTGTGTCCGTGGAGAGACTATTCCCTCTGGTTAGAGTATATCCCAATGAAGTAATAATAAATAGATAAATAGACAAAACATAATAATGATCAATTAAATCAATGTAATAAATTAACATACATATAAGATAATTAAATGAACAATAATAATCAGCACTATATACAAAATTATTTCAATTCCATGATTCTATAAAATGGTAAATGAATACAAGGCATTTGGTACATGTATAATAAAAGTATAAGAAAATAAAAAAAGAACAAAAAACTATCTCTAATAGCATCATGAGACTAATCTCAGTCATGTGATCTAACTCCCATGAAAAATTAAAATCAGGTATCCATGAACATGCTCTTTCCCTTATCCCTACCTGCATCAATAAATTCTATCTAGGTACCAATTGATAGCCTGAACAGGGTGTGAGAAACACTATGCAGGTCACCACTAATGGTATATATAAAAATTTCAGTCTATGAATATAAATTTAATAGGTTTTAGGTATAATCATAAGAAATGGAATAGAATTCATGAAATAATAACTATGCTGAGATCAAATCCTCATGGGAAGCTCGGCCGACCATACCTACTTCGACCTACTATAGAAGTGTTTGAATTGGGGACCTATAAATGGTCAAGGTCTAAGAAAGTAACCATGGTGTCCAAGTAGAAGTGATATATAATACGGGACCTAGTTATAACCAAGGATTACATATAGTGATAATAGGAGGATAGGACCATAGGTGAAACAAAGATATCCTTCACCTTATAAGGTCAAGTTAGCTCACAATAATAGACTATAAATCCTAGCTATATGCGTTTAAGTGTAATAAAGTGGGTAAAACCAATTAATTCCACTAAAAAAGTGTATAACCATGTCCATGGAGTATATCCACAGTAAATCCCAGGCTAAGAAAGTTTGGGGACCAAGGGATGAACCTAAGAGACCTTTTGTTCGAGGTTAATAATTTGAATCCAAGGGGTGTATCCAAGGAATTCTAATTTCTAGATACGAATCAAGTGAATCATCAACACTATGCCAAGTCATTCACATACTAATAATACATCGACTTCATTCCATGGTGGTAATCTCCCTTGGAAGTTGACCCAATGAATTAGGGTGGCATCTTTTAAGTGCTCAAGGCATTCCCTTGGGAATCCAAGGCTGGATCAAGTCTGACCAATCATTTAGTAGGGAAAAAGTCCATAATAATAATATACATAGTACACTTATAAAATAATTAAAGACCACGTGATAACCATTATTTTTCACCATTTCCATTTAATTTAATCCATTACCCTTTCATTCATTATGATAATGGTGAAAGGAGGTGTCATACCATTTAAAATTTCTTTAGAAATTATTAAGAGCCAAGTAAAACATACTTTCTCAGTTAATATGAAATCAATACATCTATGTAAATTAATTAAAAACTCTTGAATAATCCAAAACAAACATTACAATGATCATTTTGGTTAATAATATGCAAGGGGTCACATAGGAATACACATGAAACACCCAAGGTGTGGCTCATGTTATGATCATTGATCTACAACGATAGAAGGGGGATCTATTAGAATTTTTAGGTGTCAAATTATAAAACTAATATTAAGGTAGATTTATTTTAGGAGAAAATCATGGATTAAACCAACTAACAACACAAAAATGACAAATATAAATGATAAGACCCAAGGTAAAGTTATATAACACCAACCTTATGGTGTTGGATGAACCCTCATCTAATATGATCTTCCTATTTGGTCTAGAATGAAATAAAACATAAAACAAAACAAACACCCTGAAAATAGGGGGGAAACCTATTTGAAGATTATAAAATTAATTGAAATATAAATAAATAAAATATGGAAATATATCTAAGAAATTATTGTGAGGGGTCTAATGAGACAAATGATGAGTGAATCAGATGCCAGACAAAGAGGCTAGCTGAAATCCTAGGAGAGGTGGAGAGGAAAATCTCATGGTGGGAATCCACTAGAGACTAAATAAAGGAAATAGTGGATTTAGTTTTAAGTGGAAGGAGGAAAAAATGTAATTTTCACCCAAATTTAATGGTATGTACGTTTTGGATGCATGGTTATCCAAACAGTGCACCAACTTTGCACCATTATAGTCAAAGGGAGCCTCCTCCTTGTACGGTTAGGCGCACAATTAGACAAACCCTGTGCTAAACATGGATTTAAAATTCGGAAAATATATCTATCTTTTCACATGGGTGTGTATCCTACCTTGTATGGTTTTTAAAATCATAATCCCTTAAATATGGGCTGTATGATTTATCCAAATGGTTACTATTAACATTGCGCCTCATACTATTTCTCTAGAAACTAGAGCTCCGGGCTTCAAATAATCCCCATACACTCCCAAACCCTTCCTTAATTATTTAATCCCAAGTATATGGTTAAAAATAAAGATTCAAAATTAAACTTAAAGGGATTTTACCTTAATAGAAAATCCATAATATTATAACCTCCCCCACTTATGACAACTAGTCCATGAGTTTCCCTTATAATTGTGGTAAAGAATTGTTTGAGAATAACTCCAACCACTGAGTACATACATTGAAATATATCCCCTAGGTCTCATCTATTTTATATCCATGATTACATAACACCCAAACTAAAGAAACTGACCTACCTCGAGAGCCTTTGTGCTCTGATCAATGATATGTATTAAATGAACCTCAAAGGATGCATCTACCTCTAACTAAACCTCATTAGAAAAAATAATGTGAGATTGTTCAAAATGATATCAGAAAATTTGTGATTCATGGTAGATTTTGTGCATGGCTTGGTACCAAAAAGGTAACTAAAATCGATAGGCTATCAACTTTATTCTCCCCAATATCTCAAAAGGTCAACAACCCTGGGTATTAGATTCACTTTTCTCTGAATTCGTTGATTCCCCATCCTAGGAAAAAATATATAAGAAGACCTGATCCCCAACCTTGAACTAAAATAGTAATCCATGTTGGTCAACATAAGAATTCTTCCTAAACTGAAATGATGTGATGTGATTTCTGATAAGCTGCACCTTCTCCAATGTTTTTGGAATGAGATGAGGTCCTAGGAGTGATGAGACTATTGCCAATAACTTGCATAGCGGTGAACAACCTCATAAAGAGCCATCTTCATTATCTCATAAAATATTTTATTATATGAAAACTATTCTAGAGGTATGTGTTTCTCCCAATAACCTCTAAAATTAGGGATTCATGCTCCGATCATGTCCTCTAACATATAAATTGTACGCTCGGACTGACCATTTGTCTAAGGGTGGTGGGATATAATCATAAGTACCTATGAACACAAAGCCTTCTACAACCCTTTCTAGAACCATGATGTAAAGAAATAATCTTTATCCGATATGATAGTATGAGTGGTACCATGAAGTCCGATAATATCATGAATGTAAATTCTACATAGTTCATATACTAAAAAGGTCTCCCTAATGGGTAAAAAGTGAGTGACCATTATTAGTCTATTTTTGATCACCCATACAACGTAACTACATTGAGGTGATCTTGGAAATACCACCATGAATTCTATGGAAGCATCATCCCATTTACACTCTATAAAGGAAAATTATTGTAAAATATGAAATGGTCACTGATGTTCTTCTTTCATTGGCTAATAGGTGGAATACGTAGTAAGAAATCTAGAAATCTACCTTATCATTCCTATACAAAAATACTGGCTGTGTATGTCTCAATACATTTCTTTAATACCAGGGTGGGATAACTAACTATAATCATGATATTACCAAATTAATTTATATCACATGTCTCCAGGAACTTAGATGCATCTGTGAATATGCATTATCTTATCCTCATCAAAATTTTAGCCTAGCAGTGGTTCCTTGCCTGAAACACTCTCACTTAAGACTAAGACCATAGGGTCTGAAAATTGTCTCATTTTTACTCTTTATAGAAATGAAGCGGTCACTTATAAAGATACAAAGATATAATTTACATGATTCTCATTAACCATAAAGTTAATCTTACAAAATAGGGCTATTATCTACCACTCACTATTGGCCTCTTGAACTACACGTGTTTGTGTCCACCAGCTCAAGGCATCTACCACAACATTTCCTTTCCCTAATATATAATCAAGCTAAAAATTAAAGGACTGTAGGTATTCAACCCACCTTCCCTGTGTGATATTTAAGTCACACTATGTGAATATGTACTTAAGAATCTCATGGTTTGTAAACACCAAAAACTTCTCTCTAAGAAAATAATTCCTCCAACCATGAAGGCATAAACTACACCTACCAAACTGAGGTTATGTGTAGGGTATTTTTTCTCATGAGGCCTTAGCTGACATGAATCATATTCCACAACTCAATTATCCTACATTAGGATTTATCCTATCCTAATACTTGATTCATCATAATAAACTCTGTAGCTTCTGTATATATCTGGAAGAATCATAATTGGTGTTAAAGTCAATACCCCTTTCAACTCCTGAAAGTCCATCTCACATGATTCAGACCATATGAATTTTATTCCATTCTTTTTCAAACTTGTAAGTGGTGATTCCAAGCATAAAAATTCCAAAATGAAGAACCTATAATAGTAATCCATCTCTAAGAAACAATATATGTCAAATATGTTTTTGGGATTATCCTAGGAAACCATGACACTCACATTATATGGGTAAACTGACACTCTTATATTTGAGATAATGTGACCTAAGCAAAGCACCTTTTAGATCTAAAATTGGCATTTGGTTAGCTTAGAAAAAATTTGGTTATCTATCAATGTAATCAAAATAATATTAATATATTGGGTATGATCATGTCTATTATGATAGTACACCAATATGTTATCCATGAAGACTATGACATAAGAATCTAGATAGAGGTGGAAAACCTGATTCATCAAATCCATAAAAATAGCGGGCACATTCATCAATATGAATGACATAAACAAATAATCATAAAGGATATACTAGATTCTAAATGCTTATGAGGTATATTAGAAGGAATAACTTGCAACTAATGATATAATAACCTCAAATTGATCTTCTAAAAAACATTTTCTCCTCAGAGTTGGTTGAAGATGTCATCTATATGAGGAAGTGGATACCAATTATTTACCATGAGTTGGTTCAACTGATAATAATCAACGTATAACCTGAGGGTCCCATCCACATTCTTAGTGAAAAAAATGGGTGAAACCCAAGGAGAAGTATTAGGTCCTATGAAAACCGTAGCTTCTAAGTCATATAGCTACCTCTTGAGTTCATAAAATTTAGTAGTATCTATGTTGTAAGGAGGAATGGGTAATAGTGTTTCTATTGGAACTATATTGATGAAACAATATACCTCTCTCTCTCAGGAGGTAGTATAGAAATGTCCTCAGGGAATATGTCTCTAAAATGATTGAATACATTATGAAAATAAACCTTACACATTCCCTGATCATCCATATAATTGCTAACAATATAGGCTATCACTCTGCCTAACCCAATATGCTCAGGTCAAACTCAACTTGCTTAGACATCCTATTCACTCTTGTGAATATAAATACCAACCTCTAGTGATGTAAAAAACACCCTACAGTGATAAAAATCCACAAAGTCATGATAATAAAATAACTATCCAATCTCAATAATGATATCAAATCCTATCATCTTGAGGAAGAAGAGGTCCCATAATAAATGATAAGCACCTAAATCTAGGGGGAATTACTTACACTTCTATACACTTTTTGATCAAATTCACAATAAAGTATTGAGTTTCATCATCCCACAAAAGTATATAATCTCAATCCCAAGGATTTTCGTGATAGTAATGAAGATAAAATAATGTGAAGCACCTGTATCAAAAAGGATAGATACAAAATTAGTGGCTACTAATATCATACCTCATACTATAGACGTCTTAGAACCTTGATCCTTAGGTATTATCTGAACTACATATATCTGGCATGATCCATGATCCTGATCTGTAATCTGACTACCCAAATAAGGTCCTCTCAGCTGGTGATGCATATTCTGAGTCTGGTATCCTTGAACACATCCACCTACTCAGTTTGTACAACCAATGGTAGTCCAGCTTCTGGCTTGGCATAGAGATACCATTTATACTCCAAAAGGTAGAGCTGGTGTAGATCCACTTCCACTAGAAATATATGGAAAGGTATGATTTTTTTAAATATTCTCTATTCTTCCATATGTTTGGCACCCAACTGGGTCTTAATTCTACTAAGGATTTACATGAACCTACCATCCAAACTGATGCAATATCAGAGAACCATTAGTTCAAATACTCTAGATGCCACTAATATATCAAGAACCCTCCAAAAAATGTTTCCTTCCATTGGAAAAATTACTACCCTGCCTCAGTTATGAAATTCCATGCCTTATACTGTCAGATTACCTTAAATTTCACTCATTGATAATGGATTGTTTCACAAATACTAAGACTACAGTCAAATGGAAAAACATTTACCTAAGACCAGATGGCATACTTGAGACCATCCTCAAATCATATCACTTTGGAAATATCATTAGTAGTGAAGAAAGGTTAAAGATATTTAATCTTAGTAAATAAAGATGAATAATCCATAATTGAGAGGGATACTTTATCTAGGTGTAAGTATTCCCTATCTCTATCAGTCCTTAGTGTCTTTAGAAAGAAATAGTTATAGAAGGAAGCCTAAAAAATCTATCCAAACCATATCTCTATGATGGTATTCTTGATTAATAATGTACCACTATCTCTTGGAAGAGCGTGAAGTATATAAGAAGAGAGAATGAACTGTCTATCTGGAGGCATCTATAGATTCTCAATGATAGACAACATGGTCTCTAGCCATGTCTCAGTAGCCTGTGAGCCACTATCCCCTAAAATCATGGGTGGATTCTTCTGTTGGATTTCTTCAGTAAGCTCCACTATAGTAGGGGTATGTCACAACATAATTTATGGGAATCCCTCTTTAAATTTTACATCATTTCCAAAGTTATGTATAACTAGAAATTCAATAGGTGTCACTACTAGCGGGTTAGGTCCCACCCCCTCAAGAGTGTGGTCATCACCACCATCCTAGCACTCAACCCGAGGACATCATGGTGGCATAACTCTAATTTTTTAAGAAAATGCCTTAATAGATTTGATAATGATAAAAATCACAAATAAAAAAAAGGATCGGTATAAACCTTCCTATATAGGAGGAAAACCCCTCTACCTTCTCCTAAAACTAGGTCTGGGTGACATATAAAACCATGGTGAATCAAAAGAGACACTGCCTACCACCCACTACTAATGTTGGGTTTGGATCAAGTTCTCATTTTCGAATCATGGGTTCTGATATATAGTGTGTAAATTGAAATTTATAAAGGAAAACAAACTTTATATTTCATATGGAATCACTATTTAATGAAAACCTTTTACATTTAAATTTATAACACAACAGTTCATAAGTATATCCATATATATATATATCAAGGTCTAGTAAGTTACATCTATCATTCCCATGTTAAAAATTCTTATGAATTATAAGTTGAAAATGTTACTACATTTAACTATAACTAGTATTTTTGGACGATTCAATTAGATAGATCACCATTTCCAATTTATAGAGTCACACACACTCTTTAAATTGTAATTGACATCCATGTAATTGTAACCAACTAATTTTTCATCTCATGTGACCAATTATACATAGCTCAAACTCAGTATAATTAGAAATTTAAGGTGCCACCATCAAGATATATGGGAAATTCCATTTATTCTGATGTAGTCACATTAATTAATTTAATTATTTTATCCCCATATGAAACATTAGTCAGATATCATATGTAAAAATCATGTCCCTACAACATACTTTAGGAAATGCATGTAGTAAAATAAATATGGTAGGGCATATTCATGGCATGTTAATACTCTAGTGCCTATAATGATGCATGAAATAATATCCCTTTACCATACTTGGATAAGGGTAAAGATAAAATGAACAATAGTAATAAAACCCAAAAATTCATTTATGTCACTAAATAGTGAATCTAGTACAACCCTAACAAGTATAATTCCAAACATTAAAATCCCATCCAAAGAAATTTGGATTTTCCCCATACATGGGTTAGATACTCCCAAGAATATGATCATTACCATATTACAACACTTTCATAGTCTTATGTTTACAAACTATAAATAATAAAAAAAAAAATTAAAATTGCATAAATACCACTTTGTGACGTGTTGTCCCTGATTTCTCTATAACAATAACTGAACTGGTGGCAATATGGCCTCAAGCATGCCACCCCATATTACCTAGGTTTTCAACCAGTAGATAGGTCATAGGGTGTGTCCGTGGGGAGACTATGACCTCTGGTTAGAGTGTATCACAGTAGAGTAATAATAAATAGATAAACAGTAGAAAAATAATAATGATCAATTAAAGAAGTGGAAGAAATAAACTTCCATATAAGATAATCGACCTACAAACAATAATCAGCACAATATAAAAAATAATTTGAATGTCATGATGCTATACAAAAAGGGACAGGCATACAATTAATGAAGTATATATAAAATACAATTATAAAAAAAATATAAAAAGGACAGAGAACTATCTTTAATAGCATCATGATCCTAAGACCAGTCCTATTCTCTAACTCCCATACTAAATGAAAATGAAGAATCCATGATAAAAAAATTTACATTATCCCTATTTGTATTCATGAAGTCTGGTTGGGAACCAATTGGAAGCCTGAATAGGGTGTGAGATACACTCAACATTCCACCACCAAAAATGTCTATAATAAGTCATATCTATTAATATAAATGTAACCGTGTTTAGGTATAACCATAATCAATGGAATAAAATGCATGAAACAATAATCATCTCGAGATTAGATCCATACGAGGATGTCGACTAACCATACTATCTTTGACCTATTCTAGAAGTGTCTAAATAGGGGATATATAAATAGTTAGGTTCTAAGAAAGAAACCATAGTGTCCGAGTATAAGTTATATATAAGATTATATCCAAGGTGTAACTAAGGTGTCCATATAGTGACAATAGGAGGATAGGATCCAAGGTGAAACCATGGTGTCCTTGACCTTAGAAGGTCAATCTATCTCACAAAAATAGACCATGAATCCAAGTTATATGGGCCTAAGTGTAATCCATGGGAACTCCTGAGGAATTCCACTAGAAAAGTGCCTAATCAAGTATATAGAGAACATCCAAATTAAATCCTGGGTTAAGCATGATTGGGGCCAAAGGGAAGAATCCTAGGTTCCTCCTATTCAATGACATCATGATGAATCTAAGGAGTGTAGCCAAGTCATTCTAATTTCTGGATATGAATCGAGTGAATTGTTGGTACCACACCGAGGCATTCAAGTATTAATAAGACATTGGAAAAATTATAATTTGGAAATATCCCTTGGAAACCGACCCAATGAATCAGGTTGGTGTCCTATGAGTTTTTAAGGAATTCCCTTGAGAATCCAAGGTTGGCTCAAGTATGAACACTACTTTAACAATAAAAATGTCTATAATAATAATAATAACCTTAAACTCATAAAAAATCGAAGGAAAAGTGATAACCATTACGATTTATAATTTAAATTTAATTTAATCCATTTCCCTTTCATTCATAATTACAAGGGTCAAAATAGGTGTTATACCATTTAACATTTCCTTGGTAATTATTAATATCTAAGTAAAAAATACTTTCCTAGTTAATAAAAAATCAATAAATCTATTTAAATTAATTAAAAACAATTGAGGAGGAAAAACCAAACATACCAATGGGTGTTTTAGTTAATAACATGCAAGGTGTCACATAGTAATATACATGGAACACCTAAGTGATGGCTCATACTGAGGTCATTGATCTCTAATGATATAAGGAGGATTTTTTAAGGTGTTTAGGTGTCAAATTAAGCAACTAAAATTAAGACATATTTATTTTAGGGGAAAATCATGGATGAAAACAATGTGTGGCATAAAAATGAAAAATATAAACGATCATACCCAGGAGACAGATATAGAACACTAAACTTTTGGAATTAAAATAACCCTCATCCATTATTTTCTTGTAATTTGGGGTAGAATTGAAGAAATAGACATACTTGAAAAACGACATGAAAATAAAGAAAAAGAGTCTTCTTAGAGATTTCAGAATAGATGGTGAGACAAAAAATAAAAATAAAGAAATGAATCCAATATTTTACTAAGAGGGGTCCAATGAGATGAAAAATGAGAGAATTAGATGTCGTATAGAGAGGCTAGCTCAAATCATAGGATAGGTGGACAAGAAACACTCACGGTGGGTGGCTTCTAGAGAATGGAGAAAGGAATGGGTGGATTTAGTTTTAAGTGGATGCATGGAAAATGGAATTTTCAACCAAATTTTATGGAAAACATGGTTTAACTGCATATTTAGTCAAACCGTGCACCAACCGTGCACCGACACTATCCAAGGGACCCCCTACTCACATGGTTAAGCACACAGATAGATAAACCTTGCGTTAACTATGTGTTTCAGCTCTGCAACATGTTTATAACTTTTAAAATGGGAATTCATCCTAACATTAATATTTTTCAAACCATTATCCTTTATATATAGATCACATGATCGAACTTCATTTTTCGTACTAACCATGCACCAACTGTGAGCCTCATACTGCTTCTCAAAAAATAGAAGCTTCAGGATCCAAATAGTCCCTGAACACTCCCAAACTCATCCTTGATCATTTAGGCCCAAATTTAAGGTTAAAAAGAATTATTAAAACTAAAACTTAAAAGGTTCATACCTTAAGAAAGAATCTAGGATCTTATCCTGAAGAAATGATAGAAAAGGTTAGATCCATTTGACAACACATCCTGGCAGCTCAGAGTCGACATAAGAGTTATGATGAGAATGATCAGAAAGATATAGAGTTTGAATTTAGTGAGAAGGTTTTATTATGAATTTATCTATGGAATAAGGTTATAAGATTCAAATATAAGGGTGATAATACCTAGGTATATTATTCACTTTGAGATACTTGATCGATTATGTATTATAGATTATCTCTTGGCACTCCCTCGAATCCTTTCTCACGTTCACAAAGTGCTCCATGTATCTCTTCTGAGGAAGTACATACCTGATCCATCGCATGTACTAAACATACAGGTTCTAATATTATAGAATGATATTTATTATGATTAGAAACTAATAAAAATGTTGGATCATAGAGATAAATTTCTACGAAACAAGACTAATCACTTGGTTAAAGTTCTTTGGAGGAATCAGAAATTTGAGGAAGCTACATGGGCTCCTGAGGATACGACGAAGAAGAGATATAATAATTTATTTATATCAAATTGATGAAATTTTTATGGTGAAATTAATTTTTATGTTGGATAGAATTTAACAACCCAATATTATATATATATTTATTTTGAATTAAACTTAAAATATTTGATAACTTTCTTTACATGCAACCCGAACTCTAAATAAACTGTGATATAATAAACTATAATAATCTAGAAATTAAATGGGAGGCTATAAATAAAAATAAAAACATTATGTAAAATATTTATAAAGGTTTTAAATAGTGAAATTTTTTTGGTTAATTCATAATAAATAAGTACTCAATTTTCAATAAAGACATTTTATGCTTCAAAAATATGTTTTCTTCAAAGATGGTTTTATTGATTTTTTGCACAGACATTATAATTAATTTATTTAATTTTTAGAAATTTATTTTAATAAATAAATTTAATTTTTAAATAATCATATAAATATTATATTAGGTTTAATTTATAATATTTTTATAGAAATATTTTTTTAGTGAATAGTGAAAATAACGTTTTTTTGTAAAAAACTGTCATTTATTTTCAAGTAAAAGTACCATTATTTTATGAATTTGATCTTGAATTAACATATGAATCATTTAATTATAGAAAATATAATTAATTAAAAAGGAATCATCATTATACTTTATTTTTTTATAAGTTAATTGTTTGTCTTAAAAACAATTTTTTCTAAAAAACCATTTTTATGCACACAATGTGTTTTTATCTTAATAAATTAAAATAATATATATTTATTAATTTTTTTAATGAAATTTATATATTATATATTAAATAATATATTTTAACATTTATTTTATGTTTTTAAAGGGAAATAAATGATATAAAATTATGTTTTATGCTTAAAAATTCATTTTTCTAAAATGATTTCTTATTATGGTTTGCATGTTTAACTAAAATTAATTTTTTCCACTTATAGAAATTTAATATGGTAAAATGGATTCCATATTTTTAATCATCATAAATAATTTAATTTAATAGGATCAATTTAATTTTTGGTTATAGTTAATGATAAAAACAGTTGAATCTTGTCACCATGGTTAAAGTTAAAATTAGTTTATCAGGGGGTGGTGGTGGTTAAAACAAATATAAGGAAAGTACTTCCACCCCAACTTGTATAATAATTATTATTTTAATATATTTCAACCTTATATAATCCTACCTTCTAATATATGGACATTTTGATCCACTTTCCCATGAAAGTGACCTTATATCATTGAAATCTTTTAAGAAATTCCACGCGTGTCCCTCCCCTCACTTATAAAAGGGTACATCACTACCTCCCTTATTAACAAAATATGAGCCTTATATATATAAAAATACCTACTAAAAAACCTTTCAATATCCATTAAATTAAGCATATATATTATGGTCTTATTATAAAACCAATCCTTCAAGGCTTAATGTGTAAGCCAAAGGAGGTCTCTCAAATAAGAGGTACAGATCTTAACCAAGATCTTTTAATTTTATTTCTTATTCTAATTAATATAAAAAAGTTTTATCAATAAAATAAATTATTAACCTAGTATCATAGATATAATAATATTTTATTATTATTTTACAACCACTTACCACCTTTTATCAATCAAATGAGAGATGAAAGTATTGCTCGTGCGTACGCGTGGACTACCGACTCCATGCAGTGATACGATTCATTTTGAACCACCATCATTCATGGTTGGTTATTATTATATATTTATGATTATATATTATATTTATTTTATAATAGTTATTCTGTAATGGTGAATTAATATTACCTTTATTTTATTCCATCCATCGAAAAGTAGAAAACAACACTTGTGCGTATGTACGAACTACCGTCTCTATATAATGATGTAATTAATTTTCATCACTGATTTATATAAATGGTTATAAATATGTTTATAATAAATATATATAATATTTATATCATTATTAAATTCTTGGATATTAATTAAACATGATTAATGTTCAAGTACCATAACCGTTGAACAAAAACATGCATGAAAAATGAATAAATTAACACCTGAAATGATGAAGATAATGAAAGATTGTTAATGATTGAGTGATAATATTTTATAAGTTAACCATGTATGTTATTATAGTTATGATAATAGTTATGGTATATAATTATAATAAATTTAAATTTATTAATTAGGATCTTATATCACTTACAAAGCAAGATGGGCTTGAGGTATTGATATTTTATTACAATCTCATTTTTACTAAGATTGTTTATGATTACATTTATGATGATGAAATTATATGATATATCTCTAAAAAATATTATTTATTTTATTATAATAAATTTATTTATATATATTACATGTTTTACTTTAATTTTCATCTCTTAAAGTATTCATGATACCAAAATAATGTTTTTAAGGAAAAATGAATTTATTTCTCTCTTTGGTCGGAAATATTTTCTTCTGTGTCCATATTTGTTTAAAATGTTTTAAATAATATTATAAAAATACTATTTAAAGTAATTTTAACTATATTTGACTTTATTTACCATGTTTTTAAGATAATCTTATTATATTTATCTAAACATGCTACTTTTGACTTGTTATAATAAATGCGCAAGGAATTTTCATTTTAGATACACCACCTAGAAGTATTTACATGACATGAAAAATAATATTTTATTTTAAGATTAATTTATAATTTTCCTTGTTTATTTTAAAATAAATGTTTTACTTAATATTTTGTAAAATTTTAGATATTAAATAACTGATTTCAAAAACAAAAGGGTATATTCTTCAAGAATTATTCTAATTATATTTTAAATATATTTTATCAATAACAAAATCATTTGATGATTCTTATTATTTAATATAGATATGATTTAATTTTACATTATTTATTCTTTATCTTGATGGTTTATGATTATAGTGATGAAATTTTTCAATGAAAATGTTTTCCTTAATATTTTTTTAAATATTTTAGGTTTTAAATAAGTGATTTCAAAATGAAATGGGTAGTTTACTCAAGAATTGTTCTAATGATATTTAAAAGGTATTTTGATATATAACAACATACTTTATTAGTTCTTATTATTTACCGAGGATATGATCCAATGTTACCATATTTATTATTTATCTATATAGTTTATGAATATGATGATGGAATGTTTATGAAACTCAAATCCTTTCCCTGGTTTATGATATAATAATATGATGAATGTTTTGTGATATTGTGGAACACATATGTATGGTTTTCATTATGTGATGGGTGGGACTAAAATTATATATCCCTCCAATGCATTGGATAAAATAGATATCTCAAGATATGTTAAAAACTAGAATACAGAGTGGGAAAAGTTCACTAAGGGACTTTGTCCAATAAGATAATATTGAGAGCGAACCTTGACTAATGAAATGATTTTCTATGCTTATTTATAGGTCAAAAAATTATAAATTATCTTTATTTTATGTTCTCATGAATCATGATTTATTATTGATGATTCTATAATTTTATGTCTTATGTATTTTGATTGAAAAAAACCTATTCCATGATTCATGATTATATATATTTGATTGATTGGGTATGATTATTGAAAGTTTTTATCATGTTCTCATACGTTTATTCTTAACTTATGCTCACTTATGATTATTTATTGATATAACTTATATTTACCCATACCAATCATATGATCTTACCCTTTATTATGTTTCCCTTACCCAGGTTATGAAGAAAAGTTTTAAGTATGATATTTATAAGAAGTGGTATAGTTATGAAGAAATCAATGGAGAATTATATAGACATTTTTGTACTAGTTATTTATGTATCCAAGTTTCTAATGACACTAAACCTTTAATGTTATGGAATGGATTTTATTGGTATGAAATGAATATTCCACTAATAAGATGTAGTATTTATGTATGAAAAGATTGGGTTGCTAAATATAATTTCCATAAATCCTATATGATTATGAAGAAATAAAAGGATAAAGGGTCTTTAGAATGATCAAAAGATATAAGACACTAAATAACACCCTTAATAATGACTATGAGTATATATTTACAAAATTTATAAAAAAAATAGAGTGTATAAAATTTTATATATCATGGTTAATATTTTCTCAGCACTCTTAATCTCATAAGGGGCCATCATCATATTAATTTACACCTATAACGTATCCCACTATACCAGATATTTCCCTAGTATCAGGTACCATGAATTCTCTAAATCATTTATAGCCATTGTAAATATAAACTTGTTTTATCTATGATGACATTTATTGAACCTAGGTTCTTAATACCCTCAACATCTACATTTTTTTTGAATTTTACCCTCTCCTACAAACTTTTATATACCCTTGTATTATTGTAATCTATTTATCCTAGCCCTTATTTTATACCTTATCTTCCTTTGTGAGGGTATCAATTATCTTGATAGAACATATGTCATCAATGATACCACGGCTCCCACTAATATCAATGATCCCAAGAATCATAGATTACATAAATAGTTTTTTTATTTTGTTCAATATTATTAATCTATTATTAATATTTTTTTATACTAACATATAGTTTTGTAGTTTATTATGATGAATTTTATAGTAATAGACATTGTATTTCTACACAAATTTTCACTATCTAGAATCAACAAACACATACTGTAGTTGATTATAAATAATATAAAAAATAATAGATATAAATGGTAAATAATTAAATATAATTATGGTTATATAGGTTAGATATAACAATATCATGTTGATTCAACCATTATAATTGTGTGAGGAATATTATTCAAGTAAGGATTGAGCATGGGAAAAGATTCCGGTGAAAATATTTAATTAATTTATAGATTATATCCCAATAAATTCAAATAAATAATATATTATTCAATTTATGTTTTTTAGTTTTAATTTCAGGAAAAAAGCGAGGATTTATCATGTGATAGATGATGGTGATATTTAGAGGGTATATAAATATTCTCTCTATTAGGGATGGTTGGAATAAACCAAATCCTAATATGAGGGTATTCCTTATTATAATTATTGTCCATAAGTTAATATCATACAATGATATTCAGATCACTAGCCCAAGAACATAATAATAGGGGTAATGAATTAGTGTTTAGAATTATCTTTTTAACCTCAATTAAATTTTATTCCAACAATATTAAGAACAAAATGAACCTTTAAAAAACAATATAACATCAGATTTACTAAAAATTAAATGCACTAACACAAAAATCATACTCATTTCACTGTAAAAGGATAATCCAAGGAGTATAAACTTGTAATGTATCGATGTATGAGGGAGATCACCACACACTATTGTGATCACAAATATTCAGGAAAAATATATGACCATAATATATGGTCATTCCTTATTCCTTTTCTATAAAGTAATTCAAGAAAGAGATTAAGTGTCATTTACCTGATGGTAATTCACAAAGAATATTTAAAGAAAATTAAAACGTTGAAATATAAAAGGTATTACTTTTTTAATTTAGCCTCTTTGATTACCTCTATATTTTCTATAATGTTCTTGACTATGGATTCTCTCAAAATTAATATTCATAAATGATCTCTAGTCTTATCTAATTCATGCCTCCCCTAAATTCTATAATCTTCCTCATTAAGTATCTTCAACTTAAACTTAAAAATTTATCCTTTACTTTATACCAACTATAAAACATTGATTGGACTTAAAATTGATATATAATAGACTAATTATAGTCACTGATAAGAGATAATTTTTGTAAACAATACATATCTACCAAAATTATTAAATTTCCAAATAATTACTCCACCATGGAATAGTCATTCCCCAATATGGAATGGTTTCTACCCAACTTGAATATTGACATAAAAAACTATTACAAATCTGAACCCACACACCCATATCTGATGCTAAAAACATAAACTTTACATTTTTGTATTTTATACCAATAAATGTGACCCAATTTTTTCCATCCAAAACGTATAACATCAAAATAAAATATTATATCCCTTATATACCCAATTAAATTTTTTGGTTTAGAGTTTCATAGAATTATGAAAAACTCTTACATAAACAAAACTCATGACTTTAAGACAGTATTTTTCCCTCTATACCTAGATTTTCATAGTCCATATTAAGTCTTCAATATCTCCCATAAAATTCTTCACATATGAAACCTTTATATAGTAAAATAATTTATCATCATTCTTCATAACTTGGGGAAAAGGAAATATAAGAAGAGTGAACTCAAACTATCAGTAAGGGTAAACATAATCATTAACAATTGACTATCCTCAATGAGCATAAGATGGTTATAAGGGTATGTTGAAATAATCAAAGTTTCTGAGAATAACATTAGAGAACTCACACCCATTAATACCTGAATCATAAAACATGAAACATGGAATAAAGATTTATCAAATATAAGAGTCATGGGAATCAATAATTAGGAGACATGTGATTTCAATATTGATTAAATAACACAATTATAACACATATAAAGAAAAAAATGTGTTTGTTTCTTGGAATATTATCTTTATAGAACCTTTAAAATAACCCTTTCAATTGGAATAACCATATGTTTGAATTATATACCCAAGGAATTAGAGGAATATCACATACCCATCTGTCCTTGGTTTATAACATAACCACAATTACTTGGTTTATAATGGAACCAACCATCCTTGGTTTATAATAAAACCATCGATATTAATAAAAAAAAATCCACACACTTTAATATGAATAAATTAAATAGAGATTTTATTTCATCATAATATTCACAGGAACAACTATTATTCTTTCCATAACTTGATTAACCCGTAGAAAAGAAACTGACTCCATGAAAATATATTTGAAACAATCATAATCCATCTAGATAAAAAACAAATATAATATCATTAAAACATATCTCCATTTAATTATATGTGACATCAAGGGTTATTATCATTGATTAATGGAAACATCATTAAAAATACCATTAAAAATATTGTTGAGGAAAATACCCCTTTTCATTTTGGAAATAACTTTTAAAAACAAAACATTTATAAAATATTGTAAAAATAATTTTCATTGAAAATAACCTTGGATAATTATAAAGGATGTTTCAAAACAAATAACATTCATGATGTCTGGAAAATGCATTCATGTCATTAATGTAAAAATAAACATTCTTTAAAAACATTTTTGTAAAGAGATTCAAAAGTGACCCATAAATAAAATATTAATAAATTTCATTTTGATTTTTTTAAATAAGGTAAAAGATAATTTAAAATATATTTAATAAATAATTTATGTTTAGAAAATAACTGTATTAAAAACATTATAGAAAACATGGATACAGAAGAGAAAGATTCCCAATCAAAAAGAAGATACAAGATCAATATCATTATTGATGTTTATTCAATCAATAAGAGAGGAAATAGAAATTAAACAAGTTAATAACTAGAGAAGAAGAAAAGATATGTGGTTTAGGAAGACAATATCATATTATTTCCTCTAAAATAACCTATAACATTAACAATCTTGAAAGGAAAGAAGATTGCAACACAAACCCTTTACAACTTTGGTAATATTTTGAATCGAAAGTAATAGAAAGAAATAATATCTTATGGATCTATAAATACCATTAATTTCATGAAGTAATATTACAAAATTCATTAATGAAGTAGTAAACACAACATATAAGGAAATCATGGTTCCCAACATAAATCATGTCTCAGGATAATGAGACTGAGACAAAGGAAACCCATGTATATTTTATAACATTTGAATCAATATCCCATGAAAGAGAGAAATTAAAAGGAACTTAAAATATAATGATAAAAGATCCATTCATGATATAAAATCACAATAGGAAGCATGTTCTCCATGAAAAAGGAAGTAAGTGCATAATACAAGACATGTCTCAAAAAAAGATAATTTGAAATGAATAACTTATATAAAGATCATACCATTGAATTGAGAATTAATCAATAGAGATATTATGTATAAAAAATTAAAATACACACAATACAAGTGTAAGTACAACATATATCAAAAAAAATTTATTTTTCACATAATATTGGCATAATATAATAAATGAATAAGTGATATAACCCAATTAAATGAAATTGAGTTAAGAAACCCTTACTATATGGTAACTTTCAATAAAAATCCCATTAGATGAAATAATTTTAATTGAATATAAAAATAATATGAATTATGAATGATTCATGATATAAAATTTAAAATGGGTAGTATATACACCACATAAATGAAATTAAGTACTTAACATTAAAATATGGATCAATGAAAGGAAATTAAGATGCAATTCCTTACCTTGAATCCATACTTTCTATATATGTCATTTAAAACCTATATAATAAAATCATAAAAATTATTTTATTTCTTAATAATATTTTATTGGTTTATCCAGCTTTATTAAAACCATTTATTTTAAAGTAATAGTTTATTACTTAATCAGTTAATTCCATGTTAGGAACTTTGAGAATGTTTATTCCATAATTACAAAATAGTTTTGGTGTGTTGACCATGGTAAAAATGAGTCATTATTCTAGAAAAGATAGAATAATAATCATGAAATAATTATAATTTCTATAAATAAATTATAATTTTAAAACCACCACTACTACAAAACTAGCTTTATCCAGCCCTAGGCATTATCAGCGCTAACTAAAAACATAGATAAAGGGGGCCTTTAGTACTACTTGTTTGTAGCGCCGATAAAGGGGTCCAATTATCAGTTCTAGAAAAAAATCACCGATAAAGGGGTCCCTTTATCCGCACAACTAAAGAAGTGATCATAAAGGGGTATCTTTATTAGTACTAGTAAAATAGAATTGATGGGGGGGGATTTTATCAGTGTTTTTTTACTATCACTGATAAAGAATACATTTCATAAAAAAATTATATTTCATTAAAAATAATATATTAACGTATAAATATATTTATATTGATATAAATATAATATATTTTTTAAATATCATTTAGATAAGGATAAATATTTATTTACACTTCATATATAATATATTTAGTGAAAATAGATTATAAAATTATTAAAAAAATATTTTTAATTAATAATTTGTTAATTATAATAGAGTAATAGTTATATAAAAAAAATTAGATGAAATAAAAATTAAATGAATTAATGAATGGTCTAAGATAAGTTTAAAACATGACTTGAACTTCAAATGACCATAAATTTTGATCTGGGTGTCTATTTTGGATCTACCATGTAAGAACCCAGATCTTCTTCTCAAGTATATTTTACCTTTTTTGGTGTTTTTGAGAAAATAGAAATTTCTGGAAATTTATTAAGTACACGCTGTATAATTTATGAGTGCACACCGTGTACTCAGTTACTGTGGGTATCCGGGTGCTGGCTGTGTAACGGACGAGCACATGGCCATGTGTGGTGACCTGGAGACCACCTAATGCGGGGGCTGGTGAAGTAAAGTACAAGCTTTGTACTTATAAAGTACACACCATGTACATTTTTTTCATTAAACGTACCGGGGTCACGTCTAACGGACATAAACACCTCCTTCTAGGTCTGCCTTGTCCGGGAGAAACCGTACAGCCACGGTCCTTCTCTGAGCCCCTGATTTGGCATCCTTCCTCTGATTCGACCGCCGTCGATTGCGTTGGGATCGCCTCGGTAAGCTCTTCCTTCTTCTAGAGATTAATTTATTGATTCCACATCTTTCAAGAGTTATATTTGGTTAAATGTTTTAGATGTTTTTGAAAATCTATGATGTTATTGGGAGATTCAAGGCTTGAGGTTCACATATAATGATCCTGCTACACCAAGGTAGGTGGTTTGTGCCTTTCCATTGAAAGTCTTTGAGTTCTATCTATAAAAGTGCCCAATAACCTTGAACGAGGTATTGAGTGTTTACAGTTTTAGCCTTGTTAATGGCCTACCATGCTTGTATGCTCAATTAGAGGTTAATTAAATGATAATAGGGTTAATTGATATGCTTTGGAAGTGTTTTCTCATGCATGTTTGTTTATGACTATTTGGTCCTGCTTAGCCAGTTAGGCTGCCCTATTTTTCACCATGCCTAGTACTGTAAGATGGAGTAGTTGTTTATCTGACATGCTGTTATGTTGTAGACTGGTTAGCCAAGTAGTTCTTGAGGTTTAATTTGGTTTCTTTTCATTTCTATGCTTGTTTGACTTACACATGGCCATTAGAACCTGTTGTAGTGGACTATAGGGAGAATAGACATAAGGGCTTCTCCAGAGTGTCCGTTATTATTATTACGATGCAAGACCATAGTGGAAATTGATGTAAGTTCTTTCTCAGAGTGTCTATAGTTCCTCAATGCGGGCCATAAGGGGAATGTGACGTTAGTGCTTCCCCAGAGTGACTTTTAGTTACCGATACGAGACTATAGGGGGAATTTACGACGAGTGCTTATCTAGAGAGTCTATACTAAAGATGAACCATAGGGGTTAGAATGTGTGTACTTCCCAGATGGTTGCTTGTGTTTTATAGATAGAACTAGAGGAGATTAGGCTATGAGTACACCCCATAGGGTTACCTGTTTGAGATTATTTGTTTACTTGCTATGTGGAACTGAATGCTTTGAAATTGTGGATTTTTTTACTGTTGAGTACTTCCTTGTTTACTGCTTCTTTTGCTTATTACTTGCCATATATATTAATTGACTGTTAGAAACATATCTCTTGGTGGTTTCCTACTGGGATTTAGTCTCACACCTTGTTTAGGTCATGCTTTTGGGCCCAAACAGATTATATTATCACAGGTAGAGATAAGGGAAAGCACCCTTCTACTTCTGGTACTTGACTACTTTGGAGTTGGAGAGCATGGGACCAAGATTTGGCTTGCGATGCTGTGGATCTATTTACTGTTTTTCTTGTACTTTGGTTTAGTACTTTATTTCATCATTGTGACATGTTTTGCTGCTTTCCTAGACATATGTATTATGAATCATTATATACGTTCTCCAACTGTTTATTTCTTCAGTCTTCCGCTGTTTCTTTTTTTATTGTAATACTACTACTTTCGATATTTCATTGTGTTTTACTTTTTCTGTGTTACTCTACCAATGATGAAATAGTTTTCCCACTATCACTCCCAAGACCCTCGCTGCTAGTCGGAAGCCTCTGGAATTTAGGGAAATGTGGTTGAGGCCATGTGACCAACCGGGTACGGGGCGCCTCAAGGCGACTTCTGGAACCGGAATGTTACAAAGTGGTATCAAAGGAGTTATTTTCTTCTTGAAATACTGTTTGGAGCCTATAGTTAGGGATATGATGGAATAGGTACTTGGTAATAAGCTGTTCCCGGGAGTAGCTAACCCATGTATAGGGAAAATCCAATCTACCTCATTTATTGTAATTTTTTTGGTTTTGAAATTTTACGGTGGATTTGATTTCACCATTGGGTGATTCAAATGATTTGTGCTATTATTGTTGATATTATTAAGGTTCTATTTTATTTTCAATCTGATGAGATGAGGGTATGTCATCTCATGCATTATATAGGCACTTACTAGGAATCACATGTCACACATTATTTCTATGCCGTGTATAGTGCATTAGCGATTTCATGTTGTTGTGATAGTTGATGTTCTAGATATGCATGATTTTGTGATAGATTCCTTGATAAAAAAATACATGATGTTTGATAGGTTATTGGTTGTGTAATGACTTAATTTGAATGAATTCCAAACTTTGGTTCTTATGGTGTTATGGGCCCTCACAGACCAGAATTTGGTGGATCATTGCACTGTTATCCTTGTTTATGAAATGTATAAGATGCCAAGATTTGATTCGTAGGGATTATGGGACTCATGGATCAGAATTTTTCACTTTAATATTTTTTTAATTTTTTATGGGCTCCGGAGTAGTTTCTGAGGATTACTGTCCAGAAAAACCCAGAATACATGATGTGTAATGATGAGTACACACAATGTGTTATTCTATTCGGGAGGAAACTATTTTTCTTAATTACAAGCCGTGTACCGTATGTACACACCATGTAGTCTCTAACCATTTCACATGATGTGTGGATAGAGACATGAGGTTTAGAAATATTTGGCAGGACATGTCGTGTACCAGATGTACACGTCGTGTTGTAGAACTGTGTAACCAGCCGTGTCACTAACAACACAGGTCAGTTGAGTCTTTTCTAATACACAATGTGTCTGTCTGGAACATGCCATGTAGTGTAACCCAAGTATCCGACCATGTAACAAGCAACATGGGTTGGATAAATCTTTCTAGTACATGCCGTGTCTATCTGGAACACACCGTGTAGTGTGAGATGTGTATCCAGTCGTGTCACTAACAACACAGGTCGATGAAGCTCATCTAGTACAAGCCGTTTCTAGAACTAACATGCAGTGTAGTATTGTTCTAGGAGAGCCGTGTGTTTTAGTCGTGTAAGATAACTCGGGCAGGGGAAGAAGACTCAAGTATACACTGTGTGTCAGGACAACACGCCGTGTGTATGGGGTGTTACAGACCTGGGTTGGAAAAAGTACACACCCATGTGAAGGCTTAAGGGAACAAACCATGTAGACAATATACACACCATGTATCCATGTTTTGAAAAACTTGAATGCTTTCTATATCCTCTTTCTTCCTTACACTTCTAAGTTTCAGTCCCTGTTAATCTTGATATAAGGAGTGCATTTGACCTTGAAGAGTCATGCCACCAAAATTTCCTCCGGTTGTCCGCTAGTTACAGGGTAATGATCAGACACTGGATATTGCTGATTAGGGATTACCAACAGATCCTCTAGTTGTGCCAGTCTTGGCATCAACCTTCATTTTGGACATAGGTGCTGACACACAGTTTCAAGAAGGATTTATGAGGTTCATTCAGACCTTCCACAGAGTAATGCATCCTTCCGCATCTATGGAAGAGTTGATACAGGTTTTCTAGTAGCAGCATCCTCCCACCTTCATAGGGGAAGGAGGACCTTAGGCTGCATTGTCATGGTTAGAAGCCATGCTTTCAATATTTGAGCATCTGGAGATGCCTCCAGAGAGTAGGGTGAATCTCTCTACCTACATGCTTGAGGATTTCTCCAAAATATGGTGGGATGTGATCTCACAGGTGGGACGCCAGTAGGTTATGGCCTGGGATGAGTTTAGTGTGACTTCTACAAATACTTATATCCAGAGACCTTGAGGGCCGATTGAGCCTGAGAGTTAATGAGTGTGGAGCAGGGTAATCTTTCTGTTATGGAGTATTCTTCTTGTTTGACAGAGCTGCAACACTTCACTTCTATTCCAGGAGGTGATGAGTTATTCCTACCAAAGAAGTTTTAGGATGGTCTGAGGCACGGCATCCAATCATAGGTGAACATCTTCAGTTTGACTTCTATCACTTCTATAGTCAACCAAGCACTAATCAAGGAGCATAATTTGAGGGATTCTGGAGTTGTGAGCCAGGGTGGTTCGACATCTAGAGTCAGTATCACTCCTTATGACAGTAGGAAGCGCCACAGGGGGTCTTCGCGCAATGATCCAAGGAGGCGATACACTTCTTCTGGTAGCCAGGTGGTGTGCTACTAGTGCAGAAAGAGTGAGAATATGAGGCCACATTGCCTAAGAGATCCAGTGGATTGCTGATCTTGCGGAAAGATGGGGCATCATCAGCAATTCAGTCAAACCTTCCCACCAGCTGCTGGTGACAGGGGTTCTTCTATGACTCCTCGTTCGGGAGCAGTGCCACCAGTTTTTCATAATTATAAGAATTGGAGTTCTTCCAGACATTCAGGCTAAGGTGGAGGTTGTGGCCGTGGTAGTTAGTCACTATGATTTCAGTGAAAGCAGGGTGGATCAACTCTGGGTGGTTAGGTAGGGTCGTAGGGCTGCGTTGTAGGTTAGACTTTTGCGGTGGAGCAGACCCAGCAGGAGTAGGATTTCGGACCCTCTATAGTTCAAGGTACGATCTTAGTTGCCTCAGTTTTAGCTTTTTCTCTTTTCGTTATAGGGGCTTCCCATATCTTTATATATGTTGTTATTGTGGAGAGCCTTGGGCTCTTTGTATTTACTTCTGCTGATGTCTTGACATTGGACACACCGTTGGGGACTAGAACAGCTAGTGTATGTCAGTTCAAGGAGTGCCCTCTTGAGGTTGGTGGGTGTCACTTCTTTTGGGACCTCTATGTCTTAGAGATGATAGGATATGATTTCATTCTTGGAATGGACTGGTTAGTTCCCTTCTAGGTAGTTGTCGATTACTATCTCTTTAGGGAGAGTTTCACATCACTAGAGGGAAGATCATTTCTTCATAAGGGAAAATGGGATGTCTAGGCAAGCAGAGCAGGACCCGAGCATCATGGGTTGGGAGGAGTTACAACCCAGATTCTAGTATATATCTAGATGACCATGGGACTTTTTAGATGGACTTTCCTTCCATGTTAGATCATTTTAGGGACATCTTTCCAGAAGGATTTTCAGGTTTTCCTCCGAAGTGATAGGTGTACTTTTCTATTGAGCTTGTTCCAGGAGCGGCACCGGTGTCCATTCCACCTTATAGGATGGATACAATAGAGTTGCAGGAGCTCAAAAAGAAGTTGTAGGATTTGAAAGATAATGGTTTTATCCAACCCAGTACTTCTCGTTGGGGTTCGCCTGTCCTGTGCGCAAAGAATGTGGACGGTACTCTATGGATTTGTGTGGATTATCGGAAGCTGAACCAATTGATGGTCAAGAAACAATATCCTTTTCCAAGGATTGATGATCTCTTTGATCATCTTCGAGGATCCCAGGTGTTCTAGAAGATTGACTTGAGGTCCGATTATCATCATTTGTGCGTTAGACCATATGATATACCTCTTATAGATTTCCGAAGCAGGTATGGTCTATACGAATATGTGGTTATTCCGTTTGGCCTCATGAATGTGCCTGCACTTTTCATGGAACTGATGAACCGAGTGTTTTATCCGTACTTGGATTCCTTCATGGTGGTTTTTGTGGATGATATCTTGGTGTACTCTCATACTCTACACGACCATGCTACCCATCTTGAGATCATTTTGAGTACACTAAGAGAGCATCATTTATATACTAAGCTCTCAAAATGCCACTTTTGGATGGACCAAGTTCACTTCTTGGGTCATGTTATCTCAGAGATAGGAGTATCAGTAGACCCAGAGAAAGTGAGAGCAGTAGTTTCCTGGGATCATCTGAAGAACATCTTTGTGTTACGAAGTTTTCTAGGGATAGCTGGATACTACAGGCATTTCATACAAGCATTTCATACAGGACTTCTCACAATTAGAAGTGCCACTAACGGGCCTCACTAAGAAGGGTGAGAAGTACTTGTGGACAGATTATTGTGAGTCATCCTTTCAGGAGATGAAAGAGATGTTGACTTCAGCACCGATACTAGTTTTTCCAGAGCTAGGAAAGAGCTATGTTGTGTACTGTTATTCTTCAGGTATCGGGCTGGGAGCTATGCTTATGCAGGAAGAAAAAGTCATTGCATATGGGTCTCAGAATTTGAGGCCACATGAGAGAAATTACCTGATGCATGATCTTGTGTTGGCTGTAGTTGTTCACGCCTTACACTATTGGAGACACTATGTGTTGGGAGAAATTTTTTTGGTTTTCACAAAACACAAAATTCTCAAGTATATCTTCACTCAACATGACATGAATTTGAGATAGAGAAGGTGGGTTGAGTACCTTCAGTATTTTGACTTTGATCATTCCTATATTCTTGGTAAAGTCAATGTAGTGGCTGATGCACTAAGCAAGAGGACTCAGATACAGGCAGTTCAGGAGGCCAGTAGTGAGTTGCAGCTTATGGCTATATTCTCTGAGATGCATTTGGAGGTGCACAACAGACTGGGGCAAACATTTCTTTCTTCTATAGATGTTACCTCTACTCTTCTTGATCAAGTGAAAATGAGTCAACTATCAGATTCATAAGGCCTATTCCTACGGGAAAGCATGTTAGGAGAGGACCCTATTCCTAGATGGACCATAGGCAAGGATGAGATCTTGCATTTTCATGGGCGCATATGGGTGTCAGCAGAAATATGCGAGGAACTGATGTGGGACTTTTATTCCTCAGTTTGGGCAGTTCATCTAGGTTTCATAAATATGTATTGTGATCTACACCATCAGTATTGGTGGCCAAGTATGAAGAGAGATGTTGCTGGTTTCATCATGAGGTGTTCCACCTGTCAGCAGGTGAAGGTGGAGCATCAGTTACCAGCAGGGATTTTGCAGCAGTTACCCATTATCGAGTGGAAATGGAATGATGTCACAATGGAATTCATGACAGGTTTTCTGAGGTCTCCTTGAGGAAATGATTCAGTTTGGGTTGTCGTTGATAGACTCAAAAAGGTTTCTCACTTCTTGCTGATCAAGGAGACTTTCAGTGTTGATGATCTGCAATGATTGTACATCCGCGAGATAATACGTCTACATGAAGTTACACACTCCATTGTGTCAGATAGGGATGCACATTTTACTTATCAGGTTTGGAAGGGACTTTAGAAGGCCTTGGGTACACAGGTACTTTTGAGTACAGCTTACCACCCCCAGACATATGGCCAGTCCAAGCATATGATATTTATCCTTGAGGGCATGTTTCGATCATGTATCCTAGATTTTGGAGGTTCTTGGTATAAGCACATACCTCTAGTGGAGTTTTTCTACAATAATAGTTTTCAAGCAACTATTCAGATGGAACCTTATTAGACATTGTACGGTAGGCCATTCCATTCACCCTTGTGTTGGCTAGAGGTAGGAGAGGAAGCTATGCTGGGACCTCGTCTTGTCCAGGAGACCACATAGCAGATAGAGTTGATTCAGAAGAGGATGGATACTACAGAGTCTCGACATAAGTCTTATTCTGATTGACAGAGACGACCTCTAGAGTTCGAGGTTGGAGATCAGGTTTTCCTACATGTCACACTGAGGTTGGGACACCGAAGGATTATAAGACATGGCAAGATTTTTCCAAGGTGCATTGGTCCATTTGAGGTGTTCGAGAGAGTTGGGCCGGTTGACTATCGGTTGTAGTTACCTCAGAGGTACTGGGATATGAATGATGTTTTCCACATTTCTCAGCTCTATCGTTACTTCTCAGACCCGTCTCATGTTTTTCAACCCGAGGAGGTTGAGTTTGAGGTGGATGTCTCATTCGAGGAGTATCCTATCCGGATTATTGATCACAGTACGAAGGTTCTCTGTGGCCAGTCTATTCTTCTGGTACAAGTTCTATGGTAGAAAGAATGAGTACAGGATGAGACTTGGGAGAGGGAGGCCGATGTACGATCATAGTGGCCGAAGCTTTTCGAGGATTATTCTTCTACACTGCCTTGCTAGGGAAATTTGGGGATGAATTTATTTAAGGTGGAAAGTTTGTAAGAACCCATATTTTCTTCTCAGGTATTTATTCCCTTTTCTGGTGTTTTTGAGAAAAAGAGGAATTTCTGGAAATTTCTTAAGTACACGCCATGTACTTTATGAGTACATGCCTTGTACTCGGTTACCGTGGGTAGTCGAGTGCTGGCCGTGTAACGACCGAGCACATGGCCGTGTGTGGTGACCTGGATACCACCTAATGCAGGGTCTAGTGAAGGAAATCATAAGCCGTTTAATTATAAAGTACTTGTTGTGTAATTTTTTTCATAAACGTACTGGGGTCATTTATGACGGACAGAAACACCTCCTTCTAGAACTGTCTCGTCCAGGAGAAACCGTACGACCATGATCCTTATCTGAGCCCCCTATAGAGCATCCGTCCTCCAATTATACCGCCATTGATTGCGTTGGGATTGCCTTGATAATATCTTTCTTCTTCTAGAGCTTCGTTTCCTAATTCCTCCTCTTTCAAGAGTTATTTTTGATTAAATGTTTTAGACGTTTTTTTAGATCTATAGTGGTCTTGGGAGAATAAAGTCTTGAGGTTCAAATATAACTATGATACAACACCGAGGTAGGTGATTTGTTCCTTTCTGTTGAAATTATTTAAGTTCTATGTGAAAAAGTTCCCAATACCCTTGAACGGGGTATTGCGTGTTTACAGTTTTAGCTCTGTTAATTACCTGCTATGCTTGTATGCTTGAGTAGAGGTTAATTGAATGATAATAGGGTTAATTGCTATGTTTTTTAAGTTTTTTCCCATGCACATTTATTTATGACTGTTTGGTTCTGCTTAGACTGTTAGGCTGCCTTGTTTTTCACCATGCCTAGTACTGTAGGATACATTGGTTGTTTATCTGACATGTTGTTATGTTGTAGACTGGTTATCCAAGTAGTTCTTGAGGTTTACTTTGGTGGATTTGCATTGCTATAATTATTTGAATTACATAGGGCCGTGAGAACCTTTTGTAGTGGACCATAGGGATAATATATGTAAGGGCTTCTCCAGAGTGTTCGTTATTATTGTTATGATGAGAGACCATAGGGGGAATTGACGTAGGTGCTTCCTTAGAGTGTCTGTTGTTCCTTAACGCGGGCCATAGGGGGAATGTGACGTAAGTGCTTCCCTAGAGTGCCTTTTAGTTACTGATACAAGACTATAGGGGGAATTGACAGCGAGTGCTTCCCTAGAGAGTCTATACTAAAGCTGAACCAGAGGGGTTAGACTGTGTGTACTTCCCAGAGGGTTGCTTGTGTTTTCTAGGTAGGACCAGAGGGAATTAGGCTGTGAGTACATCCTAGAGGGTTACCTCTTTGAGATTATCTACTCACTTTCTATGTGGAACTGAATTCTTTGAAATTTTAGATTTGTTTACTGTTGAGTACTTCCTTATTTACTATTTATTTTGCTTATTTCCTACCATATATATTCAGTGACTATTAGTCACATATCTCTTGGTGGTTTCCTACTGTGATTTAGTCTCACTCCCTGTTTGGGTCATGATTTTTAGCCCAAAATGATTATATTGTTGCAGGTATAGATAAGGTAAATCACCCTTCTACTTATGGTACTTAACTACTTTGAAACTAGAGAGCATGGGACCAAGCTTTGTCTTGTGATGCTGTAGAGCTGTTTACCATTTTCTTGGACTTTGGTGGTTTAGTACTGTATTTAGACATTGTGACATGTTGGGATGATTTCCTAGGCATATGAATCATGCATCATTATATATGTGCTCTAGCTGTTTATTTATTTAGTCTTATGTTGTTTCTTTTTGTATGGTAATACTACTGCTTCCGCTATTTCTTTTTGTTTTACTTCCACTGTGTTACTCTACCAATGAGGGCATAGTTTCCCCACTATCACACCCAAAGACCTCGCTGCTAGTTAGTAACCTGTGGAGTTTGGGGAAATATGCTTGAGGCCATGTGACCAATTGGGTAAGGGGTGCCTGGGGGTGGCTTCCAAAACTGAGATGTTACATACCACTTATCAAATCTAAGAATGTGAATATCTTTATGTCTTAGTGAATAGGGGAACCCCCAATCACATTTAATAAGGACAAACAAATAACAGAGGGCCTACAAAAATGAGTTTTTTGTTAGGGTATCCCAATTTTTAAACATTTTATTGAATTAAAATCACTAAAAAAAGTACTAAAAAAGGCCCCCCCTTTAACATTTCTAAAAAAGTGCTGATAAAGTCTTCCTTTATCCATGCTTTTATTAATATTGTTAAAGGGGGACTTTATCAGCGCTTTTTTCAAGAGCTGTTAAATCTAACCCTTTAACACCACTCACATTATCAACACTTATATATCACTAATAAAACCCCTTTACTAGTTCTATTAAAGGACATATTTGTATTAGTTCAACCATTAAATATGATTATGAAAAATTAACTACATTAGAATCATGGAGACGGTAGCTTGTACATACACATCAGTAATGTTTCCATTTTTCAATGATAATTATGGAAAGAATTTAATCATTATTTTATATTTAAAAAATTATAATTATATACTAAATACCATATTATTTATTTAAATATACTTATATACACACTTTGTGTGATGCAGGGATTAAAAATGGATCACATCACTTCATGGAGGTGGTAGTCCACACGCACACATGAATGACAATATCATTTTTCAGTGAATGGAATGGTAAGAAAGTAAATGATATATTATATTTTGATACTAATAAATATTTCATGAATATAATATATATACATTAATTACATAATAATAACCATTATTGAGAGGTGGTGATAGAAAATGAATTACATTGTTCCACGAGGTGGTATTCTTCCGTACACACGAAAGACAGTTTATTTTCACATTTGACAGAAGAGGATATGGATGTTGTTTATGAAATTAACATAATAAACTATAAATATATTGGAGATATTGGTGTTATTATTTAATCATATTTGAATAATATTTAAATGATATGGAAGAAGAAGTAATACAAAAATGCTTAGTTAAGAACTGTACCTCTTCATCAGACAACCTCTTAAGGTTTACACAAAAAGCTTTCATAGGTTAGTTTTATGATAAAAAATGAATATAGGATGTATGGATAGTTTTAAAGAAGGTATTTGGTCAGGTATTTCCTGAAAAAATGGTTCCTAAATTGTGAATAAATGAGACAAAAATGTCCCCTTTTATAAGAGAGGGGAGGGGGACTCTTCGAATTATTAAAATATCAAATTAATATAAATTAATATTTATATCCAAATGGATAGAAACAAATTTATCTCAAATATAAGATTATTATGGGTCCAAATAATCTCATAAAATAAAATTTTACAAGTTTATATGATGTTTATACCCTTATATTTTTGTTTTAACCAGTTTTAACCTTTTTAGACAATTACCAGAGTATTAGAAATTTTACTCTTTAGGGGTCAAGAAAGTTACTATAAAAGGAAAATTGTACCATAAATGGATTATGATTTATATTTAAAGCATATAATAATAAATTATATGAACATAAAATTTTATGGAGTTTTAAAACATTTAATAAAATATTATTTATTTTAAAATAACATTAATGTTAATTTTAGAACTATTCAATTAATTTGTATTTTAAAACTATAAGACAATAATGAAATTATAATACAAGGAATTTAAACCTCTATAATATTTAATTTTCATCTAAAAAAATATTTAACACATAAAATCACCCAAATAATACTGTTTTTATAGTTAATAATTTTATTAATTTTTCGATAGCTTGCACAAGCACCCTATCGATGTTGTATAAACATTTAAGGCAATTATTTATTTACTAAAAATTAAAATAAAATTAACCTGGTGAAAAAATTATTTATATTTAAAATTAATATTAATAACCAAAAATATCCCATGTTTATCCCTACTTTAAAAATTTATAGATAATAAAACAAAGAGAATGACATTTTTGACTTAAAGGTAAAAATAAGGGAAAAATGGAAACTAAAGGCCATATATTCAACTTTTTAATGATTATAGATGATATATATTCATAAAATTAAATTAATTAAAATTTTTGGGTCATTTTTAGACCTTATCATTTTATTTTTAACCTCAATTACCAGATTTTCCATTTACTATGGTAATAAAAATTACTAAGATTTCTATTAATAATAAAAAAAAATAAAGGGGACTATTTACCAAATTTGAACCACATTATTCCAAATATGTAATCCATTTTTCAATATTAAACATACAAAAATGGAAAAAATTAATTTAAAATTAAATTGGAATAATGTGGTGAAAAACTATTTTCGAGAAAATTGCTTTTTAAGTATAAAAATATTTTTATGCCAAATTCAAGAATAAAATTAATTCAAAAGATTATACTGGGATTATTTTTAATCAAAATAAACTAATGGGACTTTTAAATATAATCAAAAAAAGAATTTTTTTTTCTTTTTAAATAATTTAAAAGAAAATATAGTTATTAATAAAAATCAGTATTTTTCATTATTCATTAAAAAATTAAACTTTTCAGAAAAGTTTCAAAATTTATCCATAGGATAATTTTGATATGATGATTTAAAAAATTATTTTTATTTTATCAAACAAAATTTCTAAAATTTATAGAAATTAATCATATTATTCACTTACAAAAAGCAATAAAAAACCATTTTTGAAGAATACACATCTTTGAAGAATAAAACGACGTTACTAAAAATTGAGTTATTATTTACTAAGAATTAATAAACACATTTGAGTTGATTATAAGAATTTACAAATATTTCATAAAGTATTTAACTCTATTCCTACCCTCTAATTTAATGACCATGTTATAACAGTCATATTTAAATAATAATATTTCATGGTTTATTTAGGCTCAATGTTTCATATATTGTATGTTATTGAAAATAGTATTCTTTAAAATATCAAGACATAACATTCCCCCATTTAATAAATTTAATCCTTGAAATTTGTACTTGTTCTTGATAATAAAGGGTTTTACATTTGAAAATTCCTTTTTAGAAACCTATATCATAAAAAATGGTTAAAAAATTTTCTTCTTAAAAAGAGGGAAAGGGAAATATGAAGGTTATCTAATATAACCCAATATTTAGTTTCTAAATAGAAGAAAATTAGTGGGAAGTGAAAATATGAACATAGAAGAAAACATTAACACCAAAGGACTGATAGAGAGTGATAGATAGCATGACTAGTATAAAGTTAACATCCAAAAAATCATAAATTTGTGATGGTTGAAGAGACCATTGATTCATCATAAATGAAGGTAATAGGATAATTTTTTAATGAAAATTTTACAATAGTTTAATAATTATTTTACTATATAGACTAATAAAATAAGGAAACATACTTACTTGATAATTATAACTTCATCCTCTAATCAATTTCCACCACAATCTTATCTTTTACTCCAAACAATGAGTATTCAAGATGAATTTTCATGCTTAAAGCATGAGAATAAACTTATAATGGATTAAATAATTCTATAAAATTATAGAAAGTTATTCCATCAATGATTATAAATTAACCAAAACCAAAATGTTTAGAATAAGGTTAGATAATTCCAAAAACGAATAAACATTCATATGCAGAAATAATACATTAATCACCAAAATTCAATAGTAATACCAAAAGTTCAAACTAAATCATTCCATTAATATATATCATTAAAATTAATCTAAATGTTCCTAATAAATATTAAACCCCAAAAATTATAAGTATTTAATCATATATTCTTCCAAGATAAATATAAAATTTATCTCCAAATAACATTAGTCATTCATAAAATCATATACCCAAAAAGGTATACTCCCTAATCATATAATATCCAAAATATGATAATCATTTACATAAAGAACCTAAATAACCATAAAGCCACATTAAGATCATATATTTTTCCAAAATATAATTCAACCTTGACTCCTTAAATAATACTTCATGTTAAACCTAACGGTTACACATACCTAAAACAAATAAAACAGATCCCAAAATATCATTATTCACCTTAAAATTCCATAACTTAAAGCCTCAAAAGGGGGTTACTAAGACATTGATCTTTTGATCACCCTTAAACTCATAAACCCATGAGGATATCCAAAACTCTTAAAATAACCTCTCAAGAAAATATCATAACCTACAAAGTTGTCTAAACCCTACTCTAATACCAACTATAACATTCTTGAACCCACACTCCCATATCTATTGTTAAAAACATACAAATTAAATTTTTGGATTTGATACTAATAAATGTGATCTAATTTTTTCCATAAAAAATAATCAATAACAAAATGAAATATTGGATCACTTATATACCCATGTATTTTTTTTTGTTTTAGAGTTTTTGATAATTAGAACAAACTCTTACATAAACAATACTCATGACTTCAAGACATTATTTTCCACCATATACCTTTCTTTTAATATTATATATTAATTCTACAACATATCCCATAAAATTATTCACATATGAAACCTTTTTAGGCTCAATAAATTTATCATCATTCTTTATAACCCGGGGAAAAGGAAACCTAAGAAGTGTGAGCTCAAATACTCATTAAGGGTAAACATAAGAATTAACAATTGAAATTCATCAATGAGAATAATATGGGAATAATTTTATGTTTATATAGTCAAGGTTCATGATAGTAACATAAGATAATTTATATCCATCAATACCTGGATCATAAAACTTAAAACATGGTGTAATGATTTATTAAATACAAGAGTCAAAGGAATAAATAATCATGAGCCATGTGATGTCAATCCTGATCAAAGGAAACATTTATAACCAATAGAAAGAATGAAGAAAAAATGTTGTTATCTTAGAAAATTACCTTTATATAACCCTTTAAATAACCCTTACAATTGGAATAACCATACTATTAACTTCTATACCCAACACATTAGAGGGTTATCACAGACCCTCCCATCCTTAGTTTATAATGTATCCATCCATCCTTGGTTTATATTGGAACCACTTGTCTTTGGTTTATAACAAAACCGCCCATTATAATAAAACATTTTCAAGAACCATAAGTAGAATAAATCATATAGAGATTTCATTTCATCATAATAATCATAGGAACAACCATTATTCTTTCCATAACACGATTAACCTATGGAAAAGAAACACAATCCATGAAAATATCTTTAAAATAATCATAATAAATCTATAAAAATAATAAGGATGGTTTCATTTCAACATATCCCCAGTGGATCATATGTGAAATCAAGGGTTATAGTCATTTATGAATGGAAACATCATTAAAAAGATCATTATTTTTTTTGAGGAAAATACCCATTTGTATTTTAAAAATCACATTTAAAATATATTTTTTAAAATATTATAAAAATAATTTTCCTTGAAAATAAAATTGGAAACATATAAAGGAATATTTAAAAATAATAATAATCATGATGGTAGGAAAATATAATAATATTTTTAATGTCAAAAATAAACTTTCTTTTCAAACATTTTTGTAAAGAGAGTCAAAGTGACCAATATAGAAAATGTTAATAGATTTCATTATAAAACCTTATTAAAATAAGGTCAAATATAATTTAAAATATATTTATTAAATATTTTATTATTATAAAATAATATTCTTGAATTTATTTTAAAAAACATTGATATGGAAGAAAAATATTATTGATCTAAAGAAAGATACAAGATCAACATCACTTACAAAAAAACATCTTGATGTTTATTCAATCAATAAGGGAGAAAATGGAAATAAAACATGTGAAATACATTAATTATGAGAGTATAATAAAATAGATATTATTTAAGAAAATAATATCATTTTATTTTCTAAAAAACAACCTTCAATGTAAATAATATCAGAAATAAATGAGATTGTAACATAAAGTTTTTAACACTTTGGTAATATTTCGAATCAAAATTAATTAAAAGAAATAAAATGATATAGATATATTAATACCATTAATCTCATGATGTAATATACCAATATCCATTCATTAATTAGTAATTATTCCATACAAGTAAGTCATGGTACCTGACGTGAATCATGTCTCAGGAAAATGAGACTGAGACAAAGAAAACCCTTGCAACTTTTATAACATTTTAATCAATATACCATGAAATATTGAACATAAAATGAACTTAAAATATCATTATAAAAGTGTAATTAATGATATAAAATCCCAATATAAAGCATATACACCTTGAAAAATGAATTTGGTGTATATTATAAAACACGTCTCAAAGAAAGATAATATGAGACGAAAAAAATCCTATAAAGGTCATATCATTGAATTAAGAATTAACAAAAATAGAGATCATGTGTAAAAAATTTAAATCCACAAAATACAAGTGAAAATACAACATAAATAAAGAAGCATTCATTTCACCCATAATCTTGGCATAATATAATCAATGAAGAAGTGATATAATCCAATGAAGTGAAATTGAGTTAAGAAACCCTTACCACTCAACAACTTTCAAGTAAAATAAAATTGGATGAAATAATTTGAATTGAAAATTAAAATACTATGAATTATGAAGTATTAATGATATAAAATGTTAAAGGTTCAGTATATAAACCTCATAAAATAAATTAGGTTCATAACATTAAAATACACCTCAATGAAATGAAATTGATAAGAAATCCCTAATCTCGTATCCAAACATTCTATATATGTCCTTTAACACTTTTATAATGAAATCATATAAATTATTTTATTTCATAAGAAAATTTTAATGGTTTAATCCCTTATCCTTAAACTATTTATTTTAATGACATATTTAATTACTTAATCAGTTAAGTCTATATCAGGTATTTTGAGAACATTCGGTCCATAATTTCATATCAGCTTTAGTGTGTTGACCTTAGTCAAAAGGGTCACTATTTAATAATATCCAAAATAATAATAATGATATAATTTTCATATATATATATATATATATCAAATTAAAGTTTTAAAATGAATTTTTAATGATGGTTATGAATAATGAACTACGCTACAACCATGGAGAGAGTAGGCCATGCATATTAATGGGTAATTTTTTCATTTTTCAATGATCATTATTAAAAGAATGAAAGTATTATTTTATCTTTCTATAATTATCATTATATTATAAATTCCGTATTATTTATTTAAATATAATTATACACATCCTTCTGTGATGTGGTGATGAAAATTAATCACATCGCATAGTGGAGGTGGTGGTCCACATGTAGGCATGAATGACATTATCATTTTTCAGTGAATAGAAATATAAGAGATTAAATGATATATTATATTTTAATAATGATAAATATGTCATTAATATAATATATATACATTAAATTGATAATTATATCCATCATTGAGAGGTAGTGGTAGAAAAAGAGTTTCATCACACATTGTAGTGGTATTCCGTTGTACACCTGAACGATGGTTTTGTTTCTCATTTGATGAAAGAGGAGATGAATGTGGTTTAAACCATTATCATAATAAAATATCAATATATATGATATTATTATTTCATCATGGTTGGACAATATTTTAAGGAGGTGGAAGAATAAATAAAACAAAAATTCTCGGTTATGAACTATACATTTTCTTTGGAAAACCTCTTAAGGTTTACACCAAAATATTTCCTAAGTTGTTTTTTCAATTAAAAAAATGCATATAGGATGCAGGGAGTGATGTAAGGAAGAGATTTGGGTAGGTATTGGTTGAACCAAATGGTTCATTATTTGTTGAGAAATGAGAATAATAGCCAACCTTTTATAAGAGAGGAGATAGGAACCTCTTATTATCATTTCTTCACACATAACAAACCATTTTCTTCAACCAATACCTTCCCAAATACCTTCCTTAACATTAATTTAAATTTTGGAACTATTTAATTAATTTTAATTTTAAAACTATAAGAAAATAATGGAATTAAAATATAAGGAATTTAAAATTAAATAATATTTCATTTTTATCTAAAAATATTTTAAAACATAAAAAATATCTCAAAAAATATTTTTTATAGTTATTTAAAATCATTTAATTTATTTTTCTACTCCTTGAATAGGCACCTTGTCAGTGTTGCCTAACAGTTTTAGATAATTATTTCCTAACAAAAAATTAGAAATACATTACCATGATGAAAAAAATAATTTATATTTCAAGTGAATATTTATAACTAAAAATATCCTCTGTTTATCCCTATGTCAAAGAATTATAGATAATAAAATAAAGTGAATGTCATTTTTTATTTTTTTATATAAAATAGTTTACATGTCAAAATCTTGGGAAAATGGAAAAAAGAAAATATATTCAACTTTTGGATAATTATGGATTATATGTAGTCATCCAATTAAATTAACTCAAGTGTTATGGTCATTTTTTATTCCTTAGAATTTTATTTTTAACATTAATTACCTGATTTTTCCTTTATCGTGACAACAAAAATTACTAAGATTACTATTCATAATGACAAAAAATAAAAAGGGAATATTTACTAAATTTAAACCTTAGGATTCCAAAAATGGAATATATTTTTCAATATTCAAAACATAGAAGTTTTAGAGTTTAATTTAAAATTAAATATGAAAAATGTGATGAAAAACAAGTTTTCATAAAATTTTCCTTTTAAGTATAAATTATTTTTATAAAAAAATCGAGTATAAAATTCATTCAAAATAATATGATTGGATTATTTTTAATAAAAAAACTAATTAAATATTAAAAATTATCTAAAATATAATTTTTTACTTTGTAAATACTTTACAAGAAAATTTATTTTTCAATAAAAATTAGTAATTTTCACTATTCATTAAAAAATAAAAATTTTCAAAAAAAATTGAAATTTTCACCATATGTTGATTTTAAATTTTTTTATTAATTTTATCAAATAAAATTTATAAAATTTATAGAAATTAATTATTTTATTCTCTAACAAAAAGAAATAAAAAACCATTTTGGAAGAAAACATATATTTAAAGAATAAAACAACTTTACTAAAAGTTGAGTTCGTATTTCATAAGAATTAACCAATTAATTTGTATTGATTAGAACCTTTATATATATTTCATAAATTAGTTAACCCTATTCAAACCCTTAAATTTGATGGTTAGGTTATATAAGTAATATTCGAATAATAATATTTCTTGGTTTTTAGGACAAGTGTTATGTATCTTGTAAGATATTGAACATAGTATTCTTTAAAATATAGAGATATGAAAAAAATAATAAGGTTTAAAAATTTGTATTAATTATTCCAATAAAATATCCACTAAACAGTATAGTCACATACCATAAAATCTTCTTTATTTGACATCAAAATATAACAATTTCATAGTTTAATATCTTATACCCTACAAGTATTTCTCTAAAGAAAATATCTTTCACCATTGTAATGATCTTTATTCCTCATCATGGTCATTACAACCATGATGTGGATGTCATCATCATAGCATGGTACATTATACTTTCAATTAAAAATTCTCCAAAAATTTCCAAGACTTCTCTCTTTATATCCAAGATTTATAAAACATAAAATACCATTACTTGTACTATATTTCAACCCTTTTATTAATGATAAATACAATATTTAATAACCACAATTAAGAAATAGACTCTTCAAATCAACATTATTTACTTCATGTGACTTTGGTTCTAAAAAGTTTCTCAATAAATAACCTTACTTACAACATTCTACACCTTTGGGATTAATTAAAATACCAAGTGAAATTACAAAATCCTTATATTATAGGAAATAAAAATTGGAATATAATCACTCAACTATCACTCAAATTCTACATTAGAAACACTCGGTGTGGAAAAAAAGAGATCAAGTGAGAACTCTATACCTTAATACATACCTTTGAACATAAAATCTAATCATGAAAATGTTAAAACTAAAATATCATTGAACATATATCCTGATTCTATTCCCCATGGATCATATTTAAATCCATTGCTTTAACCAACCACTCCCCTAGAGTATAGGTTTCTCCCCTTGATATAAGAGTCACGATCGAACTTCATATATAGATCTTATTGATCAATGATTCCACTTGTCTATTAATTAATGATTAATTCCCCATCTCACACCCTTTGATAAAAATATAAAGGGTAATACTAAGAAATAATTGAATATCCATGTAATTAAATAAAAAAAATAATGGATATGAAAGTTTCTAAACCTTTTAAAGTCAAGGAAGGTGGTTGGACACCTTGATTTAACAAATTATTCCCAAAAACCAATGTAACCAATAGTTTTTTAAAAAATCATATAATTTTTGATTCAGTCCAATATAATCCACTTCAAAAACTCCATATTATAATTTCTCCATGATAAAATTATATTTAATAACAATGTGTTTTTTATTAGAGTGTTATGTCAGGTTTTTTTAACTTGATAATTTTTGTTTATCATAATGGATCACTATATATTTCTTTTCCTTTTTACCAAGATCATATAATTGTTTCTTCATTCAAATAAATCATGTTTTCTTCTTTATATATGGAATATATTTAGATTTAAGAGTTTTATGTAATGTTTTTTATTATTACTTATTAATAAAAAAATGATTTTTTTTCAAAAAATAACGCTCCTACACTTGCTGGTTTTCAATCTAGAAATATCCAATGTGTTTTGGATCTAAATATGACAATAAATTTTGATATTTTCCTATATTAAATATCAAATAATAATAAAATATACCATGTGTTAGTTTTTATATCCTAAAATGAATCAAGTTTTATTGTTCAGGGGACATATTAAATCATATAATGTATATTAATGGTAGTACCATACTGTGTGTTTATGTTTATTGTGTATAGAATTATATATGTTTTGATTAAAAAACCCTAGAATATATATAAAACAAGGTTATACTTGATTTATAATCATTATATCAGGTTGTGATGATATTTTAATATCAATTCAAGTAGGATAAATTGTATAGATATATAACTGATCACTCATGGTATATAAGTTGGTGAATTTTTATTTGGATTGATCCACTTAAGTTACACCACAATGATTATCATATATGTTTCATTGGTATTAATTAACTAAAAATTATTTATGGATCCTTAAAATTGATGTTCAAAAATAGGTTCTATAATTTTGTGTCTTCATACATCGATACATATCTAAATTCATTTGTGAATTTAGATTAAAAGAAGGTAATCAAGTATGAATTTAATCAAGTGGAAGGATTTGATTAAACGAGAAAAGATGTGTTTTACCATATGATGAGTTATGACATCGAGGAACTCAATAGAGTTTTGACTATTTAAATGCATGAACATGACATTATAATTAAATTTTATGTAATTATATAGGATTTATTTAGTTTTAGAGTTATGAAAAAAGTGGGATTAATGTTATCTATATCTCATACTTAATCTCAATGTCAAGGATAAATGAAATTTTCTAAGGGACATGTGGTGGATTATATCACAAAAATATAATTTTAATTTAGGTAGTTATGATGTGTTACAAGATATTAATCTTAGTTTATGACTATGAATGAGATTCATGATCATTTATAACTGTACAAATGGCCCTGAGAGTATCACAATATAAAGTTCTAATTGGGATTTTTGGACCCATGTGAATAGTTTATTTGTAAAAATGTTTATGCTTTTAATAAAAAATAATAGGATTTATGTTTCTCACATTTTAAATATTTAGATAAATATTAATAAATCAATTAATATGGTGCTATAAAATAAATTATCATATATTTATATTATCAATTCATAAAAATGAATAAATTATAAAGCTCTAATGGAATTTAGTCTTGGGATTGGATTAATGGTCCTCCAAAGAAAATTACATGATTAAAATTTGTAATCATCGTTGTAGGGGAAATTTAATAACATAATTTGATAGTTTTAACTTATTTAGTGGCTCATTAATGCACCTATCAAGATGGTTTGGGACTTAATCCACTTTTAAAGGCTACTTAATGCTCCAAATTACATTTAGAGGCTTTTTATTAGACACCCTTAATTTTTATATGGTATTATATTCCTTACAAGCATTTTAATTCCTCTCTTTATAAAATAGAAAGGAGGATGGGTTCTATATTCATCTCATTGAGAGAAGTCAATGGTGATACATTGTTTTTTCCAATTTTCCTCATCAAAAAAAGTGTTTCCCAATTTTATTCATCTAATAGTGTTCCCTAGTTTTCATAATTTGAGAGGTTCTCTAGTGTTTTTATATTTATTGATTTAATCATTTAACTTTTAAGAGTGACTATAATTTCTTATATAATAAGTTAATTTTACCAATGAGTTGGTAATTAGCATAATCAGTGGATATATAGGTATAATTGAATTGTAAATTCAAGTTTGATCTAAATATTATGAACCATTTTTTTTAATATTTTTGATTTATATTATTGTGTTTTTCATTCACTTTTTATGATATTGAATAGTTTTTAATATTACTTCCATTACATACAGAGTGTCCATAAAATTACTAAAACCAAGTAGTGGTATTAAAGAAACACTCAATAAAAGAAACACACAAAATCAAAATATTAGAATATTTTATATTTTATATCATAAAATTACATTTTTAATATTTATATAAGAATCGCATGAAACATTGATAGAATTTTTTATTGTATGATATCCCCACTTAAGGGTAATTATAAGTAGTGGGTTTTTGATAAAATAATATGTAAAATATCACATACCATATGCTCTTATCCACTGAACCCATTAAAAATTCTAGATTATTACATGTTATTGAAATTAATTCAGAGACATAAATTTATTTTATATAATTTGATTATAATCCTAAAAACTTTTTGACATAAATATATAAATTAAGTAATCAATATTCATAACATTCCTTGAATATGTGTATGATACATACAATTGAATTACTATGAATATAATCATGTTGGGTATTTATGTGATACATATAATGCTAATTGTGAGACCAAATATAAAATTATTAATTAAATAACTAAGTGATAAATTTATACCATTATGAATCACATTATTTATGGTATTTATAAATAAAATATATAGTTTTTTATCTAAGAATCAATGATCTATCATGTATTATGAAAAAGGGGTAACAATTATTCTAATGTGAATGTTTGGTGGAACTTTACTAGATAAATCAATCAAACGGGAACCAAGAGAAATGGTTTTGAGAATATTCATGATATGGACTGAGTAAGGTGTTTTCAACATAACAATATCATATTTTTTATTAGATATAATTAATAATAGTTTTACCTAAATATAAATTCCTTAAGAGTCAAAATTTCAGGAGTTAATATGTTTAAAAAATATAGATCATGGGCCACTAAATTTATAATATTAATGGTTTTTTATTAGATGTATATTAAATAGAAGTACATATTGAATAATTTCATACAAGATAATTATAATGACTCATATTTTGATATATATATTCATGGAATTAAAAATAGACTTATCATTGATATTGGTTTTTGAGATGGAAAAATTGAATTGTAATAAATTCCCTAATAGGTATCATGATTTGAAATTTTTTCTTAAACATGACTATAAATTATATGTTTTGGATAAAGTTATCCAATCTTAATCTACCACCAGTAGTCCATGTTTTGATAAAGATGATTATAAAAAGTATATGAAAGATTCATTAGATGTATCATGTTTTCTACTATTATAACAACCCCAAATCTAGTAACCCATATCAGATACTTACTTTATTACATTATTACAAGATAGAAGATATCTCACCAAATAGGATTGACACATTTAGCATTCTCGAAGAACTAGATACAGACATGATGCCCATTTTACACTGAAAATATAAAATACATAGTATAAAAAATATTTTGGCATCCATTATATTATTCATAATATCTTATTTATATCCCAAGGAAGGAAAAAAATAATGAGTGAGATCAGATGATCAGTAAGGGTTATGTACAATATAATCTATCATGAGTAAATATGGCATAATTAATATGATAATATAAATAACTAAAAACACATGTCATTTAATCAATAACTTGAGCACAAAATGCATGCATAGATAATATCAATGAAATAATCTCATGGATAATAATAACTAAATATAAATTAATTAAATTATTAATGTTACATGTCATGAACTCAAACATCATTATATCTCTACCATAAAATCCTTATTCCATGACATATTAAACTATGGTTAGGAATACACTAAAACCCATTTAATTTGGTCAACTAATTTTTCTCATGAGACTTGTAAATGCATTAATGGGATATATAATTCTAGGCCCTAATAATAACTACTTGTATAATTCATTACTCATATATTGAATGATTAATTAAACTCATAAAACAATATTCTTTATTAACAAATCATCATATTGAATAAATAATAAAAAATATCTATATCTCCTCAGACAATCAAATAACATTCAAAGTAAAATATCATATGTAGAAATGGTATACATTTTAAGAAATAATCTTATACATGATACAAAGAATATGGATATTTACTAGAAATATAATTTCCCAATTATCACAAGAAAGTGAATGTTTCAAGAGAAAGTTAAGTACCAAAAAATTAATTAGAGATAAAATATGATCATTGATTCATCAGAAATATGGGGTTTGTATTAAAATCATGACATTTAGAGAAATATATAATATGGAAGTGAAATATTAAAAAAATATTTAATTAAATTATTTTATTTTTAAAACCATTAAAAACTTATAGAATAATCTAAGAGCATAAAATATTTATGGTGGTGGGAAAATCTGTTAATACCGTATGCGTTAATAAAACATGGATTTTGACATTTTTTAAAGAAATTTGAAAAATAACCTTTCAAAAAACATATAAAATATTCATTTAAAACTTTTTAAAAATTTAATGATAACTTATAATTTCCTTAATAAATCATTTTACTAAATAAAAGTTTTTTATAAAATAATTTTGAAAAATATGGGCATGGAAGAAAAATATTCCCGATCAAAAAAGAAATAAGATCATATTTTCTTTCAAACATTCATATAAAAAGATCAAATTTAATTAAATAATTAACAATAATAAATAAATATATATTCATTTTAATTACTTAAAAGGGGAAGTTTATAGATCATATAAAATTAAATAGGCATATAATACCAAATATGTCTCAATTGAGTGGAATTTGAAATGAAATACCTGACCCCACATTTGAATTTACTCTTAATTTATTTTAATATCATGTATGATAATTTTATATCTTTTATAACTACATAAAATAACCATATATTATCCATTTATGATATTTTATCACCTGTTTGACAAACAATCTTTAATTATTATCATTATTTTGGGCCTTAACTGCTTCATTTTTTATATATGTTTTGGTTATATAGTTTTAGTTATTATAATTTGATTATGGTTTGATCATATACATAATTTTAATCATTATATAAATATGATACATATTCATTAAATCTATCCTTATTACTATCCATGTAATTTTTAAATGAAAATCTAATCACATCGCTTCATAGAGGTGGTAGTCCACATGTATGAATAATCGACGTTATCATTTTCTAATAGATTAGATGGTAAGAAAGTATATATGATATGATAATTAAAAAAATAATATTTATGTAATATAGATCATATATATTCATAAGTATTATCTTTATAACCATCCATGCAAAGTGGTGATGAAAAATGAATTACACCGCCACGTGGAGACGGTATGCCATACATCACATTAGTGATGTTTTTAATTTTCATAGGATGAAAAACATATGGAATATAGTTTTACCAAAATTATAATAACATTTTAGTATATTTATGATACTATATTTATTATTTTAGTATTTTTACAATAAATTAAGATGAAGCAGAAGAAGAAATAAACTTGAAAGAGTCGGTAAGGACAATTACATCTTCTTCGGTAGAATTCCTTTAGATCTTTTATTGAGGGACCTAGGGTTGGTATTTTCGGTGGTCAATAACCTATGGAACTTGTATAAGTATTTTTAAAATAGAATTTTGTATGTTTTTTTGAGTTATTTTTCTCAATGTGGTGTAAATAAAAGAGAAAAGGGGTGTCCTTTTATAAGTGAGGGGATAAGAATTCTTAGCATTTCATAAAGTATTAAATTAATATAACTTATTTTTTATATATAAATGGATAGAAATTGATATAATTCAAATATAATATGAGAAATATTACAAATAATTTCATCTAATAATGTTTGGTTAAGTTTTGGTTATGTTTTCACCCTTACATTTTAGATTGAACCTCTGTTAACCCTTTTGGCAATTACCACAATATTAAAGTTTACTAGACTTTAAGAATTATAAATATTACTATAAAAGAAAAAATGACCCATAAATTGGACATGGATTAATTTTTAAACTATATACCATTTATTTTTTTAAAGATAATATTTTTATTTTTTTTAAATCATTTAATAAAATATTATCTATTGTAAAATGTCATTAATTTCATTTTGACTATATTTTTTTAATTTGACTTTAAATACATCAAGAAAAAGAGTAAATTCGAATATAACCCTTTTAAATAACCCTAAAACTTCACATGTATCTATGAAATTCATGTAAAAAAATTCATCTAATTTTTGTTACTTTTAATAATTTTAAAATCAATAATTTTATTTTTCTATTAATTGAATAAATACCATGTTGGCGTTGAATGAACATTTAATCTAATTATTTAGTAACAAAAAATTTATAATAAATTACCATGATAAAAAAATTATTTATATTTTAAAAAAACTTTTATAACCAAATATGAGTTGTATTTATCCCTATAAAAAGTATTATAGCTATTTAAATCAAGAAAATGAATTTTTGGGCTTTATCTTTTACTTAAAATTTATAGAGGTAAAAATCAAAGAAACATTGCACCAATTTTACATATTTTCAAAAAATGGATGGAAATTTATGAAATAAATTAATCCAATAGGATAAATTAATGTTTTGGTCTGATTGTTAATGAATTATCACATTATTTTTATTTTTAATTACCTGATTTTCTCTTTACTAGTGCAATACATTTTACCACGATTACTATTCATAATGCCTACAAATAAAATAGAAATATTTTAAAAATTTGAACCTCATAATTAAAAATATAGTAATTTTTTTCAAGATACAATTTATATAATAATAATAAATTAATTTTAATATAAATGTGTAAAAGGCAATTAAAAATAGTTTTTAGAAAAATGCATTTTTAAGCATAAAAATTAACTTATATCAAAATCATGAATTTTTTTAATAAAAATTAGATTATTATAAATTAAATAGAACATATTTAAATTTTATACCAAATGAAAAATATAATTAAACTTTTAAATTTCTTAATTTAATGAAAATAAATGACAACATTTGAAAAATCAGTATTTTTTCACTATTCATTGAAAAATCAATCATTTCAGAAAAATCCAAAAAATTTACCCTTAGTTAATTTTGTTATGAATATTTGAAAAATAAAATTAATTTAAGAAAATTTAGTTTATAAAATTTGAAAATATTGGTTTTAATCACATTCTTGAATAAAACTATGTGTATTGCGTTGTTGTTTCTTTAAAAAGAAAAGCTTACTATAATTGAAGCTCGGGCATAAAATTATCCCCTCCTTAAAAAATTTAATCTTGAAAATTAGTATAATTTCACTCAAATAATATATTTGGGTAGTTTTTTGTCATAATTGTTTATTTTCCATCATCTTCTCTTTAATCTTATGATTAATCCAAAGTTTCTTTACCATTTGTGTCATCCGATTCCTAGAAACTAGTTCTCTAGTGTCCAAAATATGGATAAGATCTCTATAGTAAGATAAATAAAGCTCCAATTATATTTCCTTATAGGAGAGAACATGTTTTTTATTTGGAATATAATTCTTCAATAAATATATATGGAACACATCATGTAATTTGGAGAGGCTAGGTGGAATTTCCGAACTATAAGCAACAAATTAAAATATTTCTTGAATTTCAAAACGAACAATGTACCTGGGGCCAAGTTTTCATTTTTTACCAAACCTTACAACACCCTTCCATGGAAATAATTTTAAGAAAACATTATAACCCACTTGATATTCCAATTATTTTATTTTGTTATTAGCACATCTCTTTTTCCTATTTTCAAGATGCTTTATTGTGGCTTTGAATAACCTTTACCTTTACTGTTGTCTCCTTAATAGGTTTTGGGCCTACAATCTTTCTTTCACTAAATTTATCCCAACAAGTTGGATTATAACATCTTTTTCCATATAATGCTTTATACAAAACCATTTTAATACTTTAATATAATCTATTGTTATAATAAAACTCCAAAAAGGTAAATCATGATCCCACATACCTTAAAAAATCCTACAAAATTTAAAGAGGTTCTCTATGATGTCTCATGACTTTATTAATATAGATTCATAAAAGGTGATCAAGAGGAAAATCTTCTATTATAGTGAATAAATGTGCATATTTGGTAAATCGATCAATAATAACCCATATTTTATCATTAATTATAGGATTATTTGGTAATACAGTTAAAAAGTCTATAGTAATTTCATCTCATTTTCACATGGGAATAAGTAGAGGTTTCAAGACTCCTTTAGGATGATATATTGTCAGCCTTAACCTAATGAAAAACCAACCATCTTGATACATAATTAGAAATTTCCTGCTTCATATTATCCCACCAAGATATTCCTTCAAATTAATATAGATATTGGTTCTTCTAGTATGTATAGAGAAATTTAAACTCCTAACATCATATAATAATTCCACTTTCAGATCGGGTATAAATAGAACATGCAAACTATTTACAAATTTTAAAACTCTATCTTCATATATAAAGTCTCCCAATTTTTAATCATTAAATTACTTTGAAAATTCTTGTCATTAGGTTGAGAAATTTTTATATTTTCTAATAAATATTTTTTTTAAATCATTGGAAAACGAGTGTTATTACCCCTTCCTCAATAATTATTAAATAAACATTCACTAAATACTTGGACATATGATCTTTTTAAATCTTCATTTTGGTCAGGACCTGATGATCTTTTATACTAAATGAATCTAATACCTTATTTACCTTCCCTAAATGGTATTATATCTAGAAATCATAATACTTGAGTAGCTTAAGCCATTAAATTTGAATCTTAGTGGGCCCCACCCAACACTTACTAAGTCCAATGCATTCCTAAAATAAAATTTGTGAAACATAATTAACATATACATTTATAGTGAAATTAATATATGAAATATAATTAAATTTCCCCAATCAGTAAACATATATACTAACCATTCGGGGTAATATGGTGGATGATATTAAGATAGAACATCCATAGTCAAACTAATAGTAATCCATTCAATAAAATATAGTATATGATATCATAAAAAAATAATCCCAACTGAACATAAATATCAACAAGACTTTTGAAATAGATGAAAATACTCTTATAAAATCATCGTGTAATTATTGATAGAAATAATATTTTACGTTGAAAAGAAGAGTTATTTTGAAAAAATATTTGTATAAAGTAGAAGTAAAATATGATAGTTTTTTAATAATAAAATGAGTAATTTTAGAAAAATAATGGTTACTCAAAACAGATTATAGAGTGCCCTTAAAAATAGGTAAGAATTCAAGAAGTTCCCTTGAATCAGACATATTTATCAGGAAGAAGTTGATAAATATAGTTTTAAAACATGAAAATCCCCATAAAATAAAGAATGATTCTGATCGGTGAAAATATACAAAACATTAAAATATAATTTAAGAAGATTAAATAAGAATAATTAATAATTTAATTGGCGTGAATAGATAAAAAGAGTAACCTGAAAGAAAATAGAGGTTCGGGTAAAAAACCTTACCTTATGTCCAAATGTATTCTATGATTAACCTTAATGACATGAATAATCAAATTAAATACATTAATTAATAAATAAATAACCTATTATATATTTATTTGATTTATTATAATTTTATTAATTTCATTTATGGATTTTTTAAGAGTTATAATATAAAAATTTATCACTCAATAGCATTTATTTCCTTAGTTTTCACGATCGATATACTTGTATATGAGTATGAAAGTTCATGTGGAATGGATATGATTATCCATAATTTAATTTATATGATAATAATGACCATACAGTAGATTATATGGTTATATAATTCATTTGTTTATATGTTATGAATATGAATTATTAGATAATACATTAGTGATAATCTTTTAGATTATTACGACGTTATTTCAATCATCTCAAACTAGTTTTGTCGTATAAATTAGTATTATGTATGTATACTAATTCCAGAACATTTCATAAGATATAATAAATATTTTATAATTTGGTTCAACCTAAAAATGGTTTCATGACCATCCTTTAAGGATAAATTAATGAATGAAGGTTCATCGTCCACGAATGTTGTAAATCAGTACCTCCTGGATGATGATTTCATTTTAAAAAAATAAGAGAGAGAGAGAGAGATAATAGTTTGAGGAATCATATTACATTAACATGATGTAATTATTGTATGTATATGATACTGTAGTTATCATGATAATTTTATACCAAGGAGGTGATGAGAAGATAATAAAATAAAGTAAATTGAAAAATGAACTTAAAAGAAAAAGGAAGATGGTTTACCTCTTGAATTAACCTCCTTGAGAACCTCCTTAGGGAAAGGGGTTTTGGTATTTTGGAAAGACCAAGAGATCCTAGATGTAGGGAGAGAATAGGTAAGAGTATTTGGTCCAATTTTTTACAATCTTCAATGATTAGAGGAGTGAAGAGAAGAGGGGGTGAGGGGTGGTTTTTATAGTGGAGGAAAAGGGGTGATTTCTCATTATTCTATGCATTATTTTATCATTTTGCTCAAGAAAACCATTAGTATTTATTATTACGGATAAATAAAGTAATAAGTTCATGTGATTTCTAACCAAGGGTGATTATATCATCCATGAATCAAGGAATAATGTATTTATCTTATAATATACCAGGAAAGTTTAGCTAGAGGAAAAGTCTCTAACCATTTATTAAAATAAAGGAAAAGTACATTAAAAAAGTGTTACAATCCAGCACTGACAACTACATGTCATAAAACCCATACCTGTCTCCATATCCATCATCATATTTGAGGGAATTTGCTTCATCTGCGGTAGCCGATTCCCATTCCAAGCTATCATAATGCTTCAGAGCCTTCACATACTTTCGTCTGAGATTTAGTTTCTCTAAGTACAAAAACTCCTCAGAAGAGTTCATCCCTTTTCCTTTGCTAATAGAAGATCTAGTAAGCATCGGCTTTGGCAGAGAAGAATAATATTTCCACTGCCTTATTCTTGGTGGTCCTATCATAACACCCTCTTTTCCTACCACGTCCTTCATACCATGCTGAACAACATCACTATAAGAGATTCGGTCTCGACCACCAACATTCTCCTTATCACCATCAGATATATCCCCCCATTTCTAAGGGATATTCATCACCTGATAACAATCATTCACTCCAAAATCACGCTCAACGTGACTGTTAGGACCCACCAGTGCTAAAAAATGAAGTTGTGCCACAATATCATGACCTTCCCGCACCCCCTTTTGTACAAGACCTTCACGAGATACAACATCCTGTGAACACAAGCCAATATTAATGCTTCCACCTGCACTCCTTGGGGGTTCCTCCTCACCATGGGAGATTCTCCCATGATTTAATTCCTTTTCATGATGGCAGAAGCCCTGCCCTTTCAACTTTTCAAACATGCTGCCACTTTTCTCACAAATATATATTGGACCTTGAACCCCATAATTATTCAATTCAGCATCTTCAACAGACCCTCGGCCAGTAGGTAGAGCAGGGGAAACCCGATCCTGAACCACTTCCAATTCCTCGTTTATCGGACCGTCAAAGCAGTTACAAACTTCAATGCTCCGAACATGCTGCAAATATTGTGTCTTCAGCCCAGGTGAGGCCCTCACCCAGCCACCAGTTCCAACTAAGGACCCTACAGCCTGCAGATTCATGACATGTCCACCTAAAGCCTCATTACCCCCTGCAAGAACCTATTCTTGATTCCCACTGGCCACCCCAGCGGGTTGGGTTATCTGCTTCTTATTATCCTCCAGACCTCCTAAAGGAATCACCCCAAGATCCATCCACAGCCTTCCAAACACCTCATTCACACTCAGATTCTGAGACTCCTTCACAACCCCCATTCATGTTCCCTTCACTGTATTGTGACTTACAGGACAAGGCCTCATATGCACTCCAGTACCCAGATTCTACTCCCTTTGCTGAGAGTTTAATTCCACCACAGTCACAGCCTGTTGAGCCAAATCCACCTGCAGAAACACACGTTTACCACTACAGTCATCCATACGATTCCAAATTTGAAACAATGAGAGCAGTAGTCAATCCATGACTCAAAAACAATAGACTGTTTATATATAAACTCCTCACTCACAGCAATAAAAATCGACTTGATTGGCGGTTTGGATAAATCAACTTTAACACAGATTCTAGGCGAAACCAGATGGCATACAACCCTAGTTATACTGTCTGAGCATAAATAACGACCAATTAGGTTCCCAATCATGCGAATGATGGAAGAGTTCTGAAATGGAAGCAGCAATTCCGGAAGTCTTACCCAAATTTCCATGGTCGAGGAATCACGCTTCATATGGTAATCATAAGACCATTTGAAGAGAGGAAAGCGGGAGCCATCACAGGTATGCGGGGAAGCGGACCAAGACAGGATCAGATCTTCTTCCGACTCAAATCTAACCATTATATGCTTTGAATCCAGAAGACCCACAGTGGCACATTTCTGTAGATTCCACGATTGAAATATAAAGCGATCAAAACGATCCACTGGTGGGCGTCTTTGCTTGAAACGAGCTATCAATGTCAGATTCAGCAGGGAAGAAGAATAAATGAACTCTTGGGCCATGAACGAAAGCTGCGGAAACCCATTATGAAACTCAGGAACTTTGGGAGAGAGAAAAATATTCGGGAACGAAGGCAAGAAATCAGGGTTTGAGAAGGGGGGAAAGCGTTGATCACTAGAGGGATACAGAAATCCCTCCTCCTCCAGGGGAGGAGGGATCTTCTCAGAGTCCATCACTGCCTATGGTGGCCATCGCTGAACCCTAGGTTCCATCGCTCCCCCCTCTAGCTTATAATGTATTCATATCGTAAATTACTGTATTTTACTATTCACTAAAAATTCAAGTATTTTATTAAAATACAAAAAATTCACCATAACCATATTTTTATGTGTATAATTAAAAAATAGACTCCATTTTATCCAAGAAATTTTTTAAATGTGTAAAATTTAATTTTTAAATAAAATAATTATTTACTATAAAAATACAAATTTTAAATTTTAAACTGTTTTTATAACACTTTCAAAAATTAAACAAGGTCTCATAAAATTATCCAAAAATCATAAGACAACACAATATTGATTTATGAATCTATTTTATGAAAATTAATTTTCTTTTAAATAATATTTTTAATTATAAAATAGTAATAAAATATTTATGACTTATAAAAATACCAACACTTAAATATTTTTAAAAATATTAACTTACTTTTACTATAATATAATTATATCATAATTTCACTTATGATATGAATAAATTTTATTTATAATTTCATGGTTGAGTTTACTTTTCATTAGGTTGATTCACTATTCATAAGTTTCATATTACTATTCCTCAGGGCAAGTTACTATTTCATCGGTATAGGTTCCTTAACATCTATAAATACCTCTTATTTATTTTATTATTAATTTATAAATACTGTACTGTTTTCTATATGTGGTTTTATATGATTTATACAACATAAAATAAACATATGAAGGAAAATTTCATTGATAGAATTTTGGGTTGTTACATGCTAATAAATAGTCGTCATGACATATCACTCAAGGAACACATTCAAATCAACAGGAAACCTAAAAAATGAAAATATATGGTATAACATATAAATGACATGATAATTTATATGTTCCTATTATGATGCATGAAATGTTTCATCCTTAACATATTAGGACAAGGGAAAATTTTCATAAATTCAAAAAATCCATTAGAAGTAGAAATTACACCATTCACTCTAGGAGAAATAATATCAAATGTAACAACAAACAACATGAACAACAATCCCAACCCTGGACACTGGTCATTTCCTATATGTAGGGTGATCAGTCCCAAGCATGGATATTTACCAAGTGTCAAAACATTCACAGTCTCCTATTTACCATCCTAAAACTATAAGACAAAGGAAAAAAACCAGCCTCTGATACCACTTTATAAGATCTTGACCCAACTAAACACTAAGACAGTAGCTGGACCGTTGTGTCACATGGACTCAAGCATGCATCCCCATATACCAGAGGCTGCTGACAAGTAGTGAGGGTGTCAGGAGGTGATAGTGGGGAGACTATACCCTCTTATCAGATTAGCACAATTGTATAACCAATTAAGAAACAAAATATAGTAGTGGAAGTAGTATAAAGTAATGATAAAGTAGTTGAAGAATAATATAACAATTTAATATAAAATTTACCAACACCAGTTTATAAAAAGCAGACATGTATGAAAGTTGATAGTACATAAGATAAAATAGTAAACATACAACATGTTTTACAATACAGTATAATAAATGACTCAAGTAATGAAAATAACTAAAAATACCCAAGGTGATCTACATAAGCATCATGATATCCAGCTCAATCCTATTCTTCTAACTCCTTAGGTAAAAGAAATGAATAATAATAAATCAAGTAAGGACCATTATCCTATGAACAAGAAAGTTTGATCGGGTACCCTAGTGTAATGGAGACCTTAGAAGGATGTGAGATATAAATCTCAGTAGGTAGACACCCATGGTGTCTAGACCAATCCAAAAAGTGTAATATAAATTAAAAAGTGTGCAGGTATAGATAAATGATTGAAAAAAATTGAATTAATAAAAAACAATCCATCTAGGTTCCTAAGGGACACCTGACGACTATACATGTTGGAGGTCATAGCCGAAATATGAGTATGAACATGTCACTATATATATAATAGTAAATATTTGGGATGGATTGAGATGTAACTCACAAACATCCAATACCAGAGGAAGCTCTCATGATCTAACCCCTGGACCAACTCCAAGAGCTCTCATGGTCTCTTGGGATACTCGTGATGTATGGAATAAGGCGTAACTCAAAGACATCCATCACTAGAGGAAGCTATCATGGTATATCCCTAGTCTAGATCCAAGAGTTCTCACAGTCTCTTGAAAATAAATAAGGAATCTCTCATGGTCTTTCTACCCAAATGCTCTCACGGTCCTTTAGAACCCACATAGAAAGCTCACATAGTCTTCCAACCCCTGCGATCTCTTGATCTCTTGGCTCCACATCCTATATAAGGCATAATAATTTATAATATATAAATCATGAGGCATAAACATCTCATAATATTATTAATCCATTTCATTTACACATAAGTAAGAAAGATCAATTATCAACCAATACACAAGCCATAACCTCTTATGCATTTAAAATTAACATTATCAATGGGTGGTCACATGTATAATTCAATTCATGAGGCATAGACATCTCATGAATTTCATTATCCATTTAAATCCCATTAATTCTTAACAGTTCAAAATAATTATTTAATTTAACATGGAATGCATGAATTTTCGTATTCATAATTTACAACATGAGGAATCACCTCTCATGTGCCAAGATAGCCAATGTCCAATTTCATTTAAAACCTAGAAACTCATATTTTTTTATAAAGAAAAACAAAGGTCATGGGATTACCATCCCTTGGGGTTATTCCATTTAAAACAGTTTTTATTCAATTTACTAAAACATGACAATGAATCTATTAAAATCAATGAGCACTTAGGAGGTGTCATTGAAGAAGGTAAATTACCTACTTGGGTAATTCCAATTTATAAAATTGGCCAAATTACTAAACATTTCATTTATCAATCATAGATTCAAATCATAAGAAAGATCAATGAAATTATCCAAGAAATCATATAAGTCTAATTACTAATTTTTATCTTAGAAGACAATGCACCTCCATTGGAGGTGTTTTATTATAAAAACATGAATTTATTTATCAAAAAAATCATTTATTATATTTAAGAATCTCATTAAAGGATTTTAGTTCAATTTATCTAGGGAAAACATAATTCAAGTTATTTAAAGAAGCACTTAAATAATTCTTAAATTTAAAGGGAAATGAAAAGGGATCCTACCTCAAAAGTGGACCAAACCAAACACTTAAAGCATGACAACTTTTATGATGGAAACTCAAATATGATCCTTACACTTACAGACAAATGAATATATATATATATATATATATAATACCCTTATATGCATTTCACATATTCCCCTCTCTATGAGGAAATATATACAGAGGTAATACATACATACATACATATAGACACACACACACACACAAATATATATATATCTTACCCCTTCACATGTTTGTAATTTCTCATCACAAACAGAAGATTAAAACCCACTAAAGAAAATTCTTTAAACTAATAAAATACAAAATACCCAACTATAAATTGAGAAAAAAATAAAGAATGATGAAAAACCTTACCCCAAATCGATGGTGGAGAACCAAAATTCTCTATACCTCTTTTCCTTCCACAGTGGTTGATGAAAAACGAGAAAGGTTGACCCGAGAGACCCTTATCATATCCTAACATTGGAGGAAGACATAAAAAATAGAGTTATCCTCAACCCTAAGGTTTGGAAGAACCTCACCGGGTGACAGGGAGAAGAAAAATACTGGAATGGGGAAGAAGTGAGGGAGATGGAGCTTACGTCAAAGAATCGAACAAGAAACAAATGGAAATTCGGTGGAAATCGGCATTAGAAGAGGGAGCCAGAGAGGGGGTTTCACACTCCATGGGAGAAGGGAGGGGTGTTGTGAGTGGTTAAGGAGAGGTAGAGGGTTAGATTTAGGTTTCATTTTTTTAATTCTATTTTTAATTTAAATTAATTAAGCTCTTTAAAATTAACACACCACACGGTTTGGGTAACACTGTTTACCAAACCATGCACCAACTGTATGACACCATCTTCCTAGAAAACCATCACACATGGTTTGTCCCAAATGGTTATACTAACCATGCACAAACCATGTGGTGTATAGTTTGAGGGTACTGCCTAAATGGAACTACTCATGAAACTATCTTGTGTGGTTTGGATAAACTGTATGCAAGCCATGAATCATGTTTTATCACCCCTTCTATAGCCACATAGTTTTCTTCTAGTGGGAAGCATGGTTTGAAATAAATAATATGCCTTACACAGACCCCTCAAACCATTAGATTTCTAGACCCATACTTCCTAAACACACTAAGGCACTTGATAAACTTTCCAGACCTTCAAACAAGTCCAAAAAAAAAACACATTAAAGTGTTCTGACATTCAAAATCACATTTTGAATCCCAAATTTAAAAATCTCTCATCTAGTAAATGTATAAAGTTCAAATTACCTTGAATTTTTATCTAGTTGAAAACATAGGTCATTAAACCACATAAATTTATTCCCGTATCAAGTTGTTCTCATGTGTTGCTTAATCAAATGAAATTTATGTATCATTTATTATACTAACTCTAGTCCCACCAACTTCTTTTCTCCTACAACATCCCAAAAAGGTAGTGTTCAAAACCTCTTTCCATATAATGCATCAAAAGGTGACATCTAAATTGTATAATGAAAGATATTATTATAAGAAAACATAACCAAATAAATATGTATATCCCAATATCCCTGCTAATTATTTGAGAAATAATGATAAATATCTTCCAAAGTATGAATCGTCTACTCAGTTTATCCATCATATTGAGGATGAAAATCTGTACTAAAATTTAATTCTGTACCCAATGGCTTCGGAAGTCATTTCCAAAAATTATATGTGAACCTAGGATCCTGGTCTAATATAATGGAGAGATTCAATCCATGTAACCTAACAATATCCTTTAGATATAGTTGAGAAATATGATATAATGACATTGTATCTCAAATGGGAAGGAAATGTGAAGATTTAGTTAATCAATCAATAATAAACCAAATCGAATTATTACCTTGATAAGTATTTGGAAATCCTACAATGAAATACATTGATATATTCTCCCATTTCCACTCCATTATAAGAAAAGGTTAAAGTATACCCTTCAGTAATTATTGTTCTACTTTAACCCACTGACAAGTCAAACACATCATAGTAAAGTCAGTGATATTTATTTTCATTCTATCCCACCTATAATAATTATGAAGTTATACATACATATTAGTGCTACCTGTATGAAAGAAAAATATATCACTATGAGTTTCATTCAATAACTTGTTCCTCAACCAGGAATCACAAGGCACACGTAATCTTTTTACAAATAGTAAAACACCTTCTTCATCAATATTAAAATCAGGAATCTTACCCTTCTTAATGGATTGTACCTTTTCCTTCAAAGTATGATCCTCTATATAATATTTCTTAACTCTTTCTAAAAATTTGGACTATAGTGAAACATGAAAAAACTAGAGAATTTCCCTGTATCCACAACTTCTTGGAAAAAATTCATTAAATAATTAACTAAAGGGCCACATTCAAAATGTAACATGGTTAATATAGCACTAATTTTTGACTCAAATCATCAACCACCTTGGTTTCATTTCAATAATGATAATGAATTGTGAAATCGTAATCCTTGATGAGTTCTATACATTTTCTATATATCATGTTCAAATATTTATGAGTTAATATATAAATCAATTTTTTTTGTGATTTGTATATATATATATCACAATTAACTACATACAAATGATGCCTGAATTTTTTTAATGAAGAAATAGAAGCTAATTCCAAATCATGTGTAGGGAAATTTAACTCATGAGTTTTCAAAGAGCATAAAGAATAAGAAATTACCTTGTAATTTTTTATCAGGAAACAACCAATTCCATTTAATAAAGTTTCATTGTAGATAAAAAATTCACAATTTTTGGAAGGCAAGGAAAAAACTAGAGCATTGTGTAATCTTCTTTTTAGTTCCTAAAAAAAATCAAATCCTCATATACTGAATAATCTCACTCCCTTTTTAGTTAACTTAGTTAGTGGCCTATATAACCAAGAAATGTTTTCAACAAACCAATTTTAATAACCCTTTAATCCAAGATAACTATGAATATCTATGACATTGGTAGGTAACAGACACTCATCAACAACTTATGTTTTAGCATGGTCAATAGTTATGCCATATTTAGAAATAATATGTCCAAGGAATGAAATTTTATGCAACCAAAATTCACTCTAACTAAAATCTACATATAGTTTCTTTTCTTTACGGGTTTCAAAAAAATCCTTAAGTGCCTTTCATGTTCCTCATGGATTTTAGAATATATAAAAATATCATTTATAAATATAACCACAAAGAGATACAAAAACTGATGTAAGACTCTATCCATAAGATTCATAAATATAACAGGTAAATTGGATAACCCAAAGGGAATAACTACAAACACATAATGCCTATATCTCATCCGAAATTCTATCTTCATAATTTCATACTCCTTCAACTTTAGTTGATGGTACCCAGAGCTTAGATCAATCTTTGAAAAGTATTGAGCTCCTAGGAGATGATCAAACAAATCATCAATATGAGTAAAAGGATGCTTGTTATTAAAAATTATTTTATTCAAGTATTTATAATCAATTAAAAGTCTCATGAAACCATCTTCTTTTTTCACAAATAAAATAGGAGCACCCCCTGGTGAAGTGCTATGTAAAATTAAACCTTTATCAAGAAATTCTTAAACTTGGTTTTCCAATTCCACAAGTTCTACTTGTGACATTAAATATAGGGGTTTAGAAATAGGCACAAAATTAGAAACTAAATCAACAATAAATTAAAATTCATTATCAATAATAACACCAGGAAATTCATTATAAAAAATATCCATAAATTCATTTACTATTGGGATTTCACTTATTAGATCCGTTTCTTTCTATTCAACAACACAATATAAATAAATTTCACTACCATATTTAATCAATTTCTCATATTCTTGTAATTTTATCAAAGTTATGAAATCATTGAAAAAAGTTTTCTTGGATTTGAGATCAATTTTAGAATGATAAACTAAAATCCAATGCACACCCAAAATGATGTAAAACCCCACCATGGTCTGTTTAATAAGATTTTTAGGAAATAACATCCAACTAATGGAAATATAAATATCACTTTAAATCTTGGTTTCTTTAGTAGTCCCACTTATATTTTTTTACCAAAAGTTATATGTTAATTTCATGAGGTGATATTCCCAATTTTCTAGAATATTTCTTAGAAATTAAAGAATATGAAGATCAAGAGTCAAACAGAGTATTTTAATAATTCAAATAAACTAAAAACATACCTATAAACACTTAATTTTATGGAAAAAATCATCCATATTAGTAGTAAAATATTTTTCTACACCCTTTTTCTTTTAACGTGGACGGTTTCCACCCAAGGTAACAAATTTGGACACACATTGGCATAATGACCTAAATCATTACAACCAAAAAATATTATCATTGAATTTTCATTATGTTCCTAATTATCTTCCTTACAGTCATAATTCATATGACCAATATGACCACATCATAAGTAATTATTACACTTTTCAATACATTATCCAGGATAATTTTTAATAAACTTCTCACAAGATGGGAATTTGGTTTTCTTACCTCAAAAATTATTTGATGAGTGATTTCTTATTTCCTACCATCTGGAACTCTTCTTTTTATTATTTTCATAAGAAACATGATTATAAAAAAACTCTATTTCTACCTTCTCATCACATTCAAAAAGTTTCTCATAACTTTTGAACTCATAAGAATCCAATAACCTTTGATATCTTGGATTTAATCACGAGTAAAATTGATTTATCTTACTATCCTGATCCTGGATAAAATTTGGGATGTACCTTTCCAAATGGATGAACTTTTCTTCATATTTGGCCACTAAATATTACTTCTTTTGTGTCCATTGGAAGATTTTTTTTTCTATCTCAAGTCATACAACTATAGGAAAATATTTATCAAGTAAAATATTCTTACATTCATCCCATTCCAAGGAATAAATCTATTCACTTTCTCTAATATTATGAACTATTTACCACCACTAGTTGAATTAATATTCAAAATGATAAAATGAAAGATTCACCTTTTGGGGATCCAAAAAACCCATGACATTGAATATATTTTACAGAGATTTAATCCATCCTTTACCTAAAACATGGTAATATGATCCTCTAAATGATGGTGGGATATTGTCTCCTAAAATTATCAACTATCATAATGTTCCTCTATGGTGGACTAGATTCCTCTCTAGCATGGCACCCACCACCATTTAAATCATATTTCAACTAATCCATCACTATAAAAAACTATTCTGTTCCAATTCCAACCACTACAGGATGTTGATTGGGAAGGATATTTTCCCCTCGATTCCTTCCCATTACAACTTTACTATTTCATTTATGAAAAAAATTCTTAAGAGACATAGTTTAGATAAATAAACATGGAAATATGAAAATTCTATATCATTTCATCTTAACCATAAAGCAAAATCTTCTTAGGGAATGATATTAACACTATCTTAACCACGAAAGTGGTCAAACCTCCCTTTTTACTAACTATAAGAATAAATCCTTAAACAATATATAATCTTGATTTTTTTTCAAGAATTTAAATTCTCTCACTTTGAGGATCTTTTCAGGTTTAGAGTTTTAGATAAATAGGTCATAACTCATATATTATAAAACCACATAATATAAAGTGGAAACTTTTGACTAGTATAAATTTTTCTATAATATAATAATTTTAAAGTAAATAAGTATTTATTTCATGGAAAATATTTTCAAATTTTATCTTGACTCCATCAATTCCCTTATCCATACTTAAATCTTATGAAAAACATTTAAAGACTTGGGATGATCACAAAATTCTTAGTAAGGGATACATGAATAAGGAAAATAGTTTGTCTGATGAAGATAATAAAACCTATAAAAAATTTATCATAATGAAATAATTTTGACACTTAAGATGTAGTAAATAATTTCCTTTGAAAATAAGATCATTGCATACCCTTTTTTAATCACAAAATTACCATAAACCCCATAACAAGCATATATAACACATAATGGTATCTTGGGACATAATTATAGTTTTCATTATTATAAATGGAATAAATATGAGGTTTAATTATATACATGTCACTCTTATAAATGGAATAACCATACAGTCTACTTCCATACCCAATTCATTATAGGTCTATCACCGACCCACCCATCATTGCATCATCACAAAACTAGTTATCATTGGTTTATAACATAACCACCCATCAAGTGTACAAGTACCCTTATATAACCATAATACATAAAATATTTCAATTTATAACAATTAACTCATAAAATTTCATTTTCACTCATAAGAAAAAATTTCATTTTATTGAAATAATCAATCAATTTTCAAAACCCATTTTTAGTAAAAAAATACCAAGAAAAGGGAAATAGGGGATTATTTTTATTTTATAAAAAGTAAGGATTGTAGAGGAATCCAAATATCAAATAATGGTCTGGGTGGAGGAGAAGTTTTTTTCCCTGTATACATTAAAAATAACATTCATTTTTTCATTTATAAATAAATTCAAACATTCCTATAGAAAATGTAAAAATATTCATTTTCAAAAACTTTTGAATGAAATTAAAAATAGACATAAAATGTGCTTTATAATCCTTTTATATTCATATAAATAAAAAATATAAAATAATATCAAGAATACTGACACAAAAAAGAATATTTTGAAATTAAATATTTAAACATTTTAAAAGAGATTTTTAAATCATAGTGTCCCCTACCACTTTGAAACATTTGAATCATTATCCCCATGATGTAATACCGTTTAAAAAACATTAAATAACATGAGAATAAATAAATTCATGATATTATATATAAAAGAGGATATATATACACCTCATAAAATAAGGTTGGTGTATAAAATAAATATATGAATCAATTAAAGGATATTAAGATGAAGTCACTTACCTTGAGTTTGACTTTTCATGTGTGTCTTTATCTTTATCTTCATCAGGTAACTCCTTTTGGTTTGAAAAAAAGTGATTAATTAGTTTGATTAATTCTCAAATTGAGGATTATAGGATTATAAGAGTTATTTTTATAGTTTATTTGGGTAGGTTTTGGATGATTCAAAAGTCTTAAGAGGTGTGAAGAAGTGGGGAGGGTGAGTTCCCTTTTATAGAGGAGGAGTGGCATTCTGGTAAATATAAAAAGGTAAACCCTATTGGGATGTTTTCTTAACATCACGTGTCTCTAATAGTGAATTATTTTAGATCCAAGAATGGATATGGTGAAAATATTTCCAAAAAATGGGTTTGTTATAAGTTTTTTGGTTTCATAAAAATTTAATCCTATCACAACCTATGAAAAATATATAAGTTTCATAATAATTACATCATTTAATCATAGAATAACACATGTAAAAAAAGAGGGTTTTATAAGAATTTTATCATAGTATAATCCATGGAAGAGAAGCAGGTTTCATAAATATCTTGTCATCATAAACTATTCAGAGTGAAAATAAGAATGGTATCTTTGGTTTATATCCCTAGTAAAGCATAAATTATATCAATGGATTTGATCTTAGATAGAGAATGAATTTGAAAAATAAATCACTAGGAATATTTCTATAGGAATATTTTTTTTTTGAAAATCACATTTTAAATATTAAAATTTATAAAATATTTTTTAAATACACTTATTTGAAAATAACCTTGAAAACTTATAAAAAAATATGTAAAAAATCATTTAAAATATTTCTTAAAGAAAGAATCCTTTATTCTTTGAAAAAAAATTAAACAAAAAACATGATTAAAATCATTTTCTTTTAAAATATATTTTAAAACTAGTAATAGAAGATTGAAAAATTTGATCGATCATGATAGTGGGAAATATTATTCATATCGTGCATGTTAAAAACAATTAGTCCTTTCACATTTTCGGTAAAATCCAAGATGTAATTATTTGTAAAATGACATGAAGTTTCATTTCAATTTTTTTTGAAATGTAAAAAATTATTCAAAATGTATATAATAAACCATTTGATTGTTTTTTAAAAAATTGAACTGTTTTTAGAAAATATGGTTTAGGAAGAAAACATATTTTTTTACCAAAGAGATAAATAAATAAAATTTTCTTAAAAAATTATTTTGAACTATTGTGTACATAAAGAGGAAAATTAATGAAAAAAAAATCTATTCTCATGACATAACTATATGAGAATAAACATGAAGGAATAACAATAAATGAAACTTAAATTGTCATGATAATAAAAAAATTCATGATATTATATTTCAAAGGTATTTATTTACACCACATAAAATAAGATAGGTGTACAACATAACATATGTCTCAAGGAATACAAATTGAGAAAAAACCCCTTACCACTTTGGTAACTTTTGAACTGTAAAACCCATGAAAGAGAGATAATAAAATGTATAAGTAATTCCCCATAATTTTTAGTATTATAATAATAAAATACATTCATCATCATTAAATACACCACATAAAATATATACATGGTGAATATGACATGTGTATCATCAAAGTAAAAAAGTGGGATGAAAATCCCTTACCATTTTAGTAATATTTTGAATCATAAGCCCCAATAAATAATTACATAAAATGAAACTTTAAATATCATTAAAATAAGTATATTCATGATATAACATGTCAAAAGGGTAGTATATATACCACACAAAATAAATGAGTGGTGAATTTTCATATGCCACCCAGAAATAAAAGAGAGATGACAAATCCCTTTCCACAAGTCTCAACTTCCTTCGTACATATTCAAAACTCTTATATAATAAATATATGTTTTTATACCTATATTATATAAAAATAATTATACATATATATAAATTATACCATATATTATTTACTTATGAGCATTCATTACCTTTTTATTACCAATTCTGTGTTAAGATCAGGTTTCAGGTAATAACCACATTGTTTTTCATATATGTTTTGATTTGTTATTTTTAGTCCTGTTAATTTTATCATGGATAAATAATATATATAATAAAGATAATTAAATAATTATCATATTTAAAAATTGAATATACTTTTAATACCAATCATGAAATATTGTTTTGAGAAATTAATTATGTTACGATCAAGAAGACAACCGACCGTACATACACATGAGTAATGTTTCCTTTTATCAATGATCATTATGGTAAAGAGGTCAGTACTATTTTATCTTCCAATAATTATAATAATATAATAAATAAAATATTATTTCTTTATATATACATATAAATATCATCCATGTGGTGTGGTGATGAAAAGAGAGAGTCACATATCTTCGTGAAGGTGTTAGTTTACAGGTATACGAATGACATTATAATCTTTCAGTGAGTGAAAAGGTAAAACATAAAATGAAATATTATCTTTTAATAATGATACATATTTCATTAATATCATAATTATTTCATTTATATAACATATATTCATTAACATTATTATTGTTATCTTTCGTGTAAAGAGTTAGCAAAAAAAGAATCACATCACTTCGTGAGGTGGTGGTCCACCGTACACACGAGCGGTGTTAACTTATCCCCAATAGAATGGTAAGTAAAAAGGTTTAAATGATATAATGACTCTATATGTATATTTATTCTATAAACATCATATATATAATTTATTCCCATCATAATACCCAAAAATTATAGGTTGTAATGGAAAAAAATGACATTAGTTCACGAGACACTAAACATTTTTTTCCTTGGGTTATGCAACAGTTGAGAGATTTATTATCAAAATCATGTGATTATTGTACTATTTATGTTATGATTATCTTGGGTTTCTATAGTTATGATTCTTAGTGTAGTTCCCAACTAATTGTGGCATGATATTCTTTATATGTGATGTGTCCATTGGTACTTTACCTTAAGGGATGATTTATATTTTTTGGGAGGTTTTATTTGGTGATTCTTTCCTCAAAATGCTTCTTTAATATTGGATATATGAGGTGCAACCATGGAACCATGACTAGAGGGGATAGTTCAACTTGTGTAGGGTGGGGGGGGGGGGGTTAGTTATTGATACTCATTAATTAGACCACTTATTGAGATATTTCCTTGAGACCTTTACTTGAGGGGATAGTTTGGATTAAGTGGGAGGTTGAATATTGATATTCTCTCCTTAGACTACTTTAATGATGATTAGTGAGTAAGTGACTCATCCATGGGACCTTTCCCTAGGGAATGGTTTAGCTTATGTAATAGGTTTTATATTTGGATGACTTCAACAGAACAACCTATGGTTACTATTGATGGGTTCATGGTTTGAGGTGAATTTTATATCTAGTATAGACCCAAATCAGGTATGGTGTGGGATCATGGTGACCTAGTTAGTGCATGATGAACTAGTCAAGTTTTTTGTGTAGTTTATTTCTATTTTAATTAGTGCATACACTTTAATATATTTATTGTACTTATGGTAAGGACAAATTTTTGGTGGCCTAATCGGTTTGTTACTTACACCCTACATGGGTACCTTAATGTATGTGTAGATTTTGTTTTCAGGGATATTACAAAGGGAAAGGGCCTATGATTGGTTTCTTAGTATATGGAACTAGTTTTGATAGAGGAGAAGTCAGGGTGTATTCCAAGATCTTTTTTTTGTTCCTATGATATTATTTTCCTCCTTTGTTCATTGTATATTTTTTACCCACTGCATGTGGGGATCCTTTTCACAAGGATATATGATTTATTGCACCACATTTTGATATTACATGTGATTTTATTAACTGACAGATTCCACTATATTTCATTTAACTATTTATTCATTATTTACTACTTATACTATTTTTATTATTTTTGTTTACCTGATATTGAGAAAATAGTACCCCCATTGTATTTCTTAGTCCCTCACTAATAGTTAGTAGCCTCTTTCATATAGTGAAGAATAAATGAGTTTATGTAGAACACTAAATTGGTTTGGGTAAACCAGTCCAAGGTATTATAGTTACCAAGATCATCTATTTAATCCTCCCTTTGGAGATATTTCCAAAAAATAAATTTTATTTTTGGGGAAACTCCCATTGTTGTTTTTGTTACAAACTCCACCAAAATAACCATTAAATTTCCTTATATACCTTATTTCAATATGCATGAACATTATAAAATTAAAACAATCAAATGGAAGCTTGCACACATGATTTCTGTTGTTTCATTTTAATTTACATACTTCAATATATTTAAACCCATTACTTACATAATCTTTTATATTTCCACAATAACAAATATCAATTTTCACCATATAATTTAATTGAACTAAATTTTTTGAATGACCAAAATACTTTTGACTCCAAATATATCTCATAATTAACCAATATTATATTCATATAATCAATCAAAATCCTTAAATGATCTCTATAATCAAGTGCAATGACTTTCGATTATAAATGGGAAAAATCACCTCAATATTGCCTTAAAAATCACTATATCTTTGATTTCACCAGCAAGTCTATAAATAAATTTCATAACCTAAATAATTCAATTCATATATCCATCAATATTTTCATTTGGGTATATCTTCAAATCATCAAACATATTGTCTTGTAGTTACAACTTTTTATCCTTTACATTATTTTAACTTCTAAAAATGTCAGTAAATTTATCCTAAATAGACTATGAAAATGTGAAATTCAAAACCTTTTTGAACATATGATTTGAAAAAAGAAAAAATAGAGATTTTTTACTTTGAATCTATGTTGATAAAATTATTTTATTAATCTTTAAAAAAATAACTCATTTTTATCACTAATATGAACTCCTTGTGTTGTAGTAGAGAAAACATCAAGCCCAAGAGACCGTAGTAGAAATATCATTCTATTTTTTAAATCTAATAATTTTATCCATTAAATAAGAAAACCCATTCCATGTTCCAAATATTCTCTATATTAAAAATCTTTAAATGAGAGATTTTTCATGAACATAGTGGATATGATATCACTTGTGGTGATCACAGACATAAAATTATCCTAGGAATGGAGGGGGTGAATTAGGGAGAGAAATTTTATTTTCATTCATAATTAGATCTTCATATTTTTTAGGAATATCATAATGGACCTATATAAAAATACATATAATGAATTAAATGTATTGTAAATTTGAATTCAAGGATAAAATGATATTACTTGGTCTACCATAAAGACCTAATTTAAGGAGAATATGTTGAAATGTTTTTGATTTACTCGAGAGATCTTTATATATTTTTTTGATTATATATATTTATCTATGGTTCACTACCATTACCTAGGTTTACTCACTCCTTCTAATCCATGGACTTATTCAATAAAATATTATAAATTTTTTATATGGAGGTCACTTATAAAAAATGTCAAAATAACATTTAAACACCAAAAAAGCAATAGTGTCTTATTTATACTTCAATATACATGATTTCATCTTGGAAATATTCGATGTTATTCAAAGTGTATTCTCATGGGAATTAAATTTTTTTAATGTTCTATGTTCTCTAATTAATTCCTCTCTAAAAATCTCTAATATTTTTCTTCATATATCTTCAATTTGAACTTATATTTTTTCCTTTAATTTATGCCACATGTAAGCCTATTATTTTCCCTTAATAAAATTATAATGCATGAATTAATGTCACCAATAAAATAAATATTATTATGAATAATTTATATCAAATTGAATATTTAAAATTTCAAATTCTTCCTCCACCATAGTATAGTCTGATCATACCATGTTTTGGCCTTGATGTAACTTTCACATTGAATCAAAAAACTATTTGGTTATAATTAAAATTGATTAATTTATTATGCCATTATCCCTTTAAATATTACCATATCTTATATGGAAAATATCTATGGACATGGGTTATTATCATAGCTATGGACCATCTAATTGGGGTTATAAATATTAGTTAAAATTAGCCTACTAGTGGTCCCTATTGTTGTAACTATCGGGGTATAGCCTCAAGAATCTTATTCAAATGGGTATATGCCTACATACACAAGAAATTCCCATGGATTTAAATATATAGCCATGGAAACTACCTATGGTTGTTGGTATATAAATATGAGTAATGATATTGGATGTATTATTTTTAAATAATATATCAATATATATATATATATCAATATTTAAATAATAACACAAAAAACATAACATAACTTTGTAATCATATATAATAATGAATTTTTTGATCATTATAGGTAAGAAATAGATCCTAAAAGAAATTTTATGCACATAATAAGGGTAAATACTAATAGAACCATCTCTATAACAAACACTACCCTCCTTAGCATCAACATAACCTCTAATGTCTCCACCACCACCATCATCATGATCATCATTATCTTCACACACATCTAAATTAGTGACTAGAGAAAGGTGGTGAGGTATAATAAAAAATTTAACACATTATAATAAAAAATGTATTAATTTAGGTCACACTCATAGATTGAAATAAATAAAAGACAAAATATATGGATTTTATAATATTTTCATTCATCATCTTTTAGCATCGTTGAGACTATTCTTCCGCATTTTTTGTTTTGTATTTGATGGTACTATAAAACTACTCTTCTTTAATTATAGTTGAAATATAGTTTAAATAAACACTACTAGAATACTAATATATAGATGGTATAACCTTATTTCATGGATGATAACAAACTATTACATAATTATATTCACCTAACATCAGATATAAATGATCCTTTGGACTAGAAATATATTTTTATTTCTCTTATAGGGATTTAAAATAATTTTGGTGAATAATATATTTCACTAATTAAAATGAAAAAATTTAATCATTGAAACTTAATTAAATTATTAAAAATAAAAATATTCTTACCAATTTTTTTGGGTCCTATAGTATATTGCACTTTTAAATTTATTCTTATTTACCAAACAAAAAAATCTATATCATGGAATAAAACCACCAATAATAAATGCCATTTGTTTATGAAATTTTATCAAAAAATTTGAAAACACTCCATCAATGAACATTAATTATGTATTTCAAGAGTGAAAAACATAATTTCATACCAATTAACTTGAACTAAATTTTAAAAAATAACAAAACTAGAACATGGTTGAAGATAAAATTTGAAAATAATTTAAACCAAATAATAATAAATTAAACCATAATAAATTAAATTAAATAAATAAAAGGAACCAATTAAAATTAAAACATATTATATAGAATTAATCAAAATAATATTGAATTTAATCTTACAAAATAGATTAATTTAGTATTTTATAAAATTCATTTCAGTTTATCTTATTTTTGTTTCTATCTAATTTTATTTTTTTAGTTCTATTTAGTTTACTTTGGTTTCTTTAGGTCAAGAAAATTTCTATTATGTTTTGATAATTTCAAATATGACGGGTTTATATTTTTTTTCATATGAGTTACTTAGGTATGTTTGAGTAATTTTTCGTTAGTTTGGATTATTTTAATTTCATTCAATATAGTTTGGTTCAATATAGTTTGATTTTGTTTGATTTTGTTTTACCACATTTTGTTTGTTATAGTTCTTTTTATTTTAGATAATTTTTCTATGTACTGGTTTAATTTAGTCAAATAACACATGTTCTACTTTGTTGGGTTTACAATAGTTCGTATTTGGGTGGTTTAGATTCTTTAGGTTAGATCAAATTGATTTAGTTTAGGATGGTTACTTTTTATCAATTTTATTTGAGTAATTCAATTGAGTTTGGTTCATTTTAGTTTAGTTTAGTCAGATTCAATTTAAATAGAGAGTATAATTCTATAATAATTTCCAATATATATTTTATATTCTAAATAGAATAATATAAAATTTCACATTCAATAAGTTAAACCCCACAAAAGAAAATATTATAAACCAACCAAGAGAAATATGCTATTATAGAATTTATTGGGGAAATTTTTGAAAATACCAAAGTCAAAATCATTAAAAATGGATGATTTTATTTATTATAGGGTCCCCTGGATAATGTCTTTCTATCGAATTGAAATTGTATATTTAAAAATATAAAAATTAATTTAAATAACTATTTTAATGGTTAACGAAAATGATAATCTTAGAAAAAGGTATTTATGGATGTTAAAAGTTTTAGTGTTCATCGGTGGACCTTGGAGTGATTATATTTTCCATGAATTTTTATATTGAATTTATTGAAAGAAAAAAATTATTATTTTTTTAGAAGAACATATAATAATTACTTGAATATTAATATTTTTAACCTAAAATGAGGATGTAGGTGACTTCTAAATTAAATACAATATATATTTGTGTGTATATATATATACATAATATTTTATATAAGAAAATAAAGATCCATAAGAAGGAAATATCTAATGAATTATATGGTTCTTATTAGAATAATGGATGATATTAATAATTTGAAGACCAATATTGATGGAAATAGCAGGTTTTAAAATTTTAATATCATTGAGATTAAAATGAAAATATGTTTGTTTTAAATTATGATCAATTCAAAATAAAAGGAAAAGATGACTATTCTTAGTATATATTTTATTGGGAAAATGATTTTTGACCAGTTTATAAATAAAAAAGCATAATATTAAATTACATATTCTTATACATGATTTAAAAGAGAAATATATCCAATAGTATATATAAATTTCACTGAAATTTTATTTGTTTTATTTATTTTATATTTATCATATAATCTAATTTTCATATAATTATTAATTATCTATTATAATGTTTTCATAAATAATTCACACTTTAAAACCCATTAAAAATAAATATATGACTCTATAAAAAATTAATTAATTTCTTAAAACCTAGAATATTCTGATACGTGATCATATCTCGGTACTACGAGTGTGAAAAATAAAAAATAATTGGTGTATCCTCATGGTAAGTAAATGTTTTACTTTCCCAACATATATGTAAGTCATTATTGTATTCAATTCACATTTCTCCTAACTCCTTTAACCCCATAATATTTTTTTTTCTATTAATAAATTTATATTAAACATACATTGGAAAAATTATTTATAGAAATAATGATAAAAATTAATTAATTTAAAACTTATAATTATTATTTTCCCATATCTCACCCCATTTATTATTCTTTATTTCCTCTCTGACTTCTTTAAATTTTATTCCTTAAGTGGGTATAATGCAATTATGTTTGACATGTGTCCATATAAAACTCTTTCATTTTTTCCATTATTTAAAATTATATCCATGACCTAGTTGTAATAAACTATAATATGGGTGTTTCTATTCCAAAAATCTCTTTTCTTTGTGTGACCTATATGTATGATAGAATATTTAGTGCTCTTTAAAAATAAAACAATAAGTAAAAAATAATATATGGAAATTTATTATACAATTAATTAAATAATTTTTAAACTCACACAAGAAGTATAATAATTTAAATTCCCCTAGAATATTATCTTAGAAGAAGTAATAGTAGAAGTATCATTCCTTTAAGGTGGTGGGATATAAATATAGTAACTTCACTGTATAGTCAATAAAGGATATCAAATTGATAGTGGAATGTAAAATAGAGAAATTCCCTATACTAAATATGTGGGATGTGGCTATGATAGTGGAATGTTTAGAGGAGAAATAATTTATAAAATGGACGGTGGATATTAATATTAAGGAAGGATACGTGGATAAAGAATACTATCCTAGATGGTCTTGAATGGATAAAGATAATGCAGAGTACTAGTCATCATCAGGTATTGAAAAAAAGGAAATGAAATCATTGGTGGATGATGTTATTGTGACTAGATTGGTAAATAAGAAGGATAAATGTAGAAAAAGGGCTCCTGTTTGGAATAAAACAATTATAACATGTCATCATATACTCCAGCGTACCTTATGAATCCTCAGTAAAATAAAGTCATCCCCTAGATAAAAATTCCTAAAAAAATGTACTGATTAAATAAATTTTATATTTGTAACACCTAATGAGAAATTTATTATCTGAGTATCAATTCATACTCATACATGATAACCTCTTTATAATCATATAAGTGATCATTGCATAATAAATTCTATACTCATTGAGAGGATTATTAGATCCATCCTCAAATCTCATATGTGTAGTTCTTTCATTAACATTAATTTTCTATATAAATATTTTCTTGTAGACATGATTATCTAAAATACCAATTAATAATATAAGTGAATTAGAAATATTATAAATAATAAATAAATAGAATATATGAAATAAAAATAAATAAATAGATATTTTTTAAAAAATAATAAAAAGACCTATCACATTAAATACAGAAATTTATATAAAATTTAATATTTGGATAAATATTTAATTACTTTTCACGTCATGTTTTTTAATTGAATATTTAATATTTTTTAATAAACAAACAAATTTTTATAATAGACAAAAAATTTAAAAATTTATCATGTTTAAATACATACAAAAAAATAAATACAATCTCTTAGTGTTATAAATTAAATAATTTTGATTAAATAATGCAATAAATTTTCTATTACAAATTTTAATTCAAAATATATTCTGAAAATTAAATCATTTTTTTATCATATACAAAATTTGAGTGAATAGTAATTGGTTTATCTAAAACATCACTATCATTTATGACTGACTGAAAATTAATTTTTTTTATTAAGATATACCCCCTCTTAAGGGGTGAGGGGGAACCCTGCTTGAAATCAAAGAAATAAAAAAATGTCCCATGGTCCAAAGGCTCAAGGCAAAAAACAATCCAATTTAAGATGTAAATAAAGGCCCCTTCACAGTGATCCTCCATCACAAAAATTTGACAAAATCACAAAATCAACCAATTATGCAATGATCCAGAACACCACAAATGAACCTGCACAAGATAACATTCATCATGAATTCTTCACTGATCGCCAGAAGCGAAGCCGAAATCCCACCACCATCCAAACCCCTACTAGCTATGGGTGCCATAGGAAGGAAATCCAAGGACCACAGAGCCAGACTAACATCACCTAGGACTGGAAGGTCCAACTCTGCATCTTGGAAGTTTCACCAGTGAAGGAATACGAGGTGCACTGACTAAGAAATGCCACTTTGGAATGGATCTGGACAACACTGAACTGAAAAATGGCCTCACTAGAGTTCTAATCACACAAATCACAGTTATTGGAGCAAGGGGAGGCAGGAAACCTTTGACAAGGTTGATGCTACAGAAACACCATCGAACAAAGAAAATCAAAGTAACAAAACAACCCCTTACAGCGAAGACCACTGGATGCTGGATAGAATCTCTAAAACCCAGAACCTCCTCCCTCTAAGCCATTCCAGAACCATTACCAACCCATACTAAAAGCATTCCAGAGATGACATCGAGTCATGTCAGACTGAACCTATAAGCCAGATCCACTCAGATCCACATCATCACTATAAGGTCCAGGCCGCGCACGCTGACCCAATGTCACCACATGGTCCTCCTTGATCTGGGATTCATTGGTGGCCTCAAAAGTTTAGCAAAACTATAGGTCCTGAGTTATAAATGAGATAGGTGATTGATATTGTCTCTTATAGTGATGTGTTGGTCATGCTACACGTCCCGAGGTGCGATGAAGGGATGTGTTGTGACGATGAGATGCTACAAAATTTATCCAACATGTGTTTGGGCATAAAAAACTAAGGTAGGGTTCGACCATTTTTGTTAAGGTTCCACCATCCCATTAATTTGGGGGGGGGGTGGTTATGTGTGTTCTCCATTAAACTGTTAAAATGGTTTTTTTAGATAAAAAACTTATTTTATGAAATCATGTAAATCTAATTATTTCAATGTCAAAGATTCATTTCAATCACCATAAATAAAAAACAATCTATATTAATACCTTTAAATTTCATTAAATGAAACCTATTACATTTCAACATTGCAAATCGACCATGCAGATAATAATCTAATAGAATTATTCTCTTAACAACCTTAGAATAAAATATATTTTCTAATCAAGGTTTCAAGTCGAATGCACAATCCAAAAAATACATTGTTTCACTTAATATGAAAACAACCTATTTTTTCCATGTTTTCTATTAAACTATATCTATTTCATGTAAATATATTGATGAAAAAAGTTTTTTCACTTAAATGACTTAATTCTTAGACTAAAAATGATAACACCATAATATTAAGAGATATTTTTTTCCAATATTAATCATTGAACATAAAATATATCAATATCTAATATTAAATAAATACATGTAATTAAGTATTGTACAAAAATATGTATATTACCATTAATTTTAACCACAAATAAAGTTTTTTTACAATGAAATTTCTTTCTTCTCTTTGTAGTTAAAAAATGATGGTTATTATTATTATTTCTATACATTCTTCGCAAATATTGAAATTTTAAGATACAATAATCTAAAAAAGTTTAAATAATTAAAAAAACAAATTTTATTTTAAATTTATTTACTTTATTTAATCATCAACCACATAATTGTTTAATAATACTATATGATGTTATATTTCCTAATATTACCTGGTCAAAGTACATAATGAATATGATCCAAATACCCCTAGTTTAGATTAGTGATGTATATGAAGATTCAATGTGATCATATTTCTCATATTCAGATCACATTGGGATATTAAAAATCAAAGTGAAATTATCCAAATACATTAAAATGAAATCCATGAATTCTTGTTTCATATGACATTTCACAATGGATCCTTTGGGGTAATTCTAATTCCTCACATAATATTCCATAATATATATCATTGTTTTAGAAGGATACATCAAGGAACAAGAAACATAACCACCAAAAAGAATTTTAGTGGGGATATTCATACAGAGACGAAATATACTTATGAAAAACAATAAAGTAAATTGTATTCCAAGTAATAAATAATGACAAACATATCTTTCAAAATTTTTATAAAAACACTCCTTCTTATCCATTGGTGTAACCATCTTAATAAAAGTGAAATGAACAAATTACATCAACATTCACATTATTTGATATTTTATGTTGAATGATAGTGGGAATCAATTAATACAACAAAATATGATATTAATGGGTTTTAATAGATATTATTTTAACATACTGTGTATTAATGCATTTCAATATGAAATTTGAATTAATTTCAGGAACCTTTAAAAATTATAATACATTAAAGATTTTTTCACAACATTTTTCATTGAAAAAAAATAAAAAACATCCAGTGATTTTTACGAATGAAATAAGAGTGAAATCTTGATTTAACATCCTAATTCATTTTTTACGATGTAAGAAAAAACCTTCTTTTATTTTTCTATTAATATTTAAATTAATTTAAAATAAAAAATTTCACTTGTTTTTCTTGATATGAATTAAATCCAATCTATGAGGAAAATAATTCAATCACTAATACAAAAAATTAAATAATATATGCTTATTTCTCCAATTGTTGTTATAATTTAAAGGATTGTTCCTTACCTTTATAAAATTTTATTGACCCTTTAAAATAAAACTATCTAGTTATTTAAGGATATTATCCAAAAAATTACACTAGAATAATAATACTTTCTCTATAATATTATTAAATTGACTCTAATTTTTCTTATATGGATGACCCATCAATAAAAATTTGTGATTCTTTATAAAGTTAAAAGTTATCTAAAATATTAATCTCTTAGTTTATTTATTTTTAATAAAAATATGGAAAGATAATTGAATTTTCTTAAACTAACCATACATCATTTCATAAGTAGAAAGATCAATTATCCATGAAAAAAGTGATGCATAAATCATAAAATAATCATTTTAGATATGTCATATTCTTTCACATAAACACTCTATAACAATCTCAATTAATTTATTAATTATTATTATTTTTCAATATCATTTATAGGATTAATAAGTCCAAATATTAATATTTTCCTGATAATAATATGATTTTTACACATCTATTGGTATTATAAAATGCATGTCACACACTTTGATATAGGAGCCATGATATGGTCCTCACTTAGATAACACAACTCAAATGTGGTTATAAATGTTGATATACACATAAATAATATACAAATGGGATCTATATATTCAACAAGACTACTCAAACATGAAGATATGGTGATTCCTTAAAAAATTGTCCCAGTTTGATAACATGGTGATGAGAACATTAAACTGGGAGTAGGCTTTGCATTTCATCCATTGATGATGAAAAAGATTGAAAAAAAATCATAAAACCCATTTTTAAGGATATATACACACTTTATTCCTTGTAAAAATCCAACTATAGGGGAACCCTAGAGCTATGTGAATAGGTTGTTTTGCTCTCTTGGATTTGATTGCTTTTGGAGTCTAAATGGACACCCAAATAAAAATTTATGTCCATTTAAATCTAAAATAAGTTTTTCAAAATTCCTATTTCCTAATAAGGTGATGTTCTTGTACTCACCCAACCTCATGTGTGTTTACCTTAGTCTCATGTTCACTTTTCTTACACACCCAGACAACATGTTTCTAGCCATGGAGTCAAGCCCCCTCCATGTCACCTTCTATGTTCAACTCCCTTCTGCACCTGGAATTCGGGCTTATGATCCCTTTTATGAAGCACCCATCCACTAGGGTGTGAGATCTGGCTACCCACATAGTGAAACTATATATTCTACCTTGTCCTATAATTGACCTAATGACTCTTATTTAAATATAAGAGATCGAAAGAGGAAGGGACAAAATCTGGTGCTCCATATGCACATGCCCAAGTCCCATCCTTCTCTTTGAGGTGAAAAATTAAGCCCAAATTTAAGATGATTGGGGGATACTACATCATCCAAATAATAAATCTCCATTAAAGACTAAATTCCCTATAGTTCTATTGGAATAGGGAAAATGACCCCATTCAAAGTGTATTCATACCTAGGAGCTTTGATCCCTAGTCAACCCTAGAGACTTAGACTAGTGCATCATGAACCTATGTCACTCCATGGACCCATTAGGGTGATAATTAAATCAATTCATCTAGTAAGTATGAAAATTTAATAGGATATATAATGGGGATACACTTAAACTAGGAAATCCAATAGAAAGATACTTCACCTTGGCCATATAGTTGGGAGACACTTCACTGAGGCCATCCAATAGGGTAATACTTCACCCAGACTATCTAGATGGGTGACACTTCTCTCAAGTTATCTTGTAGGGAGACAATTTTCCTAGGACATCTAGTAGGATGTAACTTTTCCCAAATTCATCCATAATGGTTATACTTTATCCTACCCCATACCAGAGAAAACATTTTCTTAGACCCCTAATTAAAGAAAATTTTCACCATGGTGACTTACTTGGTCGTGATACCCCCGATCTCTATGGATGTGATTTTATTAAAGAAAGTATATTACCTAGTAATCAGCCTCATATAAGACCTTATAACCAAGTTCCACTTCACCCAGGTCCCATATATTGGTAACCCTTAAGCCCAAGATATTTATTTGGGAACCCACTTACCCATGCCTCATCTAAGTATACTAGTATTTGGTAGTCTAGATACCATGAACACCAACATTTACCACATCAATTGTATATTCTATTGATAATGGACCTCTATTTAGTTTTCCTCCCAAAATTATAGGTCCCATAAGATAATAACAATCATGTATTCCTTTGATAAAGAGGGTCCCTATCGTGAGGATACTGATGAAACCCTCTGGCTCATGCTACTCTTCTTGGGTACCTCATTTTTACCTCCTTGTTTTAATGATTACCAAATCATGATTACTATAATAATTAACAAGTTTCATGTTTTCTATTAGAATTTTATATTATGATATATATTGGAAAATTTTTACTAAGTATTAGGCACCACCAATAATGACTCACTACCACCAATGAATCACCTCCTAGAATACTCACCATCATGAAGACTCATCGTCAAGAAGGATCACCACCAAGGAAAAGTCTCACCATCCAAAATGAGTCACCGCTAAGATGGAAATTTGAAAAGTATGGGACACCTCTGGTTATGTCTCACCATCACCTTGAGACACTGTCAAGAAAGTCACACCGCCAGCATTTCACACCACCAATGTCACACTGCCAGTGTCACACAGATAGAGTTAGACACCGATAGAGGGTCACCATTTGAGGATATACAACAAATATTCTCTTACTCATATTTTTTATTTAAATATTTCTAATATCTATCTTATTTAATTTAATTCCATTGATCATTTTAATTATTTTTCCTTAATTTCTCAACAGAATTCATTGATCCATGTACTATACATAAAATATGATGATGAAAAGGATTCAACTGATTTTCTTTACTACTGTTTATGTGGTTAAAAGAAGAAGTAGACTCCATCATAGAGACAATGATTATAGACACTTAAAGAGTTAAAAACATGAAGTGGGCCTTGAATTCATTGAAATAACCATAAGATATTACATACTACATATTGATTACACTCGAATGAGGAAGCCGAACCAATTCTTATATTCAGTACCTTACTATATTCAAGAACAAAGAGTCTACGACACTCTGTTTTGTTGTAACTTTTGAAGCTTGACTTGTGACTCAGTTTAAATCAATTCTAAGGAGTCATAAGATATATATCATAAAATTCAAAGAAATAAAACATTTCTACATTCTTACTTGATCTGTTGGTTTTATTTATCTTTACATTTCGTTCAATATGTGTCAATCTATTTTTACACAAATTGTATCCTTCTTTAAACTAGAAGATACTTGATATATTCTCAAAAAATATTTTTTCTATTTTTCCTATGAAAACTATGGTAGAGGTCTTGTATGAACTATTGCTTATTTTTATTCCATGAGAAATATGGAAGAGGCCTTGTGTGTTATGGATAGTTGATATACTATTGTTAAACCCAAACTAGGTTGTGGATCAAATGTTTATTTTATATAAACTACATGGAAGCATGTAATTTATAAGTGGATATGACTAAGTATCATCTTGATACTAAACCTATTGTATTCAAATTTTTCTATGTGTTTTGTTTTCTTTATTTTGTGTACTATAAATATTAATCTGTTTTTACTTTGAACCGAAACCACTACTTTGATATTTTATCTTAATTAGTTTTAATATATGATTTTGATCACATAAGTTGATTTCTAAGGATAAAATAATATTATATATTGTTTTACCCGATACCTAATCAATATTTTAAGATACATTCTAAAATATTAAAACTTATATCAAACTACTATTTTGGTAAACTGGGATGTATTTAAATTTGTTGGTGGATTTTATTTAAATCCATTTTTAATATAATTTCTTATTGGGTACTCAATTTACCCCCTCTTGTGATACTAACTCCAACAAAAAGTTTAAATTAGAGGTTTAAACTTTGGTATCAACATTTTTAAAACATTTTCAACTATGATTTTTGATAATCTTTATAGATCTTAAATTTCTATTAGTTATAAATTTATTTCTTTAAATGGATAATCATCAAGAAGGTTCTGCTACCAACATACCCTTTTTTCAATGTTAATCATTATTATCAATGGAAGATAAAGATGAAAATTCATATAGAGAGTATGGGGTTTGAAATATAACTACCCTAGAAGATAAATATGAGATTCTTGTGACTGTTAGAGTAACTTTGGATGAAGATACTAAGTATTCTTATAAAAATAACTATAAGTACATGAATTCCCTTTATTTTTCATTAGGAGATGAGGAATTTAATATAATTTATTCTTTCAAAATTTCTTTTGATATTTTGGATACATTATATGTTTCAAATGAGGGAACAACTAACATTAAGGATATGAGACTAAATATATATACTATTAAGTATGATACTTTTAAAATGAACCTAGATGAACTAATCTCTAACATGTAACAATGGTTTAAAGAAAATGTGAACAATATGATAACTCTTGTAAATCCAATGTCTGATAATGATCATATCATTATTAATAAGATTACTAACATAAAGATGGAGAGGTATATCTGTTTCAATTATAGAGTCATGAGACATCAGCAAATTCCCAGTCAAGGAGATGATTAGTAAGTTGATGATGTATAAAAAGGAACTAAAAGTCAACCGAGAGGAAGATTATAAGCATAAAATAAAGTTGATAACCTTAAATACTAATACATCCAAACAAATATATGAAGAAAAAGAAAATAAACAAGTTTAGAGTTCAAGTGATAGTGAGTCACCTCCAAATAGTGATAAAGATAAGGCCCACCTAGCGAGAAGGTTCATGAAATTTTATAAGATTTAAAAAAAAACAAATTATAAAAGAAAGTATGACAATAAAGGAAACTAAGAAAAATATTGTAATATGGATGATAGAACCACTAAAATTATATTTTATGAATGTAAAAGAAAAGGACATGTCTATACAGACTGTCCAAAGTTAAAATAAAAAAGACGTATGATAACAATAACCGAAGGTTTAATAAAGATATGAAATAAACTTTGAGTTATTCCAAGGAAAACTCCAGTGATTTTGATTCATCACATGAAAAAAATTAATATTTATCCAACATGTGCTTCATGATTAATGTCCCTGAGGTACCTATTATTTCTAAAGTTTTTTCCTGTGATTAATTATGATAATTCTATGAATAAACATAATGATTATGCAATATATCAAGAAGAATTTTTTTAATATTGAAAAATTATGGAAGATACTTTTAATGAACTTAAGTATAAGTATAAAGTTATGAAGTGACAACATGCTTTAACTGCTAATATTAAATCTGATTTATCTATTGAAAAATAAAATAATAATCAATTACTAAAAGAAAATACCGAACTTAAACTTTAAAATGAACAATTGAATAAGTAATTATAAAAGTTCACCAATGGTAGAGAAACTATAACTCATATTATAGGTAAATAATTTGTTCAAAAATATGTTACTGGTATTGGATACCAACCTGGACAAAGAAGAGTACTAAAAATAACATTTTCTTCAAAGTAAAAATCAGAATTTTTTTACTACTAGTTATTTTTCTAAATGACTGAACAATGTTTTTATCTCCAAGAGTTTAAAATATATTATTAGGAGACATGTTAAGAAAATATGGTTTTATAAATCCTTGATTACCATCACTTATTGACCTAAGAAAATCTGGTTACCAAAATCATTTCATGCATAATTTCTATTTTTTAGGAAAACTACTTGAAGAAATCCCGAAAAAGACTATAGTACTTGGAAAAGAGATGTTTAAGGAATATTGCATGAGATTATTATATCTTCAATAACCTAATAAAGGTTTTTGGTGTCTATATCAACTGTATAGAGAATTCTAAATGGAAAATCATCAGCCTCAACCAAATTGGTAACAATAATTCAGTTTTAATTTCAAGAGTACTATTTTTTATGGTTTGAAGTATAACATGGTTATAATCTCATAATTATGTGATGATGGTTTTCATGTTAAATTTGAGAATAATGAATGAAATGTTTCTAATTATAAAGATACTTTAGTTTTTACTACTTTAAGAAATAAAATTTTTTATTATGTTGATCTTAATTCTTTAGTTTCTCAAAATGTTTCCTACCAGTGTTTTTTTCACAATGAATATCGGATTTTTCATAGGAGACTAGGCCATTACAACATTCACTCTCTTATAAATCTTACTAGGAAATTATTTTTCAATGATATACCCAAACTAGAGTTCCTAAATGATAAAGTCTGCAACCCCTCTCAAAAAGGGAAACAACATATGATTTTTTTTAAATCAAATAAAGAATTTTCAACTTCTTAACCTCTTGAGTTGGTTCATATGAATTTATTTGGACATTATAGAGTTTTTGTTCTAAATTGAAAGAACTATGTTTATGTACTAGTAGATTAATCTTCTAGGTATACTTGGGTATTCTTTTTAGCTCACAAAAGTGAATCTTTATTATATTTTACCATGTATAATAGATATGTTGAAAACTTAATTGGATATAGGATTAAGACAACAAGGAGTTCCCTTGGACTTGAGTTTGAAAATCAAGAATTTTAATATTTTTTCTCACAAAATGGATATAGTCATAACTTACCTACTCCAAGGACCCCTCATAATAATGGAGTTGTATAAAGAAGGAATTGAATTATTCACGAGATAACCCAAACAATTCTTAATGAATATGAATTACCTATTTACTTTTGGGAAGAGTCTATGAACACAACCTGTTATATAATCATTAAAGTATTAATTATACCTCTCTTAAAAAAGAACCCTTATGATATTTGGAATAATATAAATCCTAAGGTTAAATACTTTTGAGTTTTTGGTTGTAAATTAATTATTATTAACACTATGGATAATATTGAAAAATTTTCTTTCCAAAGTGATGAATGAATTTTCCAAGTTTACCCAACTTCTATTAAATCATAGAGTTTTTAATAAAATTACCAAGACTATGGAAGTGTATGTTCACATTAAATTTGATGAGAAAGATCCAAATTAGCCTAATACCTATCTAAGAAACCATGAGGATGATTTATCTTCTTTGAGGTTAAATTCCAAACCAACTGATTCTACTGTAAAATAGTCAGAGAAATCATCCAATTTTGAGGAATTTCCAATACTTTCAGAACCTAAACCTGTAGAACATCCTGAATTAATCAACCCATATTTTTCTAGAGTTTTTATAACCCGTAAGTACCATTCTTTATATTATTTAGTTGGAGACCTAGATATAGGTGCATAAACTAGAGATTATCATAGAAATTAGGTTGAAAATCAAGAATTATTATCTCATCTTGTACCAAAGAACAACAATGATTTAATCAATGATGAATGTTTTATAATATCTTCAAAATAAAATTTAATGAAATTTAAAATAAATAAAGTGTTGGATCTAGTGGATGTACCCAAGGAATCCTTGAATATAGCCACTAAATGTGTGTTTAGAAACAAGGTAGATAGATTTGACACTATAGTAAGAAACAAGGCTAGACTAGTTGAACATAGTTATAGTTAGGAAGAAAGAATAGAACATGAAGGGAAATTTTCACCAGTGGTCATACATGAATCCATAAGAATCTTGATAGTCTATACAGCTTATCTAGATTTCAAACTTTATCAGATGAATGTGAAGAGTGCATTTCTGAATGGGTATATATTTGGGGATGTTTTTTTGTACAGCCCATGGTTTTTAAAATCCCCATTTTCAAATAGAATTTTCAAATTAAAAAAATATTTATATGATTTGAATCAATCCCCTAGAGCTTGGTATGATAGGCTCAACACTTTTTTTTATTTCAAAATGTTCTTAAAAAGGTATAGCTAATCCTTCCCTTTTTATAAAGTGAATTTCAAAAGATTTTTTAGTTTTACAAATGCATATTCATGATATTATTTTTGGATATTCAAAGAATATCTTATGTATTTATTTTTCTAAAATGATCCAAAATGAATTTTAAATAAGTTTAATGGGTGATCACAAATTGATTTTTGGTTTTCATATTTTTCAAAATAAATGAGGAATCATTTTAAATCAAAGTAAATATAAAAAGGATATTTTTAAACGTTTTAACTTTGATAACACTAAGAGTAGTAATAATTCTATGAGTACCACCTATAAATTGGATCTTGATGAATATAAGAAACTAGTGGATCAAAACAGTTACTATGGTATGATTGTAAGTCTTCCCTAACTTACTTTTAGCCTTAATAATAGTATGTTTAGTGTGTGTATGTGTTCTCTCTTTCAAGAAAATCCAAAATAGTCACCCTATGTTTCTATAAAAATAAATTTCAAAGAACCTAAATACACTCCCAATTTAGGATTATTTTACCCAAGAATAAAATCATTTGATTTAGTTATTCAGATGATGGATTTAAGTATAAAAGAAAAATAACCTCTAGAACATGTCACATTTTAGGAAAGTCTTCAATATCATGGTTTAGTAATTTTTTTTTCACTGTTTACCACTGAAACTGAATACACATCATTAGGTATGAGTTCTGCAAGTATGTGGAGTTTGGTTTTGAAGAAGAAGAAGAGTACTGGGTGCGAAGTAGGGTTAATGGTAATATAATCAACTTTTCTTATAGGCAGTGGGCTAGTTATTTAAAATTAATTCATGAAGGCATGTTCAATGACTACAAAGGAAACATTTTGGATTATGGTGATGATATAATCTATAAAGAATCCATTACTGAGTTGACTAGAGATGAAACACTTAGAAGACCAATTGCTTTAGAGTTAGATGGAGAGTGCAGATTTCTCTCTAAGTTTATCCAGCACTTTATTTGCCCAATAAAGTGTGAATTTTCCACCCTAAGGTATCCATATGTGTATTTTATTTGTCTTATGAAAATAGGAATAAAGATAAATCTCTATAGATATCTTATTCTTCATATTTTAAAAATGATAAAACTTACCTCTAAATCAAATTCCCTGATTTATCTGAAGTCAATTTGTATTATGATTAATAAAAAAGTATTAGTTGATGAAAATAAAGATATAGTGGGTTGTGGTGATTTTTGTATGACATAGATTATTTTTATAAGGATTATGATCAACTGAAACCCTTGTAAAAAGCAGTGGGTAGCTAGTAGTGAAAGTTACATGATGGGTTTAATCCTATAGATCACCCATCTAGAGAAAGAGACATGTTGAAACTGATATAGAATCAGATGTGATTATTGAAATTTTTTATGAGAAGGAATAAGTTTCTATTACTGGAAAAAAGAATATGAATATCCAGTATATTAGGGTAGTGACCCTGACGTTTCTCCTAGTTCTCCTACAATCGCTTTTGGAGGTCCTAGCCCACCTAGAAATATCTCTAAAAGAGTGAAGTTTTTAAAAAGTTTTCGGGAATATACTTAAGTATATGAATAATATTATTTTAAAAGTAGTTCTAAATAAAATTAAGATAAAGTTGATGAGGTAGATGGATAAGGAAGTGAAAATGATAATGATGATAGAGGATTAAATCTTGATTGTTCCAGTTGGAAAATTAGAAGATAGGATATTGAGCTTCCAAATGATCTTCTTACTTCTCCTGGTGGTTCTATTTCTAGAACAGAAGAGATAATGCATTTTTTTGGATAAATGGATGTTTCCACTATAAAATACGGATGTGCGTCTATTGAGGGGGATAAATCCCCAAGTCATGATAGTCATCAAGTAGATGATGCTACTGATGGAAAAAGTGTGTCTATTATTGTTTATTAGACTGAGCTAGATCAATGTGTAGTTGATCAAATGATAATTATTGCTACCATTGAGCAGTATATGGATAAATAGATGGAAGTATATCTCTTAGAGTAGATTATTGATGAGAATTTCTTTGAAAAATTTGCTGATTTTTATTTGAGAGATGTGGCTTCTCCAAGTGAGATTCCTCCAGTTTTGTTCCCACTATAGTAATATCTTTAACTTCTTTTTATCCATTGGTTGATACTCTTCTAATGTATTTAGAATGTTTTATAGAACTAATGTTAGTGGAATGGGGTTCATTTCCTTACAGTTCACCTTAGAACGATGAACCTTCAATTTGAGAATAAATATACCCTAAAGGATCAATGATAAATCTGATTGATGTTACTGGTTCTCTATAATGGTTTTCCTCTATGAGAGAACCTACTACAATTGTCTATCTTGATTTTTTTGATATAGTCACCAAGAGTGACTTCAATGTTTTTAGAGAAAAAATGGTATTAGATTTTATTAAGTTGTTAAAAATTCAAGAACTACTTCTTGCTAAGATAAGTGAAGAAAATGTGAGATATATGGTTGAAATGTTGATTCACCCCATTTAACCCAAGATGATCCACCATATTCAGAATCTGGAAATTGAGAATAAAATACTTTACAGTGAGTTGGAGTTTTTTGAGATATGTTGTGGGAGGGATGGAATCTGCTTTTATAGATTGTATGGATTCCCTTTTTGAGAGAGCTGAAAATATTAACTTAGTGAATTCTAGTTCTACTACTCCACCTCCACACTTCTTTGATGTTGCTTTGCTCCAATCAGTGATCAAAGAAGTGCTTTGATCTTCTTCACCTAGTTCTTCAAGTATTGTTTTAGATTAGCCTCAGAAAATGTAACACCCCAAGGTTTTCAAAATAAATATATAATTCAATTTTATAAACACAACTTTGTCGCTTCTATGTTTTGAATTTCGAAGAAAGGTCATCTAGAGTTGTGTTCAGTAAGTTATTTGGAGTCTGATAGAACAAACTTGATTTTTGGTGATTATTAACATACCCTTATGAATAGTAATATGAATAGTAATATTCCCCTTGAATAGTAAATAATAATATTATTTTATTTTCTTAAGGCAATATGATAATGAGATCTTAATTAATTTTTCAATGACACATAAAACTAATTGCACTTTAAGATTGTTATTTTTCAAATTAACTATGAACTTATTTAAAAATTAAATTAATAATATTTAGAAAATTATTTTTAAAAAATGGATTTCACTTTTGAATTCTACACGTCGAAAAAATGGTAGGGGTGAATTTTTGGGATTTTTCTGAAATTCTAGATTTTTTTTTATGAATAGTGAAATACAATAAAATACCGTATATACAAATTATCAGTTAAATACACTAATTATGATATCATATGTGATGTAAGGAAACTTGGTTAGAACTCACAATCCATTATTACTATTAGGGTTCACATGAAACAATACTATTGGTTGTCTTGAGGGAAAGAATAAAATAATGAATTAAATATTCAAAATTTACTCCTCTCCTCCACTATAAAAACCCCTCACCACTCCCTCTTCTCTTCACTCATCAAATCCTTGAAGCTCCTCAAAGTTCTGCCCAATTACCCTTACCCAGTATCTCCCCACTTCCAAGAAGCTTTTGGTCTTTCCAAAAGACCAAAACCCCTTCCCTTAAGGAGTTTCTCAAGGAGGTTATTTCAATAGGTAAAGTACCTTTTTTTCATTTGGTTTCATTTCAATTTATCTTTTTTTGTTATCCTCTCCTCACCTAATTTGTCCAAATGATCATGATAACTCTAGTAACATATATATACTAGATTTATATAATGTTAATGGAAGAACCATCATAAATATTCTTACTCCCTCCCTTTTATTTTATAAACGAAATTGACATCCATGAGGTTCTGATTTATAACCTTCATGGACGACGAAGTTTCGTTCTTAAATTTCTTCTTCATTACTGGTAATGAAACCATATTCATGGTTAAACCAGACTATAATATATTTTTTATAAGATAATTAATATTAAAGAACCATAATATATACATATAATTAAGTTATATGACAAAACTAGTTCATAATATTCCAAATACCACTGAATAATCGAAGTGGTGGTCATCTAATGATTCATTCTAATTACATGTAACCAAATGATAGAAATGGAAATTAAAAATTCTGGATTTTCATAAATAATATTTAATTTCAATTCTGGAGATTTACATCCATTCCACTTCATTACTTAAAAGCAAGTGAACCGAATATAAAAATAAAGGAAATGAACACTCCAGAATGACGAAATTCAATACAATAACTTGTCAATAAAGACATAAATGAACTAACCAGAATTATGGTAAAATAAATACATGTATAATAGGTTCTGAAATAAGTTATTTAAAATTATAATTTCATATTCTAGGAACTTAAGTACAAGAGAAGAACACATTTGGAGTTAAGGTAAGGGTTTTTCCACCCGAACTTCCATTTTCATTCGGGATACTTTCATTGTATAATTACCTTCATTATTTTATGGATAGTTACTCATTTTTAATGGAACTTTCAATGTTTTTTCCAAAATACAATCCCGATCCAAGGGAATTTCTCAAATTCTTTCCTATTTTCAAGGGCACTCTATGATCTGTTTTTGGAAACCTTTATCTTTATTAAATCACTAATTTTATTATGAAAATACTATCTTACCTCACTTCTAGTTTTAAACAAATATTTTTCCAAAATAACTCTTCTTTTCAAAATAAAAGAGTATTTATCTCAAGAATTACTTAATGATTTTATAAGAGTGTTTTCTTCTAATTAAACACTCTTTTTGATTCCATGGTATTATTGGGTTTAATAATTTATAAAGTTATCTACCATATTTTATTTAATGGTTTATGACTAACTCTATTGTGGATGATCTATCCTAAAACCATTCACCATATTATTCCGAATGGTTTGTGTTTATGTTCAATAATTGGGGAAAGTTTGTTAAATTTCATATGATAGTTTCAATATGAACGTATATGTTGTTTATGTTTATCCCTGCTCATATGAGGAATGAATTGGACTTATTATCTGATAGGTGGGGCCCGATATAGCCCCTCAATGCATCGGTAGGTCTCATGAGACAAATAGACACGGAAATGGATAAGGCCTTTCCCAATGTGATATGGATTTTGGCTAAGGCCTTAATAACTAGATGTCTTGGCCGAGGCCATGAAAAATGATTCAGATTGTCCGGCATATGCACTTCCTTCATTATAAAGCTAGTAATTGAAAGTTCATGTGGGTATTCGACTAGTAGAATACCATTGATTATGTTTTATTATGTTAATATTTACTCATCTCATATTCCTGCCATAATATGTTTAAGTTTATTATTAAAGGTATGTGTTTTCAATAATTCACCATGTCTAATGATTATATTATCTTTCGCTGTATTGCTTACTCTTACTAGGCATTTAATCCCACCCCTTTCTTATGTTTCATTTTCTCAGGATATGAAAAATTAATTTATGAATGACATGTAAGCATAATCTAGGAGACATTATGTTTCTAGTGTAATAACTTTGTGTTGTTTTTCCTTTCCATATGTAAATTGGAACTTATGTATGTAGATTGTTTTTAATAATACTAAACTACTCAGTCCTTCAGGATTCGTTTTCCTTGTATGTATGCCAATGTAATCAAATAAGGCACCAGCTCTGGGTAACTGGGGTCGGGTCCTTACAGTTGGTATCATAGGAAGTTTAGTATAATACTTGGAAACTAGATTTAGAAAACGTAGAATTAGGTAAGAGTCCCTAAGTTAGTCTTTGAGGATATACATACAACAACGTCCTGGTATTTTGGTGAGGAATAGATTATGTGGATCTTTCAAGCAATATATCCCTGTCTGGATACGAGCAGGTAGAGGCGGATCTGGCACAGATGTATCTAGGGGTAAAACCTAAAAACACCACTTTGATCTAGACTCGAACGAGAAATGGTGCATGACAATGGGCCTTACTGTACTCTTGGTTATGACACTCCTGGGGGATATGCTTAAGATAATTCACATTTTCTTTACAAGCCATTATGAAGGAGTTTAATGTAAATATTCCTCAAAGAAACCATTTTTGTGAATATGGGATTAGCCATGCATAGGATCTCAATTTTTCTGAGTATTTTTAAGTTAAGATTATACATTATGATTCATAACCTAATATAGTGTATGCCATTATCTAGATATGGTGCCTAGTGGAAGGAATGGAAATCGCATGAATGCACGTGTCCCTTGAAGGGATTTTACTCCGACGCAAGATAATGATGTTGGATCTAGTGCTGTGACTGGTGTTGAGTAACTCATAACTATACCGGGACAACTTACTCAGGTTATGAATAATAACCTTACCCGTATGGAGAATCCAAATCCACCACGTGTAGGAGCCTTTCTAGATCACTTTATGCTACATCAACCTCCATCAATCAACGAGACTATAAACCCATTTTTAGCAGAGTAGTGGATATGTTTCCTTGAGAAGATATTTCTTGATTTGGGATGTAGTGAAAGAGAGAAGGTTGTTATGGCAGTATATCGTCTATCGGGAGATGCAGATCAATGGTGGTCATTAATCCAAAACAAAAAGGAGGAGGAAGAGATATAAGAGATGGAATGGAGGGATTTTAAGGAAATATTCTTAGAAAAATATTTCCCTCATGAGCAGTGAGCAGATATGGAGAGAAAATTATTGAATCTGAGGCAAAAGGTGGATGAAAATGTTTCCAAGTATGAATCCAACTTCACAAGGTTAACAAGACATGCTGTGGACTATATATGAAATCCAAGGAGAAAAATTTATTGATTCTTTGATGGCCTAAAGCCATTCCTCCAGTGAGCACTGGTGTCCCAAAGTTTTTCATCATATGAGGATATAATTTTGTGTTCCATCAAGACAGAAAAAGCATTCTATAAGTCTTATGACTTTAAGGGAAAGAAAGAAAAGAAGAGGGCTGCTGAAAACCCTGGGAAAGGAAATAAGGAAACAAGGAAGAAGGGAAGAGTCGAATTTCCACCATGTGACAATTTTGGAAGGAAACACCCTGGTGCATGCTTAAAAGGAAAAGGAGTATGTTACAAATGTGGTAAAAAAGGACATCTTGCTAGTGATTGCAAAGGAAATAATGAAGCCAATGATGTCCAATGCTATAGTTGTCGGGAGATGGGACACTATTCTAATGATTTTCAAAAATGTCAAGGAAATATGCAACAAAAAAGGGAAAGGGATCAGGGACAAGCTTATGCAATCACAACAGTAGAGGTTGAAGTTCCTAATGATGTGGTGGAAGGTACTTTAATTGTTTCCTCTAGTTTAGCCAATGATTTATTTGATTCTGGATCATCACATTATTTCATATCTTCCCAGTTTTCTATGAAAATTAGATATTTCCAATTTGATTTAATAAGGGAGTTGTCAATCAAAACTCCTAAGGGAAGTATCATTCATCATCATACCCATGATTGAATTTGATATAATCCTCGATATGGATTGGCTTTCTAACCATGATGCAAAAATTTATTGTAAGAAGAATTAGGTTACGATTTTTGATGACAATGATAAAGAACACCTTATCTTTAGAGAAAAATCATCACCACCTGATTATTATCTATATCCAACCCTAGTAGCTCAACTAAATTCAATTATTGGGGAAGACAAGAATGAAATAATTGTTGGTGAGGAAAGGAATGTTCAAATAGAGGATGTACCTATTTTGAGAGAATATGTTGATGTGTTTCAAGAAGATTTACATGAACATACTCTAAAATGAGAAATTGAGTTTTCCGTTGATTTAATTCCTGGTTCAAGGCCCATATCGAAGACCCCTTATAGAATGGACACTATGGAATTAGTGGAGCTAAAGAAACAACTAGATTATTTGAGTGAAATAGGATTTATTCAACCTAGTGTTTCTCTATGGGGAGCCCCTGTCCTCTTTTTCTAGAAGAAAGATGGATCCATGAGGCTTTGCATTGATTACAGGGAAATTAATGCTATTACAATAAAAAATAAGTATCCCCTACCTCGCATTGATGATTTATTTGACCAACTGCATGGAGCTCAATACTTTTCAAAGATTGACCTTCGATATGGATATCATTAGTTGAGTGTGAAGAAGGAAGACATTCTGAAAACAGTGTTTCGAACCAGGTACGGACATTACGAGTTTACAGTAATGCCTTTTGGATTGACTAATGCACCCTTTGTCTTTATGGATCTAATGAACATAGTTTTAAAGGAATATATTGATGATTTTGTAGTGGTATTTATTGATGATATCTTGGTATACTCCAAAAGATGCGAAGAACATGAAAATCACTAGTGCATTATCCTGAAGACTCTTAGAAGACATGAATTATATGGGAAGTTTAGCAAGTATGAATTCTGGCTTCAGGAGATTTCTTTTCTTGGCCATATTGTTTCTAAGGATAGAATACTAGTTGATCCTGCAAAGACAAAGGCAATCCAAGATTGGCCCACACCAACAAACATAACTGAGGTACACGGTTTTATTGGCTTAGCAGGTTATTATCAGCGTTTCGTATAGAATTTTGCCCGACTGGCTAACCCGCTAACGAAGATCACATGTAAAGGGGTTAAATTTGTTTGGAAAAAAGATTGTGAAGACTGTTTCGAAGAACTAAAGATAAGATTAGTCAATGATCCTATATTTACTATACCATTGGGGAATGAAGGGTTTTTTATTTATAGTGATGCTTCAAAGAAAGGACTTGGTTGTTTCCTTATGAAAAATGATAGGGTTATTTCTTATGAATCACGACAGCTAAAAATTCATGAGAAAAACTATCCTACTCATGATCTTGAGTTAGATGTTGTAATATTTGCTTTGAAGATATGGAGACATTATCTCTATGGTGAAAAATGTGAGATTTATAATGATCACAAGAGTTTAACGTATATTTTTTCATAGAAAGAACTCAACATGAGGAAAAGGAGATGGCTTGAACTACTCAAGGATTATGATTTCATGATACACTACCACCTGGGGAAGGTAAATAAGGTGGTAGATGCTTTGATTAGAAAGGATCCTAGAGTTTTGAACAAGATGAGAGTTGAAAGGGATCCTATTTTCATGGACCTAGTAAAGATGGATATGGGAATAACCATGGAAGGTGAAAAATAAATGATTTTTCAAATGTTTTCCAAAACATATTTACTAGAAAGGATAAAAAGTTCTCAGGCCAATGATGAGGAGTTTCAAAAGAAGATTAAAGCTGTGAATGATGGGAGATTGAGTGACTTCATATATGAAGATGGAATTTTGAAATTTGGGAATAGACTTTGTGTTCCCGATATACCTAATCTAAAAAGGGATTTTTTTGATGATGCTAATAGTTCCAATTTCTCTATACACCCTGGTAGCACTAAGATGTATAGATATTTGAAGGAACATTTCTGGTGGGACAACATGAAGAGGGAGATTGTTAATTTTGTGTCAAGATGTATGGTTTGTCAACAAGTGAAATATGGAAGGCAACAACCTAGAGGAGTATTGAAAAACCTTACCAAAACTGAGTGGAAATGGGATAATATCACGATGGACTTTGTCATGGGACTACCAAAGACTCCTAGATGGAACAATGCAATATGGGTCATTTTCGATCATCTTACCAAGTCAGCACATTTTCTTACTATAAGAGAAAATCTATCACTTGAACGTCTAGTAAGACTATATATTAATGAAGTTGTGAGACTTCATGGAGTACTCTTATCGATTGTTTCTGATCATGATCCACGTTTTACATCAAGATTCTGGAAAAGTCTTTAGAAGGCCCTAGATACTGATCTTCGTTTGAGCACTACCTACCACCCACAAATTTATAGACAATAAGAACAGACTATTCAAACATTGTAAGACATGTTTAGGTCTTGTTCACTTGATTTTCAAGGCATGTGGGATCAGTATTTACCTCTCATAGAATTTTCCTACAACAATATCTTCCATTCAAGTATACAGATGGAACCCTATGAAGCATTATATGGGAGGCAATGTTGTACACCAACTTGATAGGATGATGTTGGTGAAAGAAAGCTCGTGGGCCTAGAACTTGTTGAAGAAACAATGGAAAAGGTAAAGATTATCCACGTAACGACCCAAAATTTTGAATAAATTATGTTTCCTAATTTTGTGTGTTATTTTATTTTTATTTTTTATACTGAATAAAACTGTTTCATTTGATAACAAGAGTATAATTAAAATGAGATCGTTGGGTTTTGAATTTTATATGACCATTGGTCAATATGACCGCTGGAAACTAAACATTTCGATTATTGTCTCTAAATACAAGTGATCTTGGTTAATTAATATAGAAAGAAGATTCGATGGCCTCACCTAGTAGTCTTGGACCGATTTAAGCCCATCTAACAGAACTTGGAAAAAAGGTAGCACTATTGGGCTTTGCTCCAGACCAAACCCAAGCCGAACTTCATCGTGTGAAGCTAGAACGGAATCGCCTTCACGAGAAGTTCAAACTGATAGAAATTACTACTCGTGCAATGTTGGCCGAGCCTCCCTCGGATTCTCTCACCTTATCACACCTTACAATTAGGTCCTATGCTGGTGTGATAAGGGGCTATGTAAGGAGACCGTAACTACCTTGTGTAATCCTTTGTTTTAAATAAAATTTTTGATTTCTTTTTATGATGAAGTTTATGAATTTTCAAATGTCCGGATAAATATAGTATGCATATTTTTGATGAATTTTTGAGAAAGGATATTTTAAAAATGTTTATGTAAACCTTAAATAATTAGAAATGTGAAATGATTTTCAAAAAATGGTCTTCTACAATTATGTTCAGTACGAAATTTAGAGTCTAATAAGATCAACTTAATTTTTGATGAATAGTAAATTATGAATAGTGATTTTATACTTAGGATTAGTAATGTGACCAAATGGATTAGTAATCTCACTTAAAGAAAGTATTAATATAATCTAGGCACCTTGATTAAGTAATGTGATTCAATAAAATGGTTAAATAACGGTTTCATAAATAATTATTCAAGTATTAGTTTTTTCGAGTGAATAGTGTTTTTTAATTAAAAATTAAATTAAAAATATTTTGAAAATTATTTTTAAAAAATAAAGTTCATTTTTGAAATCAGAGCATCGATATTTGGTTAGGTGTAATTTTGGGATTTTTTTGAGAAAGTTGAATTTTCGATGAATAGTGAAAATACAGTTTTAAGTTACGGGTGTTTAATGACAAAATTAAATGATGTATTAAGTATGTAATCAATATGGTCGACTTATGAATAGTAATATAAGGTATGAGGTGTCCCAAGTGGCCAATACCATGGTCAAATACCATGGGAAAGCCCATGGTTTTGCCAAAACCACCAATGAGGTGTCCCTTGGCCATTAATGCCTTGTCCCCTCACTTTCCCTATAAATACCAAACCATCCTCTCATCCATTAGACTCCCAAATCTCCCCCAACTAATATCTGGTCTCATTACCTCCCAAGGAGTACTCCAAAGGTGCCCCAAACCCTCAGGGTCCCAACCTTTGAGTTTTAAGAGTTACGTTTTAAGGTAAGGGATCCGACCCCTCTCTTTCTTTTCAAGTGATCTCTTTTATGTCATTTCTTTTATGCTCCATGTTATTTTGTTGGAGGATGTTCTTTTATATTAATTATAATGTCCTATTTATGTTCATATGATGAGATACCCCCTCTTACTCTCATCATTTCGTTTTATGAAAGTTTAAGTGGCACCGTTAGGCTGCCGAATTTTTAAGGGATTCTTTCACCCTTCTCGTTTTCAAGATCTATTTTCATGTCAAGTCTTTCATGTTCCTTTTTATTATGTTGGGGTATGATCTATAAATATATCATACTAATCTTTTATTTTCATATTATGAGAACCCCTATTTGATATCGTCAATTCATTTTTGTTGAAGTTTAAGTGGCGCCGTTAGGCTGCCGAATTTTTAAGGGATTCTTTCACCCTTCTCGTTTTCAAGATCTATTTTCATGTCAAGTCTTTCATGTTCCTTTTTATTATATTGGGGTATGATATCTATATCTATCATACTGAAATTTTATGTTCATATTATGAGAGACCCTATTTAATCTCGTCAATTCATTTTTTGTTGAAGTTTAAGTGACGCCGTTAGGCTGCCAAATTTTCATAAGAGAAATCTTATTTTTGTATTCCTTTCATGTTATTCATTTCATATGGTATATCTTTCAAATTTAATTACCATGTTCTAAAATACTTTATATTCTGTCCCCCTACTGTTTTATGGATCATTTATGAATGTTTGACCCATGTCCCCTCTCATTTCAATATTTTCTAAAACCTTGTAACATAGCCTTTATACTACAGAATTTCCGTCTCAAAATATCTCCCTCTTTTTCTAAAGTTCATTTATTTTATTAAGTGAATACTCAAATATCTTTCTTCTAAAGTTGTATTCACATATATACCAAAATTTTCTATTTTAAATTCTGGGATTTACATACATGAGACCCTCTTTCCCTTTCCGTGGGTTTAAAGTGACATAAAGATCATGTCTTTAAAGCAGTTTTAAAATGCTATGATGATGAAATGAAACCCAGTTCTTTTATTCTATATGGGTTGTTTATGAAATGATTGATGATGATATATGAGTCTCAAATTATAATAAAGACATTTCAAGGGTGCGCCCTGATAGCGCTCCAATGCATTGGGTAAAGACTTAATCTATAGAGATGACTATTTTTAACGACGCCTTGGTGAATAACCTTGGTAATTTTTAATGACACCTTGGGGATGAACCTTGGTGAAACGAAATGATTTTCAATATTAAATGTTTCAGCCACATATTCAAGTTATGAAAAATGTTTTTTTATTATGATATGCCTCATGATTTTATTCTCATGCCTTAAAGTTCTTTTCATGACTTTATTGATGTATCTCAAGTTCACATGATAAATGTTTCCCTTGTTTCCCTTACTGGGCCTTCTGCTCACCCTTTCTTTTGATGTATGTCCCCAGGTTATGAGATGCAGTAATGAACCTAGGATAAACATTAGGAGAATCCTTTCAAGTGTTTAAGAAGAATTTTTTATTTTTTCATGTTTTAAGTTCCTGGTTTCCAAGACACTAAACCTTAAAGATTCTCAGTTTTGTAAATTGTAATGAAAGTTTATGTGATAAAAAGGTGGGATGCTATAGTTGGTATAAAAGGATGGTTTTGTTATTTGTGGAAATTAGGATATGAAAACTCTAGGAAGAAACCTATAGAAAAGTTTAAATATTAGAAATATTCCTGGTATTTTGGTGCGTATTGAGTAAGGGGTTGCCAAGCAAATACATCCCTGTCTGGATACGAGCAGGTAGAGGTGGCTCTGGCACAAATGTACATAGGGGTAAAACCCAAAAACACCACTTTGATCTAGACTCGAACGGGAACTGGTACACGATAACGGTCCTTGCTGCACTCTTGGTTACGACACTCCCATGTGATATGCTTTGGTAAATTCATAAGCTTAGTATGAACCATTTTTAAAGGAACAAAGATAAAATAAAATAAATATTCACATAAGAATATATGATCATGGATAACCTAGTTTGAAACCTAGTGGATCACAAGTTAGGGTATAATTTTCTTTCTGCAAGTTATCCTTATATGCTTTAAGTTCATTTTCATGATTATTAGCTAAGTATTTAAGCCCCTAATTATACTTTATCTTCTTAGTTAATGGTGGGAAATGGAAGAACATGTCCCAACAACCAATGTGATAGGAAATGTGATGATTGCCGTATTAATATGACAGAGATGATTAGGGGATTAAAAGATGATTATTATTTTGGAAGACGTTCACTATTTTAGGGACCCTATATGATCGAGGTAAATAGATTACTATGGTATTTTCATTAAGGAGTAAGGTTGACTTATATTTTGAAGAATCGATGAATTTAAGGTGTACTTATAGTAATTTAGGTTACTTATGTAAATGATTAACCTATCTTGGGTAAAATATGTTTAGCTTAGCTACTTTTGTTATAATATGTTAGGAGTGGTTGATGTTTTTTGGAGATGAACAATGAAGTTTATTTTGGAAGACTATGTTATCAAATCCTTCTTGTATTTGGGTTTCAATCTTAGTTTGGTTTATTTTGAGGAATTTTAAGAACCGTTATTTATGGAATGGTCTATGATGAACTTTGGGTAGTACCATGGAATTTTGAAGATTTAAAAAAGTTTCCCTTCCTATGGGATTCTTTCTTTTTGAAGAGTTGTTTTATCTTACCCTTTCTGTTTTTGGGATAATGTTTAAAGATAGAAGAAATTTATATTTAATCTTTTGTGGATTACATGACTCTCAAGAATATGATTCTTGTGTTTTGATGAGACCAAGTGTTTTTGAATGCTCATCGTTTAGAGAAAAGATTACTTTTGGTCGAAACTTATTAAAGGATGAAACTCTACTTGAAGGTAGGTATATTTCCTTATGTTTTTGTTCTATATAGTAAATGAATTTCTCAAAATTATGAAAAGGTACGTAAAACAAAAACATTATTGGTTTACATTTCCTAATAGGTAATCAAAGACCTTTTACAAACATCATAAGTTTGGGATTTTTTCAGGGTTAACTTTCTCCTAATCATTTTTTCTATCGCTCTCCCTCAAAATTTGACCCTTTGTTTTCTCCTCCATGTCCATGTTTTCCTACATGGAATCCTAGTGTGGGTTAACTCGGGTGACCTTTGTACTTCCTTTTCTTTATTTTAAAGTAATAGTGTTACTGACTCTTTTTCTGATGTGGGACTTTCAATGAAATTTCAAAATCTAATTTTAAAAATTATGAGGATTCAATTTCTTAAGGGGGGAAGACTGTAACGACCAGAAATTTTGAATAAATCTTTTTTCATAATTTTGTGTGTTATTTTATTTTTATTTTCTTATACTCATTAAAACTGTTTCGTTTGATAATATGAGTATAATTAAAATGAGACCATTGGGTTTTGACTTTTATATGACCATTGGTCAATATGACCACTGGAAACTAAACGTTTCGATTATTGTCTCTAAATACAAGTGATCTTGGTTAATTAATATAGAAAGAAGATTCGATGGCCTCACCCAGAAGTCTTGGACTGATCGAAGCCCATCTAACAGAACTTGTAAAGGAGGTAGCACCATTGGGCTTTGCTCTAGACCAAACCCAAGCCAAACTTCATCGTGTGAATCTAGAATGGAATCACCTTCGCGAGAAGTTTAAACTGATAAAAATTACTACTCGTGCGATGTTGGCCGAGCCTCCCTCGGATTCTCTCACCTTAGCACACCTTACACGTAGGTCCTATGCTGGTGTGATAAGGGGTTATGTAAGGAGACCGTAACTGCCTTGTGTAATCCTTTCCTTTAAATAAAATTTTGATTTCTTCTTATGATGAAGTTTATGAATTTTTAAATGTCCGGATAAATATAGTATGCATATTTTTGATGAATTTTAGAGAAAGGATATTTTAAAAATGTTTATGTAAACCTTAAATTATTAAAAATGTGTAATGATTTTCAAAAAATGGTCTTCTACAATTATGTTCAGTACGAAATTAAGTGTCTAATAAGATCAACTTATTTTTTGATGAATAGTAAATTATGAATAGTGATTTTATGCTTAGGATTAGTAATGTGACCAAATGGATTAGTAATATCACTTAAAGAAAGTATTAATATAATCTAGGCACCTTGATTAAGTAATGTGATTCAATAAAATGATTAAATAACTGTTTCATAAATAGTTATTCAAGTATTAGTTTTTTCAGGTGAATAGTGTTTTTTAATTAAAAATTAAATTAAAAATATTTAGAAAAATATTTTTATAAAATAGAGTTCATTTTTGAAATCAGAGCATCGATATTTGGTTAAGGTGGAATTTTGGGATTTTTTTGAGAAAGGTGAATTTTCGATGAATAGTGAAAATACAGTTTTTAAGTTACGGGTGTTTTATGAAATCATTAAATGATTTATTAAGTATGAAATCAATATGTTCGACTTATTAATAGTAATATAATTTATGAGGTGTCCCAAGTGGCCAATACCATGGGAAAATACCATGTGCAAGTCCATGGTTTTTCCAAAACCACCAATGAGGTGTCCCTTGGCCATTAATGCCTTGTCCCCTCACTTTCCCTATAAATACCAAGCCATCCTCTCATCCATTCGACTCCCAACATTCCCCCAATGAATATCTGGTCTCATTACCTCCCATGGAGTCCTACCAAGGTTCCCCCAATCCCTAAAGGTCCCAACCTTTGAGTTTTAAGAGTTACGTTTTAAGGTAAGGGATCCGACCCCTCTCTTTCTTTTCAAGTGATCAATTTTATGTCATTTATTTTATGCTACATGTTATTATGTTGGAGGATGTTCTTTTATATTAATTATAATATCCTTTTTATGTTAATATGATGAGAGACCCCCTCTTACTCTCATCATTTCATTTTATGAATGTTTAAGTGGCGCCGTTAGGCTGCCGAATTTTTAAGGGATTCTTTCACCCTTCTCGTTTTCAAGATCTATTTTCATGTCAAGTCTTTCATGTTACTTTTTATTATATTGGGGTATGATATATAAATATATCATACTGATATTTTATTTTAATATGATTATAGACCCTATTTGATCTCTTCAATTCATTTTTGTTGAAATTTAAGTGGCACCGTTAGGCTGCCGAATTTTTAAAGGATTCTTTCACCCTTCTCATTTTCCAGATCTATTTTCATGTCAAGTCTTTAATGATCCTTTTTATTATGTTGGGGTATGATCTATATATCTATAATACTTAAATTTTATGTTCATATTATGAGATACCCTATTTGATCTCGTCAATTCATTTTTTTTGAAGTTTAAGTGACACTGTTAGGCTGCCGAATTTTCATAAGAGAAATCTTATTTTTGTCTTCCTTTCATGTTCTTCATTTCATATGGTATATCTTTAAAATTTCATTAACATGTTCTCAAATCCTTTATATTCTGTCCCCCTAGTGTTTTATGGATCATTTTTTAATGTTTGACCCATGTCCCCTCTTTTTTCAATGTTTTCTAAAACCTCATAACATAGCCTTTATGCTGCAGAATTTCCGTCTCAAAATACCTCCCTCTTTTTCTAAAGTTCATTTATTTTATTAAGTGAATACTCAAAGCTCTTTCTTCTAAAGGGGTATTCACATATATACCAAAATTTTCTATTTTAATTTCTGGGATTTACATACATGAGACCCGCTTTCCCTTTCCATGGGTTTAAAGTGACATAAAGATCATGTCTTTAAAGCAGTTTTAAAACGCTATGATGATGAAATGAAACCCATTTATTTTATTCTATATGGGTTGTTTATGAAATTATTTATGGTGATATATGTGTATCACATGATAATAAAGGCATTTCAAGGGTGCGCCCTGATAGTGCTCCAATGCTTTGGGTAAAGACTTAGTCTCTAGATATGACTATTTTTAACGACGCCTTGGTGAATAACCTTGGTAATTTTTAATGACACCTTGGGGATGGACCTTAGTGAAATGAAATGATTGTAAATATTAAATGTTTTAGCCACATCTTCAAGTTATGAATTTTTTTTATTATGATATGCCTCATGATTTCATTCTCATTCCTTAAAGTTCTTTTCATGACTTTATTGATGTATCTCAAGTTCACATGTTAAATGTTTCCCTTGTTTCCCTTACTGGGCCTTCTGCTCACCCTTTCTTTTGATGTATGACCCCAGGTTATGAGATGTAGTAATGAACCTAGAATGAACATGAGGAGAATCCTTTCAAGTGTTTAAGAAGAATATTTTATGTTTTCATGTTTTAAGTTTCTGGTTTCCAAGACACTAAACCTTAATGATCCTCGGTTTTGTAAAATGTAATGAATGTTTATGTGATAAAAAGGCAGGATGCTATAATCCAGAACCATATCAAAATATCTCAAAGTAGGTAAAAGAGCTATGCAAATAACCGAAGGAAGGATTTGTATTTTCAAGGATGTGATCATGTTTTTTAAAGGTATCTCCATGGAAGGGTATTATACGATTCAGTAAGAAGGGAAAATTAAGTCCCAGGTACATCGGAACTTTTGAAATTCTTGACCGAATTGGAGCCGTAGCTTACTGTTTGGAAATGACGCCAAGTATTTCCAAGGTTCACAATGTGTTCCACGTGTCAATGTTAAGAAATTACATGCCAGATGCAACACATGTACTCACTTATGAAGAAGTGGAACTTGAGCCCGATCTATCTTACTGTGAAGAGCCTATCCAGATTCTTGATACTCGAGAACAAGTATTGAGAAATCGGATGACTCGACTGGCAAAGGTTCTATGGAGGAACCATAAGATGGAGGAAGAAACATGGGAGCATGAGGAGCTTATGTTAAAGACATACACGAATCTTTTTAGGTAATATTTTGTAAATTTTGAGGATGAAATTTTTTTAAGGATGGGAGAATGTAACACCCAAAGGTTTTGAAAATCAATATATAATTCAATTTTATAAACACAACTTTTCCTCTTCTATGTTTTAAATTTTGAAAAATGGTCATCTAGAGTTGTGTTCAGTAAGTCATTTGGAGTTTGATAGAACAAACTTGTTTTTGTTGAATAGTAACATACCCTTATGAATAGTAATATGAATAGTAACATGAATAGTAATATGCCCCTTGAATAGTAAATAATAATATTATTTTATTTTCTTAAGGAAATATGATAATCTGATCTTAATTAATTTTTCAATGTCACATAAAACTAATTGCACTTTAAGATTGTTATTTTTCGAATTAACTACGATCTTATTTAAAAATTAAATTAATAATATTTAGAAAATTATTTTTAAAAAATGGATTTCACTTTTGAATTCTACACATCAAAAAATGGTAGGGGTGAATTTTTGGGATTTTTCTGAAATTCTAGAATTTTTGATGAATAGTGAAATACGATAAAATAACGTATATACAAATTATCAGTTAAATACACTAATTATGACATAATATGTTATTTAATTCCACTTGGTAAGAACTCACATTCCATTATTACTATTAGGGGTCACATGAAACAATACTATTGGTTGTCTTGAGGGAAATAATAAAATAATGAATTAAATATTCAAAATTTACTCCTCTCCTCCACTATATAAACCCCTCATTGCTCCCTCTTCTATTCACTCCTTTAAGACATAAAGATCCTCAAATTTCTTCCCAATTACCCTTACCTAGTATCTCCCCACATACAAGAAGATTTTGTTCTTGACAAAAGACCAAAACCCCTTCCCTTAAAGAGTTTCTCAAGGAGGTTATTTCAAGAGGTAAAGTACCCTTTTTTTCATTTGGTTTCATTTCAGTTTTTCTTATTTTGTTATCCTCTCCTAACCTCCTCCATCCAAATGATCATGATAAATCCATTAAAATCTACATACTGGATTTATACCATGTGAATGGAAGAACTATCATAAATATTCTTACTCCCTCCCATTTATTTTATAAACGAAATCGACATCCATGAGGTTCCGTTTTAAAACCATCGTGGACGACGAAGTTTCGTTCTTCAATTTCTTCTTCATTACTGGTAATGAAACCATATTAATGGTTGAAACAGACTATAATATATGTGTTATAACCTAATTAATATTCAGGAACCAGAATATGTACATATAATTAAGTTATATGACAAAACTAGTTCATAATATTCCAAATACCGCCGAATAATTGAAGTGGTGGTCATCTAATGATTCATCCCCATTCCATGTAACCAAATGATAGAAATGGACATTAAAAATTATGGATGTTCATAAATACTATTTAATTTCAATTCTATATATTTACATTAATTCCACTTCATTACTTAAAAGCAAGTGAACCGAATATGAAAATAAAGGAAACAAACACTCCATAACGACAAAACTCAATACAATTACTTGTCAATAAAGGCATAAATGAACTAACCAGAGTTATGGTAAACTAAATAAATTCCTTATAGGTTCTGAAATAAGTTATTAACAAGTATAATTTCATATTCTAGGAACTTAAGTACAAGAGCGGAACACATTTAGAGTTAAGGTAAGGGTTTTTCCACCCGAACTTCCATTTTCATTCGAGATACTTTCATTGTCTAATTAACTCAATGAAATTATTATGTATTGTTATGTAATAATCATATATTATGTGTGAGTATCATATATATGTGTAAAAACCATAACCCTACCTTATTTTATTGATACTTACACATTTTTAAAGGAACTTTCAAAGTTGTTTCCAAAATACAAGCCCGATCCAAGGGAATTTCTCAAATTATTTCTTATTTTCAAGGGCACTATATGATCTATTTTTAGAAACCTTTATCTTTATTAAATCAATAATTTTATTATTAAAATACTATTTTATCTCACTTCTGGTTTTATAAAAATATTTTTCCAAAATAACTCTTCTTTTCAAAATAAAAGAGTATTTATCTCAAGAATTAATTAATGATTTTATAAGAATGTTTTCGTCTAATTCAACACTCTTGTTTATTCCATGGTATTATTGGGTTTAATAATTAATGAAGTCATCTACCATATTTTATTTAACGGTTTATGACTAACTCTATTGTGGAGGATCTTTCCTAAAACCATTCACCATATTATTCTGAATGGTTAGTGTTTATGTTCAATAATTAGGGAAAGTTTGTTACATTTCATATGATAGTTTCAATATGAATGTATATGTTGTTTATGTTTATTCCCACTCATATTAGGAATGCATTAGGCTTATTATTTGATTGGTGGGGCCCGCTATAGCCCCTCAATGCATCGGTAGGTCTCATGAGACAAATAGACGTGGAATTGGATGAGGCCTTTCCCAATATGATATGGATTTTGGTTGAGGCCTTAATCACTAGATGTCTTGGCCAAGTCCATGAAAAAATGATTCAGAATTTCTGGAATATGAACTTCCCTCATTATGAAGCTATTAATTGAAAGTTCATGTGGGTATTCGACTAGTAGAATACCCCTGATTATGTTTTATTATGTTAATATTTACTCAGCTCATATTCCTGCCATAATATGTTCAAGTTTATTATTAAAGGAATATGTTTTCAATAATTCATGATGTCTAATGTTTATATTATCTTAAGCTGTATTGCTTACTCTTACTAGGCATTTGAGCTCAACACTTTATTATGTTTCATTTTCTCAGGATATGAAGAAGTAATTTATGAATGACAAGCAAGCATAATCTAGGGGACATGATGTTGCTAGTGGAATAATTTAGTGTTATTTTTCCTTTACATATGTAAATTGGAAATTATGTATGTAACTTGTTTCTAATAATACTAAACTACTCGGTCCTTCAGGATTCGTTTTCCTTGTATGTATTCCAACATAATCAAATAAGGCACCGGCTCCGGGCAACTGGGGTCGGGTCCTTACAGAAAACCTTAAGTAGAATATGGTATAACAATGATCATGTTCTCATGTTGATTACCGAATATGATAAAGACATGAATTATGATCAAGAGACTATAAAAAAGGTCATAACTTATTATCTCTCTATGATTTATACCATGTATGCGTTAAATTCTCACTATAAGTTTTTGGTAGAAAATTTAAGGATGCCTCCAATGACCTGAGCTTTTAAGGAACAAGTTTATTAGTTTAAATTCATAGAACTTCTATTGAATATTTTAATGAAAGAAAAGAAGGGCTTATTTAGTTCCATAGAGTGAGGTAGAAATATTATAATGGAATTCATACACCTTATGAAACTATTTCTTCATATGCATGGAACTATAGTTGTGGCTCATGAATCTATACCAGTGACTTCCCACCTAACACCACCTACAACTACCCCTAAGTATTTTCATCATAGAGTGGCTAAGGACCCTTTTTCACCTTTTATAGCTATGTTCTAGGAATTTTATCTAACTCTAAGATAGAAGATTTAGCATCTAAGGACCATCCTCATTCAGGAGATTAAACCTATTTCAACAATTGAACATGTTCTATTAACTATCTCTTCAGTACCCTCAACCACTCCTATAATTTATTTAGAACCTACTGAAAAACCTTCTGCCTCAACCAAGGATAATGAAAAAGCAACTTTGGATCATTCCAACGAGTCTGAGAAGAATCAATGTTTGGACTTAGTGTCTTTGATGGTATTTTTATGTTACTTTTTTTGAACACTTTTTGGGTTGTATTTTTCCTTGAATTTATTATAATATTTATAATTCTATTCTTAAATATATTTCTATTATATTTACTCTTTTATTCTTATTTTGTAACTATTTCTATTCTCTTATGTACTTTTTTATAATCCAAAAATATGGAGAAGATCTATGAAATTTATCCTTATTTTCCTTTGATACCATACTACTATGTGTTCATTTTGATACTATGTATTTCACTCTCTTTATTTTGATCTTTTATTATCTTTGATACCATATGTCTAAAATTATCATGATTTACCTTAGATTCCATGAATATAAAATGCCATGATTTTTTATCATAAAAAGGGGGATATTGTTGACCTCCTTATTTTAATGATCACTAAATCATGATTATTATAATAATTAATGAGTTTCATGTTCTATGTTAGCATTTTATATTATGAGATAGATTGGAGAAATTTTCCTAAGTATCAGAAACCACCAACAATGACTCACCACCAACAATGAATCACTTCAATGAAGACTCACCATCAAGAAGACTCACCACTAAATATATGTCTCACCATCCACAATGATTCACCACTGAGATGTAAATTTGACAAAGTATGAAACATCACTAGTAATGTCTCACCATCAAGGAAGTCACACCGCCAATATGTCACACTTCTAGTGTCAGACCTCTGGTACCACACCGCCAGTGTCACACCGCCAGTGTCACATTGTCAGACCTAGATACTACTATAGATTCAACATTCTAGGACTCACCGCCACTATTCTATTACCCATATTGTTTTTGATTTAGATATTTATAAGAACTAATATATTGAATTTAATTCCCTTGATAATTTTAATGATTATAGCTTAATTTCTCAATAAAATGAATTGATGCATGTGTAAGACATGTAGTATGAGGATGAATAAGATTCAAATACTTCTCTTTGTTACTTATACTGTTATTATAATAAAAATAAGAATCGCTTGTGAAGACAATTCTTAGACACACTTAGAAGGTTTTACACATAAATCAAGCTTGGACTTTAATGTAAGAACCATAAGATCTTACGTACTGTATCTTACTTACACTTGACTGAGGGAGCCGAAACACATCTTACATCTAGTACCTTTTTTGTAGTAAATAAAAAAGATTATATGACACTCTGTTTTACTGTAACTTCTAAAACTCATCTCGATGCCCAGTTAAAATATCTTTCAAGAAGTCACAAGGTACATGACATATCATTTAGAGAAACATAACCTTTTTACATTTTTTACTTTCTCTATTTCATTAAATTTTGAATAGGGTATGTTAATCTATTTTCTACACTCACTTTATCATACTTTAAACTGGAAGATAATTGATATTTTCTCAAACAATATTTTATCTTTTTGTCCCATGATAACTTTGGTAGAGGTATTGCGTGACCTGCTATTTATTTTCACTTCCATGAGAGTCGTGCAAGAGGCCCTGTGTGGTCTGGAAAGTTGATATACTATTGTAAAACCTGATCCAGTTTATGGATCAAAAGTTTATTTTATATAAAATTATTGATAGTAGGTGATTTTTAAATAGAGAGGACTAATGATCATCTTGATATTGAACCTCTTGTATTCAAATTCTTCCAGGTGTTTTTTTGTTTTTTTTCTTTATTTTTTGTAATATAAAACCAAATCTATTTTTAACTTCCAAAAAAACCAGTACTTTGATAGTCTATCTTAATTAGTTTCAAAATAATATTGGGATCAAGAAATTTGATTTCAAAGGATAAAATACTATTTTATATTATTTTACCTGAGACGTAATTAATCTTTTGTGAAATATTATAAAATATTAAAACTTATATCAAACTACTATTTTTGAAAACTAAGATGTATTTAAATTTGTTGGGGGATTTTATTTAAATAAATTTCTAACAAAAGTTTTTATTGGGTACTCAATTCACCATCTTCTTGAGATACTCACTCCAACAAACACCCATATCCAACATCCAATTTTCCTAAGAATCCATCAGAAAACATTGTTCCACTCAATGATTCAAATATCTATTAAGGGTATTCTACTAAGTGTAATCCCCAAAAATCAACTTCACTCGAGTTACCTACCAGGTCGAGCATCTCCAAGAAGCATATGTATAAGACATACATGTATCCATATTTCTCATAAACAAAGCTTATTCCTACTACGAGGTGTAAGAACCAACTGATCCACATAATGTATTCCCATTTTTAAGCACCAAATAATCCTCATGGTTTTATATCCCTATTGAATCATTCCTTGATTTTCCATATTCCTGAAGAGTCATCCTTCCTCATTGGGCTATATTCTATGCGACCAAACCTTCTTCAATGGGACATATTCCTAGTGATCCATCCTTCCTAAAGGTTCCATATTCCCTATGATTCATATCTTAAATGGGTCATATTACTTATGAGAAACCCTACCTCAATGGTTCAAATTCCCTATTAGTTATCATACCCTCTCCAATTTAGTTAACAATAAACACGATAAAACAGAAAGTGTAGTCCATGTGTAATTCCAAAACCAACAATTTCTAGGAAAAATTATCCTATTATATCTAGATGAATGAAATTAAACTACATATAATATCAGCCTTTTCACAAGATCTTAAACTTCATGGGTGGGTCTTTCCATAAGACCTTAAAAAATGATACATGAATTATATGGGATTTTATTCATATTAACCATAATATATATAATTAATTTATGAGGTTAAATCCCAACACAAAATTATTCAATATCACAAGTCCTTAAAAGCCATGACATGTCCCATGAAGATGAACCAAACTACATGGGATTAAATTCATTTTATAGGGACACATAGGAATCTACACTCATGGGATTAATCCAAACTCTACAATACCTATCACCTACCATGATGGTGATAAATTCTAAAGCACCTAGTTATGTAGTTTTAAACTAAAGTGTAGCTAATCAACCAATAATTCATAATTCATGGATTCAAATTATCTATTTCATGATGGAAACCAATAATAATAATATTACTAGGAAATATTCATGAATATGAATTAAATATTTAACATCATCTAGAAGTAGGTAATAATAACCCACTAAAAGGGTGAGATGATACTAACCTCCCATACTCTAAATCAATGATCAATACAATGTTTCATTAGTAAAGACTCAACAACAACCTACTTTTTTAAAGTAGTTCAGTAATGAATAAAAAATTTATGTGTGTGGTGGTCAATAGAAGTAAAAATGTGAACCTGATATGAATCCTTTAACAATGAAAGTAGTTGACTGACGATGCTATTCATTGAGATTTTTCATTGATAGGTTTCTTATTTATGGTTGTTCATCCCTTTAAAATAATAAAATACCCTCTCAATGTTCCCTTCAATCTAAATAGTGAAATTACAGTGTGAATTGACCAATGTTAAATCCCCTATTCGTAAATATACCTCATTTGTGACAAAGGTTGTGGACCTATAACCTCAGAGGATGTTATAACCATCCCAATTCCTCCAATTACAACTGAATAACCTACTAACATAAGAGTATCTTGTCAATGGATCCATCCCAACATTTAATATAGCTTATGAAATCATCTAGGTGATTAATTCATGTTGAAAATACTATTAGTAATGGGTAGAAAAGATGCAAGTGGTACAAATGAAAACCTCCAAAATATTCAAGAGCTTGTCCCTTGTGTATGGAAACAACCACCTTACTTACCTTAGGTATGTGGATTAGGATGTGACTAAAATCCACACTATTACCCTGGATCTATCTAGTATTGATTCTGCTAAAAACCTTCATAAAAAATTCCATGTGACCCCAATCCCTCAGGAACACACCGGGGAGGTTTCCCTAGAGATCCCGACACCGGTTTCCTAAAATATGGAACAAAGGAGGGCCCAATGAGGTTAACTAGATATATACACCAAAATCATGATTATTTTCTCTTTACCATAAATATTTAGGTGAGAGATCATATCCATGATCCCAAAATCATCAAGGGGTAGGCTTATATCATTTTATTCTTCTTATCATGAAAATTCGTCATCATATTCCAATGATTGCACATGAGAATAATTATATCCTCAATAACAACTAGGAGGATCAGTAGAATATTTTTATAAAAGTAAAATAGAATTATCATATCCATATTTATATAAAAACACATGATTGGGTTTATATATCTTATTCCATCCAGAATCTCTATCAACATATTCTATCAATTTCCCATTTACAAGCTCATATCTCTGCTCCAATCTTGGAGATTCCTAAATATATTCCAATGTATTCTTATTGGTGGGTTTATTACTTGGATTAGAATCTTATTTTCAGATCACCAAAATTTCATATAGTGAAATTACATTTATCAAAAATATTTTAGTAGAATATGGTTGACTTGGTGGACAAGAAGTAAAATTTTAGTCTCCCATGGTAGAAGTAGGGTCATCAGAAATTCATATCATCAAATTTTATCAAGGACATTTAAATTTTTTTGTGAATTAGAAGACTATAGAATGATGTGTTTGTAAGTTTTTATCAAAGAAAATGGTTGAAGTCAATGGATTTACTGTAGATTAATATTCATATTCTGAGTGGAGGATTTTATATAGAAGTTGGAAGTTAGTGTGATTTGGGAAACCAGATGAAGATTTTTATGAAGGGAAGTGAGGAAATTATGCATAGTATATTCTGATTACATATAATACACTAGTAAATTTCATAGTTAATTAGTATATTATAAAGTTAAAATATACTTGTTGACTTATTTATTACTTTAATATAATTGTATACTTCCATTGAATAGAATGAAAGTGCACAATGTATCTCCCATGCATGTAAGAAAAATCATCTAAATCACATCAACTAATTATTTTTTCCAACCTTTTATTCCATTTTTTGAATTCCATTACTTTTAATGTTTGTGAGATTTTCTTGAATTATTTGTGTGGGTTAGTTTGTCTATTGGGTGGGGTTCACTTAATTCATTCTTTTAATACACTTAGTTGAGGAATTCTTTTTGGATATCCTAATTCTACTACATATCATTCAGTGGTATTTTTATAAAGGAGGAACTTTTAGTGGATTTATTGATAACATCTGTAAGTCTTAATAAAATTAGTTTCCAAGAGGTAGAATCCAAACAATTGGTATCAGATTCAGTGATTCAGTGCTCACTCAACACACTAGTGGAAACTCGATTTACATTCTCTATTACCTGTACATTATTTCATTTTTTGTGGGAGTATATTTTCAGTCAAAGTTATAGTATGATATTATAGAAATATTCTAATATATAAATTTAATTAATGAATTTTTGATTATAGATAATTAATCTAGAGGATCATCTGATTTATAAGATCATGGAAATTCAAATATTACATGTACATTCAAAGAAGATAGAGATGAAAAAAATGGAAATAGTTAGATATGAAGGAACTAGGGTTGGTGATGATGTATTAGTCATGGAATGTTACATTTAATATATGGGAAATGAAAACTAAATAAAAATTTATGAAGGCTATGAGGAATATTTAAATAAATGTCATTAAACAATTTTTGCATGATACGGTAGATCCAAAATAATATCGATTTAGGGAATGTAGTATTCAAAGATGATGTTGGGTGAAACTTATTTTATATTCACTTCTAGAAATATTCGATGTGATGGTGACTATAATAAGTGATTCTATTAGAAAAATTGAATTGGTTTTTTAGGATATCAAAAAAGTGATCCCGAATAAGAATCTAAGGCAGAGGAAATTCGAAGTACCTTCAAGTATAATGATGATAGACAAATAATGTCACCACAATAGAAGAAAACCAATCAGAATAAATTATCATAAATATAGTCTCGTAAAATAAGTAAGAGAATGTCATCTAGACCATTCTTTATATGATGGAGTTATAGGAATAAATGGAATATTAATAATTACAATAGTCACAGGGAGAACAGTAAAAGATTATAAACTTTTAGTAGTTCCTATTATGTTAGTGTAATGAAAGGTGGAAATAATGTTCTATTGAGTCTTAATACTCTAGTAGAATCTTAAATGATTAAAATTGGAGTATCATTTCATTCAATTTAAATTAAATAAGCATGAAAAGTTTTGTTTCTTGGATGTTTTGAAAATTTCATAAAGAAGATGATAAAGCCCTCAATGTGTTTGGAAAAGGATACGTGAATATCCAAATTAAAAATGAGGTAATATTGAAATTCATGGAAGTTAGGAACATTTATAATCTATAAAATAATCTTATATAATTTGGACAAAATTATAATGTGATTTTGGGAACTACCTTTGTAAGTGAGTAATAAATATTTACTCAATGATCTATAGTGGTTTAAAAAAAAGTAAATCATGGAACTCTTCAGTTGACTAGAAGTTCAGATAGAATTTCAATTTATGGAAATATAACTCTCAATTATCCAAAAAAAAATCAATATAGGATCAATAATATTAGTGAGAAAAATATTAAAGATCTAATTGAAAATTGATAAATGGGATTTATTATTTTGAAATTGAAATATTGGGATGTTTTGTGTTGGGGAAAAAGAGAAGGGTGTCCTTTAATATATATGGAAATAAGCTCAGGGTTCAGAAGATAGAATTTGTTCTCATATATGTTTGTGTGCTTTCCCCATCCAATCTCATGGTGGTTCTCTTTAATTTATAACCCTTATTTATGATGCTACTAGAAAAGTTAAGATTTACCTTTTAATTCATAATTCAGATCTACTTTAGGATATCATTAAATGGAAAGCCTTGAATAAGTGGGAATGGGGTAAAAAGGTGAAGTGAATTTATGTAACATCCCAACATGATTGGACACTAATATGGTAGTTGGACCGGCAGTTCACATGTCCTGAAGTGCACCTCCCTGTACACTAGAGGCTTTCGACTAGTAGAGAGGGTGTATAGAGGTGATAGCGGGGATACTATATCATCAAGATTAGAGTATCATGATGGTATATCAGATAATAAATTATATACAATTGTTGAATCTATAATAATTGAATGATAGAGAAATAGAAGAATAATATAAACTAAATATCAAGATTTCCCAATGCCAAAACACAATATATGCATGCATGTCGTGGTGATTTACATAATCTAAAATAAAATACATACAACAGGTAGTGGTAAATTTCAATATATGACTAAATAAAAGAAATAAAAGAAAATCCCAAAGGATTATCTCTATAAGAATCATGATCTAAAGCTCTATCCTATGTTCTTAACTTCCAGATACTAGAAAAATAACATAATAAATAATCCAAGGTCCTGAAAATAGGTCTACTCAAGTACCCTAGTGAAATGGAAGCTCGATCAGGGTGTGATATATAAACCCTAGCAGGTTTCCACCCACAATGTATATGAATGAATCTCGTCTGTGAATATAATTAATAAGTGTTTTGGTATAAATGAAATAATAAAAAAGTATTTAAATAATAACACAGATCGACTCAGGTTCCTATCAGACACCTGTCTGACTCTACCTGCTTTAGATCATGGATGAAATTAATGTATTATTAGTTACCATACATACATAGTAATAAAATATATGTATATAATATAGTTAGTTATTGCATCCACGTATATGAAGAAAGTACATGCAGAAGTAAGTGGCCATATTCTAGGAATACTAGGTGTTGGATGGACTGGATGTAACTCAGTCATCCATAACCAGTCTAAATGAGTCTATAAGGTCAAGAAGTGGGGTACATCCCCAATATCTTAATAGAGTGTGATACATCATGCATGACCCTCAGGATAGTGAGTGATACATCATGTTAACACTATAAACAGTGGGAATTGCACCTCAACCTAACATCCTACATAGTATCAATGGTGCGAGATGCTATGACTCAACACCCAATGTAAGGGAATGTGATTTTCCTCCATTCTCAATAGATCCCCTACCATAGTTTTACATCCCATTTAAGGCATAATCATATAATGATAATAATAAACAGATCCATGAGGAATTAACTCTAATTCTCAACATTTATTAAGCCCAAATAAATAGAGGCATCACAATTGTAACTATTTTGGACGCTTTCGCCAGGATGCACGCATCCGTATGTGGAAGACGCGCTGATTGTTTCCCCACATTTTTGCTTTCCAAAGGTGGGAAACATACATCACTTGCTCAGGAATGTTTTATCCTTGATCAAAATGGGATGATGAGATGTTGGTTCCTCCTTCCATGAATTCCTCCTCAGAACTCATCACCTAGTCCGAGCCTCCCTTAAATATTTGAGTCGTGGTTCTTGAATATCATTCCTGGTGCCATATCTTTTTGGACGCTAGTTAATTACACTACTTCTTTGAGGACATTCCATGGTGTCTTGACATGGTAGAAACCTTCGGTCAGAGTAGATGGAAACATCAGGCATGTCAGGGCACCTCTGGATGCGTGGACATCAGGGAACTTGTATTCTTCCTCATAAGAGGTCATCTCAAGGGCATAGAACCCAAACCATCCCACATCAGTCGTAGGGTATCATATGATAGAGTCATGTCACTAAGGTTTTCCTCAACTTCCCATGTTTAACATGGGGTATGTTGTGAGTTTAATGTCTTGCAGAGACGGAATGAGAGTGATCAGAATGTCCCATAGAGACAGATCATATTGGTACACCCCTAGGATGGAAAACCTAGAGGGGTTACCAGATGGATGAATCAGAATACCCAATGAGGAAATATCTAAGGTGGTGTGTCCCATAAAGTGAAGATGTCACACCATGAAGGCTGATCTAGACACCACTGAGGGAGGATCTGGGAGAGAGAACCCTAGAATGGGGGACACCAAGGTTTTCCATTGGCTAGGATTGAACCTCAAAAAGGTTTCCTATATACCCTGTACAGATGAAAGAGATCAAAACCCACATATTTCAAAGGGATGATGAATCAGGGTGTACACAAAGGACAATAACCTGAATAAATGTTGAGGCTTACGCATGGATAACGACCCATCGCAAGAGGAGAACTCTTGGTTGGATGGTTATGGATTGAGTGGGGCTTATACATGGTCATCTACCCAATTGATTCTAGGAGTGTGGGTAAGTGGGTGACATGATCTCACTGGGATGTGGTGACTCAAATAGTAATCAAGATGGATGATGGAGAGTTGAATGAAATGGAGGGAGAATGATATGGAACCGACGTGAGGAAAATGGTGATGTTGGTCATGAGACTTGAAAGAGACTTTCTATGTATACCCGTGGTAGGGAATCAAAGTCCACATAGTTAGGTGGGACGATGGGACACCCGAGGGGGTGGACCGTGAGAATAGACATGTGGATGGGACCTGGAGGAAGTGGAACCTCCGGGTTGGGGCATGATCGTCTCAGAACACATGGGATCAAGGGATAGATCAGTATGAGACATGAGTGATGGGATTGAACCTCAGGAAGGCTTCCTACATATCCCTGTGGAGGGGAATCAAAGTCTTCATAGTTTAGTGGGATGATGGGACACCTAAGAAGGTGGCCTGTCAGAATGGACGCGTGGATGGGACTCGGAGGAAGTGGAACCTTCGGGTTGGGGAATGAACTTCCCCGAACCCATGATATTGAGGGATAGATCAGTGTGAGACATGAGTGATGAGATTTAACCTTAGGGAGGCTTCCTACGCATCACTGTAGAAAGGAAACAAAGTCCACATAGTTCATCTGACAGTGTCTTACTGTCAATTGGGGACTTCAATAGCTTACCGTCGATTGGGGAACTTCAATGGCTTACCGCCGAATGGGGTTGACAATAAATAACTGCTTAATAGTGTTGAAAATGACTTATTGCTGAGTGGGGTTGACAACGGATTTCCGCTGAATGGGGTTGAACCTCAGGAAGGCCTCCTATGTACCCTTTCTAGGAGATAGGTATCAAATACCACATAGTACAAATGGGTATAGTTTAGCATCATGCGGGATGGAAAGGGGGGATACAGTTTAATGTCGTCCATGATGAGGGTGGACTGATGTGAAGTGGTCAAGACTGATGGGTGTTGGTCTTGACCATCAGCGAGGTTTCCTACATACCTTTATTAGGAGGTAAGGATCAATGTCCATGTAGTTTAGGATGGTTTGGTGAACCAACATGAAGGGGGTCGGCACAAAAAAGTGTTGGGATTGAACCTCAGGGAGGATTCCTACGTACCCTGCCTTAGAAAGGATCAAAGTCCCCGTAGTTCTGGATGGTGTTGGTGAGCTGATGTGAAGGGGGTCAGGACCAAGAGGTGTTGGGCTTGAACCTCAGGGAGGCTTCCTACGTACCTTTCCTCAGCAAGGATCAAATTACATGTAGTTCATATGATGTGGTACTTACACTCTAGGCTACTCAGGGAGGATTTCATGGTCGATGCTTGACCTAAGAACACGCGAGTCATGCTCGTTGTGAGAAACAAGTGGCAACAAAGACCTAACAATCACGACGCAAAGGTGAATCCATGGGAAGTGGAGTGGGGCTTATATGTGGTTAGCGGCCCAAAAAGGAAACAAGGGATTACGCGTGGTTTGAGGCCTATGTGCCTCTATGGAGTGGCAATGGTGGATGCAGATTATGCAAGGGAGCTTCCCAAGTGCTACTATGGAGTGACAATGGTGAATGGGGCTTACGCAAGGAAGTTTCCCGAGTGACACTATAGAGCGGAAATGGTATATGGGGGTTATGCAAAGATGCTTCCTGGGTGCCTCTATGGAGTGACAATGGTGAATGGGTCTTACATAAGGAAGCTGCCAAGGTGTTGCTATAGAGCGACAATGGTGATCAGGGAATATGCAAGAAAGCTGCCCAGGTGACACTATGGAGCAGCAATGTTGAATTTAGCTTATACAAGGAAGATGCCTAGGTGCCGCTATGGAGTGGAAATGGTGCATGTGGATTATGCAAGATGTTTCCTGGGTGCCACTATGGAGCGACAATGGTGACTGGGGCTTAGGAAAGGAAGCTTCCCAGGTGACGCTATGGAGTGGAAATGGTTAATGGGGCTTAAGAAAAGAAGCTTCCCAGGTTCCTCTATGGAGCAGGAATGGTCAATGGGGCTTACGCAAGGAAGCTACCCAGGTGCCACTATAGAGCGACAATGGTGAATAGGGCTTACACATGGAAGGTACCCAGGTGTCTTCCTCATGTCTGGTCATGAGGGAATCTCAACTCGCTGGTGGGATGAGGCATATAATTGAGGTCTACACATATGCGCTAGTGCACAAGCGGGATAATGCCAAGGTAATTGGAATCAGTCAGAATAAAGGGATATGAAAAGTGTGAATCACATGCCCGACATCCGAAATGTAGTGAGGGTGGCATAACGATGGAGGATAACTGTTGGCCATGTTTTAAACACAACATCCATATCACGTTAGCATGAAATAGGGACAAACAAATGATGGTCGACTGGTAGCCATATTCAAAACACAGGACATGACTCAAAGTTTCGTCCAGAGTCTTCCAGGGTAATGACCCAGAATGGTTGGTGAGCCGAGGAGGCATGAGACCAGACTGTTAGGGGGTCCCTTCAAACATGAAAGAGGATGAATATTTGAATTAATGACATGAAAATCATGTGGTGGATTGATGTAATGTTTTAATGGATTCCAATGCTCTTGAAATTATGCCACTATAATCATGGCATGAGGTATCTTATGCTTGTCACATAATCTATCTCTTATTTGGAACAAGAGGCATCCTATTATTGAATGATAGGGAATGCTATAGTTAAATTCATTTAGAGAGGACTATTAGCATATTATTCTTATAGAATAAGGAATATCTTGTTTGGAGTAAGTGGCATCCTATATTTGGAACATAGGGTGTGCTACAATTTATAGTCATGTAGAGATGACTATTGGCATCTTATGCTTGGTGCAAAAGGCATCTATTGTTTGGAGCAAGAGGAATCCTATTTTTGGAACATAGGGTGTGCTATAGTTTAGAGTCATGTAGAGAGGGCTATTAGCATCTTATGATTATCTCATAAGGCATCTTTTGTTTAGAGCAATATGCATCCTATGTTTGTCACATAGGGTGCACTACAATTTAAAGTCATATAGATAGGACTATTGGAATATTATTTTTGGCACATAAGGCATATCTACTTTAGAGAAAAAGGAATCCAATGCTTTAACATAGGGTTTACTACAGTTTAAAGTTATGTAGATAGGGCTATTGGGCATAAGGTGCCTAACAATGGATGGTGTTGGGACTCACTCAAGAGAGACCCTTTTTGGTTCAACCCGACATAGGAGGCAAGTGATAGGGTTTCGGGGAGTTTCTTGAGGAATGGTTCAACTCAAGGTACTCAAGGAATTGAATATGATAATATCATATCATTACATGTGAAAGGTACCAAGAGGAATATGTTGACTCAAGGTGTTTCATAATGTGCATAGGAGTATCTCAAATCATGGTATTCCATAGCAGGAAGGTGGGTGCGCATATAGGCGCAATGGGAAATGTTAATGTCCCAGACTAGAGGGCTGGGACCACAGCCCGACACTGATACTGAGCAAGGGTGTGGGGGAATATCCCTTGTGGTATGGACCGATGGGCACGAAGGTAGAAGCTTTGTAAAGGAGAAGTCATCGTGAAGTGGCTTCACGGAGGAAAGGGGCTCATAAAGCATGGGGTCTTGTGAAGAAGCTTCACAAAGGAAATATGCTCATGGAGCATGGACTCATGGAGCATAGGGGCTCATGGAGCATGGACTTGTGGAGTAAAGTGGCTCGCAGAGCGAAGCGGCTTATGGAACAAAGCATCTCGTGGAGCAAAGGGCCTCAAGGAGCAAAGGCTCTCACAGAGTAAAGGCTCTTGTGGAGAAAAGGATACCACAGAGCAAAGGGGATTGTGGATCAAAGCATCTTGTAGAGAAAAGGGTCTCACAGAGTAAAGGTTATTGTGGAGAAAAGGACCTCATAGATCAAAGGCTCTCATAGAGAAAAGGGGATCACAGATCTAAGAGTATCATGGAGTAAAGGACCTTGCAGAGAAAAGGCTCTCACAGAGCGAATAATCTCATAGAGAAAAGGCTCTCGCGGAGCAAAGGGTCTTGCAGATCAAAGGGTCTTACAGAGCAAAGGGCCTCGCAGAGAAAAGGATCTCACAGAGAAAAGGGGATCATGGAGAAAAGGGGATCCAAGAGAAAAGGCTCTCACTGAGAAAAGGATCTTTCTGAGTAATGGATCTTGCTGAGAAAAGGCTCTCGAGGACCCTTGAGCAACCCAAATGAGATCCCTCCTTCGCAAAGGGCAGAGCCCTTTGAGAAGGGAATCACTTCATGGAGATCAGAAGCTCTGTGAAATGGGAGATCATCCGCCCAAGGGTTGGAGTGACCATCCTTATAAAGGGGGTGAGCCGGGTATTTATAGTCAATGGAGGTTAGCGGAGCATGTTGCGAAGCACAAATGTGTGTCGTGAAGCACAAATGCACACCGTAAAGAAAATCGCACTCTGAAACTAGAGGGAGTTCCCTCAATTTTCTTGTAATCATAGATCCAACCGTCATCGAGATTCATGACACTTTAGGAGGCTTCGGTCAAGTTTCCTCAAGTTTGTCGTAACCACAGAGTCGACCGTCATCGAGCTTTACGGTGCTCGTAGAGGCTCCGGTCAAGTTCCCTCAAGTTCGTCGTAATCATGGAGCTGACCTTCATCGAGCTTCACAGTGCTCATAGAGGCTCCGGTCTGGTTCCTCTACTCCACGATCACATATGGAGCTTTACAAATGGGCTCCGTGAACCAATTTTCCAGCCCAATATCAAATGTCCATAAATCATAATCCGTAACTTCGTTCAGGACCTATGACCTGTAAAATCAAAGCTTGTGAAACAAGATATGATCCTAGATCATGTATGTAATAGTTTTTCATATTTCATGGACACATTTTACAGTGACAAAAAATGCCCCCCTAAGAATGGGGTCTATCGAGGATGAGGAGGGTGAGGTAGACCACGTTCTAAGGAAACAGCTAAAGAAAATGCCTACCTTGGGGTCCAATAAATCTTGATCGCATTGAGGAAACAGCCAAATAAATCTCTAAGCCCGCGTGATCCATGATCAGTGTAGTAAACAAGAGATAATATGAGGTCATTCACTTGTATGAGAGTTCTAAGCAACAGAAGGTGTTAGGGGATCAGAATGGGACATTGATCACCATTGGGTGCATCCTAAAAGAGGGATTGTAGCTAGAGAATGGGGCTCTATAAACAACTGATCGGGATTTCAAGGAAGAAAGAGGGAGGTCTAACTGGAGAATGAAGCTCTCAGAATAGTTGAATTACCATTTTCCCAGTGTGCTCTAGTGCACGAGCAGGGTAACGCCATGGGTGTTGGAATTAATCCAAACATGGGGGAGTGGAAGGTGTGAATAACGATACCCAAAATTTGGAACACTGTAAGAATGGTGTGACAATAAAGAATAACGGTTCACCATGTTCGAAACATAGTATCCTTATTGTGTTAGCTTGAAATGGGAATAACAAATGAGGGCTGACTGCCAACCATGTTCGAAACATGGGGCCTGACTCGAAATGTCATCCATTTGTCTTCTAGAACATTGACCTAGGATAGTAGGTGATCCATAGGCTGAGCATCCATACTAACAGGGGGTTCTTTTAGACGTGAAAGAGGATGAGGGTCCAAATAAAGGGCACACAAAGCATAGAGTGTGGAGTGATGGGATGTTTTTATGGAGTCCAACACTCTTGAAATTATGAAACCGTGGTGAAGACACATTAGGTGGGAACATTGCTCTGATCAGGGATCATACCTATTTCTAAAAAATAAGTCTATAGAGAGGACCTAGAATGCCTTGTGGTTTTACATCATACAGATGCAGATGATGAATGGAATAGTTTAACATCATATGAACAGGATGTTGCACATAATTTTATGATCATACTTCCTAGAACAAAGTTAACAGTTTAAAGTCATGTTATATGGATTGTAGGCTTCTAGTTTAAGGTCATAGAGAGTGGAACGTGATCAGGGTCGAGGGGCCAGATGGGTTAATGGACTAGGGTATGGGCCCAAGGCAAAATGCTTGGGCATATCTACGTATCCCATAAGGATGAGAATCAAATCAAACCAAACATAGTTCTTGAAGAACAGTGTGTTCAGAGACCAATGTTGGTAGAGATAAGCCTCTCTAGAGAGGAAACTGTCACATCACATGATTAACATGGGGCATCCTGAACTTGTTCAGGGTAGAACCACAGTTTAGTGTCATGTGTTGAGGACATATGGACTCGTGCAGTTTAACAACATATGATAGGACAGGGAGTGAAAGGGAAGATCCCAGGAAGGGATCATGTGATGTGGTAGCCATAAAACTGATGTGAATGAGGACATAAGAAGTCCAAAATACACCACGTATCCCTGGAGGAAGTTTTTTCAGGTCGAGAGACCAAAAGTGAAAGTTCGGATGGGCCTGAGGCAAGGTGCCTAGACATTCCTACGTACCCTATTAGGATGGGAATCAAGACACACGTAGTTCTAAGAGCGCAATTTAACATCATGTGGGATGATGAAAGGCATGTGTGTCATGGTTGTGCTAGTACACATCATACTAGAACTACTTAGCCCATGTGAGTCACACTCAATGTGGGAAACAAGGAGTAGTGATGGGACTTTCTTAGTACTGAGAGGCAAAAATTAAGGGAAATGGGATACTATGTGAATTATGTCCTCATAATGCTGACCATCTTACTTTACTCACCTAGGTGTGCAAAGGGGTAAAGTCGAGTTTGTTGGAATTCCACTTGAACATAAGGGAGTGGACGAATGTGAATCATGATGCTCGAGATTTGGACCACAATGATGGTGGCGTGACGATATGGGATAACTATTGATTGTGATAAAAAAAGTATCCATATCACATTATCCTATAATGGGGATAAATAAATGAGGGTCGACTGCTGACCATGTTCGAAACATGGGACCTATCGAAAATGTTGTCCGAGGTTTTCTGGGGGTTGGCCCAAGACGGTAGGTAAGCCAATGTGGCTTTAGACTAGGCCATAAAGGGGGTATCTTTAGATGTGGAAGAGGATGAGGATCCAAATAATGGGATTATGAAGCTTGGACATGGAACGAGGGGAATGTCTCTATGAAAATTCCACACTTTGGGATCTTTGTCACAATGCACCTGAGTACGACAATAAGACGTATCAGATAGAGGGAGTCGAGTACTTCTCCAAGGAAAATGGTCCTGAGGTTGCACGCTTCCAACATAATGGTCGTAGGATGAGACATTAGGGGGGGGGGGCTGATTTAATGGAATGTTCACAGGGTGGAGAAATAGCCAAACCGGACGCGCGGTTCCCATAGGTAGATTATAGTTTAGGGTCATAGAACTCATAAAAGGCTGGGAAAAGACATGGGAGGCACATGGTGTAGCTATTGAAAAACCCGACGTGAATGAGAACCCAAGAGTTACTCTCCACACCATATGCTCCCAAAAGATTTCAGGCCAAGGGGCTAAAGAGATAGGGAATGATTTTAGATTCCTGGGGTTGGACCCGGAGACATGATGCCTGGGTGTTCCTATATATCCCATGAGGATGGGAATCAATCCATACATAGTTCTAGAAGATGTCATGTTGTTTAAAATCTTGCGGCAATGATGCGGAGTGGTCTTAGTTTATAGTCATAGAGCTCAGACCAAAATTGGAACTGAAGGAGGGAGACACATGGTAAAGTAATTACTAAAACCCGATGTGAATGAGGACAATAGGAGTCCGTATCACCACAATATACTCCCCATGAAACTTCTAGGTTTTGGGGACCCAAAGTGAATGTTAGGCTGGGCCTGAGGAAAAGTGCCCGGGCGTTCCTACATACCACATGAATATGAGAATCAAGCCATATGTAGTTCTGAATGTGTCATGGTAAGATACCAGTTCCAAGGATAATAAGTTCATGTGGGTCAGGCCCACACACCAAAATAAGCGGCATTCAATAGATATTTTTAGTTATTTATGATGAATGTGTGTTTTTTTTGTGAAGCGATGAATCTAGGATAGAAAGTCAAGGAATCACCACAAGAATCAAGTAGTATGAAGGTGTTGAAAAATGGTATGGTGTGTGACCAATACCAAACACTATTTCCTCTTAAATGAGGACACCATGATGCAGTGCCATTTTTTCATCGTGCGTCTAGGACGATAAGGTCACAGTTTAGTGTCATGTGATGGGACCAACCATGCATTTTAACATCGTGCAGTAGAGAAGCAATAGTTTAAAGTCATATGGGACAAGGAAAAATATTTTAATTAAATATATATTAGAGATATATAGGAGAGATGAGGTTCAAGAGGGGATTTTCACGTCATGATAAAGCATCCCGACGTGAATGAGGATGAGGTCCACATCACACCATGTGCGATTCCAAGAAAGAAACATTGAGCTGAGGGGACAGAAAAGGTTAGAGAATATAGGGAAAGAGAGACTAGCTCTCAGAATGTAAGTACGTGGTGAAACTCTTTCAAACCTGATGTTAATGAAGACATAAGTCCACACATGCCACACCATGAATTCTGATACGGGTCAGGACCTAAAAGGCTGAATAGAAGTGATAATTAGTGAAATTTGAGCTGGACCCAAATATGAGATGTCCAGGTGTACCTATGTATCCCATGAGCATGGGAATAAATCTATATGTAGTTCTAGAAGATGACAGATAAGGAGATCATAGTTTAAGGTCTTAGAGCTCAGACCAAGAAGAAGCAAAACTTTTCCAAGTGAGTGCAGACCACGATCTGGTCCCTAATCCCACGTGAGTCAAACTTGGTGTGAGAATCAAGGGTGGAAGAGGTCTTCGCAACACAAGGGATACACATAAAGGGGAAGTTGGTGTGGAGCCCTAAATGATGCCTTACCATGACTTTGTCCTCCTAACGTACAAATGCACACTGAGGGATAAAATCAAGAGTGTTGAAATTCCACTTGGACATGATGGGGTGGAAAATGATGTGAATCATGTAACCGATATTTAAGGATTTATGGGGTTAGCATGATTATGGATGATAACTGTTGACTGTGTTCAAAACACATCATCCATATCTTGTGACCTGAAATGGGAACAACAAATGAGCATCAACCACTGACCATATTCACTATACAGGACTTGTAGGAATTTTTTGTTCAAAACCCTCAAGGACATTGGCCCGTAATGGTAGGAGAGCCCTTGGGCCAAGAATCCATGACATTTGGGGGTCCCTTCAGATGTGAAAGATAATGAAATCCCAAATCAAGGGGAACATGAAGCCTATAAAATGGGTGAAAGCATGTCCAAGTAGAATCCGACACTCTAGGGTCTGAACCAGAGTACTCTTGGGTACATCAGTGAATCACTAAAGATGGTCGAGGGGCCCAACTTAAGAGAAGATGAATCGAAAATATGAGTGTAGGGAAAGGGAGCGAAGGGAAATCAGTAGATATAGGTATGTGGCGTGGTTGTTACAAACTGGACATGAATGGGGACACAAGCCCACACTACACCGCGTACCCCTCCCTTGGAAGGACTCAGGCCAAGGGACCAGAATGATAAGGAGGTTTCTAAGTGATGGGGCCGGACCCAAAGACTTAGACGTTTGGGGGGTCCTACATATCCCATAAGGATGGGAATCAATCCACACGTAGTTCTGAGGAAGGATGTTGTACAATTTATCATCATGAAACAATGACACAAATAGGGGAAAGATACCTCAACGAGGGATGTGTACAACATGACGAGTAGCCTAGGGTGAATGAGGTCATAAGATCATACTACATCATACAATCCCAAATGATCACTTAGGCCAAGGTACTGAAAAGGTTGAGGGATCTGAAATGGGAAGTCCCAATCAATTCACAATTTAACGTCTTATGGTAAGAAAGACAATGCTCTTAGTTTAAGGTCGTAGGTATCAGACCGTAGATGCAAAATTTAATGTCATATGAATGGAAAAACTAAGTTGAGAGGGATAATCATTGTGCCTGTGGAAGACCACGAAATGAAAACAATGATATAGGATAACTTTTGACCATGTCGCAACATAGTATCTGTATTTATGTGACCGGAGGTTGGGGGAAACAATTTGAGCATCAAATGTTGACCATATTCAAAACATGATATTTGTATCAAATTGTCATCCAAAATCCTTGAGGATGTTTTCCAAAAATGGTAGCAGATCCCTTAAGCCAAGCATCTGTAACGTTCGTGGGTCCTTTTGGAAGTGAATGATGGAGGAAACCAAAATGACGGGACACAAATAATGGTGGGATCTGTGCAGTTTAATGTCTTACTACAAGGGTGATGGATGAAGGGGTGTCTCAAGGGGATGTATGTGGCATGTCCAACGTACCATAATTTGAATGAGGAAACATAGTCTACACCACATCAAAAAATCCTAGATGAGAACTTGGGCCAGTGGCCTGGAATGGGAGAGGGACTTGAGGCTGGGCCAAGGACAAGAAGTCCTAGCCAATTTGCAGTTTATTGTCATGAAGAACAAGGGTTGAGTGGTTTTACGTCCTTCAGTTTGGGCAGATAACACAGTTTAACGTCATTCGATAAGGACAGTAGTGATCTTAGTTTAAGGTCATAGAGCTCGGACTGTTTCGCAGTTTATTGTCATGCAGGATGGTAATGAGTAGTTTAATGTCATGACATATGATAATGCAGTTTAACATTCTACAGAATGATAATGCAGTTTAACATCATGTAGGATGAAGGTGAACAGTTTAACGTCATGCAGGATGATAATGTAGTTTAACATCATGTGGGATGAAGATGAGTAGTTTAAAGCTACACAGAATAATAATGAGAATTTTAATGTCATGAAGGATGAAGATGAGTAGTTTAAAGTCATGCAGGATGATAATGAGTAGTTTAACATCACGACAGATGATTATTCAATTTAACGTCATACGGGACGAAGGTGAAAAATTTAATGTCATGCAGGATGATAATGTAGTTTAACATCATGTGGGATGAAGTTGAGCATATTAAAGTCATGCAAGATGATAATGAGTTGTTTAACGTCATGATGGATGCATATGAGTAGTTTAAAGTCATGCAGGATGATAATGAGCAATTTAACATCATGATGGATGAAGGTGAACAATTTAACATCATGAAGGAAGATAATAAAAATTTTAACATCATGATGGATGATAATGTAGTTTAACATCATGCGGGATGAAGATGAGAAGTTTAAAGTAACACAGGATGATAATGAGTAGTTTAACATCATGAAGGATGAAGATTAATAGTTTAACATCATGAAGGATGATAATGAGAATTTTAACGTCATGATGGATGATATTGAAGTTTAATGTCACGCGGGATGAAGATGAGCAGTTTAAAGTCATGCAAGATAATAATGAACAGTTTAATGTCATAACAGAAAAAGATGAACAGTTTAACGTTATGCAGGACAATAATTAGCAGTTTAACATCATGATGGATGATAATGTAGTTTTATATCATTTGACATGAAGGTGAACAGTTTAATGTCATGCAAGATGATAATGCATTTTAACGTCATGTGGGATGAAGATGTCTGTGTTGCACCACCATATCTGTACACATCCTACGAAAACTACTAAGCCCATGTGAGTCATGCTCGATGTGGGAAACAAGATGTAATAATGAGATTTTCCGGACACATGTAAACATGTATAAAGGGGAGTGGAGGTTTCAGGATGGGGATATCCTAGTGAGATTGGCCCACTTATTCAATGTGTAAAGATTCACAAAAGGGTAACACCAAGGGTGTTCGAGTTCAACCTAAACATGGAGAGGTGAAAAAACGGTGAATCATAACATTCGATATCTGGATCACAATGATGATGGTGCAATGATGGAGGATAGCTATTGACCATGTTCGAAACACAACATCCATATCATGTTACCTGAAATGAGGATAGACAAATGACGGTCGAACACTGACCATGTTCGAAACATGAGACCTGTCGCAAAATGTCATCCAATGTTTTCTGGGGAATTAGACCAGGACAGTAGGTGAGCCATAGGCTAAGCATCCATAATGTTAGGGGGTCCCTTGAAACAAGAAAGAAGGCGTGGATCCAAATAAAAGAATTCTACAAAGTGTGTAGATGGATTGGGATTATGTTCATTTGGAGTCCAACACTCTGGGTTCTACACCATAGTACATTAGAGCGTGTCAGTGGGAAGACATAGCTGGGCTCAGAGTAACATACCCTAATGTTGAAAATAGTATAAGTTCTTATTTATTGGACCAAAGGTTCTCAGTTTATGGTCACAGAGTTCATACCAGGTGAATAGTTTAACGTCGTGTAGCTAGGATGAGTGATGGCTATATTTTAGGGTCACATATCTTTGACCGTGGTTTTTGTGGTTTTGGGTTGCATAGATTTGACCAAAATATTGTACAGTTTCACATCATGTGACCTAGATTTTGTCCTGCAGTTTAATGTCATGCGACTAAGACGAAGGTTTTTGTGCAGTTTAATGTCATGCCACTTGGACGTGTGACCATATGGGTTTTTTCAATAGAGGTATGGTCATATCTACCTCATTATGATGGTCTAGGATGAGGGGTTAATCTATATGATGGGATTTCCCTAAAATTCCCCGAGTGTAAGCATAGATGTCCTCTATGCGTGAGCTAGGATACCTCAAGGTGAACATTCCACAAGCTGCTATTGCGGCCATAAGGAGGACCTCTATGGTCGATTAAATGTAGCAATTGGGATGACACAGAGTGTCACAAGGGTGGCAAGGATGATATCATGCCCTCAGACCAAATGTGAGATGGATCCTGGAAGGCATGGGATCCTTAAGCATTGGTATGATGGGGGTGATGGGGCCTGGAAGGTGTGGAACCCTGGATCGTTGGTACGATGAGGGTGATGGATCCCGGAAGGCATGGAAGCCTGGATTATTGGTACGATGGGAGAGATGGAGCCCGAAAGGCATTGAAGCCTGGAAATCAGTACGATAGAGGTGATGGAGCTCGGAAGGCTTGGAATCCTAGACCATTGGTATGATGGGGGCGATGGAGCCCAGAAGGCATTGAAGCATGGACATTGGTATGATGGGGGAGATAGAGCCCGAAAGGTGTTGAATCCTAGATCGTTGGTATGATGGGGAGATGGATCCTGGAAGGCATTGAAGCCTGGATCGTCAGTACGATGGGGCGATGGAGCCTGGAAGGATTTGAAGCCTAGATCGTCGGTATGATGGGGGAGATGGAGATCAGAAGGTGTGGAAGCCCAGATGTCGGTATGACAGGGGAAATAGAGCTTGGGAGGCATTGAAGCATGGATCATCGGTACGACGGGGCGATGTAGCCTAGAAGGCATTATGACAACCCTTCTTTTTATTACAGCTTAAACATGATTTATTACATAAAACTTCACTTGATACAACAAAGAAGATCAAGAGGTTTAGTTTCTTTGGGGATTATGATCATTACATAAAAACATGAAACATGAAATACAACATCTTTATTGAAAACTTCCTTTACATGACCACTACATTCCTTCGTACTTAGCATTGTATGGGATAACCTGAGGACATGCATAAGAAAAGGGTGAGCTATAAATCCCAGTAAGGGAGTACACATGGAATAACACGAGGAGTACAATAAATGTTAGAAAATAGGCATATCAATAGAGCATAAAAGAAACATTAACATAAAGTCATGATAAATAATGATAATCATAACATGGAAATGTGGCAACACCACTTAACATGGAATTAGCATGAGCCAAGGATCATTGCACATAAAGCATGAGTAAACCCTCATTGAAAATGAAGCACGAGTAAACCATCATTTCACTTGAATTAGCATGAGTCAACACTCATTGCACATGACGTATCATGATACGATACTTTACCCAATGCAATGGAGTGCTATAAGTGCGCACCCTTCTTAAACATTTCATTTCATGCATAAGTGTGCCACATGGATCATAAAACATGGATTCATAAAACATAATCATTTATTATACGATAAAGGAATGAGGAATTCATACATGAAACTTTACAATCAATTAGTAAATGTGCATAAAGGTGAATACCCTTGATGGAGAAATGGGCATTGTATTCACTACACAATGACATTGTCTTAGAAAATCGGTGCGATTTCAGCAGCGTAACGGCGTGACATAAGAATTAATAAAAAAATCATTGATGATAGAGAAAGGGGTTCCTCATCATATTTACATGTAATGGACAGTAATGAGGTCATATATATACATGTCCCAACAATTGTAATGTAATTTAGATTCATGATACAAAATTATTGCTTGAATGTAAAAGAGGAGAGAGAAGTTCCTTTCGGAATTTCGGCATAGTAACGGGTGTACATGGGAGTCATTTAATGAGAGAGAAAGGGTATCCAATCATTCAAACATAAAGAGGGAAGTATGAGGGAGGTGAGAAACCATACCCCAACATTTATAAGTGAAATTAAAAGGTAAAAACAACTTAAAGAAAATTGGACAAAAATGAGAAAGGAAGAAAAAAACCCTTACTTGGAAGTGTGCTTCCAAAGGATAGAGAGAGGATTGTGAGAGGCTTATTGGGAGCTTAGGGCACCTTGGGAGGATTATAGAGAGAGTAGGGAAGAGGTTGGACGAAATCCAAGGGATTTTAGTGAGGAGTAAGTGGGAGCTTGGGTGGGTTTATATAGGAAAGGTGAGGGAATTCTTTATTATTTTGGTTTGGGTCCCCTTACATTAAATTAATCCAAACCACTAACCATCCCAAGGTTTTTGCCCATGGTTTTTGGAAAAGGGAAGAGGAAAACAATATTTTATAAGGCCCAAGTCCGAACTTATTAAAATAATAAGGTTTCTTATGTGGAGGTGAGTCACACTCCCATGGAAATTAATTTAAAAAGGCAAAGTGTTGAATATGTCTTGAGGGGTCCATTAATGATTTGAAAAGTAATTAAAACAAACCCAAAATCACATTATTTTAATTATAAAACATATATTAGCCGAACATAAGGATTATGGTATTTTATTATATCACCATTGGGTCATTATGATGTCATAAAACACATTATATATTTAAACGGTATTTAATTTTTACCCAAAAATTTGACTGTCTCAGAAAATAATGAAAAATTGATCATTGGATAATTTCGATGTCCTGATTCCAGAAATGACATTTATTTTATCTAAAAAAATTTCTAAATATGTTAATTTTCACTTTTAAAATAAAAACCAACATTTATCGAAAATTCACGGGTTTTGACAGAAATGGCTTTCAAACCTTAATATAAAATTTTTATTGCATTCATAAAATTATAAGATCATTTATATTTTATAAAAATTAATTTAATAATAATATTATTATTTTATTAAAATATTATATAATTTAAAAATCCCTTAATTTAATAAAATAGATTTCTTAATTAAATAATAACTAAAAACACCATTTGTACTTTAAAAACTATTTACAATGTATCAAAAATGACTAGAAATTATATTCATTATTATATAAAAAAATAAGGTACATGAACATAGTACTACATATTTGTTACATAACCCCTTAAAACAGCCACATAAGACATAAGGGTAAGGTGTGCGATGGTGACAGACTCTTGGGGTGGCTCGGATATAATCGCTCGAGTGGTAATCTATATCAACTTCCACTTTTCCCGTAGACGGTCCCGTTCGAGATTGGCATGGTGAAGCTCAACTTGGGTTTGGTCAAGGGTGAAGCCCAAGGATGCAACCTCTTTTCCGAGCTCCGACAAATGGGCTTCGTATGGGGAAATTCTACTAGATTAGGCCATCACTTCTTTTGTCTGAGTAAATTGCATTTGTTAAGGTCCTATATTTATACTAATCATGTGATCACTGTTCAACGGATATATTAACAACGGTCAAAAATCTTAACATAAAACCAAATAAGTTGACATCTTATAAAAACATTTTATATAAAGATACATTTAATAAGATCAATAGGGATTTTCCATTAATGAAACTTTGGGTCATTACAATATTCCCCCCTTAAGAAATTTTGCCCTCGAAATTTTCCTTTTCCCACACTAAAAAAATGTGGGTAACTCAACTTCATCATATCCTCCGATTCCCAAGTTGCTTCTTCAAACTTGTGGTTTCTCCACAACACCTTGACGAGGGGCATTGTCTTATTTCATAGAACTTTTTCTCTATCATCTAATATCTTCACTAGTTGCTCCTCATAAGAACGATCATCTTCCAATTGTACCACCTCAGATGAGAGTACATGTGAAGGGTCCGGTATGTAATTCCTTAAGAGGGATACATGAAAGACATCATGCACCTTGGCCATGGTAGGTGGAAGTTCTAGTCGATAGGCCACATACCCAACACGATCAAGAATCTCGAAGGGGCCGATGTACCTTGGACTTAACTTCCCTTTCTTTCCAAACCTCATGACCTTTTTCCACGGAGATATGCGTAGAAACACCATGTCTCCAGATTTAAACTCAAGGTCTCATTGATGATTATCTGCATAACTCTTCTGTCGACTATGGGCTGCCTTGATATGCTGTTGAATGGTTTTCACCTTCTCTACCATTTCTTCGACCACTTTGGTCCAAGCAGCTTACGTTCACCGACCTCATCCAAACATGCTGGCGTTCTGCACATTTTCCCATACAGGGATTTATATGGTGCCATTTGGAAGCTTGAGTGGAAACTGTTATTATAAGAGAACTCAACCAGAGGAAGATGTTGATCTCATCCTCCTTTAAATTCCATTGAGCATGCTCTCAACATATCCTCAAGTGTTTGGATAGTCCACTCGGATAGACCATTAGTTTGAGGATGATAGGCCGTACTGAAGTTCAGTTCAGTATTCAGAGCATGTTGAAGACTCTTCCAAAACTTAGAGGTGAATCTTGGATCTTGGTCAGAAACAATAGATAGTGGCACTCCATGCATCCTTACCACTTCCCCGATATATATCAATGCCAGTTCATTCAAAGAGAAATCCTCCTGAATAGAAATGAAGTGTGCAGTCTTTGTAAGATGATCCACAACAACCCAGATTGCATTGTTGAATTTGGATGTCCTTGGAAGTCCGGTGACAAAGTCCATGGTGATGTTTTCCCATTTCCATTCTAGCATGGGCAATGGTTTCATCATCCCCTTAGAATTCTGCCTCTCTGCCTTCACTTGCTGACACACCAGGCACTTTGATGTATATTTAGTGATCTCCTTCTTCATATTATCCCACCAAAAGTTTTCTTGGATATCTCGATACATCTTTGTACTCCCTAGGTGAATAGAGAAATTTGAACTCTGTGCATCATCCAAAGTTCCTTCTTCAGCTCCGGACTTGATGGAACACATAGTCTTTTCCCAAACCACACAATTCCATCTTCATTAACATTAAACTCCAAGGATTTCCCCTTTTTGATCGCTTCCAATTTTTCTTGAATTCCCAAATCATCCTTTTGAGAATCCTTTAACCTTTCCAAAAGAGACAGTTGAGCAATAATTTGCGAAAGGATTGATGATGTTCCCTTCTCTATGATTCCCATGTCCATCTTCATCAAGTATAAGAAGATTGGATCCTTCTCAATTCTCCACATTGATAGAATTGATGGGTTCTTTCTACTTAGGGAATCTTCCACCTTGTTCGCTTTCCTAGGGTGGTAATGTATCGAACAGTCATAATCCTTGATGACCTCTATCCATCTTCTCTGGCGCATATTAAGCTCTTTATGTGTGAATATATATTTAAGACTCTTGTGGTCAGTATATATCTCACATTTCTCTCCATAGAGATAATGCCACCAGATTTTCAAGGAAAATATCACAACTGCCAACTCCAGATCATGCATTGGATAGTTTCGCTCATGGATTTTCAACTTCCTTAAGGCATAGGATATCACTTTATCATTCTTCATCAACACACATCCTAAGCCCTTCTTCAAAGCATCACTGAATACCACAAAAAGCTCCCCACTTGTGGGTAAAGTGAGCACAGGTGCAGTGATAAGCCTCCTTTTCAACTCCTTGATTATTTCTTCGCATTCATCACTCCAATAAAACTTTACTCCCTTTCGAGTTAGATTGGTAAGATGGTTGGTCAATCTTGAGAAATTTTTCAGAAATCGTCGATAATATCCAGCTAACCCCAAGATGCTATGGATATCCGTTACCGATGTTGGCCTCGGCCATCCCTCAATTGCATTTGTTTTGGAGGGGTCCATAGATATCCCATTGCTTGTGATGATATGGCCCAAGAATGAGACCTCATTTAACCAGAACTCACACTTGATGTACTTTGCATAGAGCTTCTCCTTGCGCAAAGTCTCTAGTACAGTTTTTAAATGCTCCTCATGATCCTCGGTTTTGGAGTATATTAGAATATCATCTATAAAGACTACCACAAATTTGTCAAGGTAATCTATAAAGACTCTATTCATCAAGTACATGAATATTTATAGAGCATTGGTGAGTCCTAAAGGCATTACTATGAATTCATAGTGCCCGTATCTTGTACGAAAAGCAGTCTTGGGGACATCTTCCTTCTTCACCCTTACTTGATAATATCCCGACCGTAAATCCACCTTGGAGAAGTATTGTGCTCCACGCAGCTGATCAAACAAGTCATCGATTCTTGGGAGAGGATACTTGTTATGTATCGTGATTTTTTTAAGTTCACGATAATCGATGCAAAGCCGCATTGACCCATCCTTCTTCTTGACAAAGAGGACTGGTGCACCCCATGGTGAAGCACTTGGGCGTATAAACCCTTTATCCAGATTCTCCTGTAGTTGTTTCTTCAACTCGTCAAGCTCTACAAAAACAATTCTATATGGAGTCTTGGATATTGGTAGTGCCCCAGGTATAAGTTCAATTGAGAACTCAACATCTCTTCTTGGAGGAAGACCGAACAGTTACTCGGGAAACACTTCAGCGAATTCCCTCACAATAGGCATTTCTTCAAGGATGGTTTCTTCCTTGGACTCAATCATCTGAGCCAGATATGCATTCTCATAAGGCAGTAATATCCATGCTTGAGATGATGGATCTAAAGGAGATTCATCTTCCTCTTGACACTTGTAAAGAATCGGGGGTCGATTCTCCATATGGAGTGTGATTTCCCTCTCCCGACAATTTATGTTGGCTCTATATAAGAAAAGCCAATTCATGCCAAGAATTGCATCAAATTCCACCAGAGGGAGTATGATGAGTTTCTCCAGGAAATTCAATCCACATATTATAACAGGGGAGGACTTATACTCATGGGATGCAATGATTGCCCCATTTTCCGTATACAATGACATCTTTACTTCTATGATTTGTGGTGGTGCTGGGATTGTTCTACTAAACTTTTGAGATATAAAAGAATGTGTAGAACCTGAATCAGAAAGTACGTTCGCTATTCTTGAATGAATAACTAGTGTACCTGTCACCACTTCGTTTTCGGGGTTTACTTTGGCCGAAGTGATGAAAAAAGCTCTTCCTTGCTGTCTTGGAGGTTGTTGGTTGCCTCCGATAACCCTTGGATTAGGGCACTGATTTTCAAAATGACCCGGTTCTTTGTATTCGAAGGGAGCGTTCCTATCCTCTGTCACAACCGCGGGTCCTTCTTGCTGACATTTAACAGCTAGTTTCCCTTCTCTTCCACACCTGAAGCATTTTCTCGTCCCCTTAAGGCAATTTCTAGGGTGCTTCTTTCCGCAGTTTTGTAAAGTGGGGTGCTGGATCTTCTTAGCACCATTGGATTTATCCATCGGACCACCAGCATTGAATTCCACCTTATGCTTCTTTTCCCCATGATACCCCTTTGATTCCCCGATCTCCATTTCAACCTTGAGGGCACATCAGACAATTTCCTCATAGCTGTCGAAGTCACGGATCACTAATGCTTTCTGCAAGCTAAGCTTCAAACCACCAAAGAAGCGGTCAACATTTCATTCGGGGGTAACGACAAAGCCGGAAGCGTATCGTGCAAGCCTTGTGAAGTTTGCCTCATACACTCCAACAGATTCTTAATCTTGTTTCTTGAGGGAAAGAAAGTCCCTTTCTATCTTAAGCCGGAGGGTGCATGGAAAATATTTATCGAAAAAAATCTTCTGGAAATCCTTCCATTCCAACGCCTCGATCTCCTCCTCAGGCTTCGTATTTTTGATCAATGTACACCATTGATCAGCTTCACCCTCCATATGATAAGCCGCCGGGAGAACCTTCTCTTGTTCAGAATATTGGAGGATGGATAATATCTTTTCAATGGAGTTGATCCATTGTTCAGCGATTGTGGGATCGGATGATCCACTAAAAGTAGGATGCCTTTGCCTCATGAAGCTCTCGATAGTGACTTGTTCCTTCTTAGGGGGGTTTGGACGTTCCTCTTGACCCATGTTTCTATTCAACACTTGAGTTAGCTGAGAGAGAAGCGTGAAAAAGTTCGCGATTCCCACTCCCATTGGATTGGGAATCTCATTAGTACAGTCATCACACTGATCTTCACAACGGTTGTTAGCCCGAGTCCTCATATTACCGGCCATTGGCTGGAATAAAAGGAAAGTTAGGGGTAACACATAAAAGGTAATCCATAGAAAAAAGTTGATGACTTATAAATAAACTTTCATTTCCTTAACTCATGAGTCTATAGGCTTCAATCTAGGCTTTTCATGATCTACTTTCTAACATATATTCGGAGGATCATTTTTTTAATTCCCTTAATAAGGGTTCATACTAAGCTTTTGAATTTATCAAAACATATCCCCCGGGAGTGTCGTAACCAAGAGCACAGCAAGGCCCGTTGTCATGCACCAGTTCCCGTTTGAGTCTAGCTCAAAGCGGTGTTTTCAGGTTTTACTTCTAGGATAAATCTGTGCCAGAGCCGCCTCTACCTGCTCGTATCCAGACAAGGATGTATTTGTTTGATAAAACACTTACTTAGAATTTACCAAAACTTAGGGATGTTTTTATTATACTTAGTCTTGTATCTAATGATTTACTAGGGTTTCCTAATCCCAAAAATAACTAAACCTATCCTCTGATACCAACTATGACAACCCTGCTTTTTATTACAACTTAAACATGATTTATTACATAAAACTTCACTTGATACAACAAAGAAGATCGAGAGGTTTAGTGTATTTGGGGCTTAGGATCATTACATAAAAACATGAAACATGAAATACAACATCTTTATTGAAAACTTCCTTTACATGACCACTACATTCCTTCATACTTAGCATTGCATGGGATAACCTGAGGACATGCATAAGAAAAGGGTGAGCTATAAAGTCCAGTAAGGGAGTACACATGGAATAACACGAGGAGTACAATACATGTTAGACAATAGGCATATCAATAGATCATAAAACAAACATGAACATAAAGGCATGATAAATCATTATAATCATAACATGGAAATGTGGCAACAACACATAACATGGAATTAGCATGAGCCAAGGCTCATTGCACATAAAGCATGAGTAAAACCTCATTTCACATGAAGCACGAGTAAACCCTCATTTAACTTAAATTAGCATGAGTCAACACTCATTGCACATGACGTATCATGATACTATACTTTACCCAATGCATTAGAGCTCTATAAGGGAACACCCTTCTTAAACATTTCATTTCATGCATAAGTGTGCCACATGGATCATAAAACATGGATTCATAAAACATAATCATTTATTCCACGATAAAGGAATTTGGAATTAATACATGAAACTTTACAATCAATGAGTAAATTTTCATAAAGGTGAATACCCTTGATCGAGAAATGGGCATTGTATTCACCACACAATGACATTGTCTTAGAAAATTGGTGCGATTTCGGCAGCGTAACGGCGTGACATAAGAATTCATAAAAAAATCGTTGATGAGAGAGAAATGTGTTCTTCATCATATTTACATGTAATGGATAGTAATGAGTTCATATAGATACATTTCCCAAAAATTTTAATGGAATTTAGATTCATGATACAAAAGTATTGCTTGAATGTAAAAGAGGAGAGAGAAGTTCCTTTCGGAATTTCGGCATAGTAATGGGTGTACATGGGAGGAATTTAATGAGAGATAAAGAGTATCCCATAATTCAATCATAAATAGGGAAGTATGAGGGAGGTGTAAAACCATACCCCAACATTTATAACTGAAATTAAAAGGGAAAAACAACTTAAAGAAAATTGGATAAAAATGAGAAAGGAAGAAAAAACCCTTACTTGGAAGTGTGCTTCCAAAGGCTAGAGAGAGGCTTGTGAGAGGCTTCTTGGGAGCTTGGGGCACCTTGGGAGGATTCTAGAGAGATTAGGGCAGAGTTTGGACGAACTCCAAGGGATTTTAGTGAGGAGTAAGTGGGAGCTTGGGTGGGTTTATATAGGAAAGGTGAGGGAATTCTTTATTATTTAGGTTTGGGTCCCCTTACATTAAATTAATCCAAACCACAAACCATCCCATGGTTTTTGCCCATGGTTTTTGTAAAATGGAATAGAAAAAAAATATTTTATAAGGCCCAAGTCCTAACTTATTAAAATAATAAAGTTTCTTATGTGGAGGTGAGTCACACTCCCATGGAAATTAATTTAAAAAGACAAAGTGTTGAATATGTCTTGAGGGGTCCATTAATGCTTTGAAAAGTAAGTAAAACAAACCCAAAATTACATTATTTTAATGATAAAACATATATTGGCCGAACATTAGGATTATGGTATTTTATTACATCACCATTGGGTCATTATGATGTCATAAAACACATTATATATTTAAATGGTATTTAATTTTTACCCAAAAATTTGACTATCTCAGAAAATTATGAAAAATTCACCATTGGATAATTTCGACATCATGATTCCAAAAATGACATTTATTTTATCTAAAAAAATTTCTAAATATGTTAATTTTCACTTTTAAAATAAAAACCAACATTTATTAAAAATTCACAGGTTTTGACAGAAATGGATTTCAAACCTTAATATAAAATTTTAATTGCATTAATAAAATTATAAGATCATTTATATTTAATAAAAATTAATTTAAAAATAATAATATTATTTTATTAAAATATTATTTAATTCAAAAATCCCTTAATTTAATAAAATAGATTTCTTAATTAAATAATAACTAAAAACACCACTTGTACTTGAAAAACTATTTACAATGTATCAAAAATGACTAGAAATTATATTCATTATTATATACAAAAATAATTTACATGAACATAGTACTACTTATTTGTTACATAACCCCTTAAAACAGCCGCATAAGACCTAAGGGTAAGGTGTGCGATGGTGACAGACTCTTGGGGCAGCTCAGATAACATCGCTCGAGTGGTAATCTCTATCAACTTCACTTTTCCCGTAGATGGTCCCATTCGAGCTTGACATGGTGAAGCTCAGCTTGGTCTTGGTCAAGGGCGAAGCCCAAGTATGCCACCACTTTTCCGAGCTCCGACAAATGGGCTTCGTATGGGGAAATTCTACTGGATGAGGTCGTCACTTCTTTTGTCTGAGTAAATTGGATTTGTTAAGGTCCTATATTTATACTAATCATGTGATCAATGTTAAATGACTATATTAACAATGGTCAAAAAGCATAACATAAAACCAAATAAGTTTACATCTTATAAAAACATTTTATATAAAGAGACATTTAATAAGATCAAGAGGGATTTTCCATTAATGAAACTTTGGGTCGTTACAGGCATTGAAGCCTGGATCGTCTGTATGATGGGGCGATGGAGCCCGAAAGGCATTGAAGCCTAGATAATCATTTCAATGGGGGTGATGGATCCTGGAAGGCGTGGAAGCCTGAAGCATCGGTACGATGGGGGCGAGGTGGCCAGAGGGTGTGGAAGCCTGAAGCATCGGTACAATGGGGGTGATGGATCTAGAAGGCATTGAATCTTGGATTGTTGGTACGATGGGGGTGATAGAGCCTGAAAGGCATGGAATCCTAAAGTGTTGGTACGGTGGGGGAGATGGAGCCCAGATGGTGTGAAAGCCTAAAGTGTTGGTACGATGAGGGCGATGGAGCCCGAAAGGTATGGAAGCCTGGAGCATCGGTACAATGGGGGAAATGGAGCCCAGAACATGTGGAAACCTCGATGTCATATCTTAAGGTAGAGAAACTTTGTAGATGAATTGGGATGACCTCTATGATGGTTGATGTTAAGTACAGGTAGAGCCTCCATGCCGAATGGTAGCGGCGCGGGGAGTCCCTCTGTCATGGATTCTGGTTCTATTGGAGAAGTTCCATTTCATTGGGGGTGGTTTTACCCTATGTGACCTATGATGAAAGCGGAGTCAGTGAGGAGCTGATGGATTTTGGGGTGGATTACCCCTATGTGGCTTCTTAAGGAGGTAGAGTCAGTGAGGAGCCGATGGAGTCGGTGGAAAATTCCCCCTCTATGACCTCTTAAGGCAGAGGGGTGGGCATGGAGCCGATGGAGACGGGGGAGGATTCCCCCTGCATGGCCTCCTAAGGCAGCAAAGTCAGCAAGGAACTGAAGGAGTCGGGGGTAGATGCCCCTTGTGCAACCTCTTAAGGCAGCGGGGCCATCGAGGAGCTGAAGGAGTCAGGGGCGGATGCCCCCTGCATGACCTCTTAAGGTGGAGGGGTCGGTGAGGAGCCGAAGGAGTCCAGGGTGGATGCCCCCTCTACAGCCTCTTAAGGTAGTAGGGTCGGTGAGGAGTCAAAGGAGTTAGGGGAGGATTCCCCCCACGCGGCCTGTTAAGGTGTTAGGGTTGGTGAGGTTCCAATGGAGTTAGGGGACAGATTCCCCCTTGCACGACCTCTTAAGGTGGTGGGGTCGGCGAGGATCTGAAGGAGTCCAGTGCGGATGCCCCCTATGTGGCATCTTAAGGAAACAGGTTCGACAATGAGATGATAGAGTCAGGGGGCGGATTCCCCCTGTGAGTCCTCTTAAGGTGGGGAGGTTGGCAAGGAGCTGAAGGATTCGGGGGAGGATTCCCCTGCGCGGCCTCTTAAGGTAGCAGGGTCAGTGAGGAGTGGATGGAGTCAGGGGAGGATGCCCCCCAGTGCGGCCTCTTATGGCGGTGGGGTTGGCGAGGAGCCTCTTGAGTCGAGGGAGGATGCCCCTTGCATGACCTCTTTAGGTGGTGGAGTTAGCGAGGAGCGGAAGGAGTCAGGGGCGGATGCCCCCTGCACGACCTCTTAAGGCGGCAGGGTTGGTGATGAGCCGATGGAGTCAGGGGGTGGATGCCCCCTATGTGGCCTCTTAAAGTGGCATAGTCAGTGAGGATCTAAAGAAGTCGGGGGGGTGGATTCCCCCTGAACGGTCTCTTAAGGTGTCAGGGTCGGCAAGGAGATGATGGTGTTGGGGAGCGGATGCCCCCTATGCAGCCTCTTAAGGAGACATGGTCAGCGATGAGCCGATGGAGTCGGGGGGCGAATGCCCCCTGCATGACATCTTAAGGTAGTGGGGTCGGTGATGAGACGATGGAGTTTGGGGGCGGATGCCCCCTACGTGGCCTCTTAAGGCGGTGGGGTCGGTGAGGAGATGATGGAGTCGGGGGGGGGGGGGGGGGAGTCAGCGTGGAGCCAAATGAGTCCGGGGTAGGTGCCCCCTCTACGGCCTCTTAAGGAGGTGGGGTCGGTGAGGACCCGTTGGAGTCAGGGGGATAATTCCCCCTATGCGGACTCTTAAGGCGGTGGGGTCAGCGAGGAGCTGATAGAGTCGGGGGGCGGATGCCCCCTACATGACCGCTTAAGGAAGACGGGTCGATGAGGAGCCGAAGGAGTTGGGAGTGGATGACCCCAGCATGACCTTTTAAGGTGGTGGCATCGGAGATGAGATGAAGGATTCAGGGGTGGATTACCCCTATTCCGCCTCTTAAGGCATCGAGGTCGACGAGGAGCCAATGGAGTTGGGGGCGGATGCCCCTTGCATGGTCTCTTAAGGCTGTGGGGTTGGCGAGGAGCTGAAGGATTCGGGGGCAGATGGCCCATACATGACCTCTTAAGGTGGCGAGGTCGGTGAGGAGCCGATCGAGTTGGGGGGGGGGATTCCCCATTCACAGCCTCTTAAGGTGCAGGGTTAGTGAGGAACCGATAAAGTTATGGGGAGAATGCCCCCTATGTGGCCTCTTAAGATGGCGGGGTCATCGAGGATCCAATGGAGTCAGGGGGAGGATTCCCCCCTGCACGACTTCTTTAGGCGGAGGGGTCGCCGAGGAGCCGATGTAGTTGGGGGGCAGATGTCCCCTACGCAAACTCTTAAGGAAGCGGGGACAGAGAGGAGTTGATGGAGTTTGGGGCGGATTCCCCCTACGTAGCCTCTTAAGGTGGCAGGGTTGCCAAGAAGATGAAGGAGTCGGGGACAGATACCCCCTGCGTGACCTCTTAAGGTGGCGGGGTCTAAGGGGAGCTGAAGGAGTTGGGGGCGGATGCCCCCTGCACGTCCTCTTAAGGTGGTGGGGTCGACGAGGTGCTGATGGAGTCGGGGGAGGATTCCCCACTATGCGGCCTCTTAAGGCGGCAGGGTCAGTGAGGAGATGATGGAATCAGGGGGAGTATTCCCCCTACACAGCCTCTTAAGGTGGCGTGGTCAGTGTGGAGACGAAGGAGTCAGGGACAGATGCCCCCATCGCAACCTCTTAAGGCGGCGAGGTCAGCGAGGAGTCGATGGAGTCGGGGGGTGGATGCCCCCTAAGCAGTCTCTTAAGGTAGTGGGGTCGGTGAGGAGTTGAAGGAGTCGGGGGAAGATTCCCCCTGTGCATCCTCAAAGGGAAGCCGGTTCGGGGAGGAGCTGATGAATTTGTGGGGCGGATGCCCCCAGTGCAGCCTCTTAAGGTGGAGGGGTCAGCGAGGAGCCTATGGAGTCGGAGGGAGGATGCCTTCGACATGACCTCTTAAGGCGGAATGTTTGATGAGGAGTCGATGGAGTCGGGGGGAGGATTCCCCCAGCACAGCCTCTTAAGGCGCTAGGGTCTGTGAGGGGCTGAAGGAGTCGGGGGTGGATGCCCCCTGCGAGGCCTCTTAAGGCGGCATGGTTGGTGAGGAGTCGAAGGAGTCATGGGGCGGATGCCCCTTGCACGGCCTCTTAAGGCAGTGGGGTCGGCGAGGAGCCAATGGACTATAGTCTTCACACACCCGATGGTACACATCCTCTCACAAATTAAGAAGAGGGGATTCACATGGGTGATGCCTCATTTTTACAGACATATTTGGTCTACTCGCTATTGAAGGAGAAGTGATTCACTTCAGGTTCACCATTACTATTTTCGAGGCTTTCTTCGGGGTTTGTGAATCTGTCTGTGGAGGATGTGTTGATTGTTTCCCCACATTCCCGCTTTCCAAAGGTGGGTGGCATCCTTCACTTGTTCAGGGATGTTTCATCCTTGATTGAAACAGGATGGTGGGATGTCGGTTCCTTCTTCTATGGATTCCTCCTTAGAAATCATCACCTAGTTCAGGTCTCCCTTAAATATTTGAGTCGTGGTTTGTGAATCTTGTTCCCGGCGCCATATATTTGTGGATGCTGGTTAATTACACTACTTATGCCAGGACATTCCATGGGGTCTTGACATGGTAGCAGCCTTTGGTTAGAATAGATAATAACATCAAGAATGTTGGGGTATCTCTGGATGCGTGGACAACAGGGAACCTGTATTCTTCCTCATAAGAGGGCATCTCAAGGGCATATAACCTTAGGCATCCTGCATCGGTCTCAAGGTATCATATGCCAGAGGCTTGTCTCATAGGTTTTCCTCAGCTTCCCATGTTAAACATAGGTTATTTCTCAAGTTTAATGTCTTACAGATATAGAATGAGAGTGATCAGAATGTTCCATAGAGACGGATCATATTGGCACACCCCTAGGAGGGAACACCTGGAAGGTTTACTAGATGGATGGATCATAATTCCCAATGAGGACGAATCTGAGGTGGTGTGTCCCATAAAGTGAATATGTCACACCATGAAGGCTGATCTGGACACCACTGAGGGCGGATCAGGGAGAGTGAACCCTAGAATAGGGGACACCAAGGTTTACCATTGGATGGGGTTGAACCTCAGGGAGGTTTCCTACGGACCCTGTGTATACGATAGAGATCAAAACCCACGTAGTTCAAAGGGGTGATGAATCAGGGTGTACATAGAGGGAAAAAAACTGAATACATGCTGGTGCTTACACATTTATAGCAACCCATCACAAGAGGATCGCTCTTGGTTTGATGGTTATGGATTGATGATCGTACCATGATTCACTATGTCATTTTCACCCTTACACTATTGTATTAAACTTATTTTTTCTTGGAAATTAAAAATATAATAACAAAATGAACTCAATGTTTTATTCAATTATTTTGTGTTTATCACTATTAAAAAGGGAAATGTTACTTTTTTTGATAATTTCATTGAAGGTGGAGGTGAATTTGAGGACCCCTGATGAAGTTTAGGAAAAATGGGCCAAACTGCGCAAGACCCAAGCACACCAGTGGATCCACCCACACACTACTACTAGACCGTGAATCCAAATGGCAAAAATTTTGTGGACGAGACCAAATTTCCTTGGGATACATTTCACATAAAGGGATCCAACACTCTTTAGTCTATATATTAGACCAATTGACCTTATTTGTCCATCACATCAAATCTACACAATGTCAAATGCTGTGTTCTTTATTTTATCAATATGTAGAGATATAGATGTGAAAATGGTGCCAAACATTCGTTGGAGATAGTAAAGAGGCGGGGTAACATGTTTTTAGTTTTTTCCAATGTGATATTTTACTTTCAAGTTGTCTAAAACTATCGTCCAAGTGGTTTTACATAATCTGTGTGCCCAAAACCACCTTCTATTTTGCCTATAAAATGGAAGCCTGGGATCCTCATTTGGGAGTTCATCCAAGAAGTGAAACTATTCAATTTTGAAGTCCTATAGGAGTCCCCTTCTCATCCTTGAAGTTCTGGAGGCCCCTATCCTCATAGGGGGATTAAGGATGAAGAATGAGTTCCACCAGAGCCTCCTCCTCCTCTCGATGGCGAGTTAAATAGCGGACAATCATTTCGTGTGAGCTACATAAACTTGGGAGGAAGTTCTAGCACATGTTCTTCTACTGGTTTTTTTTATAATTTTTGTGATGAATATTTCACTTATTTTTTATCTTGACATGATTCTCCCCTGATTACATTTCATTTGATATAATTAAGCGGAACACTTTTTATTTCAACACCAATTGGGTTGAGATTTCAAGGGGGAATCTTGGGTTGTTCCGATAGGAAAACAAAATAATCCTATTAATCTCACACATACATAAGTTTTAAGTATTATTTTGTAGAAATTTTATTCTATAATTGATAACCAAATCTTGGAAACATGATTTTTGAGTCAAGGGGTGGTTCTTTAAGCATCATTTGAAGAGGAAAGAGGGGAGTCAAGATCTTGAAAAACTTTAACCATAGAATTAAACAAAACCATGTTAAAGTTTTAGAACAATGAACTATCCAATATATTTAGTGAAATTGAAATGATCTTTTTCTATAATAATTATTAATTCTCCACCTTTATTTATCAACTATTTAACTCTTTAATTAAATAATTTTTATAAATCTGTTTTCAAAACCTCCCCCTATTTTAGTAGTTCTTATGAAAAATACATTCTCTAAAACTATCAACGCTACTTGAGAGATGAACTAGGTTCTTCCATATACTATAAATTTATCTTAAAATAATAACCAATTTGATGTGTCACGACAACATGGTCAAATTTTGGCATCATTTCTAGGGAGCACTTTGGTTTTATTGCATGTTTTTGATAATTGTTTTTGTAAATTTTGTGAGTGTTTGTTTTTTTATCTTATACCTTTATATTTATTATTTTGTTCTAATTCATTTCATGTATAGGTTCTATGTATGATTAATTCTACTCCAGGAGACTTACAACCTTTCGAACCTGAACCAGAGAGTATCTTACATCAGCGACCCTGAGATACCCAAGAGGAACCTGTGAAGGAGGACGCACAAAACATCAACACTCATCTTGATCCTTCTTCTTCTTCTTCGAGAACCCAAATTAAAACTGAAATTAACGTGAATAAAATGGCTGAAAACAATAAAACACTAAAATAAATAACCTCATATGATGTTGATATCCAACCCACCTATATTCAATTACAAGGAGAGGCACACAATTTTGAACTAAAATCTGGTTTAATTTATCTATTACTAAGATTCGATGGACTTCCTGGAGAGGATCCACACAAGCATTTAATAGAATTTCATATTGTGTGTTCTACATTAAAACATGAAAATGTGGATGAAGAATAATTAAATCTTAGATCATTCCTATTTTCTATAGAAGATACAACAAAATATTGGTTATATTATGTTAATTCCCCAATAAGAGGTCGGGCAGACCTGTAACGCCTTTTCCTTGAAAAATATTTCCCACCCTCTCAAACTGCAACAATAAGGAATTTTTTTTTGGGATAATAAAATCTCAAGGGGAAATATTACATGAATATTGGGAACACTTTAAAAGGTTATGTTCATGTTTCCCACACCACCAAATAAGTGATCAACTTTTAATTTAAATTTTTTATGATGGTTTAATCCATATTGATCGAAATAAAATCGATGTTACGGAAGGTGGTGCGCTAGTTGATAAGATCCCAATTGCTTTAAGAACCCTGATTGAGAACATGGCGCAAAACACACAGAAATTTTGTTCTAGGTTTAATGTACTGATTCGAGGTGTCCATGAGGTGAAAGTATTTAATTCGAGAAGAAGGTGGACAAAAAGTTCGAAGATGTAAGTACCCTTCTTCAACAACTTCCTCTTTCCCAAGGGAAATCCCAATCTCTTCCTCCCATCCATTGTGGTATATGTTCTTCTAACACCCACTACTCTGACCAATGTCCTTAATTTAGGGAAACATATGAGAGTTGGGAGGCAATAGTTTTAGGCCGCCCCTATAACAACCCTTTAGGAAATAACCGTACTATCCATCCAACCCTAAGTGGAATGAGAACCAAGCCTATAGGAAAGGGGGGTATTGAAACCAACATTAACAATAATGGAACCAAATAGGGCAGATTAGTCATCCACCACCACCACAAAGAAATCCTCAACCACCCCAAAGGCCTTTCAAATAAACCCCTCCAAAACCCGAGCCTAGACTAGAAGATATGATAAAAAAATGGCTTCCAACAATATCAAATTCCATCAAACCACTCAAGAAGCCATACAAGACCTCAAAACCCAATTAGGGAAACTAGCTAACTCAAGGGGTGAAATTCAAAGTCATGGTTCAGGTAAAATTCTCTCTCAACCATTAGTTAACCCTAGGGATAAAGGTAATGTTAGTGCCATCACCCTTAGAAGTGAAAAACAACTAGAAAGTAAAATGAACCCTCCATAAAAGTTATCCTCTCCTGAGGAAACCTCTATCCCAACCATTAAAAATGTTCCAAATGTTGAAGAGCCTTGTCCTGAGAGAAGCCCTTACAAAGGAAAGAGTGTGTATATTAATGAGTCTCCTAGCCCAACTATTCCTATTTCATTTCCTCAAAGGTCCACCCAACCAATAAAACAAAATGAAACTGAACTTGATAAGTAAATATTGGAAATTTTCAAGAAAGTACAAGTTAATATCCCATTTATTGATGCTGTGAAGAAAATTCCATGATATGCCAAGTTTCTAAAGGAGATGTGTACACACAGAAGGAAAATTTGAGGTGATGAAAAAGTGAGTTTGGGGAGGAATGTTTCATAATTGATAGAGCCATCACTTCCCACCAAGTGAAATGATCTTAGAACTTTTTTAATCCCATGCACCACAGGGGAGTATTATTTTTATAATGATATGTTTGATTTAGGTTCTTCTATAAATGTGATGCCTCACTCCATTTACTCTACATTGTAGGTTGGCGAACTGAAGCCCACTGGAATTGTTGTTCATCTAGACAATTGGATTATCTCACACCCCATTGGTGTGTTATAGGATGTTCTTGTGAGGGTTCAAAATTTAATTTTTCCTACTAACTTTTATGTGCTTAAAATGGAGGATGATAGGATGAATGGACATGCCCTGATTATATTGTGGAGACCCTTCTTGAAAACTACCAAAACCATAATTAATTTCCATAATGTTACATTATTTCACGACCCGTCCTCGAGGCCCGTGCCGTGACTACCCCAAGCCCGCCTTCCATAGGCCAGGGGCTGGTGACTAGCACCAAAGGCGTAAAATCCCGATAACTGGGAAGGCATTGCCTTTATAAATGAAAACAAGCACCACAAAGTACAAGAGGTAGCAAAACACTTAGTACAAAAGAAAAGCTGAAAAGTAAATGGGCCAGAATACAAACCCAAAAGAAAGTACAACTACAACTGAACAAGGTACAATAGCAAAAAGACAAACAACAGGAAGAAGGAAGCAGCTCTTGGGTCGTCCTCCTCGGATCCTACCTGAAGGGTAGGTATAGACAGCGCAGCTCCTGGTCGTCCACCATGGATCCTACCTGAAGGGTAGGTACATATAGCTTCCTCCACTCTCTCGTCCATCAACCTTCTCTGTGAGTCGTCAAGTCGTGTAGTCCACCTCCGGGTACTGACTCGTCGTGTAGTCCACCTCTGGGAACCGTCCAGTCCTTGAACACTCGGCCTCCGTCAGCACTGCTCGTCGTCTGCAACCAACACAACGAGGTGCGGGCATAGCCCGTGCAGGGGTGAGTATAACGATACTCAGTAGGGACCCAGAGACCCTCAAGGTCTCACTAAACCAACAAAGATAACCACAAAGAAGATCTCAACAGATAACCTCTACTTAGGTATATGCCCATACATATACCTAAGTTATCAAGTAACCCATCTCAATCATGAGGAAACACAAGGATTATGAAATCAACGGATAACCACTACCTAGGTATATGCCCATACATATACCTATGTTATCAAGTGACCCATCTCATTCATGAGGTAAACACAAAGGTCAAAGATTCAGCTCAAACCAGGATTTTCATTATCGAAACCGTAACTGCTGGAGAGCTCCGTCTCTGGAGTGTACAGTGGTCCTGTCATGACTCCGAGGTACTGCTCACTAACCTAAGACTACTGAGGTACTCCTCCTGTCGAGTACCGCGGGCCTGCCACCTCACACAGTAGTGCTTCCCGCCGGGGTCTGCCACCCAACACAGTAGTGCTCCTCCCTCATAGCCTATAGAGGTACTCCTGTCGAGTACCGCGGGTCTGCCACCTCACATAGTAGTGCTCCTCCTCTATGGGTCTACCACCTCACAAAGTAGTGCTCCCTACTGGGCTACGTAAGTCACTCCAAATCGAATCGGACAAGCAGTCTTCAGGTCTCGGCCGACTACACGGTCTCCGTACTCCGTACGCTCGTCTCTGGGAGGGTCCGCTCCACGAGCTACACGTCGGTACTCCAAGTATCTCAAAGTCCCACGAAGAAGTATCACAAAGGACCGCCTCGTCATAGGGGTCTCAACGCAACAGACGGCGTGTCAATCGGACGTCCAGTCTGTGAGTTACTAGCCTTTTCGTCCCAGGGGCCCGGTTGGTTTCGTGAGCGAACCATATCCGGCCGTATCTCAACTGTACCCCGAAATCTCATAGGGTATAATCATAGAGACCATTTCTCAACGTGATCACCAACGCTTCTCACGGTTCGTCAAACGGACATCTGGTCTGAAAGATATCAGCTTTTCCGTCCCAGGGGCCCGGTTGGATTTCGGGTGCGATCCAACCCGGCCACTATCCAACTGTATCCAAAACTCGGGCGAAGTATGTCAAAAGTTCCGTATTGTCAACAGGAACTCAACGCAACAGACGGCGCGTCAATCGGACGCCCGGTCTGAGAGTTATTGGCTTTTCCGTCTCACACCCACCCTGGGAAACTTCCCAGGAGGTCACCCATCCGATCACTACTCTAGGCCAAGCACGCTTAACCATGGAGTTTTAACCACGTAGGCTCCCGAAAAGGAAGGTGTACCTTGAGTATAGTATACCGAAACGACCGTCTCGATCCAAGGATCGCGTTGCCGCTGACGGCAAGTCGTTTGGAGGCTCGTAGCCCAAGATACTGGCATTTGACCAAAAGTGGTCCGAAACTGGGGGTCTGGGCCCGGGCCGACCCGGCCCGACCCCCCTGGGTCGGCCGAACCGGGTCGACCCGCCCCGGGCGGCGACCCGGCCCGACGACCCGGCCCGGCTCGGAAAACCCGGCCCGGCTCGGAAAACCCGGCCTGGCTCGGAAAACCCGGTCCGGCCGGCGGCGCAGCGGCGCGGTCCGGCGCGGCGGCGCGGTCCGGCGAGGCGGCGCGAACCAGCACGGCGGCGCGGCCTGGGCGCCGTTCGGGTGCCGCGCGCGGGGGGAAAGCCCCCCTCCCCTTTGAGATCCGCGGCCCCTTAATTTGGGCCGCTTTTGAGACCCGGCCGGGGGAAATTAATTCCCCCGGTCTCCACTGCCCGGTCGGCCCGCACTGGCCGGCCGGTTTCGCCAGCAAGGACCGGCGACGGCCGGTCCTTCCTTCGCCGACACCGGCGGCCCGGTGCAGGCCGCCGGTCATCTTGCTCCGCCGCAGCCCGGAACCGGCCGCGGCCTATGTCGTTCGGCGCGATGCGACGACATCGCTTCCCTCCGCCGTGGCCCCGCTCCGGCTGAGGCGCCTTTGACTTTCTTCGACGCGACGCGACGGCGTCGCTTTCTTGGATTTCTTTCCACGGCGTGGCGCGACGGTGCCACACGTATCTTCCGAAATAAATCGCGTGGTGCGACGACACCACGTTTTCTCGTATCATCCTCAAGAAACCACCACGAAAAAAAAGGAGGAGGGTCGGCCGTGTTTGTGCGGTCCGACCCCCTCACGTTATTCGATAACAAAATGGGTTTTAATCCACGATCATCACCAAGTTTGTATTCACGAACTATTAAATAAATAAAAACCCTCAATCTTCAACCCCTTGATCGGACGATCCGCGGATCAACCCGGTATTGGTTGGTCCGCGCTCGTCGTTTTTTCTCTCAAAAGATAAGAGAATTCCAAAATAAATTCCCCTACCTCGGCTTCAAGAACAGAGTTCTTCAACAACCCGCGGAAGACAAGCGTCGCGGAGGTCGGGCGTCGTTCCGTCTAGGTTGGTGGGAGAAGAGCTCGGTGAAGTCGAGCCGAGACGTCACCCTCTGTATACTTTGTAGGCGGCGGTGCTTCCCTTCCTTACTACGGTTGAAGATGGTCGGAGGTGTTGCTTCACGTTCTTCGGAAACGTGGAACGTTCTTCCTCGAGAGGTTGGTGATCTTCCAAGAGTTCTTCTCCCCACAAGGTTTATGCCAACCCAAAAAGAAGAATATAATCTCTCTTTTTAATGTTGGCAAAATGAATTCAAAAGAATTCAAACACTCAAAATAATTAATTAAGTTGGTTTAATTAATTAATTGCAAAGTGTTGGCAAGAATTTCAAAAGATTGAAATTCAAATAAACCATACTTAACTCACCTCATTAATTAATCAAGTTTTCAAATATTAAAGAATGTGAGTTAATGGGGAGTTGGAATGTGAGGGGTTAAGAGGGTTAGGGAGTTTAAGGAATTTGAAAAGGTGGGGGGGTTCGTGTGGGACCCACTCTTTCAAATATCCACACATGGGAAGTTGGATGGATGTGGGCCCACCACCAACTTCCCATGGGAGAAGTTAACCACTTAACATTGTTAAAATTTGATTTAACAATTTTATACAATTTTTTTAATTAAACCCCAAAAATTAACTTCTCCTCCCGCACAAACGCAACTATGGTAAAGGTTCTCTTAAGTGATTACCGGCGTTGCGAGTTCATCGGTGCAATCGGATTTCAATTCCGAGCACCGGTTCAAAAGATAGAAATTTCCCCCTCGTACGTTCACTGAACGCACCCGAGCTAAACTTCGGAAATTAATTCTGGGCACACCGGGCCTCAGAATCAGGCGCCGTCATAAACTGCGTTCTTGTAAAATTCCAAAGAAAATTAAGAAAAAAATTTCCTTGAAATTTCCGGGTCTTTACATTACTCCCACCTCAGGGCTTTACGTCCCCGTAAAGCTTCAACACAAACTAGGGTCACAAAAGCGGTACAGAGCACGCATCTGAGCCTTTCGCTCCCATGTGCTTACCTGGAGGTTCCGTACTGCCAAAGAAAGTGCACCCGGGAATCGATCATCCTCGTAGGATCCGCTCCTGACGATCCTTGATCCCCACTAGAACCTCTATGGAAGACACCCCATCGCCATCGTCCAGCTCCTCATGGTCGATGGTATGCGAAGGGTTGAGCACGTATCTCCTCAGTTGAGATACGTGGAAGTCGTCGTGCACCTGGTGCAGCTGCGGTGAATGGGTCAAGCGGTAAACCACCCCGCCTACCCAGCTGGGGACCTAAGAAGGTCCGCTGAACCTCGGAGATAACTTGCCGCCTTGGCCACTTCTCTGTAAACCCCGTCGAGGTGAGACCTGTATAAGGACGTGATCGCCATCCTCAAACTCCAGAGGTTTCCAATTCCTGTTAGAACTGGAACTCAAACGATTGCTACCACGAGGGTAAGGTTGGCCGATTCAAGAGTGATCGGTCGTACCCTCCCATGAAAGAGTTTACCCTGCGCTGCCTGGGGTTTCCTTTTCCGCCGACCAAGGAAAACCCATCCCGACGTTTGCCTAAAACCGTCAATTTGAGTATGAACAGTTATTGCCCATTCCATACTCAAACTAATGTCATAAGGCCTCGACGCTGCCACTAATAGATTCCAACCGAAACTCTCGCCTCGAGGGTCTGACCACACCGTCGGCGTAAGTGTGATTATCGAGTCTCCTCCCAAGGTATCTCCAGACGTGAGGGTCAAGTCCACGGCTTACCGGAAACTCTAGGTCTGGAACAAGATTTGTGAAAGCAAGGAATGATTCATATCGACATCTGTTACTACATCAGCTAGTATTGGACACAGACTGTCCCTTGAATCATTTATAGAGCCATTGGGTTACACTCCTTGACCTCATGCAACCACACTCTTCCTCCGCCCTCTATCTCCCTGAGCCTGGAAGAAAAAACTAAGGCGGGTGGTTGTACAATGTTAGGATGTACACCATCACATGCTGCTCTCCTAGCTCTGCCTCCACGTCTACTGCTTCGCAGACTCATCTCTATTTAAAGCTTCCTCTTCTTGAAACATTTAACACGCCCGAGTCTCTAAGACTAGCACCGGTTCCCTGTTTCTTACTGCACTGTCCACTGCTCGGCTGTTGCTCAAGCACCAGCCGCTGCTTCTGTCTCGGTGGCTCCTCCAACACCCGCTGATCAACCGTACGAGGAGTCGGACAGTCACGTGCCAGGTGACCCTTTCCACCGCATGAGTAACACAACCTTCTTCTGGCACGCTTAGCTCTGTTCCCACCCCGGGTGCCCCGCACCACCGATCCTAAAACCCGAGATCGTCCAACTGCTAGTCTGGTCCTCCTGGACCTCTGCATCATCTGTCTACTGCCCACAGATGACTCGGCTACTGATCGAAAAACACGCGGCAAAGACAGAATCTCCTGTACATGCTCGTGGTGTAGAGTTACTGGCACAAACTCCACCCTGAATAAGGTCTCGAAGTCTTCCCATGCGAAGGTCATCCCGTCGCAAAACTGAAACAAGTGGCTCCACCACCTGCCTGCTGCTGCCTGAAGGAGGCTGGTAGCAAAGATCACCATGAAGTCTGCCAGTGTCCCCACTAGCTTGAAGACTCTCACCACAACCTCCAGCCAAACCTCAGCCACCTGCGGGTCCGTCTATCCCCGGAAACTGGGTGGCCTCTGGCGCTGGAACTCGTGCAGCGCGCTCAAGCGTCGTGCATCGCCTACTGCTGGGGCTGGTGGCATCGGTGGCCCAACGGGTAGTAGTACCGCTGGTGCCTCCGTTGGTGCCTTAACTACAATAGGGCCCTTTACCTAAGCCTCATCGCTCGACAGGCTATCAGCACGCACATCCCTCTGGGCTCTAGCTGGTCGTCCGAAAAAAAGGCATCCTGAAAGAAACAACGTAACACAGTAAAACGATTATACCTGGTGAGCTGACCTGGTTTGAGCTGTTTTAAGGGGAAACATTTGAAAACACACATGCAATCAGTGTTTTCGTGCACAAAGTTGGAAATCAGTTGTCAGGGTCCTGGGGTATGGATACGTCGGCCGCCCGCACCAACACTGGACTCCCTGAACTGAAATCCACACTCGATACTCTTAACACTATTGCTTCACAGAAAGAAAAAGTCAGAGTCATAAGTTCTGCGGTAGAACCGAACTCCTCTAATACCAATTTGTCACGACCCGTCCTCGAGGCCCGTGCCGTGACTACCCCAAGCCCGCCTTCCATAGGCCAGGGGATGGTGACTAGAACCAAAGGCGTAAAATCCCGATAATTGGGAAGGCATTGCCTTTATAAATGAAAAAAAGCACCACAAAGTACAAGCGGAAGCAAAACACTTAGTACAAAAGAAAAGATGAAAAGTAAATGGGCCAGAATACAAACCCAAAAGAAAGTACAACTACAACTGAACAAGGTACAACAACAAAAAGACAAACAGCAGGAAGAAGGAAGCAGCTCCTGGGTCGTCCTCCTCGGATACTACCTGAAGGGTAGGTACAGACAACGCATCTCCTGGTCGTCCACCACGGATCCTACCTGAAGGGTAGGTACAGATAGCTTCCTCCACGCTCTCGTCCGTCAACCTCCTCTGTGAGTCGTCACGTCGTGTAGTCCACCTCTGGGTACTGACTCGTCGTGTAGTCCACCTCCGGGAACCATCCAGTCCTTGAACACTCAGCCTCCATCAGCACTGCTCGTCGTCTGCAACCAACACAACGAGGTGCGGGCATATCCCATACAGGGGTGAGTATAACGATACTCAGTAGGGACCCCGAGACCCTCAAGGTCTCACTAAACCAACAAGGATAACCACAAAGAAGATCTCAACAGATAACCTCTACTTAGGTATATGCCCATACATATACCTAAGTTATCAAGTAACCCATCTCAATCATGAGGAAACACAAGGATTATGAAATCAACGGATAACCACTACCCAGGTATATGCCCATACATATACCTAAGTTATCAAGTGACCCATCTCATTCATGAGGTAAACACAAAGGTCAAAGATTCAGCTCAAACCAGGATTTTCATTATCGAAACCGTAACTGCTGGAGAGCTCCGTCTCTGGAGTGTACAGTGGTCCTGTCACGACTCCGAGGTACTTCTCACTAACCTAAGACTGCTGAGGTACTCCTCCTGTCAAGTACCGCGGGCCTGCCACCTCACACAGTAGTGCTTCCTGCCGGGGTCTGCCACCCAACACAGTAGTGCTCCCCCCTCATAGCCTACAGAGGTACTCCTGTCGAGTACCGCAGGTCTGCCACCTCACATAGTAGTGCTCCTCCACTATGGGTCTACCACCTCACAAATTAGTGCTCCCCACTGGGCTACGTAAGTCACTCCGAATTGAATCGGACAAGCAGTCTTCATGTCTCGTCCGGCTACACGGTCTCCGTACTCCGTACGCTCGTCTCTGGGAGGGTCCGCTCCACGAGCTACAAGTCGATACTCCAAGTATCTCAAAGTCTCACGAAGAAGTATCACAAAGGACCGCCTCGTCATAGGGGTCTCAACGTAACAGACGACGCGTCAATCGGACGCCCTGTCTGTGAGTTACCAGCCTTTTCGTCCCAGGGGCCCGGTTGGTTTCGTGAGCGAACCATATCCGGCCGTATCTCAACTGTACCCCGAACTCTCATAGGGTATACTCATAGGGACCATTTCTCAACGTGATCACCAACGCCGCTGACGGTTCGTCAAACGGACGTCTGGTCTGAAAGATATCAGTTTTTCCGTCCCAGGGGCCCGGTTGGATTTCGGGTGCGATCCAACCCGGCCACTATCCAACTGTATCCAAAACTCAGGCGAAGTATGTCAAAAGTTCTGTATTGTCAACAGGAACTCAACGCAACAGACGGCGCATCAATCGGACGCCCGGTCTGAGAGTTATTGGCTTTTCCGTCTCACACCCACCCTAGGAAACTTCCCAGGAGGTCACCCATCCGATCACTACTCTAGGCCAAGCACGCTTAACTATGGAGTTTTAACCACGTAGGCTCCCGAAAAGGAAGGTGTACCTTGAGTATAGTATACCGAAACGACAGTCTCGATCCAAAGATCGTGTTGCCGCTGACGGAAAGTCGTTTGAAAGCTCGTAGCCCAAGATACGGGTATTTGACCAAAAGTGGTCCGAAACTGGGGGTCTGAGCCCGGGCCGACCCGGCCCGACCCCCCTGGGTCGGCTGAACCGGGTCGACCCGCCCCGGGCGGCGACCCGACCCGATGACCCGACCCGGCTCAGAAAACCCGGCCCGGCCGGCGGCACGGCGGCGCGGGCCGGTGCGGCAGCGCGGTCTGGCGCATTGGCGCGGTCCGGCGCGGCGGCTCGAACCGGCACGGCGGCGCGGCCTGGGCGCCGTTCGGGTGCCGCGCGCGGGGGGCAAAGCCCCCCTCCCCTTTGAGATCCGCGACCCCTTAATTAGGGCCGCTTTTGAGACCCTTCCAGGGGAAATTAATTCCCCCGGTCTCCACTGCCCGGTCGGCCCGCACTGGCCGGCCGGTTTCGCCAGCAAGGACCGGCGACGGCCGGTCCTTCCTTCGCCGACACCGGCAGCCCGGTGCCGGCCGCCGGTCATCTTGCTCCGCCGCGGCCCGAAACTGGCCGCGGCCTATGCCGTTCGGCACGATGCGACGGCATCACTTCCCTCCGCCATGGCCCCGCTCCGGCCGCGGCGCCTTTGACTTTCTTCGACGCGACGCGACAGCGTCGCTTTCTTGGATTTCTTTCCACGGCGTGGCGCGACGGTGCCGCGCGTATCTTCCGCAATAAATCGCGTGGTGCGACGACACCACGTTTTCTCGTATCATCCTCAAGAAACCATCACGAAAAACAAAGGAGGAGGGTCGGCCGTGTTTGTGCGGTCCGACCCCCTCGCGTTATTCGATAACAAAATGGGTTTTAATCCACGATCATCACCAAGTTTGTATTCACGAACTATTAAATATATAAAAACCCTCAATCTTCAACCGCTTGATCGGACGATCCGCGGATCAACCCGGTATTGGTTGGTCCGCGCTCGTCGTTTTTTTTCTCAAAAGATAAGAGAATTCCAAAATAAATTCCCCTACCTCGGCTTCAAGAACGGAGTTCTTCAACAACCCACAGAAGACAAGCGTCGCGGAGGTCGGGCGTTGTTCCGTCTAGGTTGGTGGGAGAAGAGCTCGGTGAAGTCGAGCCGAGACGTCACCCTCTGTATACTTTGTAGGCGGCGGTGCTTCCCTTCCTTACTCCGGTTGAAGATGGTCGGAGGTGTTGCTTCACGTTTTTCGGAAACACAGAACGTTCTTCCTCGAGAGGTTGGTGATCTTCCAAGAGTTCTTCTCCCCGCAAGGTTTATGCCAACCCAAAAAGAAGAATATAATCTCTCTTTTTAATGTTGGAAAAATGAATTCAAAAGAATTCAAACAATCAAAATAATTAATTAAGTTGGTTTAATTAATTAATTGCAAAGTGTTGGCATGAATTTCAAAAGATTTAAATTCAAATAAACCATACTTAACTCACCTAATTAATTAATCAAGCTGTCAAATATTAAAGAATGTGAGTTAATGGGGAGTTGGAATGTGACGGGTTAAGAGGGTTAGGGAGTTTAAGGAATTTGAAAAGGTGGGGGGGTTCGTGTGAGCCCCACTCTTTCAAATATCCACACATGGGAAGTTGGATGGATGTGGGCCCACCACCAACTTCCCATGGGAGAAGTTAACCACTTAACATTGTTAAAATTTGATTTAACAATTTTATTCACTTTTTTAATTAAACCCCAAAAATTAACTTCTCCTCCCGCACAAACGCAACTACGGTAAAGGTTCTCTTAAGTGATTACCGGCGTTGCGAGTTCATCGGTGCAATTAGATTTCAATTCCAAGCACCGGTTCAAAAGATAGAAATTTCCCGCTCGTACGTTCACTAAACGCACCCGAGCCAAACTTCGGAAATTAATTCTGGGCACACTGGGCCTCGGAATCAGGCGCCGTCAGAAACTGCGTTCTTGTAAAATTCCAAAGAAAATTAAGAAAAAATTTTCCTTGAAATTTCCGGGTCTTTACACATTATCTATAGAGTTTGGTGGTGACATTTTCCACTTCATCATCTTTGATTCCATGAAGAACCCGTTAGAAGAACATTCCTCTCTATTTGTTAATTCAATTTATGTACTTCCTTCCCCTAAAAAACAACATTTCTTCCCCCTGATCCCCTATCTGAGTTTTCTTCATTGATTGAAATTCTAGGCAATGAATCATGCATTGATTGTTGTAGTGGTCTAGAAAAGTGTCATGCATGTTTATTAATTGATAATTTCTTGAACACCAGGGATCCAATGACCATCGATGATACTACTAATCTTGTAAAAGCTCATTCCTCATATGAGGATGATAACATTGAGTAGTTAGATGAGATCATTGACCTCTCACTTTCACACACACTCCCATCAATACAAGATCCACCTGAATTGGAACTGAAACAACTGCCTCAAGATTTAAAATATCCATATCTTGAGAATGGAAAAAAGATGCCCGTTATCATTGCTAGTTCACTCCCTCCTGAGCATTAATTGCAACTTATTGAGCTATTGAGGGAGTATAAACAAGATTTAGGATGGATTCTTGTTGACATTCCTTATATTAGCCAATAAATTTGTACACATCATATTTTTTTTAAATGATGAGGCTAAACCAGTGAGGAAGACACAATGTCGACTGAACCAAAACCACCTAGAATTTTTGAAAAAAAGGTAATAAAATTATTTTCTGTTGGAATCATTTACCCAATCTCTGATAGCCAATAGGTAAGTCCCATTCAAGTAGTTCCTAAAAAAATGGACTTACAGTAATAAAAAAAATGAAAACTATGAATTGGATCCAAGTCATGTGTAGAATAGTTGGTGTGTCTGTATAGACTATCATCGATTAAACAAACACACTTGGAAGGACCATTTCCCATTGAAATTCATTGACCAAATGCTATAGAGGCTAGTGGGTAAGTCCCACTATTGTGTCCTTGATGCATATTCTGGATACTTTCAGATACATATTACCCCTAAGGATTACTAAAATGAAACCTTCACTTTCCCCTTCAGCACATTTTCTTATAGAAGGATTCCATTTGGTCTGTGCAATGCTCCAGGTACTTTCCAATGATGCATGGTTAGTATTTTTTCGTATTACCTAGAGAATTGCATGGAAGTATTCATGGATGATTTCACTATTTATGGATCCTCTTTTGATGAATATTTGAGTAGTCTTTCTTCATTCCTACGTCACTGTATTGAAAATAATCTCGTATTAAATTATGATAAATGCCGTTTTCTGGTGCGAAAAGGTTTAGTTTTGGGGCATGTAATTTATGGGGATGGTATCCAAGCAGATAAATCAAAATTTTGTGTCATTTATTTATTACCATTCCCAAAAAATGTACGCGATGTGGGGTATTTTCTAGTTCATGCTGGATTTTACCATTGTTTCATTTGTGACTTTGCACTCCCCCTCTTCCGATTACTCCAAATAAGAAAAGTAATTTGTTTTTGATAAATAATGCGTGGAAGCTTTTAATAAGTTAAAATGGAGTCTCACATCACCCCCGATAATCCAACCACCTTGGTGTGATTTACCATTTGAGCTCATGTGTGATGCCTCTAACTATGTAGTTGGGGTAGTCTTGTCACAAAGGGTCGATCGAGATCCACATGTCATTATATATGCCTCACGTAATTTGGACCCTTCCCAAGAAAACTACACCACAACTGAAAAATAATTCCCTGCCATTGTATTTTCCTTGGAAAAATTCAGTTCATAACTTTTTGTGTCCAAAGTCATTGTGTTCTTAGACAATGCAACCCCTAGGTATCTCCTTAAGAAACCAGATTCCAAGCCACATCTCATTTGCTGGATGCTCCTCCTTTAAGAATTTAATCTAGAAATTAAAGATAAAAAAGGAGAAGAGAATGTGGTGGTTGACAATATCAGTAGGATTCCACCATCCTCAGACATCAACTCATCCCCCTGTATTCCTATAAATGATATGTTTCCTAATGAGAAATTGTACTGAGTGCAAGATGTTATTCCTTGGTATGATATAATTGTAAATTATTTGGTAGCATCTTTCATTCCTACTGTTTTCAAGAAAAACCAAGCCAGTCATCTAAAAAATGGGTCTCCGTGGTATATTTTGGATGACCCTTACCTTTGGCGCACATGTAGTGATCAACTCCTCAGGAGTTGTGTTCTCTATAGCAAGTTTCAGTCTGTCCTTCGATTCTGCCACACTCTCGCTTGTGGGGGTCACTTTGGTATCCAATGGACTACTTGCATGGTCCTTGATTCTGGTCTCCTTTGGCCAACACTTTTTCAGGATGCCAATGAATTTTGAAAATTTTGTCCTCATTTTCAAAGAATGGGGAATGTATCTAAAAGAAATGAAATTCCACAACAACCATTGGTATTTCATGACATTTTTGATGTTTGTGGAATTGAATTTATGGGTTCATTTTCCAATTCCTTTGGAAACTTGTACATTTTTTTGGAAGTTGATTACGTGTCAAAATGGGTAGAGGCACGAGCTACAAGGACTTATGATTCTAAGGTAGTTGTAGAATTTTTGAGAACCCAAATCTTCTGTAGGTTTGGCTTACCTAGGTTCATCATCAGTGACCAGAGTTCTCATTTCCACAACTGAAAAATGCAATAACTTTTATGTCGGTATGGGGACGGTCATAGAGTGTCTACTACATATCACCCACAAACTAATGGTCAATCTGAGGTGTCAAATAGATAGGTAAAATAGATTCTTGAAAAAACGGTTCAACCCCATAGAAAAGATCGGAGTCTTAGACTTGATGATTCATTATGGGCCTACCAAACTGCTTTCAAAACTTCCATTGGAATGTCACAATATCATCTTGTGTTTGGAAAGAGTTGTCACTTGCCTATTGAGATTGAGCACTGGGCCTACTAGGCCATCAAAAAATTCAATTCTAATCTTTCTAGGGAAGGTTCTCAAAGGAAGTTGTAGATTAAGGAGTTGGAGGAAATGGGAAGAGATGCATATGAAAACTCTAGGATTTATAAGAAGTGAACAAAGGCTGTCGGCGAACGTATTATACTTCATCGTCAGTTCCACATTGGGAAGAAGGTCCTCTTTTGTAATTTAAGGCTGAAGTTGCATCTAGGTAAGCTTCGTTACCACTATTTTTGCACATACACTGTTATTAATGTATCTCCATTTGGTGTTTCTTAGGTTCAAAATGAAGAAACCAAAAAACCTTCACTGTTAATGGGTAGCAACTGAAGCACTTCCATAAAGCACTTTTGGATTTCTTGATGGAGGAACTCCATGTTCAAGAAGCAACATACCAGTGAAACACACCAGGTTTTATCCTTCCTTCTCACCTTCTCAATTTTTACAGTGAGGACACTACACATTCTAGGTGTGGGGGATGGGTACATTCCTGGGTTAGAATGGAATTTTCATTTTTTTTTCTTTCTTCTCTTTTTTTCTTTCTTTATAGTATTTTCACTTTTCTTCGTCTTGTTAAATTCATTAGGATTTCCATTTTATTTCTTCTTTCTTCTCTTTTTCGCCTTCTTTATGGTATTTTCAATTTTATCCCATAAAAAATTTCAATGTTCAATGATTTGGTGATCATAAGGGGGGGTGGGGGGAGTAAAAATATGATAAATAATGGCGAAAAAGAATATTTGTATGAAGTTAACATCAAGGAGTGATTTTTAATGAATTGGTTTTCTGTTAATGATATAAATGGTTGTATCACTGTGAAACATTTGAGATGATTTATTCCCCTTGTGTGAGTAGTTTTTGGAAAAAATGTGTCACTAATATCTACATACATTTTTTCACCAAACCAGGAAGTGTGAATATTTCATACTTAATATAAGATAAATATATGTTAGGTTAATATTTTTTATCTTTAAATGATATTTCTATATGCTCGTTCCTTATCCAATCTGTTTCATTACTGTACTATATTGACCTATGTGTGTATACCTAATGTATTACTATTTTACACCCTTAGAAAAAAGGGTGTGTTTTAGGCTGGTCAAAAACCACTCCTCCTCAACCTTTTATCGTGTTATAACTATTGCAATTAGCATTGTGAGGAGATCAAATCAGGGTTGAGAGATGTTTGTGAGATTTTTTATAAATGAAACTTCTAAAAAAAAACAAAAATAATAAATGAGGGGAGTGATGAAATGTACAACATATGGTGATATCTAGGTCGGGAGATTATGGTTTGACATCTGGGAATGATTAAGTGAGTGGGTCTTGAAATATGATTGCAAATGATGTAGGGCAGTTTCGGTGAAAATTGATTTAAAGATGAATAATTTTAAAATAAACTATATTTGTTGGATAGAAAGTGGAAAGAATATTATGGAATGGTTTTCACTCACACACATGGAGAGTTAGTGGAATGGTTGAATTTTTAATTCCTTGCTCAATTTGGTGTCATGAATCTCTTTTAATTTCATTGTGATAAGATTTATGAGACAACTTTTTTCCATTTTCACGAGGAAGAACTCCTTGGTATGGTTCGTGCATTGATCACATTACTTTAATGAATTAAAATTTCCTTAAATGTTAAATATTCATGATGTTGGGAATATATAGATGCATATTTTTTTTGGATATGTGACTTGGACCAGGAGTGAAAATGTTTATGTGTGGGGGTGTGATCGTACCACGATTCACTGTGTCATTTTCACCCTTACACCATTGTATTAAACTGAATTTGTATTGTAAATTAAAAATATAGTAACAAAATGAACTCCATGTTTGATTCAATTATTTTGTGTTTATCACTGTTAAATATGTCAATGTTACTTTTTTTGATAATTTCATTAAAGGTGGAGGTGATTTGGAGGACCCATGATGAAGTCCAGGAAAAATGGGCCAAACTGCACAAGACCCAAGCACACTAGTGGATCCATCCACACACTTATACTAGACTATGCATACAAATCGGATGAAATTTTTTGGTTGGTCCACAATTCATTACTATAAATTTCATATGAAGGTCTCTAAGACGTATTCATCCATATAGTGGCCCAAATGACCTGATCTGTCCGTCACATAAAATCTGCACAACGTCAAATGCGATGTTCTGTATTTTATCTATATCTCGAGATGTAGTTGTCCAAATAGTGCCAAAATTTCAGTGGAGTCATTCAATAGGTGGGGAAACATGTTTCTAGTTTTTTCCAAAGCGATATTTGACTGTAATGTGGTCGAAAACTATCATCCAAGTGGTTTTACACAGTCAGTGTGCCCGAAACCACCTTCAATTTTGCCTATAAAATGGAAGCTTGGGATCCTCATTTGGGAGTTCGGAAAAGAAGTGAAGCTCAACCATTTTGAAGTCCTATAGGAGTATCCTCCTCATCCTTGAAGTTCTAGAGGCCCCTATCCTCATATGGTGATCAATGATGAAGAAGGGGTTCCAGCCAAGCCTCCTCCTCTTGATGGCGAGTTAAATGGTGGACGATTATTTCGAGGGAGATACACAAACTTGGGAGGGAGTTCCAACAAATGTTCTTATACTGGTTTTGTATAATTTGTGTGATTAATATTTCACTTATTTTTTATCTTGACATTCTTCTCCTCTGACTACATTTCATTTGATATAATTAAGTGGAACACTTTTTATTTCAACACCGATTGGGTTAAGATTTCAAGTGGGAATCTTGCGTTGTTCCGATTGGACAACACAATAATCCTATTAATCTCAAACATACATAATATTTAAGAATTATTTGGTATACCTTTTATTCTATGATTGATAACCAAATCTGGGCAACACAGTTGTTGTGTCAACAGGTGGTTCTTTAAGAACCATTTATAGAGGAAAGAGGGGAGCCAAGATCATGAAAACCTTCAACCAAAGAATTAAACAAGACCAAGTTAAATTTTTAGAATAATGAAATATCCAAGGTGTGTAGTGAAAATGAAATTATATTCTTCTCTCATAATTATTAATTCAACACCTTTATTTATCAGCTATTTAATTCTTTAATTATGTAATTTACCTAAATCTGTTTTCAAAACCACCCCCTCTTTTAGTAATTCTTATTAAAAACACATTCTCTAAAACAATAAAATATCCTTGAGAGATGACATAGGTTCTTACCTAGACTATAAATTTATCTTCAAATCATAACCAATTTGACGTTTCACAATGATGTGGTCAATTGAGTGGGGCTTATGCATGGTTAGTTGCCCGATTACTGTTTAGAGCAGTGGGGAAGCAGATAACATGATCTCACAGGGATGTGGCAGCCTAGATAAGAATCAAGATGGATGATAGAGATTTGAATGAAGTGGAGGGAGAATAAGATGGAACCAACATGAGGATGAAGATGATGTTGGGATTGATACTTGAATATAATTCCTACGTATCCCCATGGCAGGGAATCAAAGTCCGCATAGTTCGATGGGACGATGGGACACCTGAGGAGGCATCCCATGAGAATGGATTCTTGGATGGGACCTGGAGGAAGTGGAACTTTCGAGTAGGGTAATGACCTTCTTGAAACAAATGGGATTGAGGGATAGATCATTATGAGGCATGAGTGATGGTATTGAACCTCAGGTAGTCTTCCTACATGTCCCTGTGGAAGGGAATCAAAGTCCCCATAGTTCGGTTGAATGATGGGACACCTGAGGAGGTGGCCCGTGATAATGGATGCATGGATGGGACCCGGAGGAAGTGGAACCTCCGAGTTGGGTAATGACCTTCTCATAACACATGCTATCGAGGGATAGATCAGTATGAGACATGAGTGATGGGCTTGAAACTTAGAGAGGCTTCCTACGTATCCCCGTGGAAGGGAATCAAAGTCCACATAGTTCATCTAACGATGGATTACTATCGATTGGGGACTTCAATGACTTACTGTCAATTGGGTGACTTCAACAGATTACCACTGAATGGGGTTGAAAATGGCTTACCACTAAATGGGGTTGACAATAGCTTACCAATGAATGGGGTTGACAACGGAATACCTATGAATATGGATGAACCTTACGGAGGATTCCTATGTACCCTGTCTAGGAGACATGGATCAAATACCACATAGTTCGATTGGGTACAATTTATCATTATGCATGACAGAAAGTGGGGATACAGTTTAACGTCATACAAGATGAGGGTGGAACAATGTGAAGTGGTTGGGACTGATGGGTGTTGGTATTGGACCTCAAAGAGGTTTTCTACGTACCTTTCCTATGATACAAGTATCAAAGTTCATGTAGTTTAGTATGGTTCGGTGAACTGATGTGAAGGGGGTCGAGACCAATAGGTGTTGGGATTGAACCTCAGGGAGGCTTACTATGTACCTTTCCTTGGAAATAATCAAAGTCCAAGTAGTTCCTGATGGTGTTGGTGAGTTTATGTGAAGGGGTTCAGGATCATTAGGTTTTGGGATTGAACCTTAGGGAGGCTTCCAACGTAACTTGCCTGGGCAGGTATCAAAGTCCACATAGTTTAGATGGTATGGGGCTTACACTCTAGGCTGCCCAGGGAGGATGTCATGGTCGATGATTTGCCTAAGACCACGTGATTCATTCTTGATGTGAGAAATAAGAGGTAGCAAAGACCTAACGATCACGACACAAAGGTGAGTCTGTGGGAAGTGGAGTGGAACTTACACGTGGTTAGCGACCCAAAAAGGAAACAGGGGATTACACATAGTTCATGGCCCAGGTGATGCTATGGAGGAATAATGGTGGATGGGTATTATGCAAGGAATCTACTTGGGTGATGCTATAGAGAGGAAATGGTGAATGGGGATTACGCACAGAAGATTCCCTGGTGCTGCTATAGATCGACAATTGTGTAGGGGTATTACATAAGGATGCTGCCCGGGTGCCAATTTGGAGCGGCAATGGTGAATGGGGCATACACAAGGAAACTGATTGGGTGCCACTATGGAGTAGCAATGGTGTACGAGGTATACACAATGAAGCTGCCCATGTGCTGCTATAGAGTGGCAATGGACAATGGGGCTTACGCAAGGAAGCATCCAGGGTGCCGCTATGGAGTAGAAATGGTGCATGGGGCTTATGCAAGGAAAGATGCATGGGTGCCGCTATAGAGCATGAATGGTGAATGGGGATTATGCAAGGAAGCTACCCCGGTTCCGCTATGGAGCAGTAATGGTGAATTGGAATTACACAAGGAAGCTGCCCAAGTACCGCTATGGAGCGAAAATGGTGAATAGGGATTACACAAGCAAGCTGCTGAGGTGCCGCTGTGGAGAGGCAATGGTGAATGGGGCTTATGCATGGAAGGTGCCCAGGTGTCTTCCTCATGTATAGTTATGAGGGAATCTCAACTCACTGGTGGGTCAAGGCATATAATTGAGTTATACACTTATGCTCTAGTGCACAAGTAGGATAACGTCAAGGGCATTAGAATCAGTCCGAACAATATAAGATGAAAAGAATGAATCACATGCCCAAAATCTGGAATGTAGTGAGGGTGGCGCGACGATGGAGGATAACTGTTTACCGAGTTTTAAACATAGTATCCATATCACATTAGCCTAAAATGGGGACAAAAAAATGAGGTTCGACTGTTGACTATGTTCGAAACACAGGACCTAACTCAAAGTGTCATCTCGAGTCTTCCAGGGCATTGGCCCAAAAGGGTAGGTGAGCCGAGGAGGCATGGGACTAGGCTATTAGGGGGTACCTTTAGACATTAAAGAGGACGAATATTTTCAAGAAGGACATGAAAAGAATTAGGTGGAGTGATGGAATGTTTGAATGGATTCCAACGCTCTTGAAATTACGCCACTGTAATCATGGAATGAGGTATCTTATACTTGTCACACATGCCATCTCTTATTTAGAACAAGTGTCATCCTATTATTGAATGATAAGAAATTCTATAGTTTAAAGTCGTGTAGAGAGTACTATTATAATCTTATGCTTATCACATAAGGAATCTCTTTTTTGGAGTAAGATGCAACATATATTTGGAACATAGGGTGTGCTGCAGTTTATAGTCATGTAGAGAGGACTATTGGCATCTTATGCTTGGTGCATAAGGTATGTCTTTTTTGAGAAAAAGGCATCCTATGTTTGGAACATAGGGCATGCTACAATTTATAGTCATGTAGAGTGTACTGTTAGCATCTTATGCTTGGAGTATAAGGTATCTCTTGTTTAGAGAGAGAGGTATCCTATGTTTGTCACATAGGGTGCACTACAATTTAAAGTCATATAGATAAGACTATTGTCATCTTATTCTTGGTGCATAACACATATCTCATTTAGAAAAAAAGGCATTATATGCTTTTCACATAGGGTTTACTACAATTTAAAGTCATGTAGATATAAATATTGGGCATAAGGCGCCTAACAATAGATGGTTTTGGGACTTATGCAAGAGTGGTCCTTTCTAGTTCCACCTAAAATAAGAGCCAAGTGATAGGGTTTGGAGGAGTTTCTTGAGGAATGGTTCAAATCAAGGTACTCAAGGAATTGAAGATGAAAATCTTGACCCATGACATAGGAAAGGGACCAAGAGGAATATGTTGACTCAAGGTGTTTCATGCTATGTGGAGGAGTATCTCAAATCATGGTATTCCATAGCTGGAAGGTGGGTACACATAAGGGCGTAATGGAAAATGTCAACATCCTGGATTGGAGGGCCAGGACCGCTGCTCGACACTAATCCTGAGCAGGGTTGTGGGGGCACAACCCCCGTGGTATGTACTGGTGGGCACAAATGTAGGATATTCACAAAGGATAGGTCTTCTCGAATAGGCTTCACAGAGGAAAGGTGCTCGCAGATCATGGGATCTCATGAAGCAACTTTGCAAAGGAAAGATGCTTGCAGAGCATGTACTAGCTGAGCATAGGGGCTTGTGGATCATGGAATTTCAGAGAAAAGGGGCTTGCGGAGCGAAGAGACTCACAGAGAAAAGCGTCTCGAGGAGCAAAGGGCCTTATGGAACAAAGGATCTTGTGGAGCAATGGCTCTCGCAGATCAAAGGGGCTCGTAGAGAAAAGCTTCTAGCGAAGCAAAGGGCCTCACAAAGCAAAGGCTCTCATGGAGAAAAGGGCCTCGCAGAGAAAAGGCTCTCGTGGAGAAAAGGAGATTGCAGAGCAAATCGTCTCGCAGAGCAAAGGGCCTTGTAGAGCAAAGAATCTCGTGGAGTAAAGGCTCTTATAGAGCAAAGGATCCAACGAAGCAAAGGCTCTCGCAGAAAAAAGGGCTTGCGGAGTAAAGGGATTCGTGGAGAAAATGATCTCATGGGGAAAAGGGGCTCACAGAGAAAAGGGGATCATGGAGAAAAGGAACTCACAAAGCAAAGGCTCTTTCTAAGAAAAGGTTCTCGCTGAGAAAAAGGCTCTCACAGAGCCTCGATCAACCCAAAGGATCTACCTCCTTCACAATGGGCAGATCCCTTTGGAAGGGAATCACTTTACAGAGCTCGGGATCTCTGTAAAATGGGAGATCAACTACCCAAGGGGCGGGGTGACCATCCTAATGAAGGGGGGTGAGCCAGGTTTTTATTGGAAATGGAGGTCAGCAGAGTGTGCTGTGAAGTACAAATGCATGCTGCGAAGCACAAATGCATGCCACAGAGAAAATCGTGATCCAAAACTGGATAAAGTTCCATCAAGTTTCTTGTAATCATAGAGCCGACCATCATTGAGCTTCACGACGCTCGTGGAGGCTTCAGTCAAGTTCCCTCATGTTCTTTGTAACTGCCATGTCGACCGTCATTGAGCTTAGTGATGCTTGAAGAGGCTTCGGTCAGGTTCCCTCAAGTTCTTTGTAACCATGGATTCGACTGTCATCAAGCTTCGAGATTCTCATGTAGGATCCGATCAAGTTACTATACTCAGTGATCATAGAGGGAGCTTTGCGAATTGGATCCATGAACCTGTTTTCTAGACCAAAATCAAATGTCCATAACTCATAATCCGTAACTCTGTTCGGTCCCTATGACCTATCAAATCAAAGCTTGCGAAACGGGATACAATCTTGGATCATGTATGAAATCATTTGGAATATTTCATTTATGTGTTTTCTAGTGACAATAGTAATAATTCATATAATCTGTGCTTATTTAATCATGATAAGAGTCATGGTCATATCACCCAATTAAATTTCATTTAAATTTAACCATTTACTAAATTTAGGGAAGGAAATCCACCATTAACATTCCAATCGATTTAATACATACCATTTAATTAAACAGAACATGGTAAATCATTTAACATGCTTGATGAGGCACTTAGAAGGCACCATAGTCAAATTGGGAAATTTCCTACATGGACAATCCCATTTACAAGGTAATCCAAGATGTTAGGAGGAGCTTGGTTCATTGGTCAGTTAGATAGGAAAAGGCCAAACCTCTCAATGAATATGATGGGCCAAGAACTTAGATGGTACTTTGCATCTTTTATACATTTCTAACAAGGATAGAAAACTCCATTTAAGAACATCAATAAGGGCGAAGTATCAAATATTCCATGTGACTAACCATAATAAGGGCATAAGTAAAACACCAAATAAATATTGAAAAGAATGAAATAAATCACTAAACATCACTTTATAATTTCTAAGACAACACACCTCATCCGAGGGTTTTTTATAAAAAAATATCATTGTTTTTCAAACAATTATTTTAGATCAATTAAGCATAAAAATCATGATTCATAATTAAATTTACTAAATTAATCAACATAGAAAATAAAATAAAATATAGAAAAATACTAAAAGTCTTTACATGCCTTATAGGAGGTTCTGTTATCAATTGGGCTTTTGATTACAAGGGAAATGACCATTTAAAATCTATATAGAATGCTTAGAAGGCATTCTGAGAATCTATAAAATTAATATTATAAGAGAAAACATGAGCTAACACACCCATGGGGTGTTTGTGATTGATGTTTATATTCTAAAATAACATAACAATGATCAATGGAAGTAACACAAGGTGCGTATGTCAATTTAAAACAAAGAAATCAATTTTAAGGAAATTCATGACAAAGACTATCATGAAACACAATGATTCTATTTAAAATTCAATGAAAACACTGAAAAAATTCATAGACAACCTACCTTATGCTTAGGACATGTCTCTCATCCAATATCAAAGTCTAATTTGCTATAATTTGGAATAAATCAATGAAATAGAAATTTTACATAAAAATATGGAAAATGAGCTCACATCAAAATAACACAATGGATAATAAAAGAAACCATGAAAGGATTCAAAAGGAATCAAGAGATTACCGATATAGATCTATAGATACAAATGATGATCAAATTGGATAATAGATAGAGGAGAAATCTTGATGCCTAGCTTAGGCTTGAGGAGAAGCCCATGACACTAAGGGACGAGGTTCACATGGCGGGAGGAGAGGAAGGAATGAAGAAAAGATAAACTTAAATCCATTAAGATAATTTTAGTCTTTTTTACCCCAAAAATATGGTTGCATGGTTCGGCCACATGGTTTGGCCAAATTGTGTGCCAACCATGCGATGAATAGTCATAGGTACTACCTAAGTGGTACTACCTGTGCAATCTAGGTGTATAGTCTGGGTAAATCATGCACAACCCATATATGGAATTTCTTCTCCCTTGATATAGATGCATGATTTTCTATTGCGGGATACATGGTTTTAGATAAACTGTGCTCTCTATCTAGACCCTCCAAACAAGTGGTTTCCATTACTCGATACTCCGAAAACTCAACAAGGCACTCATGAATCCTCTCATCTCTTTACGCAAGCCTAAAAACAACAAATTAAAGTGTTACAACTCCTAGAATTATGTTTTAATACTTGGTTCAATGAATGAACTATCTAGTAAATGCCAAAAAATTCAAATTCCCAAAGAATCTTACCTTGGCTCAACACAGTTCGTTATAACCTCTCCACCTTAGAAATTCTCACCCCCCAAGAATCCTTCAGGAATAATGAAAACATCACTTGACCTACATGGGTCATGAAGTCCTATTCAAATGGTTGCATTAAATTTATAAAAACAAAATTCACCTCAAAAAATTTTATAAGAGTATGAAAATTAAGAAATAAAAACCCAAGATAATGCTCATTTTCCAACCAAAACACTTAAATGGTTCTTACCTAATCCCATTTAGCTAGAGACATAATCACTTAATCATCTATTGAATCATATTTCTTGTGGTGATCCCCACTATAAGATTTAACATCAAAAGGGTTCAAATTTGACCCATTGTACATTAACCATTTGAATTTACTTACAAGGCATGCCTCTAAGCATTCTAGAGATTCTCCAGGTGCAATTTATTGAACTGGGAGAACACGATTAAATATGAGGTCATATCAGGGACCTCATCTGAAGGAAATATTAAAATCCCAATCGATCTAACCCAAACTTGTCATACAATCTATTCTCAAAAGACTCAGCTAAACTTTATACCACACCCGCCTTAACCTGTCGATGTGATAAAAAACGGTTCCCCATGACCAAAAACATTAAACAAGGTCTACAAGTTGAGCCACTATGGTTTACAATTCCCACAATGCTTGGATTAGGTGTCTGGAATAATTCAAATGGAATCACGACATTTTCCTCTATGTCAATTTTAATTCCCAAAAATCATGTTCATCAAATCCTACACCCTACTTCTGGTGATGTCACCTAGTCTAACCAACACCTTACCATTTAAACTATTGTGCCTCTGCATGGATAAGGGTGTAACTCGGATCCATCCAACTAGAATCGTCCCCCATTAAACAACACCTACAATCCAATAAGAAGTTTGGGATAACCTCATATTTTAAAACTTGATTCTAAGGAACTAACCCAATTTATTCCACACTCTATATTTACAAGTGAGACATTGGTACAAAGACAAAACATCAACATCAAATCATTTAATAAGTCTAGAGTGCCATATACCTGGATGTCAAGTTAAAAGGTGAAACTAGAATCTAAGAGTCTATCTATGTAATTACTACATGATAACTTAGGTATCACTCTAATCTAACTAGAACTCGATGAAAACCACACATCTAGTGTGAAACACTTTCAGAGACACTTACCAAGCCCAAAAACTTTTAAAATTTTAGCATGAAATAAGAATGATGCTATCTTAGTGCATGAAGGGTGAAGTCAAGATAGGGGAAATGATCATCGCTAGGAAAGATTACACTAATAAGTGTTTGAATATTACAAGGAAAATTGTTCAAACCACTATTGGTCGACTTAATCTGAAAGAATCTCAGCTTCGCCTATCGACACACTACCACAAACCGATCAGAAGCCTTCACCACCCAAGGAGTTATGTGATAGTTCATGCTAAACCACCTAAGTCCATCCAAGACCAATAGTGTTTATCAATGGTTGCATACCCAACCAATCACATCAACATCATACTACCGAGAAAGTACATACATGATTCAAACTTGCTTGCCCCAAAGGCATTCATGCAAGACTGACCATTTCTAAATGGTGATCCTTAGTTGTGTTACTTCTACAGGGAATGGAATATAAAAACCAAAACTGATAGGACACTTCCCACCTTAGGAGTTCCCTAGTCATCAAAATAAGAGATAAAAACTAGCCATTTAAAATCACACTAGGTTAGAACCACCATAAAAGAACACATTAAATAATTATTCATTAAAACAAAAACCAAAATGACCAGTGTTTTAAAACACTTGATACTATTAGAATTCATCATAAGCATTGGGATGAACTTGATTCCATTATCACCCATGTAAATATACATTTGATATAACTCGAGAATGCACTCAATAGCACAATGCTCAATGATTTCACTAAAATTAACCGATTCATTACATCATTTAAAAACTTGACAGGCACCGTGTTTGTGAACGTATACTAATATGTGGTTTTAAAATCAAGAAAAAACATCCTTGATACCTTCCATAGGTTTTCTTCACTATGAATCTAAGTATTAGGGGGTCCTTCTAGAGATTTAACCCAAATTCATATTTCCACATAGAACCATTAAATTGGATGATGACGTACCAAGTCGTCTATCATGGAGGAATAATAAATGGTCACATGAACTAAAAAGAGTCCAAACATTCCCTAGGCATGTATAACCTACTAAAACGAAGCATTAATCAATTCTAAAACCCATAACATGGGTCAAGGATACCATAACTACCCATCCAAATAAGGGTTTCATTTAGAAACTAAGAGTCATACTAGGTAAAATTACACCATAAAGACACAAAATGTTAGAAAAATCATATAATTTATCATGGAAATTAAGATATAAGGGTGATACTTACCCCAATCCATCCCCTTACAAAATCATAAGTATTGAACCTATCACTAAGTCATTCCAAACAGATTTCACTAGGCCCTACGCCTACCATTCAATCCATTTCAAACAATAACATGGAATACAAAAAATAATCATGTTTCCATTCCAAGTAAACTAAAAGATAAAATTAAACTACCCTTACACAAGGTTTTAAATTAAAGTTACCACTTTAGGTTCCACTTTAAGTTCATTAAATTGATTTAATTTAATATTTAAACATTTAAAAGATTTAAACAGAAAACCAAGTACCATTTATAAAATGAAAGAACTTGGTAGTAGAAAATGTGACCTATGAGGGTCCCATTAAGCCAACCTAGGTTCATCAGAATGAAAAACAATAGTAGTTTCTTAATTATATAATTTAAAAATACACAAATAGGTCATATCATAAGAAACATTCCCCTACTGACCTACTTGGGTCCAATTGTTTATTTTATAAGTTAACCAACTAATTTCATATTATAATTGAACTACTTTTACATTTAAAACCATTTTGAAATATAAAATTCTCATATATAGTGGTTTAGTTATATGAGTGTCCATCTACTAATCCATAAAGCACCCAAAAACTTAACATTTTTGCATTTGGATACTATTCATCACAACCAATTCACATTAGCATTTGAACCATAACAACCTTTTAAATTTTTACAAAGGTATCTGGATATACATAATCAGGTGAAGGTATGATTTGAGTATACTGGTTACCTTTTCCAAATTTTAAGGTTCCCATACACCTTACAACTAAAAATTGGTTCCTGTTTAATCGAAACCAATATGCTCAGCCCATGAAACAAACTTTATGTCAGAAAACTAAAGAATGCTATCATAAGATGTAAAAATATTAAAGCTTCATAATAATCACTGAAGAAAAATACATATCCTAACATGATAAAAGAATAGGGAACACAGAATATAAGGAAGACATGATAAATACAGAGGCAGAACATGCTAAATAAATCACCTAAGAATGTTTTATAAACAATAATGATGAAGAAATACCTAAAAAATCATAAAACTAATAATGTTACTAAAATACCTATCATGGGAAATAATAGGCATTCTAATAAACAAAATCATGGAATAAATTTCAAGGAACACAAATCAAATTTACAGGAAACCTAAAAATACAACTAGATGGAATGTCATATGCATGACATGTGAATACCTATGTGCATATAATGATGTAAGTGATTCTTATTCCTTACCATACTAGGCCATAGAAAAATACCATAAATATGATAAATCAATACATAGTGGAAATAAAATAATTACTCAAGGAGAAATCATAATCTACATTAATAGACAATAGTATGAATAACAATCCCAGCCCTAACCACTTGTAATTTTCCCTATGGATGGGGTGATCAGTCCAAGAAACAACTATTTACCGAGCACCGACACATTTCTAATCTTCTATCTACCAACCTAAATCAAAAATAAAAAGGGAAAAAACCCCTATGATTCCACTTTTTAACATCCTGACCTAATTGACTACTAATATGATAGCCATACTGGTGGGTCACATGGCCTCAAGTGCTCCTCCCTATATGCCAGAGTCTATCAACTAGTAGCGAGGTGATAATTGGGAGACTATAACCTCAATATCATATTAGCACATTCGTATATCAGATAATAAATAATTGAAAATAGCGAAATTAGTAATAAATAAATGATAGAGAAGAGGAATAATAATATAAACTTAATATCAAAGATGAACAATGCCAATATACAACAGATGCATGAATGTCCTCATGAGGATACATAAACTAAAAATAAAAGACGTACAATAGGTAGTGATATAGTATAGTAAAAAAATAAAGGAAAAAAAATAAAATAAAATCCCCCAGGGAGATCTCCAAGAGAATCCTGAGATCTAGCTTGGTCCTGTGCTCCTAACTCCCAAGTAATAGAAAAAAAACATAAGCAATAATCCAAAGTCCTACAAACAGAAGGTCTACTCAGGTACCCCAGTGAAATATTGGACTAAGTAGGGTGTGAGATATAAATCCCAGTAGGTTACCACCTACAATGTCTATGTTTGAATTCATTAGGTGAAAATATGTAAGATTTGTGTAGGTAGAAATGAAATAATAAAAAATGCTTAAATAATAAAATAGGTTAGATCAGGTTCTAATCAGACACATATCCGACTCAACCTACTTTAGATCATGTCCAGAATGAATGTATAATATGTTACCATAAATATATAGTAATAATATATATTAATATAATATATTTGTATATCACATCTTCCTATATAAACCATGTACATGCTAACTTAATTTTTTATATACCTGGAATACTAGGTGCTGCTGGACTGGGCCTAACTCAGTCATCCATAACTAGTTTAAATGAGCCTATAAGCTCAAGAAATAGTGTACATGACCTAAAACCCAATAAAGTGTGAGAATTTATGCATGACACTCGACATGGAGAGTGATAAATCATGTCCACACTCCAAACAAGGAGCATGGTTCCTCATCCCAATATCCTACATAGTATTAATGCTGAAAGACACCATGACTCAACACTCGATATAAGGTAGCATGATTTTCCACCATGATCAACAGATCCCTTACCATTGTTCCAAAACCCATTTAAGGTGTAATAATATAACAATAATAACAACCCAATCTATGAGGAATTACCTCTCATTCTCTACATTTATTAAGACTAAATAAACAGGGGCATCAAAATTATAACAATTCATATAATCCATGTTTATTTAATCATAATAAGAGGCATGTTCATACCAACCAATTAAATTCCATTTAAATTTTACCATTTAATTCATTTAAGTAAGGATTCCACCATGAACATTCAAATCCATTTAATACATACCATTTTATTATACATAACATGGTAAATCATGTAAGAATCTTGATGTGGCACTTAGATGGCACCATGGTCAAATTGGGAAATTTCTTACTTTAGAAATCCCATTTAAAAGGTAAGAAAATCCATTAAGAGGATCTTGATTAATTTTTCAGTTAGATAAGTGCAGAATAAGACTCTCAATTAATATGATGGGTGAAGAACTTATATGGTTCTTTAGTTCTTTTAAAAATTTGTGAATAGGATGGAAAACTCCATTTAAGAATGTTAATAATATCTAAGTCCCAAATATTCCATATGAGTAATTATAAAATGGACATAAGAAAAACAAAAAATAAATATGACCAAGCATGAAATAAATCACAAAACATCAATTTGTCATTTTGAAGACAATACACCTCATCCAAGGGGTTTTATCATAAACAATTTCATTATTTCTCAAACAATTCATTTAGACTAATTTAGAATAAAACTCATGAGTCATAATTCAATTCACAAAAATAAACAACTTAGAAATGAAACAAAAAACGTAGAAAAACACTAAAAGGATTTACATGGAAATTAGTAGGTACTGTTATCAGTTGGGATTTTTATTACAAGGTAAACATTAGTTAATATATAAGACAAACCCTTAGAAGGTGTTTCAGGAATCTAAAAAATTAATATTCCAAGGGGAAACATGAGATGGTACACCCACAGTGTGTCTATGATTGATTTTGACATTCTCAAACTATATAACAATGATCAATGGAAGAAACAAAAGGTGTGTATGTCAATTTAAAACAAGGAAATAAATTTTAAGGCAACATGTAGAAAAGACTGGTGTGCATCACAACAGATCTATTTAAAATTCAATGAAAACATTGGAAAAAATTCATAGACCATCTACCTTATTCTTAGGTTGTATCACTCACCCAATATCAAATTCTGATTCAATATGGTTTAGAAGAAATCCAGAAAATAGACCTTTTTGTAAAAATTGGGAAAATGAGATCGCACTAAAATAGAGAAATGGATTGGAAAACAAACCTTGGAAGGATTTAAGAGGAATCAAGAGCATGCCGATGCAGATTCATAGTGACAGATAATGCTCGAAATGGATGGCAGATGAAGGATACATCTTGAATCCAAGATTAGGCTTTAGGAGAATCCTATGATGCCAAGGGATGAGGTTCATGTGACCGAAGGATAGGACAGAATAAAGAATGTAGAAACTTAAGTATATTAAGGGAATTTTGATATTTTCACCCCAAAAAATTGGGTCACATGGTTTGGACACATGGTTTGACCAAACCATGTGCCAACCGTGTGATGAACAGTGTATAGGTACTACCTAAGTCGAACTAACCATGTGGAATAGAAACACATTTTGGGTAAAACATGCATAGCCTGTTGTACCCGGAATTTCTGCACCCTTGGTTCAAGTGCATAGTTTTCTGCTGGGGTCTACATGGTTTCATAATAACCATGCGTCTAGTACAGACCCTCCAAACAAGAATTTTCTATAGCCCGACCCTACTAAAACACAATGAGGCACCAATAAACCTCTCTGGTATTTACCCAAGTTGAAAAAAAGACATTAAAGTGCTTCCACTCTCAAAATTATGTTTTGAATCTTGGTTCAAAGAATGGACCATCTAGTAAAGGACAAAAAATTAAAATTCCCATGAAATTTAACCTTAGATTAATGCATGGGTCATTGCAATCTGTTTATGAAATGAAGGTGAGTACAACTGATACAAATTCCATAATTTCCACAAAAAAAGAAGAATAAAAAATTAGAATATGGTTCTTAGAACTCTACAAAATAATGGATTGGTTGAATGTATTAATTGGACTTTTACATAGAAGTCTCAAAGTATGAGGTTTCACTTAGGAATTACTAAGAGAATTTGGGTAGTAGCCCTAAAAACATCATCTTATCTTATAAACAAGAGTCCATCAATATTAGTTGTGTAAGAACTTCAGGAGGAGATATGATCTTGTAAAGGACTAAAACATGGCCATATTAAAATTTTTAAAATCTTAGAGTATGTGAATGTTAATGACAAGGATTGATACAAGGTTGAGGTAAAATCCAAATTGTGTTTTCTCATTGGATATGGAGGTGAGAAATTTGGATATCTTCTATGGGACAATGAAAGGTAAAAAATCATTAGGTGTAGAGATGTTTAATTTAATCATAAGATTATATAGAAGGATATAAACATAGTGTCTATGGATGTTTTTGATAAATTAAATATAAAATTATTAGTTGATTAGAGTAAGAATATCAACATATTGCAACATCTGGAAAATATAGGTGAGAGTTCCTAAAGAATTTTAATTCCATGGTTGAGGCTAATGGAGGACAAGCTAGAAATTTCATGGGAGTTTAAAGGTCAAGTGGGAGTAGCAGAAGTTTGGTCAACATAATTTAGAGAAAAACTAAGTTGTATAGTTTATCTAATTCTATTGAGGACATGAACTATAATTATAATATTGGTTTAAATTTTTGGGGAATATATAAAATATATAATCTCAATATATATAGGGGAACCTAAATACTCAAAAAATTTGCATCCCTCAGTGTCTCAAGGAAATTTAAGTCTGTAATGGATAAAGAAATGTCTTCATTTAAGTTCAATAGAACTTGGGAGCTTACTAAATTATCAGAAGGAAAATAAGCACAATAGTAAATGGGTTTATCACTTGAAATAAGAGGCTAATGACAAGAATAATTTCAAAGAATGGTTGGTGAAAAAGGTATTCCAATAGAAATAAGGTTCAGATTTCTGGAAAATTTGTCATTAGTATTTAAACATTCAACTATCCATATAGTGCTAAGAATTATATATTTGAAGATCTATATCTTTAATAGGTAGATGTTAAGGTAAATTTTCTTCATGCTGATTCATAGAAAAAAATTTACTTGAAGAATCCATTTGGTTTCACAGAAGATGATAAATAGGAAAAGGATTGTAAAATAAAGGGAATTATTTATGGACTGAAGAAAGCATAAAAACTATGAAATAATAAGTTCAATGGATTTACCTTAGAAGAATATTTTAAAGGTTTAATGTGTATCAATTTTATTACCATATTCTAGGGGATAGTAGTATTTTCATGCTACTACTTTTATATATTTTATGAAAAGTTGATGGCTGGGATGGATGAAAGAATTGTTTAGAAATTAAAGGGTACGTTTTCTATAAGATTTGTGATGAAAGATATCACAAAATCCTAGAATATATAGGGGTTAAGGATAGAAAGGTATAAAAAACCAGAAATTTGGTTAATCTTAGAAAGGAAAAATCCAAAAGGTCCTTAAAACTTTTATAAAGAACATTTAGAAACCTATCTCTATAACTCTTGGTATACACTTCTGATTTTTGAAGGAAAAAGCACTGATAATGGAATAATATCATTGTTACATAGAGAAATTTATATTTTAATGAATTGTATTAAGTTTAATGTATACATTGATTTATAATTATCCATATATATTATTTTTATTAAGATTTGTAAGTCAATTTATGTATGAACTCAAAAGGGAACATTGGGAAGTGGTTAAATGGGATATCCATTATTTGAATGGAATAAAATAAATTGCACTATGTTTTTTGGTGGAATATTTGTTATAAGGTTTTATGGATGTAAAAATTGTTAAATATTAAGATACCTAGAATATTAAAACTAGATTTGTCTTCACCTATGGAGGAGAAGCGATTTTTTGGATTCCACAACTATTGAATATTTTTCACTTTAAGTATAATCAAAGTTAAGTATACAAATGTAACAAAAGTAAGAAAGGGGTTTATTTAGTTGAATAAATTACTGAAGAAACTATTAATAATCCAGAAATAATGTTTTTTATTATATGACTTTTATAGTGAGATACCCTTCTCTTGAAATTTGGTTTACCATGAAAGGATATAAAATATCATATTAAATTAACACTTCAATAGAAACTTTTTGGAGGAGAAATGGTTAAATCTTCAAAAGATAGATGATAGACAAAATCAAGTGGATATATTCACTAAAACATCAGTTAAAAATGTCTAAAGAAATATTTTGCCTCTGTGGGGCTTGAGTAAATGAAATTATAAAGGAGAAACAATGCATACTATAGAATATTATAGGAATGAAATTCATTTGAAATTTGTTGAAGAGTTTCTGGAGTTTCACTAAAATAATTCTTAAGGTGGGGGATTATCAGGATCTGAAGAAAGTTTTTAGATCATAAGAATTTATTCTATATGAATTTAATTTACCAAAAATAGTTTTATGGAAGATGTTCAAATCAATGTGTAAGAATTAGTAGTTAAATATCCCCTCATGGTATTAGGGTCATCAAAAGTTTTTATCTTTTAATGTTATTAAGGTATTCAATAATGTTTAGTGAATGAGATGAATCTAGAATGTAGTGTTTCGATGTGTTTACCTAATAAGTATATAAAAGTCAATAGATATAGTGAATTTCATTATTCATTTTCCAAATTGAGATTTTTTCATTTTTTGGTAGGCGGTGTGACTTGGGATACCAAATGAAGATTCTTATAAAAGGATGTGGGTACTTTATTCATAGTATATCCGTATTAATTAAAGTGTACTAGTAAAATGCATATTACATTAGTAGATTAAAGATTTTTATTATTATTACTAATTGACTTGTTAGTTGAATGACCTATTTTACATCCATTAGTTATAAAGATAAATATGAAGTTTTTCTCCAGTGCATGTGGGATTACTCATCTAAAGAAAGTTAATATCTTATGTTTAATTTCATTTTTTATTCTTTAATTCATTGTAAATTTATTATTTTAAATATATTTGAGATTTGATTGAATTGTGTGTGAGGATGAATTTTAGTATTGGTTTGGGTGAATTTACTTCCTACATCTTATACACACAGTTAAGTGAGTCCTTCTAAAAGTCCTAGTTCCATTGCACATCATCTGTGGGGCTTATTTTGACAATGCTAATTTCTTTAGACTGAAGGATAACTGTCGAAGATATTACCTGAAGTGGTGTCCCAGAAGTAGATTTCCAATAATTTATATCCTTACTCCATTTCCTATTAAGTAAGTATATTGAAATTACCCATTATAAAAACATAAACATGATAGTATATCTATATCTACCTATAATGTTCACCAAAATGTTTCAACAAAAACCAAGGAGGCTCATCGGTATATCCCAACAATTACAGATAATTAAGAGGATATTACTGATTTCAATTGTAAAACATGTTTTCATATTTTTTTACAAACCAAGCTGAAGGAACATATTTTTTACTTTATATGAATGATACCATATATATATATATATCAAGTGGTAAGAAAGGGGAAATCCCATATTCTTACCCAATCTTAAGAAGCATGTTGAAATAACTTGATGGCCACCATGGAGAATTAATATATTCATACCTATATATATAATGATTATTAAAATATTCTAATATTAGTAGAGGATTATCATTGGGTGCCTATCACCCACGAATTTCACTTCCCACTTTGTGTAACACCAATCAATATCAAGGCTATAACCCTGATCTACCAATTTAAAATGTATAGAAGGAAGTATTTCCAAGGGAATAATAAAATTAAAAAGTAGGCTTATATCCCTTCCCCTATCAACACTGATATCCTTGATGGTATTCAACATAATTTGGTAGTATTATAAGAATATAAATAATTCATCATCAACAAGAGAAGAAAAATGTAGACTCAGTGGTCCTCCCTATAGTACCATGATCAATAAATTTTTTGGTCCACCATAGAGTACTCTCCATTGAGGTCCTCCAGGGAAATATTGAGATAAACTATGGGGTTTCTACCTATGGTTCTTATTGTGAAGTCTCTATATTCAATAAATTATATTCTCAACATGAAGGTCATCCCCATATTGACACTAGTATTAGTTTTCATTTATACTTGGAGAAATATAATAAATCATGGGAAAACACCATGAGTTTGTCATCACTAATAAAAAATATATCATCCCAATCAAAGTATTATTTGAGGAGATAGTCATAATTTATTTATCCCTCAAATCGCTTAACATTTTATGCAATAGAGTAATTTATAAATGACTATGGTCTTCTTTAAAAAACTATGGAGAAATAGATTTTACAGTTAGATCTGGTTGATGAACCCCTATATAAGGATTTGGAGAATTCTATAATGATATTTAAAGAATTAAAAGAAGGTAGAATATCATCCTTGGTATAAAATTACCGAGGTATTAAGGGAATATTGTATACCTTATTTATGTCACAACCTTTATGAGACTCTCCATTATATTAAGATTAAATATATGTCTTACGAGGATTATGATAACGACATTGAGATATTGAGTGAGAAATACCACCGAGTTGACTTAGTCACCATATTTATTTTCTTAAAACCTATGGTAGTGAAGAAACATGATTTACTCCAATATTCTTAACACAAGAGTATAAAGGTTCTCTATTGGATAATAACTGATGCTTCACCTCACATGTGTACCAGAGTGAGGGGTGAGTATGGAGGTTTACATTTCAACTTTCTCACAAGCCATCAATTCCCATTGGGGTAATCATCATGCAACAATATTGCATTAGGGAATTTATTTTTCCAAAAATATACATGTTCTAGTTGTTTTATACAAAAAATACAATCATCCTGAAGGACTAAAAGTGAAATAATCGATGAGATAGATTTATTTATAGAATCATGGATCATACTTCCAAGAAGTTCAAACATGCCTCCTACTCACGGAAAACAAAGAATAAAATTTTAGAGTGAACCTCAGTGGTGAAAAAATCACATATTGAAATGGTGATACTTCCATTTAATGCATGAATAGAGGTAAAAATATTCCAGAAGTTCACGATATCAACTACCTTAGTAGTGTTATAAGAGAAACCTTGTCAAATAGGGATGGAGGAATTTTTACCACTATTAACGACCCTAATATCACCATATCCATAATAAATCAAATATATGATGGATGTAGATACATATTAACAATATATCATAGGAATTGGGAAATTATGACCCCCTCTCCGAAGGAAATTGATATTTTCTAGAAATGTGTTAAATTTGTAGGAATGATCTTTAAAGTAACATTCATTGTATAACCTATCCTACTCATTGAGAACAATTCCATGAAATATATTAGGGGAAATTTAAAGATAACCTTTTATAAATTTCTTCTCAGTTTATACCAAGGAGAGTCGGTGAAGCCTTATAGATTCCTTAAGACAAAATGGTCCCCCAATAATTATAATATCATAGAGGATGTTGAAGTATCCCTCGATTGATTTTCATTGGGATAAAAATATGCTTACTAATATATGGAGGATGAGGATATGATTTCAACTACATGATTAATGTAAGTAAAATGTTATTTACTTCATTCCCAAAAATAATTAAAATTTGAACACTGATGAAAAATAATGAGATGAGGAAGCATTAATTCAGAATACAGTTCACATTGAAGTTCATGAAGAAGGTTTGAATACCTAACATCGGAGGCAATATCATAATTTAAGAGATCCTATGAGTATTTAGATAAACCTACTTGGAAATATTCAACTATATAAAAAAGTAATGATGATATCCAACATAAAACTAGAAGAATTTGAACCCATTTCTACAATGGAAAATATACATTAATATGAATTTGAGTTGTATAGATTGAGGGGACTCAATGTAAAATTACTCAGAAATAATATTATCACTAATTAGAGATCCAATAAAATGTAAAGTTCCTATATTCCATAAAATATCCAATAAAAATAAGATTCTTATCTAATAAAAGTAGAGTTATCCACCCGAGAAGCTTTAGGTCTAGAAAAATAGTCTATATAAACCTGGTGGCTGATGATTTTGTAGAATTTTCTCTACTAGGCAAGCAACCATAAACATGTAAATTGATCTACCATAGTTTATTTAAAATATGTTATAATTACTTGAAATAGGAAATGAAGTCATATCTAGATCCACCAATTTACTCTACTTAAGAATCTTCCCAATAGAGACTACCAAGATATCTCCTTAATTCCATTGAGTCCCTTACCTCTTGGATGAAATAAATAGAATGGTGATTCACAACAATTCATATTAAGTAGAGATCATTCCTAGAATGGTTGTAATTATTTATTAACCCAATTAATTTAAAAAATACCACATTCCAAATATCTAATGACACAGGAGTTCTTGAGAAACATCTTATGCATTTGTCATCCTGATGTAGCTCCATGATGGGAAATCTAGTATGAAATAAAGTAATAAAGCTTATACATTTTTTCTAAACATTGTAGTGATTGGTATTTATTTGGTATAGTAATTGACCCAAATTATCCATTTCAAATTGGGGATATCGTCAAAGATATTTACTCCATCAATCAATCTCAACATAGAAGAATAAAATATTCCTTAACCTCTCAAATTAGAAAAAAGTAAAAAAATGAGGGGTCACATTTTCCATTGGAAACTATGATGATTTCCCATCTATTTAATTTTCATTCTATGTAGAAATACTTTCTATTTATAGGAAGTTACTAATACTTTACTACTAACAATGTGGAATGCATTTTGTTCGAGAGGATGTGATATCAGACTCATCATATCCTTTAGGGGGAAACTATTACCTATTTTTATAATCTATTATCTAATTAGGATATGTTCATGAATCATTACCAAATCTAAGTATGAGAATAGCTACAATCATGAGAATGATCAATCACTGACATTTTCCTACGTGAACATTAGTATATATCATAGGTTCACTATTAATGGGATCGTCTATATGTATCATAGAATCTATTTAAATGAAACCTTTTTTATATATACCATATGTTATTTATATTTCTCTTATTAATTAATGATTCATTTATACATTTCTACATAGATAAACTCTATAACTTATAATTATTTAGGGATGTAGTAAATTTTTATTGTGTTGGGATAGTGCTCTTAAGAGGGTCTTCATATGTATCCCTACAAAGGGAATCAGAAGAAACATAGTTCAGTGGTGCTTAATAAGACACGTCTTACCTTTTAATTTAATATAGAAACAACTATTGGGGATAATTTTAATGTTTCATCTCCATAAGCACTTACATGTAGTTTAAATTCATACAAAGTGGACTATTTGGTGTAGGATACTTAACAATGGTTGGCGTGGGTCTTACACATGAGAAATCCTTTATAGATTAATTTTTTTATTAATTACTAGACAAGAGAATGTGTAATGGGTTATTAGGGTAATATAGACCCAATGATAATGGATTATATGGGGTTTCAGGGAGTATTTCCCAATTTGAAGAAATGATATGGATCATAAGGAATATAGCCTTGTAGCAGTATAGGTTTAACAAGGAGCAAGGCCTCGTAAAGATATGATTTTTGGTGTCAGTTTTGAATCTCAGAGAGGAATCCTACATATCCTAATTAACATGAATCTAAGCACACATATTTTGAGTTATAAAGTTAAAGGCTGCATGAGGGGATCATACAATGCTATTGAATATCATGTGGTACAGAAACTTTGATGCACTTCTACATCACATGAAAAATATAATATGATGTAGTTTTATGTCATATGACACAAAAATCTAGGTCATGAAAGAGAATAAAATAAGGTATTGAGCATGGATTGTGCATGGGTGACCATTTATAGCTTACCCTATATATTGGGGCTTATTCATGGGAAACCCTATGAAGATAGAATGAGGCTTACACCTAGTAAGAGGCCCATTTCAGGGGTATACTTCATGTTGATTTATGGCTAGGAATAATAATTGTTGGATTAATGGGTGGTGTCACCCTATAATAAGAAAATTGGGGATTACATGTATATCACTTTGCAAGTTCTTTGATACAACAATCATGGATGCAGCCTGAGGCCTTTTATCTCTACATGGATCATTAAGAGGACTAAGAAACCAACTGGGTACCCATAAATATTGGATGTGGGATATGGGGAATCCATGTTTCAAATCCTTCTATAGGATATAATTCATCATTTTCCTTATTATAAGGACCCTTTTTATCAAGGGAATTCATGATTGAAAACCTCCTAAGGCCCAATGATAGTTAGGGAGGACATGTGGTAGATTCCTCTCATCAATGGAATACATGATCAATTGGTTTCACACTAGTTTGCATGACCTAAAAACGTAATTTAGGAGGTTGGTAACAAGTACTAAAAAACTAACACCATTTATTGAGTTAACCTGGGATAAAGAGGGTATAAAAGGTCTTTTAGGAAATATTATTTTCCCATTTTGGAAAATTATGTGAATGAGGTGCCTATGATGGTTTCATTCTAGTTTGAAGAAGAGACTAGGTGAATGGTTCCCATATAGGAATGCTTATGGAATGTGTCACATTAATGGATAGCTAGTACGAATGGGGCTCCCCTATGAGAGTGTAATATACTTAGATTTCAATATGTAATTATTATTTAAATAAATAAAATATCAAATAGAATATTTTACAAGAAAAACTGAACTAAAATAAGAAGTATCAAATTAGATTATATTTATTAAGAAGAATAAAACCCATCATAAAAAAAAGATAGTAATCTATTAAAAATTCTTACATTTAGATGATAGAGAATTAATATGATTTAATGTTAAAAAGAAGGTTACTCAAAGAACTATTTTAAAAAAGTGATTTTCATTTAATCCTAATAAATTAAATTGATCAATTTTAAAATATAATTATGATGATATGTAGTATTTAAATGTAATAAATATTAGATTAAAATTTATTTAATCATTAATTTATATGAAATAATATTATGAACTCTTAAAGTTTAAAAATGCCATTTCTCAATAAATGTAGTTTTTATTTATATTTTATATTTTCATATAAAAGATAAATTTATGATTTTATGATTTTTTATTGGATTACGTGTTACTTTTTAATCCAACATTTAAAAATTATCAAAGAGTGTATTTTTGGGTATTTTCAAAAATTGTAGATTTTTATGTGAATAGTGAAAGTACTATTTTTGACATCATGATATAAGAATGAATTTAGTTTTTTTGAAAAAAATTTATAGACCAAATATATATTTAAGTAGTTAAATAAATCATTTAATAATATTATTTTTCTATAGTTTAAAATTTTAAACCCAAGTGATGTTTTATTATAAAAAAGAACTATTTTTGATCTTTTTTATTAGGTAAGTAATTAAAAGGTTTCATTGGGTTTTGGACTGGTTTTAAGGTCACAAAAATCTAATTTATTTAATAATAAACCAATTAATGTTATATTAATCAATACTACTTATTATTTTAGTGTAAATTATTTTTTATTCTTAAATGAATTTTTTATAAAAACCATTTTTCGTTGCATTTTGGATAGATATATTAAAATAAAATTTTAATACATCTATAAATTGAATATTGTAAAATTATTTTAATATTTTTAATTATAATTATTAATTAGGTAAAAATTATCAATTTATTTTTATTCATAAAACTAAGTTACCATGGTAAAATATTTCATGATGATAAAGGTTAAAATGGGTTAAAACTAATGGATAATGCCACAAATATCTTAAAAATATATATCTATTTTGTTTGTAGGAATGAATTTATACCCATAATATCCTATATTATAATTTGGGTTTATTTAATACCACTATAAATTGATAAATATATTTATATTATTTTAAATTTAAGATTATTTTCAAGGGTTCCACTTCTCCCACTTATAAATGAACCCCTCCTATCCTCTCTTTTCAACAAACATTGAGAACTCTAGATTTAAAGACCTAGACCAAAGTTTATCAGAGATGGTGATTTATATTAATACATTGGAATGATTAATATAATTTCATATCCTGATATTATGATTAGTTTAGTTGTTTTGGAAAACAATATACAAACATAAGTTCAACATTACAACTTGAAATGAAATACATAATAGCAATTATATTGAAAAAATCTATGAATCCTAGGTTATCCATGCAATTCATTCATAATATTCATCTTCAAAACCAGGGTAAAATAAAAAAATAAGAAAATGGGTGATATTATATGCTCAGTAAGGTTATTTAATACAGTATAATTTATCATAAAAATAATCACGAGGCATGGTGAACAACTAAAAACACATGGCTTTAAAAATATACTTGAGCATAATATGGTAGGAATGAAAGCTGATTAAAAAAGGTCATATAAATAAGAATAAGAGAATGAAACATAACAATTTAAATTATAATTGTAAAATAATCACATGTTTTATCAATAAATAATACCATAATTAGGGAATTCATATTGTCAAACATGTGGAACATATTGTCAAGGGCTCGACTAGGATGTCTAAAAATACTAGGGTAAGGCCTTAGAAAAAACCCAATTTTTTTCTCATGAGACCTATTTATGAATATAGGGGATATAAAAGGCACCAAAAATCACTTAATAAGTCCAATTAATTCCACATATGAATGGTAACAATCATAAACAACATGAACATATAAAATAACTTTCCCCAATCTGTACACATAAACAGTAACCATTCTGAGTAGTATGGTGAATGGTATCAAGATAACACATCTATGATAAAACTGATAATAAAAAATTTAATAAAATATGGTAGATAATATATATAATATATTAACCTTAATAAGTCATAAATTTCAATAGAGGTGTTTAAATAGACAAAAATACTATAATAAATCCTTCATGGAATTTTGGAGAGTAATACACTTTTACTTTTATTAGAAGAGTTCTTTAGGAAAGATATTTTCATAAAAAAAAATTAAATAAGTTTGTTTTTCTATGATTATATTATTGGTTTTATAAAAAACATTTTAGATTAAAACATATTATATAGTTCACTTGAAAATAGGTAAGGATTTGAGAAGTTCCCTTGAATTGGGCTTTTTTATTTGGAATAATTGTGAAAGGTCTTTATAAAACATTTAAATCCCCATAAAATAAAGAAGGAATATGATTGGTACATATATATATATATAGAACATTCAAACCGAATTTATGATGGGTACATAATAATAATTAATAATTTAATTAGGATTAATAGAGACAAAGAGTAACCCGAAAGAAAATGGAGGTTTGGGTAGAAAACCCTTACCTTATGTCTGAATGTGTTCTGCACTTAACCTTAATGTCCTGTAGAATCATATTAAATCCATTAATTAATTAATTTAGAACCTAATATATATTTAATTTATTTATTATAATTTTATTATGTTCATTTATGGATTTTGGATGAGTTATAAGATATAAATTTATCACTTTAGTGCGTTCGTTACCTAGGTTTTTACGATTGGTATGCTTATATATGAGTATGGAAGTTCTTGTGGAATTGGTATAATTGTCTAAAATTGAATTTATATGATACTAATAAAAATAAATAATTTTAAATGGTGATATAATTAATTTGTTTATATGTTATTATGACGATTTATTAGATAGAACAATAGTGACAATTATTTAGATTATTTTGGAAATATTTCGATTGTTATGAACTAGTTTTGTCATATGAATTTGTATTATGTATATATATGAGTTACAGAAAATTTAATAGGTTATAATAAATATATTATAGTAGTAATGAATTATAAAAATGGTTTCATGACTAGAATTGAAGGGTAAATTTAAGAACTAGGGTACTTCGTCCATGAAGTTTGTAAATCAGCACTTCCAGGACGATGATTTTGTTTTTAAAACAAAAGAGAAAGACATAGTAGTTTGAGGAAAGATATTACATTAACAAGATAAAATTATAGTATATATATGATAATGGATTTATCATGATAATTTGGACATAGTAGGTGTGGAGAAGATAAGAAAATGAAATAAATTGAAAATTAAATTAAAGGAAAAAGGAAGAGGGTTTACCTCTTGAAATATCCTCCTTGAGAACCTCCTTAAGGGAGGAGGTGTAAGTATTTTGGAAAGAAAAAGATATCCTAGAAATTGGGAGAGAATAGGGAAGTGTGTTTGGGTATAAATTTGATAAAATTCAAGGTTTAGATAAGTGTGGAGTAGATGGATTGAGGGGTGGTTTTTTATGGTGATGGAGAGGGGTGTTTTTTTTGAATATCTTAGTCTTTATTTTATAATTTTTCTCAAGACAACCAATAGTGTTAATTCTTGTGACCCAAAATAGTAATAAGTGAATGTGAGTTTTAACCAAGTGTTATTACATATGAGATGACTCAAGGAATATTCTATTCAGCTTCTAATGTATTTATACCCTAAATTACCATATTTTACTATTCACTAAAAATTCATGTATTTCAGAAAAATATAAAAAATTCACCCTAATAAATTTTCAACCTGTAGAATTAAAAAATAGACCCCATTTTGTCAAATTTATTTTCTATGTACATGGAAGTTAATTTTTAAATAAAATCATTATTTACATAAAAAATACAGATTTTAAATTTAAAATTGATTTTATAATACTTTGAAAATTAACGAAGGTTACATAAAATTATCCTAAATTCATAGGAAAAAAAATATTTATTTTGGAACAAAATTTATGAAAATTATTTTTTTAAATAAGTTTATTAATTTAAAATTATAATTAAATATTTATTACTCACAAAAATACCAACACTTAATTATTACTTTTTAAAATATCCACTCAAATTTATAAGGTTATTAAATTTTGTTTATACTTACATGGGTGAGGTTACTTATCATAAGGTTACATTGATATTCATAAGGGTCAAGTTACTATTCACCAAAAATGTATGTTCATCCTATCAGAATCTAAATATCTTACTGATCGCAACTGTGTATGTCTGGTTTTCGAAATACAGAACACAGAGGCGGAAAAAATATGTTTAATGACTAGGTTATAATAACAAAGTGTTGTTTCGCAGAGACTCATAGTTTCATGCATTAAATTATATATTAAATTTATTTTTAAAACCATGGAGTGTTACATTCTTCCCCCTTACAAAAATGTAATCCTTGAAATTTCCAAAATGTTACCTCATAAAAATATTCGGGTAGGTCTTCATCATAAGTTCCTCAGGCTCCCATATTTCCTCTTCAATTTTATGATTTTTATAATGTACCTTTACCATCCTAGTCATATGATTCCTCAACACCTATTCTTTAGTGTCTGGATTATGGATGGCTCTTCAAAGTAAGATATGTTAGGTTCTAATTCTATACCTTCAGAAGTGTGTTCATGTGTTGGGTTTGGCATTACTTTTTCAATAATGAGACATGGAACACATTGTGTACCCTAAAAGGCTAAGTGGAATTGTTGAACGCTAAGCCACAAATCCAATTCCCTCCATAATTCTGAAAGGACTAATGTACCTAGGACTCTGTTTCCCTTTCTTCCCAAATCCTATAACACCCATCCAAGGGGATAATTTTAATAAAACATGATCTCCTACATGGAATTCCAAAATCTTTCCTTTGATTATCAAAATAAATATATTTTTCTGATTTGAGATGCTTTGATATGGATTTTAATAGTATTTACCTTCACTGTTGTTTCCCCCACAAGATTTGGGCCTACATGATTCCTTTCAAAAACTTCATCACAACATTTTAATGTAAAACATCCCTTTCTATACAATGCTTCATATGGTTCCATTTGAATACTTGAATGGAAACTAATATTGTAGGGAAACTCTACCAAAGGTTAAAAACCATCCCATATACCATGAAAATCAAGTGAGCACGATCTCAAAATGTCTTTTAATTTTTTTATTATCCTATCAGACTGACCGTAAGTTTGAGAATGATAAGTAGTACTCAAATGAAGTGTAATATAAAAATATTTCCTGATACTTTTCCATAATTTTTATGTAAATCAGGGATCAATATTAGTCATAATTGAGAGAGGTGCTCCATGATGTCTTACAACATCATTGATATAAAACCGTGTAAGGCTATCTAGTGGAAAATCCTCCCTTATTGTGAGTAAATGTATAGATTTGGTAAGTCGATCAATAATTAACCATATTGAATCATTCCTTATTGGAGTTTTTGGTAATCCAATGAAAAAATATATGGTGTTATCATCACATTTCCTTATAGGAATTGGTAGAGGTTTCATGAATCTTATAATATGTTGTCTTTCAATCTTCACCTATTGACAGATTAAACATCTTGATATATAATGAGAAATTTCATGCTTTATGTTGTTCCACCAGAAACGTTCTTTCAAATCCCTATACATCTTATCACTTCTTGGGTGTATAAATAAATTCAAACTATGACTATTATTAAATAACTTCCTATTTATCTCAGGTATAGAGGGATCACATAGCGTTCTACCAAATTTCAGAATTACATCCTCACACATGAAATCCATCAACTTCCCATCATTTAGAGATTTAATTTTCTTTTGAATATTCTCATCATCATATTATAACTTTTAATTATTTCCAATAAATATGGTTGGGAAACCAATTGAAAAAGTAATGACGCTTCACCTTATTTGATAGTTCCCATATCCATCTTCACTAGATCCTTGTACATAGGATCCCTGTCAATCCTCATTTTGTTCAAAACTCCATGATCATTCCTTATCAATACATCTACCACCATATTTTCCTTCCTCATATGGTAGTGTATGGAAAAATTATAATCCTTGATTAGTTCGAGCTATCTCCTTTGCCTCATGTTGAGTTCTTTATATGAGAAGATATATGTCAATCTCTTGTGATCAGTATATATCTCAAATATTTAAACATAGAGATAATTTCTCCATATCTTCAGAGAAAATTTTATAGATGGTAACTCAAGATCATTGGTTGGTTAGTTTTTTTCGGGAATTTTTAACTACCTTGATGCATATGCAATAAATCTATCATTATGTATGAGGAAACAACTAAGTTCTATCTTGTATGAATCACTATAGATAACAAATATATCATTTTCTAATGGGAGATTCAAGATTAGTGCATTCACTGATCTCATATTCAATTATTCAAAACATTCTTCACATTCTTTTGTCCATATGATCTTAACCTCTTTATGAGTAAGATTGGTTAATAGGTTATCTAACCGGGAAACGTTATGAATGAAATACCGATAATAAACTAACAAAACAATAAAAATACATACCTAGGTTATGTTTTTTGGAGTAGGCCATTATTGAACTACCTTTTTATTTGTAGGATCGACTAAGATTCCATCATTAGAGAAAATATAGCCGAGAAAAGAAACTATTTGATGCCAGAATTCACACTTTCTAAACTTTCCATATAACACGTTTCTTCTAAGAGTCTTCAGAATAATCTGCAATTGATTCTCATGATCTCTGTATCTTTTGGAGGATACCAATATATCATCAATAAATATAAAAAAAAGTCATCAAGATATTCCTTGAAAACTCTATTCATTAGATCCAGGGAAATAGAGGGCGAATTAGTTAGTTTAAAAGGAATTACTGTAAACTCTTAATGCCCATACCTTGTTTGAAATGTTATCTTTGGAATATCTTCCTTCCTCACATACAACTAATGATATCTAGATCGAATTCAATCTTAGAAAAATATTGGGCTCCATGAAGTTGATAAAATAAATCATCAATTAGGGGAATATGATACCTGTTCTTTATCATAATATCATTGATCTACCTGTAGTCAATGCACAACCTCATAGATCCATATATCTTTTTAATGAAAAGAATAGAATCTACCCATAGAGAAACACTAGGGAAGATAAATCCTTTATCAATCAATTCCTCTAGTTGTTTCTTTAGCTCTTATAATTCAAATATGTCCATTCTATAAGGGTTCTTGGAATTAGGCATTACACCATGGATTAAATAAATAGAGAACTCAACTTCTTACTCTGGAGGATGTCTAGGTTTTTTTAAAAGGTTTGGACCGAATCCTCATTTTATTATTAAAGAAAATAAAATACCTCTTTTAACTAGTTAGAGGGAAACCCATTACATAGCTCGAAGGCCTAGTGGACATGTAGCCCATTACATAGCCCGTAGGCTCAAATTTTTGGCCTAAGGCCCATTCTATGAATAGTAACCCGACTACTATAGTACCCTCCACTTCTATAGTTCCCTACCGCCGCTACAGTATCCTGCCGCCACTACAGTACCCGCTGATCAATAGTACCACCGCTGCTACAGTACCGCTACAGTACTTCTATAGTACCCTGCACCCCATGTCTAGGCAAATCCTCAAAGAATACATTAATGTATTCCTTTACAATAGGTACATCCTCAATATGAATATTTCTTCAGTCACCCATAGACATTGAATTATCTTCCTCTACAAGAATTGAATTTAGTAGAGCTAATTTGGGTGGGTCTAGAAAATAATTATATGGTGATGTTTCTTCTCTTAAGATAATAGATTCTACACCTTCCTAAAAAGTCATAATTTCATTATTCTTGCAATATATTTTTGCATCATATTTTTAAATCAAGTCCATGACAATGATAATTTTAAATTAAACCGTAGGTATGATGATAAAATTAGAAGATAAAATACCTTTATATTCCATAATGGGTATTTATTGACACATATTTGTTATAATGAGACTTCCCATAGGGATTTTTAATAACAACTCCCTTGTTAAGGAGAATTGGAAAAATCTAATTTTTAAAGAAAACTAGGAATATATAAAGGAATGTGATGGTCCAGAATAAAATAATGCATTGGTTATTTTTGATGAAATGATTAAATTACCTACCACCACATCATTAGGAACTTATGCCTCATTAGTTTTGATTGCATAATATTATCCTTTCTCACTTGGCCTTCTATGGTTGATGTTTCCTTGAAACTTAAGACAAAAATTGGAATAATGTACCATATCTTTACAATTGTAGCATTGAAAATTGGAAGATTATTTATTTCCCTTATAATAATGAGATTGGTGGCATCTTTCTCCCCATTTTAACAAACTCCTTTTCCTTTTAACCATGCTCTACGGTGTTTCTTTAAATGAGTATCACCTGTTGGAGAGATCCCCTTTTTTATTCATCCCTTTATCCATTCTTTCCTTCCCGACCCACTTATTCTCTTTATTTCCTTTAAAGTCATAAGAATTAGAGAATTATTTATCTATATTTATTGCATATGAGATTATATCTTCATATGATGAGAATGTTTAGAGAGCTAATGTCCTTCAGATGAATAGTTTTAAACCATAAAAGAATCGATCAATCTTGATCCTTGAATTATGTATGTAGTCCATGGAAATCATTTCTAGCCTTGTAAACTATATTCATACCATTCAATATATTTATCCTATTTTTATTTCAAACTCAATAATTTCCTCTCCATATCTACTCATTTTTCTCAAGGAAAGTATTTTTCTACGAATATTTATTTAATGTCCCTCTATTCCATTTCTTATATTTCCAACTCATCCTTCATTTTTTGAATTAAAATACACTATTGATCTTCATATCCAGATATATGATAAACTAACAAAATAACCTTCTACCTTTTATTACATCCTAAAGAGAGAAATACCTTCTATAAGGAACTTATCCACTTCTCCAATATGACTAGGTTTATAGTCCCATTAAATGATGGATGCTGTCATCGCATAAAGAGGTCTAAAATTTCTCCTCCACATTATTGATCAGGATAGTCATATGGGTAATGTTATTATTCATAACATGATTATGCTATCTTAGTATAGTTATAAGTTTCTCTGCACCATTAGTATCTTCAGAACCAACATCATTATTTTTCATAGGTGGAAAATCCCTATATGAGATTCACTGGTTCATTCGATTTCCATTCCGTCCACTAGGATCCATTTCTATACAATGGAATACATTAAATTAGGTTATGAATCATAATTTATAATGTAACACTAGAAAACAACTTAACATAAATTAAAATTTTAATCTTTTCAAATCTCATATTCATAAGCAGGATTACTTTGAGGACATATTTACATTTAAATACTTCATAATGGTTTATAAAGAAAATGTGAATTATCTAAGAATATCCCTTGGGAGTGTCAAACCAGGTGCACAATAAGGCCCATTGTCATGTTCCAGGATACAGCTAGCCAAGACTAGAACACCTTATCAAAGTTGTTACACCTAGGTACATCTGTTTCAGAACCACATCCACTTGTATTATCCATAATGGGATGTACTTCCTAGAAATATCTACATAATACAAAACTTACCAAAATTCTAGGATGTTCTTATATATTTATCCTCAAAGTCTATCTTAGGGTTTTGTTCCCTAATCTATATTTTCTAAATCTATTTTCCAATCTTTTTACTAAACTTCCTCTAATACCAATTGTAAAGGCCCAAACCCAAGTTTCCCAGATCCAGTACCTTATATTAATACATTTTCATGATTAAATGAAAGTTGTATCCTGAAGGGAAATTTTTTTAGTAGTTTTGGAATACAAGATAAAACATAAGTTCAATATTAAAACTTGAAATTTAATACATAATAGAAATTCCATTTGAAACATCTAGGACTCCTAGGTTATCCCAAAAAGTAATTTATAATATTAATATTTACAACTTGGAGAAAATAAAACATAATAAAAGGGGTGAGATCATATGATCAGTAAGGTTAATTAATGAAACATAATTATCATAAAAATAAATACATGGCATGGTGAACAATTAAAAACACATGCCTTTAAAAATATACTTGAGCATAATATGGTAGGAATAAATGATGATTAAATAAGGCCATATAAATGATCATAAGAGAATGAAAAATAACTATTGATATTATACTAGTAGAATAATCGAATGGTTTATCAATTAATAATGCCATAATTATGGAATATATAATTCCAGACATCTGAAACATATTGTCAAGTCCTTGGGAAATATTTCTGAAAATAATAGGGTAAGGACTCGGCCAAAACCCAGTTCTTTTTTATCTCATGAGACCTAACTATGCATCGAAGGGATATAGAGGTCCCCACCCTTCACTTATTAAGTCCAATTCATTTCTCATATAAAAGGGGATAAACATAAACAACATTAAAATATGAAATAACTTTCCCCAATATTTACACATAAACACTAACCATTTTGAGTAGTGTGGTGAATGGTATCAGGATAACACATCCACAATCAAACTGATCATAAACCATTTAATAAAATGTGGTAAATGAATAAAGAAATATATTAACCCCAATAATAAAAAATTTTCAACAAATGTGTTGAAATAGGAAAATACACTCTAATAAAATCATAGAGGAAGTTTTGAGAGAAATACACTTTTACTTTGAAAAGAATAGTTATTTTGGGAAAATATTTGAATAAAACTAGAAATTAACAAAGTTAATTTTTCTAGGATTAAATTATTTTTTTTATAAAAATAATTGTGTATTAAAACATATTATATAGTGCACTTTAAAATAGGTAATAATTTGATAAGTTCCATTGAATTGGATTCGTTTATCAGTAATAATTTAGAAATATATTTATAAACATTTAAATACCAATAAAATAAAGAAAAATTATTATTAGTATATATATATAGAATAGTCACATAAAATATATTAGTATTAAATAAGAATAATTAAGAATTTAATTGGGATTAAGAGATACAAATATTATCTCAAAAGAAAATAGAAGTTCGGGTAAAAAACCCTTACCTTATATCCGAATGTGTTCTCCACTTGACCTTAATGTCCCGGATAATAAAATTAAATACGTTAATTAATTAATTAATTAACTCCTCTATATGTATTTCATTTATAATAATTTTATTATGTTAATTTATGGACTTTTGGATGAGTTATAAGATTCAAATTTATCACATGGGAGAGTTCATTTCCTTGGTTTTTACAATCGATATACTTATATATGTGTATGCAAGTTCATGTGGAATTGGAATAATTATAAAAAATTGAATTTATATGATAATAATAAAAATACATAAGATTAAATGGTGATATAATTCTTATGGTTATATGGTATTAGGATGAGTTATTATAAAGAACATTAGTGATAACAATTAAGATAATTTTGGTGATATTTCGATTGTTACAAACTAGTTTGGTCATATGAATTAGTATTATGTATATATACTGGTTCCATGAAATTTAATTGGTTAAAATATATATATTATAGTATGTTTAAACCATAAAAAATGGTTTCATGACCATCATTTAATGGTAAATTGAATAATGACGGTTCGTCATCCACGAAGGTTGTAAATCGGCACTTCCTTGATGATGATTTTGTTTTTAAAACAAAAGAGAGAGAGAGATAGAAGTTTGAGGAAGGATATTACATTAAAATGATATAATTATAGTATATATATGACACTAGATTTATTATGATCATTTTTATATAGGAGTTGATGAGAATATAAGAATAGAAAATAAACTGAAAATGAAAATAAAGGAAAAAGGAAGAGGCTTTACCTCTTGAAATATCCTCCTTGAGAACCTTTTTAAGGGAAGGGTTTTTGGTCTATTGGAAATAACAAGAGCTCCGAGATTTCAAGAGAGACTATGGAAGAGTATTTAGGAAGATATTTGAGAATCATCATGGCCTATTGGAGTGAGGAGAAGAGGGAGTGAGGGGTGTTTTTTATAACGGAGGAGAGGGGTGATTTTTTGAATTTTTTATCCATTATTTTATTATTTTTCTCTAGACAACCTATAATGTTTATTATTATGACCCAAAATAGCAATAAGTTAATGTGAGTTTTAACCAAGTGTTCTTACATCAGCTATGACTCAAGTAATAGTGTATTTAGCTTCAAATTCATTTATATCGTAAATTAACATATTTTACTATTCACTAAAACATCATGTATTTCAGAAAAATCCCAAAAATTAAAATTAAACATTTTTCGAAATGTAGAATTAAAAAATAGACTCCATTTTGTGAAAATAATATTCTAAATATTTTAAATTTATTATTTGAATAAAATCATTATATACTTGAAAATACAGATTTTAAATTTAAAACAGAATTTATAATACTTTAAAAAAATAATTGAGGTCTCATAAAATGAACATAAATTCACATGAAATCAAAATATTTATTTTGGAATAAATTTTATTAAAATTAATTTTATTTTAAATTGACTAATTAATTTAAAATTATAATTAAATATTTATTTCTCACAAAAAAATACCAACACTAAATTATTACTTTTTAAAATATTCACTCTCATATAAAAAGTGACTAAACTTTTTTTATACTTACATTGATAAGGTTACTATTCATAAGGGTAAATTACTATTCATAAGGCTCAAGTTACTATACAAAAAAAATGTATGTTGATCCTATCAAACTCTAAATGTATTAATGATCGCAACAATGTATGTCCTTTTTTTGAAATTCAAAACACATAGGCAAAAAAAATTATGTTTAACAGCTAGGTTATAATAAAAAAGTGTTGTTTTATTGACACTAAGTGCTTCATGCATTAAATTATACATTAAATTTATTTTTAAAACCTTGGGGTGTTACATTAGATAAATAAATAATTTTTAAAATTACTTCCCAACACCCTTATCCATGGCCTATAGGTTCTGGTCTCACTAAAATACCAAACCAATAATTCTTAAAGAGATATCCAAAAAAGATAGCCAATGAAGAGCTAGTCTTTTTATTTGAGTTTATATGAGTTTATTTAATCTTACACATCCTTTAAATATTATTTCAAAATACTAATATAAATAAATAAGTGTATTTAATATACTTAAATTCTATTATTTTGTGGGAATAACCATTTTCAATCTCATTTCCATCCATTAGAAAATGAAAACGTCAAACCTGTGTATATATAGACTATCACCTCCATAAATGAAATATTTTATTATTCATAACCACCTCACTTGGTTGGTAAAAAAGATGGATTTAATGAATAAATTTCATTTTTATGAAATAAATATGATTCTATAAAGATAAAATAATTATCAACTTTATTTTATTTCCTTCCATTAGAAAAAATGGGAACATCACTGATATGTACATGTAGACAACCGCCTCGATGAATGAAATATTTAATTTTTCATCATCACCTTACATGTATGGTTATAAAATTGTATTTAATAAATAAATATTATAATTATAATATTATTAATCTTCTATAAAATTGATATTATCATTATCAAATAACATGTTATTACCCATTCAATTGTTATAACGTGTTCTTGTTTTGATCTGTATTATAACATATGTGAAAATTTTTATAATGTTATGTCATGAATGATTAATGAATATTATATACTAGAAATATTACATAATAATGATGAATTTACAAAGTTTTAATTATTCTGTAATGGTAATATATATAGAAATATAAGTATATTTTTCAATAAAGGTAAATGAAGTCAAAAATTATAAAAATGAAAATTATAATATTTACATGAGAATCATCAGTATAAGTTACATGGAATATAAATATAACTATATAATTATATAAAATAAATATAAAAAATAAAAATTAAAACTTTTTAGTGGGCAAAACCATGACTAAGGTGCAAGGGCTGAAACCATAGAATCGAAACATGCATGGGAAACAATATAGTTAACACATAAATATTGATTTTAGAAAATAATTATTACTAAATGAGTAATAAGAAACTATATATGAATTTTATCTAGTTAGATAAACCTAAATATAGTTCTTATATTTATATATAATAAATATAAATTTATTATAAAAGATTTTATATCATGTGAAACTATGTGGAAGTCCGAGGTAATGGTTTTTCTTTAAAAACTTGTTTTAAATGTTTTAAGGGGGTTTTCAAACCTTTTTCTTCTATATCCATGTTATAATAATTATTATAATCAATAATTTATTTATAAAAAAATGAAAATTGATATAATTTTAATTTTTTTTGAATTTATTTACAGTGGGTTTAAAAGGAATTATTCTATCGTTTCCGTATGGGAAAATTTTGTCTTTATAAAAATGAAGAATTAATGTTTTTTAACATTTATAAATGATCAATTTTTATTAAAAATATGACCTTTATTCATTATTTATTTTATTATACAAGTTTCCCTGTGTTTTCAAATAATATTATATTCCCACTATTCTAGAAATTTTTTATTATAAAATAGTACTTTTATCCTTACTTTCAAGTTATAGATACAAATATTTATAGTTATGGGTTCAAAAGTATTTTTCCTATGTTTTGTGATGTAAATGAAAAAATTATGTGTTTTATTCATCTTATGATTCTCAAATATTATTTATGATGATGGGTGGGTCCCATATAAGCCTCCAAGACATTGTTTAATGATATGTTATTCAAAGAAATTTCATTTTAATTAACTGATAAAATCATTCCATTATAAAGGTTCTTAAAATGTTGATTGTAAGGTTGATAGGCACATAATGAAATAATATTTCTACCTGGTTCTCCTATGATTTCTATGATTTTTATTTAAAATATTTTGACTTTAAGGGGTAAGAAAATGAGATTATGATTAATTGGAAGGCTGTAATCATTTAAATGTGAAAGGTTCAGTTTTTAAGGAAACTATTTTGTGAGTTATAATGTTTTTCAAAGTATCTTTCATGATTATAATTTTTCTTTTACGATTTATTAAAAAAAATTTATGAAAAAAGTTTTACAATGAAGATGGTTTCGGGAGTATGTTAATGGTTATTTGAGCTCAAATATTATTTTCTAAAAAGGATACATCACTATGAATTTTATGTTTTTAAATGGATCAATATGTAAGTATCATGAATAAAATAAGTGTTTAAATATAAGAACCCATTTTTGTGAAAAAATGTACATTTTGTGGAAGTTTCAACTTTGTTATGTAATGATTTCTTTAATTTTCTGAAACTCTAAACCTAAACATGTCTCTGGTATGTAAGTAACTTGATATTTATTTTTGATTTTATAATTATGTATAATTAAAATTATGTCAGATATATTGGAAAAAAATAAAATATATAAATAATATGTTTTTAACATTGGATCATGAAGTTTGGGTCTGGGGTGTCATAGAGAGTCTAGGGTAAAGATTCACCCTAGTGGAGCCTTAAGAAAATTGAAAAACATTTTAGATATGAAGGAGATTGTTCTTTCTAAGTAGAGGGATATAGAAAAATATTTCCCTAGTGAAATCCTAGAGTGAATGGTGGTGTCTTATTGGAAGGCTAGTGAAAATAAGGATCCCTAGTAGAGCATCATGAGAATTGGGAGTCCTGTAGTAGGTTTGTAGAATGGGGGACATAGTAGATACTAGGTTGAATTGGGTTCCATTATGGTAGGCTCAGTTGAAGTGTTCAACCTAGTGGAATGCCTGAGGAAGTGTTCTCCCTAATATTGTACTCTCCAGGTGATCTTGGTGGGTGGTTGTTCAGTAAGACTCACCCAGTAGGTGTAATTCACTACAATGTTATTGGACTAGGGGTAAAGGGGTATCCTATGAATGTTTTAGATGTGTTTATCCTTCAATTTTCATAATCATCATATTTTTTGGATAATTACCATGGGTTTTAGGATTAACTAAGCTACACAAAGGGGGTTTAGAGACTAGGGTGCATATAAGATTGTTATCTAAGGGAATCCCTCATCAAGCGTATAAGTGTTTCAAATGAGTATCCCTTGGGATTTATTTATACAAAAATTTTAAGACTTGGGAATATGAATACTAGGTGGAAAGGTCATTCACACAGGTGACTAGGGATCATAACATGGTCATAAAGCTGTGAAACAATATAATATCTAGAACACATGACTGGGTAACATGGGGTACATGAAAGGTTAGGTTGAAGAATTTTGGTACATGGAATTTGGTTTATGGACTTTTATGAATACCTAGGGACATTAGAAAACATAACCTCAGAAACCAAACTTGGGAACACATACCACAGTGCATTTGTTGACATCTATAAAAACCCATTGAAATCTTATAACATAAAAAACCCTAACATTTTATCAATAAGTATTTTTTTGGATACATGGGTTTTAAAATTGAATCATATGAAGAAAAATACGCCCCTAGTTAAGGGTTTCCCAAATAAAAGTGTTTTATAACTCTAAAAATATCATAAAATGTTATAAAAAAATTGGTTTGATGGTTTCAAAACCCTTTTCCCTCAGAAATGGGTGAAATACATATCCCACACCTAGTGGATTGTTTTTAACACCACATACCCATATTGATAAATGTTTTTAATGAATCCATATCCCATGGTGTGGAAGAATTATACATTACATAGAGGTCCCATTTTATTATTCTTCTAGAATAGAAAACTACTTTCCATCCCTCCCTTGAATTATATTTTTAAAATGGGGACCATTTCATGTATTCTATAGTAAAGTGTATGAATATTTTTCCATTTCCAGTAGTCACATATTTCATCACCAAGTTCAAGGGATTTAATTTTTCACTGATGATGATGGTTCCTTAAGATTAGTTATAGAATATTTTTATATATAATCCTCATGATTAATTGAAAAAAATGCTGATTAATAAGAATTACTATAGTGAAATATGGGAGTTTTCATTTGTCACATAACAATTATAGGATTCTATATGATTTTATAGGTTTAATTCCTAGCCAAAGAAATAAAAAGGGATAGAATGTAGAAGATAAAAAAACAATGACCATCATTCACATAATGACACCGATACCAACTACAGCTTTGAAGTAGTCACAATATCACACAGTTCCTAAACTTAAATGATACCAAGAACTGCAATAATCCCCCCCCATTAATTGGTAAGTAATGAAAAAAGTAATTAAATGATAAAGGATAATATGAATAATGTCTATTAATATTGTAGATAGTAGGTTTTAGGATATTTTATCATTAACATAAAGAATAAATTTCCCAAACTTCTAGAGATAAGGAAACCTAATGAAGACAAGATGAATGATCATCCATTTTATTTACCCTAAAAATGGATGCTGGGGCACAATATATAAGAATATTTTGTCTTTAATTATTTATTATTGATTTTTTTGTCCTTAGGAAGAAAATTTTGGTTAAATACCCAGTGTTTGTGGCTTGTATATTAGATGGTCTACCTAAGGAAAAATAATATTGAAAAAAAATTCTATAATAGGTTTGTGTCAAAATTTGATGGATGAATGACTAGAAAATTGGTCATTCGGGTGCACACCATACTTATAGATCAAATTAATCATCCAGTTGTGAACTTAATTACCTCTAAGAAACTATAGGATAAATCTTCATTGATGAAATATTCCAAAAGTCTATGTAACTAGTGTTGGTAGAAGAAGAACCATGGGGAAGAGCTATTACCTGTACACAAGTTGGTCCATACCCTCTTGGAATTCATACCTATATAAACAAAAGTATTAGAAACATCCCATAAAATGAGATAAAATAAAATTCCCAACCAGATTGTATTGTTATTAGATAAATATTTTTAATATAAATCTAAAAATGTGATCTAATTGGAAAACCCATTCACTAATGAGGAGGATTTGTTCATACCTGAGCTCCCTATGATTAATCAAGGGAATAGTAATAGAGGATAAGGATATCAAAGAATATGATGTTGAAATAGACCACGATTCTCATTCATCATTTAAACTATGGTAAAATATTCCATAGAAACCCAATGACCGACCCTTCAATGAGATCAATAAGAACAAAAATCTGATCCTGATCTACTCTAGGCTTGTTTGGACCCAATTAATATAGATTATCAATGGATAAACATACAATTTTCTAGTCTAAAAAAAATCAAGAATCCTAACTTATCCCAACCCATAGATCATAAGTATTATGACCTATAGTTTTATTCAAAGGAAGGAATTACCAGTATAGTTGACTTTAGCCTCTAAACCTCAATCCTAAAATGACCACAAAATAATAATATAATAGCCTTGGTACATAAATATGAAATATTAAAACATATTACTACCATTATGACCAAGATCACTATATTTGATTCCCTTCATCTCTCAACAAAACATAGGTAATTACTTGATTCCCTTTTAATAATTTAAGTGTTCATGGATGAAGTTTATATAGTTGAGATATATCACACAGAGGATGGTTGGGTCAAATTCTAAACAAAAATTTCCTTTATAGATAATGATATACAAGCTTACATATATAGACACATAATAACCTTGTATATATCAAGAAATATTTATGATATCAATGTATATAAGAACCTAATTTGTAATGTCTCTATAATCAATATCATAATAGTACAGTACCACTACCACTGGGGCTATGATGAATATGAGGTGTTTCTTTCCTACTTGATGACTTTAGGGTATGGTAGAAGTAAGAAGAAGACACTTGTGAGGATAAAACACATATCTTAGTTTATAGATCATATTTATAACTCTTAATTCAAAGGTTTTCACCAATATATAGCCTTCAAAATCTTACTGGGAAGGTCCTGGATCCAAATTCATACCTCTTTTCCTTCATTATAACATCAGGACATCAAATTACTAGTAAACATAAAATTTAGGGAATTATATGGTGATAATTTACCCATTGATTCCTTTTAATCTAAACATATATACAAAATGTTTTATAAAATAGAATGGAAAATAATTATAGTAGATAAAACTATTCGAATAGTTTCCCCCAATGGCATGGATATCAATCCATCCAATCTATAGAGAAAATTTCGTGATTTTTAAATGTATCAAAAAAATTAACTTAGGTTTAAAAATCACGATTTAAGTAGTCATCGAACCATGTTAAATAAATTTGATAATAAAAAAAATTATCCAATCAAATTCAATTAACATGATGGTTAGGTTGACTTCCCCATGTAGTGACCTCAATCAAGGAAAGAAAAGACCATTTCATAGTTTATGCACGTCAACCTAGCCCAAAATAATATTTACTTCCTTAAAGGTTTGACTGATATCTAATTCATAGAACTGAGTGTTTTTTACCAATTGAATATAAATATTATAAGAAGAATAAAATAATGATTCTTAGTAATGATTCCTCAAGTTCTCATGGTATTAGTTTGATCAAAACCCAACTATTTAGAGGAATGGTTTCATGAAAATTCCCCCATATCATCTCTAAGGTCTCAAAATTTCCATCCATATTTTTCTTCTCCCTATAAAAAGGTAAAAAAACAATATAAATAAGAATATATCAGAGGATATCGTCCAATATTCGAATAAGATGTTTCTACCACCATTGATGAACTCATAATAATTAATAAGGCCACAGGTGAAAATAATATTATAATTTAGATTAGTACGTCTATGAACCCAAAATAAATGAAACATATATCTTCTTCCTCAAAAAATATATACAATTTGTTTTGTGTAATGATACAAAAATTACAAGGATGGATGTAATGGGGATTCTGATCACTTTATTTTTCTATATGACCACAAAGGTTATAATTATGTGTCTAAGAGAATCCATGAAACCCATGATGCCATGTTGGAAGATAAATTTTACAAACTAATCAAATCTAAATTCATCTTTTAAGTAAAATTCCCTAAATGGAAGGTCAAAATTTTCCTCATAAATAAAAATAATACAAAAATTTGAGACTTTATTGATTTCATGTTTTTCAAATGGCACAACAAAAAATATGATTTCCCCTCTGAATCATAGATATATTGATCAATAAAATGACCAAATTCCAATCCATCCTCTTTTTAGATATATACTCTTACCATGGATAGATCCAAATGTTCTCCCAAGATGAATAGGACACTACCTTCAGGGAACCCCAAGGGGCATATTTCTATCATGTAATTCCCTATAGTTTAAAGAATGTATGTGATACATTTCATCATTCATAAAACCATATATTTAATCTACTTTAATAAAATACCACATAGTTCTATGTGAAATACCTGTTTATCAAATATTAATAGTACTATGATCATCCTTTGATCTCAAAATAGTTATAAATAAACTATTAAAGAAAAACATGAATATGAATCCTCTGATGTTTCATTTTTTTGGAAACATAAAGAAAATTCCTTGGATTCTTGTAATTTCTTCAAGATATAGAATTGGACCCCAAAATATCTTGTTAATAATTGATATTACCCCACCTTGAAACCTCAAATAATTTATAGGACTCTTGGGACAACTTTCCTTTACCAAAACATTTATAGAAAAATTCAGTGAAAATTGTTTAACCTCTAAACAGTTAATGAATAAGGGATTCACATATTAGTGGGATGATGATTATCAGAAATAATTTGTCTATCTGAAGCTGTATCTCTTATGTCTATCTTTATTGATGCCAATAATAGAAGATAATCCTCTCATCTTCTATATGAAAACCCTGAATCAATCACTCATTTATATTGTCACCCCAAAGAATAATGTTGGTAAAGATAAGATTATATATAATCTCAATAGAACACTATTGGATACCGAGAGTCAATATTTAAACATGGATAAGAGTTTCCTTTTAATGATTTTGACATTAAAAAATTTGAGAAATTATTTACAGCATCATGAGTTCTACCTTGTATCTCATGTTGACATGTTCAAATATATCCTCATTCTCCCACTGTTAACTGAATTCCTATAATGGGGGAGGTCATTTTGTCAAATTTTTACATCTATTTTGTGTCTCAGAAAACGATCAAAGGGTAGGTGTTAACACATTTCCTCATAGAACACCCTATCCTGTAGAAGTTAACATTAAACATATAAATTCATAATAAGGAAGTATCTTACATCAATGAAACATCCTTATCCTAGGATATAAAATTTTATGATGCTACTAAAATCCTATTAAGTATAAGAATTTAAAATAAGAAGAAAACCCGAGTTGTCTTAGGGATTGTTTTCATCTCTCTAGTAAGAGTAATCCTACCTTACTCATTTATGCTATTATAGGAATACACCATGAATGAGGTTGTGTAATAGGTCACCATTTTAGGTTTGGAGTTAGATCTATATATAATAGTCTCTAGGTTTAACATCAAGTTATAAATTCATAATAAATAATCATTTAAATCAATAGTGACTATGCCACTTGGAAAGAACAATTGATTCCCTTTCTTGAATTTTTATGAGGTTTGATGGAATAATTACTCTTAAAACCCACACTGTCTCACATCCTATGTTCATATAATTTCTTAGAGGATTAATTATACAATGAAACTATAATCCTAATAAATCAAGGTCAGGATGATATATTCATTGAAATCATGCCTCATAGGGTGGTATCACCATTCATCAATAATGATATGAAAGAGATAAATGAAGTAAAAAATATCCATAATCAAGTGAAATTATCATCCTTAACAACCAATATATAAATAACATGGATGTATCCCATAAAAAGTACCTATAATGTTGAATTCCTTCACCTGAAAAGATAATCCATTAGTTAGTAAATCTTTTCCTTTATGATAACCCATATTACCATAAGGTTCTGTAAAAGAAAGGGTTTGATGGCGTCCTTCGGAGCATTGAAGGAGGTTATACCCTCGCTGTAATGTAGAAATTATTTGTCAGATCATATGACACCCACCAATCAAGATCCATGTTATTCTATACAATCAGGATACTTTATTACTTACATGGAATTCATAAAGAAGTTATATTCTTATCAATGAAATTTCAACTTCATCCACTAACCCCTATATATGTTGAACACCAATAAATAATCTTGGTCATTTTCCATATAGGGAATAGATATCTTGGGTTTATATCCCCAATCTATATCCAATTAGTTAATTTACATCCTTACTAACACTAATTTTTTCTTCAAGTAGGCTAAAGATATATCCCAAAATAATTTTGAAAAAAATTACATCATCAACTATATAAAATATAATATCATTACCGGATTTGGAATCCCTAAAAAAATACCAATGGAAAAAAGAACTTATCTTCATAATCATGAATTTATGAGGTTGTATCAATAATACAATATAGATTCCTATCACTCACCCCTCTATCATACAATGGCCAATTACTTTCAAAAAACATAGTCTAATATAATTAAAAATATGGTGGACAAAGATTGTAAATATTTTCTTAATTATATCTTGTAGTATCTTTGTGATTATCAAACCAATACTCATACTACCACACATGTGAAACCATATTATATTGTTTATAGGATATACACATCCCTTCCCATTTAGTTGAAACTTCTTTCACTTCACATTTGTATCTATAATCAATTTTTTGATGATGAACAGTCTTATATTAAAATAGAAAATTTGAAATAACTCAATGATAAAAGGATAAATACACTTAAAAACATATAGGTTCATCAGAATAACATAACACAATCATTAAATAATAATTTTTATATCAAATTATTCATCAAAGTAGAATTAGTGATATCTCTAAGAGAACTGCCAATACTCGGGTTGAAGACAATGAAGTTATATCCAAAATAGGAAGTAACTTATTCCATAAATAAGTTATACTAATGAAAATAAAATTTCGAGGACATAGTTGATAGATAGAATATTATTCTCACCACCAATGCACAGTTTATCAGGAATTACATTTCATAAATTCATGGTTGGTTCATTTAATTCCATTTTGAACGACTTTAAATTACTTAAAATAATTCATGAGTGCATGATGTAAAATGAATGATATAAAGTCATAACTTCTTGACTAAAAAATTTATATCACACAGTCCTTATCAAATTACATTAAAATACTTGAAATATAGTCTATCCTACACAACTTTAGACCACTCTGAGTGGCCCATACCATATGAACTTAAACATCTCCAAGGGGTCTGTTATAAAATTCTCCTATACTATGTAGGATCCTAGTCTAAATAGGGGGAATTTTTTATTTACAAGAGTATTAAATGGTTATATATATACAATAAAAAAGTATATTCGTGGTTCACCTAACCTATAAATAAAATTTTCCAATTATCAGAACAATGTGCATCTTGATTCAAGCTACCCCAAGATACATAGTGGTAAATTAATCTTTTATATCAGTCCTTTCCATAACTTCACCTTCCATACATGGGTTTTCATTAGTGATGAGTCCTTTCCTAATTTACATTGTTTTTTCATCCCCATCTCCCACTAGATAATCCATTAATTTATCTCTTCCTCTCTTGTAAATGATCTACATATATATAAAAGATTATATATCTAATAACTACATGTGGCTTGATTCCTATAAACACAAGATACACAGTGAGTCTGGTATCTACAATATTTACCCCAACTATAAATCCCATTCCACCCCACTAAAATTTAGTGCTCGAGCCTTCATTCATTCATTTCGAGGTTTATATCCTTTCTAGACACTAAGAAAAGTTTATTTGATTTTGTGTACGATCTAGATCTGCACAAAGTCCACTTATAGATTGGTCCTTTACATGTGACCATAAAATATATGGAATATGGGTGCTTATTACTTAAAATTAAACTACATGACATATGATCCACCCTGGAATACCATAAACTATATAGAGTGGTCTCTCTTATATAACCCAACTTCCCAATAAGGGTGTTTTTCCTATGGTTCATAACACCTTGAGTTTTTAGAAATTATTAATTTCCAAACAAATTAAACTCTTTTTACAATGTTATTTTACATGAACCACCAAGTCAATCTTTCACTACACGCAACACTGGGTTATCTTGTGTTACAATGACACTGAGTTTTAACAAACCTTGATATATTATTAATATAGTTATTTAAACACAACTATTATAACCTAGTAATTAAACATAGATATGTGAATAACATTAAATAGTTTTTAAATATTAATTATAATTGTTTTATATAAATATTTTTTTTTGAAAAAAGTACTTAATTTTTTATAAAGTCTTTAGATGTTTTGAAAATATTTTTTCCGAAAAAATGATTTATGTTCCTTTTTGTGAACATAAATAATATAATTTTTTCACAATTTTAGAAAATAAATTTAAAAAAAGAAAAACATTTTTTTAAATTATAATGTCAAAATTATCTCCAGGTTAATTTTTTAGAATTTTCTTAAATGTTTTTTTGATTAATAGTAAAAAATATAGAATTTTAATTGAAATATGCCTTTTCATTTAATTTATTTATAAAGTTTAATTATATATAAAATGGAGTTTAAAGTTAAATTATTAAAATTATAAATACATTAGTCTAATTTAGGCCAATTTAATCAATTTTACAATAAATTTTTATATAGAAACATTCCATACTTTTTCATATTTGTCTCTTTAAAAACCCGCTTTCTTATCTCATTTCATGAATAATTTTAAATTAAAATTTTCCACCTATATTAATTGAATTTGAAAAAATGGATTCCATATTATTAATCATCCTAATTTATATATTCTAATAAGTTTAACATAATTTTTTACCAAAATTAATAGTAAAAACATAAAAAATTATTTACTGTAGTTAAGGTAAAATTGGGTTTACTAGGGGGTTAAACTAAAAAATAGTTGTTACAAATATAAAAAAACATGCCAAAATACTAATTTATGGCCTTATTTTAACATTATATATTATTTTATATATAATAATCTATTTTTGAACCTTTTGGAATGATAAAACTGTTGGTGAAATTTTTCTTTTAAAAAACTACAAGCGGGACACTCACCTCACTTAAAAATGGCCACATCGTATCCTCTATTATTCACATATTAAAGCTATACTTTTATAAAATAATATAATCCAACATTAATTCCCAAATTCTTTCCTCTTATCTTATAACACTTAGTTTGAACAAAAATACAACTAGGAAGGTTTTTTTGTGAAAACCTAAGGAGGACAACCGAAGAAGAGGTAACATTCATTAATGAGTGTTTTATTTTATTTATTCCTAAAAATACATAAATTATTATTATTAAATGATTATATAATTACTTAATTATATTAAATATACTGATCTTTAATTATTATAATGGAATTATCTATAACCATTTCCACTTCCATCAAATGGGTTATGAAATCATTATTCGTGTGTATAGTAAACTATCACCTCACAAACTGATGTCATTCATTTTTTTATTACCACATCTCAAGGATGGAAATAGTGGTGTATTTGTTATTAATATATTATATTTATTATATTATCATACTTTTGGAATTATTATATCACACATAACTTCATAATGTCAATTTTATGGGAATATGATATCATTTCTTGTGTGTGTGGAGGACTACTGCATGATGAAGCAATGTGATTTGTTCATGCTTTACATAGAAGGTAAAAAAGATTGGTTTAATAAAAATATGTGATATATATGACATAAAAATTATTATTTAATGATAATATATCATTTAAATTGTTTTCTTACAACCCGACATGATGATGAAAATAATGTTTATATGTACGTAGAACCTACTATCTCCATGAATGGTGTATTTCATTTTTGTTCACTAAATTTTATGGATTACTATAAATACATTAATACTGAATATATATTATATTTATAAAATTCTGAACATTATAAATATTACAAAATAATAATCAATTTAATAGGACCAAAAATATTAAATCAAAAAATATATGAAAAACAAATCGATTTTACCCGAAACTCAACTTTATCATGGAATTGTTAATAAACGGGTAATAAAAGGCCATAAGAAAATATTATATGGTATGACATATATAAATATTTTTATTTATTATATGTATAATACTATTTTATTTATTACACATGATATTTGTACATGTATGATGGAGGTTAAAACTTAAGGTAAAATATTTTTTCTTAAATTTACTTCATTGAGACATATGATATGTTATACACCTATATTATTTCATGAGGTGTATTTAAAACCCTTTATACATGTAATATGATTAATATAATTATAATAATGATTTTTTGAGTTCTATTTTATTTTATTTTTACTTCACAGGGCTTACTATTCCAAGTTACCCAAGTTGTAATGATTTTATGTTACAATCTCATCATTTATCGAGATTGTTTATGACTATGTTTCCAATAATAAAATATTATGTTCCATCTCTAAAGAAACTCATGAATTTTATTTTCCTATATTTATTTAGGAAATTTTCAAGTATTAGTACTATTTTACACTCATTGGTACTTAAAATAATTGAAATAATATTTTTACGAAAAATCAGACATTATTTCTCTCTTCAATCGAAAAAGAATTTTCTTCCAAAACTATGTTTTATAAAAAAGTATTGATTTTGTTTTATTATTTTCATATTATTTAAATTTTTTTTACACATGTTTGAATTAGTTTTAATTTTTTTAAATTAATCTCATTATGTTTTCCAAACAATGAACGTTTGTATTTTACCGAAAATATGGAAGGAATATTTATTTTAATGTGTATATAATGAAAAAAAATTATCTTAATCATAAATAATATTTTATTTGATGAATTATTTATAAAATTTTAAGGTTATTTTAAATGAATTATATTTTTAAAATGTTTTTATGTTTTAAAAAGTGTTTTTAAAATTAGAAATAATATTTTCCTCAAGAAATGTATTAAATGATCGATGAAAATAATTTTCCATCTAAGATGGAATCCATTGATGTTACCTATGAATTACTATAGATATGATCCAAGTATAACATTCTTATTATTTCTCTTAATTTTATATATTTATGATTTAATCATGTTTATGAAACCCATTCTCTTCTATGGGTTATACCATGATAAAATTATCATGAAACCATCTTCTTTTTCCATCAGTTATACTATGATAAATTTCTCATGAAACTCACTTATTTTTTCTGGTGTTTTTCTATGATGAAATGATGGAATGATTTTGAAACCTATCTCTTTTATATAGGTTATGATATGATGACATGTTTATGAAACCCAGTTCATTTCAAAGGTTATGATATAATGAATATTTTATTATCATGTAGGACACATAAATATGGTTTTTATTATGAGACTATAGGGACCTATATATTCTTCAAATTTATTGGGTAATTATTTATATCTATTGATATAGATAGAACTAGAATGGGGAGTCAAACAGGAACAATAATGGAATATGTCTGCTATGATGGTCTTGGGAGTGAATCTTGACTAATATGATGTTTTGGGGAGTGAACTCATTCCAATATGATAGAATTGGAAATGATCATTGGCTATTATGAAAATGATTTTATATTTATTTGTGTATACCAAAAATCTATGCCTTATATCAATGTTATGATCTCATGGATCATGTTATTTAATTTCATTATGATTTATGTCTTATGACCCTCCAATCATTATTCCATGACTTAAGATTATAATATTTTATATGTAGTATATTCGTGTAATACTTATGTATATTCCTTTTTTACGATAAATGAGAAACTCAGACCACCCGTTCTTATGATTCATTTTCTCAGGTAATGAAAAAATTTATTTCATATGATATTTCTAAGAAGGGTTCTAGTTGTTAAGATCATAGTGGGAGATGATGTATATTACTTATGGACTAGTTGTTTGTGTTTCCATGTTTCCAAATACAGTAAAATATTACGATCCTTAGGCATATTTTTATGAAATGTAATTAATATTCATAAAAAATGATGTAATATATTTTTATGAAAATCCTTTGTATCTATAGTTGGTATCGAAGAATATGTTTAGTTATGATTTAGAAACTAAGATGATAAAACCTTAGTGATATTCCTATGGAATTGTATAAGGATACGTCTAAGGATGAGTCGAAGTATAGTAAAATGTCTTTGAATTTTAGTAAAGGATGGAGTGAGTGGTTTGTAAGAAATTGCTTCCTAATCTGGATAGTTTAAGTTGATGTGAATATAGCATAGAGGTACCTATAGGTAATAAATTTGAAGAGGGTGAATTGATCTAGACTTTATCATCACCTGGTGTATGATAATTACCCTTACTACACACCTGGTTTGAATCTCTTAGGGGATACTCTTTGGAACTTCACAAACTCTTTATGAACCATCAAGAAGGATTTAAAAATGATGATGAATATGAATTGACTAGTATAAACTTAATAAGGTATAAATTAATTATGGTATTATTATTTAGAAATTATATGAGTGTTTTTTCATGATTATTTGGTTTACCATCATGATTATTGTTTATTACACTATGATTTTTGGTTTTAGCTAATCTCTAAAACTCAAAAGAATCCTGTCAATGCTCAGAGTAATGAAAAATGAAATGATTATCCTAATGAGTATCCAAACGTTATGGGATTTGGAATAAAAAATCTCAATATTATCATCACACAACTTTCATATAATATGAATAATGATGAACTTCCAAATTAAAAAAGAGGAAAACATATTTTGTTTTATACTTCATGAGGAATCATCCATCTTATTTCAGTAGGTATTCTGATCCATTAGTTTTTGATCAATGGATTAGTCCCACTAAAATGATATTCTCCATTCCATAATTTTTGGAACATGATAAATTCATTTTATCTACCTATAATTTTGAAGGTGAGGAAAATAAATAATGGAATCTTATCAAGAATATGAGGCAACATGATGAAATTTACTCCAAGGATTTGGATGATTTCAAGAAATTATTTTTGAATAAGTAATTTCCTTCAATTATTCATATAAATATGGCGAAGGAGTTCCTTGATCTAAAATAAAAGGATGAAAAATATATCGGTACCTATAAGGAATATTTTACAAGACTTGTGAGGTATGCTTCTGGTATTATCATCCAACCTAAAATTAAGGTTGATCGATTCTTCAGTGGCTTAAAACCAAGTCTTTAAATGGAATTATCCATAATATACTTTCGTATCTATGAATAAAATTTGCGATATACTATCAATGCAAAAATGGAGGATGGAGTTAGATATCAATATCATGGTTTTGATAAAAAGTGAAAATAGAATTCAAAGGAAAACCTAAAAACCATGGAGAAAAGAATATGAGATTTACATTGTACTCAATTTGTGGGAAGAACCATTGAGGATTTTTTTAGAGAGATTAGTAAATTTTTTAAGTGTGAAATGGATGGTCATCAGGAAATTGATTGATGAATTGATGAGAAGAAGTTACCTAACATTGATACTAGAAAGAAAGCTACCTAGAATGTATCACCCACACTATAGAGTTTAAAATTCCAAGAGTACAAACATTTTGCTAACCAATTACCAAATACAAAGGTTAATGATGATAATCAATTTCAACAGACTCTTAAGAAAATGGTAAAAGGGAAATGTCATGTGATCACTATTTCTAATGAGGGGTGTAATAATTATGTGGTGAAAGGTAAAATTACCATCCACTCTAGAAATGATACTGTCTTATTTGACAATGGATCCACTGATTATTTTCTCTATAAATAATTTTCAAAGGGTATAAAGGTTCCACCCAAAGGATTATTTATGTAATTATAAGTGAAAAAACCTAATGGTATGATTATTTTATCTCTAGAATATGATTACACTCTTGTTTAAATTGGTAGGAATGTGATTCCTATTAATCTTTTCATTCTTCTTCTGGTTGAATTTTATATCATCATAGGCATGGATTTTATTTCTCTACATAATTCTTAAATCAATATCCAAGGATGGGAAGTCATGTTTGATATTATAATCAAACCTATGATCATCCATCATTGTGATGATAAGTATGCACTTTTGATGGAGATTATATCCATTTTTTTGGGTCTTAATTCCCATTCTGAAGTGGTGTTTATATCAAATAGTTTGGGAGAAACATGGTATCAATGATATGTCTATTTTGTGGGAATTTGTTTATGTCTTTTAGGAAGAGTTTCTTATCCATTAACTGAAACATGAATTTTAATTCTCAACAGAACTCATAAATAGTTCCATTCCAATTTCAAATAATCAGTATTGAATGGAACTAATTGTGTTTCAAGAATTGAAGAAGTGACAATAATAAAAACATGATAAGGTATTATTTAAGACAAGTGTGTTACCTTGGTGTGAGAATGTTGTTTTTTAAAAAATAAATAAATATAGATTGATGCGACTCTGTATTTATTATTAGAAGCTAAAAAAAATCATGATCAAGAGTAATTATCCTTTACCCTATATTGATGACTTGTTTGATCAACTTTATAGAGCTCAATTCTTTTTTCAAGATTGAAATTCATTCTGGATATCATCAATTGAGGGTCAAGAAGGAGGATATACCCAAGAAAACATTCTGTACAAGGTATGGACACTGTGAATATATAGTTATTCCATTCAGTCATACTAATGCCCCTAGTATTTCCATGGATTTAATTAATATAGTCTTTAGAGATAACCTTGTTTAGTTTTTGGTAGTCTTTATAGAAGATATTATTGTCTATTAAAAGAGAAATTAATATCACTAATATCACTTGATAATTATAATAAAGAACCTAAGGAAGTGGAGAATATATAACAAATTTACCAAGTGTTAACTTTGGATGCAAAATGATTCATTTTTATGTCATCTAATCTCAAGATATGGTATATTAATAGATCCATCAAATACATAGGATATTTAATGTTTCCCAAGACCAACCAAATGACTAAAATCCATAGTCTTGTTGGGTTTTCTTGATATTATTGATTTTTTTGGATTATTTTTGAGGACTATCTAATACTCATAATAAGTTAACAAGAAAGGGAGCTAAGTTTCTTTAGATTGGTGAATATGGGGAAAATTTCAAGGTTATAATGATAAGATTAGTAAGTTCACATGTTCTTACATTACCCTAGAGTGGATAATTATTTTCAATATATAGTGATGCATCTAAGAAAGGATTTTGTTGTTCTATTTTTCAGAATGACATGATTATAGATTATGCCTTATGATAATTTAATATTAATGATAAAAAGTACCCAAAACATGATTTGAAATTAGATGTAGGAATTTTTTCAATAAATATGAGGTGGAATTATATTTATAGAAAAAAGTGTGATATATATACCAATAACAATTTTTAAAGTATATATTCACATAGATGGAGTTGAATATACACCAAATAATATGTTTAAAGCTGATTAATGCTAATGAATTTTGAATACATTATTGAAATTTAGAATTTTATAATTAAAAAAAGGAATGGGTTAAATGTCAAGGCGGTTGAAAATAGTGAACACCCATTATATCGCCACTGATAATGAGATTACAACCATGATAAAGTGAACAAGATGGCAGATTATTTGAGTTGAAAGGATCATGAAATCTTATATATAACAAGGATTACACAAGATATAATATTTATAGATTTGAAAAATAAAATCTAAATATCTTGAAGGAAGATGAAAAATATTACCTTTATTGATTGAATGTTTAACCATATATCCAAGTGAAGGTTAAAAAGAGGCTATAGGAAGATGTAGAGCTTCAAAAGAAGGTTTAAAATGTTTATAAGTTTAACCTCAATCATGGTAGAATGATAAGTTTTATATACCATCTATGTGTTCTATCCAAAATTTATTTTAAGAAATATTTGTTATAGGAATATCATAGTTCTCAATTACTTATTAACCCAAGAATTAAAAATATGTATAAATATTTGAATGAGTACTTTTGGTGGGAGTCATGAAGAGATATATCAAAGTATTTGTATCTTGGTTCTCTGTATTTTAGCAAGACAAGGATGAATGAAAAAATTCCAAGTGGATGTTACATCCATTACCCATACCATAATGGAAATGAGAAAACATCACCATGTATTTTTTCATTAGACTACTCAAAACTTATAAATAGAATAATTCTATATGGGTTGTAGTCAATTTCATTACTAAGTCAACACACTTAATCACAATTAGATAATACTTCTCTTTTGATTAGTTTTCTGTGATATAAATTAACGAAGTTATAAGGTTTCATGGAGTACCACATTCCCTTGTGTTTGATTAGGATTATTGGTTTAACTCAATGTTATAATCAATTATTTATCATTTTCTTGATATTGAGTTGAGTTTCAGCACTACATATCAACCTCAGATAGATGGTCAGTCAGAGAGAAAAATTGAAATAATAGAGGATATGTTGATATCTTGTTCTTTGTATTTAAAAGGTCATTGCGATCAACACCTTCCTTTAGTTGAGTTATCTTAAAACAGTATATTGAACTTAAGAATTTATATGGATCTTTATGGTTCCCTATATATAAATAAATTTAAAGTTCCTACGTGCTAGATTGAAGTTGGAGAAGTAAAGTTATTTGGACTTGAGATAGCTAAAAAATGGAAGAGAAGGTTAAATCCATTAAAAAAACATTAAGGAAGCTCAAATTCAGTAGAAAAGTTATGCAGATAATCACTAATGTGATCTAGAATTTGAAGTTGGTGATAATATGTTTCATAGAATTTCTCAATGGAAGAAGGTTATGATATGCAGGAAGAAAGAATAACGAAGCCTTAGGTATATTGGTCTATAAGAACCCAAACTTTTATCAATAGAATTCCACCCTTCTTATAATAATGTAATATAGTATAAATCACATAAAAGTACATATAGAACACAATAAATAATTTATAAATGAATAATGAATGAAATAAGAGGTATTTCAACATATTAAAGAACCCATACTAAAAGAATAGTAACCAGACCCTTAGAATAGTAATATGACCCTTTTGAATAGTAAACCATCCAACATAATAGTAATTTAACCCCTGAAAGTACAAATAAAATTTAGGTATCTTATTAATGAAAATATCATAGATTTAATTTATGGAAAAAGTAAATAAATGTTTTTAAAATGATAAATTAAGTGTTGGTATATTTATAAGTCATAAATATTTAATTACAATTTTATAATTAATGCATTAAAAGAAAATATATTTTCATAAAATGTATTCATAAATTTATATTTTTTTCTTATGATTATAAGATAATTTTATGAGACCTTAATTAATTATTCAAAGGGTTAGAAAATCAGTTTTTATTTTAGAATCAGTATTTTTTGAGTAAATGTTGATTTTAATTAGATATTTAATATATCATATTTATAAAATTATTTTCATAAAATTTAGTTCAATTTTAAATTATTAACATTAAAAAATGGTTAGGGTGATTTTTTTGGCTTTTTCTGAAATACTTGAATTTTCGGTGAATAGTAAAATACGATACTTTACGATAAAAACTAAATACATGAATTATTGAGTCATAAATAATGTATGGATGATTTAAACAAAAAATATCAAACCCTACTTTAATAATTTAATATATTTAGTGATAATTCTCTAACTATTCATTTTCTTGACCCATAATAATAAAATAATGAATAAAAAAAATGAGAAAACACCCCTCTCCCCCACTATAAATACCACCCCTCACCACCTATTTTCTTCACACCACTTGAGATTTGAGACTTGTCCAAATTCAGATCAAGTATCTTCCCCATCCCCTCCCCCATATACAAGATCCCTTGGTCTCATAAAAAACAAAACCTTTTCCCTAAGGAGGTTTTCAAGGAGGATAGATTTAAGAGGATATTAAAGCAAAGAGAGCATTCAAACATAAGGTAATGGCAATTCTAAAACCCAACTATCTTCCTTTGGGTTTTCTATCCTTCAATACATTTTCAGTATGGATGTTCTATTAATGTTCCTTAAATACCATTTATTTATCGTTCCCTTTTATTTTCTAGATATATATTCTTCTAATCGTATTTTATGAAAAAATAATCTTTTTTTCCAAAAGAAATCTTCTAAAAACACATGTTACACTTATCTTGATATTGATTCTTTTCACTGAAGATTAATGATTCTTATACCAAGTATGTTATTCCATTTTTATATTGTGAACTGCAATTCTTATCCATGAATGTATGGTTTTGGAAACCCATTTACTTTCCATGGGTTATTTTATGTCCAATATTTATATACATTCTATGTCATATGCAAGACAATGTAAATGTTATGATGTGATGGGGGAACCCAGAATTATTTGTAACTTGTGAATGTTATGATTTTATGGGTTTACCTAGTATTTTATATACCTCTAATTCATTGGGTAATGTTATGTATCTCATGAGATAATGTCATGTATGAATGGTAGTTTACTACTAAGACATGATGTTTCATTTTTATTCATTTCCACATTCCAATATTTTTTCTAATGCTTCCTCTCATGATTATGATATTATGGATATATTATGATGAAAAATATTATGATCACCCCATGTTATATTGATTCATGTTCTTATCTATCCTCTTACTAGGATTTTAGCTCACCCCTTTCTTTGATGCCTATCCTTAGGTGATTACTTATACTGAGGAGAACATGAGGGATAATAAGATGCTAGATAATAACGAATTATATAAATGTTTATTTTTTATTTTTTAAATTATATATATGGTCTTAATTTTTCCCAGACAATAAAACTTTGGATCTTGGTTGTGTAATTATTTTATGTTGTATGTATTTAAAATGATGTAATATGATATGCAAGAAAAGTAGGATCATTATACTTTGTATCAGAGCACCGTTTAGTTAATTTTGGAATTACTATTAGTGAACGTTAGTTTCAATAGATAGTGTGAGACTAAGAAAATGTAAGAACCAAAGAATATTTGTTTTATAAAAATATTAGACCTAGGGATCGCACACGATATTCCATTAAAATTATTTTCCCTAAAGAATAAATTATTTCTTTCTGACTTGTTGACTTATTTTTTGTTCTAAACTTTTGACTGAATGACCCGAAGGCCTAAATTTTTATTGATTTTGGATAAGCCCCCTTTTAAGGGTAGAGGGGAAAAACCAAGACTTCACGGACATAGAGAAATAAACAAAAACGAAAAAATAAGAGGGTTTCCACCCAGTATAGAACTACATAGAAGAACCCCTTACCAACATCAATGTCGTTAAGACATGCCTCCACTAGAGCATAACTACTCAGCAAGCTATCCCGTGCAAAAATGCATGGGCTTGGTACCGATGGTGGTTCCATACCCTCTCAATCGTCCAAATCCGAAAAGTCATGCACAGTGAAAGCGATCAGCTCTAACCTCATCTGAAGCAAATACATGTAGACTATCTGGGTTCCCGAGCAAGAAGAAAACACAAGACCATGGCACCAACACCAACAACCTTCCTGGGAAGATCCCACCGCACTCCATGATAATTCCCACCACCACTGTTGCAGAAGCCTGAAAGACATTCCAATGGACATGATATCATGCCATCTTCACCAAGGACTGGATGACCCAATATCGTGCTAAGGGAACACCACCGATGGGGGGATCCGAGTCATCATGAACCAGAAATTCTACTCTGAGCATGGATCCACTCCAATTAGACCACGGATGAACCCTCACCGGGTATCGAAGTAGGCCAGTCATGATGGAAAGACAATTAGCATGAGAAAGCAAAGGAACCAGCGAATAATACCTCAAAAACCCAAAAGATTCACATCCAATTGACGATATCCAAAATCACAAGAGAAATCCAGAATCACCAAAACCAAAAAACCTTAAAAAAAGCACAGAATCCAAATCCAAAAGCCCCCCCACCGGAACTGCAGAATAGAGGTCGAGCCACATAAGAACCCACCGTATGCGTGGATAGGTCGTGATGGACAAACCGAACCAGATCCACCATCGACACCGATGGTTTGAGATGCTCCGAACCGAGACCGTGTTGATCCACGTCGTCAACAGCACGCCGGGACGAATTCCTGAAACTCGTCCTTGAAGCAACACGCCAAGCTGAGCGACAATTCCAGGAACATGAGCTGGAGACCAAACCCACCGGATGCAGACGCACCCCACCGATTCCAGACCACACCCACGATGAGCTAAGGCCAAATAGAGCCATGAGTCAATCTAGGCTGGAGGGTGAATGGAAAGATAAATCGATGATAAACCCTAGCCTCCGTGGAAGAGTGAAGAGACGCCACTCCGAGGCCTCTCGGTATTCCTTTAACTTTTATATATTTTAAAAAGGGTGCAACCAGGAGAAACTAAGACAAAAACCCATGTGAGGGACAATGTAATGATTGCATGAATGAAATCAAAAATTCCTTGGTAGATGGAGTTCAAAATTTCAGGGTGATTATTTCCTAGATATCTCTGATTATGAATAATATGGAACATCCACCTTCACCAAAGAGGGAGAATCTTTATAGAAAGTGTTTTATGTGGAAATGACCACCAACATTTACTGGATATTCCTATCTATTAGTTTCAGAATAGTGGGTGAAATCAATAGAGAATATCTTTTCTGTGTTTCACTATTCTAATATTAGGAAGGTGACTCTGGTTTTTTACTATTTAGATGAAGATACCAATCAGTGGTTGTATTTGATTAAGTACACCAAGCTAAAGGATGAAATTGAAGATATAGAGTGGAATGATTTTATGAAAATGTTTCTTAACAAGTATTTACCTTGAATTATTTATACAAATATGGTTATTGAATTGATAGAGATGAAGAAAAAGGAAGGTTAATCTGTCATCACCTATGAAGAAAATTGTACAAGGTTTTCAAGGTATGATTGGGTTTTGTTATCAACATTGATAGAAAAATTGATATATTCTTTAGTGTATTTAAACGACAACTTCAGAAGGATCTAGAAATTCTAGACATTGGGGGTTATGAATAAGTTTTTTGATTTTCTCTCAATGTGGAGATGGTGTTTAGATAATGGTTTCATGTATTTAATGATATTAAATGAAAGTTGGAGTTTTAAACTGGGGGATCTAACGAAAAATGTGGTATGAAATTCCAACCACACACATGTCAAAAATGATGGAAGAAGCATAATTGGAATTATATAAAAGGGATGAAGAAATGATATATGTGTGGAGATAATTCCACCAATCTCATGAATGTTGAAGATACATAAATATTCTGTCCGATATGTTAGAGGAATGGAGAGCACCACCCATGGTCCAATGCCACAACTGTATGGAGAAAGGTCACTATACAAGATAATGCACTAAACCTTGAGTACTCAAGGGTAATCAGTTTGATCAGCCACTAATTCCAAAGGAATAGGGGTAGGATTATTCCATCACTACTATTGAATTGGAGAAATAAAATGAATTCATATAATGTAGACTTCCTATTCACTCAATAATGGAAAAAGTATTATTTGATTTTAGTTCTATGAATTCATCTATATCTTGAATGTTTTCTAGAACTATTGAATCAAACCCCAAAATATTGAAGTATATATATATATATATAAACACAAAGTGGTGTCATTATTGTAACCCAAGTGTTGGACTATTCTTTTGTTGGTGTATGTGGGAATATTCTTCCATAAAATCTCATGATACTTTCCTTGGTGGAATTTTATGCTATAATGATATTGGATTGGATCTTGTTATATAGAGCACATATAAAATATTGAGAAAAATGGAATATATTTTCCTATTTCTAACTATCCCACACTCCTCTATAAATTAAAGGAAGATCATGAATCTCATTTAGAAAATTCGTCAACGGTGTGGGTGTTGATTCCATATGAAGAAGCATACCTCAGTCAAATGGTTGAGTCAAAGTAAGGTATCAACCTAGTTAAAATTTCCATTATGAGAGAATATAGTGATGTATTTCATCAAAAGTTACTCAGAATTCCCCCAGATCACGAGGTAGATTTTTCTATTTTACTCATACACAGAGCTACTCCAATCTAAAAATGTCCCTAACGCTATCGAACTATAAGAGTGAAAGAAGTAGCTACAATATAACTTTGACAAAGGGTTAATATTCTCTAGTGCATCACCTTAGGGTGGTCTAATACTCTTTATGAAGAATATGGATGGATCAATGTGGTTTTGTATAAATTATAGAGAACTCAACAAGATCACCATAAAGAAAAAGTATTCTCTTCCAAGGATTGATGACTTGTTCAATCAGTTGCGAGGAGCTCAATATTTCTCAAAAGTGTATCTTCATTCTAGATATCATTTTCTAAAGGTAAAGAAAGAATATATTTGTCATACTTCATTCCATACAAGGCTTTGGAACTATGAGTTTCTCATAATTACATTCAGACTTAATAATTCTCCTGTAATATCCAGGGATTTGATGTATAGAGTCTCTAGACATTACCTAGATTTTTTTTCTAGTGTTTATCGACAATATTCTCATATACTCCATGATATAGGAGGAAAATAAAGAACATATAAGGCTTTTTTTGGATACATTAAGGAAAGATAAGTTTTACACAATGTTTATAATGTGTAAATTTTGGATGTAGTAATTCACATTCTTGGGACATGTGATCATAAGTGAGGGAATTTTCATAGACCCTTAAAAAACAAAGGCTATTGTGGAATATCCTCGACCCTATAGTGTCATATATATATATATATAGTTTTTTTGGATTAGCAGGGTACTATCAATGTTTTGTGATAATTTTCTCACATTTTTCTTGCATGCTAACTAAGTTATGAAGAAAAGGGGAAAATTATGTACAGATAGAATAATGTGAGGAAAGATTGAAAGAGCTAAAGAGAAGAATGATCATTGCACCTATACTCAGAGAACTGAAAAGTGTAGAATATTTTTTGATATTAATTAATTATTCAATGAAATGATTTGGTTATGTACTTTTGAAAAATAATAAAGTGATAGTGTAAGCCTCATGGAAGTTGAAGATCCATGAGTCAAACTACCAGATACATGATCTGGAGCTTGCCGCTATGATTTTTGCTTTGAAAATCTTGAGACACTACCTCTATGGTGAGAAGTGTGACATATATACCGATAAAAAGAGTCTAAAGTATATATTCACTCAAAAGGATCTCATCATGCATCAAATTATATTGTTATAGAAAATAAAAGACTATAATTTATCTATTCACTATCATCCTAGGAAGGCAATCAAGGTAGCTGATGCTCATAGGGGAAAAGAATCTGCCACTATCCTCACAATGTGGATTTAGAAAGACCCTATCTTCATGGACATGAAAAAGATGTATTTGGAGAAAATAATGGCAAAGAATACATCATAAATAGACCAAATTATTTCTCAAACATTTATACAAGAGAATATTAATGAGGTACAAAGGGATTATTCATAGTTACAATAGAATGTGAATGCAGTAAAGGAAGGGAAGCTGTACTAGTTCCATTCCAATGATGATGGTAGGGTTTGATTTGAAATAAGGATTTGTGTTCCTTCATCACCGGACATAAAGTAGTAGATTTTGGGTAATACACATAGCTCACATTTCTCCATTCATATTGGAAATACCAATATGTTCTGTGATATCTGAGAACACTTTTTGTAGGAAAACACAAAGAAAGAGATTTCTATGCATATATAAAGGTTCTTGATATGTTAGTAAGTTAAATTAGATAAAAATAAGTCCAAATAGATGATAAAAACATGGCCTATTCTCATATGGAAATGGAAAAATTTCACCCTGGACTTCATCACTAGTCTCCTGAAGACATCCAAAACAAATAATGAAAAATGCGTTGTGGTGGAACCACTCACTAAGACTGCCCACTTTAGTTCTATATGAGAATATTTCATACTTAAAAAAATTTCCATGATATATGAGAAATAATTGGTGAGGATGCATGGGGTACCACTTTCAATTGTATTCGATCATTATTCAATGTTCACATCTAATTTCTAGATAAGTATCCAATATTAATTGACTACTTAATTGAATTTTAGCATGGCCTATCGCCAACAAAATGATGGCCAATATAAAAGTACCATTCAAATGCTCTCAGATATTCTCAGAGCATGCTCAATGGAATTCAAAGGTGGATGGGATCAACATCTTCCATTGGTTCAGTTCTCATTCAATAATATCTATCAATCGTGTATTTATATGTTTCCATATAAATATCTATAAGGAAAGAAACATAGAATTACAACCTATTAGGATGTATTTGGATAGAAAAAGCTACCTATATTTGATCTTGTGCAACAAATGACAGAGAAGTTTCAAGAAATCTAACAACATGTCAAAACAGCTTAGAGTTAGAAAAATAATTATGCTGACAAATGTTAAAGGGACTTGAAGTTCAATGTTGGAGATAAAGTTTTCCTTCTAATATCACTATGTAAAATAGTCATGTGGGTTGGAAAGAAAAGAAAAAATAGACCAAGGTACATTGGACACTTTGAGATCCTTGATCACATAAGCGTAGTGGCCAATCAACTTAATCATCCACTAATTATGGATCAAATTCATGATGTGTTCAATGTATCTCTCTTTAGAAAGTTTACACCATATCTCTTACATGTAATAATCTCAGAGGTGGTATAGATGGAATATGATCTCTCTTATGAGGAGATACTGATAATGATTATGGAATGGAGAGATAAGGTTTTACACAATAATACAACCCACTATGTCAAAGTGTTGTGTAGGAATCATATATATGAATAAATGAAATAGGAACTGGAGGAGGAAATGAATGAAAAGTACCTTCTCCTATTTATGTAAAATGAAATTTTGAGGGTGAAATTTCCAAAGGGGGGAAGAATGTAATGATCCAACCCTTTATCAATGTAATTTCAACCTTCTTATAATAATTTTGTGTAGTATAAATCACATAAAAATAAGTGAGAACAGAATACTAACTCTATTAATGATGAATCAATGAAATAATAGGTATTTATATAAATTAAAGAACCAATACCGATGAAATACTAATATGATATTTGGAATAGTAACACGGCCCTTTTGAATAGTAAATTGTCCAATAAAATAGTAACTTAATCTTTGAGAGTGAAAATAAAATTTAGATATCTAATGAATGAATATATTATATATTTATTTCATGGAATAATTAAATAAATATTTCAAAAATAATAAATTAAGTGTTGGTTTTGTTGTAAGTCATCAATATTTGTTAAAAAATTATATAAATAAAATTTAAAAGAAAATATACTTTTATAAAATTTATAAATAAATTCATATTTTTTTTCTTATAATTATAATATAACTTTATGATACTTTAATTAAAATTATAAAGTGTTAGTAAATTAGTTTTATTTTTAAAATCAGTATTTTTTTGAGTAAATGATAATTTTAATTAAAAAATAAATATATCATATTTGTAAAATTATTTTTAAAAAATTGAGATCATTTATAATTCTACACATCAGAAAATGGTTAGAGTGATTTTTTTGATATTTTTCTAAAATACATGAATTTTTAGTGAATAGTAAAATATAATAATTTATGATAAAAACTAAATACATGAATTATTAAGTTATGTATTTTGTATGGATGATGTAATACCAACATATTGGTTTTTTTCCAATATTTTAATATATCTAGTAATAATTATCAAACAATTCATAGTCTTGAGCCAAAATAATAAACTATTGACTAAAATAAGGGGAAATACTTCTATCCTCCACTATAAATACCACCCCTCATGACCTATTTTCCCCACACCTCTGAAACTTTGAGCCTTGTAAATTATTCTTAAGTAACTTCTTAATCCCCTACCCCACTTCCATGAGAACATGGTATCATCAAAATACCAAAACATTTTCCCTAATGAGGTTCTTAAGGAGGATATATTTAAGAGGATATTACAGAGAAGAGTGTGTTTAGACATAATGTAAAGGGAATTCTCAAACCTAACAGTCTTCCTTTAGGATTTCTCTCCATGACTCTATTTTCAGTATTAATATTTCATTAATGTTACTCAAATATAAATTTCTTGTCCTTTCCTTTCTTTTATTGATATATATACTTCCAATCCGATTTTATGACGAAACAAAATATTTTTTTTTTCAAAAGAACCTTTCTTTATAAAACACACGTTTTACTTCTCTTAATATTGATTATTCTTCACTAAAGATTATTGATTATTATAACATTTATCTTATTCCATTTTTATGTTGGAAACCCCAATGTTTATCCATGAAATCATGCTTTATGAAACCTGTTTCCTTTACATGGGTTATTTTATGGCCAAGATTGATATAAGTTCTATGTATCATTCATGATAATGTAAATGTTATGATGTGATGGGTGCACCTATAATTATATAACACATGTGAATTATATGATGTTATGGGTGCACCTAGAAATATATAGTTCTCTAATGCATTGGGTAATGTGATGTATCTCATGAGATAAAGTGATGTACACATGGTAGTTGACCACGAATACATGATGTTTCATTTTTATGAATTTACACATTCCTGGATTTTTTCTAATGATTTCTCTCATTATTACAATACTATACCTAAGTTTTGATAAAAATTATTATTCTCACACAATGTTATATTTATTCATGTTCTTATCTATCCTCTTACGAGGATTTTAGCTCATCCCCTTCTTTGATGTATATCCTAAAGTGATTACTTATACTAAGAAGAACATGAGAATTAATTAGAATGTATACAAGAAGGAATTAAATAAATGTTTATGTTTTATTTTTTAAATTTTATTTATGGTCCTAATTTTACTAAGACACTAAACCTTTGGATCTTGGTTGTGTAACAATTTTAAGTTGTTTTTATTTAAAATGATGTAATAAGATATGTATGAAAAGTAGGGTCAATATATTCCCCCTTTGAAATTATTGACTGTATCATGATGGTATCTTATAATTTGGTGATTCCAAACCACCACTCTCAATTACATGTTGTGTTTCATGTATCTCTCTTGATAAAAAACACACCTGGCCCTTCACATGTACTAAACTCAGTGACCATACCAATAGAGAAATATATTTCTTATAAGGAAGAACCAGTGGAGATTATGAATTATATATATAATGTCTAAGAAACAAGACCACTCACCTTATCAAGGTTCTATGGTGAAACCATCAGTTTAGGGATTTTATGTTGGAACTTGAGGATATTATTAGATAGAAGTATCCACATTTGGTTGTATCAAAGTGATATATTTTGAGGGAAAAAATAATAATAAGGGGGAAGAATGTAATACTATGAGTTTTTATTATTATTTTTTCCTCAAATAAATTAAAATATTTTTATAATCATTCATTACATGTAACACCAAGTTAATATTTCACTATATACAACACTAGGATAGCTTGAGTTACACATGACACTAAGTTTTAACAAAACCATGATATATTATTAATATTTTTATTTAAACTTGACCATTATAAACAACGTGTTAAACATAGAGACATGAATAGTAATGAATAATTTTTAAATATTAATTATAATGGTCTTATATGAATGAAATATATTTATAAAAAAGTACTTAATTTTTTGTAAAGACTTTATATATTTTGAAAATACTTTTTTCCTTAAAAACATGATTCACGTTTTTTGAACATTAATAAAATTAAATTTTTACACATTAATATTATTAATTTTATAAAATAAAATTTATGTTTGAAATAAACACATCAAAATTAACTTTGGGTGAGTTTTTTAGTTTTTTTGAAAAGTTTCATTTTTCGATGAATAACAAAAAAAATACTGAATTTTAATTGAAAAAAAAATTTTAATTTAATTTATTTATAAAGTTAAATTATATTTTCGAATGGATTTAAAGTGAAATTTGATCAATTTTACATCCATTAATCCAATTTAGGTTAATTTAATCAATTTTATATTGAATTGTTATATAAAAATATTTCAATGTTTTGAACATTTTTCTCTTTGAAAAACCCAATTTATCATTGTGTCTAATTTTAAATAAAATTTTGACATTTTTTTGAAATGAATTTGGAAAAATGGATTTCTTACTTTTATTCATCATAATTTATATTATTAAATAAGGTCAAATTATTATTTTATCAAAAATGAATAGTAAAAACAATAATTTTTTTACTACGGTGAAGGTAAAAATTGGTTTACTATGGGGGGGGGGGTTAAAATATAAATAATAATTACCCAAAACTTTTAAAACACCCATTTTATGGCTATGTTTTTAAATGATATCTTATAAGTTCTATAATTATCCATTTTGGAACCTTTTTCCATGATAAAAATGTTTGTACACTTTTTTCTTTTCAAAAATTACAAGTGTACCACTCACCTCAACCATAAAAGGCCACCTCCTCCCCTCTCTTATTCAGAGCTTAAATTTTTCTTTGGTTTGGATATGAAATTCAAAAATCAATTCTAAAATCATCTCCTCTTATCTTATAATCCTTATTCTGGTTAGATATCCAACCTAGGAAGGATTTTGATGTAAACCAAAGGAGGATACCTGAAGAAGTGGTAATATTCATCAGTGATCATTAATTTATTTATTTTTCCACATCCTCCAATTATTATTATAACATTATGATATAATAATTTCATTATGAACCATATATTTAATTTTTTTTAATGTTATTTTAATAACATACAACCATATTCAATTCCATCAAATGGGTTATAAAATCAGCATTCGAGTCTACGGTGGACTATCTCCTCACGAACTGATGTCATTTTTTTCCATTACCACCTATCAAGGATGAAAATAAAGATGAATTTTTATTTACATATTATATTTATGATATTATTATATATATCACACATACTTTTATACTATCCATTTTGTTGGAATATGATAACGTCGCTCACTTGTATGACAGAATACCCCCTCACGATGCGATTTTTTTCATCCAAGATTTACATAGATGGTAGTAAATATGTGTTTAGTAAATAATGTGATATATATAATAGAAATAATTTTTATTTAATGATAATAAATCATTTACTTTTCTTTCTTAAATCCGACAAGAAGTTGGAAACAACGTTTATTCCAACGTACGACCTATCGTATCCATGAACGATGTATTAAATTTTATATAAATATTTTTTTGGATTAATATAAATAAATATATAATGAATATATATATATACATATGATATTATTATTATGGTTATAATTATATATATGATGAAATCATTATAAATTTAATAGGAACAAAAATAAAAAATAAAAAAATATATGAAATACAAAGGGGTTATTACCAGAAACATTACTTCCACATGGATTTTTTACTAAATGGGTAATAAAAGGTAATAATAAAATAATTTATGGTATGATATATATAAATATTTTTATTTAATATAATTATAATAAACATATATTTATTATATGGGAGGTTTGAACATGAATAATGGAAGTTATGACTTAAGGTAAGGGATTTTTGTCTCAATTTTTCTTCTTTGAGAGGTACAATATGTTATGAACCTATATTATTTCACAAGGTACATATAAAACCCTTTTGACATGCAGTATCATGAATTTATAGTTTGTAATTATTTCTTAAGTTCCATTTTTTTATTCCATCGCAGGTCTTACGATTTAATGTTATCTAAGTGGTAATGATTTTGTGTTACAGTCTCATTGTTTATCAGGACTGCTTATGATTTTATTTCCAATGATAAAATATTACGTTACATCTCTTAAAAAACTCATGAATTTTATAATCCTTTTATTATTCATTATAATTTCAAGTATTAGTACCACTGTACACTCTTTGGTACTTAAAATAATTGAGAATGTTTTTAATAAAAATCATACATTATTCTCTCTTTAGTCAGAAATCAGTTTTCATCGAAAAAATGTTTAATAAAAATAATTAATTATTATATTATAATTTTAAAATATTTTTTTACACATATTGTAATATTTTACCAAAAATTATTTTAAACTAATCTTCATGTTTTTTCTAAACAATGCCTGTTTGGAATTTACCAAAAACGTGGAACGGGGGTTTTTTTAACATGTACGACCTGAATGAAACATCAAATCACCATAAATATTGTTTTATTTCAAGAATTAAATTATATGTTTTGAAGGTTATTTTCAAAGAATTTTTTTCTCAAAATATTATATTTTTTAAAAGGTGTTTTTTGAAGTGGAAAATATATTTTGGTCAAGAGATGTTTTCAATGATCAATAAAAATAAATTTTCATACAAGATGAAATTTTTTGACGTTACCTACAAATTAATAGGGATATGTTTCAAGGATACCATAATTATTATTTATATTAATGGTTCATGTTTATGATAGTATTATTTTTATGACACCAATTTCCCTTCCATAGGTTAAACCATTATAAAATTCTTATGAAACCCATTTATTTTTCAATGGGTTATACCATGATAAAATTATTATGAAAACTAATTATTTTTTATATGGGTTATTCTATGATGAAATGATGAAATGATTATGAAACCTATCTATTTTCTATATGTTACAATATGATGAAATGTTTATGAAACCCATTTCATTTCATGTGTCATGATATTAGAAATATTTTATAAACTTTTGGAACACATAAATATTGTTTTCATCATGAGATGGATGAAACCTATATCTCCCTCCAATGAATTGGGTGAATACTTATATCTCATGAGATAAATAGGACTATAATTTGGAGTGAAACTAGTTCAGTAAGGTAATTTTTCATCTATGATGGTCTTGGGAGTGAACTCTAAAAACTATGATGGTTTGGGGAGTGAACCCCTTCCACTATGATAGCATTGACAGTGATCCTTTATACCATAGAAATTATTTTATATTCTTATGTTTATGAAACAAATCTATTCCATATGCCAATTTTATGTTCTTAGAAATCATGTTCATTGAATCCCTTATAATTCATTTTTCTGAACTTTTAATATTTATTCCATGACACAAGATTATTATATTTGATATTTAGGGTATGGTTTTCAATAATAATTCTCATGTTATCATACCCTTATGTTCATGTTAGGCTTAAATATATCTACTTTTTACCCTTACTGAGCATCTAAGCTTAACCTATCTTATCATTCCTTTCCCTGGTAATGTTGAAATAGATTACATATGATATTTCTAAGAAGGGTGGTAGTTATAAAGATAATAGTGGGATATGAGGTAGTATACATATAAAAAAGTTGTTTGTGTTCCCTTGTTTCTATATACAATAAACTATTATGGTATTTAGGCATATGTTTATGTAATGTAATGAATATTCATAAATAATTATGTAATATTTATGTATCATAATCCTGTGTCGCTATGTGGTTTCTATATATAATCCTATACAATGATAAAATTACCCTATCATATATTTGATCCAGATATATGAAAATATTTTCTTTGGAATAAACTACATGTGGATCTATTCCTATTCTATGTGATACAATGTATTATTTAAATCACTTATCTTGGAACTAACCAAAAATTAAATCAATATATAACCCCTCCAAATGTATGGTCTCCTCATTCACATTGAGTCTTTTGATATTTGACTCTATATTGGGTTGACATATCTTTGATGAGTACAACATGTGGCTTGATTCTTGCAACCCCCAGATATGTAGTGATGCCTAAATATCCTATCTGAAACTCAATCATATCTTTAATATCGATGCTTGAATTTTCTATGATGATGATTAATTAGTTAATTTAAAATATGGTTTTATCCATCTCCCCCACCAGAGTATGCATGTAATTTTACCTCCCAATACTATATATTGTCCCAAATTTTGGTGGTTTCATTTGATGTCAATACGTAAATATATGTTTATAGAAGAATTTACTTAGGAAAGTTTGAGAGAATATTCTTTTCTTAGTATAGAGAAAAATTATTAATTCAGATGATGCTTTACTCAACCTTAAATATTTTTACATAATGATTAATCAATGTATTCATGGTTCAAGATAAGTGTTTTCAAAGGAAGAATTTTGATATAAGTAAAGTTGTACTGGAATGAGGCTAACAAAATGAGTCTCAGGGATGGAGTTCTCTAGAATAAAGTTTCAATATTACAAAGTTCATGATACGAAGTGAAGAAGTTATAACTATAAAAATATTGAGTTATAGAGTTTAATTTAAAAAATATTGATTTATAAATCTGAGATTTAATATTCTTGAGTTATAATGTTTTGAATAACAGTTGTATAAAGTTTTAGTTATAATAAAATTGAGTTGTGGCACTATGATTATTGATCTATGAAGTTATGAAGTTGTGATTAAACATAAATTGATCAGAAAAAGATGTTTATAAGGTTAACAAATTGAGCTTAATATACTAAGATAATTAGATGAAGATTATTAGATGTAGGAAAGTATAAGTATGTTTCAAATAGATAAAACATGGAATATTAGTTGGATAAAGTGTCTTACCATGTTCTAGATAGATAAATTTTATTTTAACAGATGAGATTTCTTGAATCCATTAGATAGGTCACATAGGAAAGAGAAACCTGAGAAGTCCACCTTATGAAGGAATGTCAATTATGTCAAACAAAGAAAGTATATATGTACTAGATAGAGATATATGGTTCCATCAGATTGATGGGATCTTATAGAGAAGTTTTTACACTTGATGGATTTTTAAAGATCACTATGAAATTATATAAAGTAAAACATTGTGATGATATTGAGATTTACATTCAAATATCATAAAACTAAGTGAGATTTGAGGATTATTTAAAGATATTATTGACACTATGATTTGAGTAAGTTATTATATATCTTGTAAAATTGAATTTTTTAGAGGCTTTTAAGGAGGTCAAATGAAATTTAAGTTAACATAGAAATTAAAAATCATATAATGTACTTCTACCTTGATTTAAGGAGGAATTATTATTATATAAGGTGGATAGATCATTTAGATATTTTTCTTTCTGATTTATCTTGATAATAATTATTATAAGTTTAGTGTGAGTTTCCAACAAAAAATCTACGTGGTTTAAGAATTGGTTTATCAGATAGAGTTGTACCAGACATAGGTGTACCATACACACTGTATCTAATGTAGGTACAAAATATAGAGGAGAGTATACAAAGGAGAAAAAGATATAATTTACAAAAGGTAATAATAATAAAGATGAAATGGATAAAGTCGCATTATACTGAGAAGTAATATACATAATATACCAGATGGAGTATTACAAAATGTGCTGTTGTTTGTGACATTTGAGTATGTCTAGGTCCTTTAAGATCAGAGGATAGTTTTGAGAGGAACCCAATTTTTCAATATCTAAAAGAGATATTAAATAATTTTTAATAGAAAAAGTAAATATAACTTACTTATAAAGGAAGACCACATAAAGGAGAAGATCTTTTATAATTCAATAATCATTAAAGAAAGATGTTATGGTCAGGGGGTATTACCATCTTCTTGTTGCTTGTGATTTGGGGAGGGGGGTGTTTTAACCAATCACTATGGAAATTTTTAAGTTGGGGGTATAAACAATTACTAAATATTTCAATTTAGAAGGGGGAATAACCAATTATTTTAAGTTACTAGAAAATCTATGTTTTAGGGTTTAACCAATAGGGTAAGTAATAGGTCACATTGTTCGATCCCCTTAAATATCATGTTCTTATCTCTCTCTTAATGTTTATTGCATATGAGGTAAGGTTGTGAGATATCATTGAATTAACAGAGAATTATAACTTATTTCATAGGTTGTGCTTTGAGAATAATTCATCAAATAATGTTATCATTGATTCACCCCACCCCCTCACAATGATCATAGAATATTTTGGGAATTGAAATTGGTATAAGAGACAAGGCTTCCATTAAAATATCCAACTATATACCAAGGATGGAGAATATAAATTCAATTAAAAGCATGGGTGTTCCTATATTTGATGGAAATAACTACTATAGTTTGAGTAATGGGATTATACCCAACCATCTATATCCTGGCATAAAATTTAGAGATTCTATAATAGTGGTATTTTTCTCTTTAACAATGTTTCTATGATAGCGACAAATAGGGGAAATATAGAAGTTCATGAAAGAGATAAAATTTTATTTCTTTGTCTCTCTCTCTGCTAATTTTTATAAAATATTCATGGAGGTTACAACTGATAGTGTGATGTGGGATAAGTTGAGAAGTAGTTATGAAGGAAACATGAAGGTCATGGAGGCAAATTTATAAATCTTGAGGAGTAGGTTTGAATAGATCAAGATGGATGATGATAAACATATTTATGAGTACTTTAAAATAGTCAATGAAATTCCTTGCAATATTAGAGGTTTAGTTGAGAGCTTATAAGATTCTAATATTGTTAAAATATAAATGATCAAATTTCAAAATAGGTTTGATCCTTGGGTTTCAACTCTAGAAGATCAAGAGGATATACCTTTGGATGAAATTCATAATGTTCTCGTAGCATAAGAAATGAGGAAAGAAATAATATTTATGAAAAAGGATAAGGATGAAATAGGTTTTAAAGTTATGATAAAACATAATATTAGGGATGAATAAATATATGAAGAATCAAATTATTTAGATAATAAGGAGTATGAAAAGGATTTAAACCAAATTATTTCATTTATTTTAGAAGGTACAAAAAGGGAAATTAGAAAAAAATGTAAAAAATATCTTAAGTGTTTTAATTATAATAGCTATTTTCATTTTTTAGGTAACATTCAAAACATGAAGAATATTGATTCTAAGTCAGATATGAAAGATGATAATCCTCCAGAATAAAATTCAATAAAACATAAGAAAAATATTTATATTAATAAGAATAATTCGTTAAGTAAAAAATATCATGATGATTAAATATTCAAAAATGAATCTGATGGTGAATTCAACTTCATTGATCATATTAAAAGGAAATGTACTTCATCAATTATTTATGATGATGAGGAAAAGATAAAAAAATATAATGGATTCTAAAATAAAATTTTGAATTACCTATTGATAAAATTACACAAATCAAGAAGGAAAATAAAAAATTAATGAAATAAACTACGAAGATAACTTTTGCGAATAACGGGAATATAAAAAAGTAGATGAAACACCTTAATGATATTAGAGAGTATAAAGGGAAAGTTGATAAGATCAAAAATATATTGACATCCCATGAATAAAAAAATATTGATAATAGAAGATCAATAACAAAGAAACACTACTTATTTATGAAATTAAGAAAAATAGATTAAATTTTCATAAATTTGAGAATATAGTAAAAGATATTTAAGGAAGATTAACTAAGAATGATGAAGTGTTTTTTGAACAAAATAAATGTTTTTTTACAATAATAAGTTAGTTAAATAATATTAAAAATTACTTCACCAAATCAATTGAGGTTAATGGTGATTCTTATTAAGCTATTGAAAAGATGGTTCTATAGAGGAAAGTTGATTCTATCCATAAATAACCATAATATACATCTTTAATTTTGAAAAATGAAGGTTAAAAAGATAATACAAAATCAGCTAGGACCATGAATATTTTTGGGTTATAATATTCTACAAATAAATAGTGGAATGCATTAACATGAATTCTCCCTGAACATCACATAATGTTTATATTGTGATAAAAAAATTCAAAGAAGAAAATACTATTATTATGGAGGACAATAGTTTATTGGTCAATACTGGTGTTGTAGAGTATTCAGGTAAAAATACAACTCATCTTAGTCAAATATGTCTCTACCATGAAAGTACTATGAATCAAGGAGGAGTTATGATAAATAGATAAGAAATTTTTTTAAAGAAAGGAAGATAATTACGAAAATAAATTTTCATGTGTGAAGAATGATAAGGTTCCAAGTGTAAAGAATGATAAGTTTTCCAAGGAGTCATGTGAGTAACTTATGAAAGATGAACAAATAAAGAAATAATTCTTAGTTATTTATCCATAATAAGTATCCAAGTCTAGAAAAATAGAGGAATCTTAAAACCTACTAAAGAAAAGTGAATAGGTATGCTTTAGAACGTTAGAATAAAGTTGATTCTAAGATATATATAGATAGTGGTTTAATGATTCAGAATACATATAATTGGTTTTAGTAATATGGGAATTGTAATGAAAATTGTATGACTATCTTAACATCCAAATAGAAAATTAGGAAAAAGATATTTCAATCTGAAGGTAATGAATATATATTGAAATCTAAGGAGGATATGGAAAATTCATCTAAAGAGTCAACATATGTGAGGAAAACCATTAAAAACATTTGTAGGTCAATCAAGGGGAAGAAAGAACATCCCACGATAAGTACAACAAGAATAATAATAATAATTCTAGATCAAGATAATACTCTCATCTGAAGGTTACATCTAAATAACATTGAGGTTCCTATTTCTTACCATTTTTCTTGTTTATTTGAACTAACATGGAAGGAATTGAAGGAGAAGAAGTAAAGGTTATGGAAAAGTGTTGTAGTATATATTCATCAAGAAGAGATATCAATCATAGAACATTAAAATCACTGTGATGAAGGATATAATATAACCCTTATGAAGGAGGAAATCTGAATCAAGGTATGATTATAACATTTTCCTTGGTTATATCAAACATATCTTTAAATAAGAGTAATGATTAATGAAAAATATTAGAATTAGGGGGAATTGTTTTTATGCATTTGAATTATTTTTATGTATTTGTTTAGAAGGGTATATGTTTTATGTTTACAAATTCACTCAAATATTCTCAGATATAATGATGAAATAATAAACTTGAGGAAAGTATTACATAAAATAATTGTTATGGAAAAAAATGATCACCTTGGTTATAATGTCTTATTTTATACATCAGGTTCTCCCATGTTTACTTAGAGTTGTCTAATTAAAGGATCTTTGTTTAGAGGATTTTGTGATATTATTATTTTCTTGAGTAAAGATCTCAAGATTCTAATATAAAAGAGGATGAGGTAGGATGAACTTTATGTTTCTTTTTTTTTTCATTTTATTGTGAACAGGAGAGAGAAATAAAATTCACACACATATATATAGAAATAATTTAGCTAACATATTTAATTTGAATATGTGTGGATATATTGAAAACAACAAAAAATAAGGTTATTTTTATTCCAATGTGTGTTGTTTTCATTTGTTTTCAATATGTCAATACATGTTTATTGATGAATTTACTTGGTGGGGTTTGAGAAAATAGTTGTTAATTTGTTTAGAGAAACATTATTAAGTCAAACAATGATTTAATGATCATAAAATTTTCTTGCTTCACGATTAATCAATATATTAGTGGTTCAAACTATGTTTATTCAATGAATAATGTTGAGAAAAATGAATTTGTATCATACTAAGGTTAATGGAAAAAGTCTACAGAACACAATTTATTATTTATATTTTGTGCATAATTTTTTAATTTTTAATTGATAACTATAATTTTTTAAGTGTTAACACCCATGTTTTAATTGATAATATTTTTTTGGGTAATATTTCATTTTGAATTACATTTTGGAAAAATAAATAGAAATAATAAAAATACATTCTTATCTTTTTCCTCTTTTAAAAGTATTTTTGTGTGTTTTGTAGGTTGAAATGGAAAAAGAGAAGAAGAATAGTAATTAGAAAAAGATAGGCCAACCCATGCTAGCCATCAACCCATAGGTAAAAATCTATATAGCCAACCTATAAAGGGATATCTGACTTAGAATTCCCATAGAGAAGGCTTACATGGGTGATTGAAGGGTGAATGACCAGTCACACATAGTGCATGCATAGAGGTTGGGCTGAAGCCCAACATTCCCTTGAATGTTATCATGTGACCATGTTTATTGTGTATGAGTGTATAGGAATCTCATCACAAAAATCAAGATTCTATGATATGGGATCTATGGGATTCTTCATAACAGAGAGGCTATCTACATGTATATTTGATTTGGTAAGGCACCTAATGTGGGTAGTGTTACTCACATACAAAAAGGTCGTTGTCCAAGGATACTCATGCATCATCCTCATTAAACAAACCCTTGAATCAAAACCCACTGATCGAATTCTCTAGACCATCATGAAACTCACTAAAAACCCCTATCTCTACCATAAATTCACTATAACACTGACATGGACGACAAAATAAGATATCAGGTGCCACTGGATATTTGAATCAAACAAATAAACATGAAATGTTATGTGAAATGATGATTTTTGAGTCCTAGATATAGAGTAAATTCCACTGAACCATGGATCATAAGATACACCACTTCTAATTAAGCTCAAACAAATAAGAGGAAGGTTGTGTCATAGTCTACAACCACTACACCGATGAATATGAAGAGATTTCACACACCAAACTGTAGGGTATATCTTGTATTATAGAGGTAATAAAATTGGAAGTATAATAAAAAATAGAGTATGAATCACTTGATACTATGTTTTTTAGGGAATATTTTAGAACATGAAGGCCATGTTGGGTTATTCCATAAAGAGTTTTCCATGCCGTATGGATTATTCATTCTTCATTTATAATATCCCGATGCTTTCAGTCTATATAAGATCTATAGATGACTCTTGGAGTAGTTTTTAATAAATACCTTGTGGTGCCTAACATAACTCTATGTATATTGAAGAAATACACTAAACAAGTAAGACATGTCCAGCCTTAAAATTATTCTAGAAAATCCATCATGATGATGAAAGAATTAACTAGTTCAAGAACTGACAGGAGGGATGATAAAAAAAATAAAAAAAATAAATAAAAATAGAGAGAAGAAATCTATTTTCATAAGAATATTTTGGACATGAGAATAGTAATTCAAAGTGAATAATATGGGTGTGGGGTGGGGGAAGAATATTTCAAATTTTAAGGATGTGGAAGATGCTTCTAATAAAATATGGAGCACCACTGATGTACAAAGGGATTTAAGAAACATAGACCTAGAGGTGACTCATAATTCAAGTTTCATAAAACCATGAGATTTTCCAATACTAGAGTATAAAGATAACATAGGAGGATAGTGGAATATCTTTATCTGGAATCTAAAATGAGAGTGGAAGAGGATAGTCATCATCCACTATGGTTATTCTTAATTAGAAAATTCATATTTTAATTTTTTATATGTAATTTTGAATTCATATTTTGATTTCAAGAATAATTCACACGTGTAACCATTAATACACTATACTTTTATTTTACCACTAATTTTATTTTCCCTTCCCTTAAATACTTATCTCATTCATATTGGTTGAAAGATTATCCTCAAATAGTCATGAATTCTAGGGAAGGAAAAGTTGATTGAAATGTATGAGGACCCAATGTTTAATTATTTTTAACCTGATAATTTATATTTTTAAATTTTATTACATTGAGAACATATTAAATCACATCCTTAATTACTTATAAAAAGTGATGGTAATTATGTGAGGAAATCTAATGTACTTGATGGAAGTGGGAAGTGATAGTGTATTTACCTTCACCTTAAATTTAAATTGTTTAACTAAATTCACATTAGCTGTTTAAAGATATAATTTAAAATAGGATTTGACAATATTAGTTAGTTATAGGTAATTCTAAGAGGCTAGGATATATAACCCATAGAGTCTTGTGACTTTTAATCTGATGTCATTTTAAAAGTCAGGATTGTATTATTTTAAATTTTTGAGAAATCATCCTTCAATATTAATAATTCTCCCATCATCCTCATTTTATTATCTTTGAGTCAGTTAAAAAATCATCTCAATTTGATTAGTAATTTTAGTTTTATTAAAACCTTGACAAATATCGAAACTATTGAAAACTTATAACCATTTTACTCATGGGATTGACCTAGTCATACAATTGTTCAACTATCTAGTAGTTAGTGTAGTTGGGTTACATTAACATTTTATTTTGATATCACTGATAGAATTATTTATGATTTTAGGTTATGTCAAAATTAGTTCCATTACTATTTAATATACATTTATAAATTCTACAGTCTCTTTTTTCTTTGTTCTAATTTTAGATGTGGTTCTTTTCATTTTTCTTATTTTTACTCATTTGGTGATTCTTGATTATGATCTCATGAATAAGGAAAATGAAATTCCACATCTTATTAGAAACTGATCTATCAAACCTCTCATAGAACATTGAATAGTTAAAGAGGCCACTTGAAATCCAAGGATGGGAGCATCAATGAAACCCATGGGAACCACCCACACAACCAAATCTAGAATATTCACACAGATTCATTTTTTAACAACAAAAAAAGCACAATTATTACTAAATGAAAGTTTACAAGAGTCTAAAATATGGTATCATATTACAATATTTTTCATGAAAAGAAATAAGATCAGTAGGGAGGTCTTTGAACCAGGTGATGTCTTAATTTTCTCCGATGTTGGCCAGGCCATCTGCAATCGTGTTTGCTTCTCGATAAACATGTGTGATTTTGTAGTTGATATCGTTAAGAGAATGGGTTCAATCAACCCAATGGGTAGTAATCAACCAAGAAAGATGTGTCACACCAGTCCAAATTACTTCCACTATAGTCATGGAGTCACATTCAATGAAGAGGTTGTCCTAACCAAAGTGCTTGGCGAAGGAAATATCATGAATTAAACTCACCATATTAGCTTCAAGGGAGGTGGTAGTGCCACCAATACCCATGAAACATCTTAAAATATAACAAATATGATTCCTAAAGATATCACTACATCCCCCAGGTCCCAGACTGCCTTTGGTGGGACCATTAATATTGATTTTGATCCATCGAGGAAGATAATCTCTATAGAACACATCCAGAGTGTGATAATATTGACAAAAATAGCCATTAATCTGCATATATCATAGGATTCCAAAGTCATGCACAATGTTTTTGAAATGTCCCTTTTACATCAAAGCAGCTTCATGTATGGAAATAAGGATCTTCATCCAAACAGTATTTTGATTGATTGAGTAATTGTTATGAATAATAGCATTCCGATCATACCAGATCACATGGTGAAGCTTAGAAACTGTAGCAAGGAAAAGGTTATTGATTTGTTGAGATCCTTCAATTTCTGCATATTTCATTAGTTGAGTTTTTAGGGAGTCAATAATAAACCTTATATAGTCAAAAATGTCAATAATATAGTTCCAAAGAGCAGAGAAAGTTGCCCAAGAAATAAATAGGTGGTTAGAATCTTCTTTGTATTTATGAGAGAATATTCACTTAGAGAAGTGATGTATTAAAAAATATTGAAGGCAAATATATGTGGGAAATCTGTTGTGAGAAAGTATCTAGATGATATTGAATCTTGAAGGTTTATCCAAGGTTTTTTAAAGTGTTTTATCCAAATTCAATCTCATTCATAGTTACCGAAGAAACAATTGTAGAAATATGTGGGGTTAAGTATCCCATTGTGATAAGGTTACCAAATTAAGAAGTCATTGGTGGAAGTGAAAGAGTTGTTTAAAATGAAATTCAGAATAGTATAAGGGTGGTGATCGTAAAGAGAGTTTATAATTTCTCTAATAGTGCAGTTAGTAATCTCAGGGGTTTTATCAGGAGAAATCAGAGAGATTAAAGGCATACCAATCAAATTATCCAACCAGAATTTCATGGAGGAGTCTCTGCAAACCATCCATCTAAAATTATTCACAATATTGGAGAAATATTTTTTGATGGATGGCCAAAGGTAAGAGTTAATGAAATTAAAATTTCCCATATTTTGTTCTTCAATAAATCTATTTTTGAGGAAGGTAATAGATTCATAAGTATTGTGAAAAAGGGTCCAAGTGAGTCAATATTGAAGAGATTCATTAAAGTACTTTATATTTTTAATTCCAATACAACCTTTCTTAATAGTATTGCAAAGAGTTTACCATGGGAAAATAACAAGTTCTCTTTATAGAATTATACTAGTCTAGAATAAAATTTTTATAGTGATGTTTATTTTTTATAAGACCAAAAGGCTATTTATAGACCATCATGAAGTAAACCATCTTGGAGACAATAGTGGATTTTAGAAGGAAATTCCTACCTTCTATAGAAAGAGATTTACCTCTCCATGAAGAGAGCTAGTTTAGAACTAGGTCAAATATAGTCGCAAAGTGGAAAGACTTAGGCTTACCCCAAAATATGGGAACACCTTGATAAGTTAAAGGGATCATACTATCTTTCAGACCTAATTCACTAATAATGTTACATTTTCTACTGGTAGGAAATTTACCCCAAAGAAGACGCATGATTTGTTCCAAATAATGGTTTGAGAAGAAAACTCTTCAGTGTGAGAGAAATTTTTAGAGGTTAAGAATGTTTCTTCTATCACTTTAAAGGAAAAGGATTATGTCATAAACATAAAAAATATGGGTAAGAGCATTCACATTCCTAGAAACATGAATGGGTTTCAACTTATTCTTGCCCACTAGACAGGTGATCAGATGACTAAGGTAGTATTCTACTATCGAGAAGAGAATAAAAGAGAGGGGGTTACCTTTAAGAACACATTTTGATAATTTAAAATATCCCTTGGAAGATCTATTGATCAAAATGGAGATAAAAGTCGAGTTAAACAATGTTTTGATTCTAGTGATAAAAGAGGCACTCAGACCAAAACCTTGACGAACCTTGAAGATATAGATCCAATCCATTGTTTTAAAAGCTTTTCAAATGTAAATTTTAATAGTAATATTTTATACAATGGTAGCTTTATTCAAGTTATTGACACACATATAGGTGATGATGATGCATTCTTTAATGAATCTACCCTTAATAAAACCAAATTGGTAACAAGATACGATTTTGTCTGTGATAGTTTCAAGTTTGTTTTAAATGATTTTATTGATGATTTTATATAGTGTTAATAAAAGTAATGGGTCTAAATAGGTGAATCTTAGAGGCATTTTCCACTTTTGGGATCAAGGTGAGAAACTGGGCATTAAGAGCGTGCGAAATCACACCATTGAAAAAAAGGATTTGACAAGTTTACAAAAATCAATATAAATCACATTCCAATAATGTTGGAAGAAATAATTATTTAATATATCAGGACCAAGAGAACTATCAGGATTCATACTAATGACAATGAATTTTATTTCATGGTCCAGTGAAGTGTTTAGAAGGAAAGTGTGGTCCTCATCAATGATCACTATCGTAATGACCTTAGGAAAGAGGTCTTTGTTGATGTTTGTACCATTGAAAGAATAAACCAAGGACGAGTAAAGAATAATTATAAGTGAAAGAGGAAACCAAGATGAGTCCCAATTAGTAGATCAATTTTTAAGAACAACTGAATTTGAGTCTGAATCTGAGGTAAGTAATTTTTGGATTATTGTTCTAAAGTTTCCTTAGAATACACATACTCTAGTACTGAGCAGAGAGAAAAAAAGATAAAGAGGAACCATATACTACAAAAATAAAATACCAAGAAGAGAAAGATCTTGGAGCTATTGAAATCGATCAATACACTATAATATTTATCGAAGTGCAGTTCCATAGAGAAGAATAAGAAAGAGTGGCTACAAAAAATAGTGTTGAGTGAAGTATTTGAAGAAAAAACCTCTAAAAGAAGAAAAAGAGGAGTTCAACCCTATTTTGATTGCCCATGATATTTTATTCCAAACATTGGGTTCATCCAATACATAGTTTTCTCCTAAATTTTAAGAAGATGATATTTTATGGTGGAATAGTATAAGAGCTATAATAGACTCAAAAAAGAAAAAAATATATTTCAATATGAGATGGTTGGATCGATACTAAAATATTATTAAATGATCTAAGAGTAAAGTTTAATCATAAAAAAACAATAAAAGTTCTTTTTGGGAGTCAACTCGAGTTTTTTTCATCTATTTTTTCTTAGTTTATCATTTAATTTTTGATGCACTGAAACTTCCCCCTACCATCATTTTTGAACATTAATTGCATGGAAATTTTAAATTTCTCTAATTTTTCATTATTTGTATGTCCATATAGTAAAAGGGAAGTATTATATTAGGAATTAAGAACATAAAATTTCAAGGGGAGTGAGATTTAAATTTCAGTTCACATTTTACTCCCCCACATTTTCACGAATATTTTTATGAATTAAAGAAAAAGTACGTGCCCATATTTAGATATTTACATTACCTTTTCACCAATAAATTGTTATATTGTTAGTAACTCCATTATTAAATGTTTTAATTTTCATATTGATAGGAATTGAAAATGTAATATTGGGATATTTGATGATTAGATAAAAACATAGGGATTTTAATTCAATGAATCATGATTTTCCTTTATAGTAATATATAGATGAAACCCCATTCTATATTTCATGATATAAATTTTCTAAGTTCATGTTAATTAATTTGTTTTTATGAAAAATTACACGAGTGATTTAATTAAGTTACATAATCTTACTCTGGAAATGTTTCTAATACATTTTTTTCCAATTGTCTTTAGAAATTTTTTTGAGAGACCTTGGTAGATGTTAACTACAAAGATTTAAATTTGGATATTATCAAAATTATGATTGTAAAAATTCATTTAAAATAAAAGTAATCCATTTTTTGATATATCCACTATTGTTGAGACCTACCTAATATTAATTACCCTTTTACCCCTTAGAGACAATGTATAACATTTGATAGGAATAACCAAATTTAAATATAATTTATCCATTTCAAACCTTACTCTAGTGTTCTATTTTATTTTCAAAGTTCAAATGTTGGGGAGAGTTATTTCATAAAAAAATTAAATTCTTCATTTAGATAACATGATGTGGGTATCAAAATGGATTTTTGGAATAAGTCACATGTTTCCATCACTGTTTTTATTGATTACCCCTTTGAAAAAGGAAAAAAAGGAAATACTGAAAATATTGGATAGTTATGGAGGGTAAAACTCACCATCACATGACCAAGGATATTATTTATTTTAGGTTGGGTGGTGGAAATGAGACTTTTCCTAACTCAATTTAAAAAAATATTGGAATGAAAAAAATTAGAGGGGTAACTCATTAATTATGATTTCATCATTTTTCGGCTTGGGTTTGGGAACTGTTGGGAAGATGTAATTTCTAAGAGGAGGATGTAATTTTTTTAATTTTATTTTCATTATTAACAATAAGAGTTATACCTCCTTTTTTATCTTGAAATTTTAATCATCAATTACCTACCATCACATAACCTCTGAATCATTAGATACATATTTTATATTCCTCATGTGGTTTAGTGATATTTGTATTTATTTAGTGGGGAATGTAGATCTTTTTCGAATGAATAAGTATGGTACATGTGCTTAAGGAATTATAGAATATCTGTATTTATTTTACCTAATGTGATGAGAGAATAAAACTAGTGTTGAGGTATATCACAACTTGGATTGTTAATATTATTGAATTAAGAGTCCTGAATGGAATATATGTGATGTTAAAACATTTTTCTTGGGAATATAATATACATTGTGTCTAGTGAGGAGTGTAGGATTTAAATATATATGTAGTTTCCCAATTACAAGTGTGGGGGTGGGGGTGAATTATAGGTTTTAAAACAACTTTCACTTTTAATACTAAAAGGAAATATATGTTACCAACGTTAAACAAGATTGATTCAGAAACCCTCTTTAGTTATTAACTAATAAACTAACTTTCATAGGATACAAAAATATGAAACCAAAAAATAAACTTAAGAAAAGTTTACTTATGGAAAGATTCTACCTTAAAGCATATATAATCTTATTTATCATAGTATAAATCTATAAGAAAGTGTAAAAAATTTATACTTTCTGTCATTAAGAAAATTATAGTGGAAATATAAAATTGTAACAAAAAAATAACAAGTATAAGAAATATTTTAAACCCAAGATATGGGTATCCAACAACCTTGGATAAAGGTCCCCTGATTTATTATTTCAAGAATGTATGACTTACCCACACTAGGGTAATCCCTTGATAAGAATATCAGAATATGTCTTGCTATCCCCAAAATTCCTCACACATTAAGTTAGTTGTCACCTCTTTCGTCCTATCCCTGAAAGTAATCAAATTTTAAGGTAGTGAAAACCTATATCTTCTTATCCTTGGAAGTTCTCAAACTTTAAGGTAGTCGACACCTCTATCATCCTATCCTTGAAAGCCCTTGATTGATCAGCCAATCAGAATCACACTAGGATGGTTGAACAAGTTTTTCACAGCATTCACACAAATCATGAGATTCTATCTCTAGAAATTAGTACATCTATTAATTCTCAACATAGTATCAACATATGTCAAACTCTTCAAATGGATGGGGTATTTATAGTCCTAAATCCCAACGATCATCTCCTCCTCCAACGATCATATTTTTCTTTGTATTTCAAAGGGACATGCACATGTGTCATTCTGCCAATGGTTAGTTAGAAACAGATTGTATGAAATTGTTTAATTGTAACATAATCATGTGTAGGGAATTATATCATGTAAGAAAAACATTATTATGTTTAATAAACTTAATTAAACTAGGATCTGATAAAGATGGAACAATATCTTAAGATAAAAAGTAATTTTAACAAGTATGAATAATTGGATTCTAAATATTATGAGAAAAAAAGTCTAAATATGTATACAAATAGAGTCTAGGAAGATAAAAATTCTGAGTCTGGTTTTGGATAGAAAAAGTATTTGGTTTTAGGTAGAAATAGAGTCTGATTTTAGATAAAAACAAAGTCTGATTTTAGATAAAAACATATTCTAATTTTAGATAAAATGGAGTATTATTTTTGATAAAAACATGGTTTTTTTTCTGAGAATTCAAAGTTAAAATTTCTTAGAATTTAGAGTCATAATTTTCTAGAATTTAGAGTTATAATTTCTATGAATTTGGAGTCATAATTTCTGATAATTCAAAGTCAGAGTTTCTGAGAATTTAGATACATAATTTCTCAGAATTTGGAGTTTTATTTCTGTAAAATTCAGAGTCAAAAATTAGAATTCAATGGAGTCTGAAATTATATTGAAGTAGAGTTTAAAAATAGTGAGATTCAGATTCTAATAGAATGTAAGGTTATGAGGATTAGGTAAGGATCCGATTATTCTTAATGTAATTTAGTCTTTAGAAAAAATGGTTAAGATTAGATAAGGAAAATTAGGAATAACAAAAGAAATCATGTTAAGGTTTAAGAAAATAAATTCCCATAGACAAAGAAAATAATCTTTAAGGAAAAAGTGTTTGTGATTTTCAAAACATGAAGGAATAAAAAAGTCATAAGACAGATTATTGACTTAACAAGGATTTAAATAATTTTTTATATGTCATAGTTGATAATTATCTCTCCCATATAAATATATTTTTTATTTCATTAATGTTTAATTTTAAATAATTATAGAATGGGGGGGTTCATTTTTAATCCATAGTGGTTATTTATTCTCGAGGATAAGAATGGATTAAGTGTGGTGGATTTAATGAGTTATATCTGGTTCACAATTTTTTATATTGTAATTGATACCTACCAATCCTTTTTAAGTTTTAAAAAAATGTTTTAATTGATAATATTTTTTGGAACTTTGTAATTTGGATGGAAATTTTGGAAAAAGAAATAAAAAGAATAAAAAGAATTTATTCTTTTGTTTTTTAGTACTTTTGTGTGTGTTGTAGGTGGAAATGACAAATAAGAATATGAATATAAAATAGAAAAAAATGGTCCAACCAATGATATCCATCAAACCATAAGATTCAAGCCATATAGCTTTCCTAGGAAGGGATATCCAGCCAAGCCAGACCATAAGGAAGGATTTCTTGGGAGGTAGAAGGGAACAAGAATAGTTTCACACATTGCATGAATATGGGTTGGGATGAATCCAATCAATCTAGTGTGTTTTGGTAGGAGACCACGTTAATTATTTCTGAGTGTAGTGAGAACCCATCCACACTGTAGGATTCTATACTGAGGAAGCTGTAAGACTGTTTATAAGAAATAGGTCATCCTCATGCATCTTTGATGTGGGATAGATCCTAATGAGGATACTATTACTACACTTCCAAAATGCCATCATCTCAGGCTACTCATGTTTCATCCTCATCAAAACACCCTTAACTCCACCCCTCCCTTTTGACTTCACTAGAACACCATGAAACTCACCCTAAACTGCCATATCCATCTCCAATGCATTATAGCCACCACCACTATTCCACAACACCACCATAGATGATGAAATAAGAGCTCAAGAACCACCATGTATTTTATAATCACTACAATATAGCCAAGTATATGTGGTATAGTGACCTAGGAATCCCATACTAAGAGACAATGACACTACATTTTGGATCAAACACTATACCATTTCTACTCTATCTCAAATAAATAAGAGGTAGGCTGTGACATAGTCCAAAACCACTGCACAAATGAAAAATAAAAGCTTTCAACCACTATGATTTATAGTTTCCCCTACACTGTAGAGGTTACTGAATGGGATGTAACATTAAAAATGGAGGAGGAAGCGATTTCATTCATGGGTGTTAGGAAGTATTTCAGGCTATTCAAGGTTATTTTTCAAGGAGTTATTCACATGATATGGTTTATAACTACAACATTTTTAAGATTACAAATATTTTAATCTATCTATTATCTACTACCATGTCCTTAGAGAGTTATAAACATAAAAAACACGTGTGGGCTTATTTAAATCCAAGGATCTTAAAGAACTCCAATAAATAAAGAAGACCTGCCCAACCATTTAATTATTTGAAGAAAACCCTAATGGAGATGAAAAAATTGACTAGTTTAAGTGATGACAAGAGGGAGAAGAAGAAAAATATAAATAGGAAAATATAAATGGAGATAAGAGGTCCATTTTCATAGGTGGATTTTGGTTGAGATAAGAATAAGTAAAAGATAAAAAATTTAAGGAGAATAATATTTCATATTTTAATGATGTAGGAGATGTTTACTATAAATGAAGGAGTACTAATATTGTGAAAAGGGATTAAAAAAAATACAAACCTCAATGGTACATAGAATTAAAATTCTATACAACTGAAGGTGGTTTAAATGCAAGAGTAGGAATCTAACATAAGAGGCTAGTGTGAGATCTTTATCTGACATTCAACATGATAGTAGAGGAAGATGGTGTTCATTAACAATGATTCTATTTAATTAGAACTTTTATTTTCTATTTACCTTTTGTCTTTGTAATTTTTAATTCATATGTTAGTTGTGAGAGTAATTAAATTGGGTTTGAACTATTAAACAATATTTCTATTTTAGAACTAATTTTCTATTCCCTTTACTTAAATGCTTAGCTCATTTATATTTTTGAGATATTCTCCATGTATAACATAGTGTTCAAGGGAAGGGTGATTTTGCTAAAAAGTTTGAGTACTGACAATTTAATTTTGTCTAACCTAGGAATTCATATTATTAAACTTTATTAAATTGAGAACATATTTAATAATATCCTTAATTACTTATAAGAAGTGATGGTAATAATGGGATAAAGTAAAATGTAATTGAGGGATGTACGAAATGAGAGCAGACTAAACTTCACCTTTTATCTAAAAGATTAAACTAAATGTACCTAGGTTAGTAATAGATATTCATTTAAAGTGGGTTAAAAAATCATAGGTTGTTCTAGATAATGTTGAGAGGCTAGGCTAGATACCATAAGTAATCTTGTGAATTTTAATTTGATTTAATTTCACAAGTCATGATTTAATTATATTGAATTTATAAAAAATAATCCTTCTATATCAACTATCATCCCTTCATCCTCATTTTTTATCTTTGAGTCAATCCAAAAAAATTCTCCCCATTAGTTTAGTAATTACAATTTTAGTCAATTTGTGACAATCATAAAAAATATAGAAACCTTACATCACATTTTCTCAAGGGATGGACCACATCTTACAACTATAATATATTCTATATGTTAATATAGTTAGGTTATATGAAATTCTAATTATGATATCTATAAGAGAATTAATGATGCTTTTAGGCAATGTTAAAAATTATCTAGAATAAATTTGTAGTTTTATAAAGTTCAACAAATAAAATGATAAAATTGTAGATATAAAAATATTGAGTTATAAAGCTAAAATGTATACATACTGAGTTATAAAGTTGAGTCATACAAAGTTTGAGTTTTTAAGTGATGAGGATGACTTGTACATGGACTGAGTTATGAATTCATAGAGTTACAAATGTATTAAGTTTGATATATGAATTTATGATATTTTTATCATATTTAAAATGATAATATATAGACTTTTATGAGGTTACCATACAGATATTAAAAAATTAAGATGATCTAGTAGAGGAAAGTATGAGCTATTTTGGATAGATAAATCTTGTAGTACCAAACTAAGGAAGTATATACCATGTTATATATGGGGAAATTTGATCTTTTCAGATGAATATTCTTGAATCCATTGGATGTAGAACAATGGATGAAGAAAACCATCAATATTACCAGATAAAGTGATGTGAAGTTCATCAAATGAAGATAGGATGTGTGTTCTATATTGAGAAATTGTGGGTTCATCAGATAGATGCTATCATATAGAGAAGTTCATAAATCAGATGTAGGTTTGAGGAGTGTTGAAAAATATTATAAAGTCAATCATTATTAAGATACTGAGATACACATTCGATGATCATAAATATAGATGATATTTTCGGAAAATTTGAATAGATCATTAATGTTGATATTTGATGAAGCTCTTAGGAATATTGTTGACTCTGAATTTTTGAGGATTCGAAGGTGATTAAAATAAATTTGAGAAATTTAAAATTCAAGCACATAGACCTTCCTTGATTCATGTAGGAATTATTCCAATAAAAGGAAGAGATCTCATTCAATGGAATATTTTTATAATTTATCATGAAAATAATTATTATATGTTTAGTGTTAGTAGTCCACCAAGAATCTACTTGGTTGAATATGTTGTGAATTAGAAAGATGCGTACCTGAAAGAGGTGTGACAAACACAATTTATTAGATAGAGGTGAATTTGATAGATAATACTGGACAAATGATAACTGAAATCATAGTATACTGGTAATAATGGATAGAGGATAAATGGATAGAGGCAAAGTTGATTGAGGAGTACCATAAAAAACATACTAGATAGAGTATTACCAGATAAGTAGTTATTGGTGATGCTTGAGTATATATAAGTCATTCAATATTAGGGTAATTTTTAAATACTAGAATAAATTTCATAGAGTAGTTAAAGATATTGAAGAAGTCTTACATAGGTAAAGCTTATCCGACTTACTTTTGAAAAAAGACCATATGAAGGAGAAGATATTTACACACTAGGTCAACATTGAAGAAAAATATTATGGATGGGGGTATGAATAGCTGGTAGTATCTTGTTATTCAGGTGGTTTATCCAATCATTGGATACATTTATAAGTAGGAAATATAACCAGTTACTGAAGTTTTTAATTGGAGTGTATGCCCAATTACTAATGAATTTAGTAGAAAATAATTTTTTGGGGTATAACCAATAAGAAAAGGAGCATTAAACATTGTAAAAAACTTATAAATAAAGTATAGTGATAATTCTATTTATATTTACTACATATGAGGTGAGTTCAGGATCATTGATTGGATCAAGAACTCTATTAAATTTTATAGGTTGATTTTAAAGAAGTAATCATAAAATAAATTGATCATTTATTTACTCTCCCCCTATTAGTGATATGAAAAAAATATTGGAACATTATTGTAAATAATCCATATATATACAAATAGATTCTATATCCAAGAATTACATGTGGCTTGATTCCTATTTACATAGGATATATAGTGATTTCTAGATTTTATATCGTTAACCCAACCAAAAAACCTAATCAACCACCACTTTTTCTCAGCGCTCAAGACTTTATTCATCCATTTATAGTTTTATCTACTTAATCCACACATGTTTATCTTATTTTATAAACAATAAATACACTAATAGGAAAAATCCTATATCTATGGGTTTTGGAAAACTATGGCTAAAGACCATACTTATAGCCACATTTTTTCAAAACTATGGCCATAGGTTTTTGGGAAAAGTATATAGTCACAATTAATATAAAACCATGGCTAAAGGTATAGTCTCTAGCCATGTTTTTATAAAACTATGGCTATAGGGTTCCCATTTAACCATAGAAAAATATTTTCCCACAGGAAGTTCATGAGAAGACCTATAACCACACTTTACTACATATTGATATGATTTCTAAACATATATAAATATATACTTTCAAAATATATATATTAATAAAAAAAATATTATATATAGAAGTGGATAATCATTTGGTGTTTAAAAGTGGAGGTCTGGTGTTCAAATATGGCTATTGAAATTTTATTGGGAGCCTATAGAGATAGTTTCAAGGGATGTAGCCATGGTTTAAAACTGTGGAAATAGGTCTATTTCCATTTTTTAAATAGTGACAATTTGTTTATTTACATGGTTACAACCATGGATAGAGGTCTATTTCCATGGTCAAAACCATGGATATAGTTCTGTTGACACAGTCGACAACCATACCAATAGTTTCAACCCTATTTCCAAAATAATAGGATCCATGACCAGTGGTACCATGGTTTTCACCTATAATAATGGTTTATACATATATATCCATATTCTTTTCTCATTGATATATTTGAATTTTATATGTGTGATATCTACATAATTCCCCAATATTGAGGTCCTCATCATATGAACCTAAACTTTAGGGAATTTAGGTCATTGTTTCATGATGTTAAACTAAATGGAATATTTTCTCCTCAATCATGTCACATATTTCTATATCATACTCTACATTGGGATGGCATATCTTAGATGATAAATATGTGTGAATTTATTCCTTCCACACCTGGATATATAATGACGCATGACCATAAAATCCCATGAATAAAAAATAATTAATTTCTATAGCTAGTTCTACTCTAGTTATGATTGATTTTCTAACTTACACTGAGTATTACTCCTTCTCTTTTACCAGATAATATTTTCATTTCTATCTTACTTTCTTATACATGAGATATATCTATATAAAAAGATTATATATCTAAGAACTACATGTTGATTTATTATTCTTATTTTAGGATACGTATTGTCATATGAACCATATATTTCAGAATCAACCACATATCACCGTCTACATTAATTCCTCTTCAACATACCATAACATTCTATAATTTTTAGTTTTAGATTGGACTATTACAATCACTTATTCAATATATATTTCTTAAAAACCACACATCATTCCTCGAGTGTTTGTAATTTTCAAAAACCTCTCATGGCTATTGTTAATGAGTGTATTCAACTCTAAGGTGTGGCTTTGATTTATAATCATATCAATGCCACTATACTTGAAACTACCTACTAGAGTCTTGTTTTCATCCTTTTAGATAATTTCCTCTGATTCCATGGTCCCATGTAAACATTTCCACATAACCTATCATTAAAATATTAGTTAGTGATCCTCCTTAGAATACTTATCACATCTCATTAATTCCTAACTCAAATACTTTAGGTCAGGATTTATATTAGTGTCTTTTTTTTCAATGGTGTTAGGGCACTCTAGGATCATAAGCCTCATTTGTTTTTTCTCATCCTCTAAGCTATTTTTTGAGCATTGTAAACATAAACTACCTGAAACCATATGTGAGTTGGTCTATACTATAATTTATATTTTCTTTTATGTAATTTTTTACTCAATATTTATTGAAGAAATCACACTATTTGGTTAATTATGTGTGAACTTAAAACCCAAAAATGCTAGTTTTGATCATTATTACCATAAAATGAGTGAACCAATATACGAGGCATACTATCATAATGTTGGATTCTATGTTCATGTTGGGATTAAATTTCCCATTCTCAATAGATTATCTCACCCTTTGGTTAAGGTTTTATGACTTTAAACCCCCAAAAAACATGGTAAAAACTGTATCGCCTTGAATTCTAACTCTAAATGGTCCAAATATCAAGACTCATAAACTGAAAATAAAACTAAAAAAGTAATTTTAGGTTGAAAAATTATAATGGTTATTCTAATAAAGGTTTAAATATCTAACCTCTAAGATAAAAGTTAGGGTGAATGATAAAAAAGTCACAAATCTTTTAGGGATCTCTATATGGCCTTATAAAAAATCATGCTATGATCACATGACCAAATAGTCTAAGAGAATGTTAGAGGATAAAATCTTTATTCACTCCTATATACATGTTAAAGTAGTTTCATATTATATCACTTTACCCTAAGAATGTGTTCAATACATGGAGTAACCTCTAGGGTTCTTAAATACTTCCTAAATTTCCTTTTTCCCCAAAACCTACTTCATTCTGTAAGAAAAATAATCTTTATAAAAAATTAATATCTATTGTTAATGAGTGAATTTTTATCTATGGGACACCTCTAATTGATAATGATATATATAATTCGATATTTTACAATGATAAATAGAAGAATTATTTCTTCCAAAGGAGATGATATTTTAACCAAATACATTCCTGAAGGCATTATAGGGGAAACTTTCATTCAAATTTGATTAAAAGTTATCCTCTACATACTTGTTCCATATAATTATTCCATATTCAAATGGATCATGTTATAATTTTTACATTTCATAACCCAAAAATTCAAGTGGATTTGAATACCCTTGGGGTTACACATCTGATAATCTAATCCCTTTTCAATAAAAAATTATGAAATCCTATTCTTGAACATTTTTAGTTCTGTTTTCATGTGACCATAAATCACATGATACAATGGTCTAGGAATCATGATCCTAAACTTTCTGAAACTATAATTGAGGATTTCTATGTTCATGTAATTGGTATCTTCATTCAATTTTGGTTTAATTTACCCTTTCTACTGAGTATAATTCCTCATAATTTGGTCAAAGTTTTCCAATATTAAGCCCCAAATTAATTCTTCATGCTATAATGACCTTAAAATTACCAAGTAAAGAGACATAACCGTGACCAAGATAAAAATTCACAAAGGTAATCTTGGAAAAAAGTCAATTATCTTTTAGATTGTCTTGAAAATCACACAGCCTCAGAAAAATTATATCTGTATGAAGCATGAAAAGGAACTAAAATTTTCAGGTTGAAAACCTTAAATGGGTGGCTTGAGTAAACTATAAGTTTCTTCCCACTATTCCTTTCCACAGATATTGATTAAGAAACATTTAGGGTTAAAATTAAAAGACATAAATCTTGTAGGGATGCTATATTCCCTTGAATAAGTCAATTCATTCTTTCTAGGTCCCTTAACCTAGAAAACGTTAGATAAACCCCCTGTTACAAGTATATTTGTTCATATTATTCATGTAAAATGTATGATGGTGCAGATTTAGAGTAATTGATATTTTTTAAACATCATGATCCTCATTCCAAAATTCCCCTTCAAGATTTTCATCATGCAGAGTCATTCAATTATCCCATATAAAAATGGATTAACCTTTTCCTATGGTGAGGGTATACATTCTGCTATATTCATCCATGCTAAACCCTTTAAGAGAACGCATATAAGAGAAAAACTTATCACATGTCTAAGAGAGCTATCCTTATAATATGATGATGCTGTAGTGTCATTATATCTTACCTTCCTATATCTATCTATGTGTACACGCTCAGTATGAAATAAAGTTTTGTAGTTATTTATCTTATAGACTCACCTTGTTTTATAGTGTGGTATATATGCTACCATATCTAGCCCACCTATACCCATACTAGGGAACAATAACAAGAGATAATGGGTTGATATATATTTCATCTTTAAATATAGAATTTAAAAATTATGATTTACTTAGTATATCTCCAAAAAATGTTCACATGGATTAAATAGTCATGATATTACTCTTTGTATTTTTTATGATTATAATGAATTTATATCTTAAGGTAATAGAAAAACATTTAATAAATATCACCCCCTTGGATAATATCCTCCCATTATAAATTCAGCTCTAAAATATAATAATATATGCTTGTAATTTTGAAAAATCACTATATGTTACCTCATAATTAAAGTATTTTTATTTTGAACAAATCCAATTACGAGGAGGGTATTTTTTTTGGAACAACAAATGAGTTCCATGAAATTTTCCACATAATCCATTATTTGGTTCTCACTCAAATAACAAAACACTAGTGATACTAGAAAATTATCTCTATAGAAAACAATATACAAAAGGGGACTCCATATGCTGCATGACAACTCACATACCAAGGGATGGAGATTCCTCAAAAAAAATTCTTAATTCAGTGATGTGGTGGTGATAACATCTCATTAGGAGTAGGATATTAATTTCATCCCTTAATGATTAAAATGGGTTCAAAAACTATAAAAACTATTTTTAAAGGATCTCTATAATCTTTTTGGCCTTATAAGACACTTTCTATAAGGGAACACTTATAATAAGGGAGGGGTTAAATTTTTAGGACTTTCTTTTTCTTCTTTTAGAGCCCAAATATAAACTTGGATAAACAATTATGGTCAATTGAAGTTGAAAATAGTTTTTCCAAATTATGGTTTCATTCCAAGGTGTACTTTCCACATGCTGCTTTCCTTGTGCACGAGTGTCCTAGATTAGCATTCCCTAGTCTTGTGTGCCTAAGCCACATGTGCCCAGATGAACTATTTATAGCCATGTTCTTAAGTCCCCTTGGCACTGTCTTCCACACTCATCTCCCTTCTATTTGTGATTTCCATGCTTCGGGGACCTTTTCTGATGTTCCCATCCACTAAGGCATGAAAATATATTAACCAACTAGAACGTCACCTAGGAAACCCTTAGTATATAAATAGAGCTTATAGACCCCATGAAAATACAAGGGAGAGAATGATGAAGGGAGTGAATTCAAGAACCCCCCCCACACACACCGAAGTCCCATCCTTCTCTTTTAGGAAACTTATTCATTAAAATCCTAATATAATTAAGATTAATTTTATTATTTAAAGAATAAATATTCATAAAAGAACATATCCCCTATGGTCCTCTTAGAATATGGTGACAGATCCCATCCCAATGGTATCCACACTAGGTAACCACGTTCGCAATTCATCTACAAATAATTAGACTGGAGTGATTTGAACCCAAGTTACTCCATACACCCATTAGGTAGACACATTTACTAAGCTATCTATTAGAGAGACACATTGACAAAGACATCTATTATGGAGATAATTAAACTAGGATATCCTATAGGGTGACAGTTCTTCCAGTCCATCCATTATGATCACACTTCATTGAGGCTATATAGTTGGGTGAAACTTCTCCCAGTCCATCTATTAGAGAAATAAATCACTTTAGATATCTAGTAGGGTGAAGCTTCACACTATTCATCCATTAAGGTGACACTTCACTCTACCCCATACTAGGGATATCCTTTACCAAATCCCCCAACTAGTGTATATAACCCATATCTCCATGGTTGAGCTCTCTTTCACCCAATTTTATTAACTAGTCACTAGCCTCACCTAAATCATCATACATAGAAAATTTTTCTCCCATGTCCCATACAAGAGAAACCCTTGTGCCCATGATATCTATATGAGAAACCATTTATATAACTATCCTCTAAATCCACAAAAAAATATATAGGTTAAATACCATTTACACTAGTGTTCAACCATTAATCATGCATTCCATTAATAATAGACATCTCTCAGGTTTTCCTGCCAAACCAACATGACCCTTATAGAAAAATTGACCATGTATTACCTTCATAAAAAGGATCTATATCACAAGGATACCGGTTAAACCTCATAATTCTTGTTAATTTCCTAGGATATCCTGTATCCAATTTATAATCTACCATAGAATCTAGCGTACCTATTTGTTCCACTTAATGAGGTAGATAAATTTTATGGGTCTCCTATTTGGTGTAATCTCTAAAACCCACCTTCACTTAAGGAACCTACAGTTTTAGGAATCTCGATGAACATATGTGTAATCCTCACACATATCCTTCCCACTCCCAATAAAATCCTACTCCTGAAAATGGGTGTATTCCAAAACCAATCCACATAAGTTCTACCCATGCATAATCCCAAAATCATCCTCACAAGGCCATATTCCCTATGAAAAATTCCTTGATAGGCCATATTCCTAGTGACTGATCCAACATAAATGGTTCATATTCATTAAAACATAACCTTTTTCCATGGTTCATATTCCTAGAGATTCATCTTTCCTAAATGTAGCTATTATATATGAATCTTCATATCCTTAATAGGACCTATTCCATGTGATCTACCGTACCTCAATGGATCATTTTCCATGAAATCACACACACCCTCTCTAGTTTAGTTACAAATAAAATTGGTGAAATAGAAAAGGATATCCAGGTGTAAGTCCCATACTAACCATGTTTAGGAAACTATATCCTAGAAGTCTAACCTAAATGAATTTAAATTACATAGTACATTATCCTTACCACAAAATGTCAAATTTCATGGGATGGTCAGGCTACATTACCTTAAAATATATAAACCAAACTACATGGGCATTGATTCATATTAACCATGATACATAATATAGATATCTGATGTTTATCACAACATTTCATTGGTCCCTATCACATGACATTAAAAAGGTTTGGTGTGTACCATTAATATGCATTGAAATAAATCAGTTATTCAATTCATAGGGATATGTAACATGTGCCTCTCATGGGGATAATCTTAACTCCAAAACACTTAAAACCACATTAGATGCTGATAAATTATAGATTTTCTAATTTTTTGGATTTAAAATATACTATAGACAATAAAACAATAATCATATGGCTTGGATTTGACTGATCAACAGTATGCTTACCACCAGTAATAGTACTTTTACTATGAAGGATTTAGAAAAATATCTAAAATTTTCAAGACATTCATAGAGTAGAAAATAATTCCCCTGAAAATCGGTGAGATAAGATTTAACTTCTATACTATTGACCAATGCACAACCCAAAGTGTAACTTGAAAATTTCTATTCACTACATATATATTAAAAGTGGGTTTGGGTTAACTCAAAACTTTACAATCTTGGTGGTATGCCAAAAATAACATCTTTGGTGGAAAGTTATAAACGTGAATGAAAGCATACTATGTGATCTGTAATGGATGTATCTAATAATTTGGTTGATGCCATCACATGATAATCTCAATCTAATATATTATGGTTCAAATAAAAAATGAGGATATTTCATTTAAATTTTGGAATGCTAATCCATTTGTATAATTCACTAATTTAACATTATGATTATTTATTTCATATTCATAAAATCACACATATATTTTTATTTATTATACTATAAAAAGTTTAATGTCTTGGAATAAATGAGTGATCCACATTACTTTGTTAAATAAGATCTATTTTTATCTATATTATCCCTTTTTATTGATCTACCATAAAATTTTCACTAATTTTACTCTTTATTTTCCATATAAATTTAATTGAATTCTTTATGTATTGCATGTATTTTAGTTGATGAAAGTCTACATTTTTTAATCACATTTTATGAAATGTAATCATTTTTCTGAATGCTTGCATCATTAGTAAGTAATTAAAAAACTAAGGTGCTAACAAATCATAGTATTTTTAAATCCATATAGTTTACCCATGATATAGTCTCATAAAAACTCATGACTTATCATTTTTCTATAGGATTGGTAAATTGGGGCATTTGTATACTTCATAATCTATATAATATGCTTGAAATCATCATTTTCATCAAAAAATTAAAGTTTTATAGCCCGATTAGTTTCCCAATTCACTCATCTAAAAGATGTGTTAACTTGAGAAAAAAATGGAAACTGATCATAAAATAAATTCTCCATACAAATACTATAAGTTTCTAAAACATCAGTTTCTACATAATTCTATTCTCTATTCTGATTCCACACATTATAGTTTATTTGGAAACCATTTTTAGTGATATGGTAACTAACTCCATTATAATTTGACCATAGTCATCCATCACAATGAAAACAAGGGAATCAAATAAATCCTCCATATTAACCATTATTGAATTTAATAATAAAAATGTAATAATCATTCTTAAAAACAATTTTGATCTGATTATCATTATACCCAACTTCTATCCTTTCTAATATAAAAAATAATATTTCCATTATCGTGACTTATGTAAATACTAAAAAAGTTTAGAATTCAAATATCATTAGTACAATATATATTCTAAATCACAATCAATCTTATAAGTATCTTAAGGTAAAATGTATGATTGGTTGAATAATAATTTTGATCATATTTAGGAGTTAGTTTAAATATGATAGAAATAATTTTATTTATAATTGACTAAATTGAATTATGAATTTAATATTATCAAAATTATTTAACATGAAATTAAAATAATGTAATTTTGAAATATTTAAATAATTTTTTATAATTATATATTTGTTATTTAAATATGAGATATTCAAATAATTACTTATAATAGTAGATATTTATAAGCATATAAAATTATAAACTATATATGGTATTGAACCATAAGATGTGAAATATTTATACTAGTTTCAATATTAAATATTTAATATAATATTAATTTAAAAATTATTTAAAAAAACATGATTTGTTTTTATTTAATCTAAATAAAAAGTTTATATTGATTTGAATATAAAAAATGATATAGTACAAAGATAAATTTAAATCAAAATATGAGAATTTTTTTAATTCAACAGTAATTTATTCATATATATGAAATATTCAAAAGTCTTGAAAAAATATTCTTTGGATGAGATTATTACACTTCACTAATGGTTTTCAATGAACAAAATAAATCCAAAAATATATAACCTAACTAAAATTTGTATTCATTAAACAAAACCGTAATAAAGAAACATCTCTTAAATTATAATTAATTAAAATATTTCAATAAATATAAGAATAATATGGAAACTAATTTTCTACTAAAAAAATATATTTTACATGGTTTACTATAAAAAGTGTAATTTATTTATAAAAAATCCTGATAATTTCAATTACAAGCTAGTAGAAGACATTATTTTTCAAAAGCCTTATATACCTAGTGAAATACCCACCTCTGAACATAATAGTAAAATACAAATAATTATTGAAACACAATATTAACAATTCCTGAGCGGAATAAACAAAATTAATAGGATTATAAGAACACATACGGAATATTAATATTTTACCAATGATAGAATATGCGAGAGAAGGTAAAGGACTTTTAGTTTCAAGAGAAAGGGTTTTTTATTATAGTGCGTCCAGGGAAGAGGTTAAGATATTAATGATAGGTTTGAGAAAAATTGTTTAGTTGATGGATACTGATTTAAGGATGATTACCCAATGACACATATTTTGATGTCATGTGGGAGGGACCATATTAAGAAAATTTTAGAAGAAGTTATATAATTAGTGAATTGGTAGGAGGGATGATGAAACAATTTTCATAATAGAAGTTAGAATAACCTATTTTTAATGGTAATTATGATCATATAAATATGAAACCTATAACTATGGGAAACTACTACTATATATATAGTTAGGCTAATTATGATGATTATAATATCCCATAGATATAGTTTTTCACCAAAAGTCTTATAACCACTATACACTATTAATTATGGATGTAAGCCCCTTTATAACCATGGTAATTTTATCTTGTTGAAATAAGTATATGGATATGGATGAGTTATATATTTCTGTGATGTGTTGTCCTTCAGAAAATGATGTGGTGTTTCTTCGTATACAAATGGATACCACTATAATCTTCCCCATTACATGGTTATATATTTCACCTAAAAATAGAATACAATATTGTTGTAATTCCCTATCCTCTTTAGGTTAGTGATTTTAAAACATACACAAAAAACCATGATATGAAATATGGAATGGTCACATATTTCATTATATTTATCAATTTAAAACAAAAAACATGATCAAAATTTCCCCCAAAACCACCATCAGATACCATGAAACCATCCTATTTTAATAAAACCATGACTTCTAATATGGAATAATTCTCCATCTCAAATCCTATAAGTATTTTTTCAATGAAAAATCCCCTACACATGGTCATAAGAACAATTCCTCATTATGGTCATAAAAAATAAGACACGACTGAAACAATTACAGTGTGGTTAATTAAAATTTCTACTAAAACTCCCTCAAACAATTCCAAGACATTTTAATTTTTCAAAATGGTTTACCAAATGTAAAATATAAGTACTTATAATATAATTACACACAAGGATTGGAAAAAATAATTTTTTTAACAAACATGATTATGCAACCAACTCTTCAAATAAATATTCTCTGCTTCAAGTGACTTTAGTTCCATCCTTCTCATTAATGAATTACCTTAGCTCTACTAGATGATTAATTATCAGGGAAGTCCTTTATTTAATATATTTTTGATTTTAAATATATTATATGATATTATTAGGATTTATTATTATGTAAATTTATAAATGAATTGTTAATGTTGGATTCATAAAAAAATTATAGATAAAAGAAGTCATCATTGAAATTTATTACCAATACTGGTAAAATATGTATACACAATCATTATCAAAATTCGGAAAATATTTAATTAAAATAATAGAGACATTTATATAAATTTATATACAAAAATAAAAAAATTGTTTTTTTTAAAATTAATGTGTCAAAAATGGTATTGAATATTCATATCTGAGTACCTAAAGAAAATCATTATTTGTTTTAAATGAAGGAAAATGATTTACATGTGGTGAAAAAAAAATATTTTTGAAAAGAAAAAGGAAGTAATTGAAATTTTTAGGAAGAAATGTATTATATTCAAAGGTATTTATGTTCATGTTCACAATTTGTTAATGGTTTTCTCATGGTTCATTAGACCCAATTAAAAAACAAGAATTTGACTATTTTGGTCTTGATGGTCATTTCTATTAGGTTTTTAGTCAAGTGTACCATAACAACATTCATCATTGGTTGGGAGAATCTTTTTGAAAACTATGTATTACCTTGCACCATGTAGAAGTGGTGGTTCTACCTCATCCATTATAGGAGAGCAGATGGATAAGTGTATTGAGGAGGTAAGAAAACCAAATAATGTGACACATGAGATGTATTAAAGAATATATAATATTAAATTAAAATTTGTGACATGAATTAATTTAAAATGTATGATAATTTTTGGTAAAATGATATCACAATTTGTATATTAACTATATTCAGGATGATATCATTTTATCCTAGTATATCACAAGATCCAAGGACCTACTTCATAAGAAATAGGTTAGTATTAAATCTTATATTGAGGATACTGATGTCCGAAAGGATTGTGAAAATGATAATGATGAGGTTGAAAATAGTTATTTTGAATTTTATGACACATAATTAAAAATCTATGACTTTTTTCATATACAATTGAGGGGACTGATATGTATATATGTGATCACTAATAGGGGGAGGGGTGAATTCATTATATTCTCTTTTTATGTTTTATTAATAGATAAACAACCTTTCTATTTAGTTAATGTTGTAGTTGGGGTTTGGCTTTGTGGTAAGCACCCCGTAATCCTACATGAAAAATGGGGGTTCAAAACCCATTGGGTGCAGGTTACTGTAGCAGTACTGTAGCAGTACTGTAGCGTCGGCGACACTGTTCATCAGCAGGTACTGTAGGGGCGGCATGACACTATAGCGGCGGTGGAACTGTGCGGTACTGTAGCAGGTGGGTTACTATTCACAAAATGTGAATTGGGCCATATATTTGGGCCTACGGGCTATGTAATCGGATACTAGCCCAATAGGCCTTCGGGCTATGTAATGGGTTTCCCTCTACCCAGTTAAAAGAGGTCTTTGCATTGATTTAATAATAAAAATGAGGCTTCGGCCCCAACATTTAAAAAAAATTAGTTAATGTTAATTGTCTATGATGAAAAAAATAAACAAACACACCAACACGATCACAAATATTTACATGCTTTACTACTAAATAAAAATAGAAAGACCTTAACAAGGTTTTGGAAATAAAACAATAAAACAAAAACACTAGAAAATAATACTTTTTTAGTTTACAACAAGTAGGGGATATACATCTCTTGCATATAACTATAGTCGTTTGACAGTTCATGTACTCCTCACATGTATAATATAATATAAAAATGTTTTCCAAAAATAATTGGAACATTATCCTACATGATTTGATATGTTATCACCTTTCTTCTTGAAAATATCTATAGTTTCTTTCTTGTAAGTTCTTCTTCCTATATAATTTCTTGCACAAAAATAATAAATAACATTTGTATCAACTTAATTTCCTGAACATTTCCATTCAGTAACATTACTATGACATCCTTAGTCCAATAACCTATTCATTTGATTGCTTCTTCCAAATATTTATTTTGATAATAATTTTTCAATATTCTAGATCTGGTAGCACTCTTTCTGATTATATTGCATTCGAGGCTTCGAAAAAACTATCTCTCATGTATTTTGGATGAAACTTCACATCTTCATAAATTCACCCCGAAACAACTACATCAAAAACCTTTCCATGACACACTAGATACCCTATATAAATATAGTGTTTCTCTAAAAAACATAGGGAGGAGAATAAACTTAAAATTTAAAGTTCTTACTCAAACATTCAATATCCTGCTTAAACCTTTCTATGTTTTACTGTATTAAAAATTCTTAAAATATAAGATTAAAAAAAAATTCATAAGAATATTTCCTTAAAACATGGTGTAAAATATATCTTCAAACTTCCTAAAATATCAACTAGAATCATGATCTTTGCTTCATGATTACTAAATCATTCAATATTCATGTCATCATCTTCATAGTTAATGACTTTACAAAATCTTCTTAAGGATTTTTTTTGAAATTCATATTTATAGAAACTTATCTCTCTAGAACTACTATATACATTAAAAATTCATAGGACTCTTCTTCACATGACATTTCATTATTCTATGAGATCATGATTATTCATTTGGTAATCTATGTACAATGAAATCACAATCATTATTATCTTGGGATCTTAGGTCTATTTCATTCTTCAAAATTACTTATATATAAAACCCCTAAAATGATATTTATATATGATGATATTCATATATTCACTCTATCCAACGAATTAAATTGGAAACCTCTATCAAATCATTTAAAAACATCTTTTTGAATAAATCTTTCTAAAACATCATTCAGATGACTTTTCTTGGAAGCATCAATTTGATTCACTCTCTTGGAACCCTCACAATGGTTCATATGGATTTATATTAATGATACAACCATTCAATTCTCTCTGAATGATAACTTAACAAATTTCACCCAATAGACTTCAAATTCATATCTATCAGATACAATTTCATTTAGAATATCCAAACCATTCACTGTCTAATGATCTTGGTCAGGAAACCTCTGTCTGACAAGCTTAGCTCCACCAAGTCACACCAACTTCTTTCTTCAAACACCATTGGATAGAATCATAAACACCGTTATATAAACATGATATTTAGTACATTTAAACTGAAAAACATCATCTGATTTCTCTTCACTAATCATCTATATCTAATATATTAAATAAAAAAATTGGATTAAGTTTGTTTATATCCTTAGTCCCATCATCTCAATCCAATCAACTTTGTATCCTAGACTTAGTCCATTAACCTTGATCCATTAGACATCATTTGTTTAATTTTTTAAGGAAAAATCAACATTGGTACGTGATATTTGTATAACAAAAAATAAAATTATTAATAAATCTTTGTTCCACCATATACATATTATTCTTAAAAAATAAATTTAAAAATTATTGGTCTCAACAATACGCACACATAAAACACACACAAACATGCACATTATTACATCCATGACTTATAATTTTGGTCTTCACTTTTCTCTATTTATTTATTATTCTAAAGATCAAAAATATTAAAATTTCAAACATATTTTTTTATTAATTTATCATTTTAGTTCATACTATATTTTATGTTTTTATAGGATTATTTGTAATTTTTCTCTAATAAAGTTAATGGAATTATACATAGCCTAATTTTTACTTTTTTTGTTTATAATCCGTTAATTATTGGATATTTGTTTTCTTATAATTTTATAAAATATGTTCATGTTTTTTATTATCATGATTAAATATTCTAAATTTTTTATTTTAGATTTTTTTATTGATTTTTGGGAATTGGATTCCTAAAAATGAATTAAATTCCCAAGAGATAGAAAATCTAATAAATATATTCAAATACATTATTTAATTTTTATATGGTCATGGTAAACATGAATTTTGGACACTAATATTTTGATTATATATCTAGGATATTTCAGTTTTACTATAGTTACTTATTTATTAAATCAAATAATATCTTCTAAAATTTAGTTTAATTAATATTATTTACCCATATTATACATTTATATCCCCAAATGTACTAACATCTTGGTTTTTCAAGTTTTATAAATTTTTGCCTATATATGTAATAAATATATTATTTTAGTTATATATGTTTTTAATTTTTAGAAAATTATATATTCCATTTCAATAAAAATGTAAAAAATAGAAAATAAAATAGTATGTATTATTTTCTTATAAGTGAACTATGCTTATGAAAAATACTTTATAACTCTTCCATTTTTAAAAGAAGTATTAATATATCATTTATATTAAATATTATATTGGTTTTTAAAATCTATACAATATCAAAAAATCACATATTTTTTAAATAAAAAGATTTCCCTTAAAACTCCTTGAAATCATTGAAAATCCACATAGGTATATTCAGACATTATCCCTACAATCACCTTTATAAGAACCCTTATAAATAAATGACCATCAAAATTAATTCCAATATATTTCCTAGGAGCCACTTATTTAACATTAACTCTATCATGATCACCCGATGCATTAGAGAGTTTCTCTAGGGTAACACCAAAAGGGTGAATTACAAATGGCTCTATCCCATTATCATCAACCTTCATAGTTGCGAGTTTCTCTAATGAAACACAAGAAGAAAATTCATTGGTAGGATTGCTTTCAAGATCCTCATATGTGATGGGGATACATGAAATGGAAATATTCAAGTTTCAAATTATTGTTTCAATTAGAGACCGAAGCCATGATTTATTCACCTTTGAATTTGATTCTGTTTCCCTCTCTAAGAGATTATTTTCTATTCTATGGTATTTTCATTTCTTAGATTCTTGTATAGAATACTCCCAATAAACTTCAAATTGGGTTATAGGGTTAATTAATAAAAATATATGGTTTAAGCGTAATAAAATAGTATCTTGTCAAAGAATACTCAATGAGACTTTTAGCTTCACTTATCTAAGAATCCCAGTCTTAACATTTACTGGAAACATTAATTCATTGAAATCTTATAGCCCCAACTATATGTTTGTTAGCTCAACATAACCTCTCCAGGTAATGATTTTGATTGATTCCTTATTGATACCTATAACATAGTCTCTAAGATACCTCTACAAAATGTTTTCCACTTGATATTTAATACAATTTGCTTAAATTGATCATTAAAGAGGAATTTTACCTATGGTCAAGAGAAAAAACGGGAAAGCTTGTACTGGGAGGAGTGAAAGAGAGACTGTCACTAGGATCAAGAAAGCAAGTGAGCATATTTCATACTCTCCTATATTATTGACAATTTTATCATATTTTCATGGGTAATTAAATCTAATATAAAATATATATGTTAAATAATGAGTCAAATTATTTAATATTAAGATAAAATATGTTTTTAGGTAAAAGTATACTAGATTCTCCATCATCTTGTATCTCTTCATTAATTATTCAATGTTAAATTTACAAGTTCATATCTACATAATTGAAATGTGTTCTCCTGTATGATTAATATTTTTTTTAGAGTTTATAACATAATCATGGCATGAAGACACTGTTCCCTATAGGTTAAAAGTCTATTCTCAACTATAGTGAAATGAGACTTCATAGAAACATCAATTTTAAAATGTCTAAAATAAATTATCAATATTTATTTGTACATGGATTATAGAGTCAAATTTAACTTGATGTTTTTAACTATTATAAAATCATATTTATATTTATATATATTCATTTAGTTAAATTAAATAAAATGAAAAAAATATATTTCATTATACTTCACTAGATTGAAGTTGTTGGGACTCCATGTTAGCCGTGATTTTAAAATACATAGACTAATTAATATTGATCATAATTTTAAAGAAATTATAGCCTTAATGATAACAGGATGCCTCTAATCACATTAATAGAAATGAAAATTTCAACTACAAAATTAGGATAATTCATGGAATAATTTAAGCTCTAATGTATGGAAGAATTGGTATTGATCAAACATATTCATATCTTATACCATAAAAAATAAAATGAATCTTTATTAATGATATATTTTTCTTCTATAAGAGTTTTTTTAAGATATACCATTTGAATTATGTTCATCTAAACATTAATATTTCACTTTATAATATAAATGTTTATTCACTATAAGGTTGTATAACTAGTCTATTTTTTAGAAGAAACCCCATATTCTATTACTTGATTAACTGAATGGATCTAATAATTCAAATATATATTATTCAATTTTCTATACCCTAGAAAATATTATAAAATGGTTATTAGTAGTTTATTTTTTAAAATAACTATTCAATTTCTAAATAACATTTTTTTAATATATATAATATTTCAATAATTCCTTGATATTCTGAAGTGTTTTTTGATCTTTATTTCAATAATTTTAGTATTAAAAAACAAATACCAACTGTTATATTTTAAATTTTAACTTTTTTATTAGCAGAAAATAAATTTATTTCAATGTATTATAACCAATATATTATTTTTATAAAAAATAATCTATTTCATTTTATCCATAAGTATATAAAATATCATGAAATATTTGAACATTCATGTTCTTTACATGATCAACTAGATTTTGAGGTTCATCAAATTCATGATATCCACACTTCAGGAAATATATTTTTAATTTTAAAGAATTTTTTATTATTTTGTGTTACATGATTATTAATATATATATATATATAATGCTTTCATTCTCACATTAGTAATGATGTATTTCTGATTTAAAAAAATAATCATATAATAAAATAAAGTGTTCTGTTATATTAGATTTTACAAAGAAATGAAATATGTGTTTTTCTATAATTTTATTTATTTACATGTAGGCACAACCCACATGTCAATCCACTATCAAATTTTCTTAAAATGATCAAAATTATCATTTTGTAGTTAAAATTTAGTTAAAATTTTCATATTTTCATCGAAGATTCTAAAATTATCAAACCATGAAACTCTATCATAAAAATTAAAGACAATGTTTCTTAAATAATTTTTAAATTATAAGAACTAAAAAAATGTTAATAAGATTCTTGATTTCTAAAAAATGATTCAAAGTGATTTTTTTTGAAATTAATAGATTTTTAAGAGTAAAAAACATTCAAATAAAATAAAATAAGATATTTTTTTCATTAAAATTTATGAAAATGATTATGATGTAATTTTTTTACCTATAATAAGAAACCATGTATAAAAATGATGCATGATGTTAAAATTATAAAACATGTGTCTGAAATTTAAAACAAATTAAAAAATGTTAGTTTTCCATGGATGATTAATAAAATGAACATTAATTAATTTTTAAATTATAGGAATAAATACTAAATCCATATGATAGTTAATTTCCATGAAATGATTTGAAGTATATTTTTCCTAAATGAAAATTCTTTAAAAAGAGTTTAAAAACTTATAAATATGACTAAAAAATTAGTTTGTTATAGTTTTTTATAAAAGTTACTCTTATACTATTTTGGTTTAGTTGGTATAAAATTTGTATAAAAATCATGTTTTATATTATTGATTGGGTTCTAGGTCATTAACTAGGTTTAATGAAAATTAATTAATTATTAATCCTATAAATACTATTATTGCAGTGAATAAGGGTTGCTCCCAAGGGAATGAATTTTAAAAAAGGAGTGTTTATGTAACCAAGTAAATAGGATAAAAAATGAAATAAATAGTGATAAGTAAGGTAAATGGTGATAATGGTTGAGTAAGAATAACCAGAAGTTTGGGAAGTAAAAAAAATACAATAACTAGAGAACAATTCACAAATAAGAAAGAAATAATCCAAATATGAATTATGGGAATTTTATTCGATAATATTTTTAGATTTAATTTTCTACCATCATTTATGCATAAATTTCAATTGATCTGGTGAAAAGATGATTTGTGGTTCTCTCATATGTTTAAACTATGTATGAATGGATCTTACAACATCTCAACTACTACATTGACTTATTTATATAATAAGGAAACTAGTTTTATATGAGAACAAACTTCTTAGTTGATACTAATGCGTTCCCCTTAGATTAAATACCCTCATCTGAGATATAATTACAAATATTAGATAGTTAGAAACAAAAAAAACCAAAAATATTTCTCACCGGTTCTCATCAAATGAAGTAATTATAATACTTGATGATTGAGAAAAATAATAGCTTACATAAACAATTTATTCATTAATAAAATTAAAGTTCCAACTGACACTATCTCATTACATGATTTCAATTTTTCCAAAAAAATGCATTGGTGAAATCAAAATTTTTTAATATATTGGAATCAAAAATTGAAAAATAGTAGAAATAAAAAATGAGAATAATTAATAAGTTCTTGTTGAGAACTCAAAAATTCCTCTGAATCTCTAGATTCGATGCTTCTTTCTCCAAACCCTTACCTATTGTTCATTCTCCACCACTTCTATCTCCATCCTCTCTCTTATTAATTTTTAAAATGAAATTTCCCACATTCATACCTACTCCCTAAAAATAATGAGTCCTTTTGTAACCAACTACATATGCCTAATTTAGTCCTCAAATTTAGATCCCAATTATTTTTCATTTATTAATTTGATGTGAATATCTCGATGACCAAGATTTTTTTGAGTAAGAATACTTAAAATATATTTTGGAACAACATTATTCTCCCATGATGAAGCTATATAATTTTTGGAGAAATTATTCTCTTCTCTGAAGGATTTATGAGAGGATTTGTTTGTGTTTAGTGAGTGGACTAAAATTAATCATGGTCTTGGGATTTGGGGGTTGGGCCTCATCATTGGGTGTTTTATCCTCCACATGAATTTGAATCATCATTTTTCATAGGTGTTGTAAATTTTAGTCGGGGTCTTCTATAGTGAAATTTCATAGATAATAATTAATATATATTCTCCTCATATTGTACTAGTTATTAGTTCTTAGGTGATATTCAATAGTGGCATGGAATCATTGGTGCACCACATTCGATGATGATCTTGGGTGATCATGGGAGGGGTGGAATCAATCTTCCAATAAGGGTTCTCGTGAAATATATTTGGAAATAAGGATTAGGAAGATTCATTTATTCAAAATATATAAAGAAATGGAACATTTTACCTAGTTTTCATTGTTTATGAATGGATCACATAAAGTTTATGTGTCATCTGCTATGGTGACATCATAAATAAAAAATGTTTTTTATGATTGAGATCAGTGTATATAATCATAGGATTTAATTCCAGATTTCCTGTGGTGGATAAGATTCTATATTGGATGTGTTTTGTGTATTTATTAAATTATGTATGACACACTTCATCCTTATTGGATTCTTTTAGTTTTTATGGCTGGTGAAGGTTCTTAAGTAGTAGCTTATCTCAAATTTTGGTGAATATGTGTATAAAATTTAAGGTTTTTAATTGGTATCACTGAATTCAATTGGTTAAAATATTGGTTTTGGTAACATGTTCATTATCCTAGAGTTTTGTGTAGATTGATACTACATTTAATTAGTTAATACAATATTGAAAGAGGTGGAATAATATTCTACCTCTTCAGCACAAAAAGATTCCATGTGGTCGATCTAGGTTATTGGAATTTCTAGATATAATTTAGTTGAGGATAAAAAAATCAATTATCATCTAATACAAGCTTATCTTAACATTTATTTTTAAAATCCATATTTTCTTCTTTGTCAAGCGTCATATTTTCAATTTTACAAAGGAAGTGCACCGCTTTTGAGGTATTGTTGACTGGTGGCATTGAAATCACTCGAAGTCAATTTTTATTGGAGTTGTTTCTCTAGATGGACATGTATTAGCTTAAGTTTTTGACCAATTCTGTGAATTAATTTGTTTCCTTTTGAAATTTTAATGCCATGTTTCTTTAATTTTTTTCTTGTGTTAAAAAAAAACTCCCACATTCACTCCATTTATGAAAACATCATTCGAATATGTTTTCAAGCATGGTCGATCATAATAACACATATGGTCAACCAAAAGGGAATATTCTAAGGATGGTGATCACATGCTCAATCCATGAGATTGCTGAATTTCACATGGATACTTGGATATTGAATATCTCAATAATTCTTTAAGTTTTATGGATGATACAACAACAATAAAAATATATTTTTTGGTGGATCCGGTTGGCCATAGAGTTGATTGAAATAAATGTGTGGTTGATCCATCTTAGGCATGACTACTTCATGACATTTCCTTATTTTCATTATGGTATAAAAAAACACATAATTTTGAAGTCATAATACCTTAAATATTTAATTTAAATTAAATAAAAAATCACATGTAAAGGAAGTATTAAATGATACAAAAATTAAACCATGAACTTTTATCAATTAATAACCTATAAGATACATTTATTATAAAAATATTCAATGATTATAAAATTCAACCCCATTTGTTCAAGATTATTTAATTATCTATTATATGCTTAATTTCACATTAAAAACTCATTTATTTCACCCAAAATATGTGCATAAGTGATGAAACAAGTTCCACAATAAACTCCCCTCACTTAATCAATTGTACTCATAGTAAATGAAACCCATTATTATTATTAATTTATAAATAATCTTATGAAAAATTGATGATCATCCTGCCTAGGATTAATTTCATATTCCTAAATCAATGAAAATCAATGAATAATGAATTATTAATAATGCCATTCCTACTATGTAAATTATTCACACTACCCTATTTCAAAACATTCTCACATTCTAGTTATTGGTGTACAAACCAAAGAGACACAAGTGGAATTAAATATATAACAAGAGGAACAATCGACTTTCAATTTCTCCAAGGTTCTTTTTATAAAAGTTCAACATTACACTTTATCAATAAAACTAAACATATTTTTTTATAAAACAATTGTCCCCTAGTTCATTTGGGTTTAATGTTCCCCCACCATAGTGAATGCATTTCGGACTTAGGTAATTTATTTTAATTTTTCATAGCCACGATTTTTCACATAGAATTATCAAATACACTCATTAAATTTGGATTTATTTATAGAAATTATCCTAGATCCTTCATCTCATAGACTCACTATGGGATCCTAATTGACCATTTCACTCTATATTCAAAGAATTTATATTACATTCAATTGGGTTATCTCTCTAAGGTGTTCAATTTTACCAAGTCTAGGTAACTAGGATCAAGTTCAAACATAATATTCCTCAAGTTATCATTCCAATTACACAAGAATAGAAAAATTAAGACACCATCTTCTAAGTTTTAAATATTATCTATATAATAATAGTGGATAAAATATCTTAAAAATCACTCAATTTTCACAAATTTAGACTCAGTGAAGTTTCTCAAAATGACTAATAAATTTTCCCCTAGGAAGGAAATATCGATTTTTTTCCATAACTAAAGGCACAAAAAAATTTCAATTATATAAAAATAGTTTATTTATTTTTAAACGTGGAGGTATTTTGAATTTTTTTGGGGTGTTTTTAAGTGTACATAATCAAATCACAACTAAGGCATAAAGAAAGTCACATCTCCCCCACACTTTAATTTCAATATGGTCCCTAATGTTGAATCCTAATGTTAGAGAACAATTTCATTCAATATATCACAGAATGTATGGAGGGTTAAAAAGAAATTCAAAAAATCACTTTTCTACACATACAAACATAGTTTCAAAATAAATATATATTTTGGTATTTGGTTATTATAAAAAAAATAAAATAATAGAAAGAAAAACAATTTAAGGTTACAAGCAGGTTTTCAAATGTTGGCTAAAGTTAATTTTCAACTCACTAGACTTCAACAATATAATCACAAAATTTTTGAAAAAGATTTACAATCCAACATAAACCAACAATGTGTATTAAAAAAAATAATTCACAATAGTAATAAATAGAATATTTTCATAAGTTTAAAATTTAAAAAACAAGTAACAGTAATCCTTTGGATGTGGAAATTTTATTATTAATGTTTGTTCAGAAATCACTCAAACATTTATCTCTAAAAATAACCATCTTATTTTTATTTTTAGCTCCTATAAGGATAGTAAAATATATCTAATAATATAAAATTTAAAATTGAATAAAAATTTTAACTGAATATTGACTAAAGGTGGTTTTATCTAGAAGATCCAATTCATTTTACCCATTATCCTAAATAAATTTGAGATTCCCCACAGTGCAGTACCGAGTTGATCACATGGTCTATTATTTCATGGGAATAAATTTTAGATAATAAAAAATAGTTTATATTTAATAAAAAAATAAATAAAAATAAAATAAGACAAAAAACCTAGGATAGTTCCCATGAAACACTAATCCTATAGTCCATAATTAGATATGAGACACACTCAACTTTCAATAAAATTTATAGAAGCAAATAACTTTGTATGACCATAAAAGTAGTGTTTAACACTCTGACCATTAAGGAATAAAGTTATATTATTCTTTCCATCTAACTTCAATGCCTCATTCACATATACATTCATAATGGTGAGGTGTCCTAACTAGTTTTTTTTATCTTACCAAGAACAAAATTAAGCTTAGAGTTAAAAAGAAGAAAATTATGACCCAATTTAAAGTGATTATTTTGAATTATGGAATACTAAATTTTTTTTTTATTTATTTCAAAATTTGAGAATTATTGTAAGACTCTCTCCTAATTTCATTAAATTCACTCAACTCAAGAAACATTATCTATCCAACAGAAATAAATTCAAAATTTAAAAGCCATTATTTCTTTAAATAAATTGTGTTTCATCTCTATAAGATACTAAAGATACTTTCTAAAAAGAATTATATATATAAACATACCTATTTGAGTTATAATGGAAGTCCTATAAGCTCATAACTCCCCATCCAACATTAGTGAAAAATCATTTATAGTGTTTCTCACAGTTTTCCCAAAAATCTGTTTTAATTCCTTATTAGAGACTATAGCTAGTCAAATTTTCCATGGATGATAGGTTGTAATAGTTTTTTCACAAAACCATACTTTGTCGTAAAATATTTGAAAAGGATATTTTTATAGTGAGTAACATTGTTGAAAATGAACTCTTTGGGAACACCAACCCTTTACAACATAATCTTCTTGATGAATTTTATGACACTACTAGCCTAGTAACTTAGTAATTACACCACCTAATCCCATTTTGATACATAGTCAATAACAACCAAGATATATTTATGCACACATAATGAAAGAAAATGTCTGATACAATCCATACCCCAAACATAAAAATTCTATCTCTAAAATACTCTTTTGTGTTAGATATCTCTTCCCAACCACTTTACCAAGTATTTGACATTTATCAAATCCTACAAAAAGACTTATAAAATCATTTTAAAAAAGATGTACATTATAACATATCCAAGAGAAAATTTTGGGTAGTTCTTTAACCTCTATGGTGTCCAAACCAAGGTGCTAAGTGACTGCTCTCTATAATGGGAAGCATTTCTTCCTTAGAAATAGGTATCCTAAAAATTTATTTAGATCATTTCCCTAATAATAAAGGATTATCCAAAAAAGAATTTATCATATAAATAAATAGATTAATTTGTTTCTGAGAAATTTATATAGCCATAATTCCAATAGATAATAAGTTAAAAAATTACCAAACCTTAGAACTATTCCAATGATAATAACAAGAAATTTTTCATTTATAAATTATGAATTAATATCCTGACGGTATTAATTTTGGTTTCAATAGATCCCATATAAGATATAAAAAAACATTCTAAAAAATTTTGTAATCCTTGATTCCCAAGATTTTTTTTGTAATAACATGACCGATATCATTAGTCTATGTTTAACCTCTTTTTTGGGAAAAAATATTTAAGGGATAAATGATCAGTAAGAACATTGAATCTTGGAACTATCAAATATTTCCTAAAATTTTATAAATATAAAACACTACCAAAAATCCCATATTTATTATGGTATAATTATTTTGAACTCCATAAAGTACCATACTAGAATAGTATACTATATATAACTTCCTATCCTTCCTCTAGCATAAAAAAACTCTATTAAAATTTCACTAGAATCAAACAAAAAATTCCAAAAGAATTTTTTAATTATGGTAAGTGATAATGGGTGATGATATGAGACTATACATAATGAAATTAATAGAATCTAAGTATTTATTTTAAAATAGAAAGGTTGTGCCCTTAATAATTAGTGAATATACTGGTTTTGTTTTTTTAGAAAAATCCTTAAGGAAACTCTAGAAAAATCCATCATGGTCTAAAAATATTCAAAATTTCTTGACATTTTCATGTTTTGGAAGATTTTATATTACCTCAATTTTATCTTTCAAAATACATAATTCCTTATTAGAAACCTTGTGCCCAAAACAATTCATTCATTATCCATGAACAGACACTTTTCCAAATTTAACATATGATTTTTCTCCTCAAATATTTGAAAATATATTTGCAAATTTTCAAGGTAGTTGTCAAAGTCTTTTCCAAAATCTAAAAAATCATCCATCAAAAACTAAATTATCCTACCGATAATATCTGTGAAAATTTCTATTATGCATATATGAAATGTGGATGGAACACCATAGAATTCAAAGGACATTTATTAGTAGAAATGTTTTTAAAATTGAAAGGGGAATGTGGTATTCTCCTAATATCTAAAAAAATGGAAATATATTTGTAACCATAATAACCAGCAAAGAAGCATAAGAATTAATTTCCAGCCAACCTTTAAATCCTTTGGTAAAAAATGACATTGGTAAATAGTCCTTCCTAGTGGTAGTATTAAGTTTTATGTATTTTATTTTAACCCTCTATTTTTTTATTATTTAAGTTCAAATTTTCTATTTCTTTTCATTTTTTTCATAGTCACCCCACTCTTCATAGGAATTAATTGGACTAGACTCACCCATAGACAATTTGAAATGGTAAATATTATTATAGCATCGAGAAACATATCACTTATTATTGGAATATTTATTTCATGATTGGGTTAAGTGTTATATATGGTTTCACTCTAGGTTTACACTTGGGTTACATGAGGATTATTTTCATGTATTATAATGTATTAATACCCTTAATATTAGTAATATACAAGCCAATGAAAGAATTAAACTTTCTAAATACACCCGACATGTTTTCCAATTTACTTTATTCAAATGTGGATGAGGTAATGACAGGTAATGTTTAGAAATTACCTAAAAATGAATATTTCAAACGAGCTGGTAGGGTCTTGAGATTCATATTGGGTGGTTATTTGATTAACAAAAGATAGTTGGTTCAGGGAGGTCCAAGGTACTCATGTTTCCTCTCAAATAAAGTGGTGCAGAAAACATTCTCTTAATCATTACTGTTTATAAAAACATGTTCATCACATCCATATTCCTTGAATGGGGTCAAAATTTAATATATCAAAAAGTAGTATTGGTGTTAAATAGATTCCACTTCAAACTCATCTAAAGTATCATTATATTTTTTAGAGATAACCCCCATACAGGTTTCAACAGCTATCTTAGGAATACCATAAATATATTCTATAAACCACAAAAATGATCCTATGATCTCACTGAAAAAATATTCTACTGCTAAAATATCATAATTTGGTTATATTTAGTCCTAAGAGGGCTCTTAAATTTTTTAGAAACATTGAATTCCACTCTATCTTCACCCATACAAAAAATTAATTTTCCCTTTGACACATCAATGGAATCCCCCCAGTAGCTAGAAAGGGCCTACCAAAATTGATAGGTACCTCATGATAAATTTTGATATCTAAATGATAAAACTATCAGGAAAGAAGAGATCAAATACTCTCACTAATAAGTCATCCACCCTACCAATTGGGAGAGTTATGGATCGATCTACAAGTTGTAAAATAATAATGATGGGTTGTGGAACTCATAATATCAAGTGTTGAATAAAAGACAATGGAATTAGATTGATGATATCTCCCAAATCACATATATAATTAACTGGGCATATATATTTCCCAATATTCAAGGGATTATAGTGTTTTTTAGATCATTATGTTTTGGTGGTACCATATTCTGCCGAACAACACTACACTTCTTTGTGATATTTTAAGTAGAAAATTATTTCAAGGTTTTATTTTTTATACATATTTTCTTGAGTGACTTTAGATATGATGATATTTAACTTAAAAAATTGAGGGAGGGAATTATTATATTCAGTTTTTTGAAAACTGTGAGGTAATTTAATAGTTCATAATCCTAATTTAGTTTTTTTATTCTATGTGGAAAATGATTGATTAGATAAAACCTCCTCATATTTGTACACTTCCATTGAATTTCCTCATTATGTTTTGTATTTCCATTTTATTCTCTTTTTTTCACTAAATTTTCTTATTGTTTATCAATTAGAAAAAAGGATTTAATGTTTTTAGTGCTCCTTTATAGAATTTGGGATTCAACATTTTCAATATTTGAATATACAGTTTAAAACAATTCTTATTTTTTGTGTATTTTAGGGTACCTTATTATCTACCAGATGGGTTTGGACATGACTTCTAATTATGAAATTTGGGAAATTCTCCCTATGATTGAGTTCACTAGTTCTGTATACATTACTCATTTATCTACCACCAACATCTCTAGATAACTCCCCCATTTTTAATTCTATGTTTTTAACCAAATATATGTTTGTATTTTATCAAATTCATTCATATCATTTTGTTCACAAAATTTTCCAATAAAATTTTTGAACATATCCACGACTTTATCTTAAGAGCTATAAGTCTCAACCTTTGGTTAGAGTTGGAATTTATTCCTAGGATATTTGTGAAAACATGGAGGATCAGGTGGTCACTGCACACCGTACTCTCTCCATGAAAGATCATTATTATGTCTATAACCCTAGTTTTATGTATTTGAGAATGGGTCATATATTGGTTTAATTCTACAGAAATAACAAGAAATTTTTTCGTTCTCATGACTCTAGGAAGTCATGTAAAAGTTGGAAAAAAAGGATTGTAAGTTCCCAAACATGAAAAATTATAGACATTATTCCCTGAGATTGTTGTGGGTACTTTTGGTGAAATATATTGTAGTATGTGTTTAAAATTGTGGAACATTATTGGGTTATTTTCTTATAATGTATTTTCTTTTAGATCATTTTTGTGAGTTTTATTCTAGAGAGTTAAATTCTTGTTTCATCCCATCAACAGTTGTATCAGAGAATCCCCCTCTAGAGGACAAATCAACTATTTTTTATGGCATGGTATAAGAATATTGTAAAATTTATGAATGAGAAATTTTATGGAACATAGGTGGTTGGGGAACTACCTTATTAGCCTCTTGAATCTATCCTATGATTCACGGAAGTTATATGCCTCATCTTTTAGAAATCCATTTATTTTTTCCCTAATTTCATATGTCATTCTCATGGGTTAAAACTTCATTACAAAAGCATTATATAATTATTCCCATGAATCAATGATTTATACATTCATCTATTTGAACAATTTTTTTAATTCACTTTCAAGTAAAATTGTAATAATCTTAAATTTAACTCCCCATCACTAAATCTCTTAAGTGGAAGGTGTATTAATGTACCATAAAAGTCCCTAATGAAGTCCAGAGAGTGTTTATTTGGTAATCCATGGTAACATGGTAGCATAGAAAAGTGAAATTCCTTAATATCATAGTTTATAGTCTTAGGGGTTGTTATAATTCATCATGGGTGGCTTGAAATTATAGTATCCTAAGAATCTATAATCTGGGATCTATCTATTAGTTCATTACCAGGTTGTAGTGGATTGAAACTTCTGTGTTGGTTGAGGTGTTCATTTCCTTGATTATTGTTATTTTACATTTGATCTTATATTTTAATCTTCTTAGTGATTTTTAAATCTATCAAATGTTTATTGATTTTATGTATGAAGTTCTATAGTTTTTCATATGTTAAACAAGTTTATATCCCTAACATCTTAGAATATGTTTTTTGTGATTTGTTTTTATTTTTTTTTGTTTTATTTTTTTTTTAATTTTTCGCATATTCCTTCCCTAAAAAATGGTTCCAAAATTTTACCGATTCCAAGGTAAATAACTAGGTTCTATGAAAATTAATTATTTACTAACCCTAACAAAAAAAAGTATATATATGAGTATGGATTTATCCATTGAGAAGGACATACGAAAAAATTTCGTGTGTGACCAAGTAAACAAGACCATGAAATAAAATGGGACAAGGAAAGGAAGTCGTTAGAATAGTGGAGTTTGAATAACTATAAGTTAGGAAAGTAAGAAATAACTTAATAATGAGGAAAAAAATTCACAAACATACATAAAATAATCATTATATGAAGTAGAGTAATTTGATTGGATATTTTTATTTTTATTATTATTTATAGATTGAGTTTTCTATCTCTAATCATGCATAAATATATCTAGATCTGGTGAAAAGAATGTGGGAGGTTATCTTAAATGTCAAAACTAAGGGTTAATGGGTCTTATAGATTCTGAACAATAATATTAACTAATACACACATTAAGGAAACCTATTTCATAAAAGATATACTTTCTAAGTTGATACTAATGTGTCATCTTTATATAACCTATCCTCTTATTCTATTTAATTCTAGATGTTAGGTAGTTGAAAGCCAAACACAATGCTCATTGGTTCTTTAAAAATGAAGTATTTCCACTACTTAAAGATTGCAAAAAAGTATAGTTTTTAGAAACAATTTATACTTGTATTAAGTTAATTTACCAACCAAAACAATATCATTCACATATATTAATTAATCCAATAACCATTCTCAAGAAATTAAAATGTTTCAATATATTGAATACAATCATTGAGAAGTATAATAAAGAGAATTGAGAATAATGAAGAAGATTTTGGTTAGAAGTTCAAACTTCCTTTGATTATCTAGAAATGTTGCTTCCCACTCCCATACCTAGCTTACTGTTCATTCTATGCCTCTAGGGTATCCTTACTCCCTTATCATTATAAATTTAAATACAAATTCATGTATTTCAGACCTTCTCTCTGAAATTAATGAGTTATTTTCTAATCATACTTGTATACTCGATTCCATCCTCAAATGTTGATCCCACATATATTTATTTGATTTCTTCCATGTGTATAATTTGATGGACTTGATTATTTTGGGTTTGTATAATTCAAATATATATTTTAAAAAACTTTTTCTACTAAGATTAAGATCTATATTTTTGGGAGATATTACTCTCTAATACATAGAAGTAACATTATGATTTTAATGTGTTCAATGAGAAGACTCAAATTATTTTGTGGGATTGGGCCATAGTGGTTGGGACCTACTATTTGGAGTGTTTATCCCCCTAGAAAATTCAAACCATCGTTTTTCGGAGGGACTATAACTTTTATCTAGGTATCTTGTCTAGTGATATTGATTCTCTCATGATTGGGATTCATTATCATCATATCAAACAATTTATTTAGTTCTAAATTAACTTCATTATTTTCATTGATTCATAGGTGAACTATATCTGATTGTGAGGTTAGGTGATCATGGGTGGTGTGGCATCAAACTTCAATAGTGGGTGTAGACATGATGTATTCAGCAATTTACCTTGGTGATCTTTAGTTCTTCATAAACTAGTGATAAATATCTTAGTTCCTTCTATATTATTTGTTTCAGTTAGAAACATTTATAGGTCATTTTTCACCTCTTATAGTTACATAAAAAATCAATAGTGTTTATTCTTCTAAAGCTCAACATCTCCAATTGGATGATTTAATTCATGATTTCTTTGGAAGAGTAGGTTTTAACAAATGACTCAACTAGTGGATTTTTCAGATTCTATTTGGCACACATTTCTAGGTCAACTTCTTCTTGTTTCAATAGTTGATATGGGTTCTTAATTAGTGGATCATGTCATATTTCGATGAATTTATGCACAACATTTGAGGTGTTCAAAAGGAATCATCTTCTTTGATTAGATGAAATGATGGGTTCTTCATTGGATTAATTTTCCAATAGTTCTATCTAGTTCATGACCATCATTAATTAGAAAATCTTATGTCAGTATAGGTGGTATTAGCTTCACCATCTTTAATAGGGGTAGATGTTGTGCATTTGAGATTAATTACATACATTTCTTGATATTATTTTTTAGAGTACAGAAAAATCAGCAATCTTATACTATATTCTCAACTCGGTGTCAATCATTGAGTTCTATATGTTCTTCTTAGACAGGAACTAGATTTTCAGTTTTCTATAGATGGTTTAATGATTTCTCAAAATTGTCAATTAGTTATTTTATAATTGCTTCAAGTAAGTTTTTGTAGGCATGGTTTCTCAAGATTGCTATGAAGTAGCTTGAGGTGTAAGCCTGGTCGATGTGTTATTTTGTTTCCATTTATAAATTTTATGTCCCAGTTCCTTCAATTTCATTCGTGTAATCATTGAAAAACTCTCATAGGCCCACTACTCATCAAAAGTTTTTGGTAACAAGTTGATACGCCCAATCGATAATAGAAAAACATATGGTTGATTGAAAGGGTGTGGTCGATGGGTGGTGATCATGTAGTCGATTCATGATATTTCCAAAAATTTTTATAGAAAGTTTTATATTTTATCTTATGGCCGCTACTCAAGTTTTATGGTCGATCCAATAGCTAGAAAATATATCTTACTATGGATCCCATTTTTCGGGTGATCGACCTATCATAGGAATGATTTCTTCTTACATTTTCCAGATTTTCATTACTACATTTAGAAATATATAAATCTAATTTCATTATAATTTACATTTTCAATTGAAAATTACTAAAAAATAAAGTGTTAATAAGTTTTTAAATGGTAGAAAAATTACACCAAGAATTGTTAGCAATTTAGAACCCAAAAAAGACATTTCTTATTAAAATATTTAGTGAATACAAAATTCTAGTATCTTTGTTTCTGATTCTTTTACTCTCCATTATAATAAAAAATTCACATTAAAAACTAATATATTTCACCCAAAATATTTTTTTAAAAATGTTACAATAATTCCATGTCAATGATCAAAATGATTCTATGTGTCATTTTTGAGTTAAAAATCATTCCTAATAATCAAATGTATTTTAAATTCTCCAAAATAATAAAATTATATTAGTTTTTCATGAATTTATAGGAACATAACAAATTTAATTTACGAGTTATAAAAATTAAATGCGTATGTATTAGAAATATTACATTCTAAAAATTATTTAAGGCATACATTTTGGAATTAAACACTTTTCAATGACTAAAAAATATTAAAAAACTAATAAATGATCAAGGTTTTCTAAAATGATTTTAGAAAACTATTTTTATGGATTTTCTAATATACGAAAATAAATATTGTAAAACTTTTACCTAAAATTTATCATGAATGATAAAATGTATTTTTTTAAGTTAAAATCTAATTTAAAAATTAAAACATATGTCAAAAATTAAAAATTTATCAAATGATCTTATCCAGTAAAAATATTTTTAAAAACTATTTTTTAAGGGTTTTATTGAGGAAAATTATTTTCCTAAAAACAATGAAAACAATTATCCCAAAAGAGTTTATGCCATATGATATTTCTATTTATATTATTTTGAATTAAATAAGTGAAAAATTCCTACATTTTCTCTATTAATCCAATATATCTAAGATTCTACAAAAGATCTTTATATAAACCTTTGAGAAAAATACATTTTACAACTTCTTTATAGGGTATCTATGAGTAGTGTAAATATAACAAATAAAATAATGGTATCCATTAATCCATGGTATTTTAAAACCTTTTATTAAATGATTTATTAAAAGGCCAGATAAAAGAGTACCATTTTGTGATGTTTTCACAATAATGAAACTAACATATATCATGTATCAAAATCCTAAACTATGAGTTTATTTATATTAACATTCAAGAAGACTCAATGAATTCCAAATGATTTTTAAATATTTAAATATAAAATGAAACTTTTCAAATCCATTTCATATGTTATATCTCAATGTAACCTTTACCTTAGAAGTGATTAAAATTTAAATATTTATTAAAGCTTGGGACCCAAGAAACCCTGGGGGGTGAATTAGGGTATTAATAAAATTTAATTTAATTTAACATAGTTCCTATTGTATCATTTTTTAGGATATTGTTGAAGGTTATGGGGAATGGAGAAAGAAGTTTAGACTATGCCTATCCGTGGGTTTTCATTAACTTCTTCAGATTTATCCTTAAACTAGATAAAACAGAAACCCGAGAACCCATGAGATAATATCATAAAAAATAATTTAAAATAAATTTGAGTCAAGATAAAGTATTACCTATCATTGGAATTATTTATTTAGGGATTATTTTTTGATACCTCTTATCATACCATCATTGAGTTACATGTATCAAGATAAATTCTCTCTAGTGGTGATCCATATGTTTTCCATGAACCACTGATCATTTCTATAAAATTATCCCAGTGTTATCATAGATGATTCTAATGCTTTTGAAATCACAATATAATCTTTTGAGGTGAGAAGGAATTACTCTTTTCTCTCCAAAATCAAGAGGTAAATGGTGGAGGATTGATCATAGTTCTTAAGAGAGTTCTAGGAGATGATCTCTATAAGGATTTAGATGACCGTCATTAGAAATAATTCTATACATTGGATTCCAGGCTCAACTAGGGTTATAAAATGATCTCTTGTTATTATTTTAGTCTTTGACGAACCCCATGTCTAAATAATAATCATATTATTACAATTTACCTAACATTTAAAAAACTCATGGATAAATAAATATTATTTTCTTCCACAAATAAAACAACATTTTCTCAAATAATATTTAATATGTCATTACCCACTAGAACAATAATATCATTCCAATAATCCTCCTTAATATATATCAAACTCTAAATAATTTCAATTTATTTTAAAAAATAAATGTCACTGCAATACTTTTCGATAAATAAATAAATATTATATGCACTAAACTAGTGATTATATATTAATTAAATGGTCATATAACAAAATAAATAATTTTTGACCTTTTGAATATACTAGAGATAAATAAGTATTATATATTACCATAATTAAATAAATAATTAAAATGTTAATACATATTTATATATTATTCAAATCATATAGTATTCAATTGAATAATTGGTGAATGGATATATTAAATCTAAAAAACTGAATAATTATTCAACCACATATCAGAATAATATTTATTCAATTGGTTAAATTCAAATTTAATTTAACTGAATTTCTAGACACACTTAACATGTGACCCTCTTGGAACCTTTCTATACAACATTAGGTTACAAAACCTAAAGTACAAGTATAAAATCTAGAAATATACCATGGATCCCATATAGAGAGAAGTTAAAGTGAAAATGACTTACAACCTCATATTAATGAAAACTATGTAATATAATACTTTTATCACGATATCTCTAATCAAGATGGGATAATACTGGTGTCATAAACCTATATGCTGGATGTCTCTTTCTATGAAATTCCCAAAATAAACTATCTCCTAGAGAACTATGGATTTTTATTTAATATTTTTTACATTACCATAAAAGTGAATGAGGTATCTAATTTTATTGAAGAACATTAAGGAAAATTCATTTCCCACATTTTTCATTAATGCAATATCACTCGTGACACACCCAATGCATTCTACCTCACTAGAAACATATGTAATAACAGTTTCCATCTATACATCAAAGTATATAACACATGATATGAATGAATAATAATATTCAAATATAACTTCCATTACATATTCTAATATATAGGAACAAATAATGAAACATATAAATATATATTTTCTTCTGGGGGTTCATGTTCTCATAATTTCTTACTCTGAAAATTACCATGGGTGAACACCATGAGAAAGTTTCTCAAATTCCTATGAGTATCCACCCTTAATAAACCATATCATTTATATCCTATAAAATGATATCATTTGTTCATATAATATGTATTTAATAATACCATCATAGCACTTAAATTTTCTCATCACATCACAGAATTTCTATAACCTTTTTGTGTAACACGTACCCCTAAGACATTATCACATAGATGACACTTAGAAGAAAAATAATCATGTGTTAAGATATAAATTAACATTCAACACCATAAATATTATAATTATAAAATAATATTTGGTTATTGGGAACCAAATCTAATAGACTCCCAAATTATCTAGATTTAACTACTAAAAACTAAATTATTTAGATTCACATGATAAACAAGATTATATTGAGATATGGTTATAGTTGATGATCCCAATATGATACCTATGGTTTTTTAACTTTCTATGAACTCAAACTTATGATAAAATACATCTTGAGATGATATCACTATGTATATATCCTATATTATTTATTATTTTTAACATATTGGATAATAAAATAGTCAAAATTCACCATCCTATGAAATAATTTTTACTATCTTGGTATAACTCAAAAAAATTGGAACTAATCATTACTAACATTTATTCTTAAGATTCATCATAATCCATAATGTAATTGATGTAAAATAGATATGGAAACTACTAGCTATAATATTAATTACCCTTTATATATTATATTAACCTCACTATGACATTGGATCAAAGTTATCTAAATAATACTACTTTTAAATTCCATAGAAACTAGTATTCTAATTTCTTCATTTACTAGAAAGTCTTTCAATTTTTTTCCTCATGCACTGTCTGATAGTTCATAATTCCATCCAATAAAGTTCTCTTGGTATTTTTTTTCTATTTTCATTCTATTACTTACACATAAGAAATATCAATCTTGTGAACATGTCATGGAATGAAATATAGATTACCAAAGTAATATTAGGCACACATAGCCTACACACCACAAGAATACCATGTGAAATTGGAAAAAATTAGGGTGTACTATTATCTCTTATATTTCTCAGTACCGTGTAATATAGATTACTAAATTCATCTACTATATCCTCTGAGATCAAGCATCCTTCCAAATTTTGATTTAGTCACCATTCGTCTAATTGGATCCATACCGATAAGATCTTGATTCCTTAATATTTCACAATTATTTTTAATATTGATGATTTTATTTAGATTCAATATCATGCTCTTATATTTTAGGGGGTTGATTCATTCTTCATAGCTATTCGAATCTAGGAGAAATCGGAGTCTTATACTAGATGAGGATAATTATGCATGTATGAGGTAGGTGGTCTGTAACTCACTCGTAAATATTCCTTGTTTTATAAATTTCCATTTTGGATAACCAATTTCATTGAGAATCATATGTTAAGTATATATTCCTTGATTATAGTAATTATAACTATGTTTTAAATACCATTCCATATATTCTATATAATGTTGGTGGTTACATCCACAACGTCAACCACCCAAAGCAGTTTGATTTCCATATTTATTTCTTTAGTGGTCTTCTATACCATAATGACTTGTTTTGACCTATTGTATCCTCTATTTGGGTGTGTGGATTGACCATACTAATGGTAATACCCATGAATTAGATGAATTGTGATTTGATCATTGGATAGTACCATGGTCTCTTTCCACTTGGCCCACCTTAGGTAAGTGCTTCACTTGATTAATCATTGTTAAATAGAAATGAAAATTATATTGTATGTTTATTATTTGGAAATTTTTTTATTAAATTAAATACATGGGGTTTATTATCCTTAGAACAAAATTGTAATGTTATAAAAGGTAAATGAGGTAACCAAGCAATTAAATAATATATGACTTGAATGGTTGCATTCCCCTTAGCATTGTCACACTAATGAAAGGAAAAGATTGAACCAAATCACTTATTAGATGACTTGAATATAACTTGTCTTAACTAATTAAATGAATCTAATGCAAGGTTCCTAATTATAAATGGATCTTGAAATCATTATAGGAGTGGTTAAACTCGAGTTAGATTTTGGATTCCTGAGGGAATTCCTTGAGCACTCATGGATGCCATTCTGATTCCAGGATACCAATTACGTTGGCTGATATCAACCTTGGATCCCGATCCGCATCTATCAGTGGATTACGAGTATTACATAGTAGGATACCTCCATTACTATTATGGTATTACATGAATATAATCCTTGTATCTAACAAGGATTATACAGACATGAGGTTATTGGGTTACGTACTTAAACCTATCCATAGCTTATTCTATTTTACCTTGAAGTATTTCCTTGGACTCAATTAGATTCCTTATTGTGGAATTCCTTGGATGATGATCTATTTATTACACTCTTACCCCTTATCTAGGTTGCAGTTACTTCTAAGTTAGAGACCCTTGAGGTCAAAGTTTCCTTATTAATCACGTTTGAACCTATTCATTATAAATAAAATCATAGATGCATTGTTCACCTTTAAAATTTTATTGTTATGATGTCTATAATGGATATTCCTCACGTAAAATAAATATTTAAACTATGACATAAGTTAATTAATGAACTGGATACATGTTTAGACACCAGCCAGGGGATGTAGTAGGTACTTGTGTATTTATATTACTATACTCCATTACTTTTATATATGCATGCTTATGAACTTTTTTTGTTTATATTACATGGATATGATGCTATAGAAACCATTGGGAGTGGCCTAATAATATTTTTCTCACTCCCTATCAGGGATACCAATGGTACCCAGGAAGAATACATGTATATAGGTGTTGACCAAGGGAAGTGTGTTGCTTCAAATAGTTGATTGCTTATTTCTTTGGAAGGAGCGGGTAGTAGATGACCGAGCTGGTTCTTGGGATGCTGGGGAGAGTTTTTGGTTTATTTTTGATAATTTTGTATATCATTCATGTATTCAACTTTGTATACATGTTTTCAAGATTTATAGTGACATGAAATAAATCATCATGAGCTATTGTATGTTTATATCTGTCGTTTCAATTGTCTTTTAATTTAATATGATTCTATTGAGCCATATGTTTCAAACCAAAATTAAACTATTTACCTATGTTTCTTATAGATCAATAGTGTTACACTCGATAAATGATTTCATATTCTCCACACAAACACACCATATGCCATTGTTAATAGTCAGTAGCCTCTGGCATGTAGGGAGATGTGTTTGAGGCCATGTGGCTAACCAATCTTGGGTAAAATATAAGTTAATATAGGTCTAGGATGTCAGAATGTGGAATCATAATGGTTCCATTGTTTCTTTACAATTTAGAGACAATATATTGAAGATTATAAATTATGGGAATTTGGTCATAATGTGTGCTTGGGAGTCATGAACCCATGTTATGGGTAAATGTTGAGTTACCTGAATTAAAATTATTATTATGATTTTTCCTATTACAGTTGTTGTCGTTTCAATTTTGGGTTATACACTTGGCATGTGGTGTTTTTGATTATTATTCTGATTGAGATCATATTTCATCATTGGCCCGATGATATGAGGGAAAATATAATTTTTACAAGCATCATTGTAGGCACCTAGAATTCACATTCTAGGCATATTTCCATGCCATATAGGTGTATTTAACTTATTTCATTTCCCTATTTTGGTTCAGTGAGCCTTGTTACACATACACACATATGCTTGGGCAACATTTTGGTTTTTATTGGGTGAATGCTAGTTTCAATTCATGAGGTGTTATGGTTTCTCATGGGCTGGAATTGGTAATTTACCAAGTCGATCCATTAAATTAAAATTAAATGTGTGTCATTTTCAGTGATAACGTGTATGGGACCTAATTCATGGGGAATGAAAATCCATTCTGTATGAACTATGTTATATGAAAATAAGAAAATGAAAATTTAAAATTTAAAATTGACATGTTCAGTGAAATGGTTTACAGTAACTAATGAGGAAAAATGATTTTGACCTATCACCAACTAACACCCCTAGAATTTATAATTGAAAAAATACCAATACATGGCCTTTTAAGAGGGTATTTTGGGTAATATAACAAGGGTAGTGAGCTTTTACCTATGTTTATCTTCTTCTAGTGTTGCTAACTATATGTTTAAAGCTTGTTCTGAGGTGTGTTCTTTGAAATTATATACCAATTATCCTAGGACATCCTTATGTTGTGCACCATAGTGTGGTGGAAAACATGCTCCAGATGTGGTGGGCACTGATATTCTAGTATTACCTCCTAGATTTCCACTTCAGGAATCAACTTTTGTACCTGATCTGGGCATTGAAACTCATCTTTGTGCAAGTCTTTTACATCTAATGCAGTCCATGCATAGTGCTCCACGACCTGAAACTACGATGACTGATTTGAATCATGATTTCAAGCAGAAAAAATCCTCCTACCATATAGGGAATGGTGGTCCACAGGATTCAAAGACTTTTATAGAGCCCACATTTTCAATCTTTATGCATTTGGAGACACCTCCACAATAAACAGTTAGGTTGGCGATTTACATGCTTCATGATTTGGCCATGTGTAGGTGGGATGTGATTACGCATATGATCTCCATTAGGGAATGGTATAAGATGATTTATAGACTAGTTTTTATGATTAGTTATTTCATCATACACTGAGAGATTACCGAGAAGGAGAGTTCATGCATCTTGAGTAGAGTTCTATGTTAGTTATGGTGTATTCAACATGTTTCATTAAGTTACAGTTCTTTGCACACCATCTAATCGGTGATAAGATTTCTCATGCTAGGAGTTTTGAGGATGGGATTCAGTATGCCATCCATATTTAGGTGAATGTATTTATCCTACATACCTTCTAAAAAATTGTCCATCAAGCTCTTATCACTGAGCGAAATATGAGGGATGATGATAATAATGAGCATAGAGGATCAGTGCCGAGGTAGGCCAATAGTTCTTCTAGTAGCTGAAAGAAATCCCTTGAGGTTTCTCATCTGGGAAGCAGAATATGGGGTAACCATACCGGTAGATCAATAGTGTGTTACCAATGTGGACTAAAGGGGAACATGAAGCCCCAGTGTGATAGAGACACTCTGGAGTGTCATGATTGCAATTATATGGGGCATCTTTAGAGATTATCTCAAACCTTTACAACAACTTCTAATGAAAGAACTTCTGTACCAGAACCACCATCCAGATCATGTTATTTTACGTTGTATTAGGTGGGGTGATGGAGTATCAATGGTAGGACTAGCCGATGAGGAGTCCATGTCCATGCTAGCCAAACTATTGATCACCAACAACACTATCATAGATGTTTTTATCATAGTAGTCTAACTATTGCACATGTCCATGGATTAGGTCAGTTGCATGCATTTCAATTGATACACAAGGATCATGCTATAGTACCATCTACAATATGAGGTAAACTTCTAGTATCCTCTAGTATATTATCTTCTTTATTTTATATAGGTATTTTGAACTCTTTCATCTCGTTATCTATCATGGAATGTCTTAGGCTGGAAATATAGTATTACCGCGGTGTAAAGACACTTGATAAGATTTTGGGAGTACGGTCAGAGGGAAAAAAATATAGGGACTTTCCCAATGAGGTAGGTAGTTACCAATTCTTATAGGAAATGTTTATTCTCAAGATGATGGGATTCAATGTCATTCTAGGTATATATTGGTTGGTTCTGTATAATGAATTTGTAGACTTCTATCACCAAAGCGTATCATTTACACCACCATTGGGAAGTAGTTTTCTATACAAGGGCGAGTGGGATTTATAGGCTAGTAGAGATGGAATAGAGCATCATGGTCTAGGTGGACTGACCACCCAAATTTCTAATCTCCTCATTAATGATAACGGTTTTTAATAGTCTTAATTTACCTTGGTAGTATATTATTTAGAGGACGTCCTTCCCAAAAAAATTTCTGGATTACCTCTTGAGAGAGAGTTAGAGTTTATAATTGTGCATGTTCTAAGACTAGACCCAGTGTTTATTCCTCTGTAGAGGATATAACCTACAGAGATCTAGGATATCAAGAGATAGTTAGAGTACATAGAGGCCAAAGGTTTTATACGACTCAGTACATCCTATTAGGGTTATCCCATTCTTTTTTCAAAGAAGTTGGATGACAATCTTCATCTATTCAAGGATTTTATATGGTCGAACAATCTTAAATTCCAAAAATATTATCTATTTACTTGTATAGATGTTCTCTTTAACTATATCCAAGTAGATAGGTTTTTTTCTAACATTGACCTCATATTGAGATATCATTAGGTACGAGTGAGGATATCCGAAATACCATGTATATAGTTATATAGTAGGTATAGTCAGTATTAGTACATCATTATTCCATTTTTCCTCATGAACGTTCCCAAAATTTTCATGGAACCGATGAATAAGGTATTCCACATTTATCTGTATTCCATTGTCATAGTATTTGTGGATGACAACTTGGTGTATTCTCACACTCATAGCGACCATTCTAAGAACCTTTAGATCATTCTGAGTGCACCGAGAGAGCACCATATTAATTCCTTGACTTATAAGTCCCACTTATGGATTGAAAAAGTTCACTTCTTGGGTCATGTGGTCTTATAATTAAGAGTATCTATTGATATAAATAAGGTTAGTGTTATGGTTTCCTTCTATCAACCTAATAATGTGTTTGATATATAGAGTTTATTGAGGCTAGATGGTTATTAATGGAATTTTATATTGGACATTTCAAACCTTGATTGACCTCTTACTAGTCTTGAAATGAATTGTGTTAGGTTAATATGTCCAGAACCATGTGATAAAAACCTTTAGAAGATGAAAGAGAGGATTTTATCGACATCAATACTGACTCTGAGTGAGCCTTAAGAAGGATATATAGTGGCTTGTGATGCATAAATAATTATCATAGGAGTATTGCTGATGTTGGGGGATAGATTTGTTTCTTATAGATCTTGGAAGTTGAGGCCTCCTGAGAGAAATTACTTGACACACGTCCTTGGTCTAGGATCATTTGTCCATTCCCTACGATGCTAGAGACAATATTTGTTGGGTGAGAAAATTATGGTGTATACAGATCACAAGAGACTCAAATATATCTTTACACAGTGTGACATGAATCTTAGACAATGAATATGTGTCTAATATCTTCATTCCTTTGATTTTGATCATTCCTATATGTCTGGAAAGGGCGATTTAGTTGCTAATGCTTTGAGTCAGAAAACTCAGGTACAAGCCATATGGGAAGCCAACAATGAATGAAAATTGATGGCCCTATTTTCTGATCTGCACATAGAGTTTCAATATTGTCATAAGAAATATTTTATCTAAGCATTAAAAACTACCACTTTCCTCCTTGATAAGTTTAAGAGAAGAAAAGTTTTAGATCCCGAGGGTTTAGATATCTGTGAGAGTACTTCATGAGTTGAATGGCCTCTAGATTGGTTTGTGGATAGAGATGACTTCCTATGTATTAATTGGAATGTCTGGGTTCCTATAGATTTGAGAGTGGAGTTTATGGGAAAGTCCCCTTCTTCTTAATGGTATATTCATCCAATCATCTCCAAAATGTATAGAGATATGCGATGCTAATATTGGTATCCTAGGATGAAAGGTTAGATGAAAATATTTACCACTAGATGTTCCACATTTCAGTAGGTGAAGGTGGATCACCAGAGACCTACAAGCTTGTTTTAGCCTCTTTCAGTCCCAGAATGGAAATGATAATTTGTTTCTTTAGACTTTGTAGTTGGTTTACCAATGTCTCCTAGATTTATAAACACCGTATGGGTTTTCATTGATAGACATACAAAATTATCCCACTTAATTCTTATCCCAAAAACAATATCAGTCGATGAGATGGGAAGAATACATGTCCATGAGATCATATACCTACACAAGGTCCCTTTTACTATCATTTATGACAGAGATGTTGTTTCACATCATGGTTCTGGTAGGGTTTGTAGAAAGCTATGGGTATGTAGGTACTTCTGAGCACAAACTTTCACCCATAGACTTATGGAAAATCAGAATAGATGATATTGCTTATAGAGGACACGACATGAGCATGCATCCTTAATTTCAATGGTTATTAATATAAAAATATCCCTATCATCGAGTTATCCGATAATAATATCTTCCATGTGAAAATTTATATGGATCCTTGGTAGGACATTCCATTCACCTATGGGATGCCTAAATTTAGTAAGGAATCCATTCTAGGGACCCATATTATGTGGGAGAATTTGGAGTTGGATTAGATGATTAGAAATTGTATGTATTCTTCTTAGTCTAGGTAGAAAACTTATGCCGATCACCATTAATGACCTCTAGAGTTCGAGTTCGGGGATCATGTTTTATTGAGAGTATCACCTAGGCATGGGAATAGATGGATGCAAAGAAAAGGGTTGATTTTTTCTCATTATGTAGTTCCATTTAAGATTCTAGAGAGATTTTGGATGGTAGACTTTCAGTTTATAATTCCTTAGAGGAACCTTTCCATGAATGATGTCTTCCAAGTTTAATAAATTCACTGTTACCATGCTGACTTGTCTCATAATTTTGATCATGAGAAAGATGACCTAGATTTTGATGTATATTTTTATGAGTATATTATACGCATCATTGAGCGGAGCACAAAGTCTCTATGAGGTTGGTCTTTCCCTATAGTACGGGTACTATGGAAGTACAAATCTGTAAAGGATGATACATGTGGGTAGGAGGCTAACATATGTACCCAGCGGACAGAGTTGTTCACGATAGTGTTTCACCACCCATTCAAGGTGAACTTGGGGATACGTTCCTTTAAGTGGGGAATACTATAAGAACCACATTTTTCAATCAGGTATTTATCATTTTGTTTTTTGTATAATTCTCTTTTATGGACCTAATTTGGATACCTAATGAGTTTGTAAAGGTATTAGGGGTTCCTGAGACTTGTTCAAAGCTCCAAACCTAAATTTTGGTGAGAAAAATCAAGTCACACTATTTGTTTAAAACATGTGGGTAAGGCTACTCGGTTAGTTTTTATCATACAAGGATAGATAGTGAGGAGTAGGAGGGATCACATTTTCCACAAACCAGATAATTTGGGGTGCATGACCATGGAAAAATTAAAGTTAATATTAAAGGGGAGTTTCACATTTTTGGCATATAGTTTCCCTAACCATGTGGCTTAATTGTGTGGGTGACCCTTTTATACAGTAGATTGTACATAGTTTGCGCATGGTTTGGATAACCATGTGGGAAAACCATGCTAAGGCTATTTTGGGTGATTTTATGGGTTATACATTAAAACCATAATTAAAATATCCCTTTCCCCCATTTTATTTCTGGAGAACAACTAACCCAATTTCCTCCCTTTTTGTGCCTAAAGCAATCTATTCTAGATTTTGAGATCATGCATCTATCTAGAGTCTAATTCAATCATCGTTTGTCTCATTGGATCTGTGCTGGGAAGATCTCTATTAATTTTGAATATTTTCTTTGTTCTTCTACCTATCGATAATTTTATTTAGATGAAATATCATATTCCCAATTTCATGGAATTGATCCATTCTTCAGATCTATTCCAATCTAGGAAAACCATTGGTTGATATTAGATATGGAGAGTTGTATGAGTACGAGGTAGGTGGTATATAACTCACTCCTCAAGATTTTTCATTTTATAAATTGTTGTGTGGGTGTGATGATTTCATTGGTCATCATATATAATAAATTTATTACCAATGCTTGTAGTAATTAGAACATTTTTTTTAAGACCGATTCTATATATTCTATTCAAAATTGGTTGTTAAATATACAATTTCAACTACTCCATGTAGTGTGATTTCCATATTTATTCCTTTAGTGGTCTTTTAAACATTAATGTCTTATTATGACCTATTAGATCCACCATTTAGTTGTGTGGATTGACCATACTAATGGTAATCCCCTTGAATACGATGAATCGTGATTTAATTAAGGGCTAGTACCATGTACACTTTTCCACTTCCCCTTCCTATGGTAAGTGCTTCATTGGATTAATCCATATTAAGTGGAAATGGAAATTATATTGTATGTATATGACTTGGCCTAGATTATATTAAATGAAATGAATGTGGTTCCTCATCCCGAGTACAACATTTTAATGTTATAAAAGGTAAAAGAGGGAATAAAGTAATTAAATATGATATTTATTGAATGGTTAAAATCCCCTAGTCCTTTTCACACAATTGAAAGGAAATGATTGAACCAAATGAATTATTAAATAATATGACTATACATGGATTAATTAAATAAATGAATCTAATGTAAGGTTCCGAATTATAAATTGAACTTGACATCATTACATGATTGGTAAAACTCGGGTTGGCTTTTTAATTCCTGAGGGAATTCCTTGATCACTTTTAGATGCTGTTTTGATTCATGGATTATGTTTTCCTCTGTTGATACCTACCTTAGAACCGAATTCCCATATATTAGTAGATTCATAATGGATTCTTTGGACAAGAGGTCCCTTGGTTACATCCTTGGACATATCAATAGATTATAGTAGTTTAGATTGTATGTATTCCATGGACTCAATTAGATTCATTATTGTTGAATGACTTGGATAATGTTTATTATATTGCACTCATACCCCTTAACTAGGCTACAGTTACTACTGAGTTACCCTTGAGGTCTAGGTTTCATTGGTTATCACCTTGGAATCTCTTCACTATAAATAATATCAGGGATATCTTGTTCACCTTGGATCCTATATTATTATGATGCCAGTAATGGATATGCCTCACATTGTTTAAATATATAAAATGGAACTTAAATTAATTAATGAATTGGTTAGATTTTAAAACACCAACTGAGGGACGAATCATATACAAGGTTTTTTATAATAATTTAATAATTTAATTTTATATATACATGATTTCACACTATTTTAGTATATATTACACAGAATGGATTTTATAGACACCATTGGTGGTGGCTTACTAATATTCGTATCACACTCTATTGAAGCTACCATTGTTACTTGGGTAGACTACATGTATATAGGTTTTGACCAAGAGAAGAGTGTCCCTTTAGAAATTTGATTACTTGTTTCTTAGGATGGAGTTAGTATCAGATGACCGAGATTTAGCTCAGGGTAAGGGGGATAGTTTTTTTATTTTAGGTAATTTTTTTATAGAATTCTTGTCTTATACTTTGTATCCATATTTTGCAGCTTTCTTGTGACATTAAATATATTAGAATTAGCTATTGTATGTTTATATCAATTGTTTCTATTGTTTATTACATCATTTTGCTTCTACTAGTCCATCTATTTCTTATAATTATTCCACTATTTACCTATGTTTTATATTGATCTAATGTGATACACCTCCATAATTAGGGCATTGTCTCCACACATAAACACCCTAGGCCCTCATTGCTAGTTAGAAGCCTCTGGAATTCGGGGATATGTACATGAGGCCATGTAGCCAATCAGGCTTGGGACACCTCTAAGTGGTATTTGGGTATTGGACATTACAATTACTGACATGTACCATCCATATAGTTTATCTAGAATACTCTCAAAAATTTTGATTTCTAAAAACACCAAAAACATTTTACCACTATATTTTGGTATATGGATTCCATTATGGAATTCATATGAACTTTCCCATCCTAGAAAGTTGTAACTCAATAATTTATATAGAAATTATTATTCATACCATATAATATATATACCTCACCATAGTGATTATAAAACCAATAATATGGTTTTAAATTTCCCATATAGTATGTGTCCCTAGAATAATTACTCCCTCTAAAACTTGTAGAGGTTACTGTTCTTATTCCAACTTATGAATTTAGAGACAAGAATCAATTGAACCCTTTTTTCTCCCACTATCTCAAAAGATATGTCCTTACCACATAAAATTTAGTTTTTATAATTAATACCATTATATCTTTTAGATGTTTACATCTACAGTAGTTATAGGATAATAAACTAATATTCTCCTTTTGGTTCAATTTCCATACATTTTAAACTAATGCTAACTTAACAAATGATTCAAATCAGAACACCTTAGGATATGAAATTAATCAAATTCCCATTATACCATAATTTATATAATATCCATTAGTAAATTTAGTTGTAATATGGTTAGTTTTTAAAAAATTATTTTATGAAATGTGTTTGGAAATGAATTATGGAATAATTTAAATATTTAAATTATTCTTTATCGATTTAACTTATACAATCACAATTTCTATGATTTGATTAAGGTAATTTAAGCTTAGTAAAAACTTCAAGCTACACAAAATTATCATTGAATACTAGGTTAATATATTCTATGAAATACCATCATTGAGGTCTTCTATATTTTACTAAGTGTATTCATTAATTTCATTTATCATTCCCAAAATTTATTAATGGAATTTAATAAAGTAAATGAATTTACCGCTAGCTTCAACATGGAATAATTCATTCCATATATCCCAAAAAATTTATAAATCTTTGAAAAATACCTTTATTTTGAAAGGTTTATTTGTTTAAAACTCAATATGAACGTATGTCGATAATGCCAAAATGGTATTTATCTATAATTTAAACAAATAATTTTTTTGGTATATCATTGAAAATGATATTTAGTTTTACCTAAAAAACAAATTATCATTCCAAAACCGGGTATGGATATTATAATTTATATTCATATGATATTACAAAAATTAGAGTATTAATGAAATATTAATTAAATCTATAATACCATAAAAATATTAATTTTTTAAAAACAATGTTTCATTCTATCCAAAAGAAAATTTAGATAAATTTATATACAATCCTTAATTCAAAAAGTAAATCAACTAGGCTGTATCCACATAGAAATCAGTATTTTTTTAAATTATCACTGATATCATAAGAATCACCACTTTTAGCCTTTAGGATAATTTAAATTTAGTTTTTAAATCCATGTGGTTCTGAAGATTGACACATGAACCACCCATAGTGCCTTTGAGAATACACTATACATCTAGTAATTTTTCATTATTGGTTTTAATATTTTCCATACAGGATAGTTTTTAATACTCACTAATTAAACATGAAACATTAAAATACTTGTTGAATATATTTTATGTATATTTAATAGATTGTGTCAACATCATTTTATCACAATTATATTTCAAATGAACATGTTTTCAACATGGGAAGAAAATATCCTTATGTTCACTGTACAACTTCTAAACCTTTTTTATAATTAAAATATATTGTAATTGAACTATTTACTATATAATATTTATGTGATTTTCAACCTTTCCATTTCAATTTTTTTTCACTATAAGTGTTTTGGAACATAGTTCCCCACAATTCTTATTTACCAGGTGAAGCTTTGTCAAACAATTATCAAGTTATTCATATGTACAATTCAACTCATAAGATAAATAAAGAGAACCTAGAAGGTAAGGATGATTTTATGAGATTAATTGATAATTACTTATCTATATGGAATCTTAAACTTTTCTAATTAATAAATGAACATTATTATTTTATTGAAAATATCAATAGCTAAGTACCCTCTTCCAGTTCACTCTAGTGTAGTGTATTAAAAATTTGATTTATATAAAGAATATCTTTATTCTTTATAAGAGGTATAATATGACATATCATAATATATGAGTTCATTTCTTTATGTTTTGTTATTATCTTTATAGACATGAATAATATTCTTATGTAATATAAAATTAAAGAATCCCCCATATACCTCCTGTAGGAATCCTTATCTTCTTCACTTATTATATGAGGTGGATGAATAATTATATGAAATTCCATCACATAGAATAGATTTTACTATTGTAGTTTAGTGAATGAAAGAAGTGTGTCACACATGTAATTATGTTCCATAAAGTACATTATTTGTGTCCTAATATATCATAGTATTATGATTATTTCACTTACCATAATATATATTATTAAAATATGAATTTAATTTTTATCTTGATTACCAAAATATATGATGTAATGAATTTATTTATTAGTTTCACACTATTTTACCATTAACAAATACCCATCATAATTTATTTTATAATATTCTATCATGTGTATATTCTAGTGGAAAGTATCCATATTATCTTCTCATAACTCAAATAGGGGCTTGAGAAGGTACTCAAAAGTATTTAGGTAGGCATAACCTTCCAAATTCATTAATTAAAATCTCATTAATCCATTGAGTGGACTCCCCATTCTTGAAATCCCAGATTATTATTTCCTTAAAAACATTTCCTATTATTTTCATTATGTCTTCTGGAGGTGATAAAACCTTAGTTTTAACTTGGTTAAGTCAAACCAAAACCCAAGAGAGTAACTACCCCATACTTGAGAACATCCAGATAAAGGGTTTTCATGAACATTGAACTATGAGTCAATTTATACCCAATTAGAAGAAGGTTATACCAACATAATATTCTGATTTAGGAATTTTAATATTTATATATAAATTTACCATTTTATGGGTTTTAAATAATTGTTTTTATTAAGTGTATTTTACATAAGTTATTAACTATGTCAAGAAAACATTTATGTGTAATTTAATTTATTTTAATCCCATATTGGATTCTTGTTAATTCATTTACTAAGTGATAATGATAAAATATCCTAAAAAATTATCCATGCAATTGATAAACTATAATTATTAAATTTGGAATGACCCTGATATTTTATATTGGTTAGTTTATTTAGAGGGTGATAAATTATCCCTTAATCTAGGAAAAATTTCGTGAAACATAACTTGGTTTTAACAGTAGCATTCCACCACCATCTAGTATAACTATTTGGTCAGTTTCACCTCATATCTAAACTCAAACATTGTATGATCCCATATTTTTCTTGGTATGTCCCTATTTGAGTTTTCATTGAACCTTGGTGGTCGAGTCTTTCTCATATACTAAGAGTATTTTTTTGGGGGGAAATGATATAATGTAAGGGGATGTATGTTTGTTCAAATTAATGGAGTATGATTATAAATGGGGTAAGTGTTACCATGATTTCTTGGTATGTTAATAAGATTCAACAGGGGTTCAGGTTTTTTATGAGGAAATGTGCTGAAAAATCATCTGCAAAAAATTTACATATTGTGAAACTGTATTATACCTTATGTAATTTTTATGGAATTTTAATATTTCAATGAGGCGATTAGTTTCTTGGAATATCCCATTAAAAATAATTACATAACCTATAACTATATCACACTCCTTTTAATTCCTCAATCATTATATTTTAAAATATATTATGCGGTTTATTTTTTCTTTCACATACATGCATACTTGTCCTCTCAACCTAGGTAAACCCTCCAAATATGTTGGAGTTTTAACCTCCCTTATAAAAGACCATTTGTGGAATTGATTCTCGGGTAAGTTGTTCTTATTTTGTCCACTCTTATCTCCCTTATTTCTTTAGACATTACACTATAATCTCTTTACCATGTGCTTTGTTGGTTTTGATCTTGATCAGTTTTGATCTAGGATTCTTCTCATAATCATCCACACCTTCTTCCTTATGTGAATTTTCTATATGAAGCATTGTTTCAATGAAAGTTAAAGGTATGGGTAAAAAAAATAACCCTATGGTTTGATTATTGTCAAGTATGAGCAATATTGAAATTTTTCCAACATATCATTTGCTAAATGAGTTGAATGAATTAATTGAATTTTTATTTGGAGTCCCTTTGGATCCAATTGGTTTTTGTCCTGGCTTGTGAATACCGTTCGATCAAGACAAACCTTGAATATAGGTGAATTTTTAATGGATTAAAGTGTGTTTAACATGACATGGATTTTATTTTCTTTCTTATTATAGATCAATTTGACTTGGCCTATTTATTAGATATAACTAGCATGTTATTAGTTTTGAGAAATTGATATTTTAAATGAGAAATTGAAAGTCAAGAGGTAATTTTCATAATTGACCATTGGGGCATATGATATGATATTGTGATATCATTATGATATGAATTGTGATATGATTTAATGTTGTAATGATTATATAGTGGGCTGGGCCCGGTGATACATGATAAAATCATAATATAGTAGGATTTTCAAAGTTGAAATACTGAAAAGATAATATAACTGACTTGACCCAGTTGAAATAATGAAATGAAGATAGATCTACCTTGTCCAAGTTGAAATTATAAAATGCTTATATAGCAGGTTTAGCCTAGGTTAAATGCTAAAATGATTATAAATCTAGTTTGACCCATATTGTTGTTATTTTTTACCTTGGTTATAAGGTTATGATTAGAAAAGTTGTAAGAAATTCCCCAAGAAATTTTGAAATGGTGTTGAGGAAGGTTATGTTACCATGGTTATATGGGTATGGTTGTGAGAAATGCTCAAAGATATTCTATCATGGCATCAAAGTTGGTTGATGTGGTATTAAGTGAATTGTTTAATTAATTAATAAAATGGTTTATTTTATTATTTATTACCCTTGTAATCAGACTATTTATATTTTTACATGGTGGTGTCGACCTACTGAGTTTTACTAATACCCTATTAAGGAAAATGTTTGGTACCCAAGCAGATTACATGGATGTAGGTTTGGACAAGGGAAAAGCACCTTATTATAGACTATTGGTTTTGAGTGAGGATAGAGTTTGGAGATGAGACTAACATGGGGTTTCAGACTAGGGACTGTTGAGAATTTATTTGAGTATACTATTATTTTAATTGTATTATATTTATGATGACAATTTGTTTCATTCCATCATGCCATTACATTATTCTTTTTTATTTATTATATTGTTCAGTTGGATTATATTGTTGGTTTCCACTATATTTTATTATTTCCATTATTTCTACACTCTAAGATTTATTTATTATTATATGATTATTCTGTAGTGTTGTAACTCTATAAACATAGGGTATAGTACACTCACCATACTTATTAAACCCCTGCTACCATTTTTAAGCCTATTGAATTCAAGGATGAATTCATTAGGTCTCACATCCTACCCTTTTTGGCCACATGAGAGAGTGATGGATCCGAGGATGTTACAAATTGGTATCAGAGGAGGATGTTTTCTTTTCAATTGCCTTACTATTTTGGAAAGTTAGAAAGGATCCTAAGATGTTTCAAGACCTGGTAATGAGATTATGGATGGGTGTAACTAACCCATGTATGATGGAAAATCCAACTGTCCAAGGATGGGATGGTTGTTTTTATTGTGTGTTTATTAAAGTTGATGTTATTTCACCTTGGGTGATTCACATGTTGAGTGAGGTTATTTTTCTATGATTTTATGGGTTTTTTGGATTTATATTCATGGATTTGTATGATATGATATGAGTATGCATGTAAGATAATAGGCACATAATTATATATATTCACCTGCATTGTTCATGATTGGGACATATCTATTTTTCATATGATATAGACTTTCCAGTTGAACCGTGATATGAGATATTTGATATATCTAATAATCAAAATAAATGAACTTTTATTTCATGATAATACACTTGTAATCTATGTTTATAGAGACCAAGAGTCACTGGTTCTCTATTTTTGTCACATTTTGAGTTTGACCATGTTATAGTCAGTGTTCTAAGGAGAGTGTTTTCCCTGTAGAGAAAAATATTCCTTTTCATCTTTGAGTTAACTATCAGGAGAGTGGAAATCAGTTTCCTCCTAACATAGATGAATAGAAAATTACCATAGTTTTTAGGATCAAATTGATGTTCAGCTTTATGGAATATTCTAGAGGGACATGAGATCCATTTAAAGAGAGATAGTTTGTATCTATCCATCAATGTATAAGCTGATAAGAGAGTTTTAGCTATAGAATCCACCAATTTTTATTGGGAAGGGATGAACCTAGGTAGCTGAGTTATATATAGAGTTAGTCTACATGAAATTTAATAATCTCGAGACACCCATAGATAGTAGGGTGAATTTTTCTTTGTATATTATTTATGAACCAACTAATCATTAGTGGTAAATTCTAGATCAGGCATGTAAGTAGGAGGAGTTATCTTAGAAGGACATAGAGATGAAGTTCTTGGTCCATTTCTATATGGAGATGGTGATGGATGATAAGGCAGGAATTCAGGAACATCACATAGAAGGGAATATCAGTGCTAGACTATGATAAATGATTCACCGACCTACAATGCTTCACACTCTCTTTGGATGCAATGAGTTCTCCAAGTAAAGGTATTTCCTGGATGGTATTTGGTATGAGATGAGGTTACAGGTGAATTTGTTCTGCCTGAGTAGTTTTCCAGACATGATTGATATGGAACTCTGACGCACTGCTGTCCTGGGGCGTGGAAAAACAATATTTTATTTACCTAAGTATAGTATATTAGTTGATCCTGGGTAGTCTCCCTAAGAGGAGTGAACACAAAAAAAGGTTTTCACTTTTTGTTGGTTTTCTCAAAAAGATTGGTTTTAATTAATTTGAATGACCATGAGAGAAACAAACAACAGAAATTTATTGATTTTAACAAATGATAAAGATGGTGATCAGATTGGGTTCGGATAGACCTAGTCTTGTGCCATCATGGTTTCCAAATTTTATCTTTTCTTCTTCCTTAAACTAGTAAGAGAGATATTCATCTACCGAGTCCTCTCTCTCCCTTACTCAGATAGATGTGATGAGAATTTTCCTTTCTAAAACCTTAGATTGTTCTATCCTCCTTCCATTGTGCTTAGGGTTGTAGAAGGTATCTTGATTAATTAGACAAATCCAAGACCTAAAATTGTTGTTTCCTAATAAAACAAGATTTCTACATACAATCCTACACACGTGATTGACAACCGCCGAGCAATCACCACCCAACCCTAATCATGTTCCACCATATACAGATTAGAATTGGGTGGAGGGAGATGTGATCATCGACCAAAGAAATTTATAATTTCAGAATCAAAACCTTAACAATACCACATTCATAATTTAATACTGAATTAAGAATTGAATCTAGAATAAGAAAGAAGAAGAAATTTTATGCATTTCAAGCACAAAAACTCAAACACAACACATAGGTCCAGCCTACTCTCTTTCTGATCACCCAAATGAAACTACCCCTCCATGGATGGGGTAATTGAGATGTTGCAGGATAGGAGAGAAATTTTAAAGTAAAGAAAAATAAAATAAAGAAACAGAATGATGATGAATAATAATTTCCCCGAGTGTCCCTTGGATTCCTCCTGTCTCCGATTGTGGTGTCCTAGAAGGAATGGGATGGAATATGGGATGCTTTGAGGAGGAGGAGCTCTCCTCCTTTTATAGCCAGGTTTCTATCCTCCGAATGTTGTAGCATTTGGGACCCAATAAATGACCTATTCACGCATTTATCCCTTATTAAATGTTGTTAAAAATTTTCTTGGGCGTTTCCCCTCAAAATCGAAGCGTATTTGGACATGTATTTCGAGAGTTATGGCGATTTTACTCTGAGCATTTATTCTGTCCAGTCAGACTCTCCAAACCGCCAACCCCCAGATTGAGAAGATTTAATGGACCCTCAAATGGAAAAATCTCGCGGCCTTTACTTCATAAAAGATGTTATAAAACTCCTTTAGCCTCCATCCACCAAATATAACAACATTTGGACCCACCGTGAATGATTTATGGATCCCACACGAAAACTAGGCAGAACTGAAAACAATTTTCTTTCTCCCAATTGTGAGCTTCCTTTGAGCTTCCATATGGCCGATTCAACTTTTCATCAAAAAATAGTAAATTAATCCCTGGATGTGTAGTATCTGGAAAATAAATAATTATGAAATTTGGATTAGTGTAGAAAATGTTATGGTCAAACTACAGAAATAATTTAAAACTGTTAAAAATCCAAAATGGCCCATTTTTAATATTCTGCTCAAAATAACACCAAAATCATAAAAATGAAACAATTAAACTTAGAGGAATACTTTTTTGGGTTTAAAACAATGATATTCAATATAAATTAATTGAAAATATTTTCTCTATAAATTCCTCCACACTTAAACTATGCTTGTCCTCAAGCATAAAATCTCAACATGGAATTCAAAGGGCACCAATGTCACCAATATTTAAATTCAAATGAAATAAAATGAAATGATTATCAATGTCCAATCAAATTTTCCAGTTACACAAAAATACCAGTTTAATTTCCTATTTTTCAAAGAATCAATCAATTCATGCATTTTACTTTTCCCCTTTGAAAAATAATGGAGCTTCTCCTTTCATTCATTCAAGCTTCTCAATTAATTATTATTAAACATGCCAAATCATGATCTACCTAACTTTTGAATCTTTTCTCTCATCACTCATGATACAATTAATAGTGGAGTTATGATGATATCATGAGAACATGTTCCTTACCCATAGGCTTGTAAAGGAACTACTTTCTCCACTTTGTAAAGACAAAACACACATAAAAGCATGAGGACTTGCAATAAAGGTTCAAATGACTCCGTGGCTTACAGTTGGTGGGTAAATGATGGAAATAATTTAAGGCCATAAGTAAGAGGTTTGTATCTTAAGTAAAATTCATGATTAATCAAGTGAAAACACAAGACGAACCTTACTCAAATCCCCTTGAAATGTGAATCACAACACTGCTCCCCTTTTAATGACATGGGTCATGAGTCAATAAATGATTACAAAGAATGATATCATCCAAGTTCTCCCTATTTTTTTTTGTAAAACTCCAGAACGACACAACTTTATTTTCTTTTTTTGTAAAGCTCCAGACATGCACAACTTTATTTTGATTTTTTTCTCTCTTTTTTTATAGAGAACCGGATGAAATGAAAGAAGCATAATGAAATGATGACTCATGCCCAATTTTCTAATAATACATTGCCCAAAATGATGACACACACATTACACCATGAAAAAAGGATACATATCCCAATAAACGCACACTAAAGGCCCTTCCCCCACACTCAAACTTGAATTACCATGAAAAAATACTAAAAGTGTGGGTAGGTAAGGAAATATCAGCTTGTAATGTGGCTTAAAACTATAAATAAATTCATGGATTCTATTGGATAATGAAGGATAAATGTAAAGGTGGGTCTCAGGTAAATATGTCACCAGCCAATGTAGTGACTCAATCATTTTAAATTTGGTTTTGTACAGTCATAGATTTGACAAGTTTCAATACAAGTTCTAGCAGGTGGCATGTCCCAAAATCACTCAAGAAATATGCTCAAGATAAAATAGGAAATATTTGGTCTAGAAATCCTCTCCGGAATGAGAATATGATATTGGAAAATCACTCATGGCATGATTAATAATAAAAAATAAATTCACATGAATTTCAGAAATTCAAAGAATGAAAAATGGAAGTGAAATTTCATTTACATGAATCAATTAATTCCATCAAATCATGAGTCCTTATTTTAATATCCTTGCTTCACTTTAATCATCCAATTATCCATTTTCATCATTCAATATCATTAACATTGAAATTTAAAACATGGAATCAATGGATTACTATGAAACTCATGTCTCCTAGATATGTCAAGTAAAACATGAATTCAAGCGTGGGCATGCATTTTTTTGATTAATTCATTAAAATACTAAAAATGTATGGAATAAAGTTGGAAAATACATAATTGAAACTCTTACTCCCCTGTCAAATGGATTCTTTTCTTCACGACGTATAATCCCACTACAAATTCTTCATTAATGGACCTAAAATATAAAAATGAAAACAATTGATAGTGTAGGCCTGTTCAATCATGCTGGTAAATGACTAACAGGACAAGTGGACAATGGGGGAAGATGCAGGTTGCCTCCCGGTAGCACCTTTGTTTAATGTCGTTGGCTCGACAAAACAAACAAAAAAATTGAAATTTTTGAAAAATCTCCTGAACTACAAGATTCCCTCCCCCACACTTAATTGATGAAGTGTCCTCAATGCATGTAAATGGAATTTTTTATGTAAGTTTCAAAAATATGGAGTTACTGCATTTAATCAAGTGTAAAGGAATGATTAAACCTGGTAGGTGTTCATTTGTATTCAAGGTGATGGAGTGTGATCTCCTCCATTGGTTCTTGAGGTACGGTCCCATGGAACTTCTTCAGCCTCTGCCCATTTACAGTGAATGGGTTTCCTCCTCCTTCCTTTTGAATCTGCACAACACCAAAGGGGTAAACATGAATTATAGTAAAGGGGCCTTCCCATCTGGAATGAAGTTTACCTAGCATAAGCTTAAGTCTGGATTTGAAGAGTAACACATGATCTCCAGGGTTGAAGGTTCTTGGTTGAATTATCTTGTAATGGGCCATACTTGTTCTCTCTTTATAGATCATTGAGTTTTTAAAAGATTCCCTTGTAATTTCCTCTAACTCCTACAACTGCAATCTTCTTTCTTTCCCAGCTTTCTCAAGGTCTAGATTCATCTCTCTGACCGCCCAGTAGGCTCTATGCTCCAACTCCATAGGAAGGTGACAACTATTTCCATAGATCAATCTATAGGGACTCATCCATATCAGTGTTTTGTAGGCTGTTTTGTATTCCCATAATGTATCATCTATCTTTTGGCTCCAGTCCTTCTGGTTGGGTTAAACAGTCTTCTCCAGAATGGCTTTGATTTCTCTATTAGAGACTTCTGCTTAGACATTTGTTTGGGGATGGTATGAGGTAGATGTTTTATGATGCACCCCATACATTTTCATCAATGCTTCAATTTTCCTGTTGCATAAATGAGTTAACTGATCATTGATGATTTCTCATGGCATGCCAAACCTACAGAAAATGTTATCCCTGACAAAATCACAAACAACTTTTGCATAATCAGTTCTGGTTGCTTTTGCTTCCACCCATTTTGAAACATTGTCTATAGCCAAACAAATATATGAATTTCCAAATGACATTGGGAAAGGTCCCATGAAATATATGCCCCAAACTTAAAAAATTTCACAAAATGTTATTGGTTTTTGTGGAATTTCATGTTGTTTAGATATGTTACCAAAAAATGGGCATTTTTCACATCTTTTACAAAATTAATATGCATCCTTGAATAAGGTGGGCAAGTAGAGTCCAGATTCTAAAACTTTTTAGGCATTCCTCTGAGGTCCAAAGTGTCTTCCAAAAGATAATTTATGACAAAATTCAAACACTGATTCAATTTCAATTCTTGGAAAGCATCTTTTTATGATTTGATCATTACAAATTTTCCACAGAAATGGGTCTTCCCAAATGTAAAATCTTGATTCATATTTAAGCTTATGTTTTTGATGAGAGCTTAGATGAGAGGGTACCTGAGATGTTAAAAAATAGTTGACAATGTTGGAATACCATGGTACTTCAATATTGATGATGTAGAGTTGTTCTCCAGGAAGCTCATCATTAAGTGGGTTCTGCTTAGGGATTTCTGTTTTAGCAGTGTGGGGTAGTCGACTCAGATGATCAGCCACTTGATTTTCAGTCCCCTTCTTATCTTTGATTTCCAAATTGAACTCTTGTAAGAGTAGCATCCATCTCACCAAGCATGGATTAGCATTTTCCTTTTTCATTAACTACCTAAGAGCAGCATGATCAGGAAAAACAACTTTAGTGCCTAGAAGATATGATCAGAATTTATCTAGTGCAAAAAATGACTGCAAGTAACTCCTTCTCTATGGTTGTGTAATTTATTTGTGTTTCATCCATGGTCAATGATGTTTAAGAGATTACTTGAGGCTTTCTGTCAATTCTCTGTGATAGAGTAGCTCCCACTTCTTGGTTGGATGCATCACAAAGTAGCTCGAAAGGGTAATCCCAATTGGGTGGCTGCATTATTGGTGGTGTTATTAGCCTTTCCTTTAATTCATCAAATGATTCCCTACATACACAATCAAAATTAAAGTTAGCATCCTTTAAAATTAATCTTGAGAGAGGGAGTGAAATCTTACTGAAATCCTTGATGAATCTTCGTTAAAATCCTGCATGCCCTAAAAAGGATATAACATGTTTGACACAAGTTGGATATGGAAAGGAATTTATTACATCAACTTTTGATTTATCAACCTCAATCCCATTTTGTGAAATTATGTGCCCCAACAATATCCCTTTTTCAACCATGAAATGGCATTTTTTGAAATCTAAGACAAGGTTGTTTTCAATGCATGTTTTCAAAACGTTTTCCAAATTTCCCAAGAAATGATAAAATGAATTTCCAAAAACTGTGAAATCATCAAGAAAAACCTCCAAGAAATCCTCAATGTGGTCCGAGAAAATACTAACCATACACCGTTGAAATGTACCTGGGGCATTATGTATCCCGATAGGTATCCTTTTGTAGGTGAATGTTCCAAAAGGGAAGGTGAAGGTTGTCTTCTACTAGTCTTTTGCTGAAATTGGTACCTGAAAATATCCCGAGAATCCATCTAAAAAATAGTAATGATTTTTTCCAACTAACCTTTCAAGAATCTGATCAATGAATGGAATAGGAAAGTGATCTTTTCTGGAAACTTGATTTAGCTTCCTGTAATCTATACACACTCTCGAGCTGTTTTGTATTCTCATGGGGATTAGTTCATTTATTTCATTTGTAACAGTGGCCAGGCCGGTTTTCCTGGGGACTACATGAATTGGGCTGACCCATTGAGAATCAGAGTTTGGGTAAATGATATCAGCTGCTAATAATTTCTTAGTCTCTTTCTTAACGACCTCCATGATTGTGGGATTGAGTCTTCTTTGAGGTTGTCTAAATGGCCAAGAATCACTTTCTAAAAATATCCTGTGAGAGCATACCTTAGGGTTGATTCTAGGAATATCACCTAAACTTCATCCTATATCTTTGGCATTCCTTTTGAGAAGGTCAATCAATGTTTGTTCTTGTGAATGGGATAGGTTATTGGCAATGATTACTGGAAATTTTTCTCCTTCCATTAGGTCAGCATACTTCAAGTCACATGACAAAGGCTTCATCTCTAAACATGGGGGTTGTTAAAGGGATGATATTTCATTTATGTTTCCTACTTAGAATGTTGAATTATCTAGAATAATATCACTTCCTTTTAAAAAATCATCGAAAAAATCATATTTTACCTCATCCTTCAACATGATATCAGAATTTTCAGGTTCATGGGAGTTATAAAATTCAAATGAAGAGTTTTCTCCCACAAATAAAAAGTCATGAAACATATCTGAGTCTTCAATTAGTTCTATACCTTCATCATGGGAGATTTCATAAAGTGACTGATTGCTAGATGAGTGTTTCATCATATCAAGAATATTGAAGTGTAATGTACTATCTTCGAGCTCCATGGTGAGTGTTCCTTCATGCACGTTGATGATTGTCCTTTCTATTTTTAAGAATGGTCTCCTTAGGATGATGGGAGATTGGGATGGTGCTCAGTCTTCCTCCATGGCAAGGACATAAAAGTCTGCTGGAAAGATCAATCCTCTCACTCCTACAAGTACATCTTCAACGACTCCAGCTGGGAAAACGGTGGATCTGTTTGCTAATTGTACCACCACTCGATTTGATTTTAGTTATCCGATTTGAAAAGATGAAAACAGTGAGTGAGGAATCACATTTATTGAAGATCCAAGATCACATAGTGCATCAATAAAATTTAAAGAACTGATAGTGCAGGGAATAAAGAAAGTCCCTGGATCTTGACATTTTTACAGTATCGGTGGTGTGATAAATACTGAGATGCTTCTTCCTAAGTTGATTCTTTCATTTCCATCCAACCTCTTTCTTTTAGTACATAGCTCCTTCAGAAATTTTCCATATTTAGGGATTTTTCTAATTTCATCCAGTATTGGAATGTTAATCTCAACTTTTTGAAATGTTTCCTGAATTTCCCGTTGATGTCGTTCTTCTTCTCCCTTCTTTGACTCAACCAATGCTAATGGGAATGGTGCTGGGATATCCTTTTTCTCCCTTTTTTGTTTCTACAATGGTGTTTCCTATCTTTCTTTCCCGAACCTTATTCTTTCTACTTTGTTGTTAACTCCATCTTTTGGTTGGACAGGACGAGCTTCAGCAGGTTCCCTAGATTCATCCTCCTCACATTGTTCTGGTGGTATGAGCTCCTTCCCGCTTCGGGTTGTGATTGCAGTAAAATTCTCTTTTGGATTGGGAATTGTTTGTGCAGGAATATTACCTTGGTTCTTGGTGAGAGAATCCACAATGCTTGCAAATTGATCAGCTAGCTAGTCCATCTTATCTTCTATTCATGAAACTCTTGTCTTCAGCTGTTGGTCTTCATTTGTTGGTACACATGTGGATGGTTGCTCATAATTCTTCCACTGGAAAGGTGGGGGTTGGAAAGTTTGTTGTTGTTGGAAGGGCTTCTCATATGGTTGTTTAAAAGGTTCTCTAGCTTGGTTCTGTTGAAACCCATACCCTGGTTGGGTTTGTAGTTGGTATTGCCTTTGTTGATAGGCTGCAACAGAACTTTCTATCCCCTGAACTTCTGGACATTGATCAGTGTAATGATAATTTGAAGTGTATAAACCATATACATGAGTCGGTCCTTGTTGTTCCTTCACATGGCTCACAGCTATTTGTCACACCAACATGGTGAGTTCACCCATTTCATTCCTAATTAAATCTACTGAATCAGATCTTCCCACCTCATGGATTCCTCTGGTGATCGTACCTCAAGTGCCAAACGACTGTGAATTTTGAGCAATATTTTCAATCAGAACTCGTATATCTGTTGGTGATTTATCAATGAGGGCTCCTCTCGATGAGGCATCTAGTAGATTCCTGTCATTGTCAAGAAATCCTGGTATAAGCACACAAGGAATTGGTCCTCTTCTATTTCTTGGTGTGGAAAACTTTCACAAAGCTTCTTGAAACGTTCCTAATATTCGTAGACTGTTTCTCCAGTTTATTGATGGATGACATAAATCGTCTTCTTTATTTCTGTGCTCTTGGATGATGGGAAGAATATTTGTAGAAAGCATTTTTTTAAATCTTCCTAGTTAGTGATCTCCCCCGGTTGCAGATTGTATAACCATTCCTTCGCTTCTCCCTCTAGTGTGAAGGATAATTCCCTCCACTTCACATTCTCTTCCGCGACTGCTCGAGGTTTGAAGCTGGAGAAGACATAGGTGAATTATTGAATATTCCGATTCGGGTCTTCACCTGCAAGACCATGAAATTTATGAAGCACTTGGATCATGTTAATTCAGAATTCAAAATCATTTTTCTAAGGCAGGAATTGCATGTTGATAATTTTGATTAACAAATTGAGGTGCACAGATGTCACATAGGGTTCAGTTGGGATTTACAACCATTATTAAAGGTTTAAAGTCTTCACTCAATGTATCACTTGAATCAGTGAGATTGATTTCTTCAAAATATTTGGGAAGATTTTGATTTCTCAATTTGTTTATTGTGCGCTCAATTTCTGGATCGAATTCTAATAAATTTCTATTTGACTTACGTGTCATTCAAAAGAGATTATTTAAAAAAAAAGCTTTGAGGCACTGCCTCCCCAGCAATGGCGCCATGTTTGACGCATGCCTGTCGTGGGGTGTGGCAAAACAATATTTTATTTACCTAAGTATAGTATAGCAGTTGATCCTAGGTAGTCTCCTGAAGATGATTTCACACAAAACAAGGTTGTCACTTATTGTTGGTTTTCTTAAAAATATTGGTTTTAATTAATTTGAATGACTATGAGAGAATCAAACAACAGAAATTGATTGATTTTAACAAATGATAAAGATGGTGATCAGATTGGGTTCGTCTAGACCTAGTGTTGTGCCATCATGGTTTCGAAATTTTATCTTTTCTTCTTCCTTAAACTGGTAATAGAGAGATTCATCTACCGAGTCCTCTCTCTCCCTTAGTCAGATAGATGTGATGATAATTTTCCTTTCTAAAACCTTAGATTGATCTATCCTCCTTCCAATGTGCTTAGTGTTGTAGAAGGTCTATTGATTAATTAGAGAAATCCCAGACCTGAAATTGTTGTTCCCTAATAAAATAAGATTTCGACATACAATCCTACACACGTTCTTGACAACTGCCGAGAAATCACCACCCAAGCCTAATCATGTACCACTATATACATATTAAAATTGGGTGGATGGAGATGTGATCATCGACCAAAGAAATTTATAATTTCAAAATCAAAACCTTAACACTACCGCATTCAGAATTAAATACTGAATTAATAATTGAAACCAGAATAAAAAAGAAGAAGAAATTTTATTCATTTCAAGAACAAAAACTCAAACACAACACATAGGTCCAACCTCCCCTCTTTATGATCACCCAAATGAAACTAGCCCTCCATGGATGGGGTAATCGAGATAATGCGGGAGAGGAGATACATTTTAATGTAAAGAAAAATAAAATAAAGAAATAGAATGATGCTAAAGAAGAATTTCCCTGACTTTCCGTTGGCTTCCTCCCGTCTCTGATTGTGGTGTCCCAGAAGGAATGGGATGGAATATGGGATGCTTTGAGGAGGAGGAGCTCTCCTCCTTTTATAGCCATATTTTTGTCCTCCGAATGTTTTCACGTTTGGGACCCAATAAATGACATCTTCACGCATTGAGACATTCTTTAATGTTGATCACAATTTTCTTGGGTGTTCCCCCTCAAAATCGCAGTGAATTTGTACTTGTATTTCGAGAGTTATGACCGTTTTACTCTGATCATTTATTCTGTCCAGTCAGACCCTCCAAAACGCCAACCCCTGGATTAAGTAGCTTTAATGGACCCTCAAACGGCCAAATCCCACGGCCTTTCCTTCATAAAAGATGTTATAAAACTCCTCGCGCGTCCACCCACCGAATATCACAACATATGGCCCCACCAGGAATGAGTTATGGATCCCACACCTAAACTAGATAGAACTGCAAACAATTTTATTTATCCCACTTGTGAGCTTCTTTTGAGATTCCATATGGCCGATTCAACTTTTAGTCCAAAAATAGTAAATTAAGCCCTGGATTTGTGGAATAAGGAAAAGAAAGAATTCAGCAATTTGGATTAGTGTAGAAAATGGTATGGCCAAACTATAGAAATAATTTAAAACTATTAAAAATTCAAAATGGCCCATTTTTACTATTCGACTCAAAATAACACCAAAATCATAAAAATGAAACAATTAATCTTAGAGGAACAATTTTGTGGGTTTTAAGAAATTATATTCAATATAAATTAATTGAAAATATTTGCTCTATCAAACTCATCATGGAAGGGAATCTGAGAGAGGTACTGAGTAGCAGTCATTCTGTTTCAAAAGGTAAAAATTTGATCTATTCTTTTAGTGGAAAGAAGCATCATTATGACAATTTTTTCCATTTAAGAAAAAATTAGATCAATCAAAATTGTGGAAATATATATTAGGATTGTATTTTGTTGTAGTTCTATCAATGTAAAAATATGGTTAAAAAACAACCTCAGTGTCTATACCCCACATTTGAGTGTCATGGTTTTGGAATATTAGGCAACCTAAAAAGGTTTTTAGGGTTTTTATATAGTAGAGAAGTAGTAGGGAAAAAATATAGGTACAAGAGTCTATAATGGATTTTTCTACACATTATAAGATAGGTTACTGGACTTCCAAAAGATTTTCTAGTTGATGTAGGATACGTGGTAACCAAATGCAGGAAAAATATTTCTAGGTAGAGGGTATAGATTAGGGGAGTCATTCTAGAGCCCAGGTAGAGGAGATGGTTTGCTACATGTGATGCAAACTACTCTGGCTATTGTGGATGTAGGACTTTCTACTGTCAAAATTATGATTCTGGTATCATCTATCAAGGATTCTGTTTTTTTTGATAAATTAACATCTCATTCCTTTTTAGATTACATTTTTAAATATTTTGAGCTTCTATGTGGAATGTTTATATGGTGTTTTGATCATTGACACACCATTGAGAGTGCGATCATAGGATATGAAATGTTGCAAGGCATGTTCTCTAGAGATTGCTGGTTATCAATTTTTTTGGGTACCACTTATGAAATAATTGAAGGCTTTTATTTGATTCTTGGAATTTATTGGTTAGTTACATACTAGGAAAATATCTAATTTACCAGATGAGATTTACCTTTTTATTTCCAGAAAGGCCAAAAATTTACACCGAGGAAAGTGGGATCCTCAGGCTTGTTGTGCATGACCAATTTTTGTGTAGGTTGTATTTTATCATGGATCAGATAGTTTTTCTTTCTCTATAAAATGGTGGAATATAGTAAACTTCCTTTCCTATAGTGGTATCCCATTTTTGAGATGTCTTTACTAAATAGTTATATAGATTACTTCTCGAGTGATTGATTGAGTTCACAATCGAGTTGGTGTTGGGAGTAATGCTAGTTTCCATGCCAACTAATATAATGGAACGAACAAAGTTTTGAGAGTTGAAAATTATATTTAAATATCTAGAATATGAAGGTTTTATATGTCCTAGTATATCTTCTTGGGGTTCCCAAGTTCTCTTCACTAAAAGGATGATGAGTCTTTGTTCTTATGTGTGGATTATCAGAGACTGAACTAGATGATGGTTAAGAACCAGTATCCTCTTCCAAAGATAAATGATCTCTTTGATCAGTTGAGAGGTTATAATATCTTATACAAAACTTATTTGATATTTTTATACCATCATTTGAGGGTGAGACTATAAAACATAACTCAGACTATTTTTTGGAGCATTTATGTCTTGTATGAGTTTGTAGTGATGCCATCTGGTTTGACCAATGCACCAGAGGTATTCATGGACTTGATGAATAGAAAATTTCATTATTTTCTAGATTTATTTGTGGTGGTTTTTTTGAAAAAATGTTTCCCTAATCCCAATCAGCATATGATCATTCCAAACATCTTGACATCATCTTGAGTACATTGAGAGAGCATCAGCTTTAGGACATTCAAACCAAATGTAGTTTATGGATGGATAAAGCGAACTTCTTGTGAAAAGTCATCATAGAGGAAGGAGTGTCAGTTGAACTAGAGAAAGTTTTATTTGTGGTATAATAGGAGAATCAAAAGAATATATTCAAGATTCGGAGCATTCTAGGATAAAAAATTTATTATGGGCACTCTATCCAGGACTTCTCCTATCTGGAAGCATCGATACCAAGGAAAACCAAAAAGGGTGTGGAGTTTGTTTGGTTTGATGCTTGTGAGAGATATTTTATAGAGTTGAAGGGAAGAATTACCCCAACACCTATCCTCACTTTACCTATTACGGGTGAATCATATACCGTGTTTTATGATTCTTCGAGAGTTTGACTCAGAATAGTTCTAATACAGAAGGATAGAGTGGTTTTTTATGGATCTAGACAGTTGAGGATGCGTGATAGTGATTATCATACTCATTAATTGGAGTTATAAGTAGTATTAAATTATTTGAAACACTGGAATTATCTCATGAATGAGTGGTTCGTGGTGTACATGTACCAAAAGATCCTCAAGTATATATTTTCTCAGAGGGATCTGAACCTTCAGCAGTGGAGATGTATCGAGTATCTATTATATTTCAACTTTGAGTTGGATTATATTCTCGAAAAAAGAAACATCATTGATGATTATTTGAGAAAAAAATACATATGTAGAGGCAGTACTAGAGTCTTGAGACAAGTGGCAGATAATGGCCCTCTTTATAGAAATGCATCTAAATGTGAAGAAGTTTTAGGGAAATGTATCTCTAACTTCCACATATGTTATAACTTTTATTTTATACTAGATTAAGAATGATAAATTTTATTTATCTATAGTGATTATTTAGAAAAAAATTATATGGTGGGTAGATGCCTTTAAGTTTTCCTTTGGTTAGTGACAGTTCACTTCTTTTCCTTAACTGAGTAGGGGTTTCTACAGGCTTTCACATGTAGTTGATGAGGGTGATTCATGATTATAGATGGGTGGTGCATCTTTATTTGGCAATGATGTATCATGATATCCATAGAAAATACTAATTTCCTGGAATAAAGTAGGAAGTTATATGTTTTTTGGAAAGAGTTTCACTTTTCAGTAGGTGAAAGATGAGAATCACATGCCATTTTGGATTTTGCAACCATTCCCATTCCCCAGTTGAAATGGGATGATGTCACAATATATTTTGGGAATAGATTACCAAGGGAAAACTATAATAATGATTTATGGGTGATTTTGTATTTTTTGAAAAAGGTATCCCACTTATTACTTGTTAGGGATGCCTTTATAGTTGACGATCTAGTAAGTCTTTACATGTGCGACGTATTTTTCCTACATGGTTCTCTAAGATGTATTGTTTAAGACATAGATCCTCATTTCAAATTTAATTTTAAAAAGGGTATTCAGAAGTATTTGGGATTATAGGTTCTTCGATGTATAACTTATCATCTTTATACTGACAGTCAATCATAGACGACTATTTAAGTTCTTGAGGATATATTGCGAGTCTCTGTTATAGATTTTGGTGGTATCTGAGAGCATAATATAGAAATCATGGGTTTTTATATAATAAAATCTTACATGAATATATCCAGATGGCAACTTTTTCATATTTATATGGTATACCATTCCATTCAACTCTTTATTTGTTGGAGGATGTAATGTCAGTGCTTATTAGACCAAGTCTCGTGCAGGAGATGTATAAGCATGTTTACTTGATCAGACAATGGTTAGTGGACGTGAAAAATAGGATGAAATATTAGGAAAACCATAATATATCACCTTTGGAGTTCTAGGTTAGTCATAATGTTCTCATTAGGGTGTCACCTTGATTGGGGAAACACCATATCAGAAAATAGGGAAAATAGGAAGTAGGTTTTTGTGAAATTTGATATAAAAGATAGGGTCGGTCCAGTGGTGTACTATTTATCCCTTACAGAACGCTTTAGTTATATGAATGATGTGTTCCCTATATTGAAGCTTCAGATATATTGTCTAGAACCTTCTCACCAGATAGACATAATAGATGTCAAGCTAAGTGTTGATGATTCATTTGAAAAGAATCCGATATGTATTGTGGACTATAGTGAGAAGTATATATGGTGTAGGACTATACAATTGGTTTGAGTGCAGTATAAAAATTTGATATATTAGGAGGAGACATTGGAGGTGGAGTCTAATATGTTAGAACAGTTTCTAGACTTGTTAGCTGATACAAAGTATTGATTCTTGGAGTAGCTCAGCGAGAAGCTTGTATATGATGGGGAGGTTATAATGTCATATATTTTTATTGGTATGTACCTCATTTATTTTTCATTGATTCTTGGGGGCCATGTCTTGTTTTGAGATAGAGAGTCTTGTTTGGGAAAATTACATATTGTTCGGGGATATACTTTTGTTCAAATTAATTGAGTCTGGGTATAAATGGGTTTAGTGTTTCCATAAGTTCTCGATATTTTGAGAAAAATTAAAGGTGTTCGGGTTGTTTTAAGTCAAAATTGGATGAAAAACCATATAGATAACATTTACATGTTGTGTAAATGGATTACACATGTTTTAAAGTTTGGGAAATTTTAAATATCAGCTGAGGTAACATGTTTTTCAATGTATCCCATTAAAAATAATTTCATGAGGTGTAACAATATTATATGCTATGTAATTCCCCAACCTTCTATTTTAAAGTATGCTATGCAGATGATTTTTCAATTCACCAACATGCACCCTTCCCCTAACAACCTAGGGTAACCCTCGAGGCATTTTTTTGAGTTCCAAATTCCCTTTCGTACTTCATGTTTGTGAAATTTATTCTTGGGTAAGTGGTCATGATTTAGTTCCTTCTTCTCTCCCTTGGTTCTGAGGATGTCATGATATAATCTGTTGAACATGTGTATTGTTGGTTTTGACCTTAATTTATTTTGATCGAGGGTGATTATTGAAATCATCTACACCTTTATCCCCGTGGGAGTTTACTATTAGAAGTATTGTTTGATAGACTATTAAAGGTAGGGTTCTAAACCTTAACCTTATGGTTCGATTATTTTAAAGTATGTTCAATATTGAAATTACGCTAGCATATCACACACCGAATGAATTGAATAAATAAATTGAATTTTTCATTGGAGTGCATGTGATTCAAAATGGTTTTCAACCCAACTTGTGGTTACTATTCGGGTGATAGTACCCTTTAATATAAGTGAATTTTTTAATAACTTAATATCTATTTAGCATGACCTGTATTGTAGGTGTTTTCTTGATATCGATTCAACATAACTTGTATTATTTATCTGACATATCTAACGTGTAATTAGTTATGCCCAATTTATAAATGAAATGTTTTATTGAATGTTAACTAGTAATTTGAATAATTTATCATTGAGCCATATGATGTGATATTGTGATATCCTTGTGTTATGACTTTTCATATGATTAAATGTTGTATTGCTTATATAGTTGTCTCAACCCAGTTGAAATGATGAAATGTTGATAAAATTGTTTGGCCCAGTTGAAATGGTGAAATACTGATATAGGGGGCTTGGGCCAGTTGAAATGCTAAAATGATGATATACCGAGATTGGCCTAGTTGAAATGATTAAATGCTTATATAGTAAGATCAACCTAAGTTAAACACTAAAATGCTTATATAGGGGGTTTGACCTAGATTTTTGTGATTTATACCTTCTTTATAAGGCTATGGTTGGAATGGTTGTAAGAAATTATTAGAGACACCATGGAATGGCACTGAGGTAGGTTATGTTACCATGGTTATATGTGTATTGTTTTCATGGTTGTGAGATAGTCTCAGAGACATTCTGGCATGGCACTGAAGTAGGTTTATGTGGTATTAATTTAGTTTTTAATTAAGTAATACAACTATTAATTATATTATTTCATAAACATGTTATCAAACTAGTTATATTTAGACATAGTGGTTTTGACACACTATGTTTTCCTCATACCTTATTCGGGCCACTATTGGGTACCTGAGAATATTACATGGATGCAGGTTTGGATAAGGGAAAATGGACTTGATGTTGACTATTGCTTTGTTGGCTGATCTAGTGTTTGAAGAGGGGACCAACCTTGGTTTTGAGACCAGGTACTGTTGATTATATATTTGAGTGTACTTGTATTTTACTTATATAACATCTATCATGACATTTAGTTTCATTATATAACATCATTACATTATTCCTTTATAATTTATTAGATTGTTTAGCGGGATTATATTGTTGTTTCAGCTATATTATTCCTTTATTTCTTCACTCTGAAATTTATTTTTTATTATATGATTATTCCACTATGTCGTAACTTTGTAACAATGGGGTATAGTAACCCAACTATACTTATCACACCTCCACTGCTAGTCAGTATCCTATGTAATATAGGGATTCACACTTAAGGTCTCATAACCAAACCTTTCTAGCCATGTGAGAGAGTGCGAGATCAGGGAATGTTACAAACTACCTCCACTCACTTAAGATATCTATCCATTACATAGTATTTCAATAAAATGCTGGTGAGGGTAACCAAACTATTGGATATGTGGGTTTAATTAAAATAAATCATAATCATGAAATCCCTTACATAATAGATTAATGGATGATTAGTTGGTATCCATTTTTGTTTAATAAAATAATTATTAAAAATACCATACAATAATAATTAAATTAAAATAAACCAAGTACATATTTTATTAAATCTATGATCATGGTCATCATCACATGAAACAAATTCATATTTGTACAGTAGCTATCATTCAATAAAATTAATTATATTATTAAGATAAAATCACCTTAAATTAATTCAATTAGTTATCTTATTAATTAATTAATTAATTCTTTTATTTTTTTAATATCAAAAAATCTTATAAATTCTATCATTTTAATTTAAAAAACTAAATGAATTAATTTTATTTAAAATTTAATATGTACATAGTGTGTACTTAGAGGAAACATAACATATAATTAAATTAACTATTTTTAGTTGTGTATTAAATACTTCGATGGCATGTTAAAGTACATGTAAAGCCACACGGTTAAGCAGTGAAAAATTCCACATGTCATAATAATGTATAACAAATGTTTCATTTATGAAAATTGGACTTGTTTTAACCCACACAACATTTACCACATTAAATCACAGGAGTATAAACATTAACCATTATAGTGAATTAATTCCATGAAGTTAATTGAGTATTTAAATAGCCATGAAAAATTAATTTATAGTATCACAGTACCTTCTAGAAATGAGGTTTCATTTTAACACCGAAATTAATTAATTATTCTCTGAATTTAATTATATTGTTTATTGAATGATTACAAAACATGTACATGAGAGCTACACACTGTGTATAACACATTATATGTCTTCACAACACACACTTGGGCAGCTCAGATTATACACCTTTTGAATATTAATGAGTTACATGGCATGTACATGGGATACAAAACATTTAATCTCAGTAATTATCAGTTGACTGGATTTATGTTTTTACACGTCATGTGGAACATATGCTGACCACAAAATTTCCATGAAAATCAATTGGAAAAACATGTAGGGCCATTTATAGTGTATGAATATTACATAGTGTGTAGTCCCTAAAGATACTTTTCAGTTTGATTGATTATCATGTAGCTCATTAACTACTCAGCATGATGATTTTAATGTGGTGGGTTGTGTATCCCATGGCACATCCAGAAGTAGTGATCCAAGAATACTTGTGACTTTATATTTATTTAAAAATTTCAAATATTCTTCAATTTGTTTTCCTGAATTAATCTTCCAATAAACATTTATTTTGGAAGAGTTTTTTGATATAATCTTCTGCAACTGATATGTTTTTCTTTATGAAATTGATACTTTATTTATTTAATATTACCTTGGTCGAACTGATAATAATGTGGTTAGATTTTTGTTACTACATAGAAGATTCATAATTCTATAAAGAATAAAACATATATAAATTATCATCATTTCATAATATTAAACTGAAATTTAGATTATATACATATTATTTAATTACAACTGTAATTTATGATTAAATAAAATTTAAAACTATATATATTAAAATAAATGAGATAGTTTTAAAAAATAAATTTATAATTACTAATTTAATATCAAACTAAAATGAAATCTACTTACCCAGATTAAAAAAATATAAATAGGTCATTTATTAATAGACAAACATTTAAATTAATCATCTATGTAGAAACTGAAATCAAATCATTCTACATGGAATTAAAAATCATAAATTAAAAACTGCATAAAATTTAAAATCAGGTACAAAATATTAAAATATATTTATATAATTAATAATATAATTAAAATAGAAAAATAAAAATATCCTAAAAAAGTACCAAAAATTACAATCAATATAATTTATTACTACCTTCTTAATAACTTAAAAAATAAAATTTTAATAATTTAACTAATTATAATAAATTGTAATGTCCCCCAGTGTAAACACTGGGGAAGAAGCATGCAAACACTTTATTAAATAAATAGTTGAACGAACTCATCACCTATGTTAGGTCATCTACTACCCAAACCCAAGACATATCACTCACCCAAAAATGCATATAGGAAAATTAACATAATATCAATAGAATATATTAATAAAGGGACTGTGTACCACTCCTCCACTGATCTAGTTATCTTGACACCCAAACATCATATATCCATGAGCTCTCATCCCTTTCATATCAACCTAAATAGAATCCTCTTACCACATTAAAATGATAACAACATTTACAAAACCACATACCATATACCAAAACCATATACCACACACCAAATCAGATCGATTCCATGTCACTAAGGAGGGTTTTTTCTATTATGTTTTGGTGTATTATATTTTTGAGGCTTTCAAGATGGAAATTTAAAATTTTTAAAGATTTTGAACCATTACATGGTTACCACACAATTTTCTAAAACTGTATTGGATTTAGAGAAAACTATGTGACTAAGTAAATGTTGTGACAATATAGGTTTTCAAAGTATATTTATTATTTTTTCTATAATGTAGGGTCTCTAGAAAATCCATGAAAGTGTTGGTGTATTGGGTTTTGTCTCTTGCATGTTTGGTGTTCAGTTTAAAAAACTATGACATCTTTCAAAATTTTAAAATATTGCAAATTTCCCATTTTACCCCCTTTGATTTTAATTCCCCATTCTATCCTCTTCCACCCTATTATAACACTAACCATCCTTAGGATCTTATCTAACATTCTCCTACCTAAACTTCTAATTTTTTGCATCTTATTCACAATTTTGAGTGAATATTCAAGTTAAATCATATTATCCTCCTTATATCACCTCCTCTTCTCTTCCCTTTCTTGACACATACAATTTTCCATTTCCCAAAAAATCGTTATAACTATTCAATTTGTATTTAGGGTTTTTTTATCTGATATTGTGTTTTTTTCATTTAGATATTATAGTGGTAAATTATTAACATGATTGGGTATTAACCGTGGAAGTTTATGTGATACCCAAAGATTCCACTGTATGCTTCAATTTGAATAAAACAATAACTTGCGTTGTATGGAACTTCGAGTTCTAGCACACAACGACCAATCAAACTAGCAATTTAAAAAGCAGTTATGAATTATAATACCCAATATTTGAAATTTTAAAAATTTTATTTTAGAAAATGGACTTCATTTTTGGATTTTGGAATACCAAAATTATCTTAGGGTTAATTTTTGGTATTTTTCTGAAAACTTTAAATTTTTTGATGAATAGTGAAAAACACAGCGTTCTTGTTTAATACCGACTTTTTATTTAAATATTTATTTGTAATTTAAATTTATTTTAAATTCAAAATAGATACATAATACCTATATTTTTCAATGTAATTCATTTATGTCATTTTATAATATTATTATATATATAATTTTATTGAACTTTTTACCGTTTTTTTCCACCTTCTAGGCATATTTGAAAATTTTCAAAAAACATAATTTTACCACTCCTGTGAACTGAATTTCAAAAATCTTAGAGACAAAGTTAACATTAGTAAGTAAAATGTGGTTCAATAAGATGAAAATAATTTTTTGGTGAATAGTAACTTTTGAATTTTATTTATCACGGTTAAAAGTAAATAGGGTAATTAATGGTAAAAATGATATTATAATTACAAGCAACACATGACCTAATTCTATTGGATAAGTGTATTTCGACTAAAATAAACATTAGAAAAAAAATGATTCCTTTTGATCCACATGGATTAGATTAGAACATTTATTATATTTTATTTAAAGAAGAGTTAAAAGTGTTAAATTCAAATTTTGAAAAATAAAAAAATTTTAATATTGGGTTACACATAATATAAATTCAACTATAAATATTCATTAAAAATATAAAATTATTTCCTACATCATGTTATTTTATTTATTATTTTTAAACATTATATAAATAAATTTATTTATGACATAATGATGATGCAATAATTACCTTATTAATGAAAGATTAAAATAATTGATGTTATAAATATAAAAATAAATGTAAAATGAAAATTTTGATGCTATCCAAGAACTTTATAGTTGAATATGACATGTTAGGGGTGATTAAATGTATTTTTTTTGAAGAAATCATTTTGTTATGACTTTCAAAAAAACTAAAAACTAAATATTGTCGAAATTGATATAAATGAGTTTTTAAAACCAATACTATTTTATTAAAATATATAATGGTCATAAAAATATATGGTTCAGCCAAAGGAATTATATAATTATTTATATGTAATTAATTAACAACTTGAGATTCGTTTGGAATTTTATAGTGTTTTTATTAACCATGTAATATAAAAATAAAAGAAGATATGGTAAATGTTAAACTATTTAACTAAGAGTTAAATCTAAATATAAGGTTAATATGGTGACCTAAACTTGTCTAAAACCTATTTATTTAGAGTATTGCAACCTATAATCACCTTATCCTAGAAATAAATCTTTCTGGAGCTATTAGAAACCAAAAATTATTTTATAGTATGTCAATATTTCAAGTTTTTCCTAAAGTGCCCCTCACCTCTCTTATAAAAGGATACTTCCCCTTCTCTTAAATTCACACCTCCAAATCCATTTGTTTCAGACATACCCTACTCAAATATCATCCCAACTACAATAACATCAACCTAGAGTCCTTAATTAGATTATAAATTGAACCTATAGATCCATTTAGTTCAAATCAAAAGGAATCAACCAAAGAAGAGGTAATTATTTCATCACCTCTTTTAAAGTTATTTTCTTCTTCCACTTCCTATTTCTTTATGGTTTCCATACTAAAATAATAAATATAGTACCTTATACATAGTAATATGTTATTATAAATATTTTACAAACATATTCATTATTCTATCCATCCTATGAATGACAAAGTCGCCATACATGCGTACATATGGCTTACCATCTCCACATCGTGTTTAGTTTGTTATTCAAAACTAAATTATTTGGATGATTATAATAATGTGTAAAATTGATGTAAATAAAAAATATAACATGTTAATTATTTTGTATATATAATATACCATCCAATTAAATACGATTTCACCACTAATAGAATGATATTGTCACTTTTACGTATGTACGACTTACCGTCTCCATGGCGCGATGAGATTTCGTTCCCCATTGTAACCATTTAAGAATAATTTCCATTTGATGATGAAAAATAATTTTCAAGAACTTAATATAATTATGGATTTGAATCAAATACATCCTATCCATAACAAAAATGACTTACATAACAAAACCTATAAAAGAAAATGAACCAGTAAACACCGGAAACAATGATACTACTGAAATATTATTAAAAAATAAATATTATAGGAACCTATATGATATCATATTTATGTATATGGTTCTTGTATAATTTAATAACAATTATTTAAACATTATAAAGGAGTATAATTTACCCCTTAATAAGGATAATTACAAGGTAAGGGTTAATTTTACAGTCTCTTTATTATCAGAGGTTGTTTATACATGAGTATCTACTAGGACCTCTTTATCATCCACATATGTGTTTCTTAAAAATGTATTTCAAAACATTTATACTATTTACTTATCTATGGGTTAAATTAATTTATACCCTTTTTTTCATTTGTATAAATTTTTTTGAAAGGAATATTTTCGCCACTTCCCAAAGAAGGTACTTTATGACCTTTTCGACCAATTAAGGAAAGAATGTTTTCTTAACTTATATAGAGAGTGAAGATATTTTCCACCGTTATAAACCTTTGAAGTATCTCTTACAAGCATATAAGAATATTTTCAAAATAAATGCTTTATTTTATAATTATGTGACTTTTAAATGATTTCAAAATAGAAAGAGATATTTCTCTTAAAAAGTTTTGATTTCATCAATACCAAATTCCTTTGTTGGATTTTATGCTTGTTTGATGTTGATTTATTATGATACAATCTTTAATATTGAACTAAGGTTTTTGTGATATGTTTGACTGTGGATGTGCTATTTTTTATACCATTCATGGTTTATGGTTCAAGTATTAACATTTCATAAGCTATTTTTAATACGAATGTTTATGTTATGTTTCAAACTTTTCATATGAGGAATGTATTGGATTTAGTAAGTGATGGGCGAGGCCCGCTATAGCCCCTCGATGCATCAGTAGGTCTCATGAGACAAACCAGTGTCTTGGAACAAGGCCTTGACCAAATAATTATTTGTAGTCTTGGCTAGAGGCCTTGACTATGTGTTTATGATGTATGGCATTATGCATTCCATCATTATGAAATTAGTTATTGATATTACATGAGATTATTCAACTATTAGAATATCCATTTGAATAAGTAAATGAAATTATTTGATTTATCTTTTCCATATTATGCTGAAGTTTAATTTTAAAAGGATTTTGTTTTAGTGTTATACATTTCCACAAATGGTTACTCTTATTTAATATAGTTTCCTTAATATTGTTATCCTTACTGAGCATATGAGATCACCCCTTTCTTATGTTTAATTTTTCCTAGGATACAAAGAAGTATATTTTCATTGACCTAAAAGACTAGGATATGGGATATGAGTGTGTAAAAAGAATACATAATGTCATAGTTTTCCATTTCATAATGTAACATAAAACTTATATATGTATCTAGTACTTCCAAGGCTACTAAACTAATCGATTTTTCAAGACTTGATCTATTGTGATCATGAAAATGTTAAGTAATAATTCACCATATTTGGGTAACTTGGGTTGGGGAATTACAATTGGTATCATAGGAAGTTTATTACAATCCATGGAACTAGATTTAGAAAAACTCTGATTAGATAACATTACCCAAAGATTGACTTTGAGGACCAGTATAGAAGAACATCTAATTTTTTTGGTAATGTAGATATTATGTGGGTTTTCCAAACAATACATCCATGTCCAGATACTAAAAGTGGTCGTGGTTCTGGCACAGATGTACCATGGAGTGAAAATTCTGATAAGCAGTTTCAAGCTTGACCTGAGGTATCCTGGTACACGAAAACATGCCTTACTGCACACCTGGTTTGACACTCCCACATGACATACTTTGGATAATTTTCATTTTCCTTACAAACCATTATAATGGATTTATGAGTAATACATTCCCAAAGAAAACATTTTTTATGATTATGGAATATATGCATAAATGGTTCAATTTATGATAAGTATTCTACTTGTTTGAAATTATGTATTGTGATTCATAAACTAATCTAGTGTATTCCATTTTTTAAAAATGACACATAGTGGAAGGAATGGAAACCATATCAACATATGTAAACTTTTGACGATTTCCCTTATACTCAAGATAATTATAGTGGATATGGTGATGCAACTAGGGCTGAACAACTTATAACCAAACTAAGGCAACTCACTCAGGTTATGAATAATAACCTTACTTGCATGGAGAACCCTGACCCACAACACATAGGACCAATGTCAAGCCACTTCATGAGACAAAAAACTCTAAAATTAAATAGGAATAAAAATATATTTGTAGTTGATAAATGGATATGTTCTTTAGAGAAAATATTTCATTCTTTGGGGAGTAGCGAAAGGGAAAAAGTTGTTCTGACAGTTTATCACCTTATAGAAGATGCAGATCAATGGTGGTCATTAGTTTAAAACACAAAATAGGGTTAATAAGTTTCAAATATGTAATAGACGGAGTTTAAAGAGTTTTTCTTAGAAAAACAATTTCCTCGTGAACATTGAGCAGATATGGAAGTCAATTTCTAGGTCTGAGAAAAAAAAGGATAAGAATGTCATAATGTATGTGGCTAACTTTACAAGGTTAGCAAGGCATACTGTATATTATATATGTATCCCAAGGAGTAAGATTCACTAATTCATTAATGGGTTAAAACCATATTTCCATTGAGAATTAGTCTAACAATCCTTCTCATCATATGCATATATAGTCTAATGTTATATCAAGATAAAAAAGTAATTCTCTAAGAATTACGTGTTTAAAATAAAGCAAGAGAAGAAGAGATCTCTTGAAAACTCTAGAAATAGAAATAAAGGGGAATAAGGGAAATGCTGAAGTTCCATTCTATATTAAATGTGGGAAGAAACACCCTGATACTTTCCTGAAGGGAATGGAAGTCTATTTTAAGCACCAAGCTTGTGATTGCAAGGGGAAGAAAGAGGCAGTTGATGTTGAATTCTATAGTTGTAAGGACATGGAGAATTATGAAAATAAATGTACTAATAGTCAAGGAAACTTACCTCAGAAAATGCCAAGGGAGAAATTCCCAGATTATGCAATCAAAACTGCAGAGGTTGAAGTTCCGAATGATGTGGTGGTAGGTACATTAATCATTTCCTCAAATTTAGACAATGATTTATTTAATTATGGATCATAAAATTATTTCATATCTTCCCAATTTTCCATTAAAATTAGATATTTACAATTTGATTTAACAAGGGATTTGACAGTCAAAACTCCTAAGGCAAGTATCATTACAACAAAGTTTTGTGAATTAGTTACCATTATGAAATATAAACATGCTTTATCTGCAGATCTAATTGTCCTACCCATGAAGGAATTTGATATAATCCTCTCTATGGATTTTAATTCAGATCATGATGCAAATATTTATTGTAAAAAGAAGAAGGTTACATTTTTTGATAATGATAAGGAATCTCTTATCTTTAGAGAAGAAACATCATCACTTGATTCTCCTCTATATATACCCACAGTAGCTTTGCTAAATACAATTATTGGGGAGGAAGAGAGTGAAATTATTTGGGGTGAGGAAATTAATGTTAAAGTAGTGGATGTAAATATTGTTAAAGAATATGTTGATTTGTTTCTAGAGGATTTACCTAGACATCATCCAGAAAGAGAAATTGAGTTTTCCATTAACTTAATTCCTGGTTCAGGGCCCATATCAAAGAACGCTTATGGAATGGACAATATGGAAGTATTTGAACTAAAGAAACAACTAGAGGAATTGAGTAATAAAGGATTTACTCGCACTAGTGTTTCTCTATGAGGATCCCCTATTCTTTTTGTTAAGAATAAATATGATATATGAGGGTTTTCATTGACTATAGGGAGATCAAAGATATAAAAATAAAGAAGAAGTATCCCATACCTTGCATTAATGATTTATTTGATCAACTTCATGGAGATCAATATTTTTCAAATATTAAACTTTGATCTGGATATCATAAATTGTGAATGAAGAAGGAAGACATTCTGAAGACATCATTTTGAACCAGGTATGGGCATTACAAGTTTACAGTAATTCCTTTTTGACTCTCTAATGCACCATCTATTTTCATAGATCTAAGGAATAGTTTTTTCAAGGAATATCTTGATGAATTTGTAGTAGTATTTATAGATGATATCTTGGTATACTTCAAATGCTACGAAGATCATGAAAATTAGTTGTGCACTATTTTGAAAACTCTTAGAATAAATGTATTATATGGGACGCTTAAAAAGTGTGAATCCTAGTATTAGGAGATTTATTTTCTTGTTAATATTGTCTATAAGGCTGGAATCTCTATTGATCCTTCAAAAACAAGGGCAATCAAATAATGACCAGCACCGGTGAGTATGATTGAGGTATGCAATTTTATTGGTTTAGTAGGTTATTATCGGCATTTCTTCTCTAATTTTTCCCAATTATCTAACCCATTAATCATGATCACATGCAAAGGGGTTAAATTTGTTTGGAAAAAATATTATGAAGAATGTTTTGAAGAATTTAAGAAAATGTTAGTCAATGCTTCTATCTTGACTATACCATCAGGAAATGATTAGTTTTTTTATTTATAGTGATGCTTCAAAGAAAGAAATTGGTTGTGTCATTATGCCGAATGATATGGTCATTGTCTAGGAATCATGATATCTAAAAATTCATTAAAGAACTATCCAAATCATGATCTTGTAATATTTTCATTGAAGATATGGAGAAAATATCTCTATAGTGAAAAATGTGAGATATATTATGATCACAAGAGTTTGAAGTATATTTTCCTACTAAAAGAAATCAATATAAGGAAAAGATCATGGCTTAAAACACATAATGATTTTGATTTGACAATACACTACCACCTAGGGAAGGAAAATAAGTTGGATAATGCTTTGAGAAGAAAGAATCATGGAGTTCTAAATAAGAATAGAGTTGAAAGAGGTCCTTTGTTCATGGATCTAGTAAAGATGGATATGGGAATTATCATGGAAGGTTAAACATCTATAATTTTGAAAATGGTTTCTAATCCATCATTACTAAGAAGGATAAAATATTCTTAGACTGATGATGAGGAGTTTCAAAATAAAATTAAAGCTGTGAATGATGAGAGATTGATTGACTTTGTATATGAAGATGGAATTTTGAAATTTGGGAAGATACTTTATGTTCCTAATATACCTAATCTAAAAAGGTAATTGTTGGTTGATTCTTATAGATCCAATTTATTTATACACCCTTGTAGCACTAAGATGTATATAGATTTGAAGGAACATTTTTGGTGGGACAACATGAAGAAGGAGATTGCTGATTATGTGTTAAGATGTATGGTTTTTCAACATGTAAAGGCTGGAAGACAACATCCTAGAGGATTCATGCATCCTATTCCCATACCTGAGTGGAAATAGGATGATATTACAATGGAATTTTTCATGGGGATACTAAATAATCCAAGGAGGAATGATGAAATATGGGTTATTGTTGATCATCTTACCATGTCGACACATTTTCTTTCTATAAAGAGAATATTTAACACTTGAAAGTTTAACAAGACTATATATTAATGAAGTTGTAATACTTTATGGTGTATCTCTATCGATTGTTTCTGATCATGCTCACCATTTTACATAAACATTCAAGAAAACTCTTCAGAAATACATAGATACTGAACTTCATTTAAGCACTGGATACCACCCTCAAACTGATGGACAATCAGAACCGACTATTCAATCCTTAGAAGACATGTTGAGATCATTCTCACTTGACTTTCAAGGTATGTGGGATCAGTATTTACCTATTGTATAATTTTCCTATAACAGTAGCTTCCATTCATGTATTCAGATGGCACCATGTGAAGCATTATATGGAAAGAGATATCGTACGACAACTTGTTGGGATGATGTTGGTGAAAGAAAACTCATAGGCCTATAACATGTTGAGTAAACAATAGAAAAGGTGAACATTATACAAACCCACATCAAAGTAGTTCAAAGTAGGAAAAAGAGCTTTATTGATAACCAAAATAAGGATTTGGAATTTCAAGTAGGTGATCATGTTTTCTTGAAGGTATCTCTATGGATGGGTGTTATACAATTTGGTAAGAAGAGAAAATTAATTCCCAGGTACATCGAACCTTTTGAAATTCTATAATGAATTCGAGTTGTAGCTTACCATTTGTTAATTCTTCCAATTCTCTCCAAAGTTCATGATGTGTTCCATGTATCACTATTGAGAAAATACATTCATAACGCAACACATGTACTCACATATGAAGAATTAGAACTGGGATCCTATCTGTCTTATTGTGAAGAGCCTATAAGTATTCTTGATACCAGAGAACACGTGTTGAGAAACTGAATGACCCGTCTGGTAAATGTTTTTTTCGATAAACCATAAAATGGAAGAGGCAACGTGGAAACCCAAGGAACTTATGATGAAGAACCATCTGAATCGTTGTATGCAGTAATATTCTAGAAATTTTGAGGATGAAATTATTTGGAGGGAATAATGTAACACCCCAAGCTTCCATGATATTCTTATCTTTGAATAAAACACTAGCTTGTGTTGTATGCAACTTCGAGTTCTAGCACACCAAGACCAATCAAACCAGACACTTAAAAATCTGCTATGAATAGTAATACCCACTATTTAAAATTTTATAAATTTTATTTTTCAAATTTGAAATCATTTTTGGATTCGGAATATCAAAATTAGATTAGGGTGAATTTTTGGTATTTTTCTGAAAACATTCAATTTTTTATTAATAGTGAAAAACACTGCATTATGTTTAAAATAGACTTTTTAATTAAATAAATATTTTAAATTTAAATTTATTTTAAAGTCAAAATAGACTTATAATACCTATATTAGTCGTATTTAATTCATTGAAGTCATTTTATAATAAGATTAGATATATAAAATTTTATTGAACTTTTTACTCTCTTTTACCCACCTTCTAGGTATATTAGCAAATTTGAATAAAAAATAATTTTACCACTCATGTGAATTTAATTTCAAAAATATAAGAGACACTATTAACATCATTAAGTAAAATTTGGTTCAATAAGATGAAAATAATTTTTGATGATTAGTATCTTTTGAATTTTATTTACCACGATTAAATTTAAATAGGGCAATTAAAGGTAAAAATGATATTATAATTACCCTAAAAAACATCCTAATTCTATTTTATAAGTTTATTTTGTCCAAAATTAACCTTAGTAAAACTATTTTATCCTTTTTTATCCACTTGGATTAGATTAGGACATTTATTATATTTTATTTAAAGAAAAATTTAAAGTGTTAAGTTCATATTTTAATAACCAAACAATTTTTAATATAGAGTTAAAAATAAGATAAATTTGACTAAAAATATTAATTAGAATGATAAAATGATTTAATAAATCATGGTATTTTATTTATAATTTTTATACTTTTAATAACAAAATTTATTAATGACATAATAAAGATTCAATAATTACATTATTAATGAAAGATTAATATAATTGATGTTATAAATATTAAAATAAATGTAAAATGAAACTTTTGATGACATCCACAAATTTTATAGTTTAATATGACATGTTAGAGTTGATTAAATATATTATTTTTCAATAAATAATATTGTTATTACTTTCACAAAAACCAAATACTGAATAGTGTCAAAATTGACATAAATGAGTTTTCAAAACCAATACAATTTTATTAAATTATATAGTACTCATCAAAATATAAGTCTAGGAAAAAGGAATTATATAATGTTCTATATGTCATTAAAAAACCAATTGAGGTTCGTTCATAATTTTATAGTAAGTTTAATAACCATGTAATTTAAAAATACAAGAAGTCATGGTAAATGTTAAACTATTTATTTAAGAGTTAAATAAAAAAGATACGTTTACTATGGTGACCTAAAATTGTCTAAGACCTATTTATTGAGAGGATTTATACCCATTCACACATTATCCTCTAAATAAATCTATTTGGAGCAATTAGACACTGAAAAATAATTTTATAATAAATTAATAGTTCATACATTTCCTCAAGTGCCCCACACCTCTCTTATAAAATGGTACTTCCCCTTCTCTGATATTCACACCTCCAAATCCATTTGGCTTGGAAAACTTCTGCACAAATCTTCTCCCAACAACCCTAAATATATCCTATAGGCTCTAATTTTATCACAAATCCAACCTAAGGATCCCTTTTGTTCAAATCAAAAGGAAGCACCTGAAGAAGAGGTAATTATTTCATCACCTCTTTTAAATTTCATTTCTTCTTCCACTTCCTATTTCTTTGTTGTTTCCATACTAAAATTATAAATCCAGTACCTTCTACATAATTATATATTATTATAAATATGTTAAACCATATTCATTATTTTATCCATCATGTTAATGAAAAAGTCACCATACGTGCATATGTACGGCTTACCATCTCCATGTTGTGGTGTAGTTTGTTATTCAACACATAATTATTTTGATGGGTATAATAATGAGTATAACTGATTTAAATAATAAATATAAAATGTTAATGATTATTTATATATAATATAACATCCAATTACAGATTATTTCACCACAAATAGAATGTTATTGTCACTAGTGCGTATGTACGACTAACCGTCTCCACGATGCAACGAGATTTCATTCCCCATCATAACCATTAAAGAATAATTTCCATTTGATGATTAAAAATAATGTTTAAGAACATAATATAATTATGTATATTAATAAAATACACCCTATCTATAAAAAACATGACTTACATAACAAATCATATAAAGGAAAATGAATCAGTTAACAACCAAAACAGTGATACTACTGAAATATTATTAACAAATCAATATTATAGGATCATATACAATATCATATTTATGTATGTGGTTCTTGTATAATTTAATAAATATTATTTAACCATTATAAAAAAGTTTAATGCACCCTCGACTAAACAAAGTTACATGTTAAGGGTTAATTTTACAATATCTTTATTATCTGAGGTTGTTTATACGTGAGTATCTACTAGGACCTCTTTATCATCCACATTCGTGTTTCTTAAAAATGCATTTCAATATAGTTTTACTATTTACTGGACTATGGGTTAAAGTCATTTATTCCCTTGTTTGACTTTTTTAAAATGGTTTGAAAGGAATATTTCTATCACTTTCCAAACAAGGTACTTTAGGAGCTTTTCAAAAAATTATGGAAAGAATGTTTTTTAACTTATCCGGTGGGTGTAGCTATTTTCCACCATTATAAACCTTTGTAGATTCCATTACAATCTTATAAAAATATTTTAAAAATAAATGTATTATTTTATAATTATGTTACTTTTAAATGATTTAAATTAGAAAGAGATATTTCTACCAAATAGTTAAGATTTCATCTATGTCAATATCCTTTTTTGGAATTTACACTTGTTTGAAGTTGATTTATTATATAAAAATCTTCTATATTGTATTGAATTTTTTGTGATATGTTTGACTATGTAACTGCTATTTTTTATACCATTCATGGCTTAGGGTTAAAGTATTAACATTTTGTATGCTACTATTAATACGAATGTTTTTTATGTTTCAAAAGTTTCATATGAGGAATGCATTGGACGTAGTAAGTGATGGATGGGTCCCTCTATAGCCCCTCGATACATTGGTAGGTCTCAAGAGATAAACTATTGTCTTGGAACATGGCCTTGAAAAAATTATTATTTGTAGTCTTGGAATGAGGCCTTGACTTTTTGGTTATGATGTCCGACATTAAGAATTCCACCATTATGAAATTATCTATTGATATGACATGTGATTATTCGACTAGTAGAATATCCATGTGAATAAGTAAATGGAATTATTTGATTTATCATTGACATATTATGCTGATGTTTAAGTTTAAAAGGATTTTTTATTCTTATACATTGCGTTAAATATTTATTCTTATTTATGATAGTTTCTGCAATATTTTTATCCTTACTGAGCATCTAATCTCACCCCTTTCTAATGTTTTATTTTTCCTAGGATGTGAAGATGTATGTTATGATTGATCTGCAGGAATAGTCTAAAGGATATGAGTGTGTTAAAAGGAGACACACTGTCATAGTTTTTCCATTTCATCATGTAATGTAAAACTAATTTATTTATCTAGTACTTCCAAGGTTACTAAACTTATAGGTCTTTTGAGAATTTATCTCTTATGATCATGCCAATATTATGTAATAATGAAATGACTATGGGTAATTATGGTCAGGGTGTTACAAGTGATACATTGCAACTTGATTTTGATTGATTTTAGGTAAGTGTTTCTATGTTCGTTTTTTTTGAAATTCATGGTGTTCTTGAGTTTTATAATTAAATTTATTTAATTAAATTGTAACTATAAGTGATATCATTATACTGATTATAAATTTTTTCCATTTACATTTGGCTTGGCATAAAGGGGTTATTTTACAAACATCAAATGTTTCCTTGAAATGGGTGTTCAATTTCACCAATCCCTTTGTGAAAATATTATGAATGTTTTTATAGGATTTTTAAAGGATGTTAAAAATGGATTTTTTATGATATGATAAAAATGTACTGAAATCTTGAGCCATGTATTAACTTTAAAGGAATTTTTTCACATTTAAATGAAACCCTCATGACATGCAAGGAACCCTATTATTACCCCTTAATATGTGATTTATTTCCCATAATGGGTAGTGTTTGGATGATGAATAAAGAATATATTTATTTCAGGGGAGTTTTAGGTATGTTTAGAGATGTTGATCATATTATATTGATGTTTTTATCCTCTTGGTTGATTTATCACTACCACTGAAATGATGTCATTGGTACCCTGCGTAACTAATTGATGTCTGGATAAGTGTTTCAAATATCTAGTGTGGGAAAGATATATAGTGACCAAGGAGTGTTACATCCTTATTGGGGTTGGTAATTGTAAATCCGCAACACTCCCAGAGGGAGATTCAAGATGTTAAAACTTTTTAGGATACACATATGGGGTAAGTTCATATGAAAACCAGTTACAATTTTATTATAGTTAGAGCCTAGTGTGTAACCCATGACACTTGAACATTGATTAATGCATCTCTATAGGGGATTTACCTATTATTTATTATTTTTAATCCCATTTTCATTTATTATTAATTTCATACCTTTATTTTATTAATTTATTATGATCCATTTACTTATGGTGCCTACTTTATATGACACATTAACCTTTTCGTTTAGCTAACTTTTTTTAGTGGTTTCAAGGATAAATTGAAAAAGGATTTCCAAAGGTTGAAGAATTTTTTTTGACTTTTTTGTGAAAAGAAAAGGTTCGTAGTTTCATTGGGGGTTTAAACTAATTTTGAATAATACAGTGACCACATTAAATGAATTATATATCTGATTTTATGTTACACAAGAAATTTAAATTGAAAAATAATTTTTATGTTGTATTTTAGACATAAACTTATGATTTTACTAAAGAAAGTAATTGTATAGGCTCATTAGTCAGATCCTATTGGGGTTGTTTTCTCACAACATTCACGTGCACTCAGATATTTTTTCATGTAACTTCTTATTATATAAATATTTTAGGTTTCATATTCATATTATACTTCTCATATTTTTGCATCTATGGTGAGTGGTATGTGGTTAGAATCCGTGGGTTTGATGCAGAAAATTTCGTAGTATGGTTTGGGATTTGTTTTATATTTTATTTATTTTTTACTTTAGGCATTCCTTTGTATTTTTTGATGTGTACTCTATATTTTTTTATTTATATAATTATTTGGATGTTTATTTAGTCTTTCTATATTTTTATTCATTTATTATTAGATGGTCAATTTTTTCCCACGGTAGTATTTCATGGAATTCAAGAACTAGTTACCAGCCTATAGGGATCTAAAATGGCCTTTAGACCCAGTCTTTGTGTGGTCTAGGCATAAGATATAGTGCAATCTAGGGATTTTTAATTAAAAAAATAAAAAAAACTTAGGTTCAAATAAAGGACTATGTTATGGACAACTCTATTGTTTTTTAGGGTTATGTAAAAAAGAAAATAGGAATACTGGAACTCAAGAAGTAGGAGCAGGCAATGATCAAATAATTCATTCTTTATTTGAGCCATGAGTTACTAGGGGAATATTATATTTGAATTTATATTTTATCATTATGGTTTTGAGACAGTGTTATTTTTATCTTCCTTGGATTTTTTTTGGTTTCCATGGGGACTATCCCTGGTTTTTTCAGAATAAAACAAAGAAGATTCAGAGATGTTATGTTACATTAAATGTCCCAAAAAACATATTGTGACTAAAAATTTGATTTCAAACACATAATATGAAATATTTCGTGATATAAACATGGAATGTAAAACCATTTGGCCTAGTAAAGAGATGTTCTTCATCCATTTATTAATATTATTTAGACTTTACAATTCTTGGATTTCCTCGAGTGATTTGATGATGGGGAAAGGATCACATATGGTGTTGTTATATGTAAATATGTTTATTTCAGTTTAAATTGAAATTTATGATGTTTCTTTTTATGTGAATTTTTTGAAAATGGTTTTGTGTGTATGAGAAGAGAGACTTTATGAAAATTAGTTTTTTAAAACTGGTTTTGTGGGTTGTTATAATTTTTTTTCTTAATTATTATCATGTGTATTATAAAATGGTTGATTTTATTACCGTGTTCAATAATATTTTCATGTGAAATTTATATTTTTAGATAATTTTTTAATGTGAACCCATATAATTTTAAATGGTTTTAATGGGGGTAATAAAAAGGAAAAATGATTTTCTGTAGTTTTAAAAAGAAATGATTATTTTTATATGTTTCGGTGTTTAAAAAAATTGGTTTGTTGTTTTAAAAATGAATGACGTAAAAATGGGGTTTGAATTCATTATTGAGTATTAATTATTTTAATGAAATAGATTTTATAAAATGTGTTTGAATGTTTTCTTTTTGGAGGTTTATTTAAATTTATTACTCTCCTGGTTGATAAATGGATTTTTTCTGGGGTGCAGAGGAATATGTTTAGTTGGGTTGAAATCTTGGGTTATTTTGAAAATTCCTCCTAGTGATTATTAAAATGAAAATATAAATACTTTCAATGAAGATGATACATAATTCTAATCCTCTCTTTTTAGAAATATATTTTTAGTTCATTATTCTACCCTGACTCTGAATGTAGTTTTGAAATAATAACTCTATTTACTCATAAACCATGCCACTAATTTATTGTATTAGAATCCATATTATTTTGTGGGGATCTATGTTTGGTTTAAGCATTGGAATGGATAGAAAGTTTTTAGAAAGACTTCAATTCTCTTGAGACTCATAAATATTAAAGGGTAAGAGATATTGAAGGCTTTGTCAAAGGACCAAGAAGAGGGTGGTTATAGGTTATGATTCCATCTTGGTTGTATGAGGTCATGAATTTAGTGTTTCTCAAGATCATTTTCACTAAATGCTTATATAATGAGGGGTAAAGATGAATAAATACCTTAAATTAAGGAGATTTCATCAAGGTGATTGAATAGTGAAAGGGTATATTGATCAATTTCTAGAGTTGGTGGTTTTCTTTTTTGAGATGGTCACAAATGAATATAAAAGATATTGTATTTTGGGAGGAGTTATACACATATTAATTGGACTATTTGAGCTTGGTTCTATCATAAATATTTTAAAAAATGGTCAATGAGGCCATATTGGTAGAAGATAATTATTTGAGTAAGCTGATATGGGTAATTCCTTGATTCCACTTGGTGGTGATGGAGGTAACCTTCCTGGTGATTATTAAAATCTATAAAATACAAATTTGGAAGTATTAGAGGTAAATCATAACATGGACTTATTATCCCTCTTGGGATGAAGATTCGTCTCATTTTCGTATAGTGTGGGGCACCATAGACCTACCTCTATTGAATCCTTATAATATATATTAAGAGGTCCATTAAAAAAACTTATCATAAGAGGTATTAGGTGTAATTTCTTTTGTGAATTATTGTTGGTTATGTGTTTTTATTTTGGTGGGTTTCAATTTTATTTGTAATTTTAAAGTAGTTATTTTTGGATGTTTTTTGGGAGTGTTCATTGCATTGTTTTGTAAGATGTAAACTATATATGTGTATGCTATTTATTATTCATTAGGGTTTATTCCTTGAGGATTATGAATATAAAAAGGTTTAATATTTATGGGAAGACATGGCGAAGACCTTGGATCCTTGTTGGTGGTGAATAGTACTTTTTATGCATGAGTTTAGATTACACACTAGTCGGTGTTTGTATTTTCTTTTGTTGGGTTCACCTTGAGTTGGTGTCCATGTGAGATATCTTAGTATGTCCATATTTCCTTTTATTTCTATATGAGGTTAAACATATGGAACTCCTTTTTGAGGGTTTTTTGGTTTTTAACTAATCTGTTATGGGATATTAATATTCTAGTGCATCCTTCAGTGGGTTTACGGAATTTATTTATAGATGTTTGGATTCTTATATGGGTTAGATATCTTATTGATTTTATTTTATTTCTTGTGGATGGTCTCTCATGGTTGATATAGGTTGTTTTTAAATTATTTCTAGTTAGTTTGTTGCTTCTTGGTGGTGGTTTACTCCATATTGTATGTTTCCCTTTGTTTCCCAAGTTTAGATGAAATCTAAATAGTGGGGAGACCTGAAATTAGTCTTTATCTTCCTAGGAGTACATGTAGATAATTTTTGTTTTTCTATATTGGTAGATGTGATATTTTATTTATAAATTAGGTTATATTGTTTAAGTATGGAGAAGTTTTGGTTTTGGTTTATGGTTCATGTTTAGTAGTTCTTATTTCCTTCTAATTTGAACTAAGACTTTATGGGGGTAGTATTTTGTTTGATGGAAAGAATTTTGACAACTTTTGTGACACTATGGATTTTATTTTTTATTATTTCTAAGTGTTTTATATTTTTTAGTGTTTCATGATAAGAATTTGAAATTTTCAAATATTTTGAACTATCGCATGGTAACTGCACAATTTTCTAAAACAATACGATATAGTAAAATTTGAGAAAATGGTGATTTGTTCGATCTTTTCATAGTTTTAAAACATTTTGTGGCTCCAATAAATCTATGTTTGTGTGTGGTTTGTTGGATAGTGGCTCATGCATGATAGGAGCATGGTTTGAAAAACTCTGCAATCTTGCCAACTTTTAGAATTTTGGGAATTTACCAACGTACTCCCTTTTATTTTAATTTACCAATACCTCCCCTATTTACATATCACATGATCAACCCTGAATAGACTCTTTGAAGAGATTATTATTTTTTCTTTATTGATTTTTCCCTCTTATTTATGATTTTTGAGAATACATTCAAGATAAACCATTTTCTCTTCCTACGGTCCTCTATTCTTCTCTTTACTCCCCTATTTCCTTTGATTTTGCATCACCTCAAGAACCCAAATAACTAAAAAAAGTGTATTTAAGGTTTAGGTTCATGTAAAATTTTGTTCTTGGTAATTTATATATTGTATATGGTAGTTGTTGACTCAATCAAGAATTTTATATGGTAATTGAAACATTATAACTCGATAATGACTGACTTATTGTAGTTGTTTCAATGTAATTGCTTTATTTTTCAATTAATGGTTTTCCAAAGACTTATAAATCACCTTTTTTACTTAATTTATAACTATTTTTAAAATTATTATGGTGATTTTTAAATGGTTCCCATAAACTTCTAGTTTACCACAAAGGGTTTCATTAATAAAAATAAAATTTTTTCAATGAAATGGATGTTCAAAGGTTTCTAGACATTTATGAAAATGGTATTAGTGGTTTTATAGTATTTTTAAAGGATGATTAAAGCGTAGTTTTGTAAAAAAAGAAATAAATACATGATACATTGATAAATTTTATTTTGTTGAAGGTTAATTTTTAAAATTTAAAATAAACTCATGTGAAATGTGTGATACCCTTTTATTACCCATTCCATGTGTTTTATTTCCCCCAATGGAATGTGTTTGTATCATGTGGTGTTTGAATGATGAATGAAAGGGATATTTATTATGAGGTAATTAGAGGTGAGGTGAGAGATGTGGATTATTTTGTATTGATTTATTTTTTTCTTGGATGATTTCCATCCTCTAATTTATGGCTTCCACATGCTTCTTAGGAAGCTAATAGATAATAGGATGTAAGTTGCATTATTATAGTGTGCGTAAGATGAATCATAAACTAGGAAAGTAGTACCCTCCAAGGGGTTAGTACTGGTAGGTCTCCGATACTCATTGAGGCTGAATCCAGATGTGACAACTTATTAAGATACATATAAAGGTCCAATGAATATAATAACCTAGTCCAATATCAATGTAGTAAGATCCTAGAGTGTATTCCATAGCACATATACTTTTATTGATGGTTCTGTGTATTTTATTTCCTTATCCTTTTTTTTGTAATTATATTTTCTTATATTTTTAACATCATACTTTTATTTTATTAAATTATTGTGGTCTATTATCTTATGGTTCCTACTTTGTACAAAGATTTTTCTTTTTTATATTTTGAATGGTTTAGAGAAAAAATGTTCTTGTTTTCCATGGGGGTTAAAAACCTTTTTATATAGATTTATGAACTATTTAAATGGATTATAGATGTTATTTTATTTCACTAAATAACTTTAAATTGAACCCTTATTTTTAAATTTTATTTCAAACAATAATTTTTGATATGTTAAATAAAAGGATTTGCATAGTCTCTTTTGTGAGATCCTACTAGAACAATTTCCTCACACCCAGAATGTACACTCATGTATATGTGTATATAGATTCATATTGTATAGAGGTTCCATGATTGATATCCATATTTTATTTCTTATATTGGTCTGTTGGTATTGAGTGTGATGTGGTGAGAAACCTTGGGTTTCATGGAGATAGTTTCTTCGTATGGTTCTGTATTTGTTTTATATTTTTTATGGTTTTATTTCTCGTTATTTTAGTTGTTACCCTATATATTTTATTGTATACTCTATATTATTTTACTAAAATGATGTTTGGGATATTTATTTAGTATTTAAATGATTTATTGTTAATTCATTATTTGAGTTAAAAATCAATACCACGGTAGTGTTTTGTGAAGCTCATGATCTAGTTGGCAGCCCATGGGGATCTCGAATGCCCTTTGGGCCCAGTGGTGGGCTAGGTTGGGTGAGGTGATAGATTGGGAAGGTTCATTAAATCACAACCATATACCATATCACAACATCAATTAAGGTTCATGTAGTAGATTTATCAAATTTAATGAATAATATATAATAACATGATGAAGAATCATTATGTAAAACAAATTTACTCAAAGAAATAAGGCAATGAATTTTGGAACCATGATAAGGGGATATTTTAAATAAAATCTATTGTTTATTTAATGAAAAGAAAATACCTTAGTATTGAGAGATTCCAATGATGTAAGTGTCGATCAATCGAACCTCATTTGAGTTTTGTTATCATTGATTCAAGAGGATAAAAAATATAACCCCTATAGTGGTGATCAACATTTACTCCATGATCTCTGAACAACACCAATGAAAGTCTGGGTGTTAGCATTGAAAATCAGACTATATTTCATTTTTCTACATGATCACAAAATAATTATTCAATTTTGAAAAACTATATCTCATATTCCATTATTATTGAGAGGGAGGAATGATTTGGATGAATTATCTTGCTCTTTTGAGAAACCCTATAGATGTTCTTAAGATTGATAATTTACTAGAGAGGAAATATTTGTGCACAAAATATGATTTTTACACACATTTCTAAATTGATATCGATGAATATATATAGAGATAGGGTTTACTATTGATAATTTCACAGAGCCCCTTAATAAAATTATAATCATAATATATTCCTCATTTTTATAACAACAACACTACTTATTCTATATAATGGAACATGGAGACTTTTGGGAATAAATATCATTTCATTAAAAAAATAGTTCCTTATTTATTTAAATGATATTTAATGATTATATAATTTCTAATACCAAGAACATAATTCATTCCACCACCTTTATAAAAATTTACCAAACCTTGAATAATAATAATATTCTATTAAATAAATAAATATTTTATTAATGGTCTTTTAAGTAAATATCTTCTTGATATTCAACTCACATATAAATATAGTTACTAAATATTAAGGATAAAAAAATGACTGGATAAATATTTTCATTTCCATGATAATAATATTTAATGAAACTGTTAAATTAAATTATAATTTAATTAATATCAATGGATATAATTAGTGTGTGATTATCTATTCTTTTTCACCAATGGAATTAGGGATCCTTACTTAAAGTTGAGTATTATCATCTAACAACACATAAATGAACCCATAATGGAAGAAGTTAATGTCAAAAAGAGGAGAACCAGATAAAAACACTACAAATGAAATATAATTCCTCTTAATCAATGTATCAAATCAACGAGGTTGTATACTCATGTCATCAATATATGTTCTCAATATATCATTCCTAAAATTTCTAAAATTAACCCATTAATCACCATGGAAAAAGAATTTTCTTTTAAAATTATAATTCAAATAAAATGGATTGAGATATATACTTCCTTAAATTTAATTGAAAAACCTTATATTGATTTATTCATTAACACTATATAACTCATGACACAACCAAATAATACTACTTCACTGTGAGAAATGATCGTCGCAAGTTGGGGAAATTTCTGAAAGTATATGACTCATGAAATTCATTAATTATAATATCAAGTATAATGGTCATGACACATGTTAGTAGATAGTAATATCCAATGAAATGTATATATGTGGAATTTTTAATGGTGGGTTTATCCTCAACATCACCCACATTGGAGATTACCATGTCTGAACTTCATGAAATGATGTCTTATATGACTATGAGTATCAAGCACTTAATAGTTAAACATACTATGTATCTGATAATTTAATTTCATTGTAACTATATGATATATGTTTAAGAATATCTTTTTACCACTTCATGTTTCTAATCATAATGGTGAAATTCCATGACCTTTTAGTTTCATAGATAGTCTAAGACATTTTCATATTATTGTAACTCAGAAGAACAAGTACTATGTGATAAGATATTTATTAATATTCATGTCTATTAATGTATAGGTAATATAATGTACAAAGTTGTTGTTTCTATGGTTAAAATTCCAAAAAACTCTCACTTACAGTACATCCAATTGAAAATGATTATAGATACTGGATCTCACATGATATTCATGCTTCTATTAAGGTAAGTCTTCTTAGGTACACAAGGAATGATACCCCCGGGGGGGGGGGGGATCAGGGTATGAAAAATTAAATCAATTCCACATCTTGATATTGTTTTGTTGTTAAAAAAACTCTCTTATCTCTCCCATTTACACTAAAGAGTATGAAAGTACCTTAAATCTTGCACATGACACAACGATTTTACTTGGTTTACCCTCACTAGGCTACGTCCAAGGAGCATACATCGACGATTTTTGATGTACCAAATCCACTATAAGCGCACTTCTGTTTACAAGTTCTAAGTGTACTAACCATACCTCTTGGTTTATAGCCATTCACAATTTGAGAACACACTGCTCTCTCAACTAAAGTGAGCTCACTAATTCTTTATAAGATCCACTCACGGTTTATAGACCTGTATGACTCTTCATTATCACCAACGAATATATCATCAATTATAGATAGAAGATCTATTGAAGTAAAAATTTCACACATAGATGAATAATAAATTGCCTCTAATCACTAGGGAAAAAACCTTTGAAATAACTTTGCAAAGAACCATACTTTCTAAATCTCAAACAAGCATTCACGAAGTCCATGCCTCTTCGTGAAGCACATACCTTTTCAGAGATTTCTACTTCGCGGAGAAAAATGATTTTCAGATTTCAAGCCTTCTCAAAGAGAAAGCCTTCAAAAAGAATAGGACACCACTGAGCTCAAGAAATCGCAAGTCAACTTCCTTTGCAAATCTCACTGAGCGAATGTGGAACACAACAATTTTGTGGAGCAAGATTAGCCGCTGCAAAGCTCCTGAATTTCGCGAAGCACACCGCCTCTGCGAACCTCCTTCGCAATTTTAGGGAAACATATTTTTCTTAGAAAACTATTTTCTTCTCTTGAGGGGGTTGAGCCCTATTTATAGGTGGTTCCACTGACTCGAGAACCTTCCAGGCAAAGTCAGTGCCACATCATCTCAAATCGCAAAGCTCCAAAATTTCCACTGAAATTCACTCTATACCGTGAAGCACCATGGATAATTTTGGATTGCAGAGCTCATCATAATCGCAAAGCATTCCATAAATTCTTTTGTGCCTTTTCTACAAATTTCCACTTGTAATTAACATTACCGGTAAAATTTTTTTCAACACTTCTATTCGCAATGATCGTCGTAATCATGAAGAACATTGCTAAATTTCCTCATATCTTTGAAAAATCGACATAAAAAAGCCCATATTCTCGAAAATCATGCCTTTTTTGATATTTTGATGAGATTGTCAAGGAAATCCTATTTTAACGATGCTCACCAAACTCAAAATTTTGGACCCCAAAAATTTGGAAAACATGGGAAAAGAACTCCACTTTGTATCTTCACTTTTTGTACTGCCTTTAGATCTTCCATGCCTTTGTCATAGTTATTTGTCAACATTTATTTTTTAACAACATATCTAGAACACTAAAATATACAATGGGAACCTGTATTGTCAACAAAAAAAATCAACCCAAAAATGTTGTAATGTTACCTTGAGGGATTTTTCCTAACAAGACTTTAGCCAGTTGATCTACTATGCTTTCCACTGAGGAAACTCTTCTTACTCTGACCTCATTATTTGAGAAAAATTTCTCAATATATGATACTTTTATATTATTATTTTTCATCCTATTATGTGATATAGGCTACCTAACATGGGACCCCTCTATAATAGTATCACAGTACAGTGTGAAAGGATCTTTACTAATAAGTACAACATCACACTATTGTTAAAAGTTTCATATCCAAACTAATTCTTTAGCTACATAAGAATCCACAATATACTTATGATATTAATGTTGAATCAGAAATCACTAAATGCTTTGATCTCTTCCATTTAACATATACTATTTTTAACAATGATGTATACATATATTGTGATTTTAGATCATATAGATCTCTTTAGAAACTAGAATTTTTATATCCCATGATCTTAACACCTCATCCCCTCTATAAACCAAAAATATATCCTTAGTATGCCTGATATATTTTAGGATAACCTTGACTACTATCCCATGGTGGTCTCTTTGTTCAGATTTATATCTTCATACCATACTCAAGTCATAGGGAAAATCAATCCGGGTATATGACTTAAAATACATGTATGAACATATAACATATTTTTATAAGATCCTTGTCATCCCCTATATCTCCTCTCATGTTTGAGGAGTGATTTTCTTGGAGATATATATACCTTGTGACATTGGAATTAATACTTTATTGGATTGTTCTATAATAAATCTATTTAATATCTTATCAATGTATGCATCTTGAATTAATAAAAGTAACCACTTGGATCTATCATGATGGATCTTCATCCAAAGGATTTATGTTTCGTAACCTAAGTCCTTTATGGAAAATATTGTATTCAACCATGTCTTAATAGACTGCAGGACTGGTACATCAATTTTAGTTAGTAATATGTCATCAATATATACTATTATTAAAATAATCACACTCCCACTGAATCATTTTTAGACACACAACTCATATTAATTCTTTATGAAATAATATTTACTTATTATTTAATCACAGAAAATGTTTCATGATATTGGTTCCTTCTTTAAACCATAAATATATCCCTACATCTTTTACAACTTATTGGAATCGTTTGGAATCACAAAACCTTTTAGTTTGCTCATATATTCAACTTTTAAAAGGTTTTTATTAAGTAATGATGTAATTAAATTCATTTTATAAATCGTATAATCATGGTAAGAAGCTATGGTATATAGAACAATGATGGATTTTAGTATAGAAAATGGTAAAATGGTTTTTTAAATTCAATTTATTGGTGCTATTTAAACCCATTTTCTACCAGTATTGCCATATTGGTATTTAATTTACCTTCCATGACCATTTTCTTGCTAATTACCCATTGGAAACCTATAGGAATTAACTGAATTAAGGATTTACCAAAATCCAAACATAGTTTTTGTATATGGAATCTATTTTGGAATTCATATATTATTTCTATCTAATTTATTTTTTCCCACTTATAACCTTCTTAAATGAAATTGGTTCATTGTTATCAACTAAAAACGATGCACCATCCTTAGTGATTAGAAAAATACATCTATTTAGTTCTGAATCCTATATAGTTATCCAATGAAGTATTTTTATCTATAGAATGTCTTCTTCCATGGGGTTTTTTGGAATTTGTTCCTATATTGTCTTTTTGTATCTATATCCTTGCCTTAATATAAATCTATCACTATATAACAATATATTTTGGAGATTTTATCCCTCTCATGAATGACTGTACATTTAGTAACCATGAATCTTATATATCTTGAGTCATATAAGAAATATCCTTTAGTTTCATTGGGATATCCTATAATTATACACTTAGTTATTCAGTGTGTAAGTGTTTTTTCCAGAGTTAGTCTTAAAAAATTCTTAATAAACCCAAAGTCATATATGTGATAACGTAGGTTTTCTTTAATAGAGAAGTTATAAGGAAATTTGTTTTTCACTTTAGTTGGTACCTAATTTCATATGAGTACTACTCGGTATAATTTATATTACCAAAAGAATAATGTGACACATTCATGCCATATCACTGACCTCACCAATCCAAACAAGGTGTGGTTCCTTATTTTAATTACACCATTATATTTTAGTTTAAAAAGAGGTGTGAGTTGGAATAATCTCCCAAATCTGATAGATAATCAATGAACTCATGATAAATGTATTCTCCACTATAGAATGATCTCTATTTTTATCTTCATACTATGTTGATTCTATACTTCATTCTTTTATTCTATGAATTTATCAAAGGAATATAACTTATACATAATTAGGTACACATATCCATATTTATTAAAATATTTTTTAAAAGTTATGATGTTTTAGAATCCAACCATTACATCAACTAGAAAAAGTCCACAGATATGTGTATAAACCAATGAAAGAATCATTGTTCCTTTTTAAACCCTTCCACCAAATGATTATTTTGTTTATTTTCCCTATAAAATATAATGACACAAACCAAGTGGGGTTTAGTTCAAATGAATATAAATACCCATATTTTTATAATTTTATAAAACACCTTTCATTTACATTAGCAAGATGGTGATGAAAAAGTTGTGTGTGATATATGTTATTAGAACTATTTTTTTATCAATTTCATACACACAATATTTACATTTCAAAACATATAGGCCATTATTTAAAAATTTTATACCATAAAAAATGCTATCTTTGTAAAAGTATTAAAATTTATCTTAAAATTTCAAAATAAAACCATCTATATAATGATGAGATAAAAAAATAATATTTTGAGTAACACTTAGAACTTAATAAAAGTTATTTAAAACTATGATTAATCCTATTGAAAAAATGATTTCGTAATCTCCAATATCTACTACAAAGAGTCTAGCTCCATTCATGACTTGTGGATCCACCTCACCTAAAATGACTCTAAACAATCTACTTGGTTTTTATAATTGGATTCAAATGTAAGCCCTAAAAGAAGTATCTAATACCCAATTTGTAAAAATATAAATATTTCACTCAATAATTTACACAACAAAAGATTACCCTCTATCACATTTTGAATTTCATCTTCTAGTGGACCTTCGTTCTTCATGAAAAAAAGACATTGTTATCTTCCATTGCATTCTCCTTGATCCACCACTTCTTAAACAGATAGTGTTAATAAGATTTATATTTGATTTAGAATTGGATATATTTTCCCAAAATTTCCTATTATTCACTAGATTAATAGAAGGAATTTAACGCTTCTAATCCTTATCGACCTATTGAAGTATAATATAGAGATCTGGGAGAGATTCTCAATGTTGTTCTTGTTAAAGTTCATAAAAAGTTATCAAATGCAACGAATTGTCCCAGGTCAACCTATCACATCACCTGATATGGATTCCCAAAAATCCTTAAGCATGCATACTAGAATTCCATTAGATTTTGAATAGTGGTGATGGTCTAACAATTACATTGAGGAGAGCACAACCTCTGGTCATATTGTAATAGCTCTGGAAAATAACCAAAACATACGCATGGATAAATATCAGACTAAAAATAATAAATAACTAAATAAAATCTTGATATAATAAATGGAATGAAACATAAAATTATAAAGTCCTAGAGAATAAAATGTATAAAATAGTTGATTTTATACTGGGTGAACCATATATACAAAATAAATAACTGAAAAAAGTATATCAGGATCCACTACTAACATCATGGAAAACCAAATACTCAAAATCCATGATGATTGAGCTGCACCAACCAGATCATGAAATTTCACATGAGTATCCCACCTTGATAAAGAAATAGTAGACTAGGGAACCATTAACTACAAAACCTATTATCTAACCTAAAACCAATCATCATATTTTTCTGTAAACTAAGGTGCATGTATAGGGGGTGAGAAATAAATTATCCTAAGCCACTCACAATGGAGAACCTATAATATATTGTCATAAAAAGTGCATTAACATGTGATATTCCTAATCTATATAAAGAATAATAATATATGAAAAAAATATAAACCCCCACATTAAAGTTAAGTGGGATAAATAAAAGAATAAAACCATGGGTTCTGTCCTCGAACTGTAGGTAAATCTACCCATTATCATTCCTATTATAAAGGATCTATGACAAGTGGATCACCCCACCACATGAAATCATGAACAAATACCAGATGTACATCAGATTTCAAGGATATCTAAACAAAAAATATTGATTGTTGGACCCCACGGAGTAACCATGGTTTGATACTTGATAGGGTGCATATATCGAGATGTATGACCTTAATAGAATTAACTAAACTAGTGATAGGAACATCTAGGCTGACACAACTAGATTACATATTAACACCAATAGTCCTGTAGAATGAATTGGGAACTAGATACAAACCCAAAAATAGCTGGGTTAAATACTATAAACTAGGATCATACTATATCCACGACCCTAGGAACACAACAGAATCCAAATTATACAAAACCCACTCTATGAGAGCCTGATCACTTCCTGATACCAATAAAACTCTATCAAGAGAAAAAAACTAAACTACATGGGTCTGAACTCATATAGATCATCTATAGCTCCTTAATACTACCTAACCACATTAATCTAATAGACAATAAAACTAGATCAAAAGTCAGTGCCAACACTCGAACCATATATCCCAAGGGTCTTCCCCTAAAAACAATATTCTAAAATGGAACTACCTCAAACATCATGGCCAATGGACAACCTAATCTAGTTCAATATAACTCATAAATCCACCACCCATATATATGAATAAGAAATATTGATAGACTCTTTAAAAATAAATCATAGTGCCTCTCTCATTCCTTTGGATCTCAATACCCATCAAAATAGCCACTATAGTCTATCCAAAGCCCACCTCAGGTCTAGAAACAAAACTCCGGGTTCCTGTAGTCTTTAGGAAAATAACATAAAGAAACATCTATCTGGGGTCTATCCCACTGAACCCATGCACTTAGGCCTTGTCTATCAATAGATATTCAAATAGCCCAAATGACACCAAAAGACTAAGAAACCCTAAGATGGGTTCCTCCGTGGCCTCCAAACAATTATCCCAATGGGGGATGAAAAGTACAAAAATTTTTATAAGGTTCTTCACAATAGTCCCCATTAATAGATAAAAATAAGGAGACCCTCCACAAGGGATTCTCAACATAAGACCAACCATGACACATGAGCATTCCCAACTGCTAACTACAATATCCACTGATCACTTGACCAAAAAACTCCCTACAATAGAATACTCAAGAGTCCTTTAGAATCATCCCAACAACAAAATTACACATGCATGTAACCACCATCCCATTAAATCAACCTAGAGCAATGGATCCAAAAATTATCATCCTCATATCTATGAGCTAAACTCAACCGCTCTAACATCGAGTAATAAGTCACAATATATATGGGAAAACAAGATCTCCTCTCAGATACTACATGATCATTCCTTCTAGGATCCATCTACTAGAACCTCAAACAGAACTCCAAGGTACACTTGGTCAAGGCTGGTCACCATCCTCACCCGGTTCTTACAGCTCATAACCTAACCCCATTGAGGATTCTAAAACCAAACCTTGAGGAAATCCCCTAGCTAATTCTCACAAATCCAAAACACCATCCATATGAGCACTAAATAAATCAAGTATTACACCATCATGATCTATGTAGAAAAACACCCTAAATAAAAAATCATAAGTCTAACTCTGAATCTATGGTGAAAAGGAGGAAAATAACTAGACAAGGAAATGTAAAAGGTGTGAACATTAGTTACATGACATATAACCCCAAAGGTTCTCCATGGGAATGTTTCTTCGACCATTCAAAAATTACTTTTCTAAAATATATGGTCTTTGGATACTGTATAAATCATAGAACACCACATGGGAACCTGCCTCTGTACCTCTACCTCAATTTAGTGTGTACCATCCTGTACATGGAGTGTACCCCACACAAAATCCCTATATAAATACATAGTCATTTACCCACACATGGAGTTTATCTAAGCATAATACACAACTATATTCCTTGTACCTCATTCGAGTACACGCTATGCACCCTACAAGACCATGTTCCCTCGAAACAGACTCAGTTTACACAATATGATATGTAACCCTAGTATACGATGTGTTGTCCCTAAAACTCATATTCCTCAAATAGGAATAGCACATGACCTTTGTTCTCTGAAATACATACATTTTACAAGGTATTTACCAAAAAAATCCCCAAAAAATGGAAAAAACCCCTTGTTTCTCTTCAAATAATCCTTGATCATCCCCGATAGGGTCCCTAGGAACCACTAAAATGATTAAAATCATAAATGAATGTATGTTATGAAGATTTAAGGGGGTAAAAAAATTAAAAATTGTCTACCTTTGGGAGGAAACTACTAAATACTCATAAACACCAAAACTTTTTATACATAGATGTTACATCTTTTTATATTAATAATCATTACATTACACAAAACCATGCATGAGGATCATAAAGCTATAGTGCATTTGAAAACATGGACACATAAAATACCAGTTTTTAAGTGAGCTACCAAATCTCCCACTATTTTCATCATAAATGTCACCTTTCTTAGACATATCATATAATTTCATGTATCATTACATGGGGAAAGGAAATATAATAAAGGGTGATCTCTTTTACTTACTAAGGGTAGAAAATGTAGATAATAACAAATCATGATAATAAGGGTATGAGAGCATGATAATATCATTTGAAAACCACAAATTCCATATAATATATCATAAAATTGAGTCATTCCATAAATCATGGAAGTTCACAGGACATGAATCATAATGGAATAGAAGAACATGAACTATGAGAGCATAAAATTTACATAATTCATATTTTTTTAATACACATAATTATATAAAATAATTTTAATAATAGTTCAATGATCAATTCCATGACTATAATTGTAGAATGGGGTCACTCCCCAAAACATTATAGTAGTCATGGTTTACCCCTAAGGCTCACAAAGTGGATAGAGTCCCTTGCCAAACTACGTTCACTCCACATTCCAGTCCTATTTATCTCATGAGAAATAAATATTTACTTAATGAAATTAAGGAATATATAGTTCCCACTCAATACATAATGAAGATAATACATATTCATTCCATAAGATCATAAAAAATTCCTCAAATAAAAACCCATGAAATGAAATTTGTTTCATAAAACTTTTATAAGAACATTGCCTACGGAAAATAAATAGGTTTCATAAATATTTCATAATTTCATTAAAGAATAACCCATTAAATAAAATGTGGGTTTCATAAGGATTATGTTTTGGCATAACCTATGGAATAAAAATATGTTTCATAAACATATTTTCATAATAAAAATTAACCATATTGATAAATAATAAGAATGATATCATTGGATCATATCCCTAGTAAGAAATAATTATCATCGAAGGATATCTTCTTAGATGGGAGATGACTTTGAAATAAAACCCACATTGAACGTTTCTTGAAGAAAATATACTTTCATTAAAATAATTTTTTAAAATTAAAAATTTATAAAATATTGTTGAAATATTTTTCCTTAAAACTAACCTAAAAAATATAAAGGAATATTCAAATATAGTAATGGTCATGGAGTTGTGACATTTTTGTTCGTGACGTACATGTTAAAATGATTATTTATTTCACATTTTAAGAAAAATCCAAATGGGAGTTGTTTGAAAAAAACATTGATATTCATTTATTTTTTTTTAAAAATGAAAACATGCATAAATATTAATTTAATAAATCATTCATAGAATGTTAAAAACATTTTTTAAAAACATGTTTATAAAAAATGGCCTTGGAAGAAAATTGTGTTTTTAACAGAAGAGAGAAATAAAGATGTCTTCTCTTAATGTTTTTTGGAATATTTATTACATGAAGACTATAAAATGATTGGAAACATTTATTCTATATAAATAACTATATTATAATAAAGTACATTATTTTCTTTAGATATAGATCATAATAATTTATCATTGGATGCATAATCATGTAAAATCTTGATAAATGATAAGAATGTAACATAAAACTCTTACCAATTTGGTAACTCCAAATAAGAATGACCATGAAATAATAAAGTTAAATTAATATTAAGATAAAATGAGAATAAATAAATTCATGATATTACATGTCAAATGGGCATAATATACACCACAAAAATGAAGATTGGGGCATAACATAACACATGTCTTAAAGATAGAAAATTGAGAAAAAAATACCTTACCTTCAATCTCAACATCCTTCATATTTTTTAAAACATAATGCACAATAAATATAAGTTTATTATAAATATATATAAAAATCATACATATATATATATATATCTTACACATTTTATTTTCTTAGGAACTTATATCACCCGTTTTTAACTATTCCATGTTAAAGTCACATTTTAGGCAATAACTACATTATTTTTTATGTATTTTTTGATTTTTTTATTTTATATAATCCTATTATAATGAACAGGGTTCCATAATATCAATTTTTTTGACCCTGATATAAATATAATACATATTCAATATATATTTATTTAGTGTAATCTTTAAATGTTATAAATAATAAATGAAACACACAGTTCAGGGAGATGGTTGGTCGTACATACGCATGAAGGATGTTTCCTTTTCTAGAAGAATTAAAAGAAATAAAGGTAAATAATATATTAATGTTCCATAAAATTTTATTTCTTATATGTCTCATATGTTTATTAAACACATCCTTATTTCCCTCCATGTAAATCTGGAAAGAATCACATTACTTTGCGAGGTGGTAGTCCGCTGTACATATAAACGACATTATCATATTCTTATATAATGAAAAGTAAGGAGGTATATGTGATAAAATAATTTAATAAATATAACTGTATCATAAAAATCATATAAAAAAAATTAATAATCCATTATATTTAGTCGTGATAAGTGGTGATGGAAAATGAATAACTTCAGTTCGTGGGGCGGTAGTCTGTTGTATACACAAATGATGATTTCATATACCATTTTATGGATGTGGGGATGGTTTTATGTCAATAACATAACATAACAAAAAATTAGTATATTTAAGAAACATTGGTTATTATATCATCATGCTTTAATATAAATTCAATGACATGGAGGAAGAAACGATATTAAAATTCTCGTTTAAGAATGTTACCTCTTCTTTGGGTAACCTTTTTTAGATTGCACCAAAATCCATCTTGAGGTTGGATATATGGACAAAATAAGGATTATAATATGAAATGAGGAAATTAATGATTATATTTGGATTTTATTGGTTGAACAAATTTTTTTATGAAGTGTGAAGAGGAGAAGAGAGGGGGTGGCCTTTTATATGTGAGGTGAGTGGCACACTTGAAAATTTTGGATAGAAAAAGTTGTAATCATGGTTTTCATATGAAAAAATGATCTAAGAAATAAAATTATCAATAATTACACATTATAATGTCAAAATATAGAGAAAAATGGTTGTTATAAAGGTTTTGGGTTATTTTAACCCATATCATTTTAGTTTAACTCCCTGGTAAACCCATTTTACAAATTTTGATAATTTTATTTTACTATTTTTAATATTTATTTTGGTAAATAAATTAATATGACCTTATTAGTTAATATTAATTTTTTTATTAAAAAAATTTAATATATTTTCCAAATTACATTCAAATAAGTGAAAAAATTTAATTTAAAATTCAACTTGAAGACATGACGAGAACGTGGTTTTCCAAAGAGGAAATGTTCAAAATCTCAAAACATTTTTTATTTAAAAATTAAATATGAATATTATTCTAATTAAATAAACTGTATTAAAAATATATATAATTAAAACAATGTTACGTTTGAAACCACTTTAAATAAAAACTAACCAAATAAGTTCTTTAAATGAAAATCTAGGTTTCAATAAAAACTAGTGTTTTTCACTATTCAACAAAAAATTAATCATTTTAGAAAAATTTCAATGATTACAACTAATCTTACTTTGACATGATGATTTCAAAAATGATGTTTATTTTATTACTTTAATTTTATAAGTGTAAAAAAGTAATTTTATTATCACTCAAAAAAAAAAGAAATTGAAAACATTTTTTTGATAAAATAGTATTTTTAAAACCTAGAAAGATTTTAGAAAAAATTAAGTATTTTTTATAAATATATTTTATTTATACAAAAACATTATAATTGATATTTAACATTTTTTTATTAAAATTTAAATCACCAAGATTAATGGATAGGTAATAATGGTCTTGTTTAAATAATAATATTAGTAGTCTTTTGTGGATTGTCAAAACATGGGGTTGCATGTAATACAATATATGAAAGAAATTTAAATTATTCAAAAATAATACTTCATAAAAAATAGGGTGTTATATTATACCCATATTTAAATTAATTTCATGCTCAAATTTTCATCACCCTAATATAGAAAGATTATGATACTTCTCTATAACCATATTTGGAAGTTCCCACATAGCTTCCTCAACCTAGGGGTTTGACCACAATTCTTTGACCTGATGATCATAGTACATTATCTATACGATATAGAATCTTCACTAGTTTTCTTTATAAGAATTATCATGCTCCATTTTTATTACTTCTGAGTTCAGTACATATGAAGAGCAAGGTATGTACTTTCTTAGGAGAGAAACATGGAATACATTATGAACTTGAGAGAGATTTGGTGAAAGTGACAACTGAAAAGATACTATCCTGTATTATCAAGAATTTAAAAGGACTGATATACCTAAGGGTTAGTTTTCCATTTTTTCCAAATAAAATTACCATCTTCCATGGATAAATTCATAGAAATTCCTTATCACTAACTTAAAATTTTAGATCACATTGATAATTTTCAGCATAAAATTTCTACCATCTTTGAGCTATAATAATGTGTTGCTGAATGGATCTAAGCTTCTCCACCATCTCTACAACTATCTCAAGTCTTAATTTCTTTATTTATAAAATATTATTCTATATCATAGAATATCTACACAACTTTCCATACATGGATTTATAAGGATCCATCTAAATACTCTTGTAATATATTTTTTTTATGAAAACTCAACTAAATAAAGGTGTTGATCATAACCACTATTGAAATACAAAGAAAATGATCTCAACTTATTCTATAGGGTTTTTATATTTCTATTTGACTGACCATCTATTTGTGTATAATACACAGTAGTAAAACTCAAGTCTCTGTCAAGATATTTTTGAAGACTTTTCCAGAAATTTGAGTACAACCTCATATATTGATCATAAAAAATAGAAAGTGGTACTCTATGAAACATTCTAACTTCCTTAATTTATATCATAGAAAGTTTATAAAGATAAAAATATTCTATGGTAGCAATGAAGTGTACCAATTTTGTAGGATATCGACTACAACACATATATAATTATTCCATTTAGATGTTTTGTAGAGTCTAATGAAAAAAATACATAGAAATTTTATACCATTTCTATTCTAGTGTGGGTAACAGATATAAAATCCTCTGAGACCTTTTTCTCATAACATTATCACGATGAAATATAGAGCACTGTTATAAAAACTATATGATATATATCTTCCTATTATGAAGTAATTTTTAAAATATAATTTCATCATTGTAATTCTCATATGAATAGATGAAGATGAACTATGATATTCCTCTAACATCTTCTTATTCAGATCTCGTATCGACAAAACACATACATGGTTCCTGAACCTTATTTTTTCATCACGATCAAGGTAAAAATTAGGAACATTTATAACCTTATTTTGTATCTCTACATCTTCTTTATTCATAGTTTTAATCTTCACATGGATAGATGGTTGGATATTCAATTTATAATGATAAAATTCATCCACTTCATTTATTATTTACAGATATATCCCTTGAAAATCCATAAATATTTAACCTTTAATGATCCTCATCATGAAAAAGCTTATACGATCCTTTCGACTAAAACTATCGACCAACTTGTTCTCTTTCCCAAAGTGGTAATGTATTGAGAAGTTATAATCATTAATTAGATCTAACCATATTTTAGGGGGTATATTAAACTTGTATGTGAATATATAATTTATAATTTTTATTGGTATATATATCAATCTTATATTAAATTAATATAATCACTCCATATTTTCCACTGAAGTATTACCAAAACTAACTTCAAATCAAGATTTGGGTAAATCTTCTCATGAAAAATCAAATTTCAAAATATATAAGCTATAACCATGAAATTATATAAATTAATACATACTAATAACTTATCGGATGCATCATTGTAGATTATAAATCCTTTTCAACTATATGGTGATGTAAGAACCTGTGGGAGGACTAATATTATCTTTAATTCCATGAAATTTTCCTCACATTCATCTATCAAAATGAACATGGATCACCTCTAAGTTAACTTTGTTAGTGGAATAGGTACTTCTATGAAATTATAGAAAAAATATCAATAATATCTAGCTAAGACAAGAAAACTATAGATCTTAGTCACCATGGTTGGTATGGTTCAACATTAAATAGACCCCATCTCTCAATGGTCCACCGATATACCCACTCTTGGGATTATATGATCTAAAAATGAAACATTTTAGAACCAAAATTCACATTTCATAAATTTTACATATAGTTTCTCATTCCATAGGGTCTTCCATAAAATTCCCAAGTGATATTATTTTTATTACATTAACTTATCATATATAATGACTACAAAAACTAATCAAAATAATATCTAAAGACTCTATTCCTTAAATCCATAAAGATAGTGGGGGAATTAGTAAGACCTAATGTAATCACTATATATTCATAGTTTCTATACATTGTACGGAATGATGTATTGGGTATATCCTATGTATTGAACATAAATTAATGATATCCAGGACAAAGGTTAGTCTTGGAAAATTATCGATCTCTACTTATTGGATCAAATAGGTCATCAATACATGGTAGATGATACATGTCCATGATTGTGATATTTTTCAGATAACGATAATAAATAAATTGTCACATCGATCAATATTTCTTTTTAAACAAAAAGAATAAATGCCCCCCAAGGTGAAACACAAGGATGAATTAATATCTTATCAAGATTATCCTATAGTTGATTCCTCAATTATTGAAACTCTATTGAGGCTATTCTATAGGGAGTATTTGAAATTGGAGAGGCGCCAGGTACGAGTTCAATTGAAAAATCAATTTCACGATTCAGTGGGATACTAAGAAACTATTCTAGAAGGACATCAAAAACTTCTTTCAAAATCGGAATATAATTCATTTCATGTTTCTTCCATGCCATATTAAATAAATTCCCATTCATAATAGGAACTGAGACCCATACAATGGATTTAGTCTCTATTATAAGTTCATACTTATCTTTACATTGATAGAAAAAAAATCATATTTTCATTTAGAATATCAAACATGACTTCCAATTCTTGCATATTAGTGTGGTATTTTTATAGAAAAACCAAATATACTTATAAGATAACATAAAATTCAACCATAAAAATAATGACATGATTTTATAGAATTGCATTCCAAAAAATGTCACATAGGGAATTATCATATACTTGAGATGGAATTAACATACCATTAGGGGTTCTCAATAATAATTCTACATCTAATAATTTGAGTGGAATATTTATACCCTTATAAAATTATGTATATATAAAATAATGGATAGATCTAGAGTCAAATAATATATTAATAGTTTTAGATTTTTTGGTTAGTTTACATTTCACCACATCATTATCGCTCCATTCATTAGAAATAATTATCACATGAGATTTACCCATTTACCTTGACTTAAGAGGTTGCTGAATTCGATCATCATCATTAACCTTCAGATTTGGGAACTGGTTAATATAGTTCCCAAACTCTATTAATTTGAAAAACTAAATTGTGGGTGGTGCATTATGTGTTCCTTTCTCTTCATTTGCATTGTTAGCTAACTTCTTCCCCTTACATTTGTAATCAATCTCTCAATAGAATTACTTCCCACACATAAAACATTGTATTCTACCCTTAATAAAATTTCTACATTTTTCCTTATACACATTGGGAATAAAGGAATGATCATATTATTTTATCAATGGTTTTTATATTTTTCATTGAACTAAATATTACTTTTATTATCAAGACCATGAGATTGATGGGCAACTCTTATATATATTTCCTCCTTCAGAGAACATTGAATTATTTATTCATAGTTACTAAATGAAATTATGGAAAAAAACCATTAGATATGTGGTTTTAATCCACTTAATATTTTATCAACCTTAAATTCAGTTTTGATGTTAATTCTTGAAGCATACCTCGAAAGTCATGTAAAAGTTTCCTCATACACACCAAAAGATTCACCACCCTTTTTTAGCAGAAGGGAATTACATCACTATTATTATATGAAGGATATAATGTATGTATTGACTAAAAAATAATATATTAAACTTATCCCAATCCATTGAGTATAATTAATCATGTTCCTTTTTATTCTTAATGGGAGTCCACCATTGATCCACTTCCCCTTACAAATGAAAAAAATTATTTTTCATGTTTTGAACACTAAAAAATGGAAAACATATTTTCAGTGGTACTAATCTGTTGTCTAGATACAATTGGATTTGTACAACCATACAAAGAAGGTGTAAATTTACTCATGAAGGAATTAATAGAAATTTGTTCCCTCTTTTTCTCATTTCAATGTTAAGCATGATTCATAGATTGAGAATGTTTTGTGAGCCTAGAAATAAGATTTTTTATTCTATAACCTATATCATTTGTCTACATAAGAGGTTAATCATTTCATTTTCCATCATACATAGTAATAACATGATTACCTTTGGTTTCATCGATCTACTAAAACTAATAAACATAGTTTAGGAAATAATAATTACTTTGCGGGGACCACATAATCATGGAAAATAAATTATAGGATGTATAAATCATGAAATATTAATTTTAATTCACGAAACCTTAGTTTTATCCAAGGTAATTCATATTCATCATATATTTAAATCCTTCATTATTTTTCATAAAGAGTTTATGAATTTCAAAAGAACATCCCCTGGTAGAGTCACACTAGGTGTGTAGCATGGAATGTTGTTTTACACAAGGTGATGACCAAGTCCACCTCAATACACCCTTTTAAATGTTATTATCCCTAGGTAAATTTTTACCATAGACATATGAACTTTTAATATCCTGACTAGGATGTAGTTTCTTAGAAACCAGTAGCTCTATCCTTGACCAAAATTCCTAAAAATTTTCCAATACAATGACTCATCCTTTGAACTATCCCCAAACATGTCCATAGAGTTATCCCTAAAGTTTTTATAGTGTAGTTTACAATAATTTATCAAACCTATACCCTAATACCAAATGAAAATACCTAATCTTATCCGATATAGATATTAAATATTTTTAGATGAATATTCTCTACATCACAAAAACACATACCTGAGGAATGTAAATGTATTGTTTCTTTGGAAACAATGACACATAAACAACTACCCCATAAGTAAGCTACACTATCACTGACTATGTTATTCATAACTATCACCATTCCTAGATATATAATACATAATACCTGTCATCATAAATTGTGGAAAGAAAACATATGAAAGATTGATCTCAGATACTCAGTAAGGGTAAAAAGGGAGATATCAACATATCATGACCATAAGGGCATGCAAACATGAGAGTAACATTTTAAAACCATAACTTTTATTTCATAGGTTATAAAACTAAGTAATTGAATAAATCGTGGTAGTTAATAAGACATGAATCATAATGAAATTAATGAATATGAACCATGAGAGCATAAAATTGGCATTATACATAGATTTATGGCATATACATAAGAATATAAAATAATTTCCTTAGAAGTTCAAGGATAATTTCTAAGGCAATTATTATAGAATGGTTTCACACTCCAAACCATCACAGTGGTCATGGTTCACTCCTAATACTATCAAAGTTGATAGACTTCCTTGATAAACAAGGTTCACTCCCCATTCCAGTCCTATTTATCTCAAGAGATATCGGTGTTTACCTAATGAATTGGAGGGATATATAGGTCCCACCCATCACATAATGAAAATCTTACATATGTGTTCCACAAGATCATAAAACATTCATCATATTAGAACTCATGAAATGAAATGGGTTCCATAAACATTTCACCCTAACACAACCTAAGGAAAACAAATAGGTTTCATAATAATTTCATCATTTAAACTAAGAATAACTCATGTATAAATAAGTTGGCTTCATTATAATTTTAACATGGTATAACCCATGGAAGAGAAATGGGTTTCATAAAAATATTTTAATGGGAAACATAATCTATTCAGAGAAATAATAAAAATTTTATCCTTGGATCATATCACCAGAATGAAAATTAAGGTGTTATATGTGATATAATAATTCTATAAGTATAATAATATCTTATATATTATATAAACAAATTGAATCCATCATTATATCCAGTTATGTGAGGTGTTTATAGAAAGAGAATAAAATAATTTCATGACGCAATAGTCTTACGTACACATGAATGATGATTTTGTATCCCATTCGATAAATGCAGTGATGGTTATAGGTCATTCCATTAAAATAACAAATAACTCATTGATGAACATTATCCCTTCTTTGGGTAACCTCTATAGGTTTGCACCAAAATACTCCCTAGGTTGGATATGTAACCAATGTAAGGATTTTCGGATGAGTGTAGGGAATTAAATAATATATTTGGGTATGTATTGGAAAAACCAAATGGTTTTTTAAGTGTGAAGATGATAGGATAAGTGGTGGCATTTTACAAGTGAGGTGAGTGGCACATCTGTAATTTTTAGAGAGATAAATGTATACCCATATATTTCACATGCCACAAGGCCCTAAAATGGACCATTAAAGACATGATAACATTGGAATATGTCTATGAAAGGGGTTTTGGAATTGTTTTGGGTCATTTATAGCACATTTATTCTTAGTTTAACCCCTAGGTAAACCCATTTCTACTTTAAAGGTGATAAATGATTTTTTTTAGTATCAATTATGGTAAAAAAATTAAGTTAACAATAATAGATAATATAAATTATTCTGATTAAAAAATATTTAAACTATTTTTTCAAATTAATCTAATGTAAGTGGAGAATTTTAATTTCAAATTAAACTAGTAATTGTGATGAGAAAGCGGGTTTTCAAAGAAAATGTTCAAAAGTTTAAAAAGGATTTTATAAAACAATCATTATGGAAATGATTATAAAGGCCTAAATTTTTATTAAATAATACACATTTAAAATAATCTTAATTTTAATCCCATTTTAAAACAAAAATGAAACTTATAAATTCTATAAATTAAAAGGTAGTTTTCAATAAAAATTAATATTTTTTTACTATTCATCAAAAAATAATTATATTCAGAAAAATACTAAAAATTCACCCTAAGGTAATTTTGACATGATTATTCCAAAAATGAATTTTATTTTATTTTTTTAGTTTTCTAATAGTTTAAAAATGTTATTATAATATTTTTCAAAAAAAAATATTTTTTTAGAAAATAGTATTTTTGAAACATATGAATAATTTATTAAAAATTATGTATTGCTTTATCAATGATTTTTATTTATTTAAAACCTTTTTTATTAGTATTTATAATTTTTTAATTCATATTCATTCCAACATGTTTAATGTATAAGAAATAATAGCCATGTTTCAATGATAATAGTAATATTTTTTTTGTGGTGTGTTAAAACTCAGTGTTGCATGTAACCAAAGATGTATAAGAAATTAAATTTATTAAAAAAAAATAATTCCAAAAAACATGGTGTGTTACAAGATTTTCACCAAAACCACACCATAGACCAACTGATCCATGATTTATTCTCGGACGAGCTCCCTGGGTGGTGCCTCCTGCATCCACTCCATCTTCTCTCACTATCCATCTATCGACTGATGACCCCAACGGGGGAATCCCCCATGGGAGTATGTGTAAAAACAATGAAAAAATGAAATAAGAAAAAAATAAAAAAGAAAAACCATAAAAAGAAAAAGAAATGAAAAGTGGCATGAGCCTGAGCCTTATTCTCGCGATAGTTTATGCTTCTCAAAGTAAAACCCCCCATTCCAAATTCTATTATAGAGTTGTGATCTCTATCCTACACTCCCTTTAAAATATATCACTACAAGAAAATGTGTGAAAAATTTAATATTTATTAAATTAAATATTTAATAACTCATGAAAATTTGAATGGCTCATATTTCTACCAAAATCTTCTCCTTTGATAAAAACTCTCTTCTAGGAAAAAATGAGTGGTTGGAAAAATTTTATAGGATTATATTATAAGAGAAATTACCATTTTTCCTTAAATATGTTAAGGGAAATAAATTTTTATTTTTCCCAAATTTTCAAAACCCTTGATGATGCAGGTTTTAACAAAATTCTCACAAAAAATGTTTTTCACCCCTGAGAAGCTTCAGCGGACAACTAGAAGGCATGATTTCCCAAAATCATTGGAGCATATGAATCTATATCATTATTTAATTGAAAAATCTTACAATATATATTACTTTATCTCCAAATATTAGAAACATTCAACTACCACTTACCTATTTATCCCCACTATAGGACTATTCATATCGACTCCCTACTACCCAAATTGAAAACCAAGTTGTCTACGCTATGCCTGTCACCATAAATATTGGATAAACATGCCCAAACTGATCACACATGAGTACCAAAATTAAAACCCACAACAACCCATAATCATTATTAGATCACCATGAAAAAACCCCCCCACACTCATTATTCAAATAAAATGAGGCCCACAACCTCAAACATCCAATGTGAATTCCCCCCTATAAGGATTTACTTAAACCACTATAAAAAGTGGAAATTTGATTATGATCACATGGGAAAAGCCCTAATGAAACTAAGATAATGCCCTTAAAAACCACTGAACATGCTCATCACACATGTCATTTCCAAAAAAACAAACAAATCATAACAATCCTCTTAAAAATTGAGTCATATCTCCCATGAAACGACCAAACACATGACCACCCTTCACTCAGGTGTTGTTATGAAGCCATAAGAATCCACCCATGTTTCTAATGCACTACCCAAGGAAAAACCAAAATGATAAGGTCTAGTGGTCCACCAAACCGGACTTCCCAATTTAGCCATGAGATATGATGTACTCCAAGTAATATACTTATCAAGAACTAGGCATCCTCATTCCAAACTGCACATTGGAGATAATAGACCTCGATATCCCCACTAAGGATGAATATCCACACCCACCCATGTCCTCAGTGATAACAGACACACATGCCACTCAAAAAGAACAAATAGACAACACATGGAAAGAACAAATCCCTCCATAGAAACACAAACTTGAGACTTTATGGAAACCACCACCTTTGGGTAACAAGATCCCAATCCAATGATCTCCTGGGAATCCATTCATCATAGATCCACTAATAGGGAACCCATAGCCCATTACCAAACAACTGGGGTTTCGATGCATCCCATGATAATGAGAATTAATCTCTATCACAAGAAAATATCTATCCACATGATCCACATTATCTTCAATTAGAATAAAATATATACATTTGGTTCTTTTGATTACAGTGACACCATGTACTTATAGTAGAAAATAACATATGAGAAGTTACTAGATGTTTAAAAAGATGAAAATCTATCGTCATTGAAAACAAAAAAAATGGAATATATAATCTAAATCCTACATGCCTAGAATGATGGATGAACATTGGTGTCTAACCCACATTCTAAGAGAAAAAACTAAAATAAACTACAAATACAAAACTCAAGTGAATCCACTAAGTGAAATCATATAATTTTAAAAATGAAATCCAAGAACAGTAATCCCATGACCTAGAAACATGGAATTACTATCAGAAAGTGTGATCCTGAAATGATAGTTTGATATCCATCATGATTTCAGAAACATTTTTAGAACACCTGCCTATCAACTAATCATATTGTAAATCCAAATATCCCTAATAAAATCTTATAAAAAACCCGCCCTCATAGACCCATCACATAAAGAAATTTGGATCTCAAAAAGGCCTCAAGAACAACTATCTAAATTACATAGAATACCGACTAGTAGAGAGGGTCTAATAAATATAGTGGGAAGACAATACCCTCTGTTAAATGTTCAAAAACAAAAAAATAACCAAAACATACACTAGTATAATCATTAGAGTACACATAATAAGTAAATGAAAAAAATCATGAAATAATAAATACTGTGAAACATACAGGCATAATAACTCTGAGTAGAAAAACATACAACAGCTAGTCCCCTGTTGGGATGGAAACATTTACAAAATTAAAAATAGGAATATAAAAACATCTGGTTGAACTAGTACCAATAAGCCAAACCACATACCCTATCGGTCTCTGTGATGCTCGAGATACACCAGCCCTATCCTGAGACTCCACATAAGTGAAATCAATCGACCAAGATAAACATCCCCATCCACTATGAAACATTCACCCTAAATTGAATTTAGATATCATGTATACATGAACACTGACGTTTATGTATAGGGGTGAGAAATAAATCACAGTAGGCCACCTCCAACAGTGATCCTATAATGTTATTTTATAACATGTTCACACACATGTGATATTACCAGTCTAGATAAAGATTAATAAAAATTGGAATAAATGTAAACCATTTAATAAAATGGAATGGTGATAAAAACAAAGTATCATACCAGGGGTTCTATCTTGAAACATGAGGTAAATTTACCCCCACTCTTTCCCACATCAGAGTATTTTTATCATGTGTCTCACCTTGCCACACAACATCAGGCGTGTCCTATAAATCTACACAGGATCTCAAATACATCTAAACAAATAGGCTTAAATTCTAATCCCCTGTGAGTAATATTTGGAATCCACTCAATGAGGGTCATCTATCACACTCTAGGACTGCAATATAATTAAATGAATGGGTGGGAGAAATATATAGTTCGACAGAACTAGAAAACATGTCAATCCCTATATCCCTTTTGAATGAATTGTGTATCATCTATGGACCCAACAATAGGTGGATCCATACTATAACCTATTATCATAAAACATCCATGGCCCCAAGAGCACAATTACATCCACAGTTCACAAAACCCACTCTGTGAGTGACTCAACACCTCATGAACCCGAAGTCACTCTAGCTTGGGGTCACAATCAGCTAGAGGGGAGACGTACACATCTAAAATATATATTAGCTCCCAAATATTTTCTAACAATATATAGAAAATGGAGGTGGAAACTAAATCAAAACTCAATGCCAACACTCGATCAATTATTTTCCAAGGGTCCCTATTTAAAATAAAGTCCTGAGTATAATCTTCATCAAACATCATGGACAAAGGGAAACCAAATGGACACCTTCCCATGTACCTCAACCCTCACTCAGTGTGTAAAATGCCGAACTGTATAGCGTGTACTATTCCATACCTTTTGTGTACCCCAAAAAGAATCCACAACTATTTACCTTTCCATGTAACCCCAAAAGGGGTCTAGCTATGCATAGTACGTATCCACTAACCAAGTACCTAGCTAGGGTTTAGGCCATGTGCCCAACATCACCATGTTCCCCTAATGCATCCTGAATCCCCACTATATGGCGTGTACCTCTAGTATACAATGTGTAGACCTAAAAACCCATCTTCCCTAAATAGTATGAATACACGACATGTTTTCTATGAACTACATGCAGTGTAAACTAATTTTCATGAATAAAAAACCCCCAAAACATACCGAAACCCCCATTTATCCCTGATTAGGCCATGATTGACCTCCAAGGGGTCCCCAACAACCTATAAAAAGATTTAAAATATAAAAACAACTATATTATATGGATTAATGAAAAAACATTAAAAATAGGAAAACCCTTAGGTCTAAACTACAAAATATTCACATCAGAGCTATGTCCGGAACCCACCGAGCCTCGATCTATTACCAAACAATAACCTTAAGCGGTACCTCCTACTCCTTACCCCTTTTCTATCCCTATAAATATAACTTCCAAATACCCAAAAGGTGTAATCCCACATGGGTTTATGCCACAAGCTATGGAAAAAAACAAATGAATAAAAAAGAAAAAGAAAAAGGAAGAAAAAGAAAAAAGGAATGAAACGATGCCTGGTGCTGACCCCAATGCCTACATTGGGTTTGTATATCACATAGGTAAAATTTCCCAATCTAGAAACAACCATGAAGAAACCAAAAAAATACAACACTCCATTTGAAATATATCTCTGAATGAACACGCATTGAAAAATTAATATTTAATTAATTAAATATTCAGTATTCTTTGAAAATTTGGACAACTCTGATTTCCCCCAAACTCACATACTAAGGTAAAAATAATATTATAGGACCATAATAGAGTTAATAAAAATTATACGAGATCATATTATAACTAAAATTACCATTTCCCCCTAAAACACTTCGTGGAGAAAAATTCAAAATTTCCTTTGATTTTTAAAACTCATGATGATGCATGTCATCATAGGGATTCCTTGAGGGAGTGAATGAAGTTTGATACTGGTGAATCATTTATTCGGAACCATAAAACCAATTATGTATTGATTTTCATTGAATCCAATTATCTTGACTATATGAGGTCTTTCTGTTATAACCTATACAGAACCTTATCTAGAGATTTTATTGGAAATCTAAAATTTCTCTAACCTAGCACTCTCTAGATAGAGATCATATAAATGGGTGAGTATATAATATGAATATGTGACATGTTTTTCCTTTTATAATTCACTATAAATGAATGAAAACATTAATTACAATAATTGTATATAATCATCAAAGTGTTTTAATTAAACATATATCTCTTCCACAAGAACAACCTTTGCAGGCTGACTAAAAATTAGATATTCTAATATGTAATGACCCCCCTCGTAGTTTAGTACACTGCACATTTGTTCATACCAATACTACAATATTATACTTGTCAAGGTGTTGTCTTAATCCAATATATATTTATGGATATATAGGACTATACAATTTTCCATTTTTTTTAATTTTTTTACATTCTCTTCATTAAAAAAATATACATGACTGAATAATTTTAATTAATTTATTAACATCCCACTATTTTATCAAGTCATAATATCCCTCACCATTAGACTCATAATTTCATATCACATAGAAATTTTAGTATAAATGATCCATTTACACTTCTCATAACCCATACTATAGACATGAAAATCATAAGAATGAATTTTGGTAGGTGGTCTTTCCGATTATTATCTTATAGATCTTTGATCCATTGAGTAGACTCTCTAATCCTGAAATTAATATTCAAATTACCTCAATATTTACTTCAAAATTTTTATTGTACACACTATGGACATTAAATAAAATACATGTTTGGTTTTGTCAACCCTTTATCATTGTTTAGACTCCCTAATAATTAAAGGCACCCATGATAATAACCTCATCATTATTTTAATTATGGGTCTATCTTAACTCAAATAATTAATGACCTATCTAACATAATATTTATTTTTTGGATTATTTATTTTTTGAAAATTTAAATATTGTATCATTTTCATGTCTCATTAAGGTTATATGAATTTTATATAATTGATTAACCACATCACTAACTGAAAGGTAAATTATTATTATAAATAGATATATAAGACAACAAGGAGAAGTAAAGGGGGCCTAAAATGATGTAGTCCTAGAATGTCCTCTGTGAATAATAATTACATTCATGAGGACAAGAAACTAAAGAGGTAAAAATAGTGTGAATTAAGTTTTCAGCTCCATAGGTAGACATATTAAACATAAATTTGTTACACTCATGATATATATATATATATTGAATCATTACATTGTAAAGAAGAATGTTTTTTCATTATTGAATACTACAATCTTTGAAAAAGGGGATACGTATGGAGCCTTGTATATATTTTAAAACAATATAATAAATAAATTCTATATTAGAAAGAGGGAAACTAAATTTTATAAAAATAGAATGACTTCTATGAAAAGAATTACCTATGCTAAAAGTGGGTTACCTTCACCATATATAGCACTCTATTCTCGAACCATCAATTCATTTTGATTAAATATGATTCTTAAAATTTGTATAGTGACATTAGATCATGAGATGTTTGAGTTGAGTTTTAGACCTAAGATTGGAAGAGTCCAAGAGACCCAATGTTCATAATTAACATTAATGGATAGTGATAAAATATTACAATAAATCTGTTGGCACACTGTTTGGGTCCAATGATTGAAAAAATATATTTATGTTCTTATGAGGGGCCTTTATTATCTAATGTTAGAGGGTTTATGACATAGAATTGAATCTATAATAATTTCATGCATCACAAATTAACCAAATTATAGTTTACAATTACACCTTATGAAGCCTACATAGATATGAGTTATAAATAGAACATCCAAACCACTAATATAGTAGAAGGTCAAATCGTTCAAGAGATGGATTAATTCATAGATGAACCCATTAGTAAATACCAAAAAAATGAAAACCAATCCATCTTTAGGAACAAGTTAACAATCATTTGAGATTATGAAAATGATTAGAAAAGGAATTTTTAAGCTAACTAGAGTCCTTATCACAAGAAAACGATGTTAGTGGGGGAGGAAATAGTTTCAACCACACCATAAAAGAATTCTAATTTTGGAAAAAATGGATAAATACCAACATATTTTACCCAAGTATCATCACTATTTAGAATATTTGGAATTTTTCATTAGTCTTTGGTGTTAAAGACCCCCCAATATGGAAAGAAATAAGAAAATTTGGTCATATTTGTTAACTAACCAGAAGTCATTGAAGAGAGTTTATTGTTCAATTTATAGGTCATAGTCAATGAATATAGGGATGTTCTTGACTATATAAAACTTTATGTTAGGCATATGGAAGTATATGAATATCGGATTATTCTTAACCATGTTTTCTCACATCATTAAAATTTCTCTATTACATATCACCCATCACAACTATCCTATAAGAATATGTAGGGTGCCTTGTAAACTTCACCAAAATGTGGAAGAGAAAAACGGAATGTAATAAGCTACATCTATTGCTAACACAAATATATTCCTTTCATAAATTTCTCATATATAGTTCCCAAGGATTACATCCGATGAAGGTTTACTAGGTATCGTTTGTATTATTTAATCCTAGCATCTTTTCACAATACAACATTCCCTGATCGGTTTAGAAATATTTATAAAGATAGACTAGTGGAATTTTACTTCGAGATGACATTGCCAGAGGAAGTTACAGATAATATTCCCTATGTTTCAAAGAACATATTGGGGAAATATGATTGAAAATATAATATGCATGGAAATAGAGGTCAAGAATTAGTTGATTAGCATAATTTTACTACCAAAATAATGAAGTATTCTCTCCCAATTGTTAATTATTACCATAATTCCTTATAAAATATTATCAAAATGGATTATTTTGATGATTCTAGAAGATAATGGGTGCCCAAGGTAATTAATGGTAAATTAACTTTGATTAATCCACAACCCATCTCCGATATTAGTATCTTTGGTTACTATAAAATAATTGGATATATAGACATCAGTGTTGGTATGATGTAACTATTGTCTAATATATTTATCATACACATATGTAATTATTTTAAATACCCTTATCTATTTTTTTCTTAGATTAAGAAAAAAAATTCATAAAAAAATATTAAATGCTAAGGGTATCATATCTTCTTTTATAAGGAAGGATCAAACCTAAATTAATTTAATTTCTATATTTCTTCTGAGAGAGCCTCAGGAAAGGGAAAATATGGTAGGAGAGATGGGATATCCCTATTAGAGCCCTATAATAGATTTGAATAATCCAATTATCTTTCCCACTAAATTTATCTAGAATTATAGAGCAGAGAAATTATAGAATAAAAGATCCCAAAACTAAACACAATATCTTATGTGATGCATGGATTTAATAATGAAACTACATTGTAAAGTATCATTGGATTTTTCAATGTCAAAATTTACTATGAAGTTATCTCTAAGAACCTTCGTTTTAATGTCATGATTCATTTATTTCACCAGTGCAATAGATAATTGAATGTTTCAATTATTAATAAATCCATGTTATTACATTCACAAAAAATGAGGTAATAGGTTGGTGAGTTTATCATTTATTATTTCAGCCAATTTATTATAAGAAAATTTTCATAAACATATAGGGTGGAGCTGATACAATTTTTTGGGGGTCCTTCAATTTCATAATATGGATGATGGAAGATGCATATGAATCTCTTAATAAGTGACCAACTTAAAAGTAATCAATGATAAATCTATTTATGTATTTTTTTGATAATATCCAGACTTCCATAAATAAAGAACCATAAAACCCACTCGGTCCTCGATCACATTCTAGTTTTATATTCCTAGTATATTGAATAATATCATAATTATATATATGGGTAACAATGTTGTAATTAACTTCCTCATCAATGTATTTAAGAATATTGATGAAGGGTCATTGGAGTTCTCATTGGGATAAATTCTCTTATTGGATGAACCTATCCAAGAAAGAATATTTTTAGATTGGTCATATTCCATTGGTTTATATACATTGATATCATTGATGAATGATACATACTTTATGTATAGATTAAAATTACTAGTAAAACATTTTTTTGTTGATGCAACAATATAAGTTGGTGGAGTTACTGTATATTTTGAGATAATGAATTCAAGATAAATCTAAAGTATTCCAATAAATAACAAATAATCTTTCAGATAATATTTTTGAATTTATTCATGAGGTAAATAAATAAATTGTCCCTCCATGAGTCTTTCAATATTCTATTGAGAGAAATAATAACATTTTCTAACTCATTGATTTTAGGAAGGTGATTATAATGAAGAGTGGACTACCCATTGAGATAAATTGTTTAAAATAATATTTTTGATTGCATGATATCCCATGGTTATCCATTCATGGTTCCATCCAATGGCTATTTCACCATTGGTAAAAATACTAATTCTAGATCCATCACTAGGTGATGAAAAATTTCTGAGGCTGAACACCACCTCCTAAAGAGAGTAAGAGTGAAGAGTGATCTGATGGGGTTATATCCTATTATGTGATTGAATAATTATTAAAGGATGATATAACTTAGATATTGGAAAATACAAATTTAATATGAGTCATGATGTTATGGTGAAATTTATTATTATTACATCATGTATACACATATCTATAGAATCCTAGGATGAAATATTTATTAGATTCAAATAACATGTTAAAATCCATCACAACCTTCCTAAAGTAGTAACACCAATAACATTTTATAGAGTTATCCTGGATAGTTTTTAAGTCCCCACCAATGAACCAAGCATGATATTCTAGGTTAAATGTAAAAATATATTCCCATAGAGAATCTCGATCACTAGATTCACATTTTTCATAAACAAAGGTGTAGAAAATAGATAGATTGCAAAGAGAAAAAGTAATAATAATGAAATGGAATGAATAATTGAAATGATGTGTAATAAAAATTTCTCTATTTGAGATGTATATATTCTCATTAGTAATACTTTCATGCAAGAGGTTTCTCACATGGATTTTGGATGTGAAGGATTTCAAAAGACTCACCATTTCATTGGGCTCTATAATGATAATTACTGAGAGGTTGTATTATTTAGACTCTTTCAAAATGTATTCACATTTATATTAGGACCCTAGTTCCTTATCATTCCAAAATAAAATTAATAGTATAAATAAGATAGGTTGTAGTATTTATAGACCTTACTAACCAACCATTATATAGATGAGAACATACCGTTGATGATAGATTTAATCAGGAGCCTGATTGTTACTCCACTAGCTCTTATGGGCTTTTATGAAATTTTTTAAACCACTTATTACTAGAAAGGGGAGTAGGTTTTTCACATCCTACCTAAATAGCACATAAAAAGACTTTTATGTTGAGTAGATAAGTGGAATACTAAGGTTTTGAATCATCCCTTTTTTTGATTTAGTCAGGTTCTTTACCATTTCTCTTTAGAACCAAGAGTGAATGGTTAAAATAATTTGGGGTATTATTTCCATTTATAATTGGATTTGATTTACCCTTTGAGTTTTATTCAAATTTTGGAGTAAAATGGTGTGTTTTGGGTGGGTAGGATGCTTCACATGGTTGGTGCATGGTTAGTGGTAATTGTGTACCCAACCCAGGAAACCATGAGGAAAAGACAAAACGAACACATGAAATCTGCATAGTAGTGCACCTCAGGCTAAGTAAGCATGCTGCTGGTTATCCCTAGGCATAGGTAGTCACACGATCTCTACACAATTTGGAAAACCATGCGGACTAACCATGTAGTCTTCCAGCCCATTAGAAATGTTTTCCCCTTTTTTTCTCTCACCAATTTAAACCCACTTGGCCACCTTTCTGGACCCCCTTAGACTCCCCAACCCTAGGCGTGCAACCCTCCATAACCTCCTATCCATGGGATCAGTTTGTTTGTATTTTTAGTGTGGATACTTAACGATATTTCATGTAAGTCCTCTTCTCTCTTGTTTTCCTCTACTTTTAGGGTTCCCCTCTTCTCTTTTGGGGGTTTTGGTTTTCTCATAGGCATGGGGTTAAATTTAGGGTTTTAATCATGGGGTTTTGGGTTTGATATTATTAATTAGGGTTTCCTCTTTCTTCCTTGTGGTGAGAATGATGCGAGTATGTAATTTCACACCTTTTTCTAGAAGATTCTTCATGAGAGGTATGTGGTTCCATGGAATAACATTATTATATTGATTTAATATGTTTTTTAGAGTTTATAAATGTTTCTTGTGGTTTGATTATGAGGTGTGAACGATTTTTTTGATGTGATTTATGTTTTTATATGTTATAAATGGACTCTAACAATGGAAATGGCTTTGTGTTTTGTGTTCTATAATGAAAAGTTTCTGAAAAGGGTTTTAAGGGTTTTTTGGATGGTGCGTAATGTATTTTTAAATGCACTTGAGGTGAATGTATGTTTAAATGGGGAATTTCAATGGAAAATGGATCATTTTGGGCATGTTATACTTGTTTTGAATTTTGAGTATAAATTGTGAAATGTTTGATTTATAAAAATCTTGTTTTAAAAATGGTTTTAGAGTAGAAGTGGTATTATGATGGGGATTGTCCCATTGAATTTGTTGTTTCTAATTGTGTGGTTTTATTATGTTTTGAAAGGGAAATTTGTAATTATACAAGTGATGGTAAAGGTATTAAAATTGGGTTTTCTTTGGTTTGTGTAAAATGGTAAATGAATTTTTTAATGAAAAAGGGAGATCCATTGAAATGTTTTTCTTTCATTGTTAGAGTAGTGGTATTTGTTTCAAATGAACTTTAACTCGAGAACAAGGGAATCCTGGGTGTCTATTTGGGTAGAATAGAAATAGTATAGTAGTGATTCAAAAGTGGTTTGTCTCGGTTTCACATAGCTGGATTTTTGTTTACAACACTAAAAAAATGATGATGGATGGTCGCCACTTGAACATTAGATTTTTCTCTACTCTAGTGTCTCGTTCATGAGGACACTAAATACTATGTTTATAATACCATATTTCAATGAGGTATGAGGTTATAGTGTCCCACTTGAGCTAGATTAACCCTAGTTGATTTACCCATGGTGCTCTACTATATTTGATGTGGTGCCATCCATTGACATACGAAGGATCACTTGAGTGTGCGTGATATTTATAAAGTCTTTTTATCATTTAATATTGAGTTTTTGAAATTTTTTCCTTAATAGTGTTTCTACCTAATTTTTTACCTAATAAATATTTTTTTTCTGAGAAGTGTTTTTTATAAGATTGAATTTTGATTAGTATGATAGATAATCTTTTTAATGTTTTAGCATGGAAAATTTTTATTGTGTGGAATCCTACTAGGCTATATATCATAGCCTACATACTACCTAGGGTGTATATAAATATTGTCATATGTTTATTCAAAGTAAATCTAATATTTTTTATGATCATGGTGTGGCTTGTCAGTGGCCTCCTCTTGTGGGTTTGGTGGTGGTGGATTGAGGATATGTTTCCTCATGTGGAATTAAGATATGGGTTGGAGTTTGTAGTTTTCTTTATCGTAGTCCTTTTTGAGGTTTTTGTTTAAAGTGTAAAATTGAATTCTGAAAATTGAAAGGGCTTATTTGGGTCTGTAATTTCAGTTTTTGTATATTAAATGTTTTGTAATATTTTTATGTATGAAATTGGGTAAAATCATTCTTAAATCTTATTATTGATACCCAGGCACTAGTTTCCAGCCTATAGGGATCAGGAATACCCCTTGGTCCATGCCATAGACTGGGTCAGTCACCAGGTTGGATGGATACCCAGGTTGGTTCATGAAGAAATGGTATCAGAAGAGGTAGGCTCTTTGGGGTCATGTTCCTTAGAGAAGAGATAGGGTAGACTGGAGCTAAGGTTGTCATAACTCGATGTTATATTTACGAGTTAGGTTCCTAGCCAACACACCTCATGGAAGAACATGATATACCAGGGGAAGTTATGTTTCATTTGAGTCCTTGGTTCTTTATGGTCATTTTTTGTTTGGTGAAATGAAAAGGGAGTTGGGTCAATGGTCTTAGTGAGTTCACAGGACATGAAAAACCATGTGAATTTTGGGGTTATTTACCTAGAACACTCTTCCTGACAGTGGAGTTATTGGTGTATGGCTGCCTACCATATGTCTATGTCACCCACCAATAATAATTTATTCTAACATTTCCTTTTTCCCTTTGGGTTTTGGGAAACTGTTTGAAAACCCTTGTTGAAAAACGTTGAAACAATATTTTTAAGCGGAAATGGTATGATTTTTAAAGGGGTGGAAAATGGATTTTCAAGATTGTTTGAAGGAACATTGAAAATATGGATTTTAATGAAATGGTTTTGAGTGAGAGGGGGTGAGTTTATTGGGATAAAATTTATATAAATTGAACATATAGGTTATTAAAATTATGTTTTTTTGGAAAGGATGAGTTATGTTAAAATGAGTTTCAAAAAAATTTGTTCTAGAAGGGATTCACCAAGATATTTAAATTTCCAATGGTTTGGAAATTAGTGATCTTTTGAAAAGATTTATAAATTATTGGAAATTTGATTTGAATGAAACTAAATGAGTTTTTTTCGAATGAGAGAACTAATTTGAAATGGGTGTGTGTAGTTTGATATTAAGTTTCATTTAGAATATTTTTTTTGATCTTGTGAGTAGTGGATTTTGGAAAACCTTTTGAGATATAAAAATGAGTTTTATATGAAGGGTTTATGCTCTTCCAAAACAGTTTTTTTTAAATTTGTAATGGGTTTAATTTTGTGGATAGTGGGTTAGATTAGAAGGGGTGTGGGTTGAATGTTTGTTTTAACCATTGGTATTTTCATGAGTGACCAAAAACATTGGACATGAGTGAAATTTAGAGACCCAATTCTTCAAATACATAGATATTACATTACTTTTTTTGTAATACTTAATAAATCACAAAAAAATGCCCAATGACCCTATTAGTTTAGTGTGTTTGGATACTCGTAACATAATCTTCTAATCATGGTGAAAGATTCTTCAACATCTCCCATAAGGATCTTTTTTTCCTACATAAAATCTTCCATTATATCCTAGGGGAAAAGAAAACATAAAAAGGGTGAGCTCAAATGATCAGTAAGGGTAAACATGGAAACATAAAACAATCCCTAAACATATGAACATAAGAACATGAACTTAAAACATAAAAATCACGAGTAATGACATAAATCATGATAATTCATAAGGAATAGATCATAAAGGAACATTAATCATGATAAATAACATGGGAACAAAATATGGAATTTTGTAAAACCATTAAGCACATGATATAATTTCCATAGTAGCCAAGGCATTGCTAATAAGACCATCATAGTGGAGAAAGTCCCTTACTGAATCGGGTTCGATCCTCGTTCCAGTCCTGTATCACTGAACATGATTAACCTGCTGTTACAGCCATGTCTATCTCATGAGATATAAATCTTTACCCAATTAATTTTAGGGAGATATAGGTCACACCTATCTCATAATGAAGTCATTCTTACATGTGCCAGAACATAAACATAAATCATTCATCATAACCCAAAGAATAAAATGGTTTTCATAAACATCATCCCATCATAACATAATCCATATAAAACAAATGGATATAATTTCATCATAAGAAATGTGAAACCATGTAAATCATAGATACATTATAATTGAAACATATACATATGAAATAATGTCATCTTATATGGAAAATGTTTTTGATAAAACACTTGAAATGAATTCTTGAGGAAAATATCCTTTCTTATTCAAAATCAATTTCTTTTCACAAAATAACATGAAATTTTAAAAGATTTCTTTGTTGAAAATATTCATGAAATCTTATAGAGTAAGCATCATGAAAATAAAGCGTTATAGAACCGTAAAAATCCATTCATCCCGTATAAGTTAGAAAAATATTCTCCTCGTACTTTTGCCAAAAAAGTAAAAAATTACTCATATGGTAAACAAAAGAAAAATTCCTTCTATAACATGTGGTAAAAGTAAAAAATGGGTAAAAAGGACATAAAACATACATGAAAACATTTTTATAAAACATAGACATGGATGATAACAATAAACCCAGTAAATACTTACGAATAAAAATTTTAGATAATAATGAGATTGGAATAGTTATCCCTTACCTTATGTCCAATTTCATCAATATGTGTCCGAGAATCCTGTATAGTGGGTTGAAACATATTATTATCTTGTAACAGAATCATAATAATATTTATGATATCATATATGATTCCCTTATGACTTTATATTAACGGTTCATTTGTCAATTCCATGTTAAACCAGTGTTTTGGGTAATATAGTTTCATTTATCGTACGTGTTTGGACTTGTTGTTATTGGTATTATTATTACTTATATCATGATTTACATACTTTTAGAATGTAAATAATGATTTATATATCATATATATAATCAGTATATATATAATAGATAGATAAATGAAATTAAATACATCGTTCGTGGAGACGGTAGGCCGTACGTACACATGAACGCTGTTTTCCTTTCCTTATTGACTTGAATGGAAGTAAGTAGATGATATATATATATATACATAAATCCAGTAGCTTTATTATGTCATATATTTCATTATTATACATTATATATACTTTATAATCATTCTTGAATGGTTAACATGGAGAATGAATCTCATCGCGTTGTGGAGACGGTAATCCATGCGTACCCACGAGCGATGATATCGTTCCCATAATTATTGAATAGAATTTTAGTGGATGATATAATATCTCATAACATGTATCATGTTATAATAATCATATATTGTTATTCTTTACACCATTATACCCATCCAAGTACAGTGGTGGTAGAAAAACATATTACACCACAGCGTGGAGATGGTATTCTGTACGTACGCACGAGCGATGATTTTGTTTTTCGTAAGATGGGTATAAAGTGGTAGGGGTTGGCCGAGCTTGAAGGATCAAAATTGTGAAAAGAGGAGAGGGAGGAGGTGCCCTTTTATAAGAGGGGTGAGGGGAACCTTAGAAATAACTTAAAATATTATTTTATAATAAATTCATATTCAGTTTATAATGGCTCCAAAGTGACTTATTTAAAGGCTAGGGTGGGGATGGGTCAAAATAATCTCAACCAATCAGTTTTATACATGTTTATATTACCATTTTAACCTTATCATTTAGATTTAACTCTAACTTAAATAATTTAACTTTTACCGTGTCTTCTTGTATTCTTACACTATATGGTTAATAAACATACTATAAACTACCAATAGAACCCCAATTGGTTCATTAATGTAATATATATTATTATATAAGTCTTTTGGAAGAACCTTATATTTTTAGGACCAATTTATCAATTAATAATATAATATTTGTTTTAAAAACTCTTTTATGTCAATTTTGACACTATTTGGTATTTAGTTTTCTCTAAATTCATAACAACATTATTACTTCGAACACAATTCATCTAACCTACCCTAATATGTTATATTGACCTATAAAATTAGTTTAATTCATAAAAAGTCTCAAATTACATATATTTGGGTATTTATAATATCAATTATGTTAATATTTCATTAATAAGGTAATTACTGCATCATCATTGTGTCATAAATAAATTAAATTATTTAATTTCTAAAAAATATAAATAAAATACCATTATGTAGTAAATCTTGTTATCTTTCGAATTAATATTTATAGTCGAATTTATCTTATGTGTAACCATATATTAAGATGTTTTAGTTATTAAACGTTGATTTTAACTCTTTTAACTCTTCTTTAAATAAAATAATAATAAGTGTCCTAATCTAATCCAAGTGGACCTAAAGAGTAATATTTTATTCCTAAGGTTGATTCTGGTCGAATTACACTTATCCAATAGAATTAGAACATTTCTTATGGTAATAATAATATCATTTTTACTCTTAATTACCCTATTTACTTTTTATTGTGTTAAATAAAAGTAAAAAGTTACTATTCACGAAAAATTATTTTTATCTTATTGAACCACATTTTACTCCTTCATATTAACCATGTCTCTCGGATTTTTGAAATTAAACTCATAGAAGAAGTAAAATTTAGTTTTATGTACAATTTCAAATGCTCCTAGGAGGTGGGTAAATGACGATAAAAAGTTCAATAAATGTTTTATATATCTATACTATTATAAAATGTCTCCAATGAATTAAATTGAACTTATATATGTATTATGTATCTATTTTGACCAACATAAATTTAAATAAAATAAATGTTTATTTAAATAAAAAGTCAGTTTTAACCAATAACTTAGTGTTTTCACTATTCATCAAAAAAATGAATGTTTTCAGAAAAATACCCAAAATTCACTGTAGGCTAATTTAGATATTCCGAATCAAAAAATGAAGTCTATTTTGAAAGATAAAATTTATAAAATTTCAAAAAGTGGGTATTACAATTCATAACTGCTATTTTATATAATATTTTAATAACATATCGTTGTTTAGTGAAACTCGGTATTGCGTACAAGACACACTATCATGGAAGGTCGCGATTGCATGTATGTAAGCCAAGTCAGGGATGTGTGTAGTTAAAGCTCCCATTAGAGTTTCATATAACATAATCAAAACATATTTCATTTATACATTAAACAAAATCTTTACTTAATATTGCGTAGAATAGTTTCCACAAAACGAACTTGAAATTGTGTGTAACACGAGACAAGAATAGTGTTGTGTATACTGCAAGCTAATCCGGTGTTTCATATAGTACAATCTAATCTTGGTGTAGTGTACAATAGATGAAATCAAATAAGTTAAAAATAATATATCTTATAAAATCTCGTGGTGTTACATTATACCTCCCTTAAAATGAATTTCGCCCTCGAAATTCTTCGGGGTTATAAATGGTTTACAACTTGAAAGTTTTATTCATAGAAACCCACATCGTAAAAAGGAATAACAAAACATAATTTTAAAAAGAAACGCAATGGTTACCAAAATTAACTCATCACTGGGTTTCCACATAAAAGAACATCGGTGAAAATATGGATATGGAAGAGAAATATGACCATCATGTTCCGTTGGAGAGTGGTAGAGGACATGGATATGAAAAATCCAACAATAAAAAAGCCATAAATTTGTGATGATCTAAGGTACCATCTGATTCATCAGATATGAGGGCACTAGGACAACATTTTTGGTTTTCAAGATCATTTCCCTAATTTTGAAGAATTAAAAGAAATACTTACTTGATTTTGGTACAATCACCCTGTTATTTGTGCCTTGAAAAATATCCACTTCATCTCATAATGAAATCAAGTTGAATTTATCTTCTGTGAAGTGTTAGCAGATCATGCGATAGAATGATAGGTCATTCCATCTTTCAGAAACATAAGGCTATAAATAGTTATATACATAATTCCATCAATGATGAGGTTAATCGTATATGATTCCGAAAATGGACTTATACTTCATCTATCATACCTCTTAATAAACTACTAACCAGGGACTTCCCGTAGGCCAGTGGTTGGCGATAAAGGCCTGTCACACTTCCATTGTGGGTTCAATTCCCGCAGCCTTGTCCGACATGACGGGTTGTCGCCCATTCTATATGTTATCTCTTTTCTTAAACTATACATTTATAACATTCCAGAAATAAAATCGAAAAAACATTCTAGCCTTAAAGAATACTATCTGATGCCCAACTTAATCCATTCCAACCTTAAGACTTATCCGAAATAGTTATTTCCAAACTCATAGTATAAAGAAAACTACTACTTGAAATGTCATCTACCAAGCATGTGAATACGATCATTTATCATATGATATATCTTGTTGGTCTAATTCCAAACATGTGAATACCTTCATCATGTATTATTTTGAAAAATGAATACCCATTGAACCTTAGTGAAAACATGAATGCTGTCAAAAGTTAACTCTTTAGACATAACAAAATCCCAAAATTTTTATATACTCAAACCATGATATCACTTTGTCCTTAAATCAGTCATGAGCTCATGAATACTAATAAACATTTCATTTTCTCCTTATCCCTTCATTATATGCATATCATCTGCTTTCCAAAATCAATTTTCATGGTTACCGGTACCATATTCTTATGGAAACCCACAATGGAACAATATATTGATATTTCAATATACCATAAAAGTATCTCAACAACATTATTATTTAATTACAATACTTAAACCATTCAATCCATCCTCTTCAATGATTGGCATGGAATAGGTCCTTCGTCAATTTAGAAGTAACGTCTTAGGTCAGGGCTTTGAGTTGGGTAATGACCATGTTATCCACAAATAATACATTTAACTCCATAATAGTATGTCACTCTACGACCCTTTTCCCCACATAGATAACATATTCCCCTCTATTTTAGGTATTCCTCAAGGTTCTTCTTCCCTTCTCTAGAAATCTCAATTTTATTTTCTCTATGCTCCTCACCATGAGAACATGCATAAAATTCCATCTTCCTCTTATTTTATTAATTATGAATACCACTAAAGTTCATCTTGTTAATCATATATCATGATGTCTAATTCGGAATAATCATAATATCTTTATCTCTAGGCATTACACAATTTCACTGCTCATAGTCACCAATTTTTCCATCAGATTCAATGTTAACCCAATTTCTTCTGGTTCCCTCCATTAACTAAAACCATAAACCATTGTGTAAGAAACAATTAAAATAATCAAGAACCACATAATCATAAAAAGTCATTTATAGGATGTATAACTTATGACACCTTCTTTAACCTAAGATAGCATAGGTTTACCCTAGGTTATTCATGATCTTAAACATAATTTTAGGACTGTAACCTATAGTTAAACTAAACCTTAGGGACATCCCTAGACATACCATAGAAATATCTCTAGGGATCTCACTAATGTTTTCGCATCCTAGTTCCCAAAGGTTAACTAAACCTTCGCTCTGATACAAAATGTTGAGACCCAATGCTTTAAATACATGGACATTACATTACTTTTTCGGAATACTTAATACATAACAAAAAAATCCCCAATGACCGTATTAGTTTAGTGTGTTTAGAAACTCGGAACATAATATTCTAATATTGGTGAAATATTCTTCAAAATCTCCTATAAAGATCTTTTTTTTCAACCTAAACCTTTCTTTATATCTTGGGGGAAAAGAAAAATAACAAGGGTGAGCTCAAATGCTCAGTAAGGGTAAACATGGAAACATAAAACAACCCCTAAACATTTGTACGTAATAACATGAACATAAAACATAAAAATCATGAGTAATGACATAAATCTTGAAAATTCATAAGGCATAGATAAAAACGGAACATTAATCAAGATAAATAAAATGGGAACAAAACCTGGAATTGTGGCAAACCATTAAGCACATGATATGATTTCCATAGTAGCCAAGGCATTGCTTCCAAAACCATCATAGTGGACAAAGTCCCTTACTAAATCGAGTTCACTCCTTGTTCCAGTCCTGTATCACTGAACCAGATTAACCTACCATTCCAGCCATGTCTATCTCATGATATATAAATCTTTACCCAATGCGTTGGAGGGATATATAGGTACCACCCATCTCATAATCAAATCATTGTTACGTGTGCCACAACATAAACAAAAATCATACATCATAACCCAAAGAATAAAATGGGTTTCATAAACATCATTCCATCATAACATAATCCATATAAAACAAATGGATATCATTTCATCATAAGAAATGAGAAACCATGTAAATCATAGAGGCATTATACTTGAAACATACACATATGAAATAATGTCATCTTAGATGGAAAATGTTTTTGATAAAACACTTGAAATGAATTACTGAGGAAAATATCCTTTCTTCTTCAAAATCAATTTCTTTTCAAAAAATACCATGCAATTTTAAAAGATATATATTTTTTGTTTAAAATAGTCATGAAATATTGTAGAGTAATTTTCATGAAAATAATGCATTATAAAACCGTAAAAATCCATTCATTCCGTATAAGTTAAAAAAATATTCTCCTCGTACTTTTGCTGGAAAAGTAAACAAAGTTCATTGTATGGTAAACAAAAGAAACATTACTTCCATAAAAAGTGGTAAAAGTAAAAATTTGGTAAAAAGGACATTAAACATATATGAAAACATTTTTAGAAATCATGGACATAGATGATAACAATAAACCCGGTAAATACTTAGGAATAACAATCTCGGATTAGAACGAGATTGGAATAGTTATCCCGTACCTTATGTCCAATTTCTTTCATATGTGTCCGAGACTCCTGTATAGTGTGTTTAAACATATTTTTATCTTGTAATAGAATCATAATAATATTTATGATATAATATATGATTCAGTTATGACTTTATATTAACCGTTCATTTGTCAATTCCATGTTAAAGCAGTGTTTTGGGTAAAATCATTTCATTTATCATACGTGTTTGGACTTTTTTGTTCTTGATATTCTTATTACTTATATCATGATTTACTTAATTACAGAATGTAAATAATGATTTATATATCATATATATATTCAGTATATATATAAAATAGAAAGATAAATGAAATGAAATACAACGTTCATGGAGACGGTAAGCCATACATACGCATGAACATTGTTTTCCTTTCCTTATTGACTTGAATGGAAGTAAGTAGATGATATATATATATATATACACATAAATAAAGTAGGTTTATTATGTAATATATTTAATTATTATAAATTATATATACTTTATAATCATTCTTGAATGGTTAACATGGAGAAAGAATCTCATCGCGTCGTGGAGACGGTAATCCATGCATACACACAAGCGATTATACTGTTCCCATAATTATTGAATGGAATTGGAGTGGATGATATAATATATCAGAACTTTTATCATGTCATAATAATAATATATAGTTATTCTTTATACCATTATACCCATCCAAGTAAGGTTATTTTAGAAAAACATATTACACCGCAGCGTGGAGACGATATTCCGTACGTACGCACACGCAGTGATTTTGTTTTTCGTAGGATGGATAGAAGGTGAAATAGGGTTGTTTCATATTAATAATAAAATATAAGTATATAAGTAATACTGATATTATTACTTTATAATGAAACAACTAATGAAGAGGAAGTATAAGAAGAAAGAAACTTGAAAGAATCGGTGGAAGAGATTACCTTTTCTTCGACGTTCCTATTTTAAAATTCCTCTTAGGGAACTAAATTTGGTTTTTCAGAAAACCATAACCACTAAGATATAAATAGAGAGGTTTAGAAGAGAAATTGGCAGGGGTTGGTAGAGAGTTAAGGCTCAAAATTGTGTAAATATGAGAGGGAGGAGGTGCCATTTTTTAAGAGGGGTGAGAGGCACCTTAGAAAAAACTTAAAATATTATTTTATAATAAATTCATATTGGGTTTATAATGGCCCCAAAGTGACTTATTTTGAGTCTAGGATGGGTATGGGTCTAAATATTCTCAACCAATAGGTTTTAGACAAGTTTAGGATACCATTTTAACCTTATTATTTATATTTAACTCTAAGTTAAATAATTTAACTTTTACCGTGTCTTCTTGTATTCTTACACTATATGGTTAATAAACTTTATATAAACTTCCAATAGAACCCCAATTGGTTCATTAATGTAATATATATTATTATATAAGTATTTTGGAAGAACATTATATTTTTATGACCATTATATCAATTAATAATATAATATTTATTTTAAAAACTCTTTTATGTCAATTTTGACACTATATGGTATTTTGTTTTCTCTAAATTTATAATAGCAATATTACTTAGAAAACAATCCATCTAACCAACCCTAATATGTTATATTAACCATTAAAATTAGTTTAATTCATAAAAAGTCTCAAATTACATTTATTTGGTTATTTATAATATTAATTATGTTAATATTTCATTAATAAGGCAATTACTGCATCATCATTGTGTCATAAATAAATTAAATTATTTAATGTATAAAAAATATAAATAAAATAAAATTATGTTTTAAATCTTGTTAACTTTCTAATTAATATTTTTAGTTGAATTTATCTTATGTATTACCCTATATTAAAAATGTTTTAGTTATTAAACCTTGATTTTAACTCTCTTAACTCTTCTTTAAATAATATAACAATGAAGTGCACTGTGTTGCATTTTTTGTCAATAAGGTATGTTGTTGATCAGAATATGTCAAAGAATGAATGGATGTCAAGGAGAGTCAATATGTGAATGACAAAGGCTATGATGGTGTTGGTGATGAATGGACGATGGCCATTATGTTAAGATGAATGTCACTTAGGAGATTCACTAAGTGTCATAAGTGTTTATGGTTGAAACATTCATCCATGTTAATATTAGATGATTGTAGAACTGATCTAAATGTTTCAATACTTGTATCAATATGATACTAAGTTACACCACTTGAAGAATGGATGATGATGGAGCATCATCATTATATCTGATGATTGTTGAGCTGATCTTTAAGTTCATAGAAATTGTATCCTGATGATAAAAAGTCACAACAATGTTAGAAGGCCGTGTATTGTATTGACAATGCATGAGGAGATGAAAGGGATCCATCTACAAGTTCTAAGTGGATGAAGTGGTTTAATGAAGTCCATGCACTATCACTTAGTGCATGTGAATTAGAAGTTGATCCAACTTGATCTCTGATTGGATCAATGAAGAACATTGAAGATTTATGTGATTCAGGAACTTCGGTTGAAGATAAAGAACCTTCGGGAATTCCACCTCCTAATACTAGAATATATTTTAAGGAGGATGGAAGAATTCTAATGAAGAAGTAGAGTTGATGAAGAAGAATGGAAGAAGAAGAATGGCTTAGAAGAAGAAGTGGCATTTGGAATTTTCACTTGGTTACTTTGTTTTTATACAAAGTCCTCAAAGTGTTTTACTTAGAAAAAAAGAGGCCACCAAGGGCCAGCCTTAAGGGTTCAACCCAAGGCACATGTGGAACTAGGTCACCACGACCAAGGGGATCCCATGGGGCCAGCCCAAGAGAGGTCGGGGCCGTGTATAAGCCCCGAGGCAACGTGGTGATGAAGCCCGCATAGCGTGAGCGTGAGGAGCGCGCCCGTGTGTGCATAGTGGGCGCCAGTGGCACGCCCGAGTGGCAGGGGTGGGCGCAAGAGCGCGCCCGCAAGAGAACACGGTGCGGGGTGACACCGTGGATGTTGGAAGTTCAACTGAGCGACTGTAGGGAGCGCTTGGGTGATAAACCATGGAAAAACAGGGAGACGTTTCGATGTGGGACTCGGGATTTTTCCGCAGAAGTGATCCTGGCCACTCATCTGATCGCACGGTCGATCTGGACCACTCATCGCATCCCGCACGTGATGATCTGATCTCGGCCATCCGATGTCTTTCAATCACCCGATCCAATGGCCCGCAAGTTATCCTCTACCTCGAGCTCGGCCGAGGTACCTCCCGTGACGCCGCCTGAACCAGTGGTCCTCCGAGCACTGAAGTCGAGCTCCCGACCACCATAGATCGAGCTAAGGTGTTCATTGAGTTCGTCTAGCCCTAACGAACTCATCCATGCATGAAAGATGCATGCATGCACAGTAGTGAGGAAATTCGGACGTGGCTGAGGCAAACAACATTGCCAAGGCTATGAGGTTTATGCTTTTCATGGATTATCCTTAACCGAAGGCCGTGCATGCGTTCTATGTCGCATGCACGTAGAGGAAAAAATAAAGTAAGAGACCTGCGTGGAAACAGAGGAAAGATTCAAGATTTGGAAAGATTTTGAAAAACCGAAAACTTCGGGAATTCGATTTATCCCATGCGGAAGATTTGAGGCATCCCTATGCCTATAAAAAGAGAGGCCGAGGCTCTCTGTTTGCTTGCTGAATCTTTGTTGTAGATCTGAAGTCCCGTGAAGCCACAGTGCTTATCGAAGAACAACCTGCGCGCACCACTTGCGCGGCAGTGAAGCCCGGAGCCATCCCTTGGCTCTGTTAGTTCCTTTTGCGCACTCCTTGCGCGAAAGAAGAAGGGGAGAAGACCCCTACGAGCCTTCCCTTTGCGCGGCAGGAAGAACCCGGGGCCGCAACACCTTGCGCGCCTACGGTTGAAGCCCGCACTTGCATGGTAGTTGGTGTCCTTGACACCCTGCTCGCTCCGGCTGTCCAAGGACCTTTCACACCCTTGCACCCTTGCGTCCTTGAGCGGCATTTGAAGACAAGAGTGGATGCACCCCTTGCGCTCCTTCACTAAGGTAGGGGCTCGTGTTGAGAAGACCACACCCTATGGGTTGTGGGTGCTTGGCAAGGAGGAAGGCTGAGGCTTAATGCCTTGTGCATGCACCATGTGAATACCACACCTCATTTGTGTGTGTGCCAAAAGGAGGAAAAGGCCGTGGGTATTTGTGTGTGCTAAGTGAAGAGGAAGAGCACACTTGGCCGTGTGTGTGCAAGGAGAGGAGGAAGGCCACTATACCCTACGGGTTAAGTGCATGCAACACAAGTTGGCCGAACCTAGTGTGTGCACTAAGTGGAGTGAACACACTTAGAAGAAGAGGAGGATAGTCACATTAATAACAACACACTTTTAAGTGTGTAATCAAAAGGAATAAAATGTGTGAAGGACAAGAAGAAGGTGTGTGCTTAAAGTGTTACACCCTTTGTGGGTTTATTGCACCAAGAGAAGAAGAAGGGGAGTGCATGCTTGCATGCATGCACATGCACACATGTACAAGATCAAATCTGGTTGTGTGCATCTGAGTTGACCAAGACCGGATGTTCTTGAAGAATCAGAGTTTCAATGAATTCAGTGCATGAAGTTGAATTGATGTGAGACTGGACCAGACTGAAGTTAAAGATATCAGTTGTCTGAGTATTCAGTAGTTGAAGAGAGAAGCCAGGTCATCCTTAGAAGAAGGTGATAAAGCCTGAGCAAGACGAGAAGACCTGATCAAATCAAGTGATCAGAAGTGAAGAGCAAGGCCAGTAGCCTTTATCCCAGGCTGTTGAGGATACTTGAAGAACTTAAAGTGAAGAAGAGCTACTCGTGTGACTCGAGGAGCCAGGAGAAGCCCCCTGTGAGACTCAGGGAGGAAGAAGTCTTCAGTAGGATTCTGGAGCAGGCCAGTGGGACTCTGGTAACACTGTGAGATGCAGTATAAAGACCCTCATGTGGGACTCAGGAGAGATATAGTGGGACTCTGTATCGACCATTGTAATACTAACAGATTATAATGGGAGAAACCATGTTGGGGCGTATAACCAACATGGCAAGGACGTAGGCCTTTGGTGCCGAACCTTGTAAATCCTTGTGTCCTGTGCCTTTACATTTACTACATCACTCGAGGAAAGGCTAAGAGATACAAGAAGAGTGGATCGAGTCCTTAACAAGCCATAGAGGTTTAATTGATAAAGAATCAATTAGTAAAAAGTTTTAAAGGATCATTGATTCACCCCCTCCCCCTCTCAGTGATCACACTGATTCGGGCAATTCAATTGGTATCAGAGGGTGGTTACCTCTAAAATATCCAAGAGAGTCTATATAGAGTGCAGATTTAAGGAAATGAAAGAACATCCTCAAATGGAGATATCTGCCAAGACTCTGAAAAACAAAATGAAGAAACTGGAAAAGAAGATAAGGAAGAAGGTTGTTGCAATCAGAGAAACTCCTTTTATGGAAAGAAATGTGAAAGTCACATCAGATGACAATTCCTTTTATCATTCTTCTAATGAAGCCTGCTCTAGCTGTGATGAAGATGGAAGAAACAATTATCTTCTAAATGCAATCAAATATCTTCAGAAGACAGTCCCGAAGGAAGTGGCAATGATTATAGCTACATGCGTCCTTGATCTTCAAGAAGAAAAATTACAGCTAGAAGATGAAGCCAATTCTCTGTAAGTCCAATTGGAAAAAAGGGTTGGCATAACCAACACTCTCAGAAAGCTGGTGAATTCCAAGGATGAAACAGTTTCCCTTTGCAATGAAATATATGAAGACACTACGGAAGAATTTCAAAGAAGCCTTTCTGAGAAAGAATTCTTCATGATAATGGTTAAAGAAGTTTTTCATGCACTGGAAAAGAGGCACAAAGTGTCAATGGATGTCAGAGATTCTCAACTTGAAGACAAATTCAAAAGGGTAAAGGAGCTTGACAACTCATTGCTTGAAATGAATAAGGTGCATGAAGACCAGATGAAACAGCTGGAAGAGAAATGGGAAGGAAAGCTAAGAACTATTGAGGATGAGAAGAACTCCCTTAACATGAAGTGTTTAGAATTAGAGGTGATATTGAAAAATCAGCAATCACCCAAAGCCAAAGCCTCCCAGATAGCTGGAAGAAGAAATGTTGCCACTCAAGTGAGCTTTGAGAAGGATGATTCTAAAAGAAAGACATCCTCTAATGAAAGGGAAACATCTTCTAAAAAGAAGGTACCATCCATACCATCTTGTACTCATGCTTCTAAAAGTGTTTCTACTAAAAGTGCAGGATGGAAGAATGAATCCAAACAAGTATGGATGAAGACAGTGAAGAAAGAATGCTCTCCTGAAACAACACAACAAGTCAAGAAAAGTACCCAACAATCAGAAGGACTGAAGAGGTCAAGATTTGTGGGTCAGTGTTGGTGTTGTAATAAGTATGGGAACTGTGCAAAGGATTATTGGTACAATCCACTGAATGACAAAGCACAAAGGAGGCCCATGCCAAGGGGGAGCAAGCCAGAAGAAAAGAAGCAGCATCCACAGGTCCAGAGACATCTGTTTACTACAAATAGATTTGGATTACTTGACAACATCTGGGATGATTGCAAAAGTGGTCAAAAAGATACATGTCAATCTCCAACTATATCCAGAGCTAAAAAGAAGAAAAGATCACAGAACCTGGCTCAGAAAGAATCCTTGGGAAGCAAGCATAAGAAAGTGGAAGATGCTCCCAAGAAGATTATGAAAAAGGAAGATAAGACCTTGGAGTCTAAATCCAAGAAGGGTGATGCATCCAGAAGGACCACCAAGAAGAAATGCTTCTACTGTGGAAAGAAAGGGCATACCATGGATCTTTGTAAACAAGCCATGGAAATCAATAGAAGCAAACTAAAATCAAATAGACAATCAATCCAGCAGAAGCAAAAGGGATTGATTGAAAACAAGTTGCCTAATAAAGGTAGCTTGAAAGCATCAAAGGAACCATGTGGAATTTCCAGAATTGAGGCCACACTTCCAAGTGACTTACTAGTCATATGGCCAAATCAGTTGCAACTTTCCAAAGATCTGAAAAGAGCTGAAGATGAAGTTCTGGCAATTTCTAAGGCAAAAGGGAAGAAGAAGATTTCACATGAAGATGTATTGAGATCCACACCAGCACAAACATCATTGAGGATCACATGTGCAAGTGTGAAGAATGGTGAAAATGGGACATCTCGGTTGAGAGAATATTCTCAACCTTGTTGTTCACATTGATGTTCCAAGGAGGTTCCATCTTATTCCCTAATCACTTGTATTTACATGTGCTAACATTGCAGGGAATTGAAGATGATGATCATTCTCAACTGGAGGATGGTTTGGACAGAATGGAGTGAACCCCTTGAGGGGGAGCCAATCTGAAGAAGATGGGATTCTGAGATTAATACCATCTTGAGAAAAGCTGAAGGTATTCCAATCATACTTTCATCCCTTGTTTCTTAATTGTATTCATCATGACAATTAAGGGGGAGTATTGATTGAAGGCAAATGGTTGAAAGGGGGAGCTTTATCTTTGCACCTGAACTTTCTAATGAGTTTTGTGAAGTTGTGTAGGATTTAGCAAATTCATTGTTATATCTGAAAAATTTCAAGCCCCTTGAAGCATGATCTCACATGTATAGTGAATTTTGGACAGCATTGAGTACCTTGGTTACATCACTCTTGTTTTCTACACCGGGTTAGCCCAAGTAGACTTAGAGTTGATTTACTAAAGGTTCTTTGCTAAAGAGAACATGTGACATCATCCCTCTCTCAGTGTTTTTCAAGAAAATACTTTTCAAAGGGAGGAAGTGATATTTTGAAAAGGAACCACACCACACCTTTGCATTTGGTTTCCAATAAGGAGGATAAAAGCTGACATATTGCCCCAGAAATGTGTGGCACACATATTGACCCATTCATATGTGTTCTACTGATTGGATTGAAAATATGTGCTCTAGTGGTATTGACAACAAATAAAAAGGGGGAGATTGAAGTGCACTGTGTTGCATTTTTTGTCAATAAGGTATGTTGTTGATCAGAAGATGTCAAAGAATGAATGGATGTCAAGGAGAGTCAATATGTTATTGAAAAAGGCTATGATGGTGTTGGTGATGAATGGGGGATGGCCATAGTGTTAAGATGAATGTCACTTAGGAGATTCACTAAGTGGCATAAGTGTTTACGGTTGAAACATTCATCCATGTTAATATCAGACGATTGTAGAACTGATCTTAATGTTTCAATACTTGTATCAAGATGATACTAAGTTACACCACTTGAAGAATGGATGATGATGGAGCATCATCATTATATCTGACGATTATTGATCTGATCTTTAAGTTCATAGAACTTGTATCCTGATGATACAAAGTCACAACAATGTTAGAAGTCCGTGTATTGTATTGACAATGCATGAGGAGATGAAAGGGATCCACCCACAAGTTCTAAGTGGATGAAGTGGTTTAATGAAGTCCATGCACTATCACTTAGTGCATGTGAATTAGAAGTTGATCCAACTTGATCTCTGATTAGATCAATGAAGAACATTGAATATTTATGTGATTCAGGAACTTCGGTTGAAGATGAAGAACCTTCGGGAATTCCACCTCCTAAGACTAGAATATATGTTAAGGAGGGTGGAGGAATTCTAATGCAGAAGTAGAGTTGATGAAGAAGAATGGAAGAAGAAGAATGGCTTAGAGGAAGAAGTGGCATTTGGAATTTTCACTTGGTTACTTTGTTTTTATACAAAGTCCTCTAGGTGTTTTACTTAGAAAAAAAGAGGCCACCAAGGGCCAGCCTTAAGGGTTCAACCCAAGGAACATGTGGGACTAGGTCACCACGCCCAAGGGGATCCCATGGGGCTAGTCCGAGAGAGGCCGAGACCACGTATAAGCCCCGAGGCCATGCGGTGATGAAGCCCGCACAGCGTGAGCATGAGGAGCGCTCCCGTGTGTGCATAGTGGGCGCCAGTGGCGTGCCCGAGTGGCAGGGGTGGGCGCAAGAGCGCGCCCGCAAGAGAACACGGTGCGGGGCGGCACCGTGGAGGTTGGAAGTTCAACTGAGTGGCTGTAGGGAGCACTTGGGTGATAAACCGCGGAAAAACCGGGAGCCGTTTCGATGTGGGATGCGGGATTTTTCCGTGGAAGTGATCCTGGCCACTCATCTGATCGCACGGTTGATCTGGACCGCTCATCGCATCCCGCACGTGATGATCTGATCTCGGTCGTCCGATGTCTTTCAATCGCCTGATCCAACGGCCCGCAAGTTATCCTCTACCTCGAGCTCAGCCGAGGCACCTCCCGCGACACCGCCTAAACCAGTGGCCCTCCGAGCACTAAAGTCAAGCTCCCGACCACCATAGATCGTGCTAAGGTGTTCATTGAGTTCGTCTGGCCCTAACGAACTCATCCATGCAAGAAAGATGCATGCATGCACAGTAGTGAGGAAATTTGGACGTGGCCGAGGCAAACAACGTTGCCGAGGCTATGAGGTTTATGATTTTCATGCATTATCCTTAACCTAAGGCCATGCATGCGTTCTATGTCACATGCACGTAGAGGAAAAAATAAAGGAAGAGACCCGCGTGGAAACAGAGGAAAGATTCAAGATTTGGAAAGATTTTGAAAAACCGAAAACATCGGGAATTCGATTTATCCCACGCGGAAGATTTGAGGCCTCCCTCTGCCTATAAAATAAGAGGCCGAGGCTCTTTGTTTTCTTGATGAATCTTTTTTGTAGATCTGAAGTCATGTGAAGCCTCGGTGCTTAGCGAAGAACAGCCTGCGCGCACCACTTGCGTGGCAGTGAAGCCCGGAGCCATCCCTTGGCTCTGTTAGTTCCTTTTGCGCACTCCTTGTGCGAAAGAAGAAGGGTAGAAGACCCCTGCGCGCATTCCCTTTGCGTGGCAGGAAGAACCCGGGGCCGCATCACCTTGCACGCCTACGGTTGAAGCCCACACTTGCGTGGCAGTTGGTTTCCTTGACACCCTGCTCGCTCCGGCTATCCAAGGACCTTGCGCGCCCTTTCACCCTTGTGACCTTGCGCGGAATTTGAAGACAAGAGTGGATGCACCCCTTGCACGCCTTCACTAAGGCAGGGGCTCGTTTTTAGAAGACCACACCCTATGGGTTGTGGGTGCTTGGAAAGGAGGAAGGCTGAGGCTTAATGCCTTGTGCATGCACCATGTGAATACCACACCTCATTTGTGTGTGTGCCAAAAGGAGGAAAAGGCCGTGGGTATTTGTGTGTGCTAAGTGAAGATGAAGAGAACACTTGGCCATGTGTGTGCAAGGAGAGGAGGAAGGCCACTATACCCTACGGGTTAAGTGCGTGCAAGACAAGTTGGCCGAACCTAGTGTGTGCACTAAGTGGAGTGAACACACTTAGAAGAAGAGGAGGATACTCACACTAAATAACAACACACTTTTAAGTGTGTAATCAAAAGGAATAAAATGTGTGAAGGACAAGAAGAAGGTGTGTGCTAAAAGTGTTACAGCCTTTGTGGGTTTATTGCACCAAGAGAAGAAGAAGGGGAGTGCATGCTTGCATGCATGCACGTGCACACGTGTACAAGATGAAATCTGGTTGTGTGCATCTGAGTTGACCAAGACCGGAAGTTCTTGAAGAATTAGAGTTTCCATGCATTCATTGCATGAAGTTGAATTGATGTGAGACTGGACCAGACTGAAGTTAAAGATATCAGTAGTCTGAGTATTCAGTAGTTGAAGAGAGAAGCCAGGTCATCCTTAGAAGATGGTGATAAAGCCTGAGCAAGACAAGAAGACCTGATCAACTCAAGTGATCAGAAGTGAAGAGCAAGGCTAGCAGCCTTTATCCCAGGCTGTTGAGGATACTTGAAGAACTTAAAGTGAAGAAGAGCTACTCGTGTGACTCGAGGAGCCAGGAGAAGCCCCCTGTGAGACTCAGGGAGGAAGAAGTCTTCAGTAGGATTCTGGAGCAGGCCAGTGGGACTCTGGTAACACTGTGAGACGCTGTATAAAGACCCTCCTGTGGGACTCAGGAGAAATACAGTGGGACTCTGTATCGACCATTGTTATACTAACAGATTATAATGGGAGAAACCATGTTGGGGCGTATAACCAACATGGCAAGGACGTAGGACTTTGGTGCCGAACCTTGCAAATCCTTGTGTCCTGTGCCTTTACATTTACTACATCACTCGAGGAAAGGCTGAGAGATACAAGAAGAGTAGATCGAGGCCTTAACAAGCCATAGAGGTTTAATTGAAAAAGAATCAATTAGTAAAAAGTTTTAAAGGATCACTGATTCACCCCCTCCCCCTCTCAGTGATCACACTGATCCGGGCACTTCAAATAATTAGTGTCCTAATCTAATCCAAGTGGACCTAAATGGTAATATTTTATTTTTAAGGTTATTTATGGTCTAATTAAACTTATCCAATAGAAATAGGGAATGTGTTAGGGTAATAATAATATCATTTTTACTCTTAATTACCCTATTTACTTTTAACTGTGGTAAATAAAAGTAAAAAGTTACTATTCACCAAAAATTATTTTTATCTTATTGAACAAAATTTTACTCTTTGATATTAACTATGTCTCTATGAATTTTAAAATTCAACTAACAGAAGCGGTAAAATTTAGTTTTATGTACAATTTCAAATGCTCCTAGGAGGTGGGTAAAAGACGGTAAAAAGTTCGATAAAATTTTTATATATCTATATTATTATAAAATGACTCCAATGAATTACATTGAACTTATATAGGTATTATGTATCTATTTTCACCTAAAATAAATTTAAATAAAATAAATTATTATTTAAATAAAAAGTCAGTTTTAACCAAGAACTTGGTGCTTTCACTATTCATCAAAAATTGAATGTTTTCAGAAAATACCAAAAAATCACCCTAAGCTAATTTTAATATTCTGAATCCAAAAATGATGTCCATTTTGACAGATAAAATTTATAAAATTTTAAAAATTATGTATTACTATTCATAATGTCTAGTTTATATAATATTTTAATAACATATATTTGTTTAGTGAAACTCAATATTGCGTACAACACACAATATCGTGGAAGGTCGCAATTGCGTGTAATGTAGGCCATTTCAGGGCTTCGTGTAGTGCAAGATCTCTTTGGTTTTGCATATAACATAATAAAAAATTATTTAATTTATACATTATACAAAATCTATACTTAATGTTGCATATAATAATTTCCATAAAATGAACTTGAAATTTTGTGTAACATGAGCCAAGAATAGTGTTGCGTATACTGCAAGCTAATACGGTGTTGAATATAGTACAAGATAATCTTGGTGTAGTGTAAAATAGATGACATCAAAGAAATTAAAAAGAATATATCTCATAAAATCTCGGGGTGTTATATGAAAAGTGGGTTGGTGCTTAGTGTAGGACAAGGAAAGGCATGTGTCAGACTTTATGAGGTACCATCGTTGAATCTGCAACCATCCCCTTTTGTTTTATATTCAAAGAAGTTATTCAAGGAAAGGATGCAATGTTTGATTTTTTGTGGTGGTGTGGAGTATTTTTTTATGATTTGGGAATTTTTCTCACAAGGTTTTTTGAGTATAAAAACTCTTCTTATTTTGGAAATGTTTCATGTTGTGCTTTATCGGTATATCAGGTTTGGATGACAGTTGGTGGTTTCTTTTGGTGAGTTTTTTGGAAAGCCTTTATGGATACCCCCTTATTTTTTCGGTGTTATTTTGTGGCATGTGTTGGAAAATAGACCAGTTTTATTGGGTGTTTATTATTCCCCTATGTCTAGTGTATTATACCATAAAGAGTTGATGTGTGATTAAAGTATGGCCACATGAAATTTTTTATTGGCTGGCCCTCTAGTTGGTCAATGAAATAAAATTATGTTTTGAGTGTTAGTGTTGATTCTATCACTTTTTACTTCCTAGGTATGTGGATCCTCTCACTGCGAGAGAGAATATGTGAGAGGGTTTGAGTGAAACATTGGTTTCCTCTAGTCATTTGATGGTCAATGTTGATATTGATATCATTAAGTATGAAGGTCCTGTCTACAAGTGGTAAATGGAATTTTAGTGAAGAAATATAAAACAAGTCTAGATAGTTTAGTGCTGAATACTGTTTTAAATGGCCTTTGGGTCTTTCGTTGGTTTCATCTAAGTAAGAGATGACGTTAATCCACCCACATGGTGGATCAGGTTATAAGAGGATGCTATGGCCACTTGTAGTAATCACGTGTTGTTTGGGTTTCGCATTAAGGTCCCTCATCTTGAAATGTTTCCATCAGTCGTAATGGTCATATCTAGTGATGCAGTGCGGTGTCATGTTATCTCTCAACTACATGGGTGAAGGTTTCATAATTTTACTCAAGAACATCTCTTTTGACAAAAGTTTGTTTTCCTTTGGGAAATTACAAATTTCTCCATTTTAAGGATGGTGTCTTCAATGTGTCCTTCATCTAGGTTTTACTCATTCAAAGTAACAAGGGGTGATGTGTTTAAACCATCTAATCAGTTTTCATGGTAAATGTCCCATGTGGGAGTAATTGGATATTGCGGTGTGTTAAATTCTAGTGGTTCTATATGGTATGTGGTGTAGTTACTTGTTGTACCATAAAAATAAATTCCATTATATGGTTTTAATAGCTAAATGTGATGCAGGATATTCTTAAATCACTAGAGGTCTAACCATAGGTTCATGAGTGAAGTTGGAACATAGTCATGAGCCCTAGGAGTGTATGGGATCGCAGTCAAATCTCATTCTTCTCTGTTGAATATGGAGGAAGTTGAAATATCCTTTTATAGTTGTTTCATTCCATGTGGTCCTATGTGGTCAAAAAAGGACAAGGGGACTTTGTTCCTTAATGTTTTGATCTATGCAGGTGGGAGGGTCACCCCTTGGTTATAAAGAGGCAAGTTTTTTCATCTTCTTGAAACATAGTGCTTATTCCCTCATGGGTGTGGACACTTATGTGGTTTTTCATATACGACCATCCCTACGATTCGATCTCAGTTTTGTTTCAAGTTCATCTAAGAATGGTAACGCCCCACAGGAGTAGTAGATAGTGTAATGTTTCCCCTTTGGTTTAGAGTATCTTTCACCACTCCCTTAGCAGTGGTGGTTGGGTCTTTGTGGGGTTTCTCACATAGATGTGTGGTGATCATTTAAGAATCATTGTTCATATGGTGGGGATACCCACTAAGTGTCTTGCTAGGTTACTTGTAACGTAATTTGGTGTTAGCCCATTCCTTATGGTTAGGATTCCATAATAGCATCCCCATGTTGGTTTTCTGGCTCCGTCGTGGGTGTTCGATTGTTCCTTTTAGTTTGATAATTGGGATTATATAGTTTTTAAAGTCCCATTAATTTATCACTAAAATGTAGGTGTTTAGGGTTTTGGGGGCGGGTGACACTTACCATGGAGTCCTTTTTTTGGTCCCTTGAGTTATCTTGCAAGTATCTTTCTCTAAATGCAGTGCACTTTCCTCCTCTCATATGTTGTTCATCAGTAATCTCATTAATCTGAGAAGGATTACTAAGTGTGGTCTTCTAAATGAACTTCGGTTGGATTTCTGATGGTGGGAAGCATTATGGTGGGGAGAATTATTACACCCGTGTCTTTAATTTTCTGTTTTTTTGGTTCTAGTTGGGTTCCTGAACATTTCTCTCAAGAACCGAGTGTGACTGGTTTAAAGTTTTGTGGTATTATTACTATTTATCCTTGTCATTGATTTTAACATTTGGTTCCTTTGAATTTTGGATTAAAAAGGAGTGTTTTGGGTGGATAGGATACTACACACGATTAGTGATAACCGTGCACCCAACAAAAGAAATTGTGCTATAAGAGACAAACGCAACCACACGACCTCCGCACAGCCTCCGCATAGCCGTGAACCATAGCCCAGGTAAGCACGAATTGTGTATCAATAATAAAAGGCATTCACACAATCTCCACATAGTTTAGAAAAATGTTCAGACTAACCATGCGACCATGCCAACTCATTAAAAATGTAATCCCTCGTTTTCTCTCTCCCTAATTTCAACCCCTTTGCCCCCTTTGCTCAACCCCCTAGACTCCCCTTCCCTAGGTGTAACTCCCCCTAAACCCTCCTCTCTTTGGTCTTCGTTCCATGGGCATTTTTGGTGTGGATCCTTCAAGATATTTCATGTAAGCCCTATGCTCTCTTGTTTTCCTCTTCTTTTAAGGTTTACCCTCTTCTCTTTTGAGGGTTTCAATTTTCTAGTTGGCATGCGGTTTTATTTGTGGTTTTAATCTTTGGGTTTTTGGTTTGATATTCTTAATTAGGGATTCTTATTGCCTCCTCGTACTATGAATGAGGTGTGGATGCGACTTCACACCTTTTTTCTAGAAGGTTATTCCTGATAGGTAGGTGGTTCCATGACCTAACATTATTATCTGGATTTAATATGTTCATTTGATTTTATAAATGTGTTATTTGGTTTGATTATGTGGCTTGAATGATGTATTTGAAGTTATTTGTGTGTTTATAGGTTAGAAATGGACCTTAAAAAGGAAATGGCTATGTTTTGTGTGATTTATACTGAAAATTTTCTGAAAAGGGTTTTAGGGGTTGTTTGGAAGGTGTGTAATGTATTTTTTAAGCCAGTCGAGGTGCATGTGTGTTTAAATGAGGAATTTCAATGGAAAATGATTCATTTTGGGAATGTTATACTTGTTATTCATTTTGAGTAAAAATTGTGAAATGTTTAAATGATTATAATTTTGTTTTAAAAATGGTTTTAAAGTAAGAGTGGGTTTTTAAAGAAGATTGAACCATTAACTTGGTTGGTTCAAATTGTTTGTTTTTCTTGTGTTATGAATGGGAAACTTGGGGATTATGTGAGTGATGGTAATGGTATTAAAATTTGGGTTTTCTTTAGTGTGTGTAGAATGAAAAAGTGGTTATTTTATGAAGAAGGGTGATTCCTTGAAATGTTTTGATTTTGTTATGAGAGTGGTGGTATGTGTGTCATGTGAACTTTAACTCAAGTGTAAGGGAATACCGAGTATCTAGGATGGTGGACTAGAACTAGTGCTCTAGTGATTTAGAAGTTTCTTTTCCTAGTTTCACTGAGCATTATTGTCATTTACAACATTAATAAGACCTTTAATGTAACACCCGAGACTTTTATGTTATATAAATCATCAAAGGAATCTTTTTCTACACAACACTTTCTTGGCTTGCTTTACACGCAATCACGACCTTCCTCGATAGCTTGCGTCGTACGCAATACCGAGTTTCACTAAACAACAATATGCTATTAAAACTAGCCGTTATGAATAGTAATAACCACTTGTTGAAATTTTATAAATTTTATTTTTCAAAATGGACTTCATTTTTGGACTCAGAATACCGAAATTAGCCTAGGGTGAAATTTTGGTATTTTTCTGAAAACTTTCAATTTTTGATGAATAGTGAAACCACTAAGTGGTAGGTTAAAAAACTGAATTTTGCATAAAACATAATTTTACCACTTCTGTGAATGGAATTTCGAAAATCCGAGAGACACGGTTAATATCAAGGACTAAAATGTGGTTCAATGAGATGAAAATAATTTTTTGGTGAATAGTAACTTTTTACTTTTTTTTACCGCGGTTAAAAGTAAATAGGGTAATTAAGGGTAAAAATGATATTACTATTACCCTAACACATGTCCTAATTCTATTGGACAAGTGTAATTCGACCAAAAACAAACTTTGGAATAAAATATGACCATTTAGGCCCACTTGGATTAGATTAGGACATTTATTATTAATTTATTTAAAGAAGGGTTAAAATAGTTAAAATCAAAGTTTAATAAGTAAATAATTTTTAATATAGGGTTATACATAAGATAAATTCGATTGTAAATATTCATTAGAAAGATAAAAAGATTTCCTACATGATGGTATTTTATTTTTAATTTTTAGACATCAAATAATTTAAATTATTTATGACACAAAGATGATGCAGTAATTATCTTATTAATGAAATATTGACATAATTGATAATATAAATACCAAAATAAATGTAATTTAAGACTTTTTATGAATTCCAATAATTTTCTAGGTTACTATGATATATTAATGTTGATTTAATCAACTTGGTTTGAACATATAATTCTGTTATGACTTTCACAAAAATCATATATCAAATAGTGTCAAAATTGACACAAAATAGTTTTTAAATCAAATATTATATTATTAATTGTTATTTTATTCCTAAAAATCTAAGGTTCGGCCAAATAACTTAGATAAGGATATATATATTAATAATAAACAATTTGGGGTTCGTTTGGCATTTATAGTAAGTGTATTAACCATATAGTGAAAGAAAACAAAAAGACACGGTAAAAGTTAAATTAATTAACTTAGAGTTAAATCTAATTGATAAGGTTAAAATAATACCCTAAACTTGTCAAAATCACATTGGTTGATAGGATTTCGACCCATCCCCACTTTAGATTCGAAATAAGACCCTTTGGAACCATTATAAACCGATTTTGACTTTAATATAAAATAAACTTTTGAGATATTTCTAAGGTGCCCCTCTTCTCTCTTATAAAAGGGCACCTCCTCCCCCTCCTCCTCACACCAATTTGAGCACTCAATCTCGGAAAAACCCTGCCATTTTCTCCTCTCCACTTCCCTAGAATAATCTTAGAGGTCCTGGTCTTCTTCAAAGACCAATCTTAGTTCCCTAAGTGGAGGATTCAAAGAGGCGTTCCAAAGAAGAGGTAATATCCATTACCGATCTGTTCAATTTCTTTCTTCTTCAACTTCTTATTATTTAGTTGTTTAATGATAAAGTAATAACATCAGTATTACTTACATACTGATATGTTATTATAAATATGAAACAACCCTAATTCACCTTCTATCCATCCTACGGAAAAATGAAATCACCGCGCGTGCGTACGTACGGAATACCGTCTCCACGCCGTGGTGTAATCTATTTTTCCACCAACACTTTACAAGGATGGGTATAATGGTGTAATGAGTAACTATTTATGATTATTATAAAGTAATATTGATACTGAAATAATATATATATACTCCAATATAGTTCCACGATCATAGGAACGATATCATCACTCGTGCGTACGTACGGAATACCGTCTCCACGATGTGATGCGACTCGTTCTACATGATCATAATTACATAGTAATTATATAAATGAATTGAATGAATAAATATGATATATGTAATACTAGTACCATTCTGGATATAAGGTATATATAACCTTAAAAGAAGAATAAGAATGTATTCAGAAAAACACGCATAAGAACAAAAGGCAATAAAGACCCGAGTAACAAGTAACAATGAAATATTACTATCAAGAAGCTAAGAATATGAACATATATGATATCATATCAATATGTATGATTCTGGAATAAGTAAATAACATTATTTAAAACATTATACAGGAGCTTCGGACACATACAAAGCAAATCGGACCTAAGGTAAGGGAAATATCACAATCTCATTTTTATCCGAGATTGTTTATTCGTAAGTATTTACTGGGGTGTATTTTATCATCCACATCCATGTTCCCTCAATATGTAATATTGTTTCCATCCACTTACAATAGTTTAAATCCAATTTTACCCTTTGGTAAATTTTTAGTAAAGGATATGAAAGGAATCTTTTGTCGTTTTTCGTACGAGGTACTTTTTTGACTTTTCCGACAAAAGTACGCAGAATGTTTTTTTAACTTATACGGCATGAATGGATTTTTAAAACATTATTTCCAAGAAGACTCCTTTACATGTTTTCAAGTTTATTTTTAATCAACTTCTTTTATTTTAAAGTCGTATGACAAGTTATGAAAGGAAAAATGTTTTTGAAGTAGAAAGGATATTTTCCTCAAAAATGGAGTTCAAGTGTTTTATCAAAATTATTTTACATCTAAGATAATAAAGGGTTCTGTTTTTATCCCTATTATTACATTGATTTGATTATGTTGTGAGGGAATAATTTTTATGAAGTCATTTACCTTATATGATTTGTTTTATGATGTCATGATGTTTCAAGAATCCCATTTTTGTTACATGTGTTATGCATAAATGTATGATTTATGATTATGTGGCACACATAAGAAAGGATTCATTATAAGATGGGTGGGACCTATATCTCCCTCCAATGCATTGGGTAAAGATTTTATATCTCATGAGATAGACATGGCTGGAACGGTAGGTTATACCGGTTCAGTGAAACAGGACTGAAACGAGGGTTACTCGATTCAGAAAGGGACTTTGTCCACTAAGATAGTCTTGGAAATGAGTCTTGACTAACAAGAAATGATTCACTATGATTATGTGTGAATGCCACAAAGTTTCATGTTTTATGTTATGATTATTGTGATTACATTTCACTGCCATGATTTATTCCATGTTATGAAATTATGATCTCTTTTGCAGGTTAAGATTTCCAAAAGTTATGTGCTTGTGTATACGATGTGATTGATATTTCTTTTGTTTACCCTTACTGAGCATTTGAGCTCACCCTTTTATGTTTTCTTTTCCCCAGGATATAAAGAAAGGTTTTAGGTATAAAAAAAGGAAGATCTTCATGGGAGATGTTGAATATCTTTCACCACGATTAGAAGATTACGTTCCGAGTTTCCAAAGACACTAAACTATTACGATCCTTGTGTGTGTGTGTTTTTGTTATGTACTAAGTATTCCGCAAATGTAATGTAATGTCAATGTACGTCAAGCTTCGGGTCTCTACAGTTGGTATCAGAGGAAAGGTATAGTCAACCTTTGGAAATTAGGATGTGAAAGTCTTAGTAAGAACCCTAAGGATAAGTCTAAGCATAGAACACAATCTTAGTGTTTTAGAAATGGCCTTGAATACCCTAGGATAAGACCATAAGTGTGAAATTTTATTCGTGATTATGTGGTTTTACTATTATAATTATTGTTGCTCACACTATTCTTCTTGGTTTTAGTCAATGGATGGAACCCGAAGGAACCGTGTTAATGCGGAATGCGATGGGCAATGCAATGATTGTCCCCCTGAGCAACCAAACGATATGGGAGCTGGAATGAAAAATCTTGTAGCCATGCTCACACAACTTTCTCAAACTATGAATCATGCAGGACTTCCAAACGAGCAAAAGAAGGAGAAACATTCTGTTGAATCCTTCATGAGGCAGCATCCACCTTCTTTCAGTGGGTCTACTGATCCATTAGTTGCTGAACAATGGATTAGTACTACTAAAAAGATATTTTCAGTTCTTCAATGTTCTGAACATGATAAAGTCATCCTAGTAGTGTATCGTTTGGAAGGAGATGCTGATCAATGGTGGAATCTTATTAAGAATACGAGGCAAAGGGATGAAATTGAGTCTATGGAATGGGACGAGTTCAAGAACTTATTTTTCAATAAGTACTTCCCTCGTATTCTCCGAACAAAGATGGAGAAAGAGTTCCTTGAACTGAAGCAAAGGGACGATGAATCTGTTGGTACCTATGAAGCAAATTTTACAAGACTTGCAAGGTACGCTTCTGGTATTATTATCCAACCTGAGAGTAAGATCGATCGATTCTTTAGTGGCTTAAAACCAAGTCTTTGAAGGGCGTTAGCCATAAGGGACTTTAATAGCTACGAAGAAATCGTTCGATGTGCTCTCAAAGTCGAGATGGAGATTGGAATAACCCATTAGTCACATGGGTTTGATAAGAAGAGGAAGATGGAATTCAAAGAAAAATCTAAAGAGCACACGGAAAAGAAGATGAGCTTTTCCTTATGCTCAAAGTGTGGAAAGAAACATGGAGGGAGTTGTCTTAAAGGGACAAGTAAATGTTTTAAATGTGGAAAGGAAGGTCATCGGGCATTTGAATGCCGTGATAATGGGAAGAAGATGTCTAATGACGCAAACAAAGGAAGGGATACACAGAATGAACCTACTACACTTCAATGTTTCAAGTGCAAGGAGATGTGGCATTATTCCAATCAATGCCCAAATCCAAGGGTTTATGATGATGGTCGACGTCAACAAAATCTTAAGGCTAAAGACAAAGGAAAGTCACATGTAATTTCTATCAGCGATGTGGAGTACGATAACGAAGTGGTGAAAGGTACACTTACCGTCCACTCTAAAGTAGCAAATGTTTTATTTGATTCTGGATCCACCCACTCTTTTATTTCTAAAGAATTTTCTAAGGGTATCACCATATTACCTCAACAATTAGATGTTGAGTTAGCTGTGACAACACCTAATGGCACAACAGTCGCATCAAAAGTTTATAATTCTTCTCCGATCGAAGTTTGTGGGAAAGTGCTTCCTGCAAATCTTGTGATCCTTCCTTTAGTGGAATTTGATGTGATTCTTGGCATGGATTGGCTTTATCTACATGGAGCTCATATCAATTGACAAAGAAGGAAAGTCACATTTCATATTCCAGATCAATCTACGATCGTCTATCAATGCAAGGATGAACATAACCTTCCAGTGGAAATTTCTTCCATCTTATGGGTCTTGATTCCACTAAATTAAGGTTATTTATCTCAAATGGTTGGTGAGAAACTCACGATTAAGAATATGCCCATTGTACGGGAGTTTGATGATGTCTTTCCGGAGGAATTACCGGGTCTTCCACCAAATCGTGAAGTTGAGTTTTCAATAGAACTCATACCGGGTGCTTTGCCTATTTCAAAGACACCATATAGAATGGCCCCAACTGAGTTGCAGGAATTGAAGAAGCAACTCCAAGAGATTATTGATAAGGGATTCATACGCCCTAGTGCGTCACCTTGGGGAGCACCTGTTCTATTTTTTAAGAAGAAAGATGGATCAATGAGACTCTGCATTGATTATCGAGAACTTAACAAGATCACTATCAAGAATAAATATCCTCTCCCACGCATTGATGACTTATTTGACCAACTACGCGGAGCTCAATAATTTTCCATGATTGATCTTCGTTCAGGGTATCATCAATTAAGGGTCAAAAGGGAGGATATACCAAAGACGGCTTTCCGTACAAGGTATGGACACTATGAATTTATAGTGATGCCATTTGGTCTTACTAATTCCCCTGCTATCTTCATGGATCTAATGAATAGAGTCTTTAGAGACTATCTTGATCAATTTGTGGTAGTCTTTATAGACGATATTCTTGTCTATTCAAAGAGCAAGGAAGAGCATGAAGATCACTTGAGAATTATATTGAAGACCCTGAGAAAGGAGAAGCTTTATGCCAAATTTACCAAGTGTGAATTTTGGATTCAAAAAGTTGCATTTTTGGGTCACATAATCTCAAAAGAGGTGATATCTGTGGATCCAGCAAAAACAGAGGTTATCGAAAGATGGTCGAGACCAACAACAGTAACTGAGATCCGAAGTTTTCTTGGTTTGGATGGATATTATCGATGTTTTGTAAAAGATTTTTCACGATTATCTAATCCACTCACCATGTTGACTCGGAAAGGAGTTAAGTTTTTCTGGACAGAGGAATGTGAAGAGAATTTCAAGGAGTTGAAAAGAAGGTTATCCAGTGCACCTGTGCTCACACTTCCTTGTAGTGGAGAAAGGTTTGTGATCTACAGTGATGCATCCAAGAAGGGATTGGGGTGTGTTCTTATGCAAAATGATATGGTGAGAGATTATGCCTCACGACAGTTGAAAATCCATGAGCAAAATTACCCAACACATGATTTGGAGTTGGCTGCAGTAATCTTTGCATTAAAGATTTGGAGGCATTACCTTTATGGTGAAAGGTGTGATATTTATACTGATCATAAAAGTTTAAAGTATATTTTCACACAAAAGGAGCTGAATATGCGTCAAAGAAGGTGGTTGGAGCTGATTAAGGATTATGACTGCTCAATCCATTACCAACCTGGGAAAGAAAACAAGTTGGCCGATGCATTAAGTCGACAAGACCATGCTAGTTTATCCATGATGAGGATCACAAAAGATCCACTATTTATGGATTTACAAAGGATGGATCTTGGAATTATAATGGAAGGGGAAAAATATTATCTTTCTCAAATGAATGTTCAACCATCTATACATGTGAAGATTAAAGAGGCACAAAAAGAAGATGTCGAGTTACAAAAGAAGGTGAGAAATGTTCCTGAATTCAACCTTGATTGTGATGGGATAATAAAGTTCAGTAATCGGGTTTGTGTTCCTTCCATCCCCGAATTAAAGAAGGAGCTGCTGGATGAGGCTCATAGTTCTTCATTCTCTATTCATCCTAGAAGCACGAAGATGTATAGGGACCTGAAAGAGTACTTCTGGTGGGATGGCATGAAAAGAGATGTTGCTGAATATGTCTCTCGATGCTTGGTTTGTCAACATGTTAAAGCTGAGAGAAAAAAGTCTAAGGGGATGTTACGACCATTACCCATACCCGAATGGAAATGGGAAAACATCACTATGGACTTTGTCACAGGACTTCCTAAAACATCCAAAGGCAATAATGCTATCTGGGTCATAGTTGATCGTCTTACAAAGTCTGCACACTTCATTCCTATTAGAGATGATTTCTCTCTAGATCAGCTTGCCAGGATATATGTAAAGGAAGTGGTAAGATTGCATGGAGTACCACTTTCTATTATATCTGATCGGGGTCCGAGATTTACCTCGAAGTTCTGGCGAAGTCTTCAGCATACTCTGGATACAGAGTTGAGTTTCAGCACTGCTTATCATCCCCAGACAGATGGTCAGTCTGAGAGAAAAATTCAAACCCTAGAAGATATGTTGAGAGCTTGCTCTATGGATTTCAAAGGAGGTTGGGATCAACACCTACCTTTGGTGGAATTTTCTTATAATAATAGCTTTCACTCCAGTATTCAGATGGCTCCTTATGAAGCTCTATATGGAAAGAAATGCAGGACTCCAACTTACTGGGATGAAGTTGGGGAAAGAAAGCTATTAGGACCTGATCTCGTTGATGAAATGGCAGAAAATGTCAGATCTATTCAACAACACATAAGATCAGCTCAGAGTCGACAGAAAAGTTATGCCGACAACCGAAGAAAAGACCTAGAGTTTGAAGTGGGTGATAAAGTGTTCTTACGAATATCTCCCTGGAAGAGGGTTATGAGATTTGGAAAGAAGGGGAAGTTGAGCCCTAGATATATCGGTCCTTTCGAAATACTGGATCGTGTTGGGAAGGTAGCTTACCAATTGGCGCTTCCACCGAATCTCTCTCAAGTTCACGATGTGTTCCATGTATCTCTCCTGAGAAAGTACATAACAGATCCTTCACATGTACTCAGCTCAGAAGTTGTACCGCTGGAGCAAGATCTTTCTTATGAAGAACAGCCGATAGAGATTCTGGATCGTAGCGAAAAAGTCCTACGAAACAAGACCACTCGCTTGGTGAAAGTTTTATGGAGGAACCACCAACTTGAAGAAGCTACTTGGGAGCTGGAGGATATGATGAGGGAGAAGTATCCTCATCTGTTTGTTACAAAGTGACGAATTTCGAGGGCGAAATTATTTTTAAGGGGGGTAGAATGTAACACCCGAGACTTTTATGTTATATAAATCATCAAAGGAATCTTTTTCTACACAACACATGCTTGGCTTGCTTTACACGCAATCATGACCTTCCTTGATAGCTTGCGTCGTACGCAATACCGAGTTTCACTAAACAACAATATGCTATTAAAACTAGCCGTTATGAATAGTAATAACCACTTTTTGAAATTTTATAAATTTTATTTTTCAAAATGGACTTCATTTTTGGACTCAGAATACCGAAATTAGCATAGGGTGAATTTTTGGTATTTTTCTGAAAACTTTCAATTTTTGATGAATAGTGAAACCACTAAGTGGTAGGTTAAAAAACTAAATTTTGCATAAAACTTAATTTTACCGCTTCTGTGAATGGAATTTAGAAAATCCGAGAGACACGGTTAATATCAAGGACTAAAATGTGGTTCAATGAGATGTAAATAATTTTTTGGTGAATAGTAACTTTTTACTTTTTTTACCACGATTAAAAGTAAATAGGGTAATTAAGGGTAAAAATGATATTACTATTACCCTAACACATGTCCTAATTCTATTGGACAAGTTTAATTCGACCAAAAACAAACTTTGGAATAAAATATGACCATTTAGGCCCACTTGGATTAGATTAGGACATTTATTATTAATTTATCTAAAGAAGGGTTAAAATAGTTAAAATCAAAGTTTAATAAGTAAATAATTTTTACTATAGGGTTATACATAAGATAAATTCGATTTTAAATATTCATTAGAAAGCTAAAAAGATGTCCTACATTATTGTATTTTATTTTTAATTTTTAGACATCAAATAATTTAAATTATTTATGACACAAAGATGATGCAGTAATTATCTTATTAATGAAATATTGACATAATTGATAATATAAATACCAAAATAAATGTAATTTAAGACATTTTATGAATTCCAATAATTTTATAGGTTACTATGATATATTAATGTTGATTTAATCAACTTGGTTCGAACATATAATTCTGTTATGACTTTCACAAAAATCATATATCAAATAGTGTCAAAATTGACACAAAATAGTTTTTAAATCAAATATTATATTATTAATTGTTATTTTATTCCTAAAAATCTAAGGTTCGGCCAAATAACTTAGATAAGGATATATATATTAATAATAAACAATTTGGGGTTAGTTTGGCATGTTATAGTAAGTGTATTAACCATATAGTGAAAGAAAACAAAAAGACACGGTAAAAGTCAAATTAATTAACTTAGAGTTAAATCTAATTGATAAGGTTAAAATAATACCCTAAACTTGTTTAAATCATATTGGTTGATAGGATTTCGACCCATCCCCACTTTAGCTTCGAAATAAGACCCTTTGGAACCATTATAAACCGATTTTGACTTTAATATAAAATAATATTTTGAGATATTCCTAAGGTGCCCCTCTCCTCCCTTATAAAAGGGCACCTCCTCCCCCTCCTCCTCACACCAATTTGAGCACTCAAGCTCGGCCAACCCCTGCCATTTTCTCCTCTCCACTTCCATAGAATAATCCTAGAGGTCCTGGTATTCTTGAAAGACCAATCTTAGTTCCCTAAGTGGAGGATTCAAAGAGGCGTTCCAAAGAAGAGGTAATATCCATTACCGATCTTTTCAATTTATTTCTTCTTCAACTTCTTCTTCTTTAGTTGTTTCATGATAAAGTAATAACATAAGTATTAATTACATACTGATATGTTATTATAAAATATGAAACAACCCTAATTCACCATCTATCCATCCTACGGAAAAATGAAATCACCGCGCGTGCGTACTTACGGAATACCGTCTCCACGCCGTGGTGTAATCTATTTTTCCACCATCACTTTACAAGGATGGGTATAATGGTGTAATGAGTAAATATTTATGATTATTATAAAGTAATATTGATACTAAAATAATATATATATACTCCAATATAGTTCCACGATCATAGGAACGATATCATCACTCGTGCGTACATACGGAATACCGTCTCCACGATGTGATGCGACTCGTTCTACATGATCATAATTACATAGTAATTATATAAATGAATTGAATGATTAAATATGATATATGTTACACTAATACCATTCTGGATATAAGGTATCTATAACCTTAAAAGAAGAATAAGAATGTATTCAGCAAAACACGCATAAGAACAAAAGGCAATAAAGACCCGAGTAACAAGTAACAATGAAATATTAATATGAATAAGCTTAGAATATGATCATATATGATATCATATCAATATTTATGATTCTGGAATAAGTAAATAACATTATTTAAACCATTATACAGGAGCTTCGGACACATACAAAGCAAATCGGACCTAAGGTAAGGGAAATATCACAATCTCATTTTTATCCGAGATTGTTTATTCGTAAGTATTTACTGGGGTGTATTTTATCATCCACATCCATGTTCCCTCAATATGTAATATTGTTTCCATCCACTTACAATAGTTTAAATCCAATTTTACCCTTTGGTAAATTTTTAGTAAAGGATATGAAATGAATCTTTTGTCATTTTTCGTACGAGGTACTTTTTTGACTTTTCCGTTAAAAGTACGAAGAATGTTTTTTAACTTATACGGCATGAATGGATTTTTAAAACATTATTTAAAAGAAGATTCCTTTACATGTTTTCAAGTTTATTTTTAATCAACTTATTTTATTTTAAAGTCGTATGACATGTTATGAAAGGAAAAATGTTTTTGAAGTAGAAAGGATATTTTCCTCAAAAATGGAGTTCAAGTGTTTTATCAAAATTATTTTACATCTAAGATAAGAAAGGGTTCTGTTTTTATCCCTATTATTACATTGATTTGATTATGTTGTGATGGAATTATTTTTATGAAGTCATTTACCTTATATGATTTTTTTTATGATGTCATGATGTTTCAAGAATCCCATTTTTGTTACATGTGTTATGCAAAGATGTATGATTTATGATTATGTGGCACACATAAGAAAGGATTCATTATAAGATGGGTGGGACCTATATCTCCCTCCAATGCATTGGGTAAATATTTTATATCTCATGAGATAGACATGGATGGAACGGTAGGTTATACCGGTTTAGTGAAACAGGACTGAAACGAGGGTTACTCGATTCAGAAAGGGACTTTATCCACTAAGATAGTCTTGGCAATGAGTCTTGACTAACAAGAAATGATTCTCTCTGATTATATGTGAATGCCACAAAGTTTCATGTTTTATGTTATGATTATTGTGATTACATTTCACTACCATGATTTATTCCATGTTATGAAATTATGATCTCTTTTGCAGGTTAAGATTTCCAAAAGTTATGTGCTTGTGTATACGATGTGATTGATATTTGTTTTGTTTACCCTTACTGAGCATTTGAGCTCACCCTTTTATGTTTTCTTTTCCCCAGGATATAAATAAAGGTTTTAGGTATAAAAAAAGGAAGATCTTTATGGGAGATGTTGAATATCTTTCACCACGATTAGAAGATTACGTTCCGAGTTTCCAAAGACACTAAACTATTACGATCCTTGTGTGTGTGTGTTTTTGTTATGTACTAAGTATTCCGCAAATGTAATGTAATGTCAATGTACGTCAAGCTTTGGGTCTCTACATGTAATATGGATGATCATGACTAGAATATTGGTTTTTTTCTATCTTTAGTGGCTTGTGTACAAAGATGCACACAGTTGTGGTTACTATACAAACTTTCACCGAGGGATGAGGTTCTAGGGTCCCACTTGAGCTAGATTAACCCTAATATATTTACCCATGGTGCTCTACTATATATGATGTGGTACCATCCATTGGCATATTTAGGACCACTTTAGTGTGTGATCTATTTATAAAATCCCTTTCTCATTTTAGCTAGTTTTTTTGAAATGTTTTTCCTTTAAAGTGCTCCATTTTAGTTTTTTACCTAAAAAATATTTTTCTATGAAGTGTTTTTAAAATCATGAATTTATATGAGCATGTTAGATTATATTTTTAATGTTGCATCATGGAACCTTTTTCTTGGGTGGCATGCTACCAGGCATTGTCTCACACCCTACATACACCAATGGGTGTATATAAATCTTGTTGTATGTTTATTCTAGGTAAATCCAAGATGTTTAGTGATTATAGTGTGGGTTGTTAGTGGCCTTATATTATTGGTTAGGTGGAGGTGTCTTGAGAATATTATTCCTCATGTGTCATGAAGGTTTGGTTTGGAGTTTTAATATTTATTTATCATAGTCCTTTTTGGGGTTTTTGTTTAAAGTTTAAACTCAAATTATGAAAATTGTTAAGGGACTATTTAGGTGAGTAATTTCAGTTTTGGTATATATAATGTTGAGTGTTGTTTTTATATATGAAATTGGGTAAAATAATTCCCAAATAATATTATTGATACCCAAACACTAGATTCTATCCCATGGGGATTAGGAAAACCCCTCGGGCCCTAACACATACCAGTTCAGATGATGGCTTGGATGGAGACCTAGATTGGTTCGTGAAGGTAAGGGTTTCACAGACATGAAACGTGTGATCAGAAGATGATTCTGCTAGTAAGGGAGTGGTTCCTCTAATGAGAGAGGGAGTTAAATTGGGAGAACTTCTAACCACATCATATGAAATAAACAAGTGTGGATACATGGAGGAACCAAACATAGAGACCTATTCCAAGGATGAACATCTTACACTGGAATCCACGGTAATAGAAAAAATTGGAACTAGAACCACCTATTCGTCAAGGATAGTCTGAGATGATCCATCCTAAGAGAAGGGTACCAAGGATAAAAGTCACATGGAAACATTAACCTTATTAAAATCTCCCACATAGCCTTCAAAAATCCATTGATAATAATTAGGATTAAGGAACAATACAGGAGAAGTTTATTCCAAATACACTCAAATTGTTGTTTTCATTTTAAAATATATCAAGATTAATGAATCCATAGGGATTAATGGATCTTAGGGAAGAGGGATTTAAGACTGCATGTCTGAAGGATGATTGGGAGTGGAGCTCATATAAATAAAAGAGAAACAAGGAGGAGGGAAACACCCTCTATAAGAGGATTTCTAATGGAATTAAATACAAAAACCATGTTAAAAACCCCTAAGATATGAAGAAGAAAATTTCCAAAAAGTTATATCAATATATGAATAAACTAGGATGAATTGGGGGAAAGGGAGAGAGAGGTCCATTTCAACACCAAGCCATGATACCATGGAATAATGAATCATAAACATAGTGAAATTACCATAAAGGAAGTTCCCAAAAGTTTCACAAATCCCCTTGAGATATAGTGGGTTGTGAAATAAGAGAACGATCCCTAGGAGGTGTACCTAAGAAACCATGAACTAAGAGTCAAGACCTCCGTGGATTTCTTTGGACTAGGGATAGAGAAAAATTAATAGTTTCATCATGAATTAAATTACTCAGATAATGATATCATAGAATTATCCTGTGAGATGATGTGAACACATAATTTGAATTTATTGAGAACCAAAATGGCTATAGGAGTGGACAGATTCTATGAGGCGTTGAAGAATTGAAAAATAAGAAGAGATGGGTAAGTAGACCCAAACTTAGTGATAAGAAACTAGGAGTGATAATCCACGACATCAGAAAATTTTACATTAGAAAAGATAAATGTCATATTTTTGTTGAAGATCTTTTAAATATTAGGTGAAAGGGAGAGTGGTGGGATATAAGGGAGAATGGAAGGCAGTGTTTGGTAAGCTCAATTGGAATACAATTCCATAAAGGAGGCTGTATCCATGTTTTAAATTGGGGAAGGTAGGATTAGAGTGGTAAGTGAGGGATATTGTTGGATTTGGGTATTGAGAGATAGAGAAGGAATTGAAAAATTATTATATATAACCGGTGCAGGGAGAGAGGCAAGATGAGACAAGAAATTGGAATTGTCTAGAGGGGGTATCACCATCAATGAAACCAATGGAGAGGACTGACCACACCCAATTGTATAAAAATTTTAAAATCATGAGGGAGTAGGAGGAGATAAAAGATCCACATTATTTTTTGGAAAAACCATCATGTAAAACCTAGGCGATACAAAAAATAATAATTTATATTTAATCCAATATATTCTAATTATATAATTATATAATTTTTATTTTATTTTTTATGTGACCTTAATAAATAATACATAAAAATTATCCATGCACTGGAGAAAAATAAAATTAATTATGTAGCATGATTATGATATTTCTAATGGAAAGTTTATTGAGTGGATGATGAACTAACCATTGAACTACCTCCATTCATCTAGGATCTCCATCCTTTATATAATTTTTACACACACATAGGTGAGGTAAAGAATAGTAATGGTTATGGAGTTTACATAAAAGAAAATATGGACACAAATATCCTTATATGATTTACTAGAGGGTGTGATACACATACCATCATTTTAATTTAATAATAATTACTAAAAAACCCATGTAATAAGAATTAAATAAAATATCTAAAATATACATAGATTAGTCATCCTCATGATCATTCACTCATACAAAAAATAAATATTTAAAATAATTTGCTATAATTTATTTCAATCATCATATATTTAGGGTAAATTTACCGAATTGATAATTTACTTATATTATTAATTAATAAATGAATTTTTATTAATTTACATACAAATAGTCTTAGACAGTAATATTCAAATTAATATTTAATTATTAATTTTATTTAAAATTTATCATGTACATGGTGTGTACTTGGAGGTAACACGATATATGCCTGCTCGAACTACTCAAATTCTAACATTGTCCTTATTATATATCGTATAATCAGTTGAATTTTATAATACACAGTGTTCCATCTATATACATAATGATTATTTTAAATTTATGACACATATTTACATTTAATCTTATGTGGAACATTCTGTTTTTAACTCATGCAGTGCACAAGACAAGTTGTTTTGAATTTAACATGAAAACTAATTAATTATTTAATATTATTTAAACCCTATCACACATCATATACATTTAATTTATTAGAAACTAACAGATACTAATTTGGTCAAATGGTGAATTTAATTTTATTTCCAAGTAAATTAATTACATGGTTTACAACCAAGCATGGCGTGTATGCTGCATAGATAGGTACATGATACATGGGATATAAAATCTTCTATATACCATGTATCATTTTCCATGGACATCCATAATTATTTTCTAGAGAATCATCCAATAATAAATGAATATATTTATGAATAAAATAGAGTGTACTATAGCTACACACCCTGTAATTCCATCTATTGTGTGTTTCTTGACTTTAAATCCTTACAAAACATGCAATAAATTTTTGACACATATTGAACCACATGTTTTTCTCACAGTGTGGGACTACCTAACATGTATGGCATATATATGTTCTTCTGTCCCTAAAACTATGATTCAACCATCCCCAACAAACACATGTTCTGTAAAGAAACCACTTAATCCCCTACATGACCAAACACATTTACAACTAATGTGTCCCAGTGTATTCAAAATGGGTTTATGAATTTTAGTTTTTTTATATTCCCTGTACACCCATGTTATCCAACTATAGTCCTCAACACCTATTAATGGTTTATTTTGATGTTTTTTCATGTGTTTTTAACATGATATTGATTATATGAAGTTGAATAAAGAAGATATATCTACATTATAATTAATGAAATCAATTTAAAAAATAAAATCTATGATTAAATGTGTAATTGAATAAATAATTACAAATTTAAATGTGATCACTTTTGGTACAACTTGAAGGTTCAAGGAATAATAGAAGCAACGATGAGACCATGCATAACCTGGGTTTTGTATGATTCAATGAATAATTTGAATGGGCTTGAGAATAAATTCTCATTTCTAACAAATGTACTGAAATAATGAATATAATGAATCCGAGAACCAAGATAAGATGATTTTTCATGTTAAATCCTTAATTAATTTAATGACATGACACAACATATTCTTTTGATCTTTCATCGATGTTGATATTTATCAATTGAACCCCATTAAATTTGTATTATCATTTTACTAAGAGGATCCATAATATAATTCATCTAGTGGAGATCCATACTTGTTTCTTGATCTCTAAATAAAACTGTGTGAAATTTGGGTGCTAACACAAATAATATGATGTCTTGAATTTTTCTCTGTGATCACAAACAAACTTTTTTGATCCTGAAGGATTATATATTTTATTCTATAGTTATTAAGTGGGAGGAAGGATGTGTAATAATTCTATTATTCATGAGAGAAACTCGAGAGATTTTCTTTATAGAGGTAGTGCTATAGAGAATAAATCACTGTCCAGAACAAATGATTCCATCACACCTCTCTAAAATGGAATTAATGTGTATAAATAGAGGATTCGATTACTATTGAAAATTTTATAAAGGTCTTTAATAAAATAATAAACCTACTATATCCCCCATTTCAATAACAATAATAGTAATAATAATAATATATAACGTAATATGCCCACTTGCACAAATAAATATAATTCTAATAAATAAATTATTCCTTATTTATTTAAATTATATTTAATGATTATATCATTTTTGTTACCAAGAATATAACTCGGCCCATCACCTTCCTTATAATTTACCAAAATTTATTACTAATAAATATTATTTATTTGAAAAATATATAAATATTATATTCACAATCCTTGAATAAATATTTATCTAATACTCAACTCACATATAAATATGGTGACCACGTATTTTCTATCAATAAATCCTAAATAAATATTACTCTTCAAACTGGATAATAATATTTATTCCAATTGTTAAATTCCAATATAATTAAACTGATACCAATGGACTCACCAATTGTGTTACCCTCCTGTCCTCTTCCTTAATATCATTAGGAAATATAGCCTAAATTTTAATATTAGAATCTAGAAACACATAAAGGAACCCATAGAGAATGGAGTCTGTTCCACATTGATGAAAACCACGTACAATGGTACATAGTGAAATATAATCCCTTTTTATTGACGTCACAAATAAAACATCTTTTATACTCATTTTAATAACCCATGTTCTCGATATATATTTCTTTGACTTCCTGAAATGAACCCATCAATCACAACAGATATGAAATTGTAGTATGATAGTTTCATTCCAATTAAAGAGCTTGAGATATAAAATTCCTTAAACTAAAGGGGAAAATACTATATTGAATTTCCCATTAAGTACACACCACTCATGACATGCCAAATGTATCATACGTCTCCATGGGAATAGATAGTCACAATTTTGGGAATTTTTTAAAGTAAAATACTCATGATATACATTAATAACAATGGAAAGTATAAGGGTCAATACAAAATTCATAAATAGGAATATCAAATGACACATATACAGGTATATTACCAATTCCAATCTTCATAATCCCTCATCTTGGAGATTACCATGTTCTAATATCATGTGATGAAGTCTTATCCACATACGAGTATTAAAAAAATGATAGTCAAATATACCTTGTTCCTCTCATATAATGTTACCCTGAATATGAAACATATGTATAATAATATCATAATATCACTTCAAGGCTCTCATCATAGTAGGGAACTAAAATGAAATTTCATTATGACATATACCTTAAGACAATATCCTATCAATGTAATATACAATAACAATAAATATGTGATATAAAATTAATTAATATCTAGAGCAATGAATATATTGGAAATATAATGTAAATATTAATTGGTTCAAGGCTACCAAGTCCAAAAATAACAATTATAGATTCTAATATCTTTATAGAAGGTTATTGTAATCATGAAGGATATAAATTTGGTTCCCTCCTCCACTACTATACATCCCAAAAATTTCATCATCATCACAACCACATTGCAGCAATTCTAACATTAAAACATTAATTATTATAAATCATATCCTTAGTACATTATAGAAAATTATATGTATGAAATATAGGGAAGAGAAGGGAGAGTAGTTATCCATTTATGTCACCTTTATGAAATAAGTTGGGTTAGACACATAGAACAAAAAAACCTTTAATATTCATAAGTAAGGTTACCTGATTCGTGTGGTGGTTCATAAGAAATGGTAGGGAAATTATGTTAAAATAAATCAAACAAAATCCCAACATTAGTGATGACACATGAATGCATCATAATAATCACCACCCCTAAAAATACCACTTCTTAAAAACTGTCCCAAAACAACAACACTTTCATAACAATCAACAAATCAACCATACAATACATCTCATAAAAACATCCAAATAATATCTATAACCTACCATATTAACCAAATATTAATAATTTTTTGTTTATCATTACCAACTACATTATTTTTAATTATTTTTATTTCATTTATACCATCATTAATCATTATCGTCATGTATTATATCCATTAACAATGTATTTCAACTAGAGTATTTCATATTTCATTAAATATCTGACTATCCCATCATTTTTACCCTATCTACCATTTACATTTTCATTAATTTAAATATCATTCCCCATTAACAAGAAACTATGACACAACCTCATCAACCTACTCTCAAAATATAATTCATTGCAACAAAAACCAAACCAATATCCCCCAAATTAAATACACCATAGATATAAAACCAAAATTTCCAAATCAATTATGTAAAATGAGACAAAAAATACCATATAATCATCCCTATCATTCACCATAATATCCGCACCACACCATCATCCTAAACCTGGAACCAAGACTCACTATCATGCCCACTCCTGTCCATGGAAATAACAAACACTAAATGATAGTAGAAAAAATATTATCAAATATGAATCAATCCAATCCAACACCATTTATGTGGGCCTCATATAAAATAATATGAAGTTAAAGAAGGGGTGAATTATAGTCTAAAACATGACAGGAAATTTTATTCCAACTAAATATGTATGCTGTGTGAATGTTAGAAACTATGATCAATATCTAAGAAAAAATTAGTAGTACATCAGATATTAGGTGAGCTAGAATCTAGTAAGTTTTTATGAATATCCAAGTAAAAAACTATATGTGTGGAAACAATTAAATGGGTCGATAAGTAGATAAAGTTTGAAAAGAACATAATAACAATAGAATGTAATGAAAAAACATGTATTGGATAAAAATCCAAATATATAAAAAGGAAAGCATACAAAATATAATTCCAATAAGTAACTATTCTCTTTTAAACCAATGGGTTAAGTGGTTAATCACCTAAAAAAGGCATACACTCACTCACCAGGAATTTCCTCATCTCTAAAATTGTTGGGAGGTAACATGAATCCAAAACCTGATATATTATTCAATCAGAACATCGATAACAATTCCACACATGGACTTGTTAAAATGATCTATTTAGAGGGATCATAAATTCTTAGCCTTGCAATCTCATCAATAAACATGATAAAAAATGACAGATTCCATAGCCTATATTATCATAAATTTTATAGGGTTTGAATGAAAAAACTAAATGAAAATCAAAAGAAAACTACATGAGCAATCTCTCAAAAATAAATAAGATGATTATAAACAACTTTGTATTAAATTAATAAACATTAAATACCTTGTTTTTTATCAATGAATCATTCAGATGAAATTTAAGATGATTTTATAACAAAATTCAACTATAACATTACTATTTCCTTATGTATAGTTCTTACTAAATCATTAATAAAATCACATTTTCTATTGAAATCAACTTTGTAACTTCTGACTGACTTTATGAAAATAAAACAATTCAGTAATTTCTAGTGAAACAAGATTGTTACACATAATTTCATTAAAATTTGAAGACTAAAAATGAATACTAAAAAATATAAAATAAAAATAACAAATTCATGTTAAATATAAAAGAGATATATTCCCTAAACCCATAGGCATGTGATTCATAATTTCATAATATATAAGAATTATATAATATGATAGATATTTTTAGATGCATGTAGGAAATTATATTTTATTCATGAAAATTATTTTAACTGAATGAGAAACTAAATATTATGTCTGTTAATATTTGAATGGTTAAAAATAACATAATGATTATATTTATTAATTTATTAAATAAGGTTTAATGGAAAATGAGTTTATTATTCATGCATGGGATGCATAAGATGGACCCAAAAACATTTAATCATACATTAAACATGCACGAGTAAATGAAATATTCCAAGTAGATTCTTGAGGCTTATGAAAACACTCCATATAATGGCAATTTATGTGGATGATCACACGATGTAGGGTCAAAACTATTTATCACTAGAATATCTCTTTATGATTCATCATTTCATTTTGGGCACTATCATGCCATAGAGACAGAATAGATCCCATCCAAATGTCGGATTATTAACTTGAACCATAAATATTTTAAGATATCTGATTACTTTTAGCTTTTGTTAAAGTGATATTTATCAAGAACATTCAAAGGTGTTCAAACATTGAGATGAAAAATTAGTGGCTCTTTATTGTATGATACACAAATTTACAACAATTCTTCATTTCTAGTTTTATCTCATTTTAATTTATCAAGCATAGGAGATCCTAAGACAAGGGTTTAAATCACATCCCCTTGATTAGATAATCATTATTAGAAAAAATGAAACCCTTTAGTGGTATCATGGTAAAACCATGATTTATTTTTATGAAAACTAGCACTGAAATATACAAGAAATTGAAATAAAGAATCATTTTTATGGTTTCTTTGAAAACATAGAAAAATGGTTTCCCTTACTTAAACGGGATATGCAATGGTAATAAAGGAATTACCTTTATGAATATGGGTTTCATAAAAGCAACCAATTTTTTACCTATATGTGAGAGGATAAGTAAAATAACCCTATTTTTTATTAGGTTTGCATTAAGGTAATTGGGTTTTCAAAAGGGATATGTAAAGTTAACATGTTGCTTAACCTTACATGAAATGGTTGTTTGTAAAGGTAACCAAGGAAATAACTTAACATTAATGAGTACACATAAATTAAATTCTATTATTTAATATATTTATTAAAGGTTACTTCAAGCTACCCTGGCATAATAATGTATTAACATATTTATGTAAAGGTAATGCATTATTTTAATGGTTTCTGTAATGGTAGACTAGTACTTACACTTATTTGAAGTTTTCACATAAATCTAAGAACTGTTGTAACCTTATAAAGATTATATTATGTATGGTTATAGCTATTTACCATTACATAAAATTTTTACATAAGGGTAAATAAGTATACCCGTACGTAGAATATGGATTATGTATAAAGTTATATAGAAGAAAAATTACATATTGTTTTAAAAAATTTTAAATTTAGTTTTTTATGATTTAATTTTTTTTTATAAATTATATTAAAATATTTTTGGGAATTTACAATTTATAATAAATTTATGAATGAATGAATGAATTATAAATATTTTATAATGAAATAAATTTTATGAAAATTTCCCCACAAATATTAAATCTTAATATTTAAAATTACTTTTAAAAAGAAATTATATGGCATGAATTATGATATTGAAATAATAGTTTTTATTTATAAGTAATAAGAAACAATTTATTATGGGTTATAAATTATGAAATAAGGAAAAACTATAATAGTTTTTATATGAAAAATATTAATTATTAATGATTAATTAATTTTAAATTTTCAAATCCTAGGGCCCTATTTATATATTATTTAAGACATATCCAATGTGTTTTTATGAATGATATAACAAAGGTTTGTATAGCAATTAACAATTTTATTTTATAATTTTTAATTTTCAATTTTTTATAATTAATAAAATAGCATATAATTAAAATTAAAATTCCATATAATGAAGAATGTGAAATATTTAATATTGGAATAAATATAAAATTTTTATATTAAAAATTAGATAACTTCTAATTTTAAAATAAAAAAAATTAAAATGTTTTATATCTATCATTTAATTATTAATTGTTCACAAATGTTTAACTCATGTTTAAATATTTGAATTATTCATTTATATAATGATTATTACACCTTTTATTCATTTATATATAATTTTTATATGATGAATATTGTATACGTCAGTTAGAAATGTTAAAATTATTCTAGACAGAGCCTTGCATTACATGCTAGGTATGATAATGAGTTTTTTTATCATCTACCTTGACCAAATTTACTAATTCTAGTTTTGAACATGAATTTAGAATTTTTCCAAGTTTTTTCATATTAGGTTTTAGAGTTATTATTGATTTAATTCTCTATTTTTTAATTTTTCCATAAATATAGTGACTTGGGGTCAAAATTCTTAGTTACCAGGAGTCACATGTCTTGTATAGAATGAGGAATGAGGTTGGTTATTTTTCTCTCTAAGGTTACCCGTGTAGATATTTTCAATCACATATAACTATATGAATTTACTTAAATTGTTTATGTACCTAATCAATATGATGAATTTAGATATTTATGAATATAATTAAATCCTAATTTTGGGTGAGTAACAAAGAGTTATGTGTTGTGTAAATAGTTATGCATCAATATAGTTTGAACACATGGTTTGGTAGGGGAATATGGTTCCATGATAATGTACTCGAATAATAAATTAATAAAATGGAATAAAATGATATAGGACTATGATATTAATAATCCCTAAAATAATAATTGTGAGATTCATTCCAAGGTTGAACTTGTTAAGGTTGCGGTCATTCAACTTTTTATTTTTGCGATCGAAAAGAGTACGCCTTGATTATACAGTGTTAGGAAAGACTATTATAAGTTAAATTGGATTATATTGAGGGTATTTTTTATTTTATAAGGAATATAAATTGATTTTCATTTGTTGTATTATACTTGGTGTCTTCTTTAGGTTACACTAGTTTAGATTCCCTAATTATTTGGATACAAGATGAATAGAGTTAACTATATCTATATGATGGATTTGAGAAAGATTGGTCTACTCAACTATCCAAGATTCATATCTAATATGAATGAAAATTTTCATCTACCATATATATTCATATATTATTTATATGATAAATGGTGTAATTCATGTGGTTATATGTATATTTTCTTATTAATAGATGTGATTCACAAAAGGGGTCATCATTTTAAAGGGATCGAATTTAATTTATTTCATTATTAAATGATTACTAATATATGATACTATTATAATAAAGTCTTTTGGTGTGTTTAATATCATCATCCTTGTCATTAACCTAAGAATTTTTGCCAAACCATGATAATTATAAGATTATAGTAAGTACCTCTTAATACTAGTAACTGAGAGAAAAGTTATTAACAATTGATTGGTGTTTTAGGAAACTTTTTTAAGGAACATCCTATGTGAAGAAATATTTCCTTCCTAAGTAACCATGTGTTAATGTTATTCAATATTTGAATACATATTATTATCAAATAATAGAGGAATTAATTATTGGTTTCAAATCAATTGGATAAAAATTGACAAAAGGAATCTTTGTATACACTAATATACATAATATGTTTGGGTACATCAATTATTTAAGGAATTTTAGTCACATTTAATCAATATAATTTGGTATGTAAAATGTTATTCAATATTATTGAATATTTTTCTTATTTGATGTGATTAGAGGTTTCCTTGAAACATTAATGGTCATAGAAATCAAATTCATTATTTTTAATGATATATGTTATAAAATGCATGTTTTACAAAGCTTTGTAAATATAAAGGATTACAAAAGATGAAAATGATTGATGTTTAATGTTTCATTTCATGTAATGGAGTAATGAAGTTACAATATTAATAACTTGTATACTTCAATATTGGATACAATTCCCCTAATATGTGTATTTTTATCTCATTTATCTATTGAAAAGAGCATGAACAAAAAATCTATTTTAATGAAAAGATATTGGTTCTTTTATTAAACATGGTTTAGGATATTTTAATTGTATAACATAATTAAAGAGAATTATAAAAATATATTGTTTGGGTAAGGAAATTTATCCTATTTTCATCATTTGAACAGTTCAAAAAATATGATTGATTTACATGAAAATTTACCAAATATTCTTGAAGTATTGGGAATATATTTAAACTAGACATAAGATGTGTTGGTTTGAAAGTATTATATAGAAATAAAAATATATATAAGTTTAAATAGATGAAAAAAATTGGTTGAGAATTTTAAAAATGATTCTTCCAGAAGATAATAAAGGCCATTGAAACCTAGTTTAATAAAAAAGCAACAGTAATAAATCAATTTAATTTTATTATCCATGATATACATAAATAAGTCTTTGAAATTCTCTAGAATTTTCATGTTAGGAAAGGAATTTAGAGAAATAAATTATTTTATTTTGAAAGGTATGTAACATTGAATGTATATTTTAAAGTGTTTTATATGTAAAGTAGTTAAAAAATTAATAATTGATTGAGTCATTAGTTTATATTCTTGATATGTAGTAAATTTCTTCTACATCAAGGATTTTAATATAAATTATTTTACCAAGCCCAAATGAATCTTAGTAAAATATCTATATCTTATTCTCATTTCTATTATGTGATAAGAGAATATGTTTGGTAAAAAAAATTTATTGAAAACATGAGATGAATAACTATATTCTCATGGTTTATTACTAATCGGGTTAAATAACTGGTTCAAAGAAGAAGATGTGGAAAAAAGTTTTTATCTAAGATAAAAGTGTTTATCTAGTTGTTTTTTAAAATATGAGGGAATGTGTTCCCCCACTTATGAATGGTATATTTTAAAAACATTTTCTTCTCAAATTAAAATTTATCTAAACACTAGAATACCTTATGTGATATGGATATATAAATTAATTTCTTAATTTTTCCCACTAAAAAGAAATAAGTTTAATTTCTTAAATAAAGAGTAGTTTGTATTTAATCTTAGAAAGATATTATGAAAATTATAGTGTCTATGAGGTTATTGGGATTAATTTTGGACTAAAAGAAGATAAAATTTAATAAATAAAGGATTACACCAATATTAAGTTAAATTGATTTCAAATCCTAAAATGTTTACCATATATCATGCTAAATAAAATTGTAAAGTGTTCCATTTTGTTACCATTTTGAAATTGAATACCACTATTACCTAAAATATTATACACATAATATATTAGAGAGTTTTTCCATTGAATATCCCAAAATATTTTTTGACATGTGAATATAAAGAATAATTTAAATAGTTACATTTGGTTATAATGAAAAACAAAATTCATAATATCTTGATGGATTGAAACAATCAAAATTAAAAGTGAATTAAACATGATATCCAAAAATAGTTTAATCTATGATAGTAAATATAAATTTAGATAGTAATATTATTTACCATAAAAATGTTATTATCACTTTATCCTAAAATAATTTAAGGTGTGATGATAAATAGAAATACAATAATTAATTTTTTTATCATATTAAAGTAATTTTAACTATATCCTAAATTAGTTTATAAGGTCTGATAAATAATTATCTTATATTTACATTTTTTCAGTGAAGGATTTTGATATAATGGTGGGATTCCAAGGTTGATGAAGTTGAACATAAGAATTGTTATAAGTAGACAATATAAGTTTAAATTATAACATTTTATGTTGTGAAGTTATTGAGTTTGAATATTTTCAAAAAGTTGAATAGATAGGGCTCTGATTCATAAATATCACCATTATAAAAAATTTCTTGCAATATATATTTTTCTTAATAAATAGTTTTTTGGTTGAGTTTTATCAGACAATCCCATATATATTTGATATTAATTAAATATGATACAATTATTTAACAAAACCCAGAAAGTGAAATAAACACAAGGCTAGTTTGGTTTTTTTCTTATATGTTATGATAAACAAGTTCTTGTGATGGATTTTTAAATATTATTAAATGTTTTTAAGAGTTTTAATTGTATCATATTGAATAGAAATGTCTACTTTATAATTATATAATTTTTTTACATAAATGAATATATAAATATATTTTTCATGAGTTGTACTGATAATTGACCTATCAAAGTATGGATTTGAGTTTATCACTAATTGATGCTCATAATAGTGTATAATAGGCTTTTATGAAATATTCAGGTTAGAATCAGTAGGATTCTTCTATGGAGATATAGAATATTCTCACAATTCAAAAAACAATGAATAAGGTTTTTTGTGTATAATTGATGAAATAGTTAGTATACCAAATAGGGTGTTAGATGTCTTTGGTATACTAGGAAAGAACGTATCATATTTGAGAACCCAATAAATAAGGATAGAAAGATACCTAAAATGAAAACCATTATACTTTTATACCCTACTTATGAAAGTAAACATATAGAATTAGTTAATATGGGGGTGGGTGGGTATGTTGTTGTTCATGTTCACTACAAAATATTTCACTTTTTCCAACATGAACACATCTGTTGGCAAAAGTGCATTTTCAGTTGGTAAAACGTTTTACCAACAAATATGTCCCTGTCACTAAACTTTTGGTAAAAACTCTGTCGCAAAATCTTTTTGCGACAGATAAAATAGATCTGTTACAATTATAATAATACCAACAGATAATATATATGTTGGTTAAAGTGTTTAACAATAGGTTCTAATGAAAAATTTATCTATTGGTAGTAATATGACAAATATATAATATTTGATTATAAATTACATTTATATTCATATTCTAAATTTTTATTTTCATTAAAATTTAATGTCTCATTTATTAATTTATCATATATAATAAAAATGTTATAATTATTAAACTGAATACTATTTTAACAAGTTCTAAATTACATATAGTATCTATTTACAAATTACATTTGAATAAAAAATATAAATTTCTAAATTTATTAATATATCATATATAATGCATCTATTTTAATTATTAAACCGAACATGATTGACACGAATGTTAAAACATAGAAAAAATGTAATTATATTAATAAATAAATTTAATAATTTTTTTTAGATTAAATAATGTTGGATCCCCCCCCCATAGGATCACCCAGCAGGATATATCACACCCCCCCAAAGTACCCACATCCCATCCATGCCCCACTGACCCAGCTACAACACCAACGTCCCATCAATGCCTCAGGACCATCGAGCCTCCAATTTTACAGTCGAAGATCATACCCACAAGTTGCTGCTATGACACACCATCCAACTTCAAGATCTACACCACACATAATCAATGATCATAACCACAAATTAGTGTTAAATACCAAAGGAGAAATAAATGAAATTACAAAAAAATGATATATATAGGAATATATTAGAGAGGATGATGCTTGCAGAACTCTCACACTTGCCTACAGTAGTTATGTATGTTCATGACCTATCTGGAAATTGTGTGATGTTCCCTTCTAACCAGTTCGAGATACACAAGGGAAGAGATTCAGTGATCATCTCTTGCTTGATGCAGTCTCTGAATGTGATCTACTACAGGATTCAACTTTTTATTGCATCTCAGAAGATGGATATGATGAGTATATAGAATTAAAAAGATATCTCAAAGTGGGGAATGCTATCACCCTGTATGTATCAGCTACCAGTGGTATATTACTTTGTGAGATAAAGTTTAGAGGGTACAAACTTCTGATTTCTTATATATACAAGATCCAACATCAAAATGAAAGGGATGAATAATTAGTTCAAATGGAAATTGGTCCCACTGTTTTCCATTGAACAACGAATCCTTCAGGCATCCTGTTTGACTTTTTCTCATGGCACCGGTACTATAAATGTGGCTGTATTGGGATATGATTTAATATGTTCATGATAGCGAGTTACTACTTAACAAATGAAAGTAATCCAAATAGAAAAATAACAACGAGTTAATGCAACAAACCCCTATCATAAAACCAACTGATGGAATGAAGAACACACTTGTCACTTGTACATCATGTAACTGGACATGCACACCCCTAAAACCACCTGGAAACCAAACAAATATATCCAATGAAACCGAAATTCCATTAAAACAAATTAATTGAATATACAGGAAAACCAAATACAAACCAAACATCAATGAAAATTAATCCAAAATGAATATGAAGCAAAAACAAATACTAACCAACCATGAAAAATTCAAAATATTCTTTGCATTAATTTCTCATAAACCATAAAAAATAATCATTTTTTATTTATACTCAAAACATTAAATATGCTGGCCAAAATGAATTAATATTTAACCAAAACCATAAACCCCTTAGTATATAAAAAATGGGAATCAAACTGTAAATATGCAGCTAAAACTGTAGGATATAGAATCTAAAATACATATATTTATATATGATCACTGAACATGGAACTGTAATGTGAAGACAATTATAGAAAATACATATATCCAGATTTTTTCACTAACCATGGAATAGGAATGTGAAAACATGGTGTAATCATCTCAACTACTCTAAACTATTTCAGAGCATCATCTAACCCTGGCCATGTTGAACAGATATTGTTGTAATGGCTTGGATTAAACATTTTTCTTTAGATTCATAGAAAATAACTAGCAACTCTTAGTTTTCTATCATCCTGGAATTAAAAAATTGACTACATTACATCATTTAGACACTAAGAACTCAATACAAACAATTATTTATTGTTTTCCTTTTTTTTCATTATCTTTTAACGACCTTGGATAGATTTAAATTAAAGAAATGTATTGATTAAAAATATTTCATAATCTGAAAAGACCATTACCAACATGACATGAATTCTAAAGTAATATGCAGTCAAAGAAATGTGTGTTCTATGTCACAATGTGTTTTATGTCAATTGAAATAATTACCATGTTAAGAAAATAGAATTAAAACAATTAAGTTGTTATAGAATTTATGGAAGTAGTGCATTCACTGTATTTAGACAGAAACAAGAATATGATGGTGGCATTATCACTATGAATCAACCAGAAATGAAGAAATATATGTTACTAAGAATAAATAAATAGACGATGTTATGACTTCTCTTAAAAAAACTTTTTCACATGATATTAGAACATTAATTGTCCTACCAAATCAAACTCAATGAGTTCCCTCTATGGATCAGCGACAGTGAAAAACACTAGGGATGTTGTTTGAAAAACACCTTCAATGAAAATTGAAATTTTTATAAAAGAAATAAAAATGTTAAACCTATAAATTCCAATTTGTTAGGTGAAGCCACAAGAACAATGTTAAACACTAGGGATGTTGTTTGAAAAACACCTTCAATGATCCAAAAAATTATATTTTCCATATCCATTTGGATCCATTATTTCATTAAGAAAGGTTTCAAAAATATTGAGAACCTTTACAAAACCAATGTTTTCATGAAACCACTACTTTTACACCCACTGGACCATATCGTGGGGTCTAGGTCCTTACATACCTGCTCAGAATCACTACTGGACTACAGTCTTAGGCCCATAGTCCTGTCCTTTTTTTACCAAAACTAACCCTATTGAGAAATGGAAGGTCACATCATAAAATATTCAGTACATGTCATGTTCATTTTGGGTTTTTCACTATACAATCTCGATATCCATCCCCAATTAATACCATAAGTTAATACTCCTATATAGTCCATGAAATACCTTGACCCAACCTACTCCACTTGGTCCCTTTTTTTCCCATGAGTTGAGATTATCCGTCTAAATTCCTATAATTTATTGATTTGAATTACTTCTCATGCATCTCTTAAAAATCCATCACTTGGATCCTGTTCTAGGTTGAAGCATAGAGGTCCATGATGGCGTAAGTCCCACACAAAATATTTTTATGAATCTTTTTCCTATTAGTCCTTTCTACATGAAAATAAAGTATAGTAAACCATATATAAAAAACATAGGATGCCTCCTTTGATACACAAAAGATGTATTATGTGTCAAGCATAAGATGTCTCATGCCATGATCATGGGATTCTATCCATAGTCCATATTACAGGATGATAAACTATTATACACATTTATATGAAAAAATAGGATTCCACCTATGATAGACACGATATGACTAATACGTCCTGTATAATATGCCTCATTACTTGATCATGAGATGAACCCCTTAATAATTTCTAAATAATGTCAACCTATAGTATACCAACTATGCCAAGTATAGGAGGCCTCCTGTGACACACACAAGATTTTTTATGTGTCATGAATAAGATGCTTCATGACATGATCATGAGATGAACTCTCTAGTTCTTACTATATGACATTAAATTTTATTATACCCTTTTAAAAATACTAGGATTCCTTATGTGTAAAGCATGAGATTCTTTATATGTCAAGCGTAAGATTTCTCATTACATGATCAACATATGAACACTAAAAAAAATCATGGGCCTCCACATCAAGTTTAATTTCTAATAATATTTTTCTAAACCATAAGTGGGATAAGATTACATCATTATCTTCTGAGAGGATGATTAATGGGTATCCCTATAGTGCATCCCCACATATATCCTTGCTTTACCCAAGAAGGTCCCATGTGTCTCCTTGTCAAGTGTAAGACCAAATAATTTTCCTCAAACCACCACTATGTCAAGATGCCCTCAAAACAGAATAAGGTGAATAAATAATGGGAAAATCAACTAATAATCCTCACACACAAAATCCTTTAATATTACGTTAAATTGTAACATTACCCTATGCAAAAAATAGAGGATACCATGTGTTATAAGTGTAGGATTCCTTGTGCAATAATCACGAGATTCCCCACATGATATAAATTGTAACATCCCAAGTAAGTAATGAATAATAGATATTTTTATCTATGTCTATTAATGATTAAGATAGTGTTTTAGAGGCTTAAAATGAAAATAAATCCAATCTTAAGCATGAAATACACTAATATTCTTAAAAGATTGTTTTACTGCCTTATAATGGAAAACCCTTTTTAAATCTATCTTTTGACAATTTTATAAACTATGTTTGTCAAAATAAACTTATTCTTTATTATTGGGACATCAAAATTTACTTTGTGTGAATTTTTGGTATTTTTCTGACAATGTTCATTTTTTTATGAATAGTGAAAAATACTACATTTTACATCAAAACTGATTTTTAATCTAATTTATTTATATTATTAGATTATATTTTGAATTGGTTTTGAAGTGAAATTAGAGTATATTTTTACCATTTTATCCAATGGTGGTCATTGGAATCAATTTAACTTTGAAATTGGACTTAAACTAGTGTCAATCTTTTGATACTTATTGTTTCATAAAAACACGCTATTTACTCTGACAGCGGGAATTAATTATTAAATTAATTAATGTGACTTATATGTTTTGAATTTTTTAAAATAGACTTCATTTTTGAATTCTTAATATCAAATATAGCTTAGGGTGAATTTTTGGTAATTTTCTGAAAAACTTCAATTTTTGATGAATAGTGAAACCACTAAGTGGTACTTATAAAGACTGATTTTTCCGTTTAAATGAAATTTTGCCATCATTGTGTTTTGAATTACAAAAATCCGACATACATGGTTGTAATTAAGAATTAAAATGTGGTTCAATGAGATTAAAATAATTTTTTGGTGAATAGTAACTTATTAAGTTTTTAATCGCGATTAGTGGTAATTAGTGTAGTTTAAGGTAAAAATAATGCTTTAATAAAATAAGATGAGCTTGACACATGTCCTACCCTCATTGGTTGTGTCATGGACGACCAAGACAAGCCATGGGTCAACTTGGGGACACCATGGATCCACTTTGGTTGGGAAATGACATAAATAACTTTTTATTTAATGTAAAGGTAAAAATTACACAAACATAATATGTTTTACAAAAACAATTTTTACATGGGGTTATAAAGATCCGATTTTTGATTATAAATAGTCATTGGAAAGATAAAACGATTTAATACATCATAGTATTTTTTTTATAATTTTTAGACATTAAATAAATTAAAGTATGTATGACATAATAATGATGTGGCGATGACATCATTATTTGACGATTTAAATAAAATGGAAAGATAATGTAAAATCTATGAACTACACATGTCCAAAACCAATTGGATGAGTGTATTTCGAACCCTTATCACCTTATCCACGAATTAAATCAATGAGGGACCTTTTAAAACCGAAACACATTTTCAAATAAAGTAATATTTCTTTACTTTCCAAAAGTGCCCCTCCTCTCCTCTAATAAAAGGCCCCCACCTCTACCTCATTTCACACACTCCTCAAGCCTTTGGCTCGGCCAACCCCTGACCATTTACTCTCTCCACATCCCTCTCCTGATCCTAGAGGATTCCCTTTGGGCATAATTGTTTCAAAGGAAGCCTTTAGGATCAAATTAAAAGGAGTTACACTTTTAAAGGTAATTCATTCTCTCATGTTCATTTTATTTATTTTGCTTCTCCAACCCCCTAAACTCTTTTTATTTACTTCTTTTGTAACAACACCAGTATCTTCAATATACTAGGATGTTGTTATAAGATTTATTTGAGCTAAAATCTCACACAACTACATCAAATGGTTAAAGAACATACGGTTTCTGTGGATGGTGAAATTCTGCCTACCGAAACGATGATTGTTCAATACTCATTTAACACTTTAAAAGGTGGCCATTATGATGTCACTATTTTTATATATGATATATAATATTTTTATGTTTTCCTTAAGCTTTTGTTTTTTTTCATTTTGGGCATACCTTTATGGTTTCCATTATGGGTAAACACGATATCTTCAGTTTCGGAAGTGCGGACTACCGCCCCTGAAAGTGATTTGATTCGTTAATACCATATGTGGGATGTGTAAAGGATAAAGTTAATGATATTATATATGTTATTATACTGGATTTATAATATACTCTTATATAATTATGATTCCATTCCAGAAATACGAAATAGAAATGGAAGTAGCGTTCATGCGTACGTACGGCTTACCGTCTCCATAAACGGTGTATTTCCTTTCTTACCTCTAAATGTGATGTAATATTATAAATACATGTATATTCTGAATATATATGATATATATGTTATCCAAATCATTAATATCATTCTGGATATAACGAACCATTGACCAAATTAACAACATGTAAGTGTAAGAAGTCTATTTTTGACTTAAGAACCAAATACCGACAAAATGAACACTATTAACTTAAATGATTAAATGATGTTCATAACATGGTATTAAAGGAATAATTAACTTGAAAAAGGTTCATAAGCAAGTATAAATTAACTCAAGTTTATTATTCAGGAGATTAAAGAACGGTCGGGTCAAGTCGGATACGAGGTATGGGACTTCGTCTCAATCTCCTTTCATTGAGGCATATTTTATTTTATACACAACTTTCATTTATACGGTGTATAAACCCCTTTGACTTTTACGTTTTTTCAAAAGTAATTTTTTTATACGAAGCGTTTACTAAACGACAAAAGGTAATGTTTTTTTCGTACGTATGCGGCGACAACGACTTCTCCACCGTCGTGACCGTTATTTGAGTTTCGGCTTCCTCTACAAGCCATACATTCTTTTTAAAAGAAAAATAAATACCATGTTTTAATTTTCTTTTATTTTGGTATTGAAAATGGTTTTCACAATGTGTTTTTGTTGTATTGATATCTTGTGATTGAAATGTGGAAATGTTATGTTTCCTTTATGCATGTTTTATGTGATACGATTATGTTATGGTTCTTGGGCATTATTATGAAGACGGGTGGTTCCGTGACAAACTAAGGGCGGGTGAGCCCGATATAGCTCTCCAATGCATTGGGTAACGCGAAGGAGTGAAACGATAAGGTTTCTCCGAAGAGATTTTAGGGAATATACTGTGATGGGTATTCCAAACGTAACCAAGAGGGTTACTCCCTATGTAAGAATGTTATGAATGCCTCAAGTTACCTTTATGTCTTATGATTTCTATGATTTATTCATGATTTTATGAGGTATGTTAAAGTGCCTATGTTTTATGGGTAAAGTATGATTTCATTCTTATGTATATATGAACTCATGTTTCCTTTCCAAGTTTTTATAACCCATACTGAGCTTTTTATGCTCATCCCAAGTTTTTTTGAAATGTTTTTCACAGGTCAAGGGAAAGGTACATGATATGATGATAGTGTAAAGGAAGTGTCAAGAAATAATCCATGTTTTATTTTAAATGTGTTTCCATTGATGGGAATGAAGAATACTATCTTTATGTAACCACTTTGTTTATATGTGGAATTCAATGCATGTTTTATGATCTAATTCTCTAAAACTCTAAACCCGTAAAGATCCTCAATGTGTAATCTTGTAATAACTCATGATTAAGTAAGGTTTAAGGCTGGGGCCTTATAGTTGGTATCAGAGGTCGGTTTAGATAAATTTAGGAGTTAGAATTCTGTTAAATGATTATCCAAAAATATTTTTTTTGTGGTCAAATTGAAATGATATAGCATTTGAAGATTACCATGTTGCTTCATCTAAGACATGTTTGTTCAGAATGGTTTTCCGCAGAGGAAACAGGGAAGCAGTGCTAGGAAGGAATACAGAAGGAAATAACCTTCCGAATCAGCATCCAAAAATGGTCGGAATTGGAACTGAACAGTTTGTTGCAGTAATGGCACAGTTGACTCAAGCGATAAATGGTGGTGGTATCCATGCACGAGATCAGCCAGATCAACTGCAGAGGAACATGTCAGTGGTGGAACATTTCATGAGGCAACATCCACCATCATTTAGAGGATCATCTGACCCTGTGCTAGCTGAAGGGTGAATTAAAGCACTGGAGAAGATTTTTGATGTCATGGGGTGTTCAGAGAATCAAAAGGTTAGTCTTGCTATTTACCGTTTGTAGGGTGAAGCAGATCAGTGGTGGTCTATGGTTAAAAATATCAGGGACGCCGATGAGATTGATGCTCTTGACTGGGATGATTTCAAAGGTATGTTTCTTGAGAAGTATTTTCCTAAGGCTGTTCGACTTAGGATGGAAAAGAAATTCTTGGAATTGAGGCAAGAAGAAGACTCAGTGGCTGCCTATGAAGAAAGGTTCACTCGATTGGCAAGGTATGCTCCAAATTTTATCCGAGACCCTCATAGTAAAATCAATCGTTTTTACTCAGGATTAAAGCCAAAATATCGAAGGGTATTAGCTTCTCGCGAGTTTAAAAGTTATGAAAAGCTTGTTCGATGTGCTGAGAAGGTGGAAATGGAGTTTGCCGATGACCAAGTGTTCTATAACAACCAGCAGAAGAAGAGACCGAGGTGGCAGGAGAAAGGTAAGGATTCTTCAAAAAAGTCTGATGGTAAGAGAACTAAGTTTCCAATTTGTGATAAATGTGGCAAAAGGCATGCTGGGGAATGTCTTCTGAATTCTGGAAAGTGCTACCGATGTGGTAAGATGGGACATAAGGCTCGTGATTGCACTAAAAAGGATCAAGGTGAAGGTAAGAAAAAATTTGATTTACAGTTAGTGAAATGTTATAAGTGCAATGAGATGGGTCACTATGAAAACGAGTGTCCGGAAAAGTGCTTGAGTGATGGGAAGCAGTTAGACTACAAGCAGAAATGGGAGGTGAAATCCTTTGCAACTACTTCAGCAGATGTCGGGACATCAAATGAAGTTGTATCAGGTACTTTGTTTGTTTTTTCAGATTATGCCAGTGTGTTGTTTGATTCGGGGTCTACACATTCTTTCATCTCTGAAACCTATTCTAGTAAAATGGGAATACCATCTCAAGAAATGACTCCTGAAATTCTGGTAAAAACACCCGGGGGAAATGTTTAGGCAAAAAGAATTTATAAGAATCTTCCTATCCTTATCTGTGAAAAGAACCTACTTGCAAACCTTATTGTTCTACCTCTAGTAGAGTTTGATGTTATCCTGGGTATGGATTGGATCTCTATTTACCATGCTAAGATTGACTGTAAAGCTAAAGAAGTTTCTTTTCAGAAAGACTTTCAGTTTGTTTACAGGAATGAACCCTTACTTTTAATAACATATCAAGAGGCCGAGAAACTTGTAAAATATGGAAATGAATGTTACCTTGCACACATCGTTGAAAATAAAGGAACTGTTCAGATTAATGATGTGCCAGTGGTAAATGATTATCCTGATGTTTTTCCTGATGAGTTGCCTGGAATAATACCAGATCGGGAAGTTGAGTTTGCTGTTGACTTAGTTCCTGATGCCTAGCCAATTTCAAAACCCCCTTATCGAATGGCACAAATTGAACTTTTAGAGTTGAAGGAGCAATTGCAAGATTTATTAGATAAAGGTTTCATTAGACCTAGCACATCACCATGGGGTTCTTCTGTTTTATTTGTTAAAAAGAAAGATGGTTCTATGAGACTTTGCATTGATTATAGAGCCTTGAATAATATCACTGTTAAGAACAAATATCCTTTGCCTCATATCGATGATTTGTTTGATCAGCTCCACGGAGCTCAGTTTTTTTCAAAGATTGACCTGAGATTAGGGTACCATCAGCTGAAGGTTAAGGAGGCAGATATTCCGAAGACCGCGTTCCGTACGAGATATGGCCATTATGAATTTGTAGTAATGCCTTTTGGGCTAACCAATGCACCTGCTGTATTCATGGACTTAATGAATAGAATTTTCCATGAGTTCTTGGATAAGTTTGTGGTTGTTTTCATTGGTGATATTTTGGTGTTTTCTAAAAGTAAAGAGGAGCATGAAAGACATTTAAGGTTTATCTTCCAAACCTTAAAAGAAAAGAAACTGTAGGGGAAATTCAGCAAGTGTGAGTTTTGGTTGCAACAAATTTCTTTCCTTGGTCACATTGTTTCTAAAGATGGAATAACTGTTGATCCTGCAAAAACAAAAGTTGTGGAAGAATGGACAAGCCCACAAATGTAACCAAGATTCGTAGATTCCTTGGTTTGGCGGTATATTACCGAAGGTTTGTTAGAAATATTTCATGGTTATCTAGTCCAATGACTAAGCTAACTCGGAAAGGTGTTAAGTTTATCTGGACAAAAGAATGTGATGATTGTCTTCAGGAATTGAAAAGAAGATTGGTGAATGCTCCAGTTTTGGCACTACCTTCCAGGAATGGTGAGTTTGTTATATACAGTGATGCTTCATTGAAAGGACTTGGTTGAGTCCTAATGCAGAATGATTAGGTAATTTCTTATGCTTCAAGACAGTTGAAAACTCATGAGGTAAATTACCCTACACATGATTTGGAATTAGATGCTGTTGTTTTTGCTTTAAAAATTTGGAGGCATCATTTGTATGGAGTAAAGTTTGAAATATATACCGATCACAAAAGTTTAAAGTATATATTCACTCAGAAAGAGTTAAACATGAGACAGAGGAGATGGCTAGAATTAATCAAGGATTATGATTGTACAATTCATTACCATCCGGGAAAATCAAATAAAGTGGCTGATGCTTTGAGTCGAAAAAGTAATGCTTCATTAACAATGTTGCATTTGGAACGTGATCCTTTGTTTAAGGATTTGATGAACATTGGCATAGAAGTTGTTGGTATAGGAAGTCCTTCTATTTTGTTTCAGGTATCAGTGAGATCTTCTCTATCAGATAGAATCAAGCAAGCACAGAAGCAAGACAGTGAGTTGTAGAAAAAGGTAGAGCTGGTTCAGAAAGGTAAGTTGCCTGAATTCAATATTGATAATGATTGTGTTTTGAGATTTGGGAAGAGATTGTGTGTGCCTTGTGATTCACAGTTGAAGAGAGAGTTGTTATGTGAAACTCATAGTTCTCCATTTTCAGTTCATCCGGGCAGTACTAAGATGTATAGAGATCTGTGGGAGTATTACTGGTGGGATGGAATGAAAAGAGATATTGCTGATTTTACTGTGAAGTGTTTGACTTGTCAGCAGGTTAAAGCAGAGCGGCAGTTACCGAAAGGGATGCTTCAGCCTTTACCAGTGCCAAAGTGGAAATGGGAGAATATATCCATGGACTTTGTTGTTGGATTACCGAAGACATATCGAGGTAATAATGCAATCTGGGTTATTGTTGATCTCTTGACCAAATCTGCTCATTTCCTTGCTATAGGAGATACTTTCCCTATTGATCAACCTTCCTGTTTGTATATTAAAGAGATAGTCAGGTTACATAGAGTTCCTCTCTCCATTGTATCAGATCGTGATCCCAGGTTTACTTCTAACTTTTGGAAAGGCCTTCAGAAGTCGTTGGGTACTGAATTAAATTTTACTACAACTTTTCATCCTCAATCAGATGGGCAGCTAGAACGAACAATTCAGACATTGGAGGATATGCTATGAGCTTGTTCTATGGATTATTAGGGAAGTTGGGACCAACATCTTTATTTGGTTGAATTTTCATATAATAACAGTTTTCATTCCAGTATACAGATGGCACCATTTCAGGCATTATATGGGAAGCGGTGTCGAACTCCAGCTTTCTGGGATGAAGTGGGTGAAAGAAAGTTGATGGGACCATAATTGGTAGAAGAGTTGGAAGAAAAAGTTCAGCTGATTCAGAAGAACATGAGAACAGCTCAGAGCAGGCAGAACAGTTATGCGGATAACCGGAGGAAGGATCTATCTTTCGAGGTAGATGATCTTGTTTTTCTCAAGGTTTCTCCTTGGAAAAGTGTGATGAGATTTGGTAAGAAAGGAAAGTTGAGTCCAAGGTTCGTTGGACCATACGAAATTCTAGAGAGAGTTGGATAAGTTGCATACCGAGTGTCATTACCTCCGAGTTTATCTCAGGTACACAATGTTTTTCACGTTTCGATGTTGAGAAAGTATATGCCATATCCATCTCATGTTTTGAGCCCAGAGGTAGTTCAGCTGGAAGAGAACCTATCTTATGAGGAACAACCGGTCCATATTTTTGACCACAGGGAGCAAGTGTTACGGAATAAAGTGATTCACCAGGTAAAGGTTTTGTGAAAAAACCACATGATTGAAGAGGCAACATGGGAATCTGAAAATGCAATGAGGGATAAGTACCCCCATTTATTCGATAAGTAAATAAATTGCGGGGACACAATTTTCTAAAGGGGGAAGGATGTAACATCCCAAGTAAGTAATGAATAATAGATATTTTTATCTATGTCTATTAATGATTAATATAGTGTTTTAGATGCTTAAAATGAAAATAAATCCAATCTTAAGCATGGAATACACTAATATTCTTAAAAGATTGTTTTACTGCCTTATGATGGAAAACCCTTTTTAAATATATCTTTTGACAATTTTATAAACTATGTTTGTCAAAATAAACTTATTCTTTATGATTGGGACATCAAAATTAACTTTGTGTGATTTTTTGGTATTTTTCTGACAATGTTCATTTTTTTATGAATAGTGAAAAATACTGCATTTTACATCAAAACTGCTATTTAATCTAATTTATTTATATGATTAGATTATATTTTGAATTGGTTTTGTAGTGAAATTAGAATATAGTTTTACCATTTTATCCAATGGCGGTCATTGGAATCAATTTCACTTTGAAATTGGACTTAAACTAGTGTCAATCTTTTGATACTTATTGTTTCATAAAAACACGCTATTTGCTCTGACAGCGGGAATTAATTATTAAATTAATTAATGTGACTTATATGTTTTGAATTTTTTAAAATAGACTTCATTTTTGAATTCATAATATCAAATATATCTTAGGGTGAATTTTTGGTAATTTTCTGAAAAACTTCAATTTTTGATGAATAGTGAAACCACTAAGGGGTACTTATAAAGACTGATTTTTCCGTTTAAATGAAATTTTGACATCATTGTGTTTTGAATTTCAAAAATCCGACATACATGGTTGTCATTAAGAAGTAAAATGTGGTTCAATGAGATTAAAATAATTTTTTGATGAATAGTAACTTATTAAGTTTTTAATCGCGATTAGTGGTAATTAGTGTAGTTTAAAGTAAAAATAATGCTTTAATAAAATAAGATGAGCTTAAAAAATGTCCTACCCTCATTTTTTGTGTCATGGACGACCAAGAAAAACCATGGGTCAACTTGGGGACCCCATGGATCTACTTTGGTTGGGAAATGACATAAATAACTTTTTATTTAATGTTAAAGTAAAAATGACACAAACATAATATGTTTTACGAAAACAATTTTTACATGGGGTTATAAAGATCAGATTTTTGATTATAAATAATCATTGGAAAGATAAACGATTTCCTACATCATAGTATTTTTTTTATAATTTTTAGACATTATATAAATTAAATTATTTATGACAGAATAATGATGCGGTGATGACATCATTATTTGACGATTTAAATAAAATGGAAATATAATGTAAAATATATGAACTACACATGTCCAAAACCAATTGTATGAGTGTATTTCGAACCCTTATCACCTTGTACACGAATTATATCAATGTGGGACCTTTTAAAACCGAAACACATTTTCAAATAAAGTAATATTTCTTTACTTTCCAAAAGTGCCCCTCCTCTCCTCTTATAAAAGGCCCCCACATCTACCTCATTTCACACACTCCTCAAGCCTTTGGATCGGCCAACCCCTGCCCATTTACTCTCTCCACATCCCTCTCCTCATCCTAGAGGATTCCATTTGGGAAGAATCCTTTCAAAGGAAGCCTTTAGGCTCAAATCAAAAGGAGTTACACTTTTAAAGGTAATTCATTCTCTCATGTTCATTTGTTTTATTTTGCTTCTCCAACCCCCTAAACTCTTTTTATTTACTTCTTTTGTAACAACAACAGTATCTTCCATATACTAGGGTGTTGTTATAACATTTATTTCAGCTACACTCTCACACAAATACATCAAATGGTTAAAGAACATACGGTTTCCGTGGATGGCGAAATTCTGCCTCCCGAAACGATGATTGTTCAATACTCATTTAACACCTTCAAAGGTGGCCATTATGATGTCACTATTTTTATATATGATATATAATATGTTATGTTTTCTTTAAGATTCTGTTTTTTTCATTTTGGGCATACCTTTATGGTTTCCATTATGGGTAAACACGATATCTTCATTTTAGGAAGTGCGGACTACCGCCCCCTGAAAGTGATTTGATTCGTTAATACCATATGTGGGATGTTTAAAGGATAAAGTTAATGATATTATATATGTTATTATACTGGAATTATAATATACTCTTATATAATTATGATTCCATTCCAGAAATACGAAATAGAAATGGAAGTAGCGTTCATGCGTACGTACGGCTTACCGTCTCCATGAACGGTGCATTTCATTTCTTACCTCTAAATGTGATGTAATATTATAAATACATGTATATTCTGAATATATATGATATATATGTTATCAAAATCATTAATATCATTCTGGATATAATGAAACTTTGACCAAATAAACAACATGTAAGTGTAAGAAGTCTATTTTTGACTTAATAACCAAATACCGACAAAATGAACACTATTAACATAAATGATTACATGATGTTCATAACATGGTATAAAAGGAATAATGAACTTGAAAAAGGTTCATAAGCAAGTAGATATTAACTCAAGTTTATTATTCAGGAGATTAAAGAACGGTCGGGTCAAGTCAGATACGAGGTATGGGACTTCATCTCAATATCCTTTCATTGAGGCATATTTTATTTTATACACAACTTTCTTTTATACGGTGTATAAACCCCTTTGACTTTTACGTTTATTCAAAAGGAATCTTTTTTATACGAAGCGTTTACTAAACGACAAAAGGGAATGTTTTTGTTGTACGTATGCGGCGACAATGATTTCTCTGCCGTCGTGACCGTTATTTGAGTTTCGGCTTCCTCTACAAGCCATACCTTCTTTTTAAAAGAAAAATAAATACCATGTTTTACTTTTCTTTTATTTTGGTATTGAAAATGGTTTTCACAATGTGTTTGTGTTGTATTGATATCTTGTGATTGAAATGTGGAAATGTTATGTTTCCTTTATGCATGTTTTATGTGATACGATTATGTTATGGTTCTTGGGCATTATTATGAAGATGGGTGGTTCCGTGATAAACTAAGGGCGGGTGAGCCCGATATAGCTCTCCAATGCATTGGGTAACACGAAGGAGTGAAACGTTAAGGTTTCTCCTAAGAGATTTTAGGGAATATACTGTGATGGGTATTCCAAACGTAACCAAGAGGGTTACTCCCTACGTAAGAATGTTATGAATGCCTCAAGTTACCTTTATGTCATATGATTTCTATGATTTATTCATGATTTTATGAGGTATGTTAAAGTGCCTATGTTTTATGGGTAAAGTATGATTTCATTCTTATGTATATATGAACTCATGTTTCCTTTCCATGTTTTTATAACCCATACTGAGCTTTTTATGCTCATCCCAAGTTTTTTTGAAATGTTTTTCACAGGTCAAGGGAAAGGTACATGATATGATGATAGTGTCAAGAAAGTGTCAAGAAATAATCCATGTTTTATTTTAAATGTGTTTCCATTGATGGGAATGAATAATACTATCTTTATGTAAACACTTTGTTTATATGTGGAATGTAATGCAAGTTTTATGATCTAATTATCTAAAACTCTAAACCCGTAAAGATCCTCAATGTGTAATCTTGTAATAACTCAAGATTAAGTAAGGTTTAAGGCTGGGGCCTTATAGTTGGTATCAGAGGTCGGTTTAGATAACTTTAGGAGTTAGAATTCTATTAAATGATTATTCAAAAATATTTTTTTTATGGTCAAATTGAAATGATATAGCATTTGAAGATTACCATGTTGCTTCATCTAAGACATGTTTGTTCAGAATGGTTTTCCGCAGAGGAAACATGGAAGCAGTGCTAGGAAGGCATACAGAAGGAAAAAACCTTCCGAATCCGCATCCAAAAATGGTCAGAATTGGAACTGAACAGTTTGTTGCAGTAAAGGCACAGTTGACTCAAGCGATAAATGGTGGTGGTATCCATGCACGAGATCAGCCAGATCAACCGCAGAGGAACATGTTAGTGGTGGAATATTTCATGAGGAAACATCCACCATCATTCAGAGGATCATCTGACCCTGTGCTAGCTGAAGGGTGGATTAAAGCACTGGAGAAGATTTTTGATGTCATGGGGTGTTCAGACAATCAAAAGGTTAGTCTTGATATTTACCATTTGGAGGGTGAAGCAGATCAGTGGTGGTTTATGGTTCAAAATATCAGGGACGCCGATGAGATTGATGCCCTTGACTGGGATGAATTCAAAGGTATGTTTCTTGAGAAGTATTTTCCTAAGGCTGTTTGACTTAGGATGGAAAAGCAATTCTTGGAATTGAGGCAAGAAAGAGACTCAGTGGCTGCCTATGAAGAAAGGTTCACTCGATTGGCAAGGTATGTTCCAAATTTTATCCGAGACCTTGATAGTAAAATCAATCGTTTTTACTCAGGATTAAAGCCAAAATATCGAAGGGCATTAGCTTCTCGTTGGTTTAAAATTTATGAAAAGCTTGTTCGATGTGCTGAGAAGGTGGAAATGGAGTTTGCCGATGACCAAGTGTTCTATAACAACCAGCAGAAGAAGAGACCGAGGTGGTAGGAGAAAGGTAAGAATTCTTCAAAAAAGTCTGATGGTAAGAGAACTAAGTTTCCAGTTTGTGATAAATGTGTCAAAAGGCATGCTGGGGAATGTCTTCTGAATTCTGGAAAGTGCTACCGATGTGGTAAGATGGGACATAAGGCTCGTGATTGCACTGAAAAGGATCAAGGTGAAGGTAAGAACAAATTTGATTTACAGTTAGTGAAATGTTATAAGTGCAATGAGATGGTTCACTATGCAAACGAGTGTCCGACAAAGAGCTTGAGTGATGGGAAGCATTTAGACTACAAGCAGAAAGGGGTGGTGAAATCCTTTGCAACTACTTCAGCAGATGTTGGGCCATCAAATGAAGTTGTATCAGGTACTTTGTTTGTTTTTTCAGATTATTCCAGTACATTGTTTGATTCGGGGTCTACACATTCTTTCATCTCTGAAACCTTTTCTAGTAAAATGGGAATACCATCTCAAGAAATGACTACTGAACTTCTGGTAAAAACACCTGGGAGAAATGTTGAGGCAAAAAGAATTTATAAGAATTTTCCTATCCTTATCTGTGAAAAGAACCTACTTGCAAACCTTATTGTTCTACCTCTAGTAGAGTTTGATGTTATCCTGGGTATGGATTGTCTCTCTATTTACCATGCTAAGATTGACTGTAGAGCTAAGGAAGTTTCTTTTCAGAAAGACTTTCAGTTTGTTTACAGAAATGAAACCTTACTTTTGATAACATATCAAGAGGCCGAGAAACTTGTAAAATATGGAAATCAATGTTACCTTGCACACGTCATTGAAAATAAAGGAACTGTTCAGATTAATGATGTGCCAGTGGTAAATGAGTATCCTGATGTTTTTCCTGATGAGTTTCCTGGAATAATACCAGATCAGGAAGTTGAGTTTACTGTTGACTTAGTTCCTGATGCTAAGCCAATTTCAAAACCCCCTTATCGAATGGCACAAATTGATCTTTTAGAGTTGAAGGAGCAATTGCAAGATTTATTAGAGAAAGGATTTATTAGACCTAGCACATCACCATGGGGTGCTCCTGTTTTATTTGTTAAAAAGAAATATGGTTCTATGAGACTTTGCATTGATCATAGATCCTTGAATAATATCACTGTTAAGAACAAATATCCTTTGCCTCATATCGATGATTTGTTTGATCAGCTCCAGGGAGCTCAGTTTTTTTCAAAGATTGACCTGAGATCGGGGTACCATCAGCTGAAGGTAAAGGAGGCAGATATTCTGAAGACCGCGTTCCGTACGAGATATGGCCATTATGAATTTGTAGTAATGCCTTTTGGGCTAACCAATGCACCTGTTGTATTCATGGACTTAATGAATAGAATTTTCCATGAGTTCTTGGATAAGATTGTGGTGGTTTTCATTGATGATATTTTGGTGTTTTCTAAAAGTAAAGAGGTGCATGAAAGACATTTAAGGGTTATCTTGCAAACCTTAAAAGAAAAGAAACTGTATGGGAAATTCAGCAAGTGTGAGTTTTGGTTGCAACAAATTTCTTTCCTTGGTCACATTGCTTCTAAAGATGGAATAACTATTGATCCTGCAAAAACGAAAGTTGTGGAAGAATGTCCAAGACCCACAAATGTAACCGAGATTCGTAGCTTCCTTGGTTTGGCGGGCTATTACCGAAGGTTTGTTATAAATTTTTCACTGTTATCTAGTCCAATGACTAAGCTAACTCGGAAGGGTGTTAAGTTTATCTGGACAAAAGAATGTGATGATTGTTTTCAAGAATTGAAAAGAAGATTGGTGAATTCTGCAGTTTTGGCACTACCTTCCAGGAATGGTGAGTTTGTTATATACATTGATGCTTCATTGAAATGACTTGGTTGCGTTTTAATGCGGAATGATCAGGTAATTGCTTATGCTTCACGACAGTTGAAAACTCATGAGGTAAATTACCCTACACATGATTTGGAATTAGCTGCTGTTGTTTTTGCTTTAAAAATTTGGAGGAATCATTTGTATGGAGTAAAGTGTGAAATATATACCGATCACAAAAGTTTAAAGTATATATTCACTCAGAAAGAGTTAAACATGAGACAGAGGAGATGGCTAGAATTAATCAAGGATTATGATTGTACAATTCATTACCATCCGGGAAACGCAAATAAAGTGGATGATGCTTTGAGTCGAAAAAGTAATGCTTCATTAACAATGTTGAGTTTGGAACGTAATCCTTTGGTTAAGGATTTGATGAACTTTGGCATAGAAGTTGTTGGTGCAGGAAGTTCTTCTGTTTTGTTTCAGGTATCAGTGAGATCTTATCTATCAGATAGAATCAAGCAAGCACAGAAGCAAGACAGTGAGTTGCAGAAAAAGGTAGAGCTGGTTCAGAAAGGTAAGTTGCCAGAATTCAACATTGATAATGATTGTGTTTTGAGATTTGGGAAGAGATTGTGTGTGACTTGTGATTCACAGTTGAAGAGAGAGTTGTTATGTGAAGCTCATAGTTCTCCGTTTTCAGTTCATCCGAGCAGTACTAAGATGTATAGAGATCTGCAGGAGTATTACTGGTGGGATGGAATGAAAAGAGATATTGATGATTTTACTGTGAAGTGTTTGACTTGTCAGCAGGTTAAAGCAGAGCGACAGTTACCGAAAGGGATGCTTCAGCCTTTACCAGTGCCAGAGTGGAAATGGGAGAATATATCCATGGACATTGTTGTTGGATTACCGAAGACATCTCGAGGTAATAATGCAATATGGGTTATTGTTGATCGCTTGACCAAATCTGCTCATTTCCTTACTATACGAGATACTTTCTCTCTTGATCAACATTCCCGTTTGTATCTTAAAGAGATAGTCAGGTTACATGGAGTTCCTCTCTCCATTGTATCAGATCGTGATCCCAGGTTTATTTCTAACTTTTGCAAAGGCCTTCAGAAGTCGTTGGGTACTGAATTAAATTTTAGTACAGCTTTTCATCCTCAATCAGATGGGCAGTCAGAACGAACAATTCAGACAATGGAGGATATGCTACGAGCTTGTTCTATGGATTATCAGGGAAGTTGGGACCAACATCTTTCTTTGGTTGAATTTTCATATAATAACAGTTTTCATTCCAGTATACAGATGGCACCATTTCAGGCATTATATGGGAAGCGGTGTCGAACTCCAGCTTTCTGGGATGAAGTGGGTGAAAGAAAGTTGATGGGACCAGAATTGGTAGAAGAGTTGACAGAAAAAGTTCAGCTGATTCAGAAGCACATGAGAACAGCTCAGAGCAGGCAGAAGAGTTATGCGGATAACCGGAGGAAGGATCTATCTTTCGAGGTAGGTGATCATGTTTTTCTCAAGGTTTCTCCTTGGAAAAGTGTGATGAGATTTGGTAAGAAAGGAAAGTTGAGTCCAAGGTTCGTTGGACCATAAGAAATTCTGGAGAGAGTTGGATCAGTTGCATACCGAGTGGCTTTACCTCCGAGTTTATCTCTGGTACACAATGTTTTTCACGTTTCGATTTTGAGAAAGTATATGCCAGATCCATCTCATGTTTTGAGCCCAGAGGTAGTTCAGCTGGAAGAGAACCTATCTTATAAGGAACAACCGGTCCAGATGCTTGACCACATGGAGAAAGTGTTACGGAATAAAGTGATTCACCAGGTAAAGGTTTTGTGGAAAAACCACATGATTGAAGAGGCAACATGGGAATCTGAAAATGCAATGAGGGATAAGTACCCCTATTTATTCGATAAGTAAATAAATTGCGGGGACGCAATTTTCTAAAGTGGGGAAGGATGTAACATCCCATGTAAGTAATGAATAATAGATATTTTTATCTATGTCAATTAATTATTAAGATAGTGTTTTAGAGGCTTAAAATGAAAATAAATCCAATCTTAAGCATGAAATACACTAATATTCTTAAAAGATTGTTTTACTGCCTTATAATGGAAAACCCTTTTTAAATATATCTTTTGACAATTTAATAAACTATTTTTTTCAAAATAAACTTAGTCTTTATGATTGGGACATCAAAATTAACTTTGTGTGAATTTTTGGTATTTTTCTGACAATGTTCATTTTTTATGAATAGTGAAAAATACTGCATTTTACATCAAAACTGCTTTTTAATCTAATTTATTTATATGATTAGATTATATTTTGAATTGGTTTTGAAGTGAAATTAGAATATATTTTTACCATTTTATCCAAAGGTGGTAATTGGAATCAATTTAACTTTGAAATTGGACTAAAACTAGTGTCAATCTTTTGATACTTATTGTTTCATAAAAACACGCTATTTTCTCTGACAACGGGAATTAATTATTAAATTAATTAATGTGACTTATATGTTTTGAATTTTGTAAAATAGACTTCATTTTTGAATTCTTAATATCAAATATAGCTTAGGGTGAATTTTTGGTAATTTTCTGAAAAACTTCAATTTTTGATGAATAGTGAAACCACTAAGTGGTACTTATAAAGACTGATTTTTCTGTTTAAATGAAATTTTGCCATCATTGTGTTTTGAATTTCAAAAATCCGACATACATGGTTGTCATTAAGAAGTAAAATGTGGTTCAATGAGATTAAAATAATTTTTCGGTGAATAGTAACTTATTAAGTTTTTAATCGCGATTAGTGGTTATTAGTGTAGTTTAAGGTAAAAATAATGATTTAATAAAATAATATGGGCTTGACATATGTCCTACCCTCATTGTTTGTGTCATGTCCGACCAAGAAAAGCCATGGGTCAACTTGGGGACCCCATGGATCCACTTTGTTTGGGAAATGACATAAATAACTTTTTATTTAATGTAAAAGTAAAAATGACACAAATATAATATGTTTTATGAAAACAATTTTTACATGGGGTTATAAAGATCCGATTTTTGATTATAAATAGTAATTGGAAAGCTTAAAATATTTCCTACATCATAGTATTTGTTTTATAATTTTTAGACACTAAATAAATTAAATTATTTATGACATAATAATGAAGCGGCGATGACATCATTATTTGACGATTTAAATAAAATGGAAAGATAATGTAAAATCAATGAACTACACATGTCCAAAACCAATTGGATGAGTGGATTTAGAACCCTTATCACCTTATCCACTAATTATATCAATGTGGGACCTTTTAAAACCGAAACACATTTTCAAATAAAGTAATATTTCTTTACTTTCCAAAAGTGCCCCTCCTCTCCTCTTATAAAAGGCCCCCACCTCTACCTCATTTCACAAACTCCTCAAGCCTTTGGCTCGGCCAACACCTGCCCATTTACTCTCTCCACATCCCTCTCCTAATCCTAGAGTATTCCCTTTGGGCAGAATCCTTTCAAATGAAGCCTTTAGGCTCAAATCAAAAGGAGTTACACTTTTAAAGGTAATTCATTCTCTCATGTTCATTTGTTTTATTTTGCTTCTCCAACCCCCTAAAATCTTCTTATTTACTTCTTTTGTAACAACACCAGTATCTTCAATATACTAGGATGTTGTTAGAAGATTTATTTGAGCTACACTCTCAGACAACTACATCAAATGGTTAAATAACATACGGTTTCCGTGGATGGCGAAATTCTGCCTCCCGAAACGATGATTGTTCAATACTCATTTAACACCTTCAAAGGTGGCCATTATGATGTCAATATTTTTATATATGATATATAATATGTTTATGTTTTCCTTAAGCTTCTGTTATTTTAATATTGGGAATACCTTTATGGTTTCCATTATGGGTAAACACGATATCTTCATTTTAGGAAGTGCGGACTACCGCCCCCTGAAAGTGATTTGATTCGTTAATACCATATGTGAGATGTGTAAAGGATAAAGTTAATGATATTATATATGTTATTATACTGGAATTATAATATACTCTTATATAATTATGATTCCATTCCAGAAATACGAAATAGAAATGGAAGTAGCGTTCATGCGTACGTACGACTTACCGTCTCCATGAACGGTGCATTTCATTTCTTACCTCTAAATGTGATGTAATATTATAAATACATGTATATGATGAATATATATGATATATATGTTATCCAAATCATTAATATCATTCTGGATATAATGAACCTTTGACCAAATTAACAACATGTAAGTGTAAGAAGTCCATTTTTGACTTAAGAACCAAATACCGACAAAATGGACACTATTAACTTAAATGATTACATGATGTTCATAACATGGTATAAAAGGAATAATGAACTTGAAAAGGGTTCATAAGCAAGTAGATATTAACTCAAGTTTATTATTCATGAGATTAAAGAACAGTCGGGTCAAGTCGGATACGAGGTATGGGACTTCGTCTCAATCTCCTTTCATTGAGGCATATTTTATTTTATACACAACATTATTTTATACGGTGTATAAACCCCTTTGACTTTTATGTTTATTCAAAAGGAATCTTTTTTATACGAAGAATTTACTAAACGACAAAAGGTAATGTTTTTTTCGTACGTATGCGGCGACAACGACTTCTCCACCGTCGTGACCGTTATTTGAGTTTCGGCTTTCTCTACAAGCCATACATTCTTTTTAAAAGAAAAATAAATACCATGTTTTACTTTTCTTTTATTTTGGTATTGAAAATGGTTTTCACAATGTGTTTGTGTTGTATTGATATCTTGTGATTGAAATGTGGAAATGTTATGTTTCCTTTATGCATGTTTTATGTGATACGATTATGTTATGGTTCTTGGGAATTATTATGAAGACGGGTGGTTCCGTGATAAACTAAGGACGGGTGAGCCTGATATAGCTCTCCAATGCATCGGGTAACGCGAAAGAGTGAAACGTTAAGGTTTATTCTAAGAGATTTTAGGGAATATACTGTGATGGGTATTCCAAACGTAACCAAGAGGGTTACTCCCTATGTAAGAATGTTATGAATGCCTCAAGTTACCTTTATGTCTTATGATTTCTATGATTTATTCATGATTTTGTGAGGTATGTTAAAGTGCCTATGTTTTATGGGTAAAGTATGATTTCATTCTTATGTATATATGAACTCATGTTTCCTTTCCATGTTTTTATAACCCATACTGAGCTTTTTATGCTCATCCCAAGTTTTTTTGAAATGTTTTTCATAGGTCAAGGGAAAGGTACATGATATGATGATAGTGTCAAGGAAGTGTCAAGAAATAATCCATGTTTTATTTTAAATGTGTTTCCATTGATGGGAATGAATAATACTATCTTTATGTAACCACTTTGTTTATATGTGGAATGTAATGCAAGTTTTATGATATAATTCTCTAAAACTCTAAACCCGTAAAGATCCTCAATGTGTAATCTTGTAATAACTCAAGATTAAGTAAGGTTTAAGGCTGGGGCCTTATATAAATGATATGATACCATAGTATTCATGGAGATCTTCCACATATAATCAATATCCACATCATCACTGCTCCTATTAGTTCTTGAGAATCTTCCATCCATAAGCCCCAATAATATCACCAATTCTCCTTACAACACTTCAAGAAACATCTATTTGTAAACCCGTCCACCTAATCACTACTCCTAGAATCCCCTAAGAATATTCTATGTGTAAGCTCAAAAAAATAATTAATTCTCCAAGATGTGATTCGTAATCTTCCACGTGTAAGCCCCATCTACATCATCACTGCTCCAAACAACACTCAGACAACTTCCAAGTGTAACCCCAACCACATCATCACTATTCCTTGTAGAACCCGGGTTGCTTCAATACATAAACCCCAAACCATCCCTTGTTGATTCTCCTTGCATGGCATGAGAATCCGTACTACATTATATTAAACATCATGAAATGGTACTGTCATACAAACATAAACTAAAACAATAAAACTACATGTCTCTTGATCCCTATCTGAGAAACTATGTTTGTAGGGAACTTCCTAAAGGTTGAATACAAAAATCATTCAAGTGTAAAATCATCCACATTGGAGAGATACAACCCATCATCAAAGTGTTAAATCTTCCTTCATAGGGAAACACTTTATCTCCCATCCTATCACAGCAAGATATTAAACCTACATGTATCATGTCCCTGTAAGATGTTAAACCTATTCCAATCTTGTCTCACTAGAAATTAAACCTGCACCGATGTTGACGCTACATGGCCTTAAACCTAGGCCCATATAATACCTACAAGACATTAAAACTGCACCCAACCAGTCTCCATAAGATGATAAAACTAGGCCCAATTGATCCCCATAAGACGTTAACACTGTGCCCAAATTGTCCTTTCAAGACGTTAAATCTGCAACTTGTCTGTCTCCACAAGACGTTAATCTTGTAACCAGATCCATAATACCTAACCAATGTAATAAATGTAGGGTTTCTAAGGTAAAAAAATTCAGTAGTCATATTCTATTGGCATCCATTAACTTGTGACTGACATGGGATTCATTGGTTCTAGGCCTAAGATGCATCACACATGAGATGATATCTAAAAGAGGAATAATTTACAGGTTCCAAATATACCCAATATGTATACATAACTAGATGTTCCAGATATTACCATGTAGTCTAACCAGTGGTTTCTACCTTGTTTATATAGAATCATCATAATTAAATAGTGTCCACCTTGAGATAGCACTAGGAATGAGTTTCATGAACCTGAATCAATTCTATAAAGGAGACATAGACTAGGAGAAAATCTCTAAGGGGGAATCCATTTAATGAGGAAACAATGTCCCATCATCATGTTTTGATAAAGGATCCAAAATCACTATCCATGCAACAGTGGTATTCTGCCTTTGGAATGTGGGAAAGTGGGGAATGAAATTTGGGTCACTATGATGATTCATGCTCAGGACATGAAAGCATTTGAAAAAAAAATAGTGAACTCGACATGAGACTCTTCTCCTTAAACTATAAAAATATGAATAATTCCAGGTATTTTCAAATAGAGGCCCCACCCATAAGAATACCCTCTCCTTCATGTGAGAATGTATTAGTATCCTTGGTTTTGAGAAGAATATGAGGTTATGACATTGTGCCAATGACGCCTCCTCCAGTGTATATTCAGGGGGACACACAGGTTATGATAGTAAGTCGCATTAAGAACCTCTCCCACGAGTTATCAAGAACCTCTCCCTTTTTCTAAAGAAATGGGGGATGCTAGATCCATGCTTGTAGTGAATACCACTCAGGAGCCTCGCACGAGACCCCTACATAATTATGCCAACAACACCAACTAGAAAAGCAGGCCGAAGAGCTGGTTGATCAATCCCATGCTCTGTTAACCTCATTCTAGAACAGTCATCCACATCACTGGTGGAAGACCTGGAACATTTTTGGATATGTGGTATATTTTTTAACTTCAATGGCCCCTTCCACTATGGGAGTTTCCCATATGATCCCCAAAATAGGTGAACATGGATATGTCTTTTCTCACATGGGATTGCAACCCATTCCACCTCTCATGAACTCTTTATTGACTCTCTCAATCAGAGGCACCACCAACAACCATTACAAGCCATCTCATGACAACAAAATTCTAATGTAGAGGTACTCCCCACAAAACCATGAACCAACATATAGGTACTCCCTATGTCACCACCAATTAGTGTGCAAGTTATACCCGTAACACCATCAACCAGTATGGAGGTACTCCCCATTCCACCATTACTCAGTGTGAAGGTCCTATCTCCACCACCATCATCCATCAAGGAGGTCCCTCCCATTACCCCACCAACCAATGTAGATATTGTAACACCCCAAGGATTTAAAAATAAATTTTATATTGGATTAATGAAACAATAAGTCTCTAAAAAACAACCATTTTTTATAAATAAGATAATAAACATAATATTTCATGTTCTGTGATTTGAATTTAGAAATTCTAACATACACGGTTGCTTTCAGGGTGATTTTTGGAGTCTGATAGAACAAACTTAATTTTTGGTGAATAGTAACCTACCATTATGAATAGGGATATGATCTTATGAATAGTAATGTTAACCTTATGAATATAAATTTTAACCTTATGAATTGTATCCTCACCCATTAAAGTATAAATAAAATTTAGGCATCTTATAAATGTAGCAGAATATTTTATAAATTATTATTCAAGTATTCATATTTTTGTGAGTAATAATTATTTAATCATAAATTTAAATTAATAACTTAATTAATTTCCTTAGAATGGTTTCTTAAAAAAATATTTATTTCATATTATTTTTGGATAATTTTTCGAACTATAGTTAATTTTTGAATTGATTATAAAAGAAGTTTTAAATATAAAATATGTATTTTCAGGTAAATATTTATTTTATTTAAAAATTAAATTTTACATATTTAAAAAATTATTTTGATAAATTTGAGTCCATATTGCGATTCTAAACATAAAAAATGGTTATGGAGAATTTTAAGAATTTTTTATATACATGTTTTTTATAAGTAGTAAACTATGATAAATTACGATAAATGAAAAATACATGTTTTATTGAGTCATAGGTGATGTAATGTCAATGTATACCCACTTGGATCAAACTCAGATAAAAGTTTTACAATATTTTTTCACATTAATTAATACTATTCAAAGTCCTGATTAAAATACTAAACTAACTATTAAAATAATTTGAAACCCCTCTTATCCTCCACTATAAATACCCCCCCTCTTTACCTCATCTCTTCACGTTTTTAAGGCCTTGTGCCTTGTCTAAATTCTTCCTAAATATACTACCAAGATATTCCAACTTATCCTTCTACCATTGTTCTCATAGAAAGGCCAAATCCCCACCCATAAAGAATCCCTTTAGAATGATTAATTAAAGAGGTAAATTCATCGTTTTAGTTTCATTTTTACTTTCTTTTCAAGTTCCATTGTTTTCTTTTCTATCCTCACCTATCCTCATAAAAACATTATGAAAACTCCCATAACATAAATATACTATAATGTTTTTATAAATATTGAATAATTTTTTATCATCTATCCTTTACCCATCTTACATGCTTGTAGTAAAAAAACACCATCCAAGATGTGCTAATTTACCACATTCAAGGATGATGGGTTTTCAATTTCTATTACCATCTTCAATTCTTATCATGAAACCATTATTATGGTTTAAATAGAATATAATACATTTTTTATGTATCATATATGGTTTCTGAATCTTTTTTTACACATTTATTTGATTTATAAATAAAAATGAGTTCGTTTGGTTAAAAAACTGCTAATTAACACAAACAGTTATCATTAAATAATATATATAAAGATTCATATTCAATCCAAGTAAACAAATGAAATTTAAAAAAATGAAACCTTATGCATGTTTAATAATAAAAAATAACTTCAATTCTTTTCAACCGTACTCATTTAACATGATTATCCATTCAGGTATAAAAGTATACAGATCATGAAACAAACAGACCCGAACAATGAAATTGAACCTTTTAACCCATAAAAAAGTCCCCGAATGAAATTATAAGGGTAATAATAAATAAATTACATTAATAGGATATTCTAGAATTATTAAATAATTAACCTAAATTTTATTATTCATGTCATTAATATCATGTGGATAACACCTTCAGACTTAAGGTAAGGATTTCTTCATCTAACTTCTATTTTGGTGAGATATTCTCTGTACATGACTACTACTTTTGTATAGTTTATGTATACTTCCCAATGATGTTTCTTATTTTGAATATATTTATTTTTATGATATAAAATTTATTATTTTATGGTTATTAATTTTGTGTCATATGATTTAATTGATTACAAGTTAGAGGTATTTTCTACCTAAAACTCTGTTTTCATTAGAGTTGCTCTTATTTTCTACTCACTTAAATGAAATTATTATTTATCCTTATTTAATACTCATAAATTATGTTTTAATGTTATATATATTTTTATCAATAATATTAATTATTTATTTTACTGGTATTTATATGATTTAATAGAATATTTCAAAAAATTATTTCGAAATGCAAGCCTGATTCAAGGAACTTCTCCAATTCTTACCTATTTATAATTTCACTCAATAATCTATTTCAATCTAAATTTATATTTATATAATCACAAATTGTAACATGGAAATGTTATATTGGTTTTTTCTAGTTTTATGAAATTCAAAATTTTTTGCGCTTTCTAGTCCTTTAATATTTTCCTTAAACCGTACAAAAATGGTTTATTTCTAAAGCTTATTTTAAAAAACTTTTTAAATAATTTCACCTAAATAAGACTTTATATAAGCATAAAATATAAGTTCAATGACCTTAAATTTTAGTTTCAATGATATAAATTTTTAAAATATGATTTCATGACAAATACAAATGATTTCCCAAAAGAACTCATCTTTCCAAAGTAAACAAAATTTTTCTCATATCACTTTAACTTTTATGAAATATAAGACTTCTTTACCACTTATTCCTTGATTTTGGTGTATGAAATAACCTATGGTACATAATATAAAGTGTCTTCTTATTCTCATGATATTCTAATGGATTATTAAATTAATGTTTCAAGGTGGTATTTGTCACTTTGAAATGTTTAAGGATTATTTCCTCAAGGATTTTATAATGGTCTCATTTAGAAGTATCTTCATCTATATCCAGATAAATATTTTAAATCTTGTAATTTTTTGAGATCTATATACTATTATACCATAAAACGTTTTTTATATAATGGTTTATGATTAGTTTGACTATGGAGCTGTTGTCTTGAAACCATTCACCATATTACTCAGAATGGTTAGTCTTTATGTTTAATGATTGGAGACTATTATTTACATTTCATATGTTAGTTTCAATATGAATGATAATGTTGTTTATTTTTATCACCATTCATATGAGGAATGAATTGGACATATAGGTTTTGGTGGGGACGGTTATAGCCCCTTGAGGCATCAGTAGATCTCATGAGACAAACTATGGTCTTGGCACGAGGCCTTGATAAAATGGATATTTGTGGTCTTGGAATGAGGCCAGGACAATATAATTATGATTCCATCAATTATATTATTATATTATTATGAAGCTAGTAATTGAAAGTTCATGTGGTTATTTGACTAGTAGAATACCCATGATTATGTTTTATTATGGAATTATTTATTCAGCTCTTATTCCTGCCATAGTATGTACAAGTTTATTTTTAATTGCATGTGTTTTTAGTTATTCAACATGCCTAATGTTTGTATTTATGATATATTCCCCTATATTGTTTACCATTACTGAGTATCAGATCTCACCCCTTTTCTAATGTTTTAATTTTCTACAATATGCTAAGAGGTGTATTATGGATTAATTTTAGGGATAAACTTATAGTTGAGGATGTTTACAATAAAATTTATATATTGTTTTTCAATTCATGTTGTAATGTTGAACCTATGTATGTATCCATTTTTCCAAAACCACTAAACTATTTGGTTTTATGAGATAAAAATTCCTTGTAATCACGACAATGTAATTATATAATGCACTAACTCAGCGCTTATTGGGTCAGGGCGTTATAATTGGTATCAGAGGAAGTTTAGTATAAAACATGGAAACTAGTTTTTGAAAATGTAGATTAGGGGAAAAAACAAAAGATATAATTGATGATATAAATACAACAAAATCCTTGAATTTTGGTAAGGAATATATTATTTTGATCTTCCTAGGAAATAAATCTCTATCTGGATACTACATGTGGACGTGGTTTTGGAGCAGATGTACCTAAGAGTAACAATTATGACAAGGTGTATTGGGCTTGACTCAGGGTAACTTGGTACATGAAAAAGGAAAATTATACACACCTACTTTGACACTCCATGGGGATATTCTTAGGATAGTTCACATTTTCATTACAATCCATAAAGAAAGATTTATGCCCCTAAATTATCCAAAGTATATAGTTTTAGGATTTGGGATGCATAAATTTATGTTATGTACTATACCATGTTTATGTTTATGCAGAGTTCATAATTTTATGGTCTAATTTAGTATATGTAATTTATTATAAATGGTACCTAGCAGAAGGAATGATAACTTCACCAATTCACGTGATGAAAAGTGCAAGAAGTATCACGTATCTTATGACATTAAGCCATAATTTATAATGAATATGGTCTCCAAAGTATCCTCATCATATGAGGAGATAATAATATACATTGAAAAGGTATATAAATAATTCTGAGTCATATGGATTACAAGGGAAGAAAAAGAAGAAGAGGGTGGAATGGGAAAAAAATGGATAAATGGAAGAACAAAAAGGGAAATTTTCCAACATGTGGAACTTATGGAAGGAAACACCCTAGAGCCTTCGTAAAAGGAAATGGAGTATGTTACAAGTGTGGAAAAAATGACCAAAAATTTCATGATATCATGGGTAATAAATTGGTTTTTAATGTACAGTGCTTCAACTACAAAGAAAAGAGACACTATGAGAATCAATGTCCTAATTGTCAAAGGAATGTTCCCCAAATGACGTTACTGGATAATGATAAAATCATGATACTACCAAAATGATGTGGAATTATTAATATTACTCATCAATAATCATTTCAATTGAATATTTTTTCGGTAATGTACTGGTTATAAAAATTATGGTATATATGAGGATTGTACTTTAGTACTATTTCTCTGATAATTTGATGTCATATGATTAATTATACAAAGGATTAATACTCAGTAGAAAGTTAATATATTGGGAAAGTATATGGATGAGGGAAAGATAACCCTAAATATATTCCTGATGATTTAGATAATTATGAAGAAATGATTTATTTGGATAAGTACTCACTACCTCAAAACAGATTATTGACTTGTCTACAAGTGTTATATGCTATCATTTATGGAGTTTTCAACATTTATGGATATATGGAATATATATAATATCATGTGTAAGGATGAGTACATGTTTCCAATAAGGTTTTATTATAATTTGAGTTATTACCATATTTTAAGAGGATACACGATGAAGATATTCACATGTTTGGAAGGTGAAAATTTAGGGATACATTATGTTTATTAAAGGAAAATTAGGTAGCAGATGCATTGAGTTGGATGGATCATGGATTTCCAAAGATAATGAGGATGTCCATGTACCCTATTTACATGGATCTTGAAAGAATGGATATGGGAATGATTCTAATGTGTTGGATCATGAATTTTTGGAAAGTTAAACCATTTATGAAATGGTTAAAGTTTATCATTGTAGGAGGATTTTGAGTTTAATGTCACCACTTGATGCAACATGTGCTCAGAGATCAAGTATAGATTGTTCAAGGCACAAACAAGGGATAAGATTGTGTTTATGAAATAGAAACATATATTTATACAATTATAGAGTGGAATAATTCTTCAACTCTAGGAAAAGTGTCTTAAACAAATCTTTTGCTATTATAATAATTTTTCATAACTATAGATTCTGGTTTTGTGGTAATGATATTTCATCTGAGAATGTTCTCTATCACTTTCCATCAAAACATAAAGGTTTTATTATTCTTCCATGTCCTTGTTATCCAATTAGAATTCATATTTTTTAATAAACAATTCATTTTGCTTTCACTATTATTAAGAGGAAATTATAATCATATTTCTTACATCAGTTTCCTATAATGTTATTTTCAAGTATCAACCATTAACTTTCAAAATTAAATTTCATAATTTCGATGATGAAATTTTTGTAAGGAGGGGGGAATGTAACACACTAAGGATTTACAAATAAATTTAATATTGAATGAACAAAACACAATGACTCAACAAAAAACACTTTGCTATAACCAATCCAATGAACATAATTTTTCCACTTATGTGATTTGAATTTTGAAAATCTGACATACATGGTTGCGTTTTGGGTGATTTTTAGATTCTGATAGAACAATCTTAATTTTTGGTGAATAGTAACCTAACCTTATGAATAGTAATATACCATTATGAACAATAATATGACCCTTATGAATAGTAACCTCACCCATTAACGTATAAATAAAATTTAGACACTATATAAAGGAAGTAGAATATTTTATATGTTATTAATTAAGTATTCATATTTTTCAAAATAATTAATATTTAATTAAAATTTTAAATTAATAAATTAATTTATTTTCATAAAATGTGTTCTTAAATAAATATTTTGTTGTCCTATGATTTTAGGATAATTTTATGAGAACATAGTTAATTTTTGAAAGTATTATAAAAGCAATTTTAAATATAAAATATGTATTTTTCAAGTAAATAATGATATTATTTAAAAATTAATTTTCACATATTTTAACAAATATTTTTATTAAATGGAGTCCATTTTATAATTATTCACGTCTAAAAATGGTCAGGGTGAATTTTTTGGATCTTTCAAAAATATATGAATTTTTTATGAATAGAAAAATATGATAATTTACGATAAATGTTAAATAGATGGTTTATTGATTAATAGGTAATGTTAGTATAATTTAGGAACACTTGGTTTGAACTCACATGCACTTTTTTTTATCATTTTGGTCACATGAATCAAGACTATTCATAATATTGAGAAAAAAATATTAAAATAATGATTAAAATAACAAGAAACCCCTCCTCTTATCCACTATAAATACGACCCCTCCTTACCTCTTGTCTTCACTCCTCTCTAGAATTTTTCCTTGTATAAAGTTTTCCCAATTATCCTCCCAAGCTCAATTTTCATGTCCATCATCCCTTGGTCTCATAAAAAGTCCAAATCCTTTCCCCTAAAAAGGCTATAGAGGAAAATTAATTCAAGATGTAGATTCCTCTTTTCAATTCATTTAGTCTGTTTTTTATGTTCTTTTATTTTCTTTACCATCCTCACATATCCTCAAATAAATGTTATAAAAACTCTAGTAAATTAAATTTTCTATAATTTTTTAATTATTATGGAATAATTTATTATCATATCTTCTTTACCATTCTTTTATTCTAGTAGTAAAATACACCATTTGAGATGTGCTAATTTTCCACATTCAAGGAAGATGGGTATTCAATTTCTATTTCCATCTTTAATTATGGCCATGAAACCATTTTTATTGTTCATAAAGGATATAATATATTTATTTTTGTTTATCATATATGGTTCTTTAATCTTTTTTACACATGGTTTTGATTTATCATGAAAAATGAGTTCATTGTGTTCAAAAACTACTAATTAACCCAAACTGTTATCCTTAAATAATTTATATAATGATTCATGTTAACTAAAAGTAACAAAATTAAATTTAAAACCCTTTAACCTGAATAATATTTTCCAATAATTTATAACTTCAATTCTGGAGAACCATCCTCATTTTTCATGATTTGCCGTTCTTGTATATAAGTATAACGATCATGAAACAAACAAAACCAAAAAATGAAATTGAACCTCTTAACCCATCCAAAAGGACATTAATTAACTTACTAAGGTAATAATAATTAAATTATAAGGATATTAGGTACTTTAAATACTAACTAAGGAACCAAAATTTGATTATTAAGGTTATTAAATCACGTGGATAACACCTTTGAACTTAAGGTAAGGGTTTATTCATCTCACTTCGATTTTTGTGAGATATTACATATACATTAATACTACATGTGTATGGTGAATTTATACTTCCCATTTATGTTTCATACCATGAATATATTTATTTACATGATATTCATTGTATAATTTGATGACTATTAATTTTGGGGCATACAATTCAATTGATTACAATGTTTTATGAATTTTCTTCTTAAACCTCCATTTTCATTCGGGTTGCCCTCATTCTATACTCAAATCAATTAAATTTTAATTTATTACTATTTACTAGGAAAATATTATGTTTTCATGTTATATATATGTGTACCCATCAAAAGACTTCTTTATTTTATGGAAATTTACATGTTTTAAAACAATCTTTCAAAACATTGTTCTGAAATGCATGCCTGATTCAAGGAACTTCTTGAATTATTACATATTTTGAAGTTCATTATATAATATGTTTAATCCATATTTATCTTTATAAAATCAAAAATTTCAACATTAATAATATATTTTTTTTTCATTTCTAGTTTTATGAAATCAAACACGCGTTTTCACTTTAAAATCATTTAATATTTTTCCTTAAACCACACTAAAATGTTTTATTTTTGAAGCTTCATTAGAACTATTTCTAAATTATTTCACCTAAATAAGACAGTATTTGAGCCTCATGTATAAGTTCAATGAACTTCCTTTTTATTTTTTGGATATACATGTTTACAATCTGATTTCATGAAAAATAAAAATGATTTTCCAAAATAACTCTTCTTTCCAAAGTAAAAAGGATTTTTCTTATCCCACATTAACTTTTATGAGATATATGCCATGTTCACCACTTATTACTTTCTTTTGGTTTGTATAGTTTCATTTGATATATAGTATCTAGATTCTCATTATTCTCATGATATTTTACAGGATTATTATTTGAATGTTTCAAGGTGGTATGAGACACTTTGGAATCTTTAAGGATTATTTACTCAATTTTTTTTAGTAGTAAAATTTGAAAATATCTCCATACATGTAAATATACTTTGTTAAATCTTTTACTTCATTGAGGTTTATCTCTTATGATATAATCAAAAATATTTTATTGAATGGAATATGATTAGTTTGACTGTGGATGTGCTATCTTGAAACCATCCACCATATTACTCTGAATAGTTAGTGTTTATGTTTAGTGATTGGGGAATGTTATTTATATTTCACATGTTAGTTTAAATATGAATGTGTATGTCATTTATGTTGATCCCCATTCATATGAAGAATTCATTGGACTTCGTAAGTGTTGGGTGGGGTCCTCTATAGACTCTTAGTGCATCGATAGGTCTCATGAGACAAACTATGGTATTGGCACGAGGCCTTGAAAGAGTGGATATTTACAGTATTGGAAAGAGGCCATGATGGTATGGTTGTGATGTCCTACATTATGAATTACCTTATTATGGAGATAGTAATTGAAAGTTCATGTGGTTATTTGACTCGTAGATTACCCATTATTATTTTTTAGTATGAATTTTTTATTAATCTCTTATTCCTACCATAGTATGTAAAAATTTATTTTTAAGGGAATGTGTTTTTAGTTATCACCATGCCTAATGTTTATGTTTATTATATCTTCAGCAGTATTGTTTACCCATACTGAGAATATGATCTCAGCCATTTTCTTATGTTTTATTTTTCCCTAGGATGCGAAGAGGTGTATTTTGAATGTATTATAGGGATAAACATAGCATTGTGGATGTTTGAAATAAAACATATGTGTTTTTTTTCATTTAAAGTAGTATTGTTGAACCTATGTATGTATTTGGTTTTCCAAAACAATTAAAAAATTTAATCCTTTGGGGTATTCAATTCTTGTAATCATGAAAATTTAATGAAATAATTCCTCGACTCTATGCTTCGGTGGTTGGGGTGTTACAAATATCCTCCCCACAGCACCACCAACTAGAACTGAGGTCATCCCCGAGCCACAACTAGTCATTGTGGAGGTACTCCCCACACCACCATCAACCAACATGAAGGTCCTCACCATCCATCCCCAATTAGTGAAGAGGTCATCCACACACCTCATCAACTTCCAAGAAGTTTCTCCTTGTGCCCCCACCAATTAGTTTGGATGTTTACCCCATACCACCATCAATTAGAATGAAGATCATCCCCATGCCACCAACAACAAGTGATGAGGTCCTCCACACATGACCATAAAAAAGAACAATGGCCCTCTCCATGCCACCACAACTCAATGTGGTATTCCTCCCAAAACCACCATAAACTAGTATAGAGTTTCTCCCTATGCCACTAGAAATCAATGTAGAGGCCCTCTATATACCTCCATTAACCAATTTTTAGGTCCTCCATACACTACCAAAAACTAGTACAGAGGTCCCCCCTATGATAAAGATATTCAGATCTCCGAATAACCATCATAGGTTAGGAAGAATCATACTGGGATGCACCAAAGATGTTAAATAGGGAAGGTTGATCATATCCCTACTTTAGTTCTTCCAGTCTAGGCTCCCAAGTGATACCACAGGGGGAAGGTTCCTGATATCCCTGTATTTTTTTATCCATTTTGGGTGCCTCAGCACTAGAATTGGGGACATGTCAATCATATCTCTTAACTCATTGTCTGCATTTGGAGATTATGCATCCAAATATCTTGGGCTCCGTTCCCCAATATTTCGATGATATAAGAATCCAAAACTCCTGGGCTCCCTCACCCTGAAATGTTTCTAAGATAGTAATCCACATCTCCTGGGTGTCATCACCTCCAAATTTAAGAGAGATATGAATTCAAAGCTCCTGGGTACCCTTTCTACAATATGTTATAGAGATATTAATCCACAGCTCTTGGGTGCCCTCTCTCTTAAATCTGGGAATATATACATCCATAAATCCTAGGTTCCCTAACTGTTACATTTCCATGAGTTAGGAATTTATATATTTAAGGTGTCTTCTCCCTAAAATTTCATTGAGATAGGCATCCAAAACTCCTAGGAACCCTCAACACAACATTTTAGTGAGATTGGAATCAATGATCCTAAGAACCCTCCCCAAAAACTTTTATTAATTTAGGATTCCACACAAGCATGGCAATGTCACCCCATCAAAGAGATGATACAAGATTCCAGGCCTCTTTGGTTCTATATCCCCTTCAAAATAATGATCTATGATTCTAAGTCTCCTAGGAACCATCACCCCATCAAACTAATGATCTTATATATCATTCCTCATATCATCCACCATCCCATAAAATTGATAATCTAGGCTTAAAAACCATTCAGACACCAACACCCTATTGAACTAATGATCAAGGCTTCCTTGCCTCCCACACACCATTAACCTATCAAACAGATGATCCATGCTTCCACACCCCTCAAACACCATCTCACCATCAAAAAAAATCCATTCTTCCATGCCTCTCAGACTCCATCATCCCATCAAAAAAAATTCTAATATTCAATGCCCCTCAGGGACCATCGCCCCATTGAACCAATGATCCAGGATTCAACACCTCTTAGGAACCATTTCCCAATCGAACCAATGATCTCAAATTTAATGACCCTCATGTTCCATATACCCATTAAACCAGTGATCTATGATTCTACACATCCAAGGTGACATAGTCCTATCAAACTGATGATATAGTTTTCCACACCTCCCGAGCGCCATCTCCCTATCAAACTGATAATCCAGGCTTCCACGCTTACCAAGAAACAACTTCCCCTTCTTTTGGATACATGGGCTTCCAATACTTCTAGGTGACTTCACACAATTTATCCATAGGTTTAGACTTCCTCACATCCTGTGTTCCATCATCTTATTCATCGAGAAACTTGGTCTCATCTAGTTGGCATACTTACTAAATAGTGATGTGTATTCAATAGACTTGGATTGAGACATAAACAGCCAACCCATAATTTTGTTCAACTCTTTCTATAACACATTTAATAAAAAACCATCAATGTAGATCATTACCATGATGAAGAAAACCAAAATAGTTATCCACATGACACCAACACTAGCCTAGGGAATGTTCAGTATGAAATGTCCCATCTCAATATTGGAGAACATAAACACATATGTTGGATCGAATTTTTGGATAAACATATGGTAGGATCCCCCCTAAACCAAAAGGATACCAAATCATTGGGATGGGGAATATATTACCATGCCACTTCTACAATGATCCTTAGGGTTATACACCTAGAACAATTGAGGGTCTTCATTCTAGAGGATCCAACACATGAGTGTTATTGAGGCCAGGGTCAACCTAGTTTTGTACGTCCCCAAATTGGGGAACTGTGTGTGGAATAATTCCCCATGTGTCTTGGTTACATAAAATTAAAATATATAAGAACCATTTTCTCTATCACAAGATGTTAAAATGTGATATAATGTCATGGCAACATGAGGTTAAACAATACATCATTTTGGTGAAATATATGTGACAGTAAGCTCCAGAAATAACATGTTCTTTCCATAAGACATTAAATGAAATGGTATCTATCCTAGCCTCATGATGTAATGTATCATGATAATGTCTTAGTATCTTGAACTAAACCTACATGCCTCATCCATTATTCATGAAGTTAAATTATGTAGCACTAGTGGTCCTATCCGCATGACATTAACACGAATATCCATTATCCTATCTGTGTGATGTTAAACTCTGTATCATCATTGGTTCTATATTTATCACATTGAAAGGAACATATTTCTTCCTTACTAAATTAAACAAAACTATATAGAATTAATATACCTATCAGCATGTCCTCATAAGTCAAATACTTGGTCATTGCTTCACAGAATTAAACCATGTCACATTATCGATCCTATCTTCATGACCTTTAGAGGCACATATTTTGTATGATATCTATGAATTTAAAAAATTAGTAGAACTGTGGTATCAGAAATACAACATTGAACTTTTCAAAAAAGGATTGAGCTCTGTGACCATAAACTACCATTAGCCCCAAGGTCCAAGCATTATGAGCACAAAATATTGGAAACCCTAGTCCAAACTCTAAGAACATAAACTAGGAGTCTTGGTACAATCATTATGAACTTAAACTAATCACAACCCCTATAGTACCATCTCTATAACATTAATCTATATGCAATCGTAGTCTGAGTTGTATGAAATTAAACAAAAAATCACAACATTTCTAGTATTTACTGTCAAACTATGGTATTTCCCTATCTAATAAATACTGGATAACTCACATACCAAATGTTGGATGTCCAAAGAAACATCCTCAGTACATTATGATAAACTTTAGCCTTCCCCTTGTCATAAGCATGGGATTACCCGCACCAATCATGGGACACATCATGTTCCTTGTCACAAAGATTTGTCACTATTTTCAGTGATTTTCCTTTACCAATATGTGTTCTAGAACTATGTGTGTCTTGATTACCATTATTATGGAATACATATTTATTCATAGACATAATTTCTCAAGGACTAGAAGAAAATTCACCAAACTTTTTCCATTTGGCCCTATTTACAGTCTAATGATTATGACCTTAAACTATGTGCTTCTTCTTTTAATTTATTTATGTTGTATATGGACCTGCATGAAAACCTTTAACATTTGGTTACTATTATTTCATGCCACAAAAATATACTTGAAACAAACACCCCCTTAGTCTAGGAATCACGACATTAAAATATTTGTAGATGGTCCAAGAATCATGAATTTAAACTATTTTTCATCTTCCACTAGTCAAAGACATATGACATTAAACAAATAAAAATTAACACCAAGATCATATTGTGTGGTGAAGATTCTTCATGACTCATTTCTAGATGTGTTTATCTATTTAACTCCACCCAAACACCAATTATGAATTGGAATTTTTTTCAAGATATATGAACGTAATGTATGATCCTAATTTAAAGCACTATGACCATAAAATATGCACATTTGGACTCCTTGGACCTTCATTCACATGGTTACATTAATCCCTGATGTCTATGGACCTATCCACAACATCTTTCTAGAACTATGAGTGGCTTAATTCCCATTTCCATGGGATATGTAGTGGCACCTAGAACTTATATATCTAATCCCTTCCATGAATTCACCTGAAAAACATCCATTAACCATAGTTCTATTACTCCAAAATAACCTCATGGGTATCCTTTTTAGGGATATGCCCCATTCATGTTTCTTAAAGCATTAGTGGTCGAAGATACCCTCCAGACCCAATAAGAGAAAAATAATAAGGGATTAATCAATTTATAAGCCCTAGTAACATCCTCAGTACATGATGTTAAACTATAGACTTACCCCATATAGATTTAGGATTCTTTATATCTTTATATAAGATGATTAAATATCCCCATTAGAGAGGACAACCTGTTATCGACATTGGGGTCCTACCATTCCACCTACCAGAACTATAGGTTGATTTATTCCCATCCTCACAGGATATGTAGTAAAATCTAGATATTTCAACATGGTCCTGACCCCTTTTGGGAACTAGTTATTACATCCTCTATTCTCCAATGTCATTATTCTAACCCATGGTATGGTTTTTCATGTTTTCTTGGGGAATAGGTCCCTTTTCCCATTATTCACATCAATTTATCACTCCTTTATGACATAAAATTCCCCTTTGTACATTCATTACCCCTTTGGTCAAATCTATGTGGCCTTAAACCAGAAACATTCATGTAGACTACGCTTCAAGAACTTAAAGTAGTAGACACTATAGTCTGAGTTGTATAGATTTAAAATGAAAATCCCAATGTTCACAATGAATGATGTTAAACTATTACCTTTACTTGTATAAAACCAGGATGCCTATTATGATATATATATGATGACAAAAAAACAATACTCTATATAATACCAGGTGACCTCACACGATATTCATGGGATGAACAAAAAACATTACCCCATATAAAATCGACATACCTCATATGATAAGTATGGGATGAAAAAAATATTAACCCTTTTAAGGATGGGATGCCTAATAATATGAGATGATTTGATATCCTTTCTAGAGAGGATTTTACCCCCCAAACATCTAACTATTACTACACCGTATCCTAGAACTATGTGTGTATTTATTTACATCATCATATTATATGTAGTGATGTCGAAACATATCATCCTGGGCTCATCCCCACCATTGGATCATTTCGGAGTCTTTCCCTATTGGTCCAGTCATGATTCTCTCCTTCCACCATAGACATCTAGCACGTTTGAATGCATGGAAGAATGGATCCTAGAGAACTCAATATTCCCTCTAGGACATTCTCCATAACCACTTCTTTACTTCTAAAGATCTATAATTTGGATAATCATCATCATCCAAACCTGATTAGGATCCAGAAAAGAAATGGTCCCATGCCACATTGTCTCACTCTCCATTTGGTGCTCACTCCAAAAACTATCTTTAGTACCACATACCAGCTCTAATGTTTGAAAATCAGTAAATAGTTGATTCAACATTTGTCTACAATATCCCAAACTGATGTGGGTTTAGAACCTGTGTTTCAAACATGGTCAACATTTTTTCCTGTTTGTTGTTCATTCATGTTTAGTATCTAGGTTCCAAAAAATTCTATCACCCCAATAGGATTCATCATTCATTATAACGTATCATTTTATTCTCCACTATAAAGGAAGTAAACCCTATACCACTCCTAATTGATCGCACTGATCATGTCTCATTTAGGATTAGTGGTTGGGGAATGTATTCTTCCAGAAATGTTGAGACACACATGTTCCCTATCTGATAAAAACTCCATGACCATAAATTAGTATCCAAAGTCCATGAATCATGACATTAAACTATATAAAAATATACCTAGTAATGTGTTGTGTGGTGTCAGGTATCCTTTTCCCTCAATTATCATTGTATTTTCACTCTTCCTCTCAGAATATATTCTTCTGGGATTCTTCCCCTAGTTCGAAGCATCATGACAATAAAATGTGTGCATGTTATCTCAAATATTGTTTGTGTGACATCTGGTGGCCTCCTAGGCCCCTCCTTTTACATCAGGTGATCATTATTTGATGGAACAAATGTTAATTCAAGAAATTCACCCTATTGAAAAATAATTATGGCCTTATAATATTTAAAAATAGTCCAAACACTATGACCTTAAACTAGGATCCCAAGTCCAAGAATCATGACTTTAAACTAGTTTCATGTCTTTCTAGGAGTGTCTTGTGTGGCATGAATCCTCTTTGGACCTCAATTCATATTGTATTTTCACTCTATTGCACTAAACATTTCCTTTTGGGATTTTACACATTTGTTCTGAGAATAATGAATATAAAAATGTGTGCCCCACCCTAAATTATTTTGTTTGGTTTACAGCCTCAAAGGAACACCATTTCCAATCATTTTAAATGCTTCAACGTATTAATAGCCTATAGGGGAGGAACTCCCTACCTTATGTCAAAGAATTATGTCCCTTAACATTTTTCAACACCATGTAAAAATCACTATTAACCTAAACAAGAATTTGTGGTCTAACAATTTTGCCCTTAAACAAGTTAAAACTTAATTTTCTGACTAGTATTACCTTAAAATGACCATAGAAAAAACTTGTATGTTCTCAAATAACCCCTCAGTTCAGGAAAATGTTAGAGTCTATTCCTATAATCCAGTCTCCTCATGATACCCTCTACGGAGTACCCCCATTGTGTTACCTTCTTACTCCCCCATTTCCTTGGATGGGTGAGTGTTATTCATGTTGGTTCACACATCCTTCTCACAAGATGTTAAACTATATAACTCAACATCCCAATCACAAGATGTTAAACTAGGAAATACATCATCCTCACCATATGATGTTAAATTACATGCCCATCATCCTCACTATATGAAATTAAACCTAATATCCATCATTATAACCATATAAATTTAAACTATGCCAGCCCAATGTATTAAAAATGGGCCCATTAATGGCATGTAAAAATATCTCACTGACTCACTTACCATCCTAAGCACATTCCTCAAAAGGCTTATGAGGAAATCTTGGGGTAGGTCCCATGGTTCGATTATGGTCACCAGTCAATCCTCATTTTTTGTCCTTATCCTTGGAAAAAAGTTAATATATTATATGTTTCAAACATGGTATGAAGTTATCCACCATTTCCACACCACTCCAATTGCGTTCCAGATATTGGGCTTCATGATTCATTCTTTACAACACCACAATGTTTGGTTAGAACTCACCCCCATAGCGCTACCTTACTCGTGCGCCTGTGTTTGTTGGTATGAGAGTCAGCTATGAGAAGTTACAATTTCCAAAAAAGGCATTACTATAAAGGATTATCATGATGGAGAGTGATTTCCCCTTACAATTAAGATATATTGGGCCTCATGGTATGTCATTTTCCCTAATAGTTTCCCTAGAATCTAATTAGACTCACCCTCTTCATCGTTGTTGGACCCCATTATTAGGGGTGTTATATGTGGGTACTGAAAAATGAATCAAAGAATGGAAAAATGATTAGTAAATTGATCACAGATAATATTTATCTTTATAGGATTCTATTTTATTGGTTTTCATGGCTGAATAGACTTATGGATCAAAATGTATGGTCGTTTGAAGTCATGCTTCCGAAAATGGTCAGCAAGGGAGATTATGGATGAACAACAAAATTTTATGAAACATTGGATAGTTATGGTGACATATAGTTATTGGGACTAAGATTCATGGAATTCAGGTTCACAGAATTCTATTGTGTGGTAGTCATGTTTGTGGAAGTCTGGTTCATGGAATTCAGGTTTTCGGAAGTCTGGTTAGTGGAAGTTCGGTTCATAGAAGTCCTCGACCGTGAGAATCCTATATAATTTCCATTTCATAGTGTAATTCTTCTTCAAATAAGTCCCAATATTCAAGAATAATTGATATTAACCTTCTCACAATGTCATTATAGGTCAAAAATGTTCCATTCATGGATGTCCCTGACAGTGTGAAGCCTTGATGGTAACATTTTCACAATGTAAGTCTAGTTAACAGAAGTCCCCAAACCCATGAAAGTCATAAACATTAACATAGGCCCGTATATTTCATGAAACTATTCCCTCACTTATACACAACTTATAAATAGTCTTTTAAGACCCCATGTGGTTTGGGGGATACCAAACTACGACATCTCACTTTCAATTTGTGAAACTCTTAAAAGTGTATCGAATTCACATAACTCATTACCCCATGGGTAACTATTCATGAATTCCCTCAATCAATAACTTCTATATATTGGTTAGTGTTTCAGGATTTTTAATTAATCTTATATCCTTGAAGAAAATAGTTCATGAAAGATGGACATTCCACGAGAACCTTATTTTTTTTCAAAACACTAGATTTTTTTGAAATTGTGGTTTCTATATCCAGTTGGATACCTTATTTATCTGATCATAATTTTGTAAAGCTTAAAACCTTTATGAAATACAAATTTTCATGAATCCCCTACCTTCATTCCCAATAGTTCACACTACGTGGGATGAGACCCCACACTATGATTCAATATCACGGTTTGGCTATGGTCCTGAGCCTCCTTCCTAGTCCCTTCACTATCGTAAGTAACACCAATTAATAACGGAGGGTCTCACAATAACATTTTGGGCAAGGTAATGGAAATTTTGGGTTGCACCTTAAACACCCCCAACATCCACCCCAATTAATACCATAATTTGATATATTCCTCTACACTCTATGAAATACCTTGAGTCAATGTACTCCTATTAGACCCTTTCCCGAACCATTAGTTGAGATTTTCCTCCCAAATTCCATGAGCGGAATGAGTCAATGTACCCCTCAATAAACTCCTAAATCTCAATAACCTGGATCCTATTTTAGGTTAAATAAAATAGGGATGCTCTTGTGTATGTACAATATTGACTATATATAGGAATCTTCTACCTAGTAGTCATCAATACATGAAAAGAAACTATAGTTCACCATATATGAAAAACATAGGATGACTCATGTGATGAAAACGAGATGCCTTGTTCATCAAGCGTAATATGCCTCATGTAATGACCATGAAATGAAATACATAGCCATTTATAGATGATGATAATCTATAGTAAACCCTATATGATAAATATAGGATTCCTTCCATGATACACACAATTTGATTTATGCATCAAGTGTATGATGCCTCATGCCATGATCATGACAAAAACCCATTAGTCCTCACTACATGATGTTAAACTATAGTATACCCTATATGTTTAGAATCATATTACATCTATGATAAACATTAGATGTCTTGTGACTCAAGCATAAGATTCCTCATTCCATAATCATGAGATGACATCCATAGTCCTTACTATATTAAATTAAACTGTAGCATGACGTATGATGAAATCATAGAAAGACTCATGTGGAAATCATGAGATGCCATACATGTCAAGTGTAACACGAATCATTCCATGATCCGGAGATGTCCACAAAATATTCACTATAGGCCTCATCCTATGGTTTAAGCCCCAATCATTTTCCTATGATAAATCAGCAGGAAATGATTACCTCAAAGCCTAACATGAGGAAGAAGAACATTCCTAACTAGAGTTCATTCCCCACATGTATCCTTGTTATTCCCAAGAATCCCCCATGGGCCTCCTTCTCATGTATAAGCCCCAAAAATATTGCTTGACCCCACAAAGGGTAAAGATTCCAATGATACTTGATATGATGATGACATAATGGGAAACTCAGCGCATAAGACCTACACACCACATCCTTTCATGTGGCATAAAACTCTAACCATACCCAACAAAATGAACATGGTTTACACAGTGTGATAAACACAAGATTCATCATGAAACAATCATGAGATGAATCATGTGTTATACATGAGTAAATTACCTAATATTATTGACTAATTTACATATATAAGACCTATCCACATATTTGCTTCTCCTAGAAGTGACTGAAAAGATTCTACGCTTATTCCCCAACCACATCATCATTGCTCCCACCATCACCAAGAAGCTTCCATGCACAATCCCAATCCAAATAATTTATTCTCCTAGTAGTTCCCAAGAAGCCAACACACATAAGCCCCAACCATAATTTTTTTTTCCGAGAAATGCCTTGAAAGATTCCTTGTGTAATTACTATCCACATTATCACTCCAACTAGAAGCATTTGGGTAGCATCAATGCGTAAGCTCCAACCACATCATCACTGCTCCTTGTAGTTCCAAGGACAATTCCCTGCACAAGCCTGACACTATCCATCATTGATGATCATTTAATTACATGATCATCCTTACTAAATGATGTTAAATTACATTGGCTAGTCATATCACATGGCTCTAAACTATAGTATCTAACTGTATGGGTTTCATTCATATCGCTTATATAGGGCATGTAAGATACAACATTGAGGTTCAATCCTAAAATAATTTGATTGTGAAATTGTCCCCCTATGGGGTAAATGCTCTATCATCCATGTGTGAAATATTCCCTTCTAAGGACACACTCCATCAACCATTCTATCCCTATGATATATCTATCCTTCACCAATACAATCACCACAATACATTAAACATGAGCCCATAATATCCCCACAACACATTAAATGTCTTTATATACTATCCCCAAATGATGTTTAACCTTAGCACATACTATCCCCACGAGATTTTATACCTATTTATAACCAGTACCTACCAGAAATTAAACATTTTCTTGACTTTTCCCCACAATAAATTAATCTTACACCCAAATTTTCCCCACAAGATACTAAACAAGTGACCCATCCATCTCAAAAAGAAATTATACTTGTGACCTGACCCATAATACCTACCCAAATCCATAAATGTGGGATGCCTGAGGTAAAAAGAATTAAATGACATATGCCTCTAGCATCAATTACCTTATGATCAATGTAGGATGGCTTGGGATCCATGCATAAGACACATCACACATGAGTTTCCTTATAAAAGAATAAGTATTTATGTGTTACCAATATATCCAATTCCCAAACATGATCATATGTCCCTGATGTTACCATCTACTCTGACTCAAGTATTCTACCCTATTGAGACTGAAGCAATATAATTACCTAGGACCCACCTAATGTTGGCACCGGGAAAGAGTTTAATGATAATGAATAAAATCTATGATGGATAACTAGACTTGGATATAAGATCCACATAGGAATACATGGAAGGATTAACCAATGTACCATAATCCAATTTCAATTAATGAGCCAACATCACCATACATGGTGGTATATGGCACCCACCCTTGGAAAGTGAGAATGTTGGGAAATTAACACATGTGACTATGAAATTGCACACCCAAGATATGAAATAATAAAAAATAATGAATACCTGCCATGATCTATTAAGGAACCCAAAAATGATACAAAATTTATTTCCTCCTTTTAATATTTCATGCAGTGGTGCATATATTTTTTACACAACAAATTATTTTCATTTTTTGAACTTTAAATCTTCTTGGTTATCATGGTGTTGGAAATCTACGAATCATCTAGGATATTTTAAAATTTATCCTTGAATAGGAACATCCAATTTTGGATGATGTTTTTCATGTCTGAAACTCCCACATTCTTTAGTACATAAATCAGATCCTCCAACAGGTGGGGTAATTCTTATCAATAAAAACATAGTGTCCCACAGATCTTTCCAATCACTTTTCTCAAACTATTTTCATAGTTCAAATCTATGAATTTCAGTGTACCAAAAAGATACTTCAATGAATTATTAAAAAATCATACATATGCATGGAGTCCCAAAAATCATACATTTCTCTAACCCATTTAAGAAATCCTATTATGTATCATCTATCAGGATGTGAAATCCTCTGATGTAACTTGACATATATTATAATTATATTTTCTTCAGTTATAAGGAAAAGTACAAAAACCTATTTAAGAATAATCATCATAAGTACTCTTATGCTTTTGGGGTTTTGGTGTGATGAGTGTCTTCAAGGTGTAAATGATTTTGATAATATTTAGGATGAATTTTATATAATTTATAAAAATCATTATGGAATTCTTATGACCTAGATATTTTCACTATTTCAGGGAATAATTGTTATTATAGTGTCATTACATGACTAATTTCAAGTTAAAGAGTTAATTTATTTATTAATTTATATTTTTTATGTTAATTATTTCAATCCCACCAATTTTTCATTTTATGGGTGATTGTCGTATTTTTAATTTTTAGCAATTATTTATGTTTTCTTACGAAAATGGCCTAATCAATTTTTTTAATTTTTTTTATTATTTTATAAAATTTATTGAAAAATCCATAATGTTATTTTGGGTTTCAATGGTTGTGAGGAATTATATCTAAATGATGAGTGACACATAATATTTTTTTGAGGAAAATAGCTAAAAATATAAATGGTAGGAATTTGTAACATATTTTGGCCAATATATATGTCAAATTATAAAGGAAATAGTTATTACATAACATATATTCCATTGATATTAGAGCATAAATGTTTTTTAATAGAGCATGACACATAAAAAAATTTATTGAGGTTCACTAATGCAAAACATATTTTCTTTCACGCTAAAATAATTGGTTATATATTTTTGGTCATAAATAATTTAAATGGGATAAAAATACATTTCCCATGGTTTTTTCTGTGATATAATTATGATCTAAATTAAAAATATGGAAAATTAAAATATCACACATATGGTTAAGAAACATATGACACATGATTAAACATCTTATGTATTAGTAAGAACATCATACACAACCCCTAAAAAATTTAATTGAGGAAAATCCATACATCATATGTATCTCATTTGATATCAAGTATCATATGTTTGAGTTTTTTAGAGTCATGTAATACATTTTTTAACTTGTTAAATTACATGAAATATGTATTTATCCATGACTAGGGAATAAGAAGATACAAATAATTCTACGACACTATCTAATGCAACCCATGTATTTTAGCATTGTAATATAAATCCCACACAATTGGTCAAATAGATTTAAATTCATTGTAAAATAAAGACATATGGGGATACTGAAGATTAATTAAAATAATAAATATAGATATTTCTTCTATGGGGAGGGGGTATATAAAGATTTTTATACCCATTTGGAAACATCCTATAACTCGAGCCATGAAACCAAGATGGTTTTCTATACATATTAATGACTACTGCTAACACTATCTATTTAAACTATATTCACCTCCTTGTTAAATGGGGATTCAAATCTATATCAAATTATAGGGGAGTTGAAAATATAGTTATATATTATCTACAATATTTTTTTTTTCAATGATCACATTATATATTTTAATATGGTGTTATATATATCTTTATTTTCAAGATTTCACTCCTTTCCCATTATTCTCTATGACCTATGATACTAACTATGGTGAGTAACTAATATGGGGGATCTACCAAATAATGAATCCTATGTTGAAATGAAATCCCTAAGAATTCATATTTTAAATGTTTCCTACCTACATAGGGTAATTCTAAGGGTTACCAGTAGTAGGGAAAGGTTATAGTGAATCCTTTCAACTATTTTAGTAGGTTTAGTATCTTTATCACCATAATGTTTCCTCTATTCCATTATTACCAAGAAATATTATGGATCCTTGATAATCAGGAGAATAATGGGTGATATTTCATACTAAGAATTTTAGTAAGAGGGTGTTCTCGATTGACGAACCCTTTAAGTTTTTTTACCAAGGTGGAGGTGGATATGAAATATACTTGGTGATTACAAATTATAGTGTAAATTCACAACCTTGAAGGAAGAGGATTATCACACATATGATAATTTGTTTTCATTAAGTATACATGAGTCTAGTTTTTATACAATGAAGGTTCACATAGGATCACTCTTTTGGGAGTATTTCCTTTCTATCCAATCTCAATCATTCTTTCCGTATATTATTGCAAGGTTACTTTTTTAATTTTTATTTAAATTTCTCAAAACAACATTAATTTAAATTATTTTAAAAAGTATAAAACACTAAAAATAAAATAAGTGATTATATTATTTTCAGGTTGAAATAGCTTCCAATGGAACCCCAAGAGAGATGACCATAGTTATCTAATTTTCTATAATAGAAAAATATAAATTTTTTTTTCGACCACTGTGTGAAAGGTGTGTCAAAATATATCACAACATCCCAAGATCTAAGCAAGTAAAATAATAATTATTAATTTCATGCATTTTAAATAATTTTTCAGTCATAATAAAACACTTAAAAATATTTCCAGTATATATTCTAATTTATATTATTATGCTTTGGCTAAATAATTATAGGTGAAAGGAAGAGAATAATTTTATAATATAATATAATATTAGTAAAAATATATTAGATAATACATGTAGGAGCTGATAACCAAATGAATTTTTAACATAATATCTACATACAATGAGGAATAATTTAATAATGAACCAATATAATATATTGAATATATTTCCCCACTCATCTTTTTTGTTGACTAACATGAGGAGGTTTATAATGAATTAAATGAATATTTAATGTTATACTTTTCTTACCTATAGAAAGTGGAGATTATATAAAGAAAAAATTATTACTAATATAAATGTTGGAGAACAATTTTTTTGATAAATTCATGGTTACTTTTTTATAAGAAATCATTCCACATGATTCACTCACTATAGAAGTAGAATATCTATATTTAGTTTATCTTTATTTAGCACTAGAAGAAGACACCACCATGGTGTTATAATATGAGTAAAATATTACTATATTTAAAACCGACCTCTATATATTAGAACCCTACAAAAATAGGAATTTTAAATTTAAGAAATATTGATAGTTAAGATAATATAGGGAGAAAATCTTGAATTTTAAAACTTATTTATAAAATTTTATTGAAACTAAATTGACTATTAACTCCCATATATTTTATTTTTTTATATTTCTTTAACACATGGATTTCCTTGTAGAGTAAATAAAAAGATGAAAATTAACCTAATGAGGAATAAATGATTCTCCCTAAACCCATTGAAAATAATTTTTAGGGAGTAAATGAAGAATATTTAGTTGATTTCCTTGAAGATACAAAGTCAAAAACTATCAACACTGAGGGGGAATATTTTAATATTTTCATTTATCACCTCTCTAAAGTTTTAATATAGAAACAAATTAGAAAGACTTGGATATTTGAGAGGACACTACAAAAGATGTGGAATAAATGAATGATGAACTGATATTTTTCTTACCCCACCATGCAAGATGTACTTAATTAGAATGGTGATGGTGTTGTACTAAGCTATCCATGATATATTTTACAAGTAGTGGAACATTAATCTCTATAAGAGGGAATAATTTCGGTGTTTTATATAAATGAAATCCTACAAACTATTATATTTTTAATAATATCTAGAATTAAATTTCTGGTGACAGTCAAAACCCATCACCCACTTGGGTGTTAAACTATGTTCTGTAAATTTTTCATTCTACTTTAATTTCCCATGTTTTTTTCTTATTTACTATATTTTTTATCTGTTTTTCAATTATGATTTTAGTGGGAACTAGAATGAAGCTTAACATAAGGATTACACATTCAATAAGTCAGGTTTTATAACTTTTTCTACCTTATTATAGTTTCTACTTATCTAAATTATATGTGTAATGATGTTATGATAAATTTTGAATAAAATGTGGGTAGTAGTAGTATATCTATTTGGGATTTGGTACTAATCCATTTTTTGTTTTCAGGGTTTTATTTTCTATTTTTAATTTTTGGATTATTTTTAGGATACCATGAGCATCACTAACTATTTTAGGGAAATTGAAGAACATCTTGATATTTTTTACAAAAATATTTCCTTTTAATTTAAATGTATTTAAATTGTTTTTGAAATGAATTTTGTTTCATAATTACCAATATGATTATTTAATGAAGATGGATAAATTGAGAAACTTATGTGAACAAGTTCCGTTAAATGAATAGTTTTCCCAAACCTGATAGGTTTTTAAAAATATTTTAAACATTCTTTCTATTTTTTTTATTTATGGACATAAAATTTTATTTAAGATATGTATTTTAAAATAGTAAATTTTAGTAAAATATTCATGAGTTCATGAAATTTTTTAGAAACGATTGATTCTTTATTTTTATAACACATTTTTATATTTAACTTCAATTTTTAATTCCAACCCTATCCATATATAGTTTTTATTGAGCCCTAGAAGACATGAAAAACCTTTTTAAGTTGGCACATTAAAATCCATTTATCCCTTTAAAAACTAATCTAGAAGTAATTTTATCATCATTGTTAACCTCAAGTGCATGGGAGTATGTTTTATGTGAGTTTATAAATCTACAAAAGCACTTTTATGGATGCTGCATCAATTTTTACTTCTATGTGGGAAGAACATCAATGATGAAAATTTTAAAGGATGCCTACAAATATCATTCAAATATAGGTTTGGAGTTCAATACTATTTAAAGTCAAAAAATACCCCTCTTTCACATTAAAAATAAATTATATATAAAGAATATAGATTTTAAATGTTGAAAAAAAACTTGTGGAATGGATGGAAAAGGTAATAAACAGTGTTTCGGAAATAATTTTTTAGATGTGAACTACATAAGAGAATAATTTTTTTTGGAGTTCATTTTTTTAATGGGATTGATGAAAACACCATTCGAGAGTATAAATTGTTTTCATGAATTATACTTCACTATAGATAAAATACCATCCTCATGCATTCTTTGAGGTTTTAATATTTTAAACTTTACACCTTTATTAACATAGAAACCAAGGAAAATTTATCATCACTAATACACATTCATTGTAATGACTCACGTTTTTCCTCCTAAAATAAATATGGGGTTCGATAACAAAAGTTATACACTAAACCCAATGTAAGAAAACCATAACATATTAAAAATAAATTATTATTAAATGAATAATAAAGAAAAATTCATTAAACTATTAAATATTATTACCTTTAGCTGGTAAAAAAGTAATAAGAGTTAATAGGGTATTTTCAATAAAATTACTTTTATTTAAATTTTTTTTAGAAACTGAATTTTAAAATTTTAAAATTGAAATTTAATAAAAAATATTTATTTTTAAAATACTCAGGAAAATTTACTCAATATAGATTTTAGAATTTTTTCTGAAAAGATTTTTTTTGTGTTGAAAAATACGGTTCTTATAGAAATTAATATTTTTATGATTTTATCACTTTCAATGGGTAACATAGAAGTTTAAAAAACATTTTAAGTAATAAAATATGTATTCAAGGAATACTTGTTTTTATTTTAATATATTATTTGGGATTATAAATACTATGTATAACATTTTTAGAACAAAATAAAAATGTTATTTTAATAAAAAAATGTTTATAGTCTCCTCCTTAAATGAAGTACTTTTATGGTATTATTTGGATGTGGATTTATTTAAAAGACTTAAAATAAGAATATAATAAATCGATTTCTTTATATTTATGTGAACTCATTTACGTTTATAATAAATCAATTTATGTCATTAAAATAAAAAATAAATATAATTTTATCTTTTACATAAATTTAATGTTGAAAAAATTATTTCTTCTTAAAACTATTTCTACGAATTTAGGCATGTTTATTTTATAATTAAATTGAAAAAATTAAGAAATTTTATAAGATATAAATTTTTTAAAATATAATATTGCAAGTTTTATATTATTAAATAAGCTCACTTTTAATTTTAGTTATCCAAATTAATCACAATGGTTAAAAAATAGTTACCTCGGTAAAAAGTAAAAAAAGATAATAAGTATTTTATTCTGGGGAAATGAACAAAAAATAATAAAACATGATTTAAAATAATTTTATGAGATGATTTTATATTTTATACAATCCCCCACTCCAATTTTTCTCAATTTTGATTCATTGACCCCTTAATAGTGTCATGGAACTATTTAAAAAATTATGAGTTTTTCCAAAAGTGCCATTTTCTTATCTTGTAAAAGGATATCACTTCTATCCTTAAAAACTAAACTTATATTTAAATTTCTTTGAAGACCTGAAAATTTATACTCCTTTAAAGCAATTACATTCCCTAATTCTCATGGTAACCAAAAATTATCGTTGGTCCCTCACAAATATGGTCATTATTAAAAGAACGTTCAAGGTCTCAATATAGTTACCCCATCTTTCATAGCATTTATTTTTTACATTATCCTTTCAAAACAAACCATAAACATAGTATAATAAAAAATAATTATTCTATTAATATTTTATTATAATAATGGTAAAAAATTATTTTTTCACTTATTTATACTAAGAAAAACAAGAATTGTCACTAGTGTGTGTGTGCAAATTACCCCATTCCGGAAGCATCAATTTCAGTTTTTCATCACCACAACTCATGGATGGTATTAATTTTGTTATTAATGAATAAATATTATTTATACAATTTATATTAATTCTTTAATTATCATTTAATATGTACCTCCACACCTATCATTCATTGAGTAACAAAAACACGAATCATGTGTTGTGTAGACTACTATCTCCATAGAAAAATGTGTTTTATTTTCTTTAACATATAACTGTAGATGTTTTTAGTTTCTAGTGTATTATTATATATGATATAGATAAGTAATATATATCATTAATACATTTATTTTTTATGACACAAAAATTAGTTTTCATTATAAGGTAATTTTTCAATATCGGTAAATAAACCAAAACTATTTCATTACTATTTATTTCCTGAAACATGGATAAAAATACCAGGTAATGGTATTATAATTTTATTATAAATGAGAAATAAATCATTACATTACCTTTAATGGGTTTTAAGTGATTATATTTGGGATAAAAATGAAGTTCGATACTGATTTTAAAAACCTAGTTGAAAACAATTATGATTTTTAACAACCGATGTTAAAAAAAGATTTCAAAAACATTGTACATTAAGGAAATTATTATAAATAACGTGTGACAATAGATATATATATTAATAATGTTCTGAAATTTTTAATTCCTAATTTTTTCATTATGATAGAAGAGGTTAAATTACTTTATTAGAAATTAAGGGTAACACTAAGAGGCTTGGTAACTAAAAACCCTTTCATTAAGTTATATATTTTCTTATTTGAAGATGCTATTTTCATGAAATACCATTTTAAAGGATTTTATGTTCATTCGTTTTAAAAAAAGTGTTTTTAACCAATTCCATTTCCATGAATGGTTTTATTTTTATTTTTCTTAAAAAAGATATTTCGAAATGACACTCATAATTATTACTTTTACAATAATGAATAAAAATTGTTTTTAGAAATATATTTTTGTGATTTGGAGTTAATTTTATTTAAAAGAAATCTACCTCTAACAGAGTTATGTTTCATATTTTACCCTATTTTATTATTTTATTATGTGATTATTTTGGGTGATCAAGTTATATTAATCAAGTGATTTAATTTAGGAAATTCTTTGGATATTTTATTAAACTAATAATTTTTAATTGGTTATTTATAGAAATCGAATTATTAACATATAGATGTTATGTGAAACCCATTTTATTATAATGGGTTATTTATATTATGATTTAAAAATTTCATGTAACCAAATTCTCACTCTATGGGTTATTTTATGATATGATGATTGTGATTTTCAAGTGGTGCACAAATGTATGGATTATAATATCAGTGGGACCTATATATCCCTTAAATGTAATTGGTAAAAGCATATATCTAAAGAGATAGTGATGTTATATGAATGGTTTAAAAGTTATATGGGTTCAACATGGATTAGTGTGATGTTATTTATCTATTCTCACAATTATTTCATGAGGGATTATGTGGAGATTTAATGAATAATTTATTTGGAATTAATATATAGAAAATAATAATATGAATAAGAATGATGTTTGAAGATGAATAGAAAATGATAAATTGTGGAAGGGATTAGAGTAAGGTGGTCAAAAATTTTATACTAAGTGTTTTTATATATATATCACTTAAAAATTTAGGTATCCAACCAAGAAAACTAGCTGGCCTCGACCAAGAGTTTATGCAGGACTAAAGGTTGACCACAGCCAAGGGAAGCTTGCTAGGCGAGCCACATTCATGTTTCTATGTAAGCCCGCAGGAGCGCACAAGGGTGCACCCATGCAATTCTTGGGATAAATCCCATATATAATGTGGGCCTAGAGCATTATTGTATAACTAGTGTGGGGAGGTATAGGGGATGGGGAGGAGAATTACGAGCTGGTAGTAGATAATCTTTATAGTTATATTGTGGCTCACCTATGTTGTCATTTTAATGTGGTAAAAGTATTTTAATAGATAGAGCGATCGTGGATACTCATCTAATCTCGTGTCCTAGTAATTTAATAAAATTTTATCAATTAGGTTGTGGAGTCTATATCATCTATGCCACCATCTTCCTCCCAATGATTCTCAACACTACTATTGTCTCACTAGAGAAAAATATCAAGCCATCATCAGAGAAACACAATGCTTCCACAATTCTTATAAGTTCAAAATAATGAACCAAGCATGATGGAATAAATCATGAAACATTGTTTTCATGATTTATATGGTTTGTATAAACTGGAAATTTAGTTAAAGGACTCTTCAAACATTCTATCACCATGGATGGAGGTCGTGCATTTGGGAAGAATATATGCATGTGATCCTCATCGCACACACCAGATCTTCCCATCTCAAATGAGAAGCCCAGAAAAAATCCCAAATTTCATAGTGTATCTATAACTAGTGTGGAAGATATTAAATTACAAGGGTCAAGAGTGATTTAAATGGAATTTATTTTGGGGATTTTAATATGTGTTTTAATAAATAGGTTGTGGATATCTTTTCCTATAAAAGTAAAATCCCCAAGGATGAGAAAGGAAGATGTTGTTTGCATACACTGGAGCTATTTTTTTACTAAAAAAATACACACTCTCTAGTATTATAATTATTGAAGGAAAAGTATGATCTAATAACCATTATGTATTTAGGAAGAATAATTTGAAACTATAAGTGTTGGCGAAGATATAACCACAAATGATTATAGTTCCACAAAGGAGATCTGCACACCCTATGTGTAGAATTCCCACACATCCCATGCATGAGGAAGAACCATGAACCATTGAGGTTCAGTGAATAATAACTAGACACCATATGTGTATAATTTTCATTCATCCTTTTCAAAAATTATAAGAACAAAAACATCAACTAGTTTAACCAAACCTTTCGTATGCTTTGTGAAGAAGACACATAGAGATCATGGGTTGGCGCTCCTTTTTTCAAGTCGAGGAGCTACACTATTTGTAGGAGAGTCTTTTGTGAATGATATGAATGAATGCATGATGAACATAAACTCATGTTCATGATTTTATATACCTGAGTGTGTATGAACAAGCTGAATAAGTGAACTAAACCCATTCGAGGTTTCATAAAAAAGGTTTTGTGATTCTTTGTGTGTGGTTGCCCCAAAGTGGTGTATGTTTCTGGAAAGAAGGGAAGGGTAAGAAGAAGATTGAGTTTGTTTGTTGAGAAACACAATTTGGATAGTTGGTTTCACCAAGAACGAATTTCATACTTCCATTCACACATATAATACCATTGGACATCCAATCTAGTGTTTTGAAAAGAGACAAAGAAGAAGAAGAAATTGCATGCATTATTACATGAATACATAAAGAATCAAGAGAATATTAATGTATATGTGTTAAAGATGCCCAAAAAATTATTTAATTTCACTACATTGAATACTTGAAGTGAACCTGATATAATTGGTTTGATAATTCAAGAAGAGATGAATAAGAAGAATTGAGGGTTCCCAACTAAAGATTTATAATTATTCATTTATTTTTAACTATGATGAAGCTGAGCTAAGATGGTATTCATTGATCTAATAATCATATTGGGAGTTTTTTATTCAATAATGAAGTGGAAAAAGGTTTTAATGTATTTGGTTTTTTACTTAAGAATAATGAGAAGAAGATTGTGCAGTTATCAAGGTTGTTGTTGTGAAGAAGTAAGTAGGGTAACTTGCATGATGCTATGAAATTAACAAGTGAAGAGTGGAAGATCAATTAACACTATGAAATCAGACAAGAATAAATAGGTGGAGGAAATTATTTTTGTTACAAACCCTTTTCAATAGAGAGAACACTCTCTTGGGAGGTAGTGTAAAGAACCAACAAGGAACTACAAGTTGGACTAGGCCATCACCTATTCAGGAAAGCAAAATTGTTTCATTCCCCCTCCAAAGTGTAGGGACTCACATTGGATAAAGTATTGTTTTCTAATCCAAACCACTATAACATGTTACTAAATTATATTATAGAATACGTGTAATGGTCATACCCATACAAGGAAATGACTATACACTCTTTTTGAGTAGTAAAACATGTAAAAATATCATTTTTTTTTTCAGATTTCATATTATTTCATGTGATGGGGAAATGAGAATAATTGAATCATCATCCTAACAGGTGAAGTGGTAAAGGTAAAAAAAGTTAAAATTTGTTGAAAAAATCCCCAACACTGATTTACCCCCATCTCAATGTTAGGACTATCCCAAACTGGTCCTATCAATTACTGTCACAGCTGAGGTTCACATCTGATAGATTCTATATAGTGAATATATTCTCCTTTGAATACATTATTTTTTTTAGAGTTAATATTGGAGCGTAGTTTTGGTGATGATTTAGTTATCAATGGTAATATTTCCATATATACCAAGACTAGGTTGAATAGGAAAAAGAAAGAGAATAAAAAGATGAAGAAGAATTCCCTCTTATCTAATGTAGAAAAAGTATCTGGTTCTCTATACCTTTCTGAGAATGAGGGAACATCAGGCACGAAATGTATTGAGAAGGTGGCTCAAATTTTAACCAAGAAGATGGAAAACCTTCATACCTCAAGTGATTAGGATGTTTGTGTTAGTACATTTGGAAATAATCCTTAAGATGAAAATGCTATCACAAGTGGTGATGATCAATCTATAACTTCATATGAAGTGTCATTTGATATATTAAGAGTATTCTTCATAGTATTCTAGAAGAAAGTGTATCCCTAGTTTTGGACCATTTCAATGCATGAAAGAGATATCACCCAAATTGAATGAGAAAATGTTGTTTTAGAGAAGGAATTCCATGAAAAAATAGATTAGTATTTGAAGCTCTCCAGATAGGATTAAGCATTTGAAAAATCAAAGATGGACCATGAAATGAGTTCTTTAAAATGAATCAAAGATGTTTAAAAGAAGAAAATACTAAATCAGGCATTGAAATAAAATATCCATACACTTGAAGATTATATGAATAGTAGAACTGATGTTAATGAGTTATATTTTCAAGAAACTTCCATGAAGAACAAGGTAATTGACACATAGTTACAAAACTATGCGAATCTATATGAAGATAAAGATGAAATAATAAAAAAGGATTGTAAAGAGAACATTATTATGATTTAAAATTAGGAAATCATTCTCAATATGAAATGTCTACAACTGGAATATCATGTGACCGATCTTGAGAAGACTAATGTTGACACTTCACAAAAGAAGGATATTATTGCTACTGGAACTCAATGTTCATTGGAGGACTCTATGTCTGAAATAACTGTAACATTTGATAAGAATATCATGACTTCAATCAATGATATATAACAATAATCCGAGAAGAGTAAGGTACCATCCATACCATCTTGTACTATTGTTTCTAAATATGTTTCCACAAGTAGTGAAGGATAGAAGATAGATTTAAAATAATTGTAGATAAATAAAGGTGATAATAAACCTACCATTATTACTAGGTTGTATAGAAGAAAGAGTGTGGAATATAGTTCCTGATACAGAGCACAACAAATCTTAGTAAAGACCCAAAATACTTATAAATATATATCAAGAAATCATGATTTTTGGGTTAATGATGGTGAAACAACAAATTTGGGACATTTTCATTAAATTTTTGTTATAATATTCAAATTATAGAAGTGAAAAGGAAGCATATCTCAAGGGGTAAGGGCAATCCCAAATTGATGAAGCAAAAACCACAGGTCTAGAAGAATTTATATACAACACATATATTTGTAAATATTAATAACATCTACGATTTATGCAATGGTATTGGTCACAAGGGTGTTATATGCTTATCTCAACTTGTATCCAATGTTGATAAGAAAAGGAGATCACAAAATCAGGTTAATACATAAGAAGAAGCCGTGGGAAGTAATCATAAGAATGTTTTAAAAACAACTTCTCCCAAGAATATTTCAATAAAGATATGTGAGAAGACATTGTATTCAAAATCCAATAAGTTGAAGGGTAGTGCATCTAAAAGAGATACTAATTGGGATGAAACTCATCCATGTAAGAAATAAAAACTTCCTTCCATATTTCCTAATGACATTATAGTTATTTGTTCTAAAAATTTAGAAATAATGAGAAAAATGAATGATTCAATATATTGTGAAAATTTGGAAGAAAACATTTCATATGATGAAGAAAAATCAAATGAGATGTTGTAAACAAAAGGTAAATCATTTGTTAATGAAGTTCTATGTGAGAGATGTAAGAAATATGGTCACATTTAAAAAGGTTGATTAACTGCATTACTAGAAAGATAATCCATAATAAATAGGAGTAATGAAGTATCACCCATGGAGGCTATTAAATAGATATGTTCCCCACATAAAGAATAAGAGTATGTGAAGAGATCCATGCTACCCCAACATAAATCTAAACAAATTTTCATATGTGTAATTATGAAGTGTATAAAAAATGGACCATCTTGGTTGAGAAAACCATATCATACATGTTCTTCACATTGATGAATCAAGGAGGATCCTACTTATTTCCATTAAATCATTGTGTATTTTAAATATTTTTATAATACATGGAATTGAAGTTGAAGCAAGTTCATAGGTGGAGAACTCAAGAATTGTTGAATGGTTTCAACTCTTGTTAATAATGTTGAATAAGATTACATCCTTTGATGATTTCTTAATTGATATTCAAATATTAAAATGACAAATGATAACCTTTGATAAATATGGTGAGGAGTTATTATCATGATGGGGAGACAAATGGACAAGCTTCTAACATTATTATTTCAATTAGTATTAAATTCAATTATTCGTGAAATTTCGTGAAGATCATATCACTAGAAATGGTATTACACTTATTAAGATCTTATCCTTGGTTTCTAAAAATAGAGAACATCTTAAAAGAGGCTAGTGACTAAATTATTCAGTGAAAAAGGAAGATTTAATGTTCCCCAAGGCCACTAATCCTAACTATTTTACATGAATGTTTTGATCTACTTGTTGAAGTGAGTGTAGAAGTTTCAGGTTGATTATTCTCAGAAATATTCATATCACACTAAATACCTTCATCCTGGAATTATAGAGGAAAAATATTGAAAATTTTTACAAGAGTTATCATTTCCTAATGAATCATGATCAATTATAAGGGATAACATTGTTGTCTAAATAAAATCCTATTGTTTTATACACCAAGCATATCCCAAGTAAACATAGAGTGAAATAGTGGATGGAACCTTGCTTAAGTATGGATTTATAGCCTTTTCCCATGAACTATTTATATCATGTCAATGATGGTGAGAGAAAGTGAAATGAAAGTGGAATAGTAAATGCGAGAGAGAAGATTCACATATTGACATTGAAACATTTATTTGAGAGAGAACTTTGAGTATTTCTAGCAATTAAAAAGGAGGAGATTGTTGGGAGAAGTTTTGTGTATGAGTTTTATTTGTTGTCAAAATTTGTAAATTTTTATCAGTATGATAAAAAAAACTCCAATATTAATAGAGGTTTGTTAATGTAATGATGCCTGGAGAATTTCTTTGAATTCATAGAATTTTATTTCCTGCTTGGTAAATTTACTATGTTGTTAAATCTTACAATTGTTAAAATGATCATTAGTTCAATGAACTTGTGTCAAAGGTGAAATAAAGTTTAAAACATTAAGGATTTAAAGAAGGTCATGAAATACTTCACTATTGCACGAGAACCATGGAATATCATACTTGAAGAGACATGCATTATTGCATGAGGGATTATGTAGAGATTTGATAAAGAAGTTATTTGCAATTCATATTCCAAAAAGAATAAGAAGAAGACGAATTGTGGTTAAAGATGGAGATAAAATGAGCAATTATGGAAGGCATTGGAGTAACCTGACCATGCATTTTATACTAAGTATTTATACTATGTGTATATATGGAGTCCAATTGAAAATTTAGGTAGCCAACCAAGCTAACTAGATAACCTCGACCAAGGGTGTATGCATGACTAAAGCTTGACCAAACCAAAGGGATGACCTACAAACTAGTAGGAAAGCCGCATGCAGGGCTGTGTGTATTCCTGCAAGAGTGTACATGGGCGATCCCATGCATAGTTTGGGCTAAAGGCTCTCAAGGAGGGTGGGTACAGAGCACACCCATATAACTGGTATAGGGTGGTACTGGGGAGGGGGAAGATAATTTTGAGTTGGTAGCAGAGTGACTTGATAGACATATCAGGGTTCAAACACATTTCCATTTCGATGTGGGACAAGTTTTTTAATGAATGGAGTGATCTTGGCCAACCATATAATCTTGTGTCATGTTTATTTAATTAGATCAGTCCAATTATCCCATGATTTATGTATCATTTATGCCACTATCTTCCTCTGTTCGATGCTCAACACCACCGCTGTCTCCTCAGAGAAGAAGACCAAGCCATAATCAGACAAACCCAATGCTTCCATGAATCTTATTAGGTCGAAATAACGAATCAAGAATGATTGAATACATCATGAAACATTATTTTCATGATTTATATGGTTTGTTCAAACTGAAAGTTTAGTTGTAGGAGGCCTCTTAAAACTTTCTATAACCATGGATGAAGATCGGAGTTTGTAAAAAATATATGCACGTGTTCCTCATCGCATGCATGTGATATTTTCATCACAAATGGGAAGCCCACTCACAAAGTTAAAATCACAGATTTTTCAACGTATCCTTAACTAGAGGGGAAGATATTAAAAGCTAAGGATCTCAATTGATTGAAATGAACCATATTGTAGGGATTTGATTAAGATTTGTAATGAATAATAGGTGGTGATAGTTTCCTATAAAAGTGAACCCATGAGGATGAGTAAGGAATCTTCCATACAAATACCATAGAGCTCTCATTTTCCAAAAAAAAACAAAGACTCTCTGATCTTCGAGTTTGTGAAGGACATGTATGATCTAAAAAGGATTCTTGATTTATGAAGAAGAACCATGAACCATTATGGCTTTGTGAAGATTGAACTGCAAACCGTTATTTTTTCATGAAGGATATCTTCAAACCCTATGCGTAGAAGAACCACACATACCATACATGATGAAGAACCATGAAGTATTCTGGTTATGTGAAGAAGAACTAAACTCCATGTGTGTATAATAGAAGTGTCTCCTTTTCAAGAATAAATAGAACAAAAATAAATTTTTTTTAACCAAATACTCTGTATTCTTCGTGGAGAAGACCCAAAGAGCTCACAGGTTGAGTGATTGTGTTTGTAGGTTGGGGAACTACTTTATTTGTAGGAGAGTCTTTTTTGAAGGAGTTGAGCACTTGCTCGATGGAAATGAACTGAGGTTCATGATTTGAGATACCTAGGTTTGTATGAACATCCTGAACAAGTTAACTACACCCAATTTCTTGGTACCACACTTGTGAACCTCTATACATGGACATGCTAGCTAAACAACCATGCAATGGTTGAGATCTGATCACGATGCAGATGATGGGGATAGGCGATTTCAAGTAGTTATAGTCTGTTTGATTTCCATAAGACCTATGGGTCCTGTAATGTATCCAAGCCTACATCCAATGTAATATCTAAGACTACAATACTTGTCAGGGTTCCCCCTTTTCCCTTGAAAGGTCACTTATCAAAAGTCAATAAAAAATAAAGCCTTCATGCCATTCAGGATGGAAAATTTTGAATAAAGAAAAATAATTATTAGCCTAAAAAACACTTATATTTAATGTGTAATTATCATACCACAACCTATATAAATATTCAAATTATCCCATATTCACTCATATATATGACATTGGTAGTATTTCCCATCAAAATCCAACTTAATTCACCTAATATCTCATTCTAAAATCATATTTTCAATGATTCTCTATTCTAGAAGCTTCTATATTAGTTGTAATTACTCAAAGAAAAAAATGATATGCACACTGATCAACCTAGAAATCCATGAAAACTGAGTTGAACATGTATTCCATAAGACTTTTCACCACTATTAATTCCTTAATGGATAACCAGTGTCATCTCTCAAAACTTTAATGATAATAAAAACAAGACTCTATATCTCGATCCAATATAGGAGGGGCCTTATATTATTCACAAGGTCTACTCGACTAGAGCGTATTCCTTGATCATGATGGATGGATAGTGTATCATGCCTTCCACCAATGAATGTTTTATTAACAAATACATTTCATAACTTTATATGAGGTACTTATAATCCTAACAACATGACTATAAACAACATATCCCCTTTCCACCTAATCTACATGATGTCAAACTTAATAGAACAACATACTTGTAAAATGATTTTAAATTGTACACTGATTCCATTACTATAAGTTATAAAACAACATGATTCATGTACAAGATATATGAACATAAAATACCTAGAATTTATGTCCTTTTCACATGATATATAATTGAATGATGTGATTTTGAAATTCCCTTGACATGTGTTGTTTTGTGATATGAGTAATATTTTCATTTTCTCTAGTTTCTCACACATATCATGACATATGAGAGCATAATGATCTGTGTCCATTTCACAAATTATCATGATTGAGATTAAGCACATCCAAATTTATGAAACATAGTCCTGACCATATGATGTAAAACTATACAACAAATGGTCTACCATCACAAGAATATCGGGGTGGGGGTATATGTGACCTACTATCATTAAATGATAATATGATCTATATAAGAGTTCTAAGAGAACATTACCTCCTCCATTTATTGATAGAGTTTATATTATATGGTCTTAATAAAGGAAATAATTTTTTCTTCTTTCTTTTTGTTTTGAGATATCTAGTGATGATTTTACTATTGGACCCAACTATAATCTTAATCACAATTATTCCCCTCACCTTATAGGGATACTAAAACCCATTATTTAAATTGGGTTCCCTCTCCCCAGTCTCTATTAAGAGAAAGTGACTATATTTACTCCCATATATTAGAAGTATTTATGGATGGATTCATTTTAACTTAGGATATGTAGTGACACCAATATCACTTGTTGTTGGACCAACTATAGATTGAACACATAGTGATTGTACCCTGCCAACGATACTATTTCAAATTCAAATCAGTTTTTATCCTTCCTTCTTTCAGTAGGGAATCAATTTTCACTCCTTATCTTTTACATGATCCCGATATATAAAAAGAGGACTATATTTTAAGAACAATGTGTGTAAATATTCTTATTAATATAGGATATGTAGTTTTTCATGGATCTGCAACCTCAACACCAAATAAAAATTCCAATCAAATTCCTCTATTTCATTTTAGATATTAGATCTCTTCATTAACATCATTTTTTACTTAATGGATCTAACATAAGGGAAAATTCCATATCACAGTGTACCATGCATAACACTAAACTACTTATAGTATCACATTTCATGAAAAATCACTCTCTCTTATATGAGATAGATTTATGAAAGGGTATCCTCCATCCACATATAGTTCTTTATCTATGATCCTATGATATGATAAAAGTTTCCCCTTTTTTCCTTGTATTTGGTTTTTCTTATGTGTATATGACTCCTAGAAACCCTGCATTTAGATGAAAAATGGAATTTTTAGAAACAAGAATATAAAAAGTCTTGCACCCATAGTACTCATCACACAATGATAAACCAAAAAACATGTGGTTCATTATACATGACCTTAAACTACTGTGAGTGACTGAAACATCATGGAAAAATTCCTCTAAAATAAAATTTATATCCCAATAATAGTTTTTGGAGAATGAATTTATTGCATTAATTATTGTTTTTCTATGAAAAAACCCCCTTTACATATTAGAACTATGCGTGGATTCATTTATTATGTTTTAGGATATATAGTGATGATTGAAATTTCATGTATTGGGACTTGCCTCAAATCCCAAAATATTCAACTTTCTCTTAGTGTATGGTCTCCACATTCACTTTGAGTATTATTGTATTAAACTATACACTAAGACGACACATCCATCACATCTGAAAACTATGGATGGCTTTATTATTATGGTTTTTAGGATGCACAGTGACATATATATTACATTAATTGATTCCAAACTTTAATTTTCACCAGTTCTAATCACATTTACCTGTACACGAGAGATAGATCCATGAAAGATGTCTTTACATGTCTTTTGATTCACACTATGATGGAAATTACCCTTAAATTTATTATTAATACTAGTAAATTGACTTATTTTTATATCCAATACATGGTTATTCTAATATTATTTATTATGAGACCATTCTACAACATCAAATGAATATCTACATTGTCTTGATACTTGGTTCCTCTATACATGCATCAAATTTCATCTCAATGGGTCCATCCTTGAGATAATGCCATCTTGTTCTATCTATGAGCTAGATAAGTATAGGTCCTTCTATATGTTGTTTTATTTATATAACCATATGTATATGTATAAATATATCCAATCCTATAGGTCCTAGCTATAACCATAAAATACATGATATCCAATTCCAATATTCCGGACACCAAACTATGTAGCACATAGTCACTATCACATGATGAAAAATTTCATGAAGTGTGGTTTATCGTAAAATACCATAAAATACTAGATAATACAATCCCATGTGGACTATTATCTTATAGAGGAGATATATATATATATATATAGAAAATATCAATACATAATTCACTACCCTCATACATGTATTAAAAAAAACTCCATAAAAATCCCTAATTCTATAAAGATGATTTGGATATGGGTTCATTAAAACCCTTAAAACATTCTATTAAATATAATGGTACACGTCTTCTTAGAATGATGTTAAACTGCATAACACCATCATTATTGTCATATGATGATAAAGTACATGATATATGGTCCATCATCTATGAACCTAAATTATTTAGAGTGGTCCAGGCTATATGTACCATATTTTTTGACATGATTACTAGATCCCTGTAAGGGTACAATCTCAATGAGACCCTACACTAGGATAAAATGCCCCATTCACCTAAAATAAATGATGTTTGGCTCTTCAATATCCATATTATTCTATGCATTAATGTTTTTACCAAGATACAACTATGGGGTTCTTTCAATTTCGAATCACAAAATAGGATATTGAAATCCACATCCTCTATTGTTGAGCTAGATCGATGCATGATCTATGTACCACAAGAACAACACATGGATTGAATCCTATTGTTTCAAGACAATGAGTGTCTTCTGAGATACATGTTTCCAACCTATCAAAAATTAATCATCTATCTCCACTCTTCATGGTCCAAAATAGACAAATATCTATTTGCTTAGGAATGGGGTTTTTTTAATATCTTTTATGTGCATCCTTCCATTCATTATAGTACATGTTTTTGTGTTTAAACAACTATAAAACTTCATTGGCCACTAATAACAGGTGAATCTAGATCCAAGGGACATATTTATTCGCTAAGAATCATCTATAACACTATATTTATGCATTCAAATAAGTGGTATCCTTATCTTGAGGAAATATTATTCCAATCTCTGTATGTATCTAACTACATTATAGTGAAACCTGTCATTTGAATATTGGTCATCTATCATCCATGGATTATATGTACTATATCATATTCCATATTCAAATACTTATTCATATTATTTACTTATTTTACATTCCTTATTTAATGAATCCATGTATCTCTTTTTTCCTTTTTTCCATTACATATTATAATATCACAGCTATTTTTTCTGGTCCAAGAATCGCGGCCATAAACTACGTGCACCCCTTATTGGGATAGACTATAGTATCCATGGGTATCTTACATTTATTTTACTTTTTTATTTCCCAGTTTATGTTACTTTTGTATCTTTCTTTGATATAATCACTATGATTATAAACAAAGTTAATCCCCTTTTAAGATGGTTTATACTTGCATTGGGCCCCTAATTCACATATCCTTTCACAATGACATAATTAGTTAGATTATCTCACTTATTCAAGTCTAAGATGTAACAACATAAACTATAACCCCATGGGACAAGATTATTAGATCGTTAAACTGAAAATGAAAAAGATACAAACTATATCATGTTAAAATAACACACAAGGGTTTCCTAGAAAAAAGATAAAATACACTTGTTGGGTTAACATTTTTATGATATAGGAAAAATATATAGTTTAAACAAGTGAAAATATGTAATGATTTTTGGGAACACCACCTATCCATAATAAAATTAAATTTATTCTCATTGAACCAATTTGTATAAGAAAAAGGTAAATTTCATGTTGTAACCCTTAACCCTGATATTTTTTCACTACATGGTAGCATAATATTCAAGGTGGCCGACCTTTATTATGTGACCAATTTTCCCTAATCTGACTTCATTCATCATGTTTTTGAATCCTCATAAACCTTTAAAAACTATCAATAATGTGTGTATCCAGCTCCAAATGACACAAATTCTTGGTAATGATCATCAGTGAATCAAAATTCATCCATACCAATTAGCGACATCGTCATCCTTAGGAAAAGTTCATTAAATATCCATACAACCTGGAAAAATTATAACAAAACACATCATTCAATTGTGGTTAATAGTTGTCCCTTTAATTTGTGTCTAATATCATCATACCTTGATTCAAATAGCCTGATATATGATTTAAAAACTCCTAATATAATTATTCAAGTGGATTTTAATAACCTAAATGTTTCTTATGGGGGGTATTTTCCCCAAATCCCAACTCAATATTTATTACTTTCCTATGTATGAAACATAGTTCACACCAAGATTTGGTATCTTGATGAGGCCACTTACAAAAATTGAAATATTATAGTTACTTTTTATAAACTAATATATAATAAATTAAAACTAAAATTTTAGGGAGTTTATTAAATAAATGTGATATATATATATATATATATATATTCATGAAAATGAAGAAACATGATGAAAATAAGTTAACAACAAGATTTTTTTCCCGTTAAGTGTTCATAATGATTCTATCTGTATTATTGAAAATAAAATTATAGGTACACCATTCACTACATAGATGAACTACTTTATCTCAACACCCTGCATTTTTAATTTTGATTATCCTACTCCAATACCACTACGTATAGGAAAATATAACTCAAACTATGACTTGAAAACATCCTTTCCACATACCACAACCACAATTCTACTCGACTATATAAAATACTATAATGATGAATGAGAGTAGAAAAAATAAATAGGAATAAAAATATAGTTGTGAGGATATCCAGGTAACCACACAAGAATTCATTTTAATGATTAATAAAATATTTGACCAAAATAAGAGAAAAAATGATGTACAATGATCGAAAAAACCACCACTCACCCTGTTCAAACAAAAATATGAGTTACTTATCAAAAATAATGAAGATAATAGAAAAATAATATGGGAAAAAGACTATGATAAAATAAATATATAGAGAAAAAATAAAATATTAAAAAAAATTAATATTATTACTGTATAATAAATAACTTGTTAAATAATAAAATGTAAAACTCATTTGGAATAAAAATAGTGGTTTATATTTATAGGCAAGAGGGGTGGATAGTTTCCCCAAAAATATAAGATATTATTTCCCATGAACGTTCAACATCATAAATAGATAAAACTAGGAAATATTTCTCCATTTAAGTTGATCATATCAATCATGAATGTCTAAAGATTATTTTGGATCAATTGGATATGTGCAGCTAGATTTATGAGAGAATTATTATATAAAACCTTTCAATCTTAGAAGTCTTTTAAAATTATTATTTTCTATATTTATATGAATTAATTTTGATAAAATTATTTTAATCTCAAGAATATATAGTTCAAAAAACTATTCCCTGACATCTTCTATATGGTTATTTCAAATTTTAGCTCTTTCAGATTATTACCTTTTGATATATTGGTCCTAAAATAAAAATGATAAAAAATATATTTATATTTTAAGGCCTCACTTGTGAGCTTAATTTGGGACTAATATATTATAATTTTATATTAATTATTGTTGAATGATGTATAGAATAATGAATATAAAATATTTAAAAAATTATCAATTTGGGTAATCTTATAAAATCTTTTTTCCAAAATAAAAAGATGATATAAAAATACACAATTAAAACATTTTTATTATATGACCCAAAATATTCCAAAAATCTAAAAATTTTAAACATACCCAAAGAATATAAAATTCGTTTGATTAAAAAATTGAATTATAGTATTAAATCTATGAAATCATGATCCTCAGCAATTAATTTTTTTGAAACATTCTAATTTTTTGGAAGGAACATGAAATCGAATTGTTTAATCCTTACCAGTCCTCATTGATTAACCATAAACTAAAGGAATTGTTGGTATAAGAAGTGTGATATTAAATTTTGGACAACTCTTCATGGGGAAATTTATACTAGAATAAAGATATAATTAAAATCCGTTGTTTCTTTTCACTTTCTAGATAATAAATATTAGTATTTTGTCAAAAATATATGACCTTAAACTATGATGATATTTAGGAAAATATGTGTGAAATAAAATACTATATTATACAATCTAAGAATCATGACAAAAAAATACATGAATTTGTCAACGGGGTTCAATATATTTGTGAAATTATGATTTACATTCACATTAGGCTATATGACCATACAATTTAGAAACACATGGTCAAAGGTATCAAGCCTTAAAGACCATATACAATGGTTCAGTTTACAACACCTAAAATTTACAATGGAATTAGATGTCGAACATTCACAGATAAAATTATATAAAATAAATCCCAGGAAATAGTTGGGTTTCCACTCAATGGGAATGTATCCTATATGATCTGAATGAAATTGGGTAATTGAAAAAAATACGCACAAAACATGTGTGGTTGAAAACCCATAAATGGAAGCCTATATAAAATCCATGTTCTTTACCACTAAGTCTCCTCCATATGAGATTTAGTAAAAATTTAGCGATATAGAAACGAGATGAAAATATATGGTCCCACAATATAACCATATCAAAAGTTAAGGAATTATTTCTGGGCACCTCATCATATAAAAAAATAATAGCAATATTATGTTCATGAAATATTGGTATGGATATTCACACAAAGCTAAAAAATGTGATTTCGGGGTTCCTGATCCCTTCTGAATAATGGAATCCTCATGTAAAAATTCATCTATATAGTTGAAATCTTGTTTAGTATCTTATTTTCCATATCTAAATTGACTAACTCTAGTGTACATTGATGGTACATATGCCAATTCCTATCCATAAGAAAACACACTATAGGAAACTATCTTCCATATCTGAATTAACTAATTCTAGTTTATAGTGATGATATCTATTACTATAATCATTTGTGATTAGACACCAAGGAGGAACCAGAATTTATTTCTAAAGAAAATACACAATTTACTCTAATGATACCAATTTCAATATAAATTATATAGCGACAAAGGTGTATCATATATGGATATTACATCATTTTCAGATAAATACTCATTAAATTACACAAACACAAGCTTTAGGACCATAATAGTTTAGTATTTTTTGAAACTTGGTAAAAAACCATTTCCATAGGTAAACTAAATCATCTACCAAAATGATCATAATAACTAGCACCCTTCCTATAAATATCATACATAATACTTTTCTTCATATAATGTGGAAAGGAACCCTAATAAAGGGTGAGCATTGATTCTTAATAAGGGTTAAAAAAAGAGACAAGTAAACTTAGCATGAACGTAGGGGTATACGAACATGAGAATAAAATTTCAAAACCATACCCTACATATCAAGGATCATAATCTTGAGTCATGGAATTAACATTGGATGTTTATAAGATATGAATCACAAATGAATAAAATAACATGATAAATGAGAGTATAATATTATCATAATATGAAGATTTGTATCATACACATATGTATAGAAAATAATATCGATATTAGTTAAGGCTCACTGCCAGTGTTATTATAGTGGAATAGGTGCACTCCCCAAACTATCATAGCTGTCAGGGTTCACCCCCAAGACCATCATAACAAATATGTACCTTATTGAATTGGGTCCAATCCCCATTCGAGTCTTGTCTATCTGATGAGATATGAATCTTTACCCAATAAATTGGACGGAGATCTAGGTCCCACATGTTTCATAATGAAAGTCATATTTATATGTTCCATAAGATCATAAAACAATAATAATATCATAAACCATTAATTTTAATGATTTTCATACACATTCACCACATAAAAACCTATTTAAAAGAGACATGTTTCATAATAACTTCATCATACCATCATTATATAACCCATGGAAAAAGTAGTGGGTTCCATAATAATTTTATCATTTTATAACATGGGTAAGAGAAACGGGTTTTATAAACAAGATTATACAATAAACATAGACCATGCAGAGAATGAATAAGAATTGTGTCCTTGGATCACATCTCTAGTAAAGTACAAGTAACATCAATGAATGTCAACATAAATAGAAAATGATATTTATTGATCATTTAAAACATTTCTTGTGGAAAATTTTATTTCTTATTTGAAAAAACTTTTCAATAATAGAAAATATTTTGAAAATATTTTTATTTGAAAATAACCGTAAAAAATTTTAAATTATTAATCAAATAAAATAATGGTCATGATTATGATAACATTATTTCATGTCGTACAAATTAAAACAAATATTCCTTTTACATTTACTACAAAGGAGAAACATCAATTGTTTGGAAAATGACATGAAAAATCATTTTAAATTTTTTATAAATAATTAAATCTTGGGTAAAAATTTATTTCAAAAAATAGAATAATAATATTTTTCTTGAGAACATATGTCAAAAACCTGTTTTTGGAAGAATTGATATTTTTCACCAAAGAGTGAAATAATATAGTATTTTTCTTAAACGAATTTCACAATTATTTTAAGTAACAAAGAGTGATTTTTTAAATAATAAATTAAAATATCATGAATAAAAAATGGATAATAAAATTCATGTATTTCATGAGATATTTATTATAATATTTGATCATTAGAAACATAATCATAAAAAATATTGATAAATGATGATATTGTTAAATAAAATCAGTACCACATTGGTAAATTTGATTCATAATCCCCATGAAGGAATAAAAAAAGAGGATCTAAAAAAATCATTAGGAAAAATAAATTCATTATATTACATGTCATAGGGGTTATATATAAACGTCGTGATGGAATATAGGTTCATAACTTATAGTACATCTTGATGAAGGAAAATTGAGACAAAACCCCCTTACCTTAAGACTTCACTTCCATCATACATGTTAAAACAAACTATATAATAAATTTATGTTTATTATACATATATTAAAGAAATATATTTATATATACCATACCATATTTTATTTTTTTGACCCTTTATCACATTTTTATTATCAATTCAATGTTAATGTTACTTTTTGAGTAATAACTACATTGATTTTTGTATATGTTTTGATTTTTTTTATTTTTGTTCCTATTAAATTGATCATGATTTAATCATATCCAAAATTTTACACATGATATAAATATAATATATATTGATTATATACAAATTTATAGTAATATATAAAATTTAGTGATTGAAAATGAAATACACCATTAATGGGGATGGTAAGCTATACATACACATGAATGATGATTCCATATTTTTTTGGATTGAATGAAATAAAATTCACTGATATATTATCAGTATATAATCATATATATGTAATATATATAACCTATTTTCATTAAACACATCCTTATTAAATTCCTTGTAAAGTGTGAACGAATCACATCGCTGTGTGAGGCGGTAGTCCTCTCTATACACAAACCGTGCTATCATATTCATAAATAATGGTTAGAATGAAGGTATGTGTGATATAATAATGCTATAAATATAATAATATCATTAATATTTCATATAAATAATAAATCCATCATCATCTCTATACAATAAAGGTAAAACTTTAAAAACTAATGACATCAGTTCATGGGGAGGTAGTCCAACAAACTCACAAATGATCATTTCGTAACCCATTTGATGGGAGTGGAAATGGATGTAGGTAATTAAATTAACATAAAAAAATTCAATTCTATTTAATATACGTATTTTATTATATAATTATGGTATAATAATAATTTAATGAGGTGTAGGAAGAAATAAAAAAACTATCATTAATGAACGTTATCGCTTCTTCAGGTACGATCATTAGGTGTTCACTAAAAATATTACTTTGTCAAGTTTATTTTCAAAATTATGATTCTAGGATGAAAATAGAGTTGTTGATAATGGATTTGGTAAGTTATTGTTTGTCCAAATGGGTTTGAGGATGTGAATAAGAGAGGATAATGGGGTGCCTTTAATAAGTGTGGTGTGTGGAACCCTTGTAATTTTTTTTTCAGAGAATGAATTCCACACATATTGTTTATATGTAAAAATGATCCAATAATGGAACAATATCGTTAACAGAGGAGATAAATTCCAAATATTATCATAAAATATTTTCAAATAATATTATCTTTTTTTGAAGACACAAACCTCTTTATTTTCATAAAATATTTTATGAATTGAACATCAATGTCTGGTCGAGGTAGGGTTGAGGATTGATAGTTTCAAATGTTGTTTTATATGTGGATATTTTCAAGGTAATTGAGATATTCAATCTTATTAAGAGTAGGGATAAACTATAATGTACATGGACACAAATAGTCAAGAGACGTGGTGTCAGTAATTGAAAAAGGAAGTTGTGGACTAGTTTATATGATCATGGCTCAGAGGGAGGAATACATGTATATTAACAAAATATCAGGGTGATACTAGTTAAGAAGAGACCATTTATGTAATATATAGACCTCATATCTACATAACCCATGCCTCTGACTAGTGGTTCAGATGGCCTCTGGTGCCCCTCCCCATTCACTAGAGGCTTTCGACTAGTAGTGAGGGTGTAAAGGTGATCCAGTGGGGAGACGATACCCCCATATCAGAGTATAACAATAGATACAATAGAAAAAAAGAATTACAAAAACATAATATAGAAAATAAAATAAATAAGTGAGGAAGCATAAATAATTGAACAATAGAATAATTACCAAAAGGCATTGGGTTGGGTTATAAAAATAGATTCATGCAATGATGATTTATGAATGGGGAAAATGGAATAAACATATACAAACATGTTGTACAAATATAAAAAAAGAAAAAAAATATACACCACTAGAATCTCGAGAATACACTTAGTCCACTATTACTATAATATATATATAAGATAACTTTATTAACAACCCATAGAAGGGCCCTTTCAAATATCTGAACCAACATTCATATAATATTATCAGGTGATAAAGGTAGACTGAGTATGGTGTCAGATAAAATCTAAGTAGATCACCACCAATGGTGTCTAGAAGTAATCCAATAATTGTTCATAGCTAATATAGTGTGATAGTAGAAATATAATATGAAAAAAATACAGAAATAATAACCAGCCCACTAAAGTTTCTTGAGGACACCTAACAATTCTACCTACTTCGGCTCATCACTAGAATGTAGGCCTAATATGTGACTATATATATTAATAATATATATTTATATCATAATTATATATTTTATCCATTTTTATGAACCAAGTACTTGTGGATGTATGTGTCCATATATCTTGAATACTAGGTGCCGACTGGACTGTGACTGAACTCAGACATCCATAACTAGTCTAAATATCCTTTAATCACAAGAAATAGGGTACATGACCTATAAATCATTGTGAGTGGGAGACGCCATGATCATCACTCATTATGGTGATTGAGCCATCATTTCAATAATCAATGAATGGGACATGGCACATCAATCCCACCATCAAACTACTGTCAATGGTTTGAGATGTTATGATCGACACCTAATGTAAGGGAGTGTGACACCATCATGCTTAATAGAAATATTACCATCTTACCAAAACCTATTTCAAGGATTAATTATTTTTATAATATAATACACGAGGAAATTATTCTCATATATCTCATTAGTCAAGCCCATTTCCAATAAGGCCTTACAATTTATAATGATAATTTAATTAAGAAAAAAACAGAATGTCCTAACCATAATTTTTAAATCATTCCCTTTAAGTCATTTAATTCATTTATGAAAAAAAACCATCATCAATAATCTATTCCATATATTAAATCCATTTAATTCACTAAGTCATGAAAAAAAATTCATAAGGCTCAAGACACATTTATAAGGTGTCATGCCAAATAGAGAAATTTCCTATATGGGAAATTCCCTTAGTAAGATGGGAATACAACTTAAGAGGTGCCTTAGGTTAATTAAAAATTTATATAGAATGACTAAATTCAACTATAAATCAATATGAACACTTAGAAGTAATTCTATGAATTCAATCATTTACAATAAAGGAAAATTCAATTTGAAACACCCGTGTGGTGAACATAAATGGAAAGATCATCCAATAAAAAACAAAAAAAAAGTATGAAAGGGAATATATGAAGGTGCATATATTAGTTTAACATGAAAAACACAATTAAATTGTGATGTGTGAAAAATTCTAGAATGCAGCACAATGAAAAAGCTAAAAAACACCAAAACTCAGGGAGAAAATTATGAGACCACCTACCATAGAGTCGTTGATGACAAATCATCTAATGGATGCCACAAGTTCGAAATGGAATGAAGGAAAATTATGAAATGGAATAATGTCATGAAAATAAAGAAAAAAACTTGAACCTAAATAGTTTAATGGATCTAAAGATAAAATTAAATATTAATGAATATGATTAGTGATATTATATAGATGAATTCATTGCTTTTGACATATCTTCATTTGAACAATAGATGAGGGAGTTATCACATAACCTAGATCGAGGGATAAGAAAATATATGGAACAATGAGAAATGTGATGCACAACTGAAATGGGGGAGGGAAAAACTAATACTAGGTATAATAATTCAACAGGGTAAAAATGTCATTTCACCCTTAAAACAATGGTGCATAGTTTTTTCACAAGTTTTTCCAAACCGTCCAACAAATATTGTTAAGACACTACCCAATAAAAATAAAATGCATGGTTAAGGAAAAAAATTCCTTTACTATGCACAAACCATTCACAAACCTCAATCAAATGTATACAATATAATGCATGGTTGTGTTCTTAGGGTCCCATGGTTCTGTAAAAACTATGTGGCTCTTTCTGCACCTTAGTTTTACCTGCATGGTTATTGGAGACTATACAGGCTATGGTTCAATGTTTTTACAAGTAGTGTGGCCCATTTATTTTTCCCAAATTCTAGAACTCCAAGCTCTGATCAAGCCCAAGATGCTTCGAGGACCATCCTTATGATGTAACGCATGTTTACCATGATTAATACAAGTATTATATTAAAAAAATGATATGTAACTTTATGAAAGAGTGTTCATTTCAACATCCCCACCTTAAAGAAACTCCTCTATGAGTTGGTCTTCTAAGGTTAAAGAGGTATCATCTGAAAAGTGATCAAGCCATTGATCTCATATATCAACTAATAATTTACATGTGTCATCCCATATTTGGATGTGTTTCTATAACACCCATACCAAAGGAACTACGTAACTCTTAGTGTCTCCATACTCTGATCATCAATACCAAATGGATAATCCTCAGAGGAAGAATCTTCTTCTGACTCAAACTCATCACACTAAAAGACATTTGACAGATCAGGATGGTATCTTCAAAGATTATATATGTAGAAGACATCATGCCTAGAATGTTATCTATAAATAAGTTCTATCTAGTTAGACCATGGTCTGATCTATTTAACAACCCTAAATGGTCAAAAAAACATCATTGATATCTTACACTACCTCTAAATACATATATAGACCATCCTAGGGGAGATTCCATATAAAATAGATCTCCAACCTTGAACAGAAGAGGTTACTGAAGTCTATTGGCATACAATTGCTATCTAGACAGAGCTATAATCTTGAAATTTATGATCAACTAGAACTAATATATAGTCTCATACATGAGATTAGGTCTAAGTATAGTTACCTCACCTAACTCTATCAAACATAGAGGTGAGGAAAAAGGATGACCATATGAGGATTTATAATGATCCATCTCGATCATATCCTAAAAGATGTTTTTATTAGAGAACTCATAAGCAAAACCTATTTCTCCCTAGAACATCCGAAGTCAAGGAACCATGTGCATTTTATGTCCTATCGCATCTAAATTGTATGTTATCTCTATCCATTATCCTGGAGGTGATATGATGTGCTCAGAATAACCTTTTTACCAATGTTCTTCTCTAACCCCTTCTAGAACTGCAAGATAACATGAGAATCTCATTCCAAAATGATATAAAAGGATTTCAGTCAAGGTGTAAAATATCCATGACATAAAACATACCTAGACCATATACTATTAAGGCCTCTCACATAGGAATGAATTGTGTGACCTTCTTAAAATGATCAATAAAATCCGACAATGTGTGTTTTCCGTGAGGTAATCTCGGTAGACCGGTCAAAAAACCCATTGAAACATCATCCCATTTCCACTAAGGAATGGAAAATGATTGTAAAATCCCTATCAGATGTTGAAGTTCTATATTCACCTAATGACATGTGGAACACTGTGTGATAAATCCAACAACATCCCATTTCATACTCACCACCAATACTTTAATCGTAGATCCCGATACATTTTGTAACATCGGGGTGAACCACCCATGTTGAGGTGTGAAATTACCACATCATCTCTTCTCCAGTGTCAATTGAGACCCATAAACACCCACGAAAAAGTAAGGTATAATTCCAATCAATAGTCTAACCATAAGATTTATCATTATTCAGAATTATTTCCCTTAGGTTAAGGCCATAGAGATCAAATAGTTTTTTCAAATTAACCCATTATAGAAGAGTAGAGGTTTCTATTAAGTTAGGGTAGATAGTATGACCCTGGTTATCTTGAACCATTACGTGAATCTATGGGAATAATTCCATGAGATTCAACTCAAAACTAGATTCCATAAAAGCCTTTATTAAAGCCTTTATTATTAGAGAATTAGCTACCAAAGTTCCCTTACTAGGCATATAGGTAAACTCTAAATCAACCAACTATAGGTATTTCCACAAAACTACCCAATATTAGAATTATATCTAGCTAGGAAAAAATGAACTTGAGGTTTTTTATCATCATATACCAAAAAAACAATCTTTAAATAGATAAATTTTTTAATAGTATAGATCATAAACTACAACAGCTGGCTTGAGGTCGTCTGCTGGGTAGTTTCACTCATGAGGCATCAACTGATGAGATCTGTCTGGAATAACTCATTCATACCTCATCTGAAGGACTCTGTGAACAATACCTGATGTGTGACAATAAATATTATATCCCATACCAAGATTTGAGGTAATCAATATCTGTGCTAAAGTCAAACGACCCTCTAACCCCTAAAATAACGCTTCATAATCTTTTTACCACATAAATTTGACAAAATTCCTTATCAAGACAATATGTGGTGGTAGAAGACGTTAGAAATCTAGGATGAAGATTCTATAATACCATGATATCCCCAATAAACTCTATATTTCAATGATGTTCTTATGCTATTCCCAAGAAACTAAAACTGTCAATTTCCCTAGGTCTATTTAAAATTCTGCCTCATAGATAATATGTCCTAGGAAGTTGACTCTTTTTATCCAATAGTGTTAGTTAATAAGGTTAGCATGGCGATAATTCTCTCTAAGTGTCTTCAACATGATCTCCAGATGGTTTGAACTGTCATTTTTTGGATAATGGGTACAATAAGATGTTTTCAAAAGATATTACCAAGAATAAATCCAGATATGGGAATGAAACCTGATTATTAGGATCCAAGAAGACTGTCGTGCGTTCATGGGTCCAAATAACATTACTAGGTACTCATAAAGACCATACCTTATCTTGAAAGATGCATGGGGTTTGTATGATGTCCGGACACACCGATGATATCATGACCTAAAATCTATCTTTATTATCACACCTTCTCCTCATTGGTGATCAAAGAGGCCGTATAATCTCGGAAAATGATATGGATTCATTGTTGTGAGCTTGTTTAAATGATGGTGATCTAGGAAAATCTGAAGGTTATTATTCTCATTCTTTGATTAAATGACTAGTGAATCCCAATGAGAAGTTCTGGGGTGTATAAATACTTTAGAATTCAAATCCTCAAATTTTTTATTGATCTCAAAAAGCTCCAAAGGTTCCACCCTATAAGGAGAAATGGTCACAAACGATACACATGAAACAAGCTCAATAGTAAATTCTACACCTCTCAATAGAGGTAGTCCAAAGAATTATTTAGGAAATTCGACCTTGAAATGATCCACTATATATGGGAAAACAATAGTTCGTTACCCCAGATCATCAAAGAAAAGACATGCGATTTTAGTTATTATACTATCCAACCTATACTCCTTGGGTCCATATAAAGTCATGTGAACATTATATTCTCCCTTATGCATGTTCTTACTACCACATGGGATGAGTAACTCACTTTATGATGATAGTAGTCAATATTTTCTTGATAGGGAACTAACTAGTCTATCATAATTATTACATTAATTCTTGTCATGTCAAGGATTAAGATATTCCACTTGAAATCATATCCACCTATATTGATGGGGAAATAATTACTATAGAAAATACCATCTAATTAGATAACTAATGGTGTTGATCTTGATGTCCACAATCTCTGTTATTGCATTAGATATAAATTTTTTAGTTGTTCCTATGTCAAATAAATAAAATACTAAAGTAGAGGCTACTATAATAGTAACTCATATTGTAGAATGATCAATGCTCTCCTCCCCTAGCATAGGATGGACTGCATGTAACTAGCCCATACAATGGACTTGAGTCACTTCTTGACTACCCTGAGTTATCTTTCTCTATTGACACAGACAATCATGAGTACAATTGCCTCTACCTTGACCAAAACCTAGACATGAATGGCCTATGGCATTCTAGCTTCCTGCCTATCATGATCCTACTGACTCCACAATAGAACAATGATTTAGTGTAGATCCCTTCTAAAAAAGAACTAAAGGAATGGTTTTTTAGAAAAATTGAATATATACTCTCCTACCACAACCTATTAATTTTATAGGATCTTGTAAGCACTAAGGCATCATGCTTCATGACTTACCACCTTGGTGATATGTTAGAAATATTTTTTCTTGAGAAGCCTAACTACGACTACCACCATGAGTAGCTTTGAAATATCTCTTTCATACAGAATAAGAATAACTGTTATATTTGGGTTCCAAACCACCATGGATCACAACATCATCATCCCTGAAATTTCTCTATATGGTTTGGTTGTAATTGACTATCTAAAAAATTTTAGTTAATAAAAAAATTAACATGTGATCGGATGGCGTATACTAGCCTATCCTCAAATCTCTTGGTGGTACTGATATCATCACCCCCTAGAGTAGGAGAAAACTATGGTAGATTAGTAAAATGAGTACATTATTCCATAAAATACATATTTTAATGCAACATGTTGATGAATTCTCTTGATCTATTGTCCCTTAGAGTCTAGGGAAGGAAATATTCCTAGAAGATTTCCTAGAAATCCACCTAGATCAAATCATGATATCGATCTTCCTGGGAAATAACATCCCACAACATCTTTAAAAAATCACATAGCATATACACATCCAGTATGACCCTATAATATGGAAGTGTCTCTATAATATAGAATATAGAAAAGATAGTTTCAAGACATGACTTAGAAACATGTGGTCCACAGTCCCTTAAAAAGGTGGGAGGATGATTCTATTGGAACTCCGGAGTCAACTATACCACACATGGGGTAGTTCAATCTACAAATTTCATATTCTGAAACAAATGTTGAAATCCCTCTTAGAACTAGGTGTTAGTTCCAAAATCAAGAATAAGAAGATGTGCCATAGGTGGCACTATCAGAGGGATCACATGCACCTCAGGGTCTACCACCTCAGGTGAATGGCCATCACTGCCTTCAAGGAAAGTGGACGAAGGACATCATGGAGGTATAATGCTATTATAAAAATGTATAAATCATAAGAGATTAAAACAGTTGAAAGTATTTCCAAAAGATAACTATGAAAGGTGCACACTCATCTTATAGAATGATTATGCCTCTCTACCTCCTCCAACATCCATGTCTAGGTGGTATAACGGACCCTAAAGAATATAAGAATAAATGAGAGACTTAATATCCACTTCTAAGTCTATGTTCAGATATGTGTCTTGGTTTCATAGGTACACGATAACTAATTTAACTTTAAAATTCATTTTCATTTTAAATTTATCCTTATTCAAATGTTTAATTCACTTTGAATGGTTTATTTTAGATTAACACCAATTCTTATCCATAAGGACCGATATACCTTATGATCCAAAAGATGGTGTCCATATAACTCATACGATAACACATTCCATCCCATGTGATGAATAGTAAATGGATCAGCATGCATAATTTACATCTTACTGTGTATGCTTTAACCTATTCATGAATACACTTTTTGGTTAAGGAATGAAATTTATGTTTCAATTATGTTTTCCGTTCCCTATAAATAATGTCATCACAATTATACAAGTAATCAAGGCAATAAATATTTGAAAAAGGAAAATACACTTTGAAAATAGACATTACATGGAAAAATTCATGGAATATTATCCCTAATATGCCTTATATGATACATGTAATACAATTCCATCATTTTGTCGATACTAGGTACAATGAATCCAATATTAATCATATTAATATTAATAGAATCACAAGACATGTGTGTCACCCCATAGTCAAATCGTATCAACCATAAAAGGCATAATCAATAATATCAATTTCCCATCCTATGTAATTTGGGTTTCCCTTGTACATGGGTTAGCTACATCCAATAATAGGGATAATTCCAAATTCCTCTAACTCCTTATCTATTTTATAATACCTGAAAAGTTAGAAAAAAAAATATATGGATCTGATACAATATTGTAACGTCCTAACATGAGATCCACTTAACTCATGCCCCATGCTAGTGGGTCAAATGACCTCAAGTGTGCCTCCCTGTATTCCAGATGATACCAACTAGCAGTGAGGGTGTAAATGTAGTATAGTGGGGATACTACAACCTTAGATCACAATGTAATAATGGATAAAACATATAAAAAATAGAATAGGTAGAATAATATAATTGATATAATAAATAATTGTGGAAGCATAAAAGACTGAGAAACTGAATAATAATCAAAATACACTAGGTAGTTTCATAAACATCAAGGAATGAAATACTTATATAAAAAGTGTAATAAGAAATATAAATATACAAATATTCTATAAAAAGGAAAAATAACAAATATTTCTCCACTATAATCTTGATAATACACTAAGTCCTCTACTCCTATTCTATATCTATAAGAAAAATATATCAACAAACTATAGCACGGAACATGACCTTATTCGAACCTGCATTCATATAAACTTCTCAGGTAGTAAATGTAGACTGAGTAGGGTGTGAGATAAAATCTCAGTAGGCCACCACTAAAGTTTCCATAATTATTCCTAGAAGTTATCATAACTAAAATAGTGTGCATGTATAGATAGTATAACAAAACAATAATGAAATAAAAACAAGCCTTCTCAAGATCCTAAAGGAGACGTGGTGGTTTTACTTACAATGGATCATAGTATAAATATTTGTCTAATCAATAACTATATATATAGAAATTATATATATATATAGTATAGTTATATATTAAATCCACATATATGAACCAAGTATATGTGGATGCAATTAGAAATATACCTATAATACTAGGTACTGTCTTGGCAAGGGTGTAACAGAGACATCCCAAACCAGTCTAATGAGCCTATAAGCTCAAGAAAATTGGTTACATGAACTACATATCATTTAGAGTTAGAGATGAAATGATCATCACACAAGGTGATGAGTGTTAAATCATGTCAAAACTTGAAGAAAGGTACATGGGGCATCAAGACCACCATCCAACTAGTGTCAATGGTGTTGGATCTCATGCTTAACACCCACTGTAAGAGAGCATGATACCATCCCACTGAACAAAACCCTTACCATCGTACTACAACTTATGGAAATGATAATTTACATTATTAATATGTTATATGAGTTAATACCTCTCATATATCTCATTAGTCAATACCAATTCTAATAAGGAATTACAATTCATAATAATCATTTAACTAAGAATAATCAAATGGCATGGCCTTACTGCCAGTGAAAAATCATTACATATAATTTTATTCATTTAATTAGAGACAACTATGATGACTAATCCTTACCATATATTCATTCTATTTAATCTACTAAGTCACGGAATATCAATTCCTAATGCTCAAGAGTCATTTAGAAGGTGTTATGATCAATAGGGAAATTTCCTACATGGGCCATTCCCTTAATAATTTTGGACAATAATATAAGATGTGCCTTGGGTTCATTAACCATTTATATAGTAAGATTAAATTCAATTACAAACAAATATGAATTCATAGGAGGATTTTTTGACATTTAATCATTTAACCATAAATATAAATTCAATTTGGCACACCCATAGGGTGTCCATAAATGAGGTTAACATCCTCTAATAAACTAAACAAGTATTGAGGGGCGTATATCAAGGTGTATAGATATATTTAATATGAAAATATCAATTGAGTGAATACAAAAAACAATGGATGCCATTTATAATATCTAAAAGAATACAAAACACCAAAAATCATGGGGAAAACAATGAGGCAACATACCTTAGGGGTTTTAATGACTCCTAATCTGATGGTGGCCTCAAAATCAAAGTAGGTTGGAAGAAAAAGAAAAACTGGTCCAATTCCCTTAAATGAGGGAAAACGATCCTTCACCTAAATAGTAAAATGGATCCTAAGATAAAATAAAATAATAAGGGAGAGGATTATATATGTTACCCAGAAAGATCCAATTATTTTGATGGATCTCGATTTGGACAACGGAAGCGAGCGTTATAAGAAATAATATATATGGGGAGAAGAAAAACTGTAGAATACAAAAAATGTATTGAACACAAGAAATTGGGGAGGGGAGATGGAAAATTAGGTTTAATAATTAAATATTATAAAAAAGAAATTTCAACCTAATATATAAGTGTGAGCAATTTGGATGTATGATTGGCCAAACCGTGTGCCAACCACGATCAAGACACTTCTCGAGGGAAATAATCCACAAGGTTAACCCACATGGTTTAACTAACTATCCATAAACCATCTATAATGTCTCTACGCAATGTATGGAGTTTGTTACATGGTCATGTGCCCAGGGTAGCACAATTTCAGAAAAACTATGTAGCAATCACTTCAACTCTATTTCTCCCCAAAAATTTAGTGGTGACTATATAGACTATTCCATTATATCTTTAATAACAATGTTTTAGAGTTATTTTTCTCAATTATTAGATATATATGTTTAGATCAATCCATGTAAGTTCATAAGACTTTTCTTTGGCCATAATTCTTGTTTTCAAAGATTAAACTAAGGATTTAAATTGAAAAAATAAATGATTTGTACCTTCATGAAAAGATGGGGCTTCAAAATTTCCCCAATATTGACATCACCCTGAGGATGTTGAGAGAGAAATGTCTTTATAATGAGAAAACAATTTAAATATACTTTATGGTTGATGAAAATAATCCTTTTGATTTTCACCCATGGAATGGTATTAAGATAAGATAAATTGTGCGCAGCACAGCATTTCCTGTTGAAAGTGGATGAACCTTATTATGATTCATGTTTGGATTTCATAATTATAAAAATTCTATATAAATGAAAATGGGTGATGACTAATATTTAGGATAATTCTTAGGATGAGTGTGATCTATACCATTATAGTTTTTATATCTAGTGAAGATAGTGCATTGGCTATAGTGATTTGTTTTTATTCATTGATGTGATGAAAAGTATTCTTCTAAGGTGGGGAGTGGGATGTCGATCATTAGGGGTCAACCTCAAGAGAAAAAGGTCATGGCACCTTGATACTAGTCCTACGATATTAATTTTGTCACTCATATTATTTTTAATCGGTGGAGTAATGTAGATAAGGAATATTAAGTAGATTGTTTGTATGGTTTGATGATGAATTATGGAGAAATCTAGATACTCAAATTAATCACAGAGTACATTTTTAAGAACCATGGATATTGGATCATAAATTTTTTGATATTGGTGTTATACTACGACTATGATATTTTTAGGATATTGTTAATAAAGACCCATTCGCCATATGTCGGGTACGGGCTTCGGTGACCGTGCTCGAAAAAATATCAGTATACCTTGCAGTAACATAATAGAATATGGTTTTAGTGATGTGTCAGCTGTGGGAGCCATGTTATTTTAAAATGTTCGAATGAAAGTGGTCTAACATGGTTTCTATTGGGTAGTTGGTTGTGGCCAGTAAAAAATCAAAGTTACCATGCCATTTGGGTGAGTTGGTTGCATCTTAAAGGTGAATGTGGATTTTGACAGAAAATATGACGTGACCTATATGAGATTCATCACTTAGAGTTTGACCATTCTGATATAAAAAGAGAAACAATAGTATTTTCCTCATTTGTGTTTGATAAATATATTGGGACTATAACTATAATAATAAATATATATTCATTAATAAATTCTTATAGTGTGAGGATCAAGACTCAAAATTTCCCTTTGGAATTTAGAACCTATAGGGGGAATCTCCATATAACAATTGATGTAAGAGATGGTTAATTTATCATGTCTCAGGTAAAACAGGATTAGTTAATCCATTCATTGATGTTTATGATGTACTTGGGAGTGTTAGATCTAGTTTGTGGGTGGTTTGGACACCATATTCTTATAGTGTCTTTGGGAAGTATCTTGTGAATTTAGAAATGCAACACAACTATTCAATAGGAAACTCATGACCCATGTACGTTGGAAAATGTCTCATTTGTCCCCAAGGCATATTATTGAAAAGAAGTTTTATGGCAGGGAGACTGTAAGATCCATTTTTTTTGGATCACCTGAGTTCTCAAAGTATTATGAACTTTTTATTTAGATAATGGGCCAAATAATTAAACCAATCTTTGAAATGCATATCCAAGAATCAGATCACATTAAGGTGTTATTTTTTAGTGGGGTTAAAGGCATGAGTGGCATCCTGAGTGTTTGAATAACTTTAATGTGTGTTCATCATTGATTAATCAACTCCAGAAGAAGGTACCTAACGGTCATGGTTTGTGAAAGGATAGTAAAAATAGTGTATCTTAACTATGAAAACTTTTTTATGTGACATGGAGAACTTAACTATGTGGTATGACCCCTGGTAATGATGAGATTCTTAGAGGGTGTCAAATGGTTTTCCAAATTGTTCAATTGAGGCCACACTACCATACATAATATCTAAAATTAATTAAAAAAGTAGAAACATGGTCTATTAATGTTTTGTTCAACCATGTTCCTTGTTGTGCGAGGGGGTGAGCTACATGGAATGTTTCTTCACACAGGTTACACAAGGTTTGAAAACCATGTGTCTAGCCATGTGAGGTTAGGGTACCCTGGGACAGTGATACCACATGGTTGGAGAAAGATATGTTAAAAAGTATAGATTAACCATGTTCCTCTTTAAGGGGTGAGAGGATGAAGATTATTTAATCTATCCCAAAAAGTTTTTACACCCCATTTCTTCTCCATTCAATCTCCGAAGTTCCCTCAAGCACTCAAATTTCTATCCCACTTCTATGGGTGTTTTTTCATCATTATTGGTTAGAATTCATCACCGTCATATATATTGTAAGCCCCTCGGTATGTCTAAGGCTCCTCATGAAACTTATTTCAATTTTTTACTTTTTAATTTGGAACTATCTCCCGGTAATCTATTTCACACTATTTCTAGGGAATTTTTAAAATATTATTATTTCATTAACTCTAGTTGAAATAAAATCCTGATAATTGATGAGTGTAACATGTAATCATAAGGTTTTTAGTGTATATTTTTACTAATGTCTCATTCATTTATAAATAATTTTCTTTGTTCACATGTTGGTTTTACCTGTACATTTACCCTATAAAAAATTCACCTTAAAATATATTTTTTGATTTTTATTTTAAACTACATATTTGACCCTCTTATTAAAATTGGAGGCCAATGATCTTACTATTAGATACCCTTTGGTTGTTCCATGCTTATACCTATGTACCACAGTACACATTAATAACTGAAACACCCATTGGTGTATGGGGTTCAACTTCCTTAAATAGTATAATTAAGTTAAATATTTGAATTTTTACATTATGATGTGGGTATGCATGTTTTTCATAGCTCTAATAACTTTGAAATAAAATTTTTAGAAGTATGAAACCTTATAAATCCTTTATCATCATTGGGTGAAAAGGTAGAGACCTAAATTATAAAATGTGAGTTAATTGATATGATTCATTAGAATGGCATATCTTATTGACTTTTAAAAACTGGTAATTAATGGGTAATGATTTAAATAAATTGAAATGATACATTAGATTGATTATTACCTGGATATGAGTATTTATTAAATGAATACTGTCTACCATTACTATTATGGAACATTTTCATTTATAGGTGTGTTCGAAAAATATTTCATCCTTGGATTCCTGAGGCAATGTCTTGATCACTTAGAGAACAACACCTTGACTCATTAGGATGGTTTCCAAGGGAGAAAACCAACTTGAAACGTGTTTCATGTCATGTAAAAAAAGACTCAACATTTCCCTAAAGGTTCACTATCTCCAACCACCATATATATTTGAATTCTTCAGATACACTCCTCATATTCAGGTTGATTTCCTTAGACACGTGATGCTAAGGGTTACCTCCTTGGGCTCCAAATCATGCTTAGCCAAAGATTACGTTGGACATGACTCCTTGAACTTAGTTATAAAATTCTTCAGTGGAGTGATAATGATTTATCCTAGATATTACACTCAAACCCTTATGGATAGACTACCTGAGTTATTAATATGGGCTAGCTTGAACCTATGTGGTGAAGGATTCCTCAGATACACCTTGGACCTCTTATTATCATTATATTTATATATTATACAGTCCCTTGTGACATCTGATTCTAATTGAAATGTATCCAATTAATATTAAATTTGAAACTGATGATATCATCTCTATGTGGATGCCCTGGGTACTATATCTAATGTCCACTTTCGTAAATGTATAAATGAACAAACAATTTCCTTAGAAATTCAAATATATATATATAATAGTATGTGTGTAGTGAAATTACATCTTAGGCCAAAGTAGTTATGGGTTTTCTTGTGTCTTCGAAGAACCTCACCATGAAATGTTATTATTTATTATTTTCCATTTTTTTTTGATATACATCCACACTGATTATTATATATTCGTTGACTATATAGTTTTAGATACCATTGGTGGTGGTGTATTGAGTATATCTCACACCCTATTCGGGCTGACATCACCCAAGTGTACCTAAACATAGCTCATAGTTTCTAGTCTAGGTACATAGTTTATGCTTGTACTGTTATGCTTGTAAGTAGGAGGTTAGGAGTACAGGACTCAGTGAGAGTAAAATACTGATCCAGATCTCAGTAAGCTCATAGATATTTCCCTTGTTGGTTTTTTCATTTAATTATATATTGTTTCTCTATAATTTTTGTATGTTTGTTGCTAGAAATTATTTTATTATAACTTATGACTACTCATTATTTATTAATCTAAGTTACTATTTTTTCCAATGCCTCTATTTATTATTTCCTTTTTTGTATTTATTACTGATTTAGAGGGTACAGTCTCCCCAATGTACCTCATTTAAACACTAACAACTAGTCGATGAGCTCTTCATATGGGGTGGCTCACTTTTGGAATAGTGGCCCAATAGATCAGGGAACCATATCAGTGGGTCTTTGGTTGGGATGCTATAATATGAAAGACCCTTATTTTTAGTTTTCAAATGCTATGCGTGCACTTCATCATCACTAGTAAATGTTTTCATGATTATAATGGTAAAAAATTTAATTATTTTAATTGAATAACATTTTAATTATGTTTTCTGTTTAAAATTATGTAATTTATGTTTCAAAATTTTCATAAATATTTTTGTTATATATATATCATGATGAGATCAAAAAAGACAGTGTATTCATAAAAACATTATTTTTTTTACTATTCACTAAAAAATAAACTTTTTTAGAAAAAATTCAGTAAACCCCACTAAGATAATTTCAAAATATTGATACCATTAACGAATTCCAATTTTCAAATTAATATTAAAAAATTTATAAAGTTATATTTTAAATAAAACCATATTGTAATGGGAATATAAATAATTTAGAATAAAATCTATTATTTTTCTCAATAAAATAATATTATTCTTATTTCATAACATGATAAAATTATTTTTCATTATTATAATTATCAATATCAATATAAATCCATTGAATTAATATATATCAATTTATAAAAATATAAAAATATAAAAAATGATCTAAATATATCATCATAAGAATTCATTATAATAAATCATTATTTTTATTTAAATAAAGAATATTTTTTATCATATAATTAATTCAATAATTTTAATTAAATAATTTAATTACCCCTTCAACTAGTAGCCTTCCTAGACCACTAGTGAAGACGAGTATGACCCCCAAACCCCACCACTAATGGGATATTGGTTGGGGACTAATGCAAAGTGTATAAAATGCATAAATGGGAGGAATCTGCCTCAATAAATGAATGATAATTTGTTAAATTACTAGATGAAATTATATTAATGATGTTAAATCAAAATTCACAAGTACTTATAAGAGAGGTTTATTTTTAGACCATAGATGTTGTAAATGAGTTTCCTATTGGATGATAGTTTTAGTCCGTGTTATGGAGAGGTAGTTTCCCTTATTTTATATGAGTGATAAACTATTCCTTATATGTCATTATCTCATATTCTCCACCAACCCATTTGGGTGTTAATATAGAACCTAAATGTATAGGTTTCTAAGTATATTCCCCTATATTTAAATTCACGAGGTAATAAATGGGCGACTACACCCTCTTCCACAATCTCTCTTCATATGTATAAGGATGTGTAGGAATATCTAGGCTCTGATGTCTTGAGGTATAGGGTTTGTTCTTACATAGGATATGTTGTATCTGAGATTTACCATATGTGTCTATGTGGGATATAGAATTATGAGGATATAAAATATAAACATATTTTAATTGTAGTTATTTAATCTACTGTAGGTGTACTTGCACAAGATTGGATGGATTGAGGTATAGTTTATAATACACAAGATGTGATGGGTTGAGGACTTTGTCTTGGTTATGTATGTTATGAGTTATGAATGAGATATATGGTAATGGGGTAAAATATTGGATGATGATATGGTTTTGATATGTTTTATATGTGGGAATGAATACTTACTAAAGGGATTAAAGCATAATATATTTGGAGTTAGTGTGTGATAGTAGGAAAATAGTAGGGAAGTGGATGTGAGGTGACTTTATTGTGTATATTATTTTGACATAGATTGAATTAATTTTATCCAATACATGATGAGGGAGACTTAGTAATGTAGAATACAGGTTTTCCTATTTAAATATTAAGTTTATTATTTTTTATTTATTCACTAGGATTTAGTATTATTCTTCCATATATATATATATAATAGAGGTTTTATAGAGGATCCTACTTAATATAATAGTATTATCACCCTATATATAAATATTATTTTCTAGGTACCAAATATTTACTTAGTTATTTGTCTAGGTGTTACTAGCTTTCAATTTTATTCATGAGATGTTGGAGATTATTATAAATTTCTATGATTTTTCTAGGAAATTTAATTTTTTCTCCATTTTATGACATTACATTCATGTATTAGGATGGTTTATATTTTAATTACATGATTATATTTACCATTGAAACATATATATTGTTATTGACACCTTAATTGAGAAACATTGCTCATATTTATGCATTTTTAAACCTCATTTCTAGTAGAAAACCCATGACATATTAGACACAGGTGTAATGGTCTATGTATATATTCTCTTCTATTATAGGAGGGGTACCAATGGAGGAGGGGGGGGGGTGGGGTTTTATAGAGTGGTATAAGAAATTTTATATAATAGATATGAGGGTTCTTGGGGATATACATTAATGAGGATTTATTATATTGGTTGGGTGAAAATATTTTCTTAACTTAGCACATTATGTAGAAATATTTGGCTATATATTAAAGAGGATTTCATGACCCCTTATGATCTGATTTAAGGAAGTTATGTTTAGTAAATATTATAAGAAATGTAATTATTCTTGTGTCAATAAGCATATATAAAAACTATATATAATGATTATCTACACCTAAGGTTTAATTTTTTAGAGAATGGGAATATGGATGATCCTTAATTAATTAACATTAAATATTCCATATTCTAGGTTTAGAGATTCCCTAATATATTCTATTTTATTTTTATAACACTAGATAAATATCCCCAAAATGTTTGTGTGGAAGATATTTTGCAGTATATTCCATTAGATCACTACAAAGTTAAGATTTATGCTGAAAATGAATCTTGGAGGAAGATTGTTTGAGAGTTTCAGTGATAGATATGGTAGAAGTATAAAAAATCTATTTCAAATCAGATCATTAAGGAATGGTTTGTGCTCGAATGGCCATAAGGCCTCCATTTTTATTGATTTTTGATAACCCCCTTTCAAGGGATGAGGGGGAACCCTTACAAGGCCCGTAGGCTTAGAGATTACATGGATCATAGGCTTAAGAGATTACATGACCAGAAGGTCTTAGGGAATTCAACCAGACTATCTACGAGGAACTACCCCTCCCCAACATCTACATCATGATAGTAGGTCTCCAGCCTCACATGGCTGTCTGGCTAGGCTTCCGGTGCAAGCATAGGCTGGTCCCGATGGTATAGCCATACCCTCTCATTCTGAAAAATCCATTTGGCTCTACTTTGGAGAGTGTACCTACACTGAATCCTCTTCTAGGGCTGCTCATTTTTTGTAGTTTGTCTGGGGAAACTGCATGTGGCCCGAATCCCTTGAGGTGGCCCTAAAGCCATAATGGTGGACCTAAAGGCCTACTAACCTAAAGGTCTGGGTGGCCTAAAAGCCTTAAGGACTCCAAGCCCAAACTGATGGCCCAAGGTGAATAGTTATAGCTGCTACAATACCGAACAATACCTGCTATAGGAACTGCTATAGTTCCTTATACAGTACCCGCATAGTGTATAGTCCTGCTATAGTGCATGTACAATGTACAATTCTACTATAGTAATTGCTACAGTGTCTCCTAGTTAATGATATTCTTCATTTATTTACTCAATTTTGGTGGGTTTTATTCCTCAGGTATCCTAAGGAGTGAACTAATTCATGGGATATGTTTTGTTTTCAATTTTAGGATGTGTTTCTTTCTTCAATAATGAAGGTGGACTATCAATAAGATATTATTACACATTTCTAGGGGAGTTCTAGTTTGTGGAACTCTGTATATGATATAATAACCCATTGCATTATTTTTTATACCACTAGCATGATGGGGAGGATATGGTGTGGTATTTTTTGGATGGTTTGTGTCTAGATATAGAACACTAGCTCACCATATTCACATTCATGACATGTATTGATGTATTGTGGAATGTATTAGTTCTTGTGAGGATACTATATTGGAATATAAGATCACATTAGGTGAGTTTTTAAGACTGTCCATAATGTAGATACATTGAAACAATATATTTTTTTCTAGGTTAGATGATTTCATAGATTTTGTGGAGTTGGTTTCAACCATTCTTCACGAAGTTTCACTATGTATGGAAGTTCATGGACACATACCAAATGATCAATAATGGTTTATTTCTAATACATAGATCATTGGAATTCTAATATTTAGGGTGAAAACATTGTTAGTATATAACAATGTGATATAAACCCTCTTCATGATCCACTATTATAGGATCATCCTCTATGGCATCAATATTAGTAGGGTCATCCAACTTTTGATATGTAGTGAAGAGATGAGAAAACCTAAGGAAAAAAACATTATTCCCCTAATCATTAAGAGTAGTGAGTAGGGAATAATCATAGAGGAAATTTCCATCAGTGATTGAGAGTCCATAAAATTATTCATGGTCTAATGTTTTCTTTGAGTTTTCAGATTGAGGAATGCTGAATTTTTTTGATGTAATATCTACTATTATATTCTACACAGTTGTATTAATTATTTGATTATGAATCAATGAAATTATTCAATACGATTTCCCTATTAAACTCTATATAAATTTAGTATGAGGGAATTATGGTTCCCTTTTTTTGAATATTCCAGTTGGAGGTCAATCAATCTTGTATGATGGACATTGAGATTTTGAGTTGATACTGTAGAAGCATCAATCTTGGGGAAATTTTTTTTAAGAGTATAACTATAAGACATCATCCTCAATATTGTCTACCGATATTTAGTGAAAAATATTAAAGATTAATTTATAAGGGAAATTATATTCTATGGAACTGACAAAAATCTTATCATGTTTCCTATAGGTAGAAACACTTGGGTGGGTCAGAGTGATGTTAAGAAATTGTCTTCCTTGATGGATGAGCTAATACAAATTTAAATGGAGGATCAACTAGTGGTGTTTCATAGTGATGTTAAAGAGTATTAGGATATATTTATTTTAAAGATTTTGATACCCTACCCCCATGATATGAGTAATATTTTTGTATAGAGTTTTAGTGTAGTGTCACTCATATATCGATGTCCTTGTATAGGATAATGCCTTTTGATTTGTGGGAGAAATAGACATAGATTGATGATATTTTAAAATGATTTATAAATGAATCTATTTTTTTATTACGGTGATCTAATATTGTTTTCAAATATTGAAGATGTTAATATATGAATATGAATCAATTATGTTATCATGAATCAAGTGATGATAAAGACCCACTATCCCTTTATATGGATTGATGATTTATTCAATAACCTGATCAAAACATAGTAGTTATAAAATATGAACTTATGGTATGTATATAATCAAATGTGGGTGAAGGATGATGATATTATTGAGACTACCTTAAGATGTATTTTTTTTTTGTGAAATATGACTTTTTTTCTAACGTTGTTTGACAACAAGAACACTTTGGATGAGTTCATTGGACTAATTATCTCAGTGATCCTTGATTTTTTGGATCAATTCATGGTGGTGTTTATAGAAAAAATATTTGTGTATTTAAATAAATAGGATGATCATGTTGTGTATCATTGAGATACTCTCCATGTTCTTTTGTGTCATAGGTTATTTGGGAAGCTATCAAAGTGTACATTTTGGACACATTAGATAAATTTCATGGGGCATGTCATGTTTAAGGGTAGATTATTCATAGATCCTTTAAAGTTTGAGCTATTTATTTCTTGGGTAACATAAAAGAAAAATGTATAGGTATAGAGTTTCTATGGTTTATTATTCCATTATAAAATGTTCATACCCAACATCTCTTTGATAGAACCTAAAATAATATCTTTTAAATGTTTCGTGGAAATTTTTTTGTATTAAAAGTAGAACATTGTAAGTGATATTTTTCTTAATATTACAAAGGAAGGCATTGATTTATAAGTTTCTTACAATGATTAAATTTTGTGATTGGGTAGATTTATGGTATATTAGAGAGATATTATCTCTTATTTAGATTGACAGTTATAACCTTGTGATTGTAATTATTCGACTCATGATAGTGATCTTACAATGGTTGTGTTTTCTCTGAAGTTTTGTTAAAATTAACACATTGTTGAGTTCATTTTTTCCTTAAAAAATCACTACATGTGGAGTTATATAATCTCCCACTATAATCAGAACATTAAACAATGATGGCAGATTGAATTATTATAAGTTTAAAAATTTGTTGTTTTCTATACACCAGGCAAAGGGAGATTTGTGGATAATTATTTGAGAAATAATTAAATAGGATATTTTGGGAATTAGTTTGTCGATTCTTGAAGAGCTATGGAGGATTTTTTTGTTATACAATTTTATATAGGAGAAGTTGATGGTAGATAGTGTATTCATCCGATGATGGTGAAATCATCATTGTTCAAACATGTTAAGGAGTCCCAATTGGTGTATTTTTTGGAGCGGGTATAAAAAGATGTAGTTTTTATGGTGATTCACCTTATGTATGTTCTATGTATGATCAATATTGGGTGTTATTTTAGGGGATTATTTTCATTCCATCAGCTATGCATGAGGTGGTTCTCTATTAGTTCCACAGTTTTCATTAGTTAGTAAATCCTTCTATGAATAATATATACCTTTTATTGGTAGTTTAGTTTTGGTGTCATGGAGAAATGAGTTCAGTTATGGTGTAGGAATCTCGATGTTTGGACTTCTAGAATATGAAGTCTCATCATTATATTTTCAGTTGTTTTAATTAGCCACTTGTTGTCTACCAATGGAAGTGTGATGATGTTTCTATGGAATTCATAATTATTTTTACTCAATCACAAGGATTATAGAAAACTATATTGGTGATCATTGACTACTTGGAGTAGTTTTATAAGTTATTAATGATTAATTAGTTATGATTAGTGGGTATTTTTCAAGGAAGTATCTGGAGGACATGGTGAGACTTTTTGGCGTTTCAAAGATTCCATGTGTGATCATGATCTCCATTTCACCTCTCAATTATATAAATGACTTTAAAATTCTATGGGTTCTAATTTAATCCATATCACATATTTTTATCCAAAAATGAATGCATATTTTTAATTTAATCTCAAATATATTGATGATATGTTTGATTCATGTATTTTAGATTTTATATGTTTATAGGTGAAAAACTATCCCTTAGTGGTGTTTTCGTATAAAAAATTATATCACTCTACCAATTTTATGGCTCTATTTGAAGCACTATAGGGGAAACATTTCATATATTCATTCTATTGCATCATGGTTTGGGATTTGATGATTCATAGAATGAAATTAGTGTAGATAATGATAGAGAAGTTTCAAGTGATTCATGAGTATATGATGAAAGAATAAGATCATTAAAATTTCTTTGACGGTCAGAGGAGGAGGCTTATTGACTTTGAGGTTGGATATCATGAATTCATAGAAGTATCTTCTCACCATTGGTATCAATGATATTTTTTGTGAATTAAGTGTTCTCCCTATTTTTTTTTGGGTTTTAGAGGTATTGGATTATACTGGGGATATTTCAAATTGGTTATCACTTCCCCTATAGATGAACCAAATCTATGATGTATTCCTTTTGTCGTAACTTCTTTACTACCTTCGTTATGACTCCAAAATCATAGAACAAGAATAATTATAACCTGATGATGATGAAAACTTCATGGAAAAATCTTTTAAGATCCATGACTATCTAGAGAAGGTACTGCATGAGAAGGTTATTCTTGTGGTTCATTCCGTTTGGTGACATAGTTGAATGGGTAATATTTCTTCAGAGTGAGAGTGTTAGATTCACACGTAATATCATATGATATTTTATGTTTGATTATGTTGAAATATTATGTATGACCCTTAGTGATTTATGAGATGATGTACAATGTTTCTTGTTGATATTCCTTGTTTATCTAATGTATTTATTGTGATATTGTTTTAGTGAGATCCCTAAGTGATATTTCATAGGGTTGCTATTAATTATACCATTTTATTTCCTTATCAACATTAGGTTTAATTATTCCTAGAATAAAATTATTTAAATGGTATTTAATTCATGTTTCTATATTTCCTTGATATGTTCCTTTTGGTTCTTAGGTGATTATGGGTTTTCGGGAATGGAAAATAGAGCTGAAGTTCTATTGAACAAAAAGTTCAAAAACAAGAGGAAAATTTAAGAATCATTTTTAGGTAGTTGTGTGGTCTGGTATTAGGGGGAAAAACTTAAAGTATAAAGATGACTCCTATAATGTGGTTTTTAATATAATGGATTTTATGACTTTTCTAATTTAGGAATAGTTGTGGTGTGGTGCTTTGGGTTGTACCATAGAGGTCCTGGAGTTGGTCTCTTTATCCTTTTGTCATTTAGTATTTCTATGGTGTTATGTTTGGGGCTACATTATAGTGCTCGATGCTTTGGTTTCTTATCATCCGCTTACAAATGGTTATAGGGGTGTAGGGAATGAGGTATTCTGTTGAGTCCTAGATGGTGGGACCCTTGGTTATATCAATATGAGTACTATTTTTTATGGTGTGTTGGTTGTGCGATGGTTTTAACGTTAGAATTTTGGGACCATGTTTTGGAAACGATTTGGAATGGATGAGGTACTAGCGATTTGCAGTATGATTCTTGAAGAGTGTCCTATACTTTGACCTATTATAATATGGAAAACCTTATTATGCCATGGTTTTGGTGGTAAACATAAATATTATGGTGTGGTCTGAGGTATTTCATAGTGGTATAATTAAAAACATATCATGTATAAATTTATAATCCCGTTCTAAATATTCATATTTTATTCCTAATCATTTGAACAATATGTGACTAGATTATATTAGTAGAGATATTATAGCCACTATTTGCTAGAATTAGCCCTATATATGAAGAGGCTGATTAATATTTATAATAATTAGAATGGGGTGTTGTGATAATATGTGTTTTGTCTATGTTTTTTTATATTAATATTTAATGGATATTATAGAATATGTTAATGTGATTCTTGAATTTAAAAATCATGATTAAATTACTAAAATTGGATTAAAAATGTACAGATGGTAATATAACGTACATGATGAATTATGCATGTAAATTATATTATTGTTCTTCCTTGATGTAGGTTTAACATAGAAGTATTACATGAGGATTTTTTTATTGATATTGTTTGTTTTTTAATATTATGTTTTTAGTCACATAAACCTACTCAAAATAAATATGTTAATTAAATATTGTAATTAGTAATGATTATTTTTGAAATTAATTTTTTTGGGGGTACTAGGAGCCCAACTTTTTTCATTAGTTTTTCTACCTTGGTGGGACGACCTTAGATTCCCTTGTATTTTTACACTATTTTTTTTCCTTCCATGTGTATTTTTTAGTATAGTCACACCCATATATATATTTTTTATTTTTGAGATAGTATTATTGGATGATATTTGTGGGATAAGATTGTTTTCCCAAGATATGGTAGTGGTAGGGTGTCAATGATTATGAGATGAGATAGATCACATAGGTTGAGAGATGAGTTTATCAATTTTTTAGATGTTTGTGTTATCGTTACTGAATAATTGGTTAGTAAATTTTTTGAGTTATCATTTCCCATTTTTAGGTATTTCTAATCATGGTGGTTATATTTCATAAAAATTTATTGTTATTATTTCCATAAAATTATTAGAGAATGTCCATGAGTTACGAGTGAATCTTCCAAGAATAATTTTAGCCTGGCTCCTAGAATACCGATAACATAAAATGGTAAATGACATTGTAGAAGAAATCATGTTATTTGGTTCTAATAGTAGTAATGATATATTAAATCCAAACATTCGATTAGTTTTAAGGGATTATTTATAAGAAAATCTATAAATAATTAATTAAAATAAGAATTATTAAATAATATTGACTAATACAATTTTGAATGATTAGAAAAGAATTGTTTATTAGTTAAATAAATTATTCGTCATGTAATAAATTTCTAAATGAAGTTTTATTAATGATGCTGAATCTGGTTTCATGCGTGATTATAAGATATATGACCTTAAAGACCTAAGTTGTGGTAGCCAAGTATCATATGGGATGATAAGAATAGTTCAATTTAAGTCTTGGTAGTTACCCTAAGTTTGATTATGTGATATACTATTAATTATGTTTTTTGATTTCATAATATCGAACACCAGTGTCAGGTGAGTGGCCAATGACCAAATATTTTTTTGATCTTGGTTTTTTTCTCAACAACGAGGTTAGTGAGGAAATGTATGGTTGACTATTACATCTTGATCAATCTATCTTCTAACATTACATGGATTTTTAGGTATATTTGGGATTTAATTAATTCATATATATGGTATGTGTGCACATATATTGTGATAGACCTCAATTTTACAATTCATGTTTGGGTCGGATATGAAATCTTGAGGTTGTATCACATAAATATATGTTAGTAATAGTGACTCAAACTAATAGAAGTATACTTGAACATGATGTTATAGAATAAGTTACATCACATAATACATGGGATATTATATCTTTGAAACATCTTCTTGATTATGGCTGTGATTAGTTTTTCTAAGATATGTATGCATGAGGTAGAAGATGATATGGTGATATGGTTTTGATATGGTTTCTAGGGTTTACATGATGATATATAAAGGTGGTTGATGAACAAAAAAAGTATAATTGATGTGTGAGGGAGAAACATGAGTGGTGAAGTTGATGCATCTTTCCAATATATATTATTTTCATATAAAATAATTTACACTATAAATTACTTAGTTTGAGAACCTTATTAAGGATGTGATATAATTTTACTTTCATTGGTAATGAGTTAGTTTCTCTATTTATTCACTTGGATTAATCATTATTCTTTCAGATTATCATGAAGGATTTATTTATTCAAAAATGATGATTGAAATAGGTGGGGGTTAATTTTTAATACCAACTAATAATCATAGTAAAAATTTATTTGAAAATATATAGGACAAGTAATTTAACTATTCAACCATAAGAAATTAAACTAATGAATGAGAATATAATAATTAGTAAAGATAATTAAAAGATAAAATAAATATTTATATATTTGTTCAAATAAAATTAATCCTATGAATACTGTTTATACTCTAAACATCAGAGTATAACACCCACTATATGGTATACCACTTTTGAAGGAGAATGAACACTCATATAATCATCTATTTTCTACCCTAAGGCCAAAACTGAAATCCATTATCTTTAATAGGTTTTAAAAATAACCTTTCATATTAATAATGCTGGACCAAACTATATTTTTAAATAAGTATTCTGACACCCATGCCTTTTAATATGTAAAAAATGGACCTTTAATTTTAAAGGAATATCATGAAACCTATATATTCCTTTTATACTGTTAGGAATAAAAAACCTTAACTTTTGAAAGGTTGAGGTATAACCATATGGGATTTATTTTTTTCGTGTATGTATAACTAAAATTTTCTTTTAATAGGTATAAAATCCCCAAAAAAATTTCAAAAATTTTATATTTTTCTAATAAAATAGACAATGAAAAACAAAAAATAAAATAAAATGATAATCCCACGAAATGATTAATGAATAGTATGTTGGAATTTGGAAAAATTAGTTCCTGCACCTATCATGATGTAACAAATTATTCTTAGTAAAACCATAAAATTAATTAGTGATAAATAATCTCTTAACTTCGAGAGCTTTAGAATAGTGAAAAAAAATATCATTATCCACCACTAATTTTTTTTCAATTTTTATAATTAGAAAAAATTGGAATGACCATATTTATATGTTGAGAAGTCCATAAACCTCAACATAAATTATTACCAATAAATCAACATGTGGGGTTAAAAAATATCTAAATAATGTGAAACATAAATAGTTGTACAACTATTTTTTTATAATAAATGAATAACTTATTAATACATAAATAAATATTACCATATTAAATGAAATTGAAGTCTTTAGAATAATCCCCAAAATGATGTGATACAGACTCTCTTTATTATTAGAAATTAAAATTTTAATCTTATAATTTCCTTATGTAAATATAAAACATACATACTTCATTGTGATTTTATTTTAATTCTGTATAAAATACATCCAATCCTTTTTTCATATAATTTAAATAATAAATAAGTAATTAAGGAAAAAATAAAATAAATAAAACATAAAACATGAATACTAAATGGATAGAAATATAAAAAATAAGAAAAAGATTATATTTTAGTGTTTGAAAAAATAAATTATTATTCCATACAAAATGTGGATGATTTTTAGTGATGCTCACATATTTTAAATTCATATGATTGATTTTGACAAGAATTATCATATCAGGTTTTAAATTATATAATTTATAATTTTTTTTATCCCATATGACTTTGATATTCTTGTATGAATTTAATTATCAGAAGAATTTTAAAATGTATTGGACTCTATATTTCATATGACAATATATCCTGTATTCATGACTCTATACTTTATAAAAATTATTGAACTACATAAGGATTTTCTTAAGATTATCAAATGTTTATAAATCCAATATGAATTTATAGACCACACAATGGAGTTTTTTCCATTACAAATTAATCATTTTTTATGAATTTATAAATCTAAAAGACTAAAAGTAAAATGTGTAAGACTTTTTAACTTTGAGAAAAGTTCACATAATAAGTCATTAACAGTAGCTTCATAAGAGTTAGCAGAATTAGATAACTTTTAAATATTAACAAATCATACTTTGTATGATATTCAATCGAACATACAAAGTAAAACAAATAAAAATTTCAAATAGAATATTTTATAAGAATATATTGATTATTTATAAGGATTATATCATAAGAATTATAAATTATTTCAAAAAAAAATAATTACTAAGAAATATTTCATTTAATTATTTTTACAGAAGATTCAATCCTTAACTCATACTATTGGGGATTGTTCTCTAGAACTTGTTCACAATAAAGTTAACGAATATGGATAAAATAGATAATGGAAAATTACACAATTAATAACAAATAAATATAATTTAAATCAATTCAACATCATTCTTTTCATTTATATTTAGTATAATCTTGAAAAATGGAGAATACAATTTTTTTTCCCAAAATCAAGTTAGAAGAAATAAATAAAAACAACTAAAGTGATATATTTTTAATTGTGAAATTGTATATAAATGATATAGCGAGGAGAGACACAATTAGAGTCAATTTTAGATAATTATAACACCATGAAAAATTACCCCCCTTTATGTAATATTCAAAATATTCAAATTATTTTTTTGTATAACTTCCCTCTTTTAAATAAAATATTGTTTGTATAAACTAAAATGAGTTATTTTATCATTTTTTCAAAATGGAAAACTATTCTTTCACCATTTTTATGAAACATTTAATTTTTAGAGTAAATAAATTTGTACTAAAAAATATTATAAATACATATTTAATAAGCACATAAATTCTTCCCCTATGGTAAGCATTCATACTATAAAATGAGTGATCTTCAAGATATATAAATTCAAAAAACTATATTCTAAAACACAAATGAAATGTATAAATTTTAGCTTTATAAAAGTGTATTTTATTCCTCAAAATTAATACACTATAATGATATTGAAAAATAACATAAATAAATGAAAACAATTAGATATACCCATTAATTTTAATATCATTACATAAGGTAAAAAAATTAAGGAATTTAGATTTTAAATCCATACTGCATATTACAGTCATAACCCCTCTTATATAACACTATAAAAAGAAATACAGATCCAAAAAAACTTTTCAAATGACATTCACTTAATTAAAACACATAGATAGAGAATGTGAAAAGAAACAAATTATATAAATATATTTTATAGGATCACTATCCATAATAAATATTGACTTAAGTACATGTTAGCGAACCATAAAAAATTACTATTATGACTAACCAAAAAAGAAACTAAAGAATTAATGAACATTCCAATTTACCAATAGATAAAATATAAATGTGTATGCATGTTTTCCATAAAGATATTAAATTACACCACTTTGGAACCTAGTGAGGTTTTTTTCTAATGTGAATATAATATGAATCTTTAGGAACCCAATCAACCAAATGTTTAAAAAAATATCTTCAATATGGAATGATAAAATAAATCTTTTTTATGTCTAACGGATTGAAAAACCCATAATAAAAAATCAATGGTATAATGACCAAAAGAACCACATTTAAAATAATTAATAATTGAAATACTATCTTTTTCACCACTAAATTTTTTTTTATTGTAAATATATGGTATAAATCCATCATAATCAAGCCAAATTTAATTTTTGTTCATTTTATTTAATTAAATTTTCTAATCATACATTTATATTTCTGAAAAAGGGTATGTATATTTTATTTAAGCTTCTAAATCTAATTTTTATCCTACCATTCTCCATTTTAACAACCTCCAAGTCATCAAAAACATTTCTATTAGAACTAAAAGTATTATTTCTTTACTTTTAATTTTCCTCCTTAAAATTTTTTCACACTTTTTTAAGGTTCAACTTCTTAGAATCAAAATTACATAACATTTCAAACTCAAGATACATATCAATTTTCTCTTTATTATCATTTTTATTTTTTGTCTGACACATATGTGGAAGTAATATCTTTTATTTTTTCATGAAATGAATCAAAAATTTTATTTAATTAATTAATACTTGGTTTTATATATTCAAATTTAGTATTTGAATCAGAATGTGAATTAAAATTAAAATTTTAAATCCAATCAATGCTTCCCATTAACCATATATTTCTATATTTTATAACAAAATATCCAATTTCAGTTGAATAATAATAGTGAGAAAGTTAAATATTACCTTGTAATTTTTTCCATTAAATTAATATTTATGGTTTCATTTTTACTTTTATTTTGATAACATGATTATGACCTTTCAAAAGAACTCTATAATAAAAGAAAATTTCATTTTATATTCTTGAAATTCATTTGATTTCTCAATCATGGGAAATTAGGTTTCATATTTCCTTTCTTCATAAAGTCATAAAATATAATATTTAAAAGAATCATATTTACATTTGAGTGACCTTTTTGAGAATAATAATTCATTTTAATCTTTAAAATTATCCTTTTTCAAATTTACATAATTCAATTTTGTATGTTTAGGATTTCTACCGCTATAGAATAAAATCCAAAAAATTATCTATCCATTAATTCTTTAAAAATTATTTTATGAAAGAGTTTCCAAATCTTATGATAAGTTTAATATATTTATATCCTGTCAAAAATAATTATATAATAATAGAAATAAAATTTTTTCTTCAGTTTAAAAATATTATTATATCTAACAATATATAAACCATCCAAATTAAACGGACCATTTTGGAATATAAAATTCATATTTAATAAAACATTAAAAATTAAATATCAATAAATTTGAGATAAGATTTTATATGAATATTCAATTATTAATAAATACTACTATTAATGTACATTTAATGTGTATGATTACAACGATTTTTATTCTATATGAAAAAATCATGAAAAATAATCTCTTATGAATTTTTATAGTATATGGAAATTATTAAAATAATGAAAAGAGATAAATAATAACTTCAAAAAAGGATTTAAATAGTCAATAGATCCATTGGGCTTGATTTGATACTGAATGTTGCTCCAAATATTGTGATTGAAATAGGGGGGTAATTGTCAATCAAAATATAATAATTAGAGTACAACTAAATTTTTGGAATATGGTGGATGAAACTATTTATTAAATTGACTATAACTAGTTAATATGACATGTGATAATATAATAATAATTGAAGATAAATAACAAGAGAGAACATAGAACATTTTTAAAGTTACAATAAAATTGATTATATTTATACTCTTCACACTATTAATTAAAGATTATCGAAGCCAATGGATGGTATATCACTTCTGAAGGAGAGTAAACACTCTTACAATTTCACCTTTTCTAACAAAAGGTTCAAACCCAAATCCATTTTATTTTCTGAGTATAGAAAATAAACCATAATTTTATAAAACCAAACCCATCCTAGACATTCATAGGAGTAATTTTAGATTCTAATATTTTAATGAGTAAATAAACCAATAATGATTGATATAAAAGTCCTTTGATTAATCCCTAAAATCATGTCATATAGATTCTTCATATTACAATAAATTCAAATTTAAATGAAGTAACGTCCTATTTCAAAATATAAAACATGGTTCTTCTTGTGTGATTTTTACTTAATTCTACATTAAATACATTCAAAGTATATTTAAAATAATAAATGTAATCAATAAGTAATTATGGATAAATGAAAATGAGAAAAAATGAAATATGAATATTTAGTGGATCAATATATAAAGAATAAGAGAAACCACTATCTTTTAGTTAATTGAAAATTAAATGTTAAGTGAAAGAAATCATGTAGGAATTTAAATATAATATTTTTATTTTGATTTTATAGGTCTTATTTTTATTAGAAATTTCATATCCTATATTAATTTAAATGTGTCATTATTATTTATATCCCACAATATTTGGATACTATTATATTATGTTAAATCTCTTATGTTTTTTACAATGGGTATGAAATTATATTTCATATGTATTCTGTTCCCACACATATGAATTTTTAATTTACCAAATATTGAACTTTTTAAGGCTCCAATATAGGGTGTTACAATTTTTGAAATCCTATATGACTTTTAAAATGATTTTTTCCTTTAATAATTTTTTAAATATTATAAAATTGTTTGACTATATAAAGGGTGTAAGATTTTTTACTTTGAAAAAATATAATTTTTTAATACTTAAAAAGTATCTTTATAAGTATTCATAAAATCATAAGGAATTAGACACTAAAAAAAATACTTCATGATAATTCTAGGTGATATAAATACTTTATTATTAATAAAACGTATAACATAGGAATTCATAAGTCTCTATTCATCCTTCATAAAACCCACTTTATAAGATTTATAAAATAGATCATAAAAATATGTATGATTACAAATATTTATACTAATTCCATGTACATTTTCATTTGAAATAAATTCAAAAGAAACAAAAGGAATACAAAGATAAAAAATAAATGAACAATTACACAATGAATAAATAATAAAAAAATAACAATAATTAAACAACATTATTTTCTTCAACAAGCAATGAAAGGCATAAAAAAGTAGAATCCATTAATTCTTTTCAAAATTCATGTTAGAGGAAATAAAATAATAATTAATGCATGGATTTTTTGTTATCTCAAAATAAATAAAGGATCTGGCAAGGAGCCACTCAATAAGTTTTTTTGTTGGACCCCACCTAGTAAAATTTCATGATAACAATTTATAAATAATATTTTATAAGTACACATGAGCAGGTCGGTAATTGTGCTTGTTGTCACTAGCTCACAAAGTTATTCCAAAACTACTGGAATTAATTATCAATACATTGACTTTTTTCTTAGTATTATCAATTGTTTTATATTTTTATGACAAAAATATTATATATTTGGATGGTTTATCTTTTATTTATGTAATGGTGTTCATAAATAGATCTTATATCTTGTCATATATTCATTTTTTTGGAGATTCATCAAATTTATTCATTTTATACCCTCTATTTTGTTTCTAACCCATGATCTATGAGATAAGGGGTTCATGGGGCATCTTGATATTCACTACTAGTCTATGAGGGGTACCAATAGAGGGTATAAGGGTTCATGACATAAAATGGGTCTATAGTTTCATTATATTATATATGTTTTGATATAGAAGATATATAAATATATATAAATATAAATATTTCATCAATATATATAAATTTATAGCTTTATTATTAATTAAAAATAAAACTAACTTATTATTTTAAAATACATAGGTTGTCACATTCTCCAATTTAAATAAATTTCATCCTAAATATTTTAATTTTTCATAAAAATTAAGTGTATCATTAAATATGGATAATATAATAAGTAAATTATATTATCAACACTAATTTATATTTTAATACTAAGAAAAATTTCATTACATAAATAAGTATTTCTTAAACTATGTATAAAAATTTATAGGACTCAAAATTCTAAATTAGTTTTCAAAGCTCATCTACATAAGACTTCATAAATTTATACTTCTTTTACAAGAGTTTATTGATTTATTTTACCATTAGGATAATGAATATAATAAAATATTCTTACATCTATTTATTTAGATTAAATAAGAAAAATTTCATCTATTAGTTTTGTGTTTTTATTACTTTTCACATTTTTTCATCACAAAGTTCAAGTAATTAATGATTGGAATAAATTTTTCATGTGTAAAGAAAAAAACCATATCTTAATGGATCATTAGACATACAAAAGAAAATGTTCTTCATAGTATGAAGAGTTTTATTTCATATAGTTCTTCATATTTTGATCTTACTTCTAAAAAACAAAATGGATATAAAGAGTAATGAAAATACAAAAAATAATACAAATAAATATTAAATAAATAATGAATACATAAATATAAAATTCCACATATAAACAAAAATACCAAAAAATAAATGATTCAATTAAAACCTAAACCATAAAAATCATTGAAATATAATCAAATTAAAACCCCAAAAATTAGAAAAACTTTATAAAATATTCTTCTTAAATTAACATGAATTTAATCCAAAAAAAAATCGCTCATAACATAACGTACTGAATTTGAATATACCATAATGATATATTTTCACTGAATATACTACTATTTTAACAAAATAACCATAGTTATCATGACATAAAACCACAATAATATTATACATGATTCTGAAAAACAATTCAATCTTTACCTTTTTAAATTATATCAACCAATTTAACATAAAATACCTTATTATCCGCAAATTTTCTATATATAACATAATAATATAATTTAAAAAAAATAAAACGAACCAATAACAAATTTTCATTGTTCACATAGTTACAAAATATATTTTTAATCACTAAGTATATATACACACTTTATTGAATGTATGCAAAAATCTGATAACTATTTTCCCAGATAACTATAATTATCCAAAATTCAAATCACACACAAAACACAATAGTTTTTAATAACTCGATCATGTATTCTTCATAAAATAGAAAACTCTCCCAAAATATTCTTAAAAACCATAAAATCCAACCACATGTAATCTCAATAGATAATATATAACATTGAATCAATGATCACCATCTAACTTATTAACCCATTATAGTATCCATAACTCTTAAATCAACCTGAGATGAAAACATCATAACATATAATGTTCTCTAAACTGTAAAATAATTCCAACCATAACATCATAGAGATTACAATCAATAATTACATGATTTATAGAAAATATTTCATAAATTATATAAATAAGACCTTTTTGGTTTAGAGTTGAACATAATTAAAGAAATCCATTAAATAAAAAACCCTATACATAATGGATATTTTACCCACTAAACCAAATAGATCAAGTGAAACACTTCCCATAATTTTGGGTTAAATCCCAATATATTGAACATTGAATTAGTGTTCAAACTCATTGATGAAATTCCCAACACCAGATACCCTTTTAGACACATCATTCTTGATATTATTCTTCATTATGTAGTTAGTGAAAACATAAGAAATTGTGAACATAAATTATTTGTAAGGGAAAATTTTTGTGATAACAGTAAAATATAATAATTTACCATATGTTTAACATGGGTGGTATGAGAGCATAAGAAAGGTACATGAACAAGAAATAATAAAATCACACACTATAAAACACAAATCATGACGTGAATACTTGAAAAAATATTAGAAGCAAGTCATATGTGTATAGAAACATATGTGAATAATCATATTAAATGAAAACCTAACATAAGAAAGTTTAATAACACAATTATATTAAATTATAGTGTGTAATACATATAATAATAGAAAATCTGTTTATTTATCAATGTTTACTACCCAGACCAACATCGCATTATGAAAAGAGTCCCATTTTTTATTGGGTCCATGCCAAATTATCTTTAAAATTGAATAGAAATGGTAAATATATATATCTCATGAGATGACATAAAAGGAACTATAGAGTGAACCCCTTAATTAGGGTTTAATGGAAATCTGGTTGGAACTGAATCCATAAATGGATATTTTCCACAGTGTGATGTTTTTCAAGGGAGTGGACTTGAAAGAAGAATTGATTTTATATGATTATGATTTTACACAATTCTATTCCATGTATTCTTATTTTGAATTTTTGATTTGTGATGTTTTCATGGAACATGAATATATATTCATACATCCAAAATCCTATAAATCTTGAATTATTTTATGGAAAATACTTATATAATGATTGAGGTTTTTTATTCATGTTTTATTTGGTACGATTTCTTTATTTCATGTTCATATACCATGATTATTCTCCTATAACATCATTTTCAACTTATGATCAATTCTAATCATTTGTTTTTTATCGATTATTTTTACCCTTAATGAGTGTTTGCGATCACCCTTTCTTATTATTTCACTCTCCATACTATGAATGAAATTATTATTTTTGATGTTTCTCAAAGTGTATAATGTGGGGATAATTTTTTGAGTGACATGAAAAAATAAGTCAATGTCATAGATAAAAAGTTTTATCCCTGAATGAATTTATGAATCACTTGATGAGTTTTTTTAGTGGTAAAAAATTTCCATTTGGCATGAGATTTTTTATGTCTGGGATTTTCCTAGTTATCGAAAACTCCAAACCTAAAAGGTATTGGGTATATAAATAACAAAACATTTTCAAAAAATAATTTAATTTTGGATAGTTATATCCATGATATTTTAAAATTCATATGTTTTTGTGTCCCAACATTTCCATATCCTCAAAAACACAATCCTCTTACGATATCTTAAAAAAAACGAGACACCTACATCCAATTATCGTATACGAACACCATATATTATATACCAAAACCAGATTCTATATAATTAAACCAAAACAACATATCCTATACTCATCATAGTAGGGTAATTTAAATATGAATGAAATCTACCACATTACCACCGACTCCCATGTATGTATGAACCAATAATTATCATCAAAACCATAATATAAGAAATCTAACCAAACTCCATTACATCACATGTATCATAACCCCTGGTCATCAAAAAATATGCTATATCTATAGTATAGGTGAGTGTAGGAGGAGTAGTTTACCATACGTTTCACCTCCACTATAGATGTTATGGATACCATAACCAAAAACCTCAAATGGGAATTAACATGATTACCAAAATTTAGTAGTCATGTATAATTAATATTAAGGAAATAAACTTATATAACATATCACACCTGATCTCAAAACAATTTTGAATCATGAATGTCTTTCACTAATTTCCAAACATCAAAATTTCACTTCTTCCAAACCATCCCACAATAATCACATATCCATAACTAGTTACATAAAAAATGTATTTCACTGCTCTTGAAAAAGTCATAAAAACATTTATAACATACATTTTTATCCTAAGGATTCTATTTTTATCTTCACAATCCATGCTATAATAAATTTACTTCTTTTAATTTTACTTTTTTTGTTTAAAAGACATATTTATTCTATCTATTAATACTATATTTCAACCATACCATTTTATATTAAATTAAACATTATACTATCCATCAATTTTTCCCATAACCAATTTATACTTTCATGTGTTTCAGACACATTACTTATTATAAGGAAACCATGACTAAAAACATGAATATATTCCTAAAATACATCAATAGACACAAAAACCACCAATATACCCCATATAAAATCCACCACCCTAACAACATTACTTATTCACAATTCCAAACAAGCCATAATAACAACACTTAATCTTCCCCAACATCATAATAGTAGAAATGTCAAACTATCACCCAAAAATATTCACCATGAAAAAATATTAGGAACAACCTTTTCCAAAAAAATAATAACCATTAATAGAAAATAGAACACAATAATAATTTTAGTAATGAGTCATACCAGAACCCCCATAATCATACAACCTTGTTCATTTATTATATCACATACAAATAAAATCAATAATGATTTAATGTTTACACACCACAATTTTAATTATGATATTTATATTTTTAACCACTTATGAAAGGTGTTAGACTCACAAAAATAAAAGAAACTAGTATTTATGACATTAAACATTCAAATCAACATAAAAAGTCATGTTAGAAATAACCTATAAATCATGTAAATAGAATATTAACCATGTTTCCACTAATTTCATTTCATCAGTTTCTTATATTTATTTGGTTAATATAAACCATATATTCAAATATGTTATAAGAATGATAATTCTATAATCAGAGAAAAATATAAAAAGAAAATTGTTTTATTCCTTACTTTTACATAAACACCAATAGTCATTGAAAAAAATGGGAAGATACAGAGAATCAACTAACAACAAACATAAATTGAAACACCATGTATCTCAACAACTAAAACCTATACCACCCACTAAATAAAATGTAATTAAAAAAATATATACATATATTAATGCCATTAAAAGAAAAATTAGCAAGAAGGAATTGAGAAAACATGAAGAGGAATAGACCTTAGATCATGTGATCTTGATTACATTAAGTCAATGATTAAATTACAGGAAAATATGACCAGGGGAAATTGAAAATGAGATAAAGAGAACATAAATATTAAAGGTTTTCAAGATAAAGGTATATAATAATAGAATTTAATAAAATTTATATTTAAAACGTCATAATCTATCATCATGATGATAAGGTAAGGGTTACACTACAATAGAGTAATGATTTGGAATTCATAGCTCAAACTCCCAACATATTAGAGAGATAAACCATTTATATTTAATGAAACCAGTGAATGTCTTGACATAGTGGTGACCTTCATGGTACACCACCTAAATCATTAATGTTCATGGTATAATTCTCATCCTTGAACTCAAATTTCAAAACCACCTAAGATCAAATCACATTACAATACCACATACCACTAAACAATGACAACATTAAATGAAGAACTTTTAATTTCCATGGGGATTCATGATAAAGATCCTAAAAATCATGTTATAAAGGATCACAAAAATTATTAACCTAAAAAATATCACAAAACACTTCATTTTCACCAATTATCATCATGTCATAGTCTGAAACATAAATATACAAAAATATAAAAACTCATAGCTCATCCCTTATAAGAAAATAAACCCTTAATGACATAGCATGATACCTTAAAATATTATAAGTATAGAATTCTCCTCAAAACTATCCATTCAACCACAGAATATGACAATTATCACATTCATGGTAAAATATGATCTTATTGATAAATTTAATGATGAGATATATAGTAATCCAACACCACTAAACTTCAAACACCACATTGATTCAATCATCACCCAAGAAAATTTAATAAAGTTTTGGGAAACATTAATAATTTAAAACAATCAATATATTTTAAAGAATAAAATAAAAATATTTAAAATTATAAAAATAAAAAATATAATATATTACAAAGTTGTTACATTAATAATTATATTTAATATATAATAAACATAAATTTTAATAGATAAATAATACAAATTATATATAAATGGGAGTTATAAAATAAAAAATACTTATAATTAGTAATTTCCTCATGTTATTAGCCTGGTAAAACTTTAAATAATGGTAATTTTACAATAAAATGGATGATTATAACGTAATAAATGAAGTACCATTTAAAATTAATTTCTCGCATGCAATTAAACAAGAAAAAATTATCACCCACTTGAAATAAAACATTATAAAAAAAATATGGTTTCTGAATTTAAAATAAATGAACAAAATTGTTATTATTGAAATCAATTAAAGAAACAATATTTATAAATTTAAATACCTCATCAAACTTTTCTGTTTTTTTAGGGTTAGATAGATACACAACTTGATAAATGACAGAAAAAAAATCATACAAATAATTAATTAAATAACATCCAAAAAATATTGATGGTTCATTGAGTTAAAGAAAGTAATAACAACTTATCATAATTAAATATAACAAAGCAATGCATCAAAAATTCACAGAACTAAAATATGGATTAAGAGTATATTTCCTAAATGATGTGAATGGTAAATTTATAAGATAAATTCCAATCATGAATTTTAAATTCATTTAAAAATATAAAACATTATCTCACATTTTCACTATGAATGGATTCCTACAATTGAAATATAAATATATTGTAACTAGATTAACTTCATGGAGGAAATTGAATGTTTAACTACTTCATATATGAAAAATATTATCAATTTTTTATAAAAAATTACATATCCAAGCACATAACTATGTTCTTTAGAAAAATAAAGTTTTAAAAATAAATTTTGATATAAAACACATGAAATTTTTTGAGTAAAAATAAAGCACCCACACAAACATAAACCATAAAATTATACTTTAAATTGAAACCAAAATTAAAATTATAGGAATTTTTTTTAATAATATACATAAAACTATTATTGAAAGTAGATAATATATCAAGGAACATTAAATAATTATACTAAATATTTCATATAAAAGAAACTAGATTATAAAAAATGTTCTATTAAAATAAAATATATGTTGTGAATAAAAAAATAAAAACCAACCATACATTAAGATATAAATAATGAATGATCTTCCTAATAGGAAAATATATTAATTTATTCCCACTAGTAATAAAATATAAAAAATAAAAAAATAATTAATTTTAAACACAACATTGTATAATTTATTTAGAAAACAAATTAAATCTATAAATCAAATCAAAAGATTAAATATTTGTTAAAAATTATCTATGATTACTCCTAAAATACATGAATTTAACACCCACTTTATGGAATTAAAGAATTTTTTTTTCAATGAAATAATTAAAATAATTAGTCAATATATATGAAAATATAATACAGTTAATATATATAAAACAAAATGAAAAATGAATATATTTATTTTAATATAAATAGATTATTTTTAAAAATTTAATTTTTATGATTTCTTTAAGTTTTATAATTTTTCAGATAGATAAAAAATATATATTATATGAATCTTAATAAAAAACTATTAAATTAAATTATATTTCACATAAAGTAAAATAAAACAATATAAAAAAATATTTAAACAACAACATGTACAAAATTATTTATTTATTTGGAGAGTTTTTCAATATATGTCTATGTATAACACTACAACACATATTTTTTTATTATTTTATTATATTAATTGAAAAAAAATAAACGAACTCCAAGACTAAAAAAGGAACATTCAAACCACATAATATATATATATATATATATATAATATCAAAGAAAAAAAGTGAAAAAACCCAATTTTTTTAATTTTAAATTTTCTATGATTTTGTTATACTAAATTTTTTTCAAAAAGATAAATAATGTTTCATAGACTTAATTTATAATTCATGTTTTTTCAACGTTTTAACCGTTTCTTTTTATATTTTTCAAGATTTGTCATATGATTTAAAATTATATAAATTAAATAAAAAAACTATATGTTATGTTGGAGGGGTTGTGATCTTATTTTCAATGACCCCCCTCAATCAAGGGTCACTTGGATCAATACAGGTAGTTTAACACTTATAGTTTCAACATGCTCTAGAGTCAACATGAAACACATTGTTACATTATAAAATAATTAATAAGGTTTCACTTTTAATATTCTTAATAAAAAATAATTTCCAACTTTATCCATGTTATTGAAATAATTTATCACTTTTGTTTAAAAAATTATTATTTGAATATTTTTTTCAAAATAAAGAGAATTTATTTCATTAATTTTTATATGAAAATAAATTTTTGTTTTAAATAATACGTTTTCTTTCAAAATAAATGTTTTCAATATCAAAAATTCAATTCTTGTTCTCTCCTAAAGTAAAATATTAATAATATGCACCTATATAATTATTAAAAACTGATACATTATCATACATAAGTTGATAAAATCTAACATGGGTTGTATAAGTTTTTTAAAATTATAAATTCTAAACACAAACAAAGAACTCATTATTAAGAGACCTAGGTTTTTCTTTCATAACTATCACATCATTTTAAAGATAAAAACAACATAATGGTGCTACAAATCCATGATAATTTTTTTAGTGAATTGGGAATATGAGGGACACAAATAATGTTTACATAATAAAACATAAAAATTTATTTAATACTTTCTTCTCTAGCTTCTTATTTTCCCTCATGATCTCTTTAGTACATGTATTCACTCGAGGACATACATCAAAAGAATGGGTGAGATAAAATCCAACTAATAGGATGAATAAGAGACATGAATCATGGGTGAGAATATTCATCAAAATAAAAAATAATAAAAGGATCATAATCATAGTCCTTAGAGGAATAATTAGATAAATTCATGGAATTTGTCAATGCATAAAAATGAAACATCATGTCGTAGTGGTTAACCACCACATACACTTTTGAACAGATCCAACGTCATGTTCAAATAAATTTAAAATTATCTCACGATATATATCAAAATACCCAATGAATAAGAGTTATATAAAATTACAGGGGTACCCATCACATCATAACATATACATGTTCTATATAATTTCAGGCGGAACCGTCACATTATAATATTTACACAATCATGCATGCCACATAGAGGTTATATTGATCATGGAAATAATATAACCCATGGAGAGGAATGGGTTTCATTTTAGAAATCATAAATTCATGAATAATATTTTGGTCTCCCAAAATTAATAAGCAATAATATATTTGGTATAATAATAATTAATTTTGGGTGAAGAAGAAATAATCTCAAGAGAATTAAAAGGTGTGTTTTTGAAGGAAGAGTGTTTTGGAAAACATTCTTATTTTCATAAAATGAATTAGAAGAAATATATACTAGAAGAATAAAAAAAGAAAAAATAAATAATATTTATATATCATTAATTGAATATACGTACTGAAATTTGTGTGAAATAAGGAAAAACCAAGGAAATGGAGTCGAGTTTGAGAATCCCCTTACCTTATGTATGAATTATTTTTTCACATTAATATTTTTTATAATAAAAATAGATTCATTAATTATTAAATATTGAACCTTATATACATTTATTAGATCTATTAAAATTTTATTATGTACTTCTATATCCATTTTGATGTGTTTGAGTTTTCAATTCTGTTGTTCCATGAGTGTTTATTTTCATTTTTTTCATAATTGGTTCTCTTGATTATAAGAATGAAATTCGATATACAATGAGAAATATTTATAATAATTGAGATTATATATCATTAATGAACTTAAAAAATATTAAATGATCTTATATATATCATTTTTATGTTATGATGATTAATCATTAGATAAAATGTTAGTGATAATCATTTAGAATAATTTGGCAGGTTTTCGATTATCACGAACCAGTTTTGTTTTATTATTTAATATTATGTATATATATTACTTTCATAACACAAAAAAGCTATAAAATAAATATCAAATTCTATTTCAACCATTATAATTCTTTTATGGCCATCCTTGAAGGAATTATAAGAAAATGAAAGCGCATCATCCATGATAGAGGTAAATCGACACATCATGGATGATGTTTTCATATTTAGAATAAAATGGAGACGAGAAGTGGTTTTATGATTGATTATTACACCAAAATTATAAAATTTTAGTATATATATTATATAGGACTAATAATTACTCATTGATATGGGTACGTGTTGATAGAATTAGAAATTAAAATGAAATTATAATAAATTAAATTAAAAAATATAGGATTTTACCTCTTGAATTATCCTCCATAAGAACCTCCATAAAAAAAAGAGATTGGTATTTTTATGTGACCAAGGGATAATTGGAATGGGGGAGTGTATTTGATGATTATTGGGTATAAATTGGAAAATTCCCAAGTCCTGGTAGGTGTGAGGAGAAGTAGTTCTGATTGGGGGTATTTATAGGTGAGGAGAGGGGTGTTTTCTCATTATTTTATTTATTAGTTTATTTTTTTTGGATCAATAATATGAATATTTTGACCCATATCACAAGATATATTTATATAATGAATTATATTTATATATTTTGGGATTAAATCATATGTACATCATCTATGACTTAGAAATTCATGTATTTATCTTTTATAAAAAATTGTCGTATTTTACTAATCCCCAAAAAATAATGTATTTTATAGAAATCCAAAAATTTCACCTTAAGAATTTATTGATGTGTATAATTAAAAAATTAAATCCTTTTAATGTAAAAAATTTTATAAAAATTTAAAATTAAAATTTTAATTAAAATCATTATTTATTCAAAAAATTCCAAATTTAAAATTACAACTGTTTTAAAAACACATTGAAAAGTTAATTATAGTCTCAAGAAATTTTATTTAAATGAGAAATCAAAAAAATTTAATTTATGAATCCATTTTATGAAAATAAATATTCATTAAATAAATATATTAATTATAAAAGTATAAATAAAAAATTATGTGTTATAAAAATAAAAAAACATGATTAATAATTTTCAAAATATTTATTTACTTATACTCTGATATAATCATATTATTTTATCATTTATAAGATAAATAATTTTTTTATCCTTTAATATATGAGGTTATTATTCTATTTACTGAATTACACTTCATAATGGTCTTGTTCCTATTCTAAGGGCCATGTTTCTATTCCATTAGGATATGTTCCTTAATTTCTATAAATACCTCTTATTTCATTCATTTTTCATTTTTAATGTTTTTATTGTGTTATCAAAGACAATGTTTTGGTTTATGCTGTAAGGAATAATTATAATAAGGTAATTTTCATTAATAAAATTTTGGGTTGTTACATTCTCCCCCATTATGAAAATTCACCCTCAAATTTGTTTTATATAATATGGTGAAAACGAGTGAGGGTAATTATCCGTAATTGATTCCTCCAGTTCCAATGTTTTTTATTCACAATTATGGTTGTACTATTTTACTTTTACCCAGTGAGTATTCTTATTTCAAATAAAATTATCTCTATGGTATAATATCTTCACCTGCTGCTCCCCGTAAGAGAGATCAATTTCCAACTATACCACCTCTGGATTTTGTACAAGTTAGGGATCTAGTATCTAATTTCTCAATTGGGATACATGGAATATATATTGTACATGAACCATGGTATGTGTATGTTCTATTAGATAAGCCATAGCTCTGACATGACCAAGAATACTGAATGGGCCGATGTACCTGGGACTCAGGATTCCTTTCTTGCCAAATATCTTGATCGTTTTCCAAGGAGATATGCCGAGGAACACCATGCATCCAACCTTAAAATATATATCCCATAAATGATTTTCAACAATGATATTTTGTCAAATTTTGGATGCACTAATGTGCTGTAAAATGGTTTTCTACTTCTCTATCATTTTTCAACCATTTCCGATCCTTGCAGCTTATGTTCATTGACTTCATCAAAACAAAATAGTGTTATCCATCGTTTCCAATAAATGAATTTATATAGATGCATTTGGATTCATGAGTAGAAACTGTTATTTTAAGATAAATCATCCAGATGTAGATGTTGGTCCCATCTTCCATTGAATTCCATAGAACATGATTTCAACATGTCTTCCAGTTCATGAATAGTTCACCCTAATTGGACAATATTTTGTGGATGATAATCCATAATGATGTTCAGATTAGTTTTTAGAGTATGTCTGAAAAATTTCTAGAACTTGGATTTGAATATCAGATCTTGATCAGGTACAATCAAATAGTGGTACTCCATACATCCTTACCACTTCTCTTATGTATATCTATGAAAGATAATCCTATGAGAAGTCCTCTTTAATTGTGATAAAGTTAGATGTCATTGTTAGAAAATAAAATAAAAAAAATAAATTATTTCCCTTATATGTTTTCAGAGGTATAGTGACTAAGTACATGGTGAGGTTTCCATTTTCCATAATGGTATGGGGAATGTTTGCATCATCCCCTTAGAATTTTTTCTTTCATTGTTCACTTGTTGAAATACTAGGCACCTTGATGTATATTTTATGATATCCTTCCTTAGATTTTCCCACTAATAGTTATCGCAGAGATCTTGATATATATTTTTCTCCCTAGATGAATCAAAATGTTTGAGGTATGTTCATCATTCAGAAGATCATTCTTTATCGACTGAATGGATGGTACACATATTCATTAACCAAATCTATCAACTCATTCCTCATACATTTTAAACTCTGAAGATTTACCCTTTTATATATCTTCAACATTATTCTTTATTTCAACATCATTTCTTGGGGAATCCTTTATTTTATCCATGTGGGATAGTTGGGAAATAAATTGAGAAATGTTTAGTTATGTTCCCTCCTTAATGATTACCATGTCCATCCATTGAAAATTTAAAATTATTTTATCCTTATTAATTATTATTATTGATAATTTTTAGGATCCATTATACATAAAGAATCCAACACTTTATTCTCCTTGCTATGATGGTAGTGGATGGAGTTGTCATAATACATGATGAGCTCTAACCAAATTAAATAGTGAATATTAATCTCCTTCTATGTTATTATATATTTGAGCTTCTTATGATTGACATATATTTCACACTTCTCCCCATAGATTTAATGCTTCCATATTTTCAATATGAAGACCACAAGAGACAAATCTATATAATGCGTGGGATATGTTTTCTTCGGATTTTTTAATATCCATAAGGAATAGGCTATAAATTTATTATTTGGGATCAGTAAAAATTTTAATACCTTCTTTGAAGCATTTTTGTATACCATTATACTTACCCATTTCTCAGAATTGTGATTTTTGACGTTGTGTTAATCCTATTTTGTTACTCTTTCAAGCAGTCTTCACATTCATAAGTCCAAAAACAATTCTATACCTTCAGAGTAATATTGTTTAATGGGTTCTAAAGTCATGATAACTTCTTCACATATTGATGTTAATACCTAGCTAATCCATGGAAACAAAAAATCCCCATTGTATATGTTGTTCTGGGACACTCTTCGATTTCCTTTATCTTAGATGGGTCTAAATATATTAGTTTTCTAGTGATAAAATTACCTAATAATGATACATACTCCATACATAACTCATATTTATTATAATTTATATAATTTTTCTCAGTTCAAAATGTGTTTATCATAGTTTTTAAATGCTCTGAATGTCCCCCATTATTTTTACGTATATCATAATATCATCAATAAGAACTATAAAAAATAATATGAGGTAATATCTAAAGGATGTATTTATTAATTCAATGAATATTGTTGGATTATTAGTGAGTCTGAAGGGACTTACTATGAATTCACACTGTCCATACCTCCTTCGAATGGAAGTCTTGTGAATATCTTCTTTCCTCACTATTAATTGGTGATATCCCAACCAAAGTTCCACCATGGAGAAATACTTGGCCCTGTGTAGTTGATCGAAAAAGTCATATATCTATGTTAGGGGATACATGTTCATTATCAGGATTTTTTAAGCTCATGATAATCAATGAAGAGGTGTATTGATCTACCCTTTTTCTTGATGATTGGACTGGTGAACCCCATGGTGAAGCACTCAGGTGTATAAAACCCTTGTCCAATTTCTATTGTGAATTCTTCTTCAGTTCTTACAAATCAATGGTGGTCATTCTAAAATGTTCATTCATATAGAAAAAGATATAAGGATAAGTTCAATTGAGAAATTACCCTCTCAACTATGAGGAGAACCAGTAAATTCTTTAGGGAACACATCACTATAGTCCCATATAAAGGGCATGTATTCAAGCATGATTCACTCCTTTATCTCAATCATTTGAGCTACATGTGCTTGATCATAATTCAATAATATCCACACATGATATTATGGTTCTAACAGAGATTCATCTACCCCCATACACTTGTATAGAATTTGATGCTTCCTTGAGATGTGAAGAGTTATATTCGCTTCACAATAGTTGATACTATATTTGTATAATGATAGACATTAAATTCCCAATATAGAATAAAACACCCAAAAAGGATGTATGAAAAGATTTTATTGGAGGTTTAGTCTATAATAAATAATAGAGTATGAGTTATATTCTTTGGATGCAATAATTTCTCTATTTTCTATTCTCATAGATAAGTAAAACAACATATTTTGTAGGGGTATTTGAATAGTTATACTAAACTTATAGGATATAAAATAATTAATAGAACCTAAGTTGAATAGTAAATTATCTATTCTTGATTCAACAACTAGCATATATGTCACCAAATTTTTATTTGGACCCACCTCAGCTCCAGTGTTGGAATAATCCCTACATTTCTCCATTGACTCAGCTGGTTGACGATGCTAATTACCCTTTGGGACTCGAGTTTTATTGAAAAATCTTGTATAAGGGCATTTCTCCCTATATTTCATTGAATAAAACATGGTTGGTTCTATCCTTTCATCCATCATATATGGAAGCTTCTTAATGTCTCTTCAATAATCATGAGTTTGGTGGAATTTTCTCCCATAGTTGTAGCACTTTCCCGTCCTTTTTAGGAAGTTCCCATGATGCTTCTTACGAAATTTTTGACATTTGAGTGGTTGATCATTCATTCCAAATTTATCATTAGATCCCCTAGATTGGAACACCATATTTCATTTCATAACACAATATCCATGGGACCATTCTTCAAACTCCATATCAACTTTGGGAGAACATTGAAAAACTTCATCATAACTCACATAGTCTTGAATTTCTAGATCATTTAAAATGTATGGTATTAAATATACAATGAATCTATATATTTTCAAATCATTATTGATAACAAAACCTAAATCATACCTTGCATGCCTTATGAAATTTTCTTCGTATGTCATGAAGAATTCAAATTCCTTTTCATTTATCTCTAATAATTCCATTTATGTTTTTTCTTAAGAGTTTGAGGGAAATAAATGTTAAGAAATATTTTCCTAAAGACTTAAAACTACACCTCTTTGATATCATGCTTCAGATTGGTGTTTTTAATAAACACCCACCATTGATCAGTCTCTCTATCTAGAAGATAAATCGCAAGAGACACATTCTCCATCATAGAGCAATAAATAATAGAAAATATGTTCTATATTAAGCTTACCCACTATTACGTGACTAGTGGATTATACAATACACTAAATATAAGTTTTCATTTCCATATAAGAGACTCAATAGACACCTGATCCCTCTTAGATGAGGATGGAAATTCCACATTATTCATGTTTTGTTTCATGGCCTGAGATAATAGGGTGAGCATCACCATGATATTTTTAACTCCACCTCCTAAGGCATTGGGGATGTCATTCTAGAAATCATTGTATTGAACTTTACATGGGATATTTCTCTAGTTTCTATTAGTTACCACTATTTTATAAAATAGAAATATTTTTAATGGAACATAAGTAAACATGTCACAAATAAATAATTTATTCATTTTTTCAATTAACTCAAAGCGAATTTACTATGAGATCCCAATGTTTAGTATTTTCTAAAAGAAATCTTATTGGGTGATTATATATATTTGGTCTTATAATATGGTTTTTATCTAAGGTACTCTAATCCTAATTCCCAAATTAACCAAACGTGATCTAATATCAACTATAGAGACCCATATTTTCTAACATTACTTTTACATTATTTTAAAAATAAACAACATAATAGTTCTACAAAACCAGTATCCAAAAGATTTGTGTCTTGGATCAATTATAACCAGATATAACTTTTAAATAATAAAACATAAAAATTTATTCAATACCTGCTTATCTAGATTCTTATAGGTCGTTATGTTCGGCTTAGTACAATTATTCACCTGAGGATATTCCTCAAACGAAGGGGTGAGAGAAAATCCTAGTAAATGGATTAATAAGAGACATTGAACATGGGTGAACATAATAATCATCATCATAACATAATAAAATTACCATCATCATAATCATGAGAGAGATCGTTATATATAGGCATGGAATTTGTTAATGCATTAAAATGAAATATCATGTCTTAATGGTGAACCACCACACATAGTTGTGAACAAAGATATCATCATGTTCATGCATATTTCACATTATCTCTTGAGAAAAATAAAACTATGAAATGAATTTGAGAACCATATAATTCGTATAACACCCGTACTATCATTTCATTTACTTGTGCTATATAATTCTAGGTGCAGTCAACACATCAAAACATTTATATAATCATGCATGACAAATAGGATATATATCAATCTTGGACATAATGTAACCCATGAAAAGAAATGAGTTTAATTTAATAGATCATTAATTAAGGAATAAATGTTAGGTTTCAAAAAATAAAGAGGGAATGACATATTTGGTATAAGAATCACCAATCATTAGTGAAGAATAAACAATCTCAAGAGAAGTAAAAGGTATATTTTTCTAAATAATAGTTCATTTGGAAAACATTGTGATTGTCCAAAACTTAAGTAGAAAACATTTATATCACAGAATAGGAAATACCTATAACAAATAAATTATATTTAAGGATCATTTAATGAATATAAATACTAAAATTTGTTTGAATGAGTGAAAACCCAAGGAAAATGGAGTTGGGTTTGAGAATCAACTTACCTTATGTCTGAATGATTTATTAAATTTAATAACATAAATAATCCAATTAGATTCATTAATTAATAAATAAAAAACTATTATACATTTATTAGGTACATTATAATTTTATTAAATAAATTTATGTCCATTTGGATTATTTATAGTGTTCAATTCCATCGTTTCGAGAGTTTTCTATTTATAGGTTTTAATGACCGATTCACTTATTTATAACTATGGAAGTTCATGTAAAATGGGAATAATTTACCATAATTGATATTATATATCAATAATTAACATATAAAATATTATATAATCTTATATAATAATTGTTTTTATTGTATTAGGATGAATCATTAGATAAAATGTCAATGATAATCATTTTGATTAATTTGGAGACTTTTTTATTATAAAAAACTAGCTTCATTTTTTTATTTAACATTATGTATATATGTTAGTTAAAAAACATTAAAAAGACGTAATATAAATATTAATATAGTATTCAACAATTTTATTTGTTTTATGACCATACTTGAAGGAGGTATAATAAAATTAAATCGCATCTTCCACGATGGCAGTAAATCGATACATCACAGATGATGTTTTTTCAGAATAAAAGGGAGAGGATAAATGGTTTAGTAATAAATTATTATAGTAACAAAATAATGTTAGAATATATATAGGATACTAGATTTATCATTCCACTTAGATAATGGGAGGTTAGTAGAGAATAAGAAAAGAAAAGGAATTGAAATGAATTTAAAAGAAATGAAAGAGGTTTTTAACTACTAAATTCTCCACCTTGAGGACCTAATTAAGGAAAAGGGTTCATTATTTTGGTTAGACCAAGGCCTCTTGGAATTTTGGTAGGGAATTGGGAATATTAATGGTTAGACCATGGAAAATCTTCATGGTCTGGAAGGTTTTAGGAAAATATGTGGGGAGGAGTGGTATTAATAGGGGGAGAGGGGTGTTTTGTAATTATCTTATTTATTAGATTAATATTTTACCTCAAGACTATGAATATTTTGAACATTTTATCTAAATATATTAAAATAATTAAGGATAGTTTAATATTTTTTTACATCATCTTGGCATAATATAAAACTCAATAATTCATGTATTTAGCTTTTATCATAAATTGTCATATTTTAATATTCAGTACAAATTCCAGTATTTTAAAAAATCACAAAAACACAATGTTACCAATTTTTTCCATGTGTAATAAAGATATGAATTCCATTTTATTATTTTTTTTTATCAAAATTAGAGTAATTTAAATTTTAATTAAAATCATCATTTATTCATAAAATTCCGATTTTAAAATTATAACTCATTTTAAAACATTTTGAAAAATAAATTACGGTATTGTATAATTATTTCATAATCTTACTAAAAACAGTGTTAATTTATGAATCTATTTTATCAATATAAATTTTATTTAAAATAATTATATTTATTATAAAATTATAAATAAACAGTTGTGTTTAATAAAAATATCGACACATAATTAATAATTTTTAAAATATTTATTTAAATATACAATGAAATAATTATTGGAACCATGACCATTGTATTCATAAATTATATTAGGGTTTCTATTATTTGTCAATACATACATGGATGATCTGGGAGATTCCAAAGAAAGGTATCATACAGTTCAAGCTAAAAGTAGTATTGAGGTGGCGTAGTTTCCTAGTATTTGCCAAATTTTTGGGGACCAAAATTTGGAAGTTGGATTTCAATGTGAAAATTAGTTTTTCTTGGAGACCTAAGAAAAATATAGAAAAATCATGAGTTTCTAGAATATTGGATTTTTGAAATGTGTTTTGAGAAGACATAAAGTGTTATTATGGTGTGCTTCATGATTACGACAGGCTTTGCGATCACATGTAGAGTTCGTCATGAGTAAAAGTTTTTGGAATTTGTGGTCATTGATTTAATGATTTGATAATTTGATGGTTTTCATGAATTCAATTTATGGAATACTTCACGATGATGATGAGCTCTGCGAACAAATAATTTCCATGGTTCTCTACGAAGGGTGGAGTGCCGTGAAGCCGTGTTTGATGATCCGGAAAATTTTAAAAGAGGGGGCGGAGCTTCACGAATGGCAGAGAATATAAATATGAGGGTACCCCTATTATTTTTTTAGAGTTTTGATAGGACATCCAGAGGTGATTTGAGTTCGTGAAGAGCTCCACGAACATGGATTTCTAAGCGAGATGGTGCATCGCGAAGAGACTATAAGTCTTAATTAATTACATACTTTTTTAGAAAAGTTACTTTGGGAAAATGATGTATTCTACATTGACTCATAGAGTTTCCCAAAAGTATTTTTGTAAAGTCGAGAAAGCTTCAAAAAGACAATTTTGTACAATGAAGGCAGGAGTGATTCACGGAGGTAGTTTGTTCTGTGAAGGTAGGGGTGCTTTGCGAAGGAGTGTGTCTCCCAAATAGGGTTCATGAAGAGAAGTTTTGAACATATTTTTGAGTGAAAAAGGATTTTAAAGAGAACCAACTTAGGTAATTGAGGAAAAAAGATTCATGTGCTATGTCATGGAAAAAGTCTTTAATTCCAAATCATTAAAGCAACCTTCATGTAGACAAACTAAGTTTGAATTTTCTCATAGAAGTGATGTAGGGTGAGTTTATGGACGTTTTTTGAAGGAAGCGGTGAGACATATCTAAACTTTTGTAAGGGTAGTGTGCTTAGTACATAGTTATTGTGTCCAAAATATTGTACTCCACAACTTGTGAAGATTAGTGGATTTATGTATGACCGACACACTATCGGCGTATGCTCCTTGGACGCAGCCCTTTGCGGTGAAAAAAATTAAAAGTACTGTTTTATCTCCATGATTTAATTTTTTGATAGATTTAACACGTTTCCAACATCTTGGGAACTATATCTACATATTTATAGAGAAAAAGTTGACACCCATATTCACCCCTCCCATATCTGGGTGTTCCGGGGTCCTTTAACAATTATATCATATTATCATTTTTAATAAGGCTAAATTTTATTTATACTTTCTTATATGAGGTTTCTATTGTATTTATTGAATTAATCTTCCTAGTGGTTATGTTACTATTCCAAGGGTGAGGTTAGTATTAAAACATGATAGTTTTCCTATGTTATTGAAATACCTCTTATTTCATTAATTATTCATTTATAATTTTTTTATTGTGTTCTCAAAGATATTTTATGTGGTTTACACTCTATGTAATAATTATTATATGGTAATTTAAATTTATAAAATTTTGGGCCAGTACAATTTAAATTATAAGAATATTAGAAACTACTATACTATATTTCATTCACCCTTTGAATGAAAATAATTTTATAAGAAATTACATCACTCAAGATATCAATGTCATACAATATTTATTGCTACCAAAAGTTGCTCTATCTATTTTAGTTAAAAAATAATTTTATAACAAAAATGTAAATAAAACCAAGATGGATGAGAGTTTGATTTAAGATTAATGGAATTATTTATTTCAGAACACACATAATATAGTCTATAAGAATTTACCTCAGAAGAGTGAAATTACAAATTTTCTATATCAATTTTTGAAATAAATATTTAATTTTTTTTCAATGAACATGAATTGAAATTTTGAAGCTAAACATTTAAAATAATTTTCATGAGGCGCATCAATATAAAGAAACCAAATCCTTAAGATCAATTATAATATAAATATTTTAAATACCCTTTTATTTTTATCAAAAAAGACATTAGAAAAGAAGTCTAGAAGTTGTTTTTATTCAGTAACATATGTATTTTTATAATAAAAATAAAGAATATGAATTAATTTCAAGATATATAAAATTATCCCATTTTGAGGTTTCATTTATAGAAACATTTTCAATATCTTATAATTAGTTTTTTCATATAAAATTTTATGCTCTTTAAACTAATACTACGATATAGTATGTTCAAGTTGAAAATAAACTTCAATGTAATTTAATTTATATGGAATGGGGAATCATGGGATGTATGTTAAATCAGGGTTTGACTAAATTTGAATGATACATGAGAGTTCTCTTGTTTATATTCAATTATGACTCTTTTAAGGTATACCTTTTTATGATTTTCAAAAATAATAAGTAAATTATATTTTGTTTTAGCTATTGTATAAATTTTTTTATAAGAAATGTTTCCATATTATTTTACAAAGTCTCTCTATCTATGATTGAATTCATTTATATCAAATTTTTTGAAATTTTAGTGGGGAAATAATAGTGGGAAACTACTTCTTTGATTTTGGAATTTGTTAAATTGTTTTCATTGAACTTTTATTTTCAAAATTAATTTTATCATTTATTATAGTGGGTATTTTATTGTAGAAATCACTTCGTTTTACTTTGTTATTTTATAAAAAATAATTAGAACAATGTTTATATTAGAAATTAAAATTTCTGCCATTTGATTAAAAGGTTTACCTTTCCTAAAATGCCAAAAATTTGAGTATTTTGAAAGGGATAGGGGCCATTAAAGACGTCATTTCAATTATTTATTTCACAAAAAGATTTTATAAATTTTATTACCTTAGATATCGCCTACATGTTGTTTTTTATATACATTTTATGGGGGGTGATTAAAATAATATTGAATAGAATTTTTTTTGGAAGAATGTTATGGTTAGAGGAGGTATTATTCTAAAAAATAATTATTTATAAATATATATTTTATTCAAAAATAATTTATACCAAAAATTAGTTGTGGTAAATTTATTTTTAAATTAAAAATATTAAATTCTTAGGGTTAATTTAATAGAATATAGTTTCTTTCAAATAAATTTAATCAAAATAATGAATTATTTATTTTAAATAGACATATCACAACATGTAATTCAATCATATATAAATTAGTTTTTTTAATAAAAAAAATAAAATATTACAAAAAATAAGTCAAAAAACATGAACAATATTAACAAATGATTATCACACATGTAGTTTACCAATTATCACTTTAATCTATTATAAATTAATAAAAAAATGAAATTCACCACTATTTGAAGAGAATCATTTTCATTAAAGCTCTATTTTTTTAGTTCTTAAGATTTATTTTTTAGATTTTTTTAGTTTTTTTTAATTTTTTTTACTTGGAATGTATCTATTAAGAATAGTTGACATTAAATAAGAACTATAAAAAAATTTGATGCGGTGAATATGTTTTTCAAGGGATTAAAACACCCAAATTACAACTCTAAATCAATAAGGTTGATCATGTATTACACTTGAGTCATTATTCTCATAGAGAAGGGGTTTTATTTACTTTACCTAAGATTCTATATGGTTGGGTAGTTGTAACAATGTTTTAATTTTGGAATTCAAGTATTTTGAATAAATAATAATGAGTTTTATAGAATAGAAATCATATATTTTAGTCATGATTAGATTCAAAAAACCAAACTCAAGATTATAGTGTAATCTTGAAATATTACAATTAATGGTCAATTTGAAATGAAAAATAATAATCCATTGTTAAAATATAAACCTGATCATTTATAATGACTTTCCAAGTTGAAGAATAAATTTTACAAAGGAATATTGGTTAAGATTATTGTTCTATTAAATAGTTGTGAGACTATTTGAGTTCAAATAATAATTATAATAAATAAATATATTACTGATAATTGATCTTTAACTAATAATTCAAAACTTTATTAACAGATAACATTGTAAAAATTATGCACTAACATTTTTTTGAATATTTTAATTCAATAAGAATAAATATTTAATGTGTAATATTAATGACGAATCATCTAATTGAATTAATACATTAATTTAAGAAATATTTTACAACTATGATTTCTATTAGAGAAAATATATAATTAGGTAATATTAATTTATGCCACATGTTATTTTTTATCCTATTATTGTTCTTATAAATTAATATGTTTTGTTTTTGATTCTATGTGTTTATATCCCCATTGAATACTATTTTTATTTGTAGTTTATGATTTATATATATATTTTTTGACTGACACATGTTTATTCTCATTATGTTTGGATAACCTTATGTGGGATTTACTTTACCATATGTGGGATGTTCTTAGGACATAAGAATATCATGTATCTATATTAGTTAATCAGACATGATGGTGTGACTTAAACTTATATCATTTAATATTCCACATAGAAGTTATTATTCTAACATGATATAATGATTTAATCCCATATGAATAGTATAATCTCACCAAACATAACCAATTTTATGGAATGTTTAATTTAACATTGTTATTGCCTCACCCTTAGTAGATATGTAACAGACAATTTAATTTGATATGCGATGCGAATGTTGTGTATATATTCAGATAATTTATTTTGGCACAGTGGGATATATCAAATAACAAAATGTGTGGTCCCTCTTGACGTGAGAAAAGGGAGTTTCACTTGATCAATCATAAAGAGATTTATTATTACACTACATGAAATGGTTTCAATTGTTTGAAATTGTTGTGATTTAAATTATTATCATGATTTAACATGTGTATATAGTGTGGTTGGAGGTGGTTGTTACTTTTCATTTATAATTTCCCAAGATACTTATAATTTTGATACATAGATAATATTTTTTATAAATATAGCTGGGGGAAATATATATAGATAAGAGATGATATCGATAGGGGCATGCTAGTTTGAGGTTATATAGATGGAATGCATTTACTTTTATACATCAATTTTATCTTTATATAATTAGGGTTATGATGTGGTGCTCTTAAATCTCATATAGGACCAATGTGGTCTAAAGTAGATTAAATCTTATATGTTCCATAATATGAACAAGAAATTCATTTATATGTTTTATCTTTCAATTTTCATTTGGTAAGGTTTATAAAAAATTAAATAATACATATATCTGTATTAAGAATCTTGTTTGGGTTACATGGATTTCCTCCCACAATAATAGGTATATATGAATTAATTATTATATTTATGATATCGTTTTTTAAATTTGATATTGAAAGGATTGACATATTGAATAAGTTTATATTACAAAGAGTGAAGATATGTTCTATTTGGGTAAAAAAAAGTTCATGAAGATATATAGATTGGATAAGATAAGAATATCACTATATTCATTACCACTTGGGTGAATAAATCCTATTTTATAGAAGTTACGATAGATTTTTTGAATAAATAATATTCACAATTGTTGTAAATATTAAGTGATAAATTCTTTAAAGTAGTAGTATTTGAACCCTATTCTTATTCTATCTTGTTATATATTTAAGATTTATGAGCAATGTGTTTTTACAATTTTCCCATGTATTTTTTGATAAATAATTTAATATTAATGGAAACTATGGGATTATAAAAAATAATTTGTTAGTATTTGACAAATTTAGCCTTTAATTTACAAACACTGAATTTTTTTAATAATAAATTATTTTTGATGTGAAACAACATTATTATTCCTCACATTGAGGGCCCATGTATTAGAAACATAATTTTGTGAGATATTGGATGTTTATTCTTTAAATTTTTATGTGTTTATTATTAAGAGGTTTTTCGTATACAAATGATTTTTTTTTAAATTATTCAAAATATTTTTAAGAACAAAACTTTTTGTGATCATTCATTGTAAATTTGTTTTTGATATTTTTCTGATGATTCATAATATTTTAGAATTAATTAATTAATAATTCCATGGTATTGATCCAATTTTTTATTGAAATTATTTTTTCTAATTGAAAATTTAAATGGATGATCATTTGTGAAAGATGATTTGGTTTTTGAATTTTTTATGCAATTATTTCTTTTATGTTTTTATGAAATAATGTCAAAAATCGAAAAGGGTTAAAGATACAATGGATGTATTCATTTGATGAAATATTCAAGCTTATGTATCCATGATGCTTCTCGAAAACCACAAAAAAACCATAGTTGAATGTTTATATAAAATGTTGAAAAATAAAAGAGTAACAATGCCTATGAAATTTATTCAACCATAATTTCCAAACTTACTTGAGCTATTGCATGTTAAAAACAGGAAATGGTTGGAACAACCACAATGAATTGAAAAAAACACAATCGATCTCCCAAAAAAGGTAAAAAACCATTCATTATATCTATATCTACTGCCTGAATGTATTTTCAATATATCCTTGATGAATTTTTGACAAAAAACTCAACCAACCATGCCCCTCATTTCAATCGACCACAATAAATTTCAATCAACTATAAAGAGAAAATATCAATTGACCGTGATGTAGTGAAGGGGATGAATGATCATGAGAACCAATTCATGGTGAACCCGAGTAACACTATCATGTCTTAATCAATGCATCATTTAAATATGGTGATGATTGGTTGAGACCAAATCTGAATAAAGAAGCTAATACTTTTGGATGATGACCATGGTCATACCAAGTACAAACCCATTTGTTTGATCTTATGAAATTTATAACACTGATGGGGAACAATGAAGGAAAAAAGGGGAGTTGATTCCTTTTGAAGAAGATAATGCTAGTGATGGATTTTTTGATGCCTAGGTATAATGCATGAGTAATCTATAATTAAAAGGGCTAGGATTACACTATTAAATCACATGAATCCTTGGGAAACTGATTGATGATGTCATCCATGATTGTTGAAGGCCAGTGGATGTTGGTGAAAAATGTCCATTTTCTAATCTAAATAATGAGATACCGAACCATTTAAATATTATATTGAAACAATATTTTCACAAGAAATTAAAATATGGTCTCAAAGATTAACCCCTTAAAAGGAATATTAAACCATTATGAATAAAAACTAGAGTAGTGAAAGTAGATAATGACTTCTTACCTTCGATTTTTGAAACAAAAAAAATAGGGAAATCCAATTTTTTCATGTATACATGAATCAACATGATGAAAATGAGTTGAGATAAATACAATGTCAGTCTACAGAAGGAAGAGACTAAATTTTAAAATGGGTATTTATTAATAATATTTATTTTCTCAAAGATGAGGATAATCTATTAAATGAATCTATGAAGATAACCGATTGGATCCAAAATATGAAAACCCAAGTAAGAATAAACATTTATTAATTCTTATATATGGATACTTGGGTTATATAAAGGTAATTTAGAAAAAGAATTGATTTTATGAAAGGCTAAGAATTAGGATATTTCATTAAACAAAATTCCATACTAATGGTATTTATGGTCAAGTTCTTTATATTTTATATTCAGCTTAGGTGGTACATTAGAACGAAGTATCAAGGGGGATTCAAAGAAAAATATTTTGAGATGAACTCTTATGTTATTTAGTGACAATTAGGTTATAGGGGTGATTCAAAGGCATGCAGGGGATTCAATGCATCAAAATACTATGTAGTCAATGTCAGATTGAAATGAACATGAGGTGTTTGAAAAAAATACTAAAAATAAATTAATAACTTCCAGTCTACACATTATTCTTGAAGACCAAGAAGCCCGATCATGAAGAAGAAATCACAATTGAAATGATATTGGTTGAAGCAGATGAAGATCAAGATAGGGATTAACTATGATAATTCTAAAACCATGATGAAAAGTATGAGCTATATTGAGTCTAGAATAAATCTAGTCATTATAGTCTAGAATTATTATTTCATTGTGAGGATGAAAAATCATTATTATGAGGTTAAAGATATAATTTTTTTTCTAGTACCATTTACAGTACTAGGCCAAAATAAACTACAAGGAGGCCCATGAAATTTTATCAAAATCATTGGGGTCCAATGTGGAGAAAGGTTTACAATCCCAAATTGAGTAGATCACCTCATAATCAATATCTCTAATTTTTTCCATTGCCTTTCTAAATCCGGAAGATATGTGTATGTGAAGGTGAACATGGGAACATAAAAAGAAGAAGAAATATTTGATCACACCTTATGTTCTATTAATCCATACTATTTCACATTCTATTTTGAGATCATCTACAATTACGATCATTGTCACTACTGGCGAGGAAATTAAAGGAGAATGAATTTGTCTATGTTTCTTATATTTCATCATAAAAAATTATATTATATGTTGAATATTACATATGGAGTCCATAGAGATTTTTAGAGTCTATGACTGTATTTACGGGGCATGTATTAGTGTAAGATTTTTTATTTATATGGAAGAATAATACAAGGAGGGAGTAGAAATAGGGGTAAAATATGATCAATTGAAGAGAAACCAGAAGATTCCTAAAGTAAAATTACTAACAGAGTAGAAACCAGACCATCATTAGAGATTTTATTTAAGATTGAAGGTCTACCACTGATAACTAGTTTTCTCTTCTAATTTCACCATTTTTATTATTTCAATATCCATATTGAACTTATTAAAATAATTTTGAAATATAATATTTATCATTAGATAAATCCAAAATAGGGATATGTGATTGTGATAGTTACAAACATAACATCATTCATATGAAAAATATTATTTGAATCTACCATCATCTTCACTACTCAAGTAGTAATCCTTTTTGAGATTTTTGGAACCACTGTGAACTATTTCAAAATTCAGTTTTTATGAATACAGGATCATCAGAGACTCGATCTAGAAAGGGGAAAACTCCAAATGTGTAGCACATTATGATTTACTAAGAGATTGATCCTGGTGTAAAAATACTATTATCATTATTTAGAGTAGTGGATGTTGTTGTTGGGAGACTATAAGATACCATCTCCCATAGGTTGGTTATTCAAGAGAATGGGTGAACCTGTTATTAAAAATAACCTTCAATACATGCACATGAATAGGGAAAGAAAAAAATTAAAAAAATACTGACAACAACCACTATGTGGAATTCCCTTGATTATCAACTAGAATATTCCATGTTTTCCCTATGATCTTTTCTCATCCCCATAATTTTACATTCTTTCCCTTGATATTTTCTCACTCTTTTTCACCATCACTTGATCCTATTCCAACAATAATGGTTTTACTTTTTACTATTTTCCCTGATATTTATTTATTTTTTCATCATGATCCCATACACATATTTTATTCCCACCATATTGTATCAAAATATATTCACAATAATATGAGATTTTAAAAGGGTTATAATTAATTATTTTCCCTAACAATAATCAATATCATAGGTAATTGTGGGAAAATGGTTCCTAGAAGTGTTATGGATGGAACACATAACCAATTTTATAATTAAAAATAATAAACCCAATATATAATAAAAAACTGTTATAAAAAAATATTATTATGAAGTTTATTAAGTATATTAATATATACTAGAATCACTATAAAATTACAATAACCATTTATTACTAAAAGAATTTTGAATTTAAGTTCCCTTGAATTGGAAAAGAAATTTTATATGGTAGGTCATCAAGAAAATATGGAAAATTAAAATAACCAACAACCTAAATATTTATAGCCACCTTAACAAGTAGATAAGATTATAAAGGGAGTTATGAGGAGGTAATTTCATGTTCCATCAATTTCAATCAACTCATACTACATTATAAAACCCTATAGGTCTTGAAACTAAGATATCACATGATATAACATGTCTATGTTTTGATTATTCAATGTAATTATCATTAAATACTATATGGACTTCATTAGGGACTTCAGTTGTGTGCTGCGACAACTACCATTGGGTTGGTTGAGTGGGGAGGAACTGATACATAGAGGATCGCCACAATGTTTGATGGGAAATTCTAAAAATTTTATCCAATAAATTTATAAAGAAAAAATTCCATACATAAGAATCCCTATATAATTATTTTTTCATGAAAGGTTTCCCTATGAGAATGTTAACTAAAATAAGAACTAAAATTATTGAATTTCATCAGGATTATTGTGAACTATTTATTATGGAATGGAATATATTTAGGGGTTTCATAAGAAATTATTGAATCACCAATTAACTCCAAAAAATTGTATTTAAACACTTTAAAATACTATGACCTCATACAACCAATATTTACTGGATCTGTCTTCAGGAGGGAAGATTAGTGTTAAAACAACAGAAGAACTTAAATATTTTTCTAACACCTTGGAAACAAATTCATATAAAGAGTTTTTAAGGAGGAGAACCATTGGTAGGATAGAAACCACATATTCTAAAAAATATGAAGTTCAATATACTGGATTCTCTAATAAATATACTCAATACACACTTAGGGAGAAATTTGAACACGTTTGAAGGTTTGCAAATTCACAATCCATCTGTCACAATTTTGATATGCCATTCGAGTCACATGAGAATGAAATATTTTCAGGTTTTGTTTCTAGAATAAAACTAAAAGGTTATACATTCTCAAGAATATATAAATAGGGATACTAAAACCATAAAATTTTTCACTAGAAAGAGCATAAAGTAAATAGACCCACTACTCCCCTAGATTCAAATGATAACCAAGGAAAAAACTCTAACATTAATCTAAAGCTGAAACCTCAAGTTACCAAGATGAATTCATGGGAAAGTTCTAAAATTAATTGGTATGTTTTGTTCAAAAAAGGCCCAAATTGATTTAGATAAATCAAAAATAGATTCTGGGATGAAACATCAAGGGTTAGAAATAGGGAAATGGTCTAGAGTTTTCAGAGCTAGAGATAAGGGAAGATTGTTGGAACCACTTAAATGAATCATAGGGTAAATATTTTGGTTTTCACAAGTATGAGTGGTCCATAAAATCACTAATAATTTTTAAATTATCATAAATGTATCCCAAATGAGAACTTGGATGAAAGTAAAACTAAAAATCTGGAAAATGAAGAATCTATAAAATTGGACAAGAATACTGAAAATGCCGTGAAAACCACTATTATAGCTTAAACAAATCATTCATGAGACATTAAAATCATAGATAATAAATGAAATAAAAATATTTATGAATAAATTGGGGAAATATTAAATACTATGAATAATTTTTACTCTTTTATTCCATTCTATGAAAGAGTAAAAAATATGAATTATGTAACAAAACATCTCAAATTTCTAAAACATGTTTACAAAATCATAATATGAATACATTATAACAAATGAACATTAGATCAATTTTACACCTACAATATCAAAGTGTAATTTAGTGTTTTCAACCAAAATAGTACACCACATATGCTCCTAGTCCTTGGAAGCATTGTTATCCCATGAACACTTGTGGATAATATTATTATTACATTTATTTATGACCTCAGTAAAATTATCAACTTGATATCATTTTTAATTGTTCCACCACATGAGGATAAGATAACCCCAAACCACCATTGTTTTGTTGTAGTTAGTTGTTCAGTCCACTCCTCATCCATTCTAGAGATTTAATGATTTCATGGTCAGAGTAGAAAAGATGCACCTAAACACTAATTTTCTCAATCTATATGTTGTGTGTGACCTATAAGTACCAATAATTTTGTGTAATATCTTCTTAGGAACATGAAAATATATCATTGTATTTCATAGAGAAAACATATTTTTAATTCTTGAGACAGAAGAGAGGAGTATAATGCCTGAAAAATGAATGGCCCCACCTCTAGAAGAGAGGTGTTCAGAGGTTTATTTTATTAAATTAAATGATTCATTTGGTCATCTAGTATAATTATTTATGTTATCTATATGAAAATAAAATCTTTTAGAAGATGACATTGATTCTTTACATCATGTTAAGAATGATACAAATTATGTTTAAACACACTTATAGTGAATGAGGGAAGTTATGTACTTAATGTGATGAGTTTATTAGAAGACAAAATATATATTACGAAACTTTTAGAACTTATGGTATAATTTGAGGAATATTTCAAAACACTAACTGGATATGACCACCCTTCATATTTTGAGGATGATATTTAGAAATAAATTGATGAGTATTTTGGTGGATATGTTTTAAAATCAGGTCTTCTTTTAGAGAGTATTGAGTTATACACTAGGAAAGCAGTGAAAAAAGGCTTGACCCTTATTAAAATTAAATATCATTCAATATTTCATATTCAATTTATAAAAAACCGTGAAATATTTGAACTTCTTAACCCCAAGAGTGTACTGTCTTGTAAAAAAACATAATCTAGAGATCAAACCCATCCTCCTCATTAAAAATATTATTTTTAATGATTTTTCAATACTATAAATTATCAAATATATTGTTTTAATGGAAATTTAATAATAAAAAAGAATAAATGCATTGTGTATTTTTGAATTTGTCAGTTGTTGGTCCATAGGTGATACTAAGAGAATAATTTATAATGACAAAAACTTAAACATTAAGTATTATATTGACTTTAAAAATGAAGCAACTTTATTACATTCCCAAAGATCATTTTGGTTCAGAGTTCTAGAGTGTTATGTATTACCTATTACATAAAAAACTCATATATTATAAAGTTTAATATTTTAATTGGTAACTGATTTCCTATAATATAAAACATTTCAAACAAAAAATATTTTATTTTCATAAAATGCCATCATAACTTTCAAGTACACTTATTATTTTCCCTTTACCAACATTAAACCATGTGAATGTTTTCAAAAAAATGTTATGAGAATAAAAATCATGGTAAGGTTCATAAAAAGAATAAAAAACACTTTAATTCCTTAAATACTATTAAAATTTTTTATTTTTAAAAATATACATTGGGCTGAAAATAAACTGTTTCTTACCCTAGAAATCACATTTTCCTCCAAAATATTTTTATAAAAACATTTATAATAAATCATAAAGGGAAAAATAAAAATTATAAATGATTCCTTGAAATTAGGAAAAACACATAATAATTTTTTGAACATGTTATATTTTCAACCATAAAATGTTTTATATAAATTCCTTTATGGTTTGAAATAATAATATTTCCATAAAAACCCCAAAGAAGAATACATAAATCGTATAGGTAACTTGGAGAATAATTTTCCCACAAATATTACAAATGGGATAACCTTCACGATTACACATAGAGTAAACATAATGTTTACACCCAAAATAACCATAATAATTTAATCTTGAATAAAAATCATAATATATTCTCATAATTTTTTAGGAGAGACCAAAATTTTTAACTCTGACCATTCACCCACTTAATTGGATGGTTATAGTAGGATCACCCACCATTGTTTTATAAAAAAACACCAATAATCATAAAAAAACATAAAATATATAACATAATACATAAAATATTACATCATATAAATATTCATTGTACCCATAAGAAACATTTTTGGATACTAAAATATCATTTTCTATTAAATCCCTTTTTATATATATAAATGTCCCCAAAAAAAATGGAAGGTCAGGGTTAATTTCGATAAAAATTTAAATCTTATAAAGTAATCCAAAAAATGATGTAAGTGTTATGGTGACATGAAATGTTTTTTTCACTATATACATTAAAATAGTACATTCCTTTTATCTATTTTAGTGAAAGTCAGACATTTCAAATATATTTTCTAAAATGATTCCTTTTGAATTTTTTTAAGGAAATAAAAAAATATATAATATTTTATTTGTAATTAATTTATTTCAATATAAATATATCCATAAAATAATTTTAAAATTATTGACATGGAATACGAAGAGTTGAAAAGGAATCCATAAAAGAGGATTTATTAAATAAAGTTCCTTACACAGAGTCTAAATGGTCATGCGTGGTCTTTATATTAAAAAATTATGAACTTATAAATTTTTTAATAATTGAATTACCATTTTAATTATAATTATTCATTTTATATCACTTATTATAATGTTATATACAAATAATTAATCATTTAATTTTAGGTCGGATGTTTTGATCATAATCGATTCATAGGCCAAAAATTGCATTGTTAGGATGACTATGGTGAAAGTTGTAATTATTCCATCATATAAAGAATAATAATAATGGTATTATCATAATTATTATAAATAAATTACAATTTTAAATCCAATCATTAAATATTGTTATGAAAAATTAAATACGTTACAATAATAGAGATGGTAGGTTGTACATACGCATGGCTAACATTTCTATTTTCAATGATCCTTAAAGAATAAATGTAAGTTTTATTTCACCATTAGATAATGATCACAATATATTAAAAATCATATTTATAATTTTAATATAGTTATAAATATCATCAATTTTATGTAGTGATGAAAAAAATCACATCATTTCGTGGAGGTGGTAGTCTACATGAACGCACAAATTCCCTTATCGTTTCTCAAGGAATTTAAAGGTAAGAAAGTAAATGATATTTTATCAATTAAAAATGATAAATATGTCATTTATATCATATATAAAACTTATTTCCATCAATATAACCCTCTGCGAGAGATTTTAATGGAAAACTAATTACATCAATCCATGAGGCTGTAGTTGTCCATACACACAAACGATGGGTTCCTTTACAATTTGATAGAAGAGGATACGAATATTGGTTATAATATTATAATAATAACATCTATGTATATTTATAATACTATTTTTATTATTTTATATTGTTTTAGTAATTTTTTAATAATGTCTAAGAAGAAGAAAAAAAATAAAAACATGTGGATAAAACTACACCTCTTATTTGAAAAATCCTTTTTTTTTAAAACATTAAGACCTATAAATTTGATATTATCTAAAAAGCATGTCCTGTAAAAATGGGGAGGTATTTAATGAAGTAATTTGAGTAGATATTGTCTGAAAATGTTTTTATATGTATGAATAAATGAGATTAAGTGGTTCTCCATTATAATATAGGGGAGGGAAAATGTTGGGATTTCAAAAAAATTTAAATTAATATAAATTTATTTTCATGTTAAATTGTTAAAAGTATATAATATCATAAAAAAGTATTATTCTAAGTAGAAAAAAACTATTGTAATAAAATTCTTACAATTTTGGATTACATTTGGACTTTTATCATTGTAACACTTCATTAATAGATCTGACAATTACTATAATATTAATGTTTTCTAGAATTTATATGTTTATAATGTCATTATAAAATTAATAGGGACCCATAAATGGACCATGATAAATTTAATTAACTATATAAAAATACATTTAATGAAGAAATGAATTTTAAAAATTTAATTTTTTATAAGCTATTATTTATTATAATATTTCAATACTATAAGTTTCAAAACTATTGATTTACTTTGATTTTCATAACACCAAGAAAATAAAGTAATTAGATTATAATGTATCCAAAATAATATAAAATTTCCTTTTTTCTATAAAAATTATGGGTCTCAAAAAATATTTCAAATTATACATCTTTTAATATTTTTTATATCATTTAATTACATTATCCAGTAATTGAATAATCTTTATGAAATATTTTTTTAAGTAGTTATGGTAATTATTTCTCTACCAAATATTAAAAATATGTTACCCTGATAATGATAAATCATTCAAACTTAAAAATTTTATTTTATCCAAACATATACTAGTGTTATGTCCATGATAAAAATATAATAGTAATTAAAAACAAGATTGCTATATTTTTTACTTTTATTTAAAGAAAATAATATTAAGGATATGATCTCATAAAATGGAAAAATTCCACATATTATTCTTTTTGATTAGTATGAAAAATATATACTCATGAAATAAAATTAGGTAAATGTTTAGTGTTATTTTTTAGTCCTTACCATTTTCAACCGTAATTACATGATTTACCCTTTTATGCGGTAACAATAATTACTATGGTTACTATTTATACAGACAAAAAATAAATGGGAAAGATTTAAAAAATTTATAACCAGAAATATAAATAAGGAATATATAATTTTTAATTAAAAACTCATTTTTGAGATAAATTAATTTAAAATTAAACTAAAATAATGTAATGAAAAATAGTTTTCCCCAGAAATTCCCTTTTAAAAATTAAAATGGTTTTATACTAAATTCATGTTTTATGATCATTTAAAAAATTATAGTTGGATTTTTTGAAATTAAATAAACTAATTTAATTTTAAAACCAATGATTAATATAATTTTAAATGATAAATATTTTAAAAAAAATATAGTATTTAATAAAAATAATTAATCTTTATTATTCATTGTAACAAATTTCAGAAAATTCTAAAAAATTTATCTTAAGATAATTATGGCATGATAAATAAAAAAATTAAAATAAACATTCAAAATAAAATTATATAATATAAAAATTATTTTTAAAAATTAAACCAAACATTTATAAAAATTTAATTTGTTGAGAAATAAATATTTTTTCCTATTGATAAAAAAAGTATCCAATATTTTTGATAATGAATGTAACTGTAAAAATTAAAAAAATTGAATGTGGAAAATTGTTATATAAAAATAACATGGTATTTTACATCCTTACAATATTAATAAATTTAATTTTTATTATTTTATTTAGTTATTAAACATGTGGGGACATCTTCCATTCATTATATTATCAGACTCCCATATTTCATCTTCAAAGATTTGTTTTTCCTGAAAAACCTTATCCTAGTTATTTTATTATTGACCAATAGTTTCTCTATATTTCCATGAATATGAATAGTATATTCCTCATAATAAATATTATATTCAAACAGACCTACATCATGGGTGAAAACATGATATGAATACAACACAAACATTCATAACCTTAGAGCACGAAAAACATTGTATACCTAGAAAAAAATCATAGGTATGTCTAGTGGATAATAAATTGATCCAAATTTATATACGATATCATATATTCCAATCAAATATGTATTTTAATTACCCTTTTTATGAAAATACTTATTAATTTTCAATGGAGACACTTTAAAAAGAAAATGATCACCAACCATTAATGAAAAACCTTCCCTATAACTATACTCATAATTTTTCTACCTTATAAAAGACATTCTAATATATTTATAAATTACCTTAATCTTATCAACCATATCCTCTACCAGTTATTGTCCTCTAAACTTCCATCCATATACAACATCCCAAAATGTTGGGGTTCGACACTGTTTTCTATATAGTGACAGAAAATGATCCATATTTTTAATGAAAAATTTGTTATTATAAGAAAACTCAACTAATTAAAGAATTTTAACCCCAAATTTAATGTAATTTAATTGAACAAGCATGATTAATTTCCTCAAAAGTATTAATCATTCACTTATATGATCCATCAAATTGAGGTTGAAATACTATGATAAAATTTAATTCAATTCCCAAGGACTTTTAAATTCCTTCCCACAAAATTAATGTGAACCTAGAATTATGGTATAATACAACAGGGAGATGCAATCTATGTATCCTAACCATCTATTTAAGATATTATCAATAAATTTTATTTAAATACAAGGTATCTGAATTGGGATGAAAGTATGTAGATTTAGTTAATTGATCAACATTAACCCAAATTGGATTGTTACATCAAGATTGTTTTTTGGAAATCCCACTCTGGAATCCATGGGTATATTCTCTCATTTCTTGTATGACATAGGAAAAGTATGATTCACTCCCATTAATAATTTTCATTATTCTCCAACCTATTGAAAAGTCAAAAATTTCATTATAAAATCAATAATATATGTTTCCTTTCCAATCCTCAAGTAATACTTCAGAAGGCATCTATATATATTGGTATTTGTAAGAAGAATAGATAACGAGAAACTATGAGATTCACTCAAAAATTATCCCTTCAACTAGGAATAATAAGGAACACATAATATCATTCCAAATATAAAAAAATAGTTTGTTAACATTAAATTCAATTTTTTTAGCTTTCATAACTAATTTTAAAATTTATTATAACTCATGGTGTTTCTTATAAGTATGTTTATTTATTTATAATAGAGATGATTGTATTGAAACCTGAGACAAAATAGCAGAATTTATTACCTCCACATATTCTAGGACAAAATTTATTGAATAAATAAACAAAATATTATGTTCTAAACCTAACATGTTTAATGAAGAATTATTTTTTAAACTCAAAACACCACATACAATATTTTATTTTCTATAATGGACATGGATTGTTTAATAATAATATCTAATTAATTCCAATCATCTTCTTTGCCTCATGTTATACTCTTTATTTATTATTTAATAATTACAACTATTTCAATTTGTATATATTTTAAACTTTAATTTTTAAAATTTATGGATTCAAAATATAAAGGAAACCACTACAACGACCAATTTATGGTCATGTGTTGGATAATTTTTCTCATTTAGTTTTAATTAACATGAATAATAAGTTTTTACCTGATCATTATACATCAAGGAAAATAAAATTCCTTCAAAGAAGTGTCACTGTATAAGGTAAAGTATCTATTTATTAAGGGATGGGTCAAAATATGAGTATCCCCCATTCAACTTTTCAATTACTAGAACCAATCATCACATAATATTGTTAAGATTAACTTAACTACTTTCCATGATAACATAGTTAGTGTGAAACATAAATGTGATTGTTTTTCATAAACCATATATAATTTCCTTCAAATCAAAGAAGAATACAAATCTCAGTTACATTTATAAGTATTATCCATTCAGAATCCACTTTAGTTTTAATAGGATCAGCTGTTATGTCATTTAATTAACATTGTGTCTATGTAAATAAATCATCCGTAACAGAAAACAACATTACCTTAATTTTCCATATAGTTCCTTTTGTTCTATGGTTTGAATAAAAATCCTTATATGTTTTTATGACCGTAAATATTTTTTCATAATTCTGGATATCATCTATTAAAACAAAAAATATCATATCCAATTATACATGGAAAGAAATATTTATATGATCTATAAATATATATAAGGAATTTTTCATCCCAAAGGGAAGAAAAATAAATTCATAATTCCCATATCATGTCATAAATTATGTCTTTGATATTTCATCCTCTTTCACCTTCATATAATAGTACCCAAACCATAAGTCATCTTTTAAAAAATGTTAATCTCCTTGGATCAGATCATGATTATCATCAATATAAAGAAAAAGGTTATTTTTTCTTAGGTGTGATGTAATTCAAAGATATATAATCGATGAAAACCCTCATAGAACCATATTAAATTTTAAAAAATAAAAGAGGATCACACCATGGTGAAGTGATAGGATAAATTAATATTTAATCAAGAAACTTCTGTGACTTGTATCTTAATTCTCAAAGTCCTACAAAAGCTATTTGATAAGGGTTTTTGAAATTATATTAGCATTAATAAATTATTCAATAATGAATTCAACATACCATTATGCTATAATAGTTGTAAAATCACTAGAAAAATAATATATGTATTATATTAATAATGATGCTCTATTATTCTAAATAATTCATTCATTTTGAATAATTTTTCAAATATAAATTTTATTTAAATTTTTTATAGTCTCTAGACTTATTGATATGTTATTGAAGTTATGGTTTCATTTTTTGTACATACTAAAACTATTTATAAAGAAAAAACATCTTTATATCTAGAATCTATCTTATCATGGACAACATAGATCCAATAAATTCCCATGATAACAACAAACTCTACATGGGGAAAGACGACTAATATTTTAAGGAAAATCATTTACACAAATTATTATTGGAATATTCTTATAAAGTTTATATTAATATTAACTTATAACTATTGATTTTACTATAATTTATAGATTCATTTGTGGAGGTAGAATTTAATATTTACTAAAAAAAATTTCGAAAATAAATATATGTGTAGACTCAGAAACAAACAAAACAGTATAATAATTTGAATAAACAAGTTTTATTACCAATACCACTTAATTATATGGAAAACATATACTTAAGTATATTCATTGGATTTCACCAGACTATTATCCTTATATTATGGATGGTGGCCTATTATTTTGGTTCTCATTCAGACACACATCTCTATAACAATCCATCTCATTACATTTAAAACATTTTATAACATGTTTAAAAGAACTAGAGATACTACTACCAATATCATTTTAATTGAAATTATGATTCATATTCCCAAACTTACCCCATCATAATCAGATACCAATCTTCATAATTCATTCCCCAGTGTGCTTTGTACCCCAACTCCCACAAATTGGAAACTTAATTTTCATAACATAATATTTATTTAATCCATTTTTACTTTTCCATTCCACGTTGAAAGACTGTTATAATGGTTATAAAAATAAAAATGATCATTATAAAACTCCATTTCCACCTTCTCAGAACATAAAAATAGTTTCTAATAACATTAAAATTCTTTAGACTACATTTACCTTCAAAATTTTGTCTTCAATACTGAGTAAGAATAACTAATATTTCTAGGAAGATCATAGATACATTTTATTTCATACCATGGAAGTAGAGTTAGGTTTCCATCATACATAGACACTAATTCTTCCTCCCTGTTCCAAAATTACAAGAATTTAATTTTCATTTAATGTATAATAACATTTGAAAAGTAATATCAGGTATGATATTCTAAAATTCTTTATATTCCAAGGCATCAATGTTCACTCTGTCACTGATATTCTTGACCATTAACCACCACTGGTTGACTTGACATTCAAAAAATTAAATAAAAATACATACCTATTGAATATATGAACATAAAATGGAATCCAATATATTTTCTAGGGATTTACTCCCTCCTTCAGCTGATCCATTACTATAACACACTACTTCATTTAAATTCCAAATATTCTGAGTTTCTCTGCCCAAATATTTTTATAAATCATTTCATAAGTAATCATAATGGAAAAAACCTCATAATGGTTTCCATGAAACTATGAAGAACCCAAATAATATTTTTAAAAAAGTTATAAATTTCAATAAAATGATGTATTATATACATTCCCCTATATTTTAAAGTCTTAATATTTCCATAAATACACATATAAATCATAGAATAATCATATATTTATGTTAGCGAATCGTTTTCATATCACTCTTACAAATGGGGAATCTGTTGGAAGTGGGTTCCCTAGTCCCAACATGAGTGTATACTTTTATTACCATTACATGTATACTATTTGACATATAAATGTGTTTATAATACTAGAATAGTGTTCAAATATCTTTTTCCCTTATATTTATGTTAACATCATTAGATTATATTTCACATAAAAAGTGTATAATAATTCCTAGGCTATAATGAGAACCTGGATATACCATTAAATTAACAATAAAGTTTTTTCTTATATTCCATATACATCCTATTGAAAAAACACATATTATATGTGAACATTTGGTGTTGGGGGAAATAATCATTGAGATTTCTTCTCATGAAGTTTTCAATTGGTGATCTCTAGTAGGTGAGATCATGAGGACATACCCAATAATAAGAAAGCCACATGTATCACGTATCATTGAATATTCCTATCTATAAAAAAGTGTATTGGTTTCATGAATTTAGAACATTATAAATCTAATCCTCTTTATCCCAAACAGTGATACAAAGTGAAAACCATAAAAATGAAGTAATAGTGAGTTAGCTTTTTTGTGTCCATAGTTAGTGTTATGACATTGATTTATTAGTCATGATATAATTTGGCGTGTCCATGTTGAGGAAGTCATATCTCGAGCCCATATGATTAACATGGTAATATATTCACTAAATCCATGTCCATATTGGAAGAAGCTATGTTTTTTCAATAATATCAATATATAATAAAGCCTGAATGGATTATCACATATGTTTTGCATAATGAATTGTGAGATACCCCAAGAAAAAGAGATTATATTACAAAAATTTCATTCATAGGATGGTATTTATTGATATGGGTCTACCTTAGCTCTTTAGGGGCCTTGATAGGTTTCTATACATTACTCTTAGCCTATGAATAGTATTAACTACAGTAAACATAACAGTCTTAGAGGTTCATACACAATAATATTCAAGCGTGAGTCATTTTTCAGTGAATAGGTGTATAGGACATGTTGGGCCCCACCATGAGGTTATATTGTTTCCTTGTATTATTGAACACTGAAAAATAATTAAATACATTATTATAGAATTGAATAATTGGATTAAATTTATTTATTAATAATTTCTATAAAGTATTAACTGAATATGTTGAGTTATATTATATGAATGAATAATATTTTAATATAAAAGGTTCTCTAATATCATTTGGAGTTATGAGTTGATTTAATGGATTTGGATTATCTTGTAATATATTTATTATATATTATATGTAGGTGATAAAATATAAATGATATTTATGATTTAGTTATATCACTATAATGTGTTTTTTTAATTAGTAGGTGTTAAATATATTTGGGCTAGGAAAACTTATCTATGTATTTTAATATCCACTATAAAAGACTAGAGAAGATCAATTCCACATCACTATTCATTCCAATCGATTGAGTGCACCTCTATCCACATACCACTTCTAAGAGAGAGAAATTTAATTTACAAACATTCGAGTTTAGATTTACTTTATGAATGGAAGGGACATGATTGAGTTTCTCATTGAGACGTCTAAGGAATCATCATAGCTCTATTTTAGGTCCATGAATTTGACTGTTTATATACACAAAAATAATTGAAGAATGTTTTGATGATCTATAGGGGTTCAACCTTAAATCGTTCAATCAGTTATCACCAGTGGTGTGTTTTTATTAAGAACGGTTGGATTTGAATGAGGTAAAAATTTGGTTTATATTTTTATGTTTTGATAATAATGTGAGATCATATGACCATATCATGGATCAGATCACAATACATGAAGACATTTTATCATTTCAGTGATGAAATTTTTTAATTACGCAACTTAACACCTTCCACTATATTCCTCGGTACAAGAAATAACTATCATGGTTACACATTGAATAACCATCATGGTTATGCATAAAATTTCCATCATGATAATAATTAGAATAACCATCATATTATATTCTCATAAGCCCTTAAGAGAAACGTAATTGGTGAACTCTGTAACATTACTGAATGCATTGGTGAGATATAACAGGCTCACCCATCCTTTGTTTTTAATAGAATAACTTTTGAGCATAAATAATTCCCAACAATATCATATATAAAATAATTTATCATAAAATCAAACTTTTCACCTATAAGAAATATTTTCAGATATTGATATCTCACTTACCTTTAATTTTTTTTAAAAATTAAATTACCAACAAAAAGGAAAATAGTTTTTTTGTTGAATAATAATTCAAATACTATAAATTAATCTAGATATAAGATAATGTTTTTGGAGGTGCAAAAATTCATCTTCACTATATATGTCAAAAAAGTACATTCATTTTATATGCTGTAAAAAAGGTTAATCATTATGTATACGATATGTATTTAAAAAAAGTTTATAGAAGGAAAAAATAAAATAAAAATTCAATTTATAGTTAATTTATTTTCATATAAATTCATCTATAAAATAACTTTAAAAATATGGACATGGAAGAAAAATAGTTGATTGGAAAACATTACAAGGGGACTTTTAAAACAAATTCTACTACATTGTGTTTGACTCATCATGTATATTCATTATATTCTTGAATAATAAACTTTTGTAATTTTTTTATTAATAATTATTTTCCCTATTATTATCCCTATTATATAACTTATAGCAATGTTATATATCATTATTTAATATTTTTAATTCACATTGGATGTTTTGATGACATTCAGATCTGTAGTCCAAAATGACTTCCGTAGGTTTGATATTGTTAAATAGATAATTATTCAAACATATATAGAATAATAATCATTAAATTATTATCATATTTATTAATAAAATTTACTTTTAAATACTTTCCTTAAATATAGTTAAGAGAAGTAAACTATGTAACAATAATGGAGATGATTGGTTGTACATTTGCAAGATTAACATTTCCATTTTCAACAGTCATTATGGAAAAAATTAAAGTAATATTTTATATTACCATAATTATAATAATATCATAAATTTTATATTGATTATTTGATAATTATTATATATAATATTTATGTGATTTGGTGATGAAGGAATAATCACATCGCTTCATGGAGTTGGTAGTCCACACGTACACATAAACGACATTAATATTTCTTAGGGAATCAAATAGTTTGAAAGTAAATGAAATAGTATCTATTAATAATGATAAATATGTATTGAATATAATATATCAACATTAATTCCATCTTGATAACCAGTCATGATATACAGTGATAAAAAATGGGGTACATTAGTTTGTGTGGCTGTAGTCTGATGCAAAATCATTTGATGGTTATGTTTTTAATTTGATTATTGAGGATACAGATATAGGTTATATAATTAATATAATAAAATATTTTTATATATTGGATACAATTTATATTATTTTATAATGTTTTAATAATATTGAAGTAGGTGGAAGACGAAATATTACTAAAAAATGTGTCCTAAACTTTACCACTTATTTTAAAAAATAGCTTCTTTTAACACATGAAGACCTAAAAGAATAGTATTATACCAAAAATATGGACTATGTAATTTGGACAGGGATGTTAGGAATTGTTTTATATATATATTTTAAAAAAAATTGGTTTTTAAGTCTAAAGACATGAGAAGAAGTGGTTCCCTTTTATAAGATAGGGAAGAGGCACTCTAGGGATTTCCTAAAATATTAAATTAATATAAACTAATTTTGATGTCAAAAATAGATGCAAATAGATATTATTAAAATATAAAATGAGGATTATCGAATATAATCTCATAAAATGTTTTTTTGAAAAGTTCAAATTTCTTTTTTAACCTCATTTTTTTGAACACTTTTTATCCATTTTGATAATTTCTATAATACTAATGTTTTATACACTTTAATGGTTAATAATGTCACTATGTAATTAAAAATGATGAATAAATAGAAAATCATTTATTTCATTAACCATATGATATTAATTTGGAAAAATAAAATATTTTTATAAATTCTGAATTCAATTAATAAATTATTACTTATTACAAAATATAAATAATGTGAATTTAAAAACTATTCAGCCCCATTGTATTTAATAACATCAAGAAAATAATATAACTAGAAATAAATGTATAAGAACCTATATAATATCTTATTTATATATATAAAATATAATTTTTATATTAATTATTTACAATTATTATACCTTTATTATATTTGATATCATTTTTTTCATTAATTGAATAGTTAATGTGAATGCTTTGTGTAAGCATTTATAGTAATTATTTTTTCACTAAAAATTAAATATAAACTAACATAATTAATATAAATAAAAAGTATTTCAATATAATATTTATAACTAAACATATCCCCTAGTTACCTTTATGTTGAAAATTTTATAGTTATTAAAAAAAGTGTTTGAAATTTTTGACTTTTATTTACATCAAATATTATAAAGTTTACAATGACCTCAAAGTGGAAAAAGACAATATATTTTACATTTTCATGATTATGGATGTGATATAATAATAAGAAAAAAATTCTTCAAGTGTTACACTTATTCTTTTATCCTTATCATTTTATTTGTAACCTTAATTACCCAATTTAGCCTTTACCATGGTACCATAAAATACTTAGGTTACTAATACTATTGACCAAACTTAAATAGGTGATATTTTTTAAATATAGACCCATTGATTCAAAATATGGAATCAATTTTTAAAAAATTAAAAACACATAAATAGATGAATATAATTTTATATTAAACTCAGAAAATGAAATAAAAAACAATTTTATAGAAATTTCTTTTTTCAAGAAAAAATATTTTTTCTATTAAATTGAAAAATAATTTTAATTTAAAAAACATTAATGGAAATATTTAAAATTAAAATAAAATAATTATATGTTAAAAATAATCCTAAATAGAATTAAACTATATAAATATATTAAAATAAAGTATATTTTGTAATAAAAATCAGTATTTTCACCATTCAATAAAAAGTAAATAATTTTAGGAAAATATAAAAAATTAATTTTAACAAAAGTTTGGTATTATTAATAAAAAAAATATATTTTTTAAATTTAAAATTATTTAATTTGAAATCCATAATTTCAAATAAACCGATATAATATATATAAATCCAACTTTTAATGATTTTTTTTCTTTTGATGATAAAAAACAATCTATCATTTTTATAATGAATTTAAATCTATAAATTATATATAATGGATATATTTAAAATTTTTATATCAAAATTACCTTGTAACAGATAAAAATTAAGTGAAAATTTTTATTCAAATTCTAATGATTTATTTTTTATTTTCAATGATAAACCCATGAATTTCAATGTTTTATTAACATAATGGTTAATTTCAATTATTAAATTAAAATGGGATAAAATTTGAAAATAGATTAATTCTAGAGTCTTATTAGATTATAATCACCTTTGTATTTTGATAATAAAATTTAAAATATATGCACATTTGATGTGACTGTTTTTTTAAAATTACTTGACTTTTGTTGTATGAATTTTTCTTTTGTACCAAGAGCTTATTCATCCAAATATAGGCCCGAGAAAATAAATCTATTTGAACATGTGTTCACATAGAAAGATGGGACCCCACTCTCTAAAAGAGGAATAAATCATGATACACACCACAAATAAAGAAGATTCAAAATGGATTTTGATAGCGGAGTCCTAGGCTCATTTTCAATTTAAATTGTAAGGAGTAATTTACTAATTATGGTGGACATGGGATGCATAAAATTTAGGTAACATTAATAAATCATTAAGACATAAAAAACTTGGAGTTAATTAGAGATATCATTTAATACATGTGGATGATGGTGGTGAAATTTTGAGAGAAAAACTGTGAAACCTATTTAAAAATAACTTTCTAGAAGACGATATTCACAGATTTTTCTATTAAGGGGGTAACCCACATGGAATATTTGTGAGAAAGAATTATGGATCCAAATATATTCCTCCTAACTTATAAAAGGAGGTGAACCCATACTTTACAAATCATTTTATCATCACCCAGAAGGTTGGGTTTCCACCTAATGGAGTCATAGAGGATACCAAATTCTATATTCTCCCTCCTTTATTCCTGTTTAATTTTTTATTTTATTCAAATCTATGTTTAAATTTAGTTTTTATTTTAAATTATGATTCTAAATTTCATGTCTAGTTTTAATAAATAAATTTCATGCATTTTTTTAAATATTTCTTCCACAATAATTAATTTTTTTCCATTTAGATTAATAATAATAATAATAATAATTTCATATTATTATTATTTATTTAAATTATTATTATAAATATAATTTTTACATTCTAATATTAAAATTATCTTCCTCATATTTTTATTTTTTATCCTCTCTTCTTTTTCAAAAATTAATCTCTTAGTAATAATAACAATCATAATTATTTTTAATTTTATTTTAACACTATTTATTAGTTAAATATTTTATTTATTTTATTTTATTTTATTCTACCTATATCTCTTCTCCTTCCATATATCCCACTATTTGGATTTCTTAATCATAGATATGAGTGGCTGACCCCGAGGCTTGGCCCATGGGGGGGGGGGTAAAGTGTTTATGAATTTTCTTTAATATTTGATTTTATATTTCTAGATTGAATTGAGTATCATGCAAAGGAGAGGTGAATGTCCTTAGGTTAGTTAATTCCCCTAATGAAATAATACTCAATCTATCTCTAATATTTACATAATAACATTTTACTCTCTAAAATGATTAATTATTCATATGTAAGAGTTGATATAATAAATGGGTGAAAAAACATAGATAGTGCTGGGTCTTGAAATATGGGACATCCAAGACCAAGGAGTGTCTTCTTCCTAAATTAAAGGAGGATGTATAATTTAGAGAGTTTAGTTATTCGATAATATTACACAATTTCTAAATAAATAATTTTAATTGAAATATGAGATATCTTGATTAAATTATCAAAATGAAATTGAACATATAATGAAAAATAATTATTAAATCCATATCCCAACTGAAGACCAATTCCTTTATTCATTTTTATTTTTTATCTCTGTATAAAAATAGAAATTATTATTTTTAATGTCTTTTTGTAAATATTTAAAACCCAAAAGCTTTATTATTATTTTCATAAATTAATCAAAAACAATAGAAATAATTATCTTTGGTGATTTATAATCTGTGAGTAAACAAATTAATAGGCTCATCAAGTGAGACAACCCTAGTGTGCCATTATGATGCACTATTAAAATAATAATGCCTCTCCTATGACCCATGATAGGCATGTGTCAAAACAAGTTTCGTTTCCAAGGATCCAATCGGCTATTCTTTTACATATTATATTTTCATATATTAGGTAGATTTCATTTCTTTTTATAAAATTTTATAATAAAAAACAATTCTTCCAAGATGTTTTCAGATGAACATATTTTTAGTTCATAGTATAAAAAATAATATTAGGTTCAAGAACAAGTGATTTAAAATACCGAAGGGGTGGGTCTCCTAAAAAATATTGATAAAATCAGAAACCATGATAAACAATTGATTTGTGGGAAAGACACATAAATTTTATTTCATCAACAAGTAGATATGGTAGATAAAGTAAAACATTATTGTCAAAGACTGAAGACCATGAAGAAACTTCCACAAGAGTTCTCCAATTTTACTAAGGACATTAAAGAGGTTGTGGCCCATCTTGAGGATGAGGTCATAATAGGGATGGAATTTTCATAAAGGATAGAGGATTTCGTCTACCTACCTCCATTAACTAAGAGTATACTCGAATATGCACTTTCCACTAACGAAGATATTGATGTTGAACCATTTCATGGAGTTTAATGATTATTTGTCTCAAACTCTTCTAATTTTATTGAATCTGAATCGTTCATCACTACTTATTTTTCTGATTATACATAATAAAAAAATTTATGATATTCCTTAGATGAAAAATATGAAACTAGATATGCACCTATTGAGGAACACATAGAGCTCCCTGATTTTGATGAAAATAGATTTGATGATCGCCATCATGAAGAGATCCCAGTTGTTGAGCTTGAGGAGATCATGAAAGTGGATACTTTTATTAAAGGATAGAAATTTATTATTAAAAAAATCAGTTTTTCTTCAAGTAGGAACACTTTATTACTTTCCCAGTTGATTATTAAATACATCCAGACCCTCCGAAGTAAACATTAGAAGAGAAGGAGGTTTCAAAATTAATAACAAAGATATAAGATGCTTCATACTTCATCCTACCCCTCCACGAAATATATACCTCATTTTGAGGGGGGGGGGATCTGGTGGACTATATCCATGGACCCTTCCTTATGAAAAAGGATGAAGCACAAGTTGGGAAAAACCAAATATAGTGATTCAAAACGAAGAAGATTAATCCAACATATAATTTTGGATAATAGCTAGTACTTCCTTATAGAGTTAGTAAAAAATAAAGGCCCATTTTGGGGATGATACCAATAATTATATCTTTCAAATTATTTATAGTAATTTAAATTTGATTTTATTTTCGTAGAAGTAGTACATCATGTTAGAACCAAGACTGTTTGAAGATAATAATGGAGTATGGTTTGTGTTTGTTATCAATATGCACATGGATGACCAGGGAGATTACAAGGAATACAGTCATATGATTGAGGATAAAATTATTATTGATGGAGGCATAATTTCTCAATTCTTTCCAATTTTTTGGGCTTCAACATCGGGAGTTTTTTGTTGGGAAAATAAAATATTTTATTTAAGAGTGAATGGTATACGAAATGGAAATTAAAATCAGAAAATTAAGGGAACCATATACCTTGGAACATGGACTACGTACCATGTTCCAGGAATGGTTAATGGCCACCCACTAGGCAGTGGGAATGGTATGTAGAGTGGTTTGTGGAATGAAATTTTTTTTGGATCAAATGTTCACTGTGAGGGCTTGGGGTACGTGTAATACTAGAGGTTCACGAGATTGCTGCAGTTTGCGGGATATAAGTGGTACGTGGTAGTAGCTGTACCAAATCAATGATTTGGTAAATCATGGATTATAATATTTTTCAAATCCATTTTTTACGATATAAGGAGAAATAATCCCATTCATTTAAACAACAAAACAAATATTAAGAAAACTAAGTAGAATTTGGAAATGTTTAGAGAAATTCACAGGAAGGAAACTCTGCATAGGAAGAAGTGATCCCCAAATGAGAAATTGGACTATAGACGGGAGTTTAGTTTGAGAAATATGATTTGGAATTAAGAGTCAGAGTGGAGGTATTTTGAGAGGTGTGGTATGTTTGTAGAGGGTTGTTTGTGGAGGCATTTTATGGAGTTGGTATTCAGAGTACACACTGTACATAGAGAAATGTAGTAAATGATATAGCAGGGCAGTACGTGGTGGGGATGGATGATACATGAATACAAGAGGGGTACATGAAGTGGGTGATCTATGAACCATACCCTATACTCAGTACACAGAGGAGGTAAATTGGTACACAAAACACCAAAAGAAGCCTAAAAATTAACCAAATCAGTTTGAAAAATTAATTTCTATAACCTATCAGTGTGAGAGAAAGTAAATAACATCTATTTGTGATAAAATGAATTCAAAAGGGCATCAATTTACAGTTTAAGATGCATGATTTAATGTTAAACCCTTGAAGATACATTCAAGTCAATAAAATTAGTATATATTCTTCTGAGGTAGTGATCCAGGGGAGTCAATAGAGGTGATCTGAAGAACGCAGTGAGTCATTCCAGAACATTTGTAAAGGTACTATACATAGAACAAAGTGACTGTACCTAAAATTTTGTACTCCACAACTAGTGAAGATTAGTGAATTTTGGTATGACCGAAACAATATCATCTTATGCTCCTTGGACATATCCCTTAGTGTTGGAACAAGTAAAATTATTGTTTATTTTCTTTGCATGGGATTGTTTTGTTTTTTCTATTTCTTATCTAATAGGTTTCACATGTTATTATTTATTTGTAAACAATATTCAATAGATTAAAATAAATTTTGACACTCGGATTCACCACTCTCCTCTATGGGTGTTTTGGGGTCCGTCAAGTGTTGTTAGAGGCTACGTGTTACTAGTGTGAAATCTGTCTTTTGCTTCCATTGAAATTTCAATCATTATTAGGGGAGTCCCCCTCTTCGATGGAAGTATTTTTATGATTTCAAAAAATAGTATGAGATCTCATATAATATCTCTGGGAATTAAATTCTTATTTACTATTTATAAATAAATTCAAGTCACTAATATTTAAAGGTATTTCTATGTCTGATACAGATATGAAAATGTTTGATGGAAATGCTAAATCACAAAATTCTCTCACAAAACTTTTGATGATAAAATCTATCTAAAGGTATTGAGTTGAATGTATTCTAGGTCAATGTGGGATAAAAATGAAAATATATATTTAGAAGATAGTAACATAAATGAGTTGAGACTCCAACTTTTACAAAATAGTTTTGATAATCTGAAGATGCACCCTCATGAAAATAAATATTCTTTCTTCAATCGAATTACTAAAGTTGTTGGTGTAATTCTAGGAATTGGTGAAGAAATCAATGACATTAAAAATTTAAAGAAATTATTGATAAGTTTCCTTCCCTCTACATTAAAAATGTGTTATATCTTGTGGAAAAAGATATCTGTAATGTTTCCCTGGATGATCTGTTGAGAATCCTAGTGGCATATGAGATGCAAGTAAAACAAGAAGATTCTATAAATCATGTGTATAAGGAAATAGAAATGAAATTGATGAATAAAATGAAAATATCAATATATATTGGTGATAAGTATGATGTGGAAAAATAAATTATTTCTCTAATTACCATGAATTTCAAGAAGGGAAATGGAAATTTAATGGTAAGTTAGCTCTAACTTGTTCTCATTGTGGTTGAGTTGAGAACATTGCCTCGAAGTGCTCAAGAATGTTCGATATAACGACCCAAATTTTTAAAATGGAAATTACTTTTTTATAATTATGTCATAAAATCACATGAAAACACAATATAATGAAATACTACGTGCCAAGTGACCTTTAATCACATGTTTTTCACTTCTGTGTTGGGAATTTGGAAAATCTTACATACACAGTTGAGTTCAAGTTGATTTTTGGAGTCTAATAAAACAAAAATAATGTTTGGCGAATAGTAACCTACCCTAATAAATATTAACATACCCTTTTGAATAGTGATATACAATAATGAATAGTAACCTTACTTATGATAGTATAAAAATAATATTCATGTGAAAGTATGTTGTACCTATATTCTAGAATAAGTAAATGAATGTTTTAAAATTGGATTTTTAATAATAAATTATGAATTTAATTAAATATTAAATTAAAAATATTTAGATAATTATTTTAGAAAAATGGACATCATTTTTGGATTCTACACATTGAAAAATGGTTGGGGTAAATTTTTTGGATTTTTATGAAATACTTGAATTTTTGATGAATAGTGAAATAATGTAATTTAAAAAATAAGCTAAAGAAGCTAATTATAGGGTCATGTGTGATGTTATGCGATGTAATCCCACTTGGTTCTGGATTACATGATGAAATTAATATTCGTGGTCATTTAAGACTCAATATTCCTTGTCTTATGGGAAATTAATAAACTAATGAATTTTATATTAAGGAAACCCCTCCCCCCACTATAAATACCACTCTTCACACCCTCATTTCCTCACACCTCTCAAGCTTGAAGCCTTGCCCAAACTCTGCCCAAGAATCTTCCCTAGACCATCCCCCATGTTCAAGAGCTTTTGGTCTCATCAAAAGACCAATCATAGATCCCTTAAAGAGGATCTCAAGAAGAAAATTCAAGAGGTAAATTTTCTCCCTCTTCCTCTTTAATTCCCTTTCAATTTCAAGTTCTTTTCTTATTATCTCTCAAACTATATTTGTACAAATTGTATGTTAACTCTAATATCATGAATATACTATAATTTAATGATACTAATGGGATCTTATATCATCCAAACCATTTTCCCCTTCCTTTTATTTTATTAAAGAGAATGTTGTTCGTGAGGTGTTAATTTATCAACTTCAAGAATGACATGTTTTCTTCTTCTATTTATACCATCAGATCTGGTAAAGAAACCATTTTTATGGATAAAATAGAATATTATATATATATATATATATATATTTATTATGTCCTATTTAATGTTCTGGAACTAACTTATGAACATATTACTAATAGTTAAATTAAAACAAGTTCTCTGTGATAAAAAAACCGCCTGAATTAACCCAAACGATAATCATTTATTTTTTATCTAATGATTCATCCACATGGTATATAATATAATTCAATATAAGATCATTTAAAATTATTAAATTTCATTAATAACATTTAATATTTGTTCTGGATGTTTACACATGTTCAACCTGACCTTAATTTTAGAATACGAGTTAACCACTCAAGAAGACCATAAAAATGAACATTCCCGAACAAAGATTTTAGACCCTATAACTCACAAAAATGGCCCATAAAATGACATAATGAAAACAAAATGAACCCTATTCATGTATAAAAGGTTTTATAATTTCTAATTAATAAATATAATTTCATTATACAGGACATTAAAGAGAAGAAGCGTTCGGATACAAGGTAAGGGGAAATTCTCAGACCCAAATTTCATCCTTCGGGTTCTCCCTCTTTCACTCCATTTTTGATATGGTTACTCCTAAAAATTCAGTTGTTCATTATTGTAATTTATTTTATGGGATATACATGTTTATCAGTATAGTTTTTTTCAAACAAAATTTTTTCCAAAAGAACTGTTCTTTTAAGAACTCACCTTTTACTTCTCATTCAAGGTTGATGGTTCTTGAATCAAGTATGTTATTCCATCTTTATTTTGGGAACCTGAAGTTTATGATTGTGTTCTTATGAGATGAAAACAATTCCTTTATATGGGTTAGTTATGTTCATCATTGATTTATGTTCTATGTGGCATGAATGATAGTGACAATATTATGATGTGACAGGTGCGCCTAGAATTATGTAGCGCAATATGAATGTTTGAATGTGATGGGTGCGCCCGGAATTATACAGAATTCCAATGAATTGGGAAAAGTGATGAATCTCTTGAGTAATTGTGAAATGTTGTATAAAAGATGCTAGATGTTTTCACAAGTATGTGTGGTATTTAACCAGTAAGACATGATGTTTCAATTTTTATGAATTTCCACATTTCAAGTCTTATATTTACGCTTCCTCTCATGTTCATGATCTTTTCCCATGTTATGATTATACTCAACCCATGCAATATTGTTCTCATCTCTCCTCTTACTGGGATTTTAGCTCACCCCTTTTGATGTATATCCTCAGGTGGCTACGTGTACTAAGGAGAGGTCAAGTGCCAATAAGAAGCTAGAGAAGAAGAAATTAAATAAATGTGTATGCTTGATGATGTAATTGCTTTGTATGGTCCTAGTTTTCCCAAGACACTAAACATTTGGATCCTCTATTTCTATTACTATTATGTTGTTTATCTTAAAATAATTTAATATTAATGTAAGAAAAGGTTGGGTCTCTATAGTTGGTATTAGAGGTATGGTTTAGTTAATTTGGGAATTAGGATTTGTGAACCTTAGAGAAAACCTCTACCATGAGACTAAGTACAAATATTCACACATGAATATCAACATAGGGATCCCATATGTTATGCTTTTACTATAAATTGTCAAAATGAATAACTTATATATTCATGACTTGCTGACTTATGTTTTGTTCTAACCTTTTCTATTATAGAAAATGGTAGGAACCAGGAGAAACCATGCCAAAAACTCGTGTGAGGTCCAATACAACGATTTCCCGGACGACATCCCCAATGATCAGTGAGGTAGAGGTCCGAACATCATGGCGATTCTTACCCGATTATCTCAGGTTATGACCAATAACCTTACTAATGGGGAACATCCCCCTTCACTAAAGAGGGAGCAACTGGATATTGAATGTTTTTTACAGCAACGACCACTTAAATTTAGTGGATCTTTCTATCTAGTAGTTGCGGAACAGTGGGTCAACTCCATGGAGAAGATCTTTTCTGTTCTTCACTGTTTGAAGATAGATAAGGTGACCCTATACGAAGATCTTCTAGATCGAGAAGCCGATCAATGGTGGGATTTTATTAAGAAAACCAAGCCAAGGTAGGGAATTGAAGATATGGAATGAGAAGACTTTAAGATAATGTTTCTTAATAAGTATTTCCCATGAACTATTAATACAAATATGGAGATAGAATTCACAGAGCTCAAGAAAAAAGAATTAGAATCCTTCACAATCTATTAAGGGAATTTCACCAGCCTTTCAAGTTATGCTTCAGGTTTTGTTATCAACAAATATAGAAAAATTGATATATTCTTTAGTGGATTAAAACCACACATTCTAAAGGCTCTTGAAATTTGAGACTTTTGGAGTTATGAAGAAGTTGTATTGTTTTCTCTCAAAGTAGAGATAGAGTTTGGAGAATGGTCCCACAACTATGGTGATAAGAAACGAAAGATGGAGTTTCAAGATGGTGGATCTAATGATAATGGTTGGAAGAAAACTCAATGACCCACATGCCAAAAATGTGGGAAGTATCACCATGGGACATCCTTAAAGGGACTGGTAAATTCAAAAAGTGTTGGAAAGAAGGACATCATGCTCAAGAGTGTCGAAAAGATATGAAAAGGAAGGATAATGTAGCGTAAGAAATGAGAGAACCACTCATGGTTCAATGCTACAATTGTAGGGAGCTACGTCACTATGCAAGCCAGTGCACTAAACCTCGAGTTCTCAAAGGTAATCAGTGTCAGAAGCCACCAAATCCAAATAAACAATGGAAGACTTATGCTATCACTACTGTGGAAGTAGATAAAGAGAGTGAAGTCATACAAGGTACACTTATTATTCACTCAATAATGGAAAAAGTATTATTTGATTAAGGTTCTATGCATTCCTTTATATATTGTATGTTTTCTAGAACTATAGAATCGAAGCCCTGAAACATTGAAGTAGAGATATATATAAAAACACTGAGTGGGAAATAATTGAAACCAAAATGTTTGACTCTTCTCTTGTTGGTGTACATGAAGATATTCTTCCGGAAAATCTCATAATACTTCCCTTAGTGGAATTTGACACTATAATGGGAATGGATTGGCTCTCGTTGTATAGATCACATATCAACTACTGAAGAAAGGAAATATCTTTTCATATTCCGCACCATCCCAGGATCCTCTATAAATTCAAGAAAGATCATAAATCTCCATTGAAATGTCCTTCATCTCTATGGATGTTGATTCCCTATGAAGAATCATACCTCTCCCAAATGGTTGGGTTGAAGGAGAGTTCCAAACTTGCAGAAATTCCCCTTGTGAGGGAATATGGTGATGTATTTCTTTGAAGAGTTAGCTGGAATTCCCCCGGATAGTGAGGTAGAGTTCTCAATTGAATTCATACCCAGAGCTACTCCTATCTCAAAGTGTCCTTATATGATGGATATTGTCGAACTGGGGGAGTTAAAGAAGCAGCAACAAGAGCATCTGGACGAAGGTTCATATGCCCTAGTGCATCACCTTGGGGTGCGCCAATTCTCTTTGTTAAGAAGAAGGATGAAACAATGCGGCTGTGTATCGATTATCGGGAACTCCACAAGATCACCATAAAAACAAGTATCATCTTCCAAGGATTGATAACTTTTTCGACCAATTAAGAGGAGCTCAATACTTCTCAAAGGTGGAGCTTCATTCTGGATATCATCAGGTAAAGGTGAAGAAGGTATATATTCAGAAGACTGCCTTCCGTATAAGGTATGGGCACTATGAGTTTTTGGTGATGCCCTGTGGAATTACTGATTCCCCTGCAATCATCATGGATTTGATAAATAAAGTCTTCAGACATTACCTCGACAAATTTTTTGGTAGTATTTATTGATGATATTCTCATATACTCCAAGATAAAGGAGGAAAAAGAAGAACATCTAAGACTTGTGTTGGAGACCTTAAAAAATGGGAAGTTGTATGCCATGTTCATCAAGTGTGACTTTTGGATGAATCATGTCACGTTTTTGGGACATGTGATCACAAGGGTGGGAATTTCTGTGGATCCTTCAATGAAAAAGGTGATTGAGGAATGGCCCAGGCCTTCTAGTGTCACAGAAATCTGTAGTTTTCTTGGATTATCTGGGTACTATTGACGTTTTGTGAGAAAATTATCATGATTTTCAAGCCCTCTAACTAAGTTAACAAGGAAAGGGGTATTGTATGTCTGGATGAAAGAATGTGAGGGAAGCTTCAAAGAGATAAAGAGAAGGGTGATTTCTTTACCTGTACTCACACTACCAAAGAGTGGAGAATGTTTTGTGATATAATGCGATTCTTCAGTGAAAGGCTTGGGTTGTGTACTCATGAAAAATAATAATGTGATAGCCTACACCTCGCGATAGTTGAACATACTTGAGAAGAACTACCCAAAACATGATCTAAATCTAACAACTATGATTGTTTCCTTGAAAATCTAGCGGCACTACCTTTATGGTGAGAAGTGTGACATATAAACCATCTACAAGAGGATAAAGTATATATTCACACAAAAGGAGCTCATCATGCATCAAAGGAGATGGTTATATCTAATCAAGGATTACGATTGCTCTATTCACTACCATACTGGAAAGGCAAATAAGGTAGCTGATGCTATAAGCAGAAAATAACCTACTACTATATCCATGTTACAGATTGAGAAAGACCCTATCTTCATAGATATGTAATGGATAGATTTGGAAATCATAAGGGAAGGGGATACATCCTACATTTCCCAAATGATTGTGAAACCATCCATCCAAGAGAAGATTAAGGTAGCAAAAAGGGATGATATGGATATATAGAAGAGGGTGAATGCAGTAAAGGAAGGGAAGCTGCAAGAGTTCCATATCGACGATGATGGTGTGATTAGATTTTGAATGCGGCTTTGTGTGCCTTCATCACCATAGATAAGGAAGTACATATTGGACAATGCACATAGAACAACTTTCTCTATCCATCAGGGGAGTAACAAGATGTACCGTGGTCTCCAAGAACACTTTTTGTGGGATAACATGAACAATGAGATTGCAGAATATATATCAAGGTGCTTGATATGTATGCAAGTTAATGTTGAGTGAAAAATGTCCAAAGGGATGATGCAGCCATTCCCTATACCATTGTGGAAATGAAAAAATGTTACTATGAACTTTGTCATGGGTCCCCCTAAGACGTCGAAGGGAAATAATGCGATATGGGTTGTGGTTGATCGAATCACAAAGACTTCCCATTTTATCTCTATTCAGGAAGATCTCTTTCTTGAACAACATTCCAAGATATATGCGAAGGAAGTGGTTAGACTGCACGGTGTTCCACTCTCAATTTACTCTGACCATGATCCAAGGTTCATATCAAAACTCTAGAGGAGCCTTCAACATGCTTTGAGTACTAAATTAAATTTCAGCACGACCTATCACCCCCAAACTGATGGCCAGTTTGAAAGGACTATTCAGACACTTGAAGATATGCTAAGAGCCTGCCCTCTAGAATTCAAAGGTGGATGAGATCAACATCTCCCATTGGTTGAGTTCTCATACAACAATATATTACACTCAAGTATTCATATGTCTCCATATGAAGCCTTGTATGGAAATAGATGCTGAACACCAACCTGTTGGGATGAAGTTGGAGAAAGAAAGCGACTTGGACCTGATCTTGTTCAAGATATGACATAGAAGGTTCAAGTCATCGAGAAACACATCAATGTTGCTCAGAGTCAGCAAAAGAGCTATGCTAACAACCATTTAAGGGACTTAGAGTATGACGTTGGAGATAAAGTCTTCCTGCGAATATCACTATGGAAGAGAGTCATACAATTTGGAAATAAAGGGAAGCTAATACCAAGGTACATTGGCCCCTTTCAGATCCTTGAACACATAAAAGGCATGGCCTGTAGACTTGAACTTCCACCGAATATGGCTCAAATTATATTATGTGTTTCACGTATCACTCTTGAGGAAGTACATACCAGACCCCTCACATGTACTAAACTCAGAGGTGGTACAACAAGAAGTTGATCTCTCTTATGAGGAGCAGCCAGTAGATATTCTGGATTGGAGAGATACATTTCCGCGCAACAAGACAAGTCACCATGTCAATGTGTTGTGGAGGAATGATAAGTTTTAAGAAGCTACTTGGGAACCGAAAGAGGTGATGAAGGAGAAGTACCCTGACCTGTTTATGTAAATTGAAATTTCGTGGGTGAAATTTCTTAAGGATGGAAGAATGTAATGACCCAATGTTTTTTAATAGAAACTCCATTCTAAAAATTATATCATAAAATCAAATGAAAACACAACATAATGAACTACTAAGTTCTATGTGACATTTAAACATAAGTTTTTCACTTCTGTATTGGGAATTTGGAAAATCTAACATACACCGTTGTGTTCAAGATGATTTGTGGAGTCTAATAAAACAAAAATAATTTTTGGTGAATTGTAACCTACCATTATGAATAGTAACATAACCTTATGAATATTATAATAACCTAATGAATTGTAAAATATCCTTATGAATAGAGATATACCCTAATGAAGAGTAACCTTACCTATGATAGTATAAACATAATATTCAAGTGAAAGTATGATGTACATATATTCTTGAATAAGTAAACGGTTGTTTGAAAACTGGTTTTTCGATAATAAATTATCATTTTAATTAAATCCTAAATTAATCATATTTAGAAAACTATTTGTGAAAAATGGACTTCATTATTGGATTCTACAAGTCAATAAATGGTTGGGGTAAATTTTTGGGATTTTTCTGAAATACTTGAATTTTTGATGAACAGTAAAATACCGTAATTTACAAAATAAGCTAAATAAGCTAATTATAGGGTCATGTGTGATGTTCTACAGATGTAATCCCACTTTTTTCAGGATCACATGATAAAATTACTATTTTTTCATTTAAGACTCACTATTCCTTGTCTTAAGGTAAATTAATAAACTAATGAATTTTATATTAAGGAAACCCCTCTCCCCACCATTATAAATACCACTCTTCACACACTCATTTCCTCGCACCTCTCAAGCTTGAATCCTTGTCTAAAATCTTCCAAGTATCTTCCCTAGACCATACCCCACATCCAAGATCTTTTTTTCTCATCTAAATTCCAATATTAGATCCCTTAAAGAGGATCTCATGAGGAGGATTCAAGAGGTAATTTCTCTCTATCTTCTTCTTTAATTCCATTCCAATTTCGAGTTCTTTTCTTATTCCCTCCCCACCTATCTTTGTCCAAATGGTATGGTAACTCAATTATCCTGAATATAATGGTATTTTATTATACTAATGACATATTATTTCATCCAACCGATTTTCCGCTTCCTTTTATTTTATTAAAGAGAATGTTGTTCGTGAGGTGTTAATTTATCACCTTCAAGAACGACATGTTTTCATCTTCAATTTCTACCTTCAGATCTGGTCATGAAACCATTTTTATGGTTGAAACAGAATATGATATATGTATTATGTCCTATTTAAATTTATGGACCGAACTTATGAATATATTACTAAGTGATAAATTAAAACAAGTTCTTTGTGATCGAAAAACTTCCCAAATTAACCAAAACAATCATCATTTTTTAGTGATTTATCCACATGGTATATAGTATACTTCATTATAAGATCAATTTAAATTATTAAATGTCATTAGTAACATGTAATATCAGTTCTGGATGTTTACCCATGTTCAACCTAAACATTCATTTAAGAATATGAGTTAACCACTCAAGAAGACCATAAAACCGAACATTCCCGAACAACATTTTTAGACCCTATAACTCACTAAAAGGCCCATAAAATGACGTAATGAAAAAATGAACCCTATTCATGTATAAAAGTTTCTGGAATTTCTAATTAATGAATATAATGTCATTATACAGGACATTAAAGAGGAGGAAGCGTTCAGATACAAGGTATGGGGAAATTCTAGAACCCAAATTTCATCCTTTGGGTTCTCCCTATATCACTCCATTTTTGATATGGTTACTCCTAAAAAATCATTTTTTAATCATTAAGTTTTATTTTTTGGGATATAAATGTTTATCACTATTGTTTTTTTCAAACAAATTTTTTTCCAAAATAACTCTTCTTTTATGAACTCACCTTTTACTTCTCAATCATGGTTGATAGTTCTTGAGTCAAGTATGTTATTCCCGATTTGTTTTGGAAACCCAATGTTTATGAATGTGCTCATATGAGATGAAAACAATTCTTTTAAATTGTTTAGTTATGTTTATAATTTATTTATGTTCAATGTGGCATGCATTATAATGATAATATTATGATATGACAGGTGCGCCTGGAATTATATAGCACAATATGAATGTTTGAATGTGACGGGTGCACTTGGAATTATACAGCGCTCTAATGAATTGGGTAAAGTGATGAATCTCATGAGTAAATGTGAAATGATGTGGACAAGATTCTAGATTTGTTCACAAGTATGTGTGGTATTTAACCACTAATACTTGATGTTTCATTTTTTACGCATTGCCACATTTCAAGTCTTATATTTATGATTCCTCTTATGTTCATGATCTTTTTCCCATGTTATGATTATGCTCACCCCATGATATACTGTTATTATCTCTACTCTTAATGGGATTTTAGCTCACCCATTTTTATGTATATCCTCAGGTGGATACATGTATTATGGAGAGGTCAAGTGCCAATAAGTAGACAGAGAAGAAGAAATTAAATAAATGTTTTTGATTGATGATGTAATTGTTATGTATGGTCCTAGTTTTCCAAAAACTCTAATCCTTTGGATACTATATTTTTAATAAAATTATGTTTTTATCTTAAAATAATGTAATAGTAATGTAAGAAAAGTTTGGTTCTCTATATTCGATGATGAATAGAGAGAAGATGAAAACATCGATAAGCCTCAGAAAAGGATTTTAAAAAGAGAGATTTCAAATCTAGAATTAAAGTACAAAATAAGAGTTTTGTCTGTGAAGGGGAAGATATCGGTAAGGAATTATGTGAAGAATAAAAACCAAAATTTAAAATTGGAAACCAGGCTTAAATTATTTCTACCACTGATAAGTTGGAAGCATCAAAAGATAAATATGGATAAAATCAGTTTACAACTAATATTGATCCCATGTTGCGACTTAAGTTTGATTTGGGTAAACATGAGAATAAATGTAAGAGAGGAAATAAGTGGAAATAAATTTTAGAGGAATAATTAGAATATATTGATCTACTTGAAGATTAAATTGAATGTCTAGAAGAACTAGTGGAAGAGTGGTCATCAATTCTTGAAAGCACTGATGATGTAGTGGAACTAAAACTCAGAATCGAATAATAGACTAAGGTCATTAATGTCATTACCTCGAGAATGGAAGATAATTCCAAAAATATTGAAGGACTTGAGAAATATGTTGTTATACATAAGAGTAAATTCAAAGTTGAATCAAATACAAAAGAAGAAAAGATGAAAATACAGTTTTGAAGGTTTACTGATGCTTAGCTTCTAGAGAAAGGAAAATGTTGTTCTAATGGAGTTGAAAAGATTTTGAGTGATCGAATAACAACATGCTAAGAAAATAGTGGAATTGGTTGTGATGCTAAAATGTCACATGCTACAATAAAGGGAACAAGAATAAAGGAAAAAATGAAAGTTTATCATCTTGAAAAGCCACCAGAAGTTCTGAAAGAGAAACTCTTAAATCAAATTTAATGGATAACTAAAAATTATACTTAATCTTAGAGAGATGAAATGTAGTCAAACCATTTTTTAGAGGTCAAAGGAACGGGGATAAATAGAAGTGAAAATACATTTCCCCTCATGAAATGCATCTTCTAGGGATATCTGGGACATACGTTGTCATATTGTGAAGTGATAAGAAGCTATTTGAATAGAGAAGATATGGTAAGTTAACAAGGGACACTAATGTAATATCTAACATCTTATAGAAGAAATAGTTTATATGGATACTATTTTAACTTTTCAATCTTTTTCCATAAAGCTATGTATTGTAGGTAGAGGTATGTCAAGAGAAATCCATACAACACTTAGAGATATGTCAATACACAACAAATAAATGGTGTTTCTATCTCAAATAGGTTCTGTCCATTAAATGAAGAGTATGAATATGATGAACCTGTGTACATGGAAGATATAATTGAAAGGCCATCAATGTCTTATACTCAATTAAATATCTCATGGAAATAAAATATTAAAATAGATTAATCCAACCATGCATAACTATCCCTCAAAAAAACAATGAGTAACATCACCTAGATTATTAATATCATGTGTTCTTCCCATATGATGGGTAATTATGACTTATTTAAAAATGTTATGATAATGGTTGATGGGACAATAAAGTTCTGTAATGATGGTGATTTGATGATAAAAGAAAGTTAATGCACTGAACTCACTAATGGAGAGCTGAAAAAGACTAATTTATATATGTGGATGGTTTGCTTCAAAATATCATTAGTGTGAGTCAACATTGTGACTCGAGACCTATAGTGACTGTCAATACAAAAGGACGCACTATAAAGGGAAAGATAGGGATATCCCTCATTAAAGGCTACATAACAAAAGATATCTTGTATTAGGTTGATAATAAATAAAATATTCTCAACATGAATGTTAAATAAGAAAACAACTTATGGAATCAGAGATAGGGACACATCAATCAACAAGTCATGGAAACGACATGTAAGATGAATATTGTCCTGGTTATTCCCCACCAAAAGTGTGATTAATAAGAGTCTTGTGATTCTTGTATATATGAATAGTTTCTCAACAGTTTTTGTCATCCCAAAAAGAAAAGGGCATCAAATCTTCATGATCTTATCCATACAGAAGAATGTGGCTGGTATATGCTGCCAGGAAACCTACAGAAAATCACTTCATTCTTTTCATATATGATAATAGTAGAATTTTATGTGTGATGGTTATTCATAAGAAATGAAAAGTGATTGATTGCATGAAAAGTTATCTCTTAATTGCTAATGATGACACTGGACTGAGAATAAAATTTCTACAGTCCGGTAATGGAGTAGAATATACCTTAATTGATTTTCAAAAATACCCAAAAAATCATTGAATTCAACATCTAGTTGATGATGTGAGAAAAAAATAGCAAAATGGAGTTGTTGAGTACTAGAATTGATTGGTTAATAGTATTTCTAGAACTACGATGATTGAGAAATGTGTCTCTCACCATTTTTGGAAAGTGGTTTTTCAAGCTATATTATATATTCATAATTGAAAAGGGAATTACATTATTGAAACCACGACATCATATGAGTTTTGGCATGGAAGAAATACCTCTTTGAAGTACTTTGGTGTTTCTAGAAGTAAATTTTTTTAAAAAATAAAGAATGAAATCAAGGAATGTTTCGGGATGAAAAAGATGAAGGAATATTCCTCAGATATTTAATGACTAGAAAATCTGACAAATTTTTCCATAAGAACCTTGAAAAATTATGGAAAGCAGCGATGTAATGATCATTGATGACAAAAACGGCCTAAATGATGTCATATGATGATGCAATAGAAAATGAAGACGAATTTGAACATAGAGAAGACTCAAATCCAAAAGTTGAGTAAGGCATACAAAACAATCAAGAATCAAATCATGATGTTAACTGAGAAGAAGAATGTAAAAAAGAATCCATGAATAAAAAAATTTTCTCTATATCTCAAGGACAAATCATAGAACATAAATTTATCGATCCAAAATCATTGGGTGTTGAACTACACCCACATAGGCAAGAAGAATGGGGAATAATAAACAATCATTATTCCTTTTAGTTGTGGAACATTCCTCATTTAAAGAAGCTACAAAGGATGAATCATGGGTTATACCAATGAATGAAGAGCTAAACCATCTAGACAAGAATGAAACACGTGATATAGTTAAGAGATACGAAAATCATAATGCAATTGGTACAAAGTGATTCTTCAAGTATAAATTCAATTAAAATGAAAATGTTATTAGAAGCAATGAATGATTGGTGTGTAAAGGATACTCAAATATTGAATGCATTGATGTTGAAGAAAACTTTTCTCTGGTGGCTAGACTGAAGTTAATTAGAATATTTATTTCCATTGAAATCCAAAGAATATATAATGTGTATCAAATGGATGTCAAGATAGATTTTATAAATGTTGTTCTTGAGGAATAATTCTACATTGAAGTACCTGTGTGTTTTCTATATGGAAATGATGAAATAAAGGTCTTTAGATTAAATAGAGAACTCTATTAACTGATGCAAGAACCACTAGTGTGGTACTCTCAATTGGATTCTGACCTCAAAATAAATTAATTCAAAATAGGAGGAGTGGTTCACAATATCTATGTGAATAATTCTTTGAAGGATCAGTTCATTGTATTGGTGTACGTGTATGATATTACTTTTGGAGGAAGTGGAAAGGGATCAGTTGATGAATTTTCCTATAACATGAAATCATAATTTGAAATGTCAATGATCAAGGAAATCCCATAATTTTTTAGGATGTAAGTGATTCATAAAAATTATTACACTTTTATTTCTCTAGAAAAATATACTTGAGAGTTTCTGAAGAAATTTAATATGAAATATTCGAAACTAATGTCAACTCTGGTTACTTTTGGAAAAAATGTAGAACGGATAAAAATGGGACTTCTATGGATCCCAGAATTTATTAGAGAATCATTGGAATCTTACTGTACCTGATTGCGAGACAAACAGATAGTTTCTTTCCAACATGCTGAGCGGCCCACTTTTAGAGTAATACAAAGGATGAATATACGGTGGAAGTGAAAATAATCATGAGGTACATTTAAGGCACTCAATATTAGGTATTATATTTTTCTATAGGAATTGATGATGAACTATCAGTTTTTTCTAATTCTATTTGGGATGGAGATTTAGTGGATAGAAATTCCAGCTGTGGTGAAGCATTCTATTTTGGGAAGAAATGTGGGGGCCGATGGAGCAAGAAAAATTAATGTACTTTTCTAAATATTGGTGAAGATAAATATATATCTGTAATAAAATATTTCATTCAAGTACATTAGATGATGCGGAAACTAAATGACATTGGTGATGATGTAAAACAACCAATAGTGATTTACTGTGATAATAAGAGCTCAATTGATCTTACGAAAATTCATGTTCAACATTCTCATACGAATCATATTGAAATCAAATATCACATCATCAAGAACAATGTTGATGAAGGTGTGATTAAATGGAACTTGTGAAAACTAATGAGCAAGTGGCTGATATTCTTACCATGCCACTCGCATCGACTGTGTTTGAGAAACTTTAGTTGAAACTCGAAGATCACCTACCTCCAAATGCATAAAGAGGTCACAAAATTCCCCTCTCCGTAGTTTTTTTAAATAATTTAATCTTTTTTTGGAAGTGATATAGTTTAATGGGGGAGATACGATTCAGGGGGTAGGTTTTGGATATCCCCAAGAGATGATTTATTTATTTGGATTTATTTCCAATAGGTGAGAATGGATAAATTCACCGACCAAAGGAACAATTTTGAATGTTTTTTTGGTTATTGTAAATATAGAGGATAAATACAGCCCCAAATACTAAAATGGTGGAGAAAATTGAAATTTCATGTGTTATAAAGGATATAATGTGAAGGAAGAAAACAATGTTGTGTTGTGACGGAATAGTCATAGCTTTTAATTAAATACATGAGATGAAAATTTATTTATTCCCAATTATTTTTTACACTAAGAATTTCTCATATAGTCATAGAGAGTTGGCTAAGTTGTCTATTATATGTCATGTTTTTTTATTATGAGGGGTGAATTAATTAATTTATTGGGATATTGTTAAAAACCCAAAGGGGTATATTATTGGAACCAATGATATTTGTGGATGATAACGGATTATTGTTTTTTTTTGTTTTCAATCTGTACATGGATGACAATAGAGTTTTCATATAGTGTGGCCATATGATTGAGACTGAATGAAAATTTGAAGGTGGACCAATTTCCCAGTGTTTGAAAATTTTTTGGGCCTCAGAATCAAGAGTTAGATGTTGGAAAAATAATTTTTTCTACAAATGAGTTAATTGTATGAGAAACAGAAAATTAAATCCAAAAAATAATGAAACCAAATACCTCAGAACAAGGACCATATTCCATGTCATATGAATAGTTCACAACCAAATACTAGGTAGTGGGTATTCTAAGAGGAGTGGTTTTCATAATCGAAAATTGTTTGAGATAATGGTTCAAGGTGAAGGTGTTCCGTACGTGGAATACTAGAGGATTTCAAAATTGCCGTAGTTTCCATGATTGGAGAGGTATGAAGTGGAAGATATACCAAATAAAATATTTGGTAAATCCTGGATTGGAAGATATTTTGGATCCATTTTATTTTATATAAGGAGAAGTAATCCCATTCATTTAATCAATTGAACAATGATTAAGAAAACTTGGAAGAATTTAGAGAAGTCCATAGTGATTCAAAAGAAAAAAACCACATTGGAAGAGGTGAACCATGGAGGAGGAAATAGTCTATGGAAGAGAGTTCAGTTCGTAGAAGAAGCTATTTCAGTATACGGAGGAGTAGAGATAGTTTTTCAGGCATGAGATATTTGTGGAAGGAGGTTTACAAAGGTAGTTTAAAGAGTTGGTACGCGGGGCACATGCATTACATGGAGAATATCATAATGGAGAAGAGATGTGTAGTACACGATAGGGTTGGATGATACACAAAATCAATAGTTATAAACTGAGGAGTTGATCTCCGATCCATACTCTCTACTTAGTATGTGAATGAGGTAAAGTGGTATATAGAACAACCAAGGAATATAGAAAATTTACCAAATGAGTTTTTCAAATTAATTTGAATAATCTATTAGTATGCATGAAAGTATATTATATATGTGGGTGATAACATGAAATCAATAGATCATCCATTTTAGGTTGAAAATGCATGATTTAATGTTAAATCATTGAAGTGACCTTCAAGTCGATAAACTGAGTAATTTTTTTTCTAAGACAGAGATTTAGGGGAGTCAGAAAAGGTGATCTGAGGGACGTAGGGTTCTATTCCTGAACTATTGTAAAGGTAGTGTTCGCAGTATGGAGAGATTATGATCAGACTTTTGTACTCCAAAACTAGTGATTTTAGTGGATTTTAGAATGACCATCACCCAATCAGCATATGTTCCTTTGATGTAGCCCTTAGTTTTCCACCAAGTAAAAATAATTTTTCCTTTTTTTATGTGACTATTTTCATTCTAATCATTAGTATATAATAGTTTTAATAGATTCTTATCTACATGTGAATAAGATCTATCAGTTAAAAAAAAGATGACACCCTGATTCACCCCTCCCCTCTTAGGGTGTTCTGGGGTCCTTTACATCATTCATCCGACTCGCCCCTATTATTTTTAAGCATTAATGATATGATCCGTGTGAATATTTGTGTAATTATCTTTTATAAGATCATATTGGAAGATGGAATCCAATAACAGTGAAGGGGATGTAAAAATCTTCATGGGAATATGAGTTCAATTTTAGTGTTTCATATTACAATCTCTCTACATTTTTTTTACAAATCTTGTTTGGAGCTCCAATGTAAAAAATTTGAATCCCATTCATGAATTATGATTTACTTTAATAATCTAGGAGCCATAAGTTTCATAGGAATCCTAGGATTGTGTATTTTCTATTTCAATGTTTATAAGATAAAATGAGTAAAGTGGATAATTAAAATTTTAAAGTGAAACATGGATATTAAAATGATGAATTGTGATTTAAGAAGATTAATCGATTCATATAAATGAAATTTCCATAACATTTTTCATGAATTTATAATTCTGAAATTCATGTGAATTTATTTTTTTATCATTAATCATTCCTTGAGTGATTATCCCAAATCATATTTCACATTACTGAGAGGATTTCTAGACCATGTACTTCTAATTATAGTATTGATCATATTTCTTGAGTGATCATGGGATATGACACTTATGACAAAATGAATTTGAACTTTTAAAAACTATGAATATGAAAAAAATTAAAATTATTGTGGCATCATTTGAAATGCTAATTGTCCTTAAAATACACCATTTACATCAATACTTCGTTATCCCACTAAGACCATGAATGGAATTAAGAGAAATGATTCATGTTTTAAGATATTTTTATATATTCCTACCATCCTTTTAGCATTTTCATGTTATTATATAGTTGACATGTGAAGGTGAGGGAAATCATGGAAAATGGGATGAATTACATTGTACAAAATATGTGTGGGGGTTCTTATTGTGAAAATTGTAAAAGGTTGTGGTATCATTCATTACAATAAATTGTTTTTCCTCTATTGAATATAAAAAATGATGAAAATGTCCAAAAGAACAAAAAAAATGAGAAATTATGTTGTGATTTGGGTAAATAAAAAATCTATATCACTAAACAAATGTTTTTATCATATGTGGTTAGGTGGTGGATGTGAGGTTTATTTTAATCAGAAAATTTAGAAAAGAAACGAATAAAAATAAATAGGTCCTTTGAAAAAATGTGTTTAAAAATAATAATATATATATATATATATATTCAAGAGTGGTCACAAATAATTCATTATGCTTAAACTGAACATAATATTTACCTTTGACTTTTGGGATGTTTGGTGTTGGTATAAAATGAAGGGGGGTATCATTACACATTTACATCTAATATAATGATTCATGATTTAAAACATGAGACTCATACTTGATCTTTAGTATTTAACATCAATCCCTACCAACCTTAATCCTGAGAGACATTTTAAACTCTATTATAATCCCTCATTACATTATGTTTTTTCTTTACAAAGTGGAGAAATAAATTCCTTTATAGGACTATGGATATGTAGTATGTTATAAAGATACATGAATAAATATACTTGAATTTTATTCCTATAGATGAGAGAAAAGAATCAAAATTGAGGTAAATCATGAGTTGAAATGTTTTTTAATAATGACACTATGAGCTTGAATGAATGATAGGATCACCTCCACCACTTTTCAAAGGAGAAAAATATAATATATGGATTGGTTGTTTGTTTTGAAAATGATTAATTAAATCAATATTTTATGTAGAATTTGAAAAACATTAAATCAAATTGACAATTTTTTGATTATATTTCATAGAAATTGAAATATTGGTAACATTTGTTTCCTATTTTACTACTAGTTAAAATTTTATGTCTAAGGAAAATCATTGTTTAAGTGTAGGGGTATTTTATAAAACATAATTATGTTAAATTTTTACTCATATTCTAATGAATTTTTCATTATTTTAAATAATAGAAGACATATATTTTGATGTTTTATTAAAATAATGGTTATATCAATTATATAATGAAATTGGGATAAAATATAAAAATTTATTAATTCAAGAATTTTGACTGATTTTAATCAGTTTGGTGTTTTGATAATAACATTTAAAATATATTCCCAATTGATTTGATTATTTTGACTAGGATGAATTGGTTTTTAGGATAAAAATATATCTTCTAGAATAAGTGATATTTCATCTATATAGAGGCCTGAAGAATCAATAAATTTGAAAATGTGTTCAGCCGAAAAAAGTGGACCCCACTTTGTAAAAGCAACATAAATCATGATACAATCCTCTAATCAATGTTATTACAAATATATTTGAAAGAGGGCTCATAGGCATGTTTTCAAATTAAATTTTATAGAGTTAATCACTAATTATGATGGCCATTGTATTCTAAAAATTTATGGAACATTAGTGAATCAATTTTCCAAAAAAAAATCATTGAGTAATGTGTAAAGAACATTCTAAAAAAGGATATAATGAAGGTAAATTTTCTATTATATATTCATAAAATATTTTCATAAAAATATCTAGGAGATGAAATTTGTTAATTCTGAAATTAATGGTTCCAATAACGAATAAAATTTCAAAGACATAATTTTGGAGAAACAAATACCCCCTCACCTACAAAAGGAGGTGAACCCCTCCTTCCAAAATCATCTGCTCGACACCTAGAAGGCTCGAATTCCTGTTGAAAGAGGTTAATTGGATGTTGTAACACCATATTCTCTTTTATTTCATTATCTTCATTTTTTATTTTTGTCATTTTTCTATTTTAAATACAATTCTTATTTAATATTGTAATTCAAAATTACATTTTTAGTTTTAATAAATAAATTTCCGGCATTTTTATTATTTTTTTCTCCACCAGAATTATTATTATTATTTTATTTTAAATTAATAACAATAATAATTTTATTATTATTACTAATATTTATTTAAATTATTAATATAAATAACATTTAACATTCTTATTTCAAAATTATTTTCCTTATCTTTTTTGTTTTCTCCGTCACTTTTTAAAAAAATTAATTTTTATGTAATAAAATAATAATAATTAACAATAATTTAAATATTTTAGTTATTTTTACAGTATTTATAAATATATATATATATATATATATTTTATTTTATTTTATGTCATTCTGTCTCTCTCTTCTACTTCAATCCCCTCCACCATTTTGATATCTTACTCTGAGAAATGAGAGTCGGACCCTGAGGTTGGGACCTAGGGGGAGTTGAAAGTGTTCATGAATTTTATTTAAAATATAATTTTATGTTTTTAGATAAATTTGAGTATCATTCATGGGTGAGGTGAATTTTTCAAATTTGGTGACTTCCCCTAAAGACATACAACTCAATCTATCTCTATTATTTTATTTAATCACTTTTTACTCTATAAATTATATAGTTCTTCACATATTGAAGTTGGGATAATCAATAAATGAATCAATATTCTTATAGTTGGGTCCTAGAATATGGAACCTCCAAGACCAAGGAGTGTCATCAAACTTGAGTAAAGAATGTGGTAATATTGAGAGTGATTAGGTCTTCGATGATATTTCTAAATTTTAAATAATGAATAGTAGTCTAAACAAGAGATTTCATGTTTGGATTATCAAAATGAATCCACACATATAATGTAAAATAAATATTGAAACCAAAACAGTACCCAAGACCAAGTCCCTTCTTGCTTAACTCATCCTATTTAGATTTAAATCATAGTAATAAAACTGAAATTAATATTTTTCATTTCATTGTTTTTTATTTTAAAAGCGAACAAATGTATTTATTATTACATTAAAAATTAATAAAAACTCAAACAAAAATTATCTTGGGTGATTTATAATATATGAGTGAATAAAATAAGAGGCTCTTCAAGTGATATGGCCTGGGTCAGCCACTGTACTTCACTAGGAAAATAATTTTGCTTCTAACACGCACCGTGATGGGCCTGCATCAAAACTAATCACAGCAATTACTCTAGACTTTAAGGGATGTTAGGAGTTGATATAAATTGGTGGAGAGAAAATAATAAAAATTTTATTGTGAATATCAATCTTAATTAATTAAGAGTTGGACCTCTTCTATGAGCATTAATTTTTAAGATGAAGTCATACCAACCACAAGCCTCTAAGACATTTGATCCTTGATTATAAGACCTAAGGATTTTATGTGCGTTTTTTCTTTAAAAAGTGGATAAATAATTTCCATTAGAAGTTAATGGATAAGGATCATTTTCTCACGATATGTGAATAACTCTACTTGAATTGTATCATGAGAAATAAGAGAAAAAAATTAAAAGTGAGTTAAATCATTAATTTTCATGTTTGCTAATAATGAATAGAGGATATTGAATGGAAATGAGAAGAAAAATAATTTTCCAAAGGGAAAAACTATAATAAAATGATTATTTTTTTCATTGGAAATTATTAAATTGAATAGATATTTTTATATATAATTTGGAAATTTTATTTTATATTTGAAATTTTAATATTTTCTTTCATTGAAATTGGAATATTGATAACATTGCTACGCTGTTGAACTATGTGTTCAGATTTTATTATTTAGGAAAAAAAAGGTTTTAAGTGTGGGGGTATTTGACAACATAATTAAGTGAAAATTATTTATTCAAATTATAATTATTTTTTTATAAATTTTAATGATAAAACACAATTATTTAAATTTCTTATTATAATAATGGGTAATTTCAAATATAGAATCCAAATGGGCTAAAATTTGAATATTTCTTAATTCTGGAATTTTATAAAAATTTAATCACTTTGGTATTTTGGTCATAAAATTTTAAATATATGTCCAATTAACACGACTATCCTTTTTTTAAGATTACTGGATTTTGGGTATAAAAATATCGCTTATGGACCAGGAGATAATTCGTCCATATAGAGGTCCTAAAAATCAATCAATTTGAAGAAGTGTTGGGTTTGGATATATTGGTCCCCATTTCAGAAATAAGGCATAAATCCATCTACACACCTTCAATCATGGTGATTCCAAATGGATTTGAAAAAGAAATCATAGACACATTTTGAAATTCAATTTGAAATAGTTATACACTAATTATGGTGGCCATTTGACACTCAAACTTGAATGAAAATTAATGAATCATTTGGATATAAAAAATATTAGTGTAAATTGGAAATATCTTTTTATACAAGAGGAGTATAGATATTGAATATTTATAAAAAATTTCCAACATATTTTTCAACCACATTATAGAATTTCTAGTTGACCGACTCATCCATTATTAGTTTCAACCATGTGAAAACATTATAATAAATAATTATGGATTAAAAAATATCCCCCTTAGCCTATTAAAGGAGGTGAACCCCACCTCTACAAATCATTAATCGACACTACCATGAAGAAGATATTGACCATGGAGGATTTTAGTGGTAAATATCCCCCATTTCATCTTCATTGTCATTTTATTTATTTATTTTAGTTTTAGTTTAACGTTTTTTAATTTGAATTGTAGTTATCATTTATTTTTAAATAAATAAATTCATGCAATTTTTTATTTCCACCCATTATTCATCACATTTTCTTATTCTTCTTAAGTTATTATTATTATTATTACTACTACTAATAATATTATTATTAATATTACTATAATAACTAATAACACTCTTTTAACACTTTTATTTTCATTACATATTATCTTCTTATCTTAATAATAATAATAAATCCTTTTAATTTTTATTATTATTTTATTTATAATTTATATAATTTCATTTCTTATTTTTTTTATTTTTTTTATTTTTTTCTCTATTTTATCCCAATTATAGTTTAATTTAATCATTCATTTTCTCATCCCCATTCATTTTAAATTTAAAATATTTTATTTTGTTATATTTTTGATTTATCTCTTCCACCACTCGACCTAGTGATCTATTACTCACAAAAAATATAGGCTAACCCAGTGTATTGACATATGGAAAGTTTAAGGCATTCTGATATTTTCTTTAATTTTTATATTATGTTTGTAGATAAAATATAGTAACATTCATGGGTGAGGTAAATGTCTCTTATGTGGAAACTTCCACCAATAATATGCAACTAAATCATTTTATATTATTTTATTTAATTACTTTTCCCCCTCTCCATTGGTTATGTTTTCACACATTGAAGATAAACTAATCAATGGATTAAACCTCATCGATAGAGATGGGTCTTGGAATATAGAACCTCCTAGACCAAGGAGTGTCATCAACTATGACTAATGGAGGATGTGGAATTAAGGGTGCTTAGACATTCACTGATATTCTACAATATCAAAATAATTAAAAGTAATTCAAGAATGATATTTCATTTTTGTATTATCAAACTGAAATAAAACTCCCAAAATAGAATGATGATTGAATCCTAGGTCGATCCCAAGACCAAGTGCTTTATTTCTACCACTCATTACGTCTAGTATTCATGTTAGTATAAATAATATTTTCCATTATGTCATATCATTATTCAAAAAATAGAAAAATATTTTCCTTTTATTCATTAGATAACAAAAACCACAAAAAGATATAACATAGTTGATTTAAATGAAATAAGTTAACAAAAACATAGGATCATCAAGTGAGATAACCCAATTCAGCCATTGTGCTGCACTAGGAAAATAATATTGATTTTTCCTCACCCTGAAATAGGGTCATCTCACTTGAGGAGTCTTTTTGTATGTTCACATACTTATTATAAATAAAATAATATATCTTTTTTTTGGTTTTTCATCTAATGAATCCAAGGAAAATATTTTTTGGTTTTTTATAATAAAATTCAATAATGAAAATTCTAATTTATGCTAAAATGAAAAGTAGAAAGAATGAGTTAAGGAATGAAATCCCATAGTCTTGAGTTCATCTTAGGATTCAATCATGATTCTCCTTTATGGGATTTAATTCATTTTGAAAATCAAAACATGAAATATAATTCTTTAATAAATATTATTTATTTAGAAATTGTGGAAAATTGTTGAATGTTTAAGAACCCTTAATTCCAAATCCTCTATTAATCAAGGTTGTTGAGGCATGCATTAAAACCGACACCATTTTCAGGGATCCGATCATAGGTTACTTACTTTTTATAATTTCCCCATTTAGATATATTTTATTTATTTTATAAATATATATATATATATATAATATTTATCAATGATGTTTCCATATAAATTTTTTTACAATTCATGGAACAAAAAATACTATCAGGTGAATGAAAAACTAACTGAATCACCATAGTCGACAAAAGATGGCATTACATTATGGTATAGACAGATCAAGGGGGGTGAAGAAAACTATTAAGAGGATAATTTGAAGGAACTAATCCAATATCTCAAAGAGACATTCAATCAACTAGTTATTGAAGGATGGCCAGATAAATCAATAATTCTTGGATTAAATCTCATTTTTCTATCAAGAAGAGGCAAAGACACAATAATAGTGATCCCCGTTTCCTCCCTACAATTTTGAAGAAGTCCCACCAAAATATTTTTTGGATAAAGTGGAAAAATATAAACTCAAGTACGCTATTTAATATCTTGATGAAAAGGAGAAATGTCTCTAATGAAACTAGATTTGATACTGTATACTTTCAAGAATCGGTAGAAGAACCTTAACATAAAATAGGATGAAGAGATGAGCCACATGACTTACCTATGGGGGAAAAGGTGTAAGACTTTCTTATCGAGCTACATGTTGAGGATCAATAAGAAATGGATGAATTCTGGAATGAATTTGAAGAAATACTTAAGGTACCAAACCATGAAATGAATAAGAAACAACATTAGTAATATAAGAAACCACCCATATTTTTGAATTTGATGTAATAATTTACAAGCCAGAGTACATGCCTCCATATACTGGGAATGTACTCCATGAGGCACAAACCACTGAGGTATTGATTGAACCTCATCCAAGAAAGGTAGTTAATCTTATCTTACACTCTATTTATTGGGAATTTATTGAAAATTAATTATTCATCACTCCCAATTATATTTATTTTTCAAATTTGGATAATCATTGTCATTCCATAGAGGAAAATGAAGATACTAGACTTGGAACTACGGAGGAACACATGGAAGTCCATGATTTTAATAAACATACTATTGATGATCCCATCAGAAAATTGAAGCTGCTGAGATTATTTAAATTAGAAAAGAGACTTCTATTATAAAAGGAGAGATATTAGTTATTAGAAATTATAATTTTATTCAAGTAAAGGTACCTACTTACTTTCCCTTTTATTATTCAGTTCATATATCCCATGAAAATCTAGCACTGGATGAGGAAAATGTTTCACAAGTTGCAATAAAAAAGGATGGTTCATACTTTATCCTACCCCTCCATGAAAACTATACCTCATAGTGAAGGGGGAAATTTAGTGTAATCTGTGCATGGGTCATTCCTCTCCAAGAAGGATGATGCCAAATATGGGAATAGATACATGTGGTGGTTGAAATCAAAGAAGATTCATCCACTATATGATTTTTCATAACAGACAGTAATGACATGTAGAGGTAGTAAAAATTCTTTGAGAACATAGAGGATCATACTAAGATCTATCAGTACATTATTTATAGGAATTTATATTTCAATTTCATTTATTTGGATTTAGTTCAACATGCAAGACACTCTTTCCTATCTTTTTTATATTTAATGACACGATCCATGTGAATAATTTTATTGTTTTCTTTTATTGGTTTGTGATTGAATATAGAAGCCTCATACAGTGAAGGATAAGTACCATGTTTTATGGGAAATGGATTTCAATTTTAAATCTTATAAACTCCATACATTTGTTTCCAAAAACATGTTTTGAGCATCATAGTTGATAGATCATACCAACAAATGAATTATGATTTATTTGAATTGTCTAGGAGAAATGAGTTTTTAGGAATCCCATGATGCCTTGTATTATATTTCAAATGTTACTAAAATTAAAGTTGTAAAAAAGAAAATTAGATTATTAAATTTAAGCATGGATATTAAAATGAGGACTCATGATTTGTGGGAGTTGATTGATTATTGTAAATTAAAATTCCCAACCATTTTTCGTGTTGGAATTTATTAAATTCATGTGAATGGATTTGTTATTATTAATCATATCTTGAGTTTTTTTCCAATATCATATCCCAATTATTGAGCGGATTTCTAGAAAAAATACTCCATTTTAGTAACATCTTTTGTTTACATTTACAAGTTAGACTAAACTTCCATATTTATTGTCATTAGAAAATTAATCAAAAACCCAAATTCATTATCTTTGTTTTCATTTAAATAAAAAAATAGATTAAATAGGTGATTAAATAAAGTATGTGAAAAAATTTAAAGGATAATCAATTGAGAAGACTCTTGTCATCTACTATGATGTACTAGAAAAAAATACAATTTATTTTGACCACAACACATGATAGGCATGTTCCACTAGGGATGTTACATATTTCAATGTTGCTTCATGAACTAAATTCTCTATATAACATGAATATAAACCTATAGTTAAACAACAATGAAGATATAATCCAAACATAAAACAAATATTATGGGAGGAAGTGATTATATTACTAGGCTTTATGATCATTTACCCCATTTTAGATTATACATGGGTGAGCCCAATCCATATTTTCCCTAAAAAAGTGGTTAAGTGGTTGTTATAGATTATAAAAATCATCAAATTCATGTTAGGATAGAAAAAACAAAGTGTCTTAATTGATTCCATGAATCTAAATACCTCCACTTTGAAAGACCATTTACCAATTCCATTTTAGGACCAAGTGTTAGATATGTTGGATATGAATGAATTATAATACTTCATTTATGGATATTATTGATACAATTAGATTGAAATATCCTATGAGAATCAATATAAAACCAATTTCACTAATCAATTTGGGATATAATCCTAATGAATAATTCCATTTATCTTATGTGGTGCTCAATCCACATTCTAAATATCCATGATTTAAATTTTCTCAAACATGATTTAAAGGATAAATATTATTTTTATAGATGATTTTCAATACATGGGAGTGATTCCAAAATTATCCTATAGAATCTAGGTAATATTTTAGAGATATTTAAAAAAATAAATCTTATTCCGAATTGATAAAAGTGAGAAATAATGTTCATTGAGGGATTTGTTTGTGGATATAAGGTTTCAAAGACGTGTAAGGAAGTTGATAATTCTAAACTTGATGTGATACATAAGTTACAACAAACTAATTATGTTAATGGGATAATAATTTTTTTGGGCCCTGTTGGATAATATCAGTGATTCATCGAATACAATTCCATAATCATATGGGCCATGTTTTCACTATTTTTTAAAGATACACGATTTATGTTTGATGATAAGATCATATAGTATTTTAAATTTCTTAAAGAGAATCTTAAATCTCCACACGTTATCATTTCCTATGACCGGAGGATACCATTAATGAATATGTGTAATTGTAGTGATGTTTATGTAGGTGTTGTGTTGAAAAAAATGAAATATATGAGGAATAATATCAATAATTAAGAAATAATTATGCTATAAAATACCGAAAATAATTATCCTAGAACTAAAAAAGAGTTATCTAATAGACTATTTACCCTAGAAAAATTTAGACAGAACTTAGTATGGTTTAAGGTTATCCTATTTATAGACTATTTACCATTAAATTATCTATTGGCTATGAATAAATCCAAACCAAGGATCTTGAGATGGAAACATTGGTTATAGAAATTTGATTATAAAATCAAGGGTAAACTGGGGGGATTGGAATTTGGATTTTGGCCATTTATCGAAGTCACCTAATACCAAAACTGAAGAACCCAAAGAAATCGTCACCTTCTTTCTTGATGAACAATTATTTATGTCCACTTTGAAGAAATATACGGACTTTTTATATTATGCTTATTATCTACCAATATGATTTATTCACAAGTATCATCTACAAAAAAAATTAAGATGTTTTTATTTGAGTGTATATAATACTTATGAAATGACCCACTCAATTTTTGTATATGTACTAAGAGTATATTGAAGAGGTGTGTCCTTGAGGAGTAAATTATTCCCATTGTTATGATATTGCATTAGTCACATTGGGGTGGACACCATGGGGGTGGGAGAATAGAATAGAAGGTGTTAGAAGATTTTTTCAACTAGATAATATTTTTCATGGTTTCTATGTTTTTGTGATTCTCTATAAAATGTGTCAAATGTTGGGAGAATTTTTGAGAAGGTAGCAGTTTCCACAAAAAGTAATTTTGGTGGTTGATGTATTTATATGTATATTTTTTGGAATTTAGAGGGACATTCACATATTATTATGGAAGATAATATATTCTTATAGATGTGGATTGTAATCACAAGTGGGTTGAGATAATTTATATTCAAAATAACATTTTTGTATGTTTTTTTAGTCCTAAAGAAAAACATATTAATAATATTTGTAGATAAAATGGAATTCATCATTTATAGTGGAACACATTTCTATAATCATAAGTTCAAGGATTTAATGGTGCATTTTGGGCGTGATAGTAGAACTGGTAATAACTACAATCTATAATTTATGAGGTAATGATGACATTTTTTATATAAATCTTAGTAAAATGTTAGAGAAGAAATTTTTAAGACCATTAAACTATTGGTAAAATATGATAGATGAATATAGTTGGCCTAAAAAAAATATTTCAATTTTCCAATATGGATGTAACCTTATAGTTTACTCATTTCAAATATCTTTAATTTTTATACAGAGTTTCATAAAAAATAATTTAAGGTAGTGAAGTCCCTAAATGAAGAATTTAATTCTACTAGTGAGAGAATATTTCTAGAGCTATGTGAGATGGATAAAATTTGGGGAAACTATTATGAGACTATCCAAAATTACAGTGAGAGAAAAAATTACTATTAGAAATCGATCATCTAAAATATAGATTTCAAATTTGGATTAAAAGATTCACTGTTTAATTTTATGATAAAAATATTTTATGGGAAAATGAGAACCATGTGGTCTACACCATTCACTATCCCAAGAGTTATTATGACTGGAATTGTTGACTTAGTTGGGGAGGATAACATTATATTTTCTATTCAAAGGAAATATAATAAAAAATTAATTTAAAGGGATTCCAAAGGGTTTAGTTTCTATCTTATTGTTTGAAGATTAAGTATTTACTAATTTATAATTGAAGAGTATTAATTCAGAGCTTCATATGAGAAAAACATTATATATTTTCATTTATTTATTTATATTATTATAGATTGAATAACTATGAGGATATTTCCAATCTGTTTTATTCTAATCGAGTCAACCCTGGTGTTTTAAGTGTATAATACTTCTATAAAATTCATAAATGAAGAATTTCAACTTTTTTTCAAGGAATTAGAGGACCCACTTACAATAAAATCTATATATAAACTCTCCTAACCATACCATTAATTTATTTATTTTTTGTTTAGGGTTTCTTATTGGATACTAATGACACATCTATTACATTTTGTATCATATGGAACATGCTAACCACATAAATATTTTCAATGATAAAATGTTGGATTTTTTGACTAATATTATCTTATAAATTCTATATATTTAGGGGGTGTACTTAATTAAATTAGAAGAAAATTAAATTTTCACATTCATAATGCATACAACTATTAACTATGTATAGGTGAACTTCTGTGATGTATTGAAAATTGTTAATCAATTTTTTTATATGGGGGAGTCTTACTAACATCGAGTATAATGATTGTATAATGGAGTTATATATCAATATTTTATATATCCATTAAAATAATTTTAATCTTTGTACTTGTTGAGAAAAACATTATTTTACAAGATTTTATTCGAGTCTAGTTGAGAAATATTGTTTTCAGATTATAATGAATAAAATGCATGAAATGTTTTTAAATAATTGTTCTGAAACAAGTGTGTATGTGGGTTAAATTTCATGGTGAAAACTTAAATGTAACCTCTTTTTAAGAATCAATGAACTGCTAAATTGTAAATTTATTTAATGTTTAATTTTTCTCATACAATAGGATACGACATTAGGTAAAATGAATATTTTTCTGTTTCGAAGAGAGGAGGCTAAGATTTTTTTTAAAAAAATTTACGTTTCCATCGCAAAATGTTTCTAAATTTAAGTGTCTTTTTTTTAATTTACACTATAATGCTATTTTACATAAGGGATATAAAAAACGGTTACTGAGGCTGACCTTGACTCATAAACATATTGGATTTGAATGATTTTGGAGAAGTATCACCCACTAATTTTATGTAAACTCTTTTTATTAAATAGGAAAATGAGTGAATTAAGATATACTTCTATGGAATTGTAAAATGAATATGAGGAAACTGAATCATTGAAAATTAAACCTAAAGGGATCAACCATTTTAAATAAAACACCATGGAGATCCAACTCAAAATATATTAATATTATTCTTCCAAAACTAGAGAAAAATAGTCAATTGACTCCCATGTTTAACCTCTAAGACATTATCAAATATGTGTGTTGTGTAAATAAATTAATTCCACTTTTAAAATTCAATATCTTCTTTAAACTAATCTATAAAAACACATATTCTTGGGAAAAATCAATGGAGTTTATATTTTTCTAAAAATTACATCCTTATATTGAGAAGAATATTTAACCACAAATGATGAAGGTGTCAATTTACATATAAGAAAATAATTTGAGTTTCATCAATGATGTGATAAATGGATCCAATAATTTTGGAACCATAGGGAAAGTAATAATTAAAGGTTCCACTTTATGAGGTTTTAAATTCACTTAAATATCCTCTTTCTACACTCAAATACTATAAAATTAATTTTATTTTTTGTAGTTAATTAGATGATATAAAATAAGAGGCACAACATTTTTAATGATTAACATTTCTGTTCTTCATTAATTCATGTTTTATTTCTAAATTAGGGCACACAATGTTTTTAATTTAACTCTCGAATCTAGGCCCATTTGTAGACCTTTTTCATTGAAAATGAGGGTTTTAACACGTATCGTGTTGAGATAAAATTTGATATTTTGTATATGTGTTATAAATTAAAAGTGTATATTACTTGTGGAAAATAAAATTTTCATGATTTTGGGAGTTTTATGTGGAATATATAATGACTTTTATTGAAATATATATTTATGATATAATGGAATATTAAATATGAAAATTGAAATATAATGAATAATTTATGATTATTGGATATACATATTTTTCAATTTAAAATCATTTAAAATATTATTAAAATTTACATTTTTCTAGTGCAAAAGAGTTCAATTATTACTCACTTTATGTGACCATAATTTATTAAAAATATAGTGTAAATATTTGAGTTTTTAGTATTTTATTATTAATGTTTACATGATTACATGTGTTTTTGGTATAAAAATGACTTAATTTGATCTATTTTAATTATTTATAATATTTAAAAGATAAAACCCTTATTCTGATTATTCAGTTAAAATTTATTTTTAGAGTTTTTAGGATTATCTCAAATTTGTTAAAATTAATTCTATGTTAATTAGATGATTTCAATTTTATCATTTTTAATGTATTTTTTCTCAATAAAAATTTAAATGATTAATACCATGTTAATTATTAGATGGTTTTAAATTTTTTATTTAAAATTTATTTTATTTTTTATTTTAGACCTATAGAAAAATTTAGAAAAGGGTCCAAGAAACTTTTCTTGTATTCATGAAATTGCACAATTGGGTTGGAGTGACAATGAGGTATCTAACTGAAATCAAGGAAAATCCATGAGTGACTATATATTAATAATATAGAGAACTAGAGTTATTGTTCATGGGAAATTTATTCCCAATAAATTAAAAGAAATTTCAAGATTCCTCATGTTGAAAAATAGAAAATAATGAAGTTCCCATAATAAAAATAAAAAAAATTAATCAATTAAAAAAATAATGTTAAAATACCAGATATCCAGAGTTACCACATGATGGTATTTTCAAGATACCATGGATGACTTATTTATTTGAAACTTAAATGAACAAGCCACACATTTCAATCGACCAAAATTAATTTTTATTGATCATGATGGGAAAATATTGATCGGTAGTGGATGAGGTGAAGGGGATCCTCGAGCATGAGAACAAATACATGTTAAACATGAGAACCACTATCAATGATACATTGAGAAATAATTAATATAAGACCATTAATTGTTGAGACAAAATCTAAATGAATAATCTGAGTCTTGTGTAAGATTATTCCATGATATTCTAAATACAAACCAATGAGTCCAATTCTAGGAACTTTGTACCACTGAAGAGGCCCATTGAAGGCCAAACCAGAGAGAAAATACTAATTAAAGAAGATTAAGTTTGTGTTATATTTATTTATGCATGGATGTGGTATAAGGATATTTTATAATTATAAGGGAAATTATTTCTTTATCTCAACTCATGGAACATTAGGTAATTTATGGAAAAATACAACTATGATTGTTGAATACCTATAGATATGGTTTAAAAAGTTTCATTCTCTGATCTGAATAAGTAGATACCAAGCCCATTTAATAACCAATCAATGATAGATACTGATTATGAATCCCAAATCATGATTGATTATTAACTTATATAATGTATTATGATTTAATTTCATATTAAAAATTATGTTACAGATGGAGAAGATGATTTCATAATGATATTTTCAATGAATATGAAAAAGTTAGGACAACCGGTTCTAATACACCGAAATGAAGAGGAATATTCCATGCTTGAATCAATTTTATGATGGTCTGAAAAAGTTCAGTCAAAAAATCTAACATTGAGACTACTTAATTTCAATTATTTATTTTAAGAGGAGGATAATCCTTCTGATGAATATATAAATATTACCAATTGAATTTGATACATAAAAAATAGGTTTAATCAAATGTTAATTAAACCACTAATGTTGATAATCAAGTTAAATAATTGTAATAGAATAATAAAAATTATTTTATTGTAGTCTTAGAATTGGGATATGTTTTTGAGTTGAAAATAAAACCGATGGACCATGAGCTGAAGATATTTTTTGTGTGGAGTGAGATGAGGCATGGCTGAAGATAGTAATGCTGAGTAGTATTAAAATAGAAAAAAAATTAATTACGAACTGATGAATAACATTTCTCATATTCCAATATAGGGATCATTCAAAGGCATGGACAGGATTGGTTGCATTAGAATATAGATAATTTATTGTTTGATTGAAATGATCATGAGGTGGATAAAAAAATTATAAAATGAAATTTCTACTTTACAGGTCACATTTTTCTATAACATACGACCCCACTTGAGCATGAAGAAGTTAACTCAATAGAAATTATTTTTGTTTAAGAACATGAAAATCAAGCCTGAGTTCGTTTATGAGTATTCTAAAACCATGATGACAAATATGAGCTATAATATATCTAAAAAATTTTATATTTTCTATAGTATTGTTGTTATTATAGGGTGAGTAAAATAAAAAAATATTATTTTGAGTTTGATGAAATAAATAGTCATTACCTAGACCAATGAAAAAAATAGGCCCAAACAAACAACAATAAGGTCTAAGAATTTATTTTAAAAAACATCGGGGTCCATGGAGAAAAATTTTTACTTTCCAAAACTATGAAAACCACTTTAATGTTATATTATTATTTTATTTTCAATTAGAATTGGGAAAATAATAGAAATAATATGTGATCATGGATGCTAGATATGTGAAGAAAATATTTGAGCACACCCTTAATGATTTTACATCCATCCATGAAAAATACATGTGCTGATAATCTTCAATAGTGATCATGGTTACTATTTATGAAAAATTTAAATGAGAATTTATTTAGTTATATGATCCTATATTATGTCATAACAAAGGAGAATTTCTACATTTAAATTTCCATGTTTATATTATTCAAACTTTAATGGATGTAATTGTTTTCTTCTGATGGGAACCAGTTGTGGATATTTTATTTATTTTAATGAAGAATCTCTAGAGGGGATGAATTTGAGTGGAAAAAATGGTTGATTACATACACACTAGATGATTCTAGAAGGAAAGTCACTGGTGGAGATGATAAAAACCAATCACGGGATCTTTGGATGTTGCATAAAGTTCAACCACTGAGAACTTATTTACAATAACTATTTTATTATTCATTTTGTTATAATTTCTATTTTTAGGTTATTAAAAAATTCTCATAATGTAATAATTTTAATTGGATAAAACATAAATTGGGGAGTGATATTATTCTAGTTACTAATATAGCATCATTCACATGTGACACATCGAAGAAAGAAAGCCTATACTTTACTCTTCAAGTAGTGAACAATTCTCAAATGTTGGGAACATGTGTGAACTATCCCATGTTTTATTTATTTGTAACTAATTTATCATATAAGGCTCTATATATAAATGTGAAAAGTCATTGAGGGTGAAATATTAGAATTAACTGAGAATTCAATCCTAGATTAAATCTATTTTATTTATTATGTGGAGGAGTGGATGATGTATTTGAGAGACTATAGGGTGGATTCAACCATATGTTGGTCATTTTGGAGAATGTGTCTACCTATTATAATTAGATAAATAAATACCTGAACTTTAATGTAGAAGGAAAATAAAATTTTAAGATATAAATAATATATGAAATATAATAAAATCTATTTATTTCATATCATGATTATTAAATATTTTCTATGTGATCTATGCTCCTCCGTATACTGTTTCATTATTTTCCTTGATTATTGGTTTTTTCCATAAACCATCACCATCTCTTCCATCCATCACTACAAATTTTTTTTTGATTATTTACTTTTTTATTGAGATTTATTTTTATCTTTTTGATCACACATACATATTAGATGTTCTTCTATGTGGATTGACACTAATTCATTTTTAACTCGTTTTAAATTGAGTTATAAATAATTATATTTTTAAAGGCCTATTCAATGACCTAGGTACTTGGTAGAAAAATATATTTATATAAATTAGTCTCTGGTTGGTAGAATATAAAATAAAATTGATATTTATGCATTTAAAATGCTCTCAAAGTATTTTTTATCTAGAACCATTTTGATAATTTTAAAAAGTTGGTTATATACAAAGTCAATTTTGTGGTATAGTTAATGGGTGAGAAAAGGAAAATTTTTATTGAATTAATTAGAATATTCACTTAGTCATTTTATGGATTAATCATATATGCATGATATTCCATTATAATAGAAAACGTTAAGTCTATGATATCATCTATGTATCTTTAGATGCAAGCTTTGATGGTGGAGGGTAGTGAGGTAATATCTAGGCATGAGTTTCTTATTGTGAAGGGGTAGTATGAAAATGGTAGTAAGGAGAATAATAATGATATTTATAGTTGTAAATTTTAGTAATATTATCATGGGAATTATTCCCATATTTAAAAAAATACTTTCTTGATAATGTTTCTAGGATTGCATGTCCCACAACAAAGTTTTATACCAATGTTTTAATAGTAGTGATTTTAACTGAGTTTATAATCCCATATTGTAGAGTTAAGTATAAATATATGTTTCCTTTCTTATGGTTTCCATGGAATAGACATGTGTCTAATTTTAAGTGGACCTCAGTTGGTTGTATGGGTGATAATATGGCTAGTTTCTTGGTATTTTTAGGTCTTGGTGGGGTTTTATCTAATATTTTGTTTTTATGGCTAATTACAATGTGTTTTAATTGAAATTGTATATTTAATTCTAACTTATATATATATATATATAATATTTTATTATATATTTATTTTATTCCAAGGTAATATCTTCTAGTTTTTTGTTTTGGAATGCTTTCATGTGCCAATAGAGTTTTTGATAGATTTGAAACCATTACTTGATATTGAATCATGTGGTATCCAATGGTTTGGGTAAAAATAGCTATATAGGTATGGTAATCTCATATGAATTTTTTCATTGATTAAGATGTTTTATCATGCTTTTGAATTTAATAGTATAAAATTTGGTGGTATGGGTAGATATGTTCCACTTTTGTATATGATATGTGGATAATCAGTATTAGATAATTGTCATAGAGAATTTGGGGTAATTATTTAAATAAATGAAATAAACCATTAAATAGGATATTTTATTTTTTAATAACATCAACCATTTTAATTTTTAAATATATAAGGTATTGATTTGTTGTAATTGGAATTTTTTTTGATAAATTGAAATGTTTGATTTTTGGTTTGTTGATGTAGTATGTTTATCTTCTCATTGCATTATATTTTTTATATAGATTATTATGGAATTTATATTTTTTTGTGACAATTTGTTTTTTATCACTATATTTGGTTAGTATTATGAGGTACTCACATCAACTTACATTAGGGGTTCTTGGGATTTATTAATATCATGTAACAAGATTATTTAATCATACTAGAAGGAGGGTTTTAATATTCTATTATTTAATCTTCCATGAAGAACTTTTTTTGACATTATATTCATGCTCACTCTCAAATGAAATTGGAAATGTCACCAGACATAGACCTTGGTATTGGATGTTTATTCTAAAATTGTAGTTGTCTCCAATTCTATATCCTGGTAGTAGGGACATTAATATGATGTTGGGTTATAGAGATTGAAAGTGACCAGTCAGGATAATTGTATCACTAAGAGGGGTTGGGGTGAATTAATGATACTTTTTAATTTTCTTTTTCCTTGAAAATGAAACAATATTTTCCTCCTATTAATGATTTTATTACCTATAGAAAACAAATCAATCCCACATCCATAGAAACACAAGTATTTACAAGGTTCACTAGTCAATAAAAATATCTATATCCACGGTATGGTTTTATAAAGGATCTAAAACCACTCAATTAACTAGAAAACAATCCCATTTATGTGGAATACAAAGTGGTTGATATTCCTCCATAATCGTGTAGCAATATGAAAAAAATTCAATAGTGTGTGATCCATTTAGAACAATTAGTGTAATACAATGTTTTTTAACTATAAAATTTACCTATGTTTTATTATAAACTTCCCCATATTAATCCATTTAGAAAAAATTATTCAATTTATTAACCTAAATAGTATAAGAACATTGAGAACATTAATATAGAATTAAATATGTTTTCCTAGTTTGATTCTCCCAATATGATTCTCCCAGTCTGATTTATACAATATGATTTCCCAATATGATAGTATATCACTATCGAAATATGATTGATTAACTGAGAAATACATTCTTCCTTAGTATAAAAATCTAAATATAGAAATACCAATCTGATTATCTATCCCAATGTGATGACATTCCAAATAAAATGATAAGAAAATACAATTAATATCTCAATATGACAATCATTGAATATGACGATAAGATGAATACATTAAAATATTGTCTCTTTTAATTTCACTTCAATATTTTGAAACTTATTCAATAGTGGTCAATAAAAAAAGTACTTCACTCCCAAGAAATGTGAATTTTTTCATCTTCAAGAGAATTACTGTAGTGATTAAAAGTACAATGTACATTTCACCATTTATAGGTGACCTAGGAGAGGTTTTTGTGGGAATCCCCAAAATTTCCTTGCTCAACCAAATTCACTAGAATATGCATGATTACATGAATTTTGGGTGTATCTCTAACATTTTCATTGCTTCTCAATTCATCTCAAATATGATCCATGATTTCAAATCCCCATCATTTTTTTTTCAAATTCTAGTCCATTTATGATTATCTACCCTCATTAACGATACGATTTCATTGCTATCAACCCATTTAAGTTTTCCAATATGACTAATAAGTTGAATAGGTATTAAATAGGATATGATGAATTTGGATCTAATTGTATAAACCAAACATCTTTTTTGAATTTTGTTCCCCCTTGACAATAAGACCCACCATCTCCTTAAAATCCATTCATGATCCACTGGATAAAGGCATTTGAAAAAAATATCTGAGTTTATCTATATCTTCTGAAACAGATCATCTTCCATCATGAAGGATTTTTATCATTTAAATTTTGTTCAGACTATAAAACAATATCTTTGGATTCTTACATTTTTCAAATGTCTCCCCATCATTCATATTTCAAACTCTTCACTTGAAAATCCATTCAACAATCATAAAAGGTTGAATACGTCATTGATAGTTCTCAATCGTTATAATTTTCTTCATATTTAACTCAATAAATTTTCTATTGGTTTTGTTGAAACAATTTTTCATGAATCTGATGGAATTCCAAATCTTATGAAATAATTTAGTATCTTTAGATAAGGAAACAAAAATCAAATTGTATCATGAATTCTTTCATGACATTGAAATCACTGAAGTCTAGCTTTATCATCGTATAAATTATAATGGAAAGTATTTTAACTTCCCATATTTTCGAGCAACCATCTTTCTTTTCTGTGTCGTCATGAATACGATTGTACAAAATTCAACTAACATTAATTCAATTGACATGAATACGATCAACTTGATTATGATGATGATTAATATGATATTCATCACCCTTTTTCTCTTTTCATATATATCTGATCAATCAAAATATGATTGGTCAACATCTCTTTCACTCCCTTTCATTCATCAAGGTTGAATCAATTGCCTTTTAAATACTCATGATTTATGAGAACTATAATGTAAGAAATGTATCATAACATTTAAATCATAGTTATACAGAATACAATTTGTCTCATTATAAAGAAACCATTCATAATAGATTTAGAGTGAATCTAATCAACATTATCTTCTAGTAATATCCATCATTAATACAATTAGTCATTTTTTTCTAGATTTACTGTAAATTTGATGTTTCTTTTCTTTTAACCAGCTTCTTTTAAATATGTTGGATCTTTTTGAGAATTTGAATTCTGATTCTATTAAATAAAATTTTCAACAGAATTTTCACCAAATACATTGTAATGTATTTTTCTTTTCCTAAAAAACGTTTCTTGACAACAAAGTACAAAACCAAAATATGATCACCTTCATTATCGACTTAGTCATATAAATACCCCCGTTTAGATTTTTTTCAACCAATATTCATAAATCAAAGAACTTTCTATCCTCAAGAAATGGATTTCTTAAAAAAAATTATATTCCTATGTGAGCTATCTCATTATAGTAAACAAGAATCATTGACCGAAAACCATGCTATCCAAATGTAGCAATTATGAAAATATTCATCATATTTTATTCACATATTTCTTCCTAATATTTCATTACTTGTTCAACATCCCTAGAATACAAATATTTGGTTTCTTACAACCACTCCAACAAAATGTTAGAATAGTTCAGATAGAATACAATGCTGAATTAACAGCTTACCCAACACTCCCCCTTTTTTACAAGCTTACAAAAGGAATGATTTATGAAAAAAATTCTTTTATATAGCTTGAAAAAACTATCCAAATGTAAGATGATATAGGAAATAGAATAAATACCACAACCTTGATGAGAAAGAGTTTGAAATCCCATGTTCAACCTCAATTTAGAAAATTATTCCCTTGGTAAAGGTTTTTTGAAAATTTCCGCAACTTGTTTCGATGTAGGAATATACCCATTTATATATTCATTATTCTGTACATGATCTTTGATGAAATAATATTTTATATCAATATGATTCAAATGAGGATTTCGAACCAAAATTCTTAGTCGGATTGATTGTATTTAGATTGTTAGCGCTAAAGAGAAAGTGTATCTTCACTTCAATAATTAAGTATTCTAATTTAGTTTTATTCCAAATAAGTTATGTAGTGGATTTAGTTGTAGAAACATACTCATATTAGGCCATGTTGATAGTTAACATATTCTATTTCTTTTTATTCCAAAAAAATATACACATTATTGGAAAGAATAATGTACCAGATGTGGATATTCTATCATTGACATTTCCTACCCAATATGCCACTGAATAACCAAATAAATTTTTAATTTATGAGCTATAATAGTGGATTCCAATTTTTTGTTCTTTTTATGTATCTATGAATTATTATTCCAGCCAATAAAATTTGTTGTTTTAGAGAACTCTGAAGTCTTTCACAAATGGAGACAACATAAATTTTGTTGGATATTGAGGCTGTCAAATACAACCAACATCAAAAAACCTTTTAAAATAATTTCTTATCAACTTTTTTTTTTCATATCCAATGTTATAAAATATTGTTCCCCCTATAATTGGTGTGGAAATAGTTCTTTATTTTTCCATTCTGAACCTCTAAAGATGTTCATCAAAATAATTTTCTTCAGAAATAAATTTTTTTTCTTCTTTTGTACAATTTCTAACCAATGAAAGTGTTTCATTTACCCCAGCATTGACATTTCAGAAATCATTCTCATCTCTAAAACAAATCTTTTAAAACTTATTTCAATATTCACATCAATTTTAATGTCATCATATTAAAAAAATTACAATTAGGTAATACTCCATAATTTCTTTAATTTAATGATTTCTATAAATTCATCCTTTCTTGAGTCCCATCTTACTTAAGAATGTATCCAATTCGGAATACTAATCCCTCAGATCTTGTTCTAACCCATATGGAGACTTTTTTATTTTTTACGCATAATAATAATCTTCCCCAACAAAAAATCCACATGTTTGTTCAATGTAAACTTCCCAATCAAGATCACCATGCAAGAATGGAGATTTAACATCAATTTGAGAGATATTGTAACCTTGTTGAATTACAATATTAAGAAATATTCTGATAGTTTCTAATATTTCCACTAGAATAAATGTTTAATCAAAATTAATACATTTAATTTGTGAATACTCTTTACAAAAAAGTCATTCCTAGTTCTTTGTCACTTCATCTTATTCATTTGGATTTTTATTAAAACCCATATTATGCTAAAAATGTTTTTTATCAATATTGGGTATGAGTTTCAATCTATAATTATTTTCAATCTGATCTAACTCTTCATTCATGGCATGAACCCTTTCCTGATAATCAAAATATTATTTTACATAATTGGTCTCAACATTTAAAAACAATGAAGTGTGTGTAATCTAATTTATCTCTCTTATAGTTTCAACCTTCTAATATTGACCAAAAATAATATTACAATCTTACACATTCTTCCACATCCTAGGATGACATTTTAGAGTATCTTCCTCATCACTTGAATTATCTTATTTTGATTACTCTTGATTAAGATTACCTATATCCTTTTCAAAACTGTTCTCAATATTTACCTTATCCTACTCAACTTCCTTATCGGCCCAAGTCTGTTTCTCTTTCTCATATCCTTCATTTACTTTCACAAAAATATAATAAAACATTCTTATAATTTTTTTGAAACATGTATATCCTCTTCCTTTTAGATAATATCCCAAGAAAATTACATATTCACTTTTCTTCAATCTTTCCATAGTTTCCACCTTTCTTCTTTATAATACAAGGAATCCCAAAAACTCTTAAGTGTTTCAAACAATGAGTTTTCCACTCACAAATATCATATGAAGTAATATGTGAGCTTGGAATATTGAAACATTAGTTTTGGATACACTTAGTATTACACATGGTATTACTCTAATAGTAATGGGAAAGAAAATGTTTATGTAACAAAGTTTTCCCCATTTCTCCTAAACATTTTTTTTCTTTCGTTCAACAGCTCCATTTTGTTGGGGAGAGTAGATATATATATATATATATTCTCATGAATAATTCTATTTTCTCTAGAAAACATTAATATTATTCATTTCTGTATTCACCACCAATGTTAGTTATGGAATTTTTTACTGAATACTTACATTAGTTCTTATCTTTTCAATTAAAAATATTTACATTTTCAAAGCATCTGACTTATATTTCTTATACATGACACATTTAATGTGAGTAAAATCCTCAATTAAACTATAGAAATATTTACCTAAATTTTTTGGATTTTTTATCATTATACCACAAATAACAAAATAAATAAGATCCATGGGTTGTTTTGAAAAATTGTAAACATTATTTTTGCACAAAATGTTTTATCCTTCAATTATGATAAATAGTGAAACCCCAAAATTTTATTTATGGAAAATCAGAAATTTCTCAAACATTGACTCATTTATATAACATTATAATGTTTCCCTAACACAAGTGTCTCATCTTATTATACCAAAATTGATTCTCTTACACTATACTCATGTATTAAGTGTCTTGTATTTCACTTACTTTAAATTAGTTTCCCTTTGTACATTAACCTCTTGTAAATATCATTCAATCCTTCCCTCTGTTCAAAAAAATCCATCATTCCTAAAATTAATTTGGTTTTATTCATCAAAAAATTATGAAACACTCAGTATGTTATGTTTTATCCCATGAAAATATAAATCTTACATGGATTGTAATTTTTATTTTCAAATGATAGTTGATTCATGACCTTTGATTCTTAAGGATTCACCATTTATGAATGGAACATTTACTCTTTTTTAATTCTTCTACATTATTTAATAATCTAGAATATCCTATCATATAAGAATAATACACACTATCAATAATCCATGTTTGTTCTCCTTTTGTATCTTCCAAAGTGTTTTCAATAATAAGAGATTTTTATTCTTCCTTTTATTTTATCACTTTTAGATTTTGAAAACTGTTAATAAATAATTAAAGTACCAATAGAAGAAAACCATTTACATGGTATGCATGTTGTTTATATATTTCAAAAATAGTTTCAAAAGGTTGGAACATATTTTCTATTTTCATTCCAATCATATCAGGTTTCATCAAAACATCCTTCTCTGAGATCTTTCTTGGAGGAGTTCAACTCCCCCTAAAACTTTTTATTACATAACAGGTCTTGTAATAAAAAAGTTATTTATTGAAAAAAAAAATATTTTCTAGGTTTTCTAATCTACCATAATACCAGCAGTATCCAAGGAAATATTATCTTCCACTAAATCTGTCATACTTACTGGATTTGTAAATATGTTTTTCATAATCATTTTTTTCTTTCTTAAATAAATCACTAACCTTTCTGTTTTCAATTGGAATATTCCTTTTATTTTCATCCTAATAAAAATAAACACTATTATAAACTTCTATGTATGAAAAATTTTCATATTTAGTGTTTTTGAGACATCTATACTCCCAAAATTTTTAGTTTTTGAAAAATACATTACTTTATCTACACTATTATTTTCAGAAAAACTTTATGTTTTCATCTCAACCTTTGAAGGTTACATTTTTTATCCATCATAGGTTTCTCCTTTCAACATATTTCACTAATTTTAGGAAAATTTTTTTTGAAACTTGTAATTCTCTATTTATATTCAGAATGATTTTTTTGAGCATGTGCTGAGACTTTTTCCTTTTCCTCCAACTTCAGTTAAAAATACTCATTACAATAATTTTCATCCTCAACTGATTTCTTCCAATCAAAAATTACTTTCTACATATTGTCCTTCAAATAATAAATATATTATTGATCATTTTTTGAGGAAAATTCATCTTATAACATCTTATTTTCCATCTCAAGACTTATAATCTTTCATAGATATTTTTTCAACTCTTGTTTCAAATAAAATAAATGTTGAGTTTATTCTTCTTCAGAACTACTGATTCCAAATTCTTCATCATACACTTTTTCAATAAATATATTTTCAATAACATACTCAATATATTATTTTTATATAGCATCACTACCTTCTTCTTCTTCATCATTAGATAAGAAACTTGTATGTCTGTATTTCAATAATTTTCTATCCTTCCCCGTGGTATATGATTTTCATTTACCTCATTTTTTCTTCCATGATTTTCATGTCCTTATTTCGTCTTCATAAATATTATCTTATTTCTTCATTTGAGTAAAATTAGCCTCAAAATTCCCTACATATCCACATTCAAAACATTTCAATGGAATTTTCCCTTTGTATTTCGATGTACCTCTTTTCTCATTTTTAGAAAACAAGGATAAATATTCATCAATGTTTTTACATAAATCATTTTCAGAATTAGATTCACCAGTTTCATATTTAATTAGAATCTTCTTTGATTTATCATTATTAGAAACCTTGACATAGATTTATCTATTATAATTTGTTTTTATTTTCATTTCATTCTCCCAAATATTTTATAAGTGATGAGATTTATATGTAAATCATCTAGAGATAATGTTTCAGGATATCTCTCTTCCAGTGAAGAAACCATTGCATAAAATAACATGGAAATGATTCTCAAAATCTTTTTAACAACTATAACATAATATAAACTTTCACAAAAATATGATAGTGTTGAAAATATATTTTATGATGTTAAAGAACTCCCCAATAGATTCATATTCACCCATATTCCAATCTTCATGCTTTAATCAATAGATTTATAATTTTTCTTTATTTACTTATATATATAATTTTTATATGTTTTTAAATTTTTCCCATATAATTTTGGTTGTGGATACACCATTCCACCATAGGAATTCAATTTCACATTATGATGATAATAAAGAATTCTTATCCCTTCCACCATTCAAAATATTCTTATGATCCATAAATGTAAGAGGAACATTATAATCTATAGGTGGAAACCCATCTGGTGGTGCTTCAACAACATCATATCCAATAGACAAAAGATATGACAACATTATCTATGTCCAGATATAGTATTCATAACAATGAAAATGGGAATACCTTTACTATTCGCACAACTCAAAGTCTCCATCATTAAATACTAAGTGACAGGAACCTATAGTTATGATACTGGTTAAAAGTGCCCAATCAGGATAAGTGTAACATTGAGAGGGGGAGGGGTGAATCAATGATACTTTTTGATTTTATGTTTCCTTTAAAATGAAACAACCTTAGACTCCTATTAAATATTTCATTACATTTTTAAAATAATCCAACAAATATCTTCAATAACACAAGTATTTATAAGGTTCACTATTCAATAAGAATATCTACATCATTGGTATGGTTTATAAATGATCCAAACCCAAAAATCCACATGAAAATAATCCCTTTTTCCGTGTAATACAATGAGTAGGATATTTCCTTACACTTGTGTAACACTATGTAAACAATCCAATAGTATGTGTTCTCCCTCTAGAATAGTTGGGGTAATATAATGTTTGTGTAACAACACTTGTTACATATTATTGTTTATAAAATATCACAAATGTATTATTTGAGATTTTTTTTCAATTTATTACCAAGAAGATAGTAATTTTTTTAGGAATTCGATATAGAATTCAAATGGATTTCCCACTCCAATTCTCCCAATACGATTCTCCCAGTACAATTCATTCAATCTGATTACCTAATGTAATAATATATCTATTTTAGAACATGATTGATTCAATTCATAAGTAATTATTTCATTATCTGGAAATCCTAATGTGGAAGTCCCGATCCAATTATCCAACTTGATACAATGACCATCCAAATATGATGACAATAAGAATATGATAAATAGTTAAATATGATGCTCACAGAATATAATGATCAGGTGAATAAATTTTATTCTTATCTCTTCTTATTTCACTTCAATACAATGAAAATTCATCAACATAGCTAAATATAGTAAACTACTTCTATCCCTATAAATATGGATATTCTATTTCTTCATGAACAATGCTTCATTCAGTAAATATATGATGAACTTTTCTCCTTTTATCGGAATCTAAATATAGGTTTGGGTAAGAATCACCCTAATTTTCCCACTCAACCAAATTCACCAATATTTGCATAATTCCTTGAATTTTGAATACATCTATAATTTTTCAATATTTCTCAATTCTTCTAAAATATTCTCAATGACTTCAAATTATCTTTATATATTCTTTTCAAATTCTATACTGATTTCAATTATAAACTCTGCTTTCTGTTATAATTTAATTTCAATCAAACCATTTTGTTTCTACCATATGGTCATCATGGTGAATCAATATTGACTTAGATACGATGAATCTTGATCAAACTAATGAAAAAACACATTCTATGATTTCCATGATCCCCTTTAAAATATATCCAATCATCTCCTCAACTCCTTTCTTGAACCACTTTACAATATTAGATGAAAATAAGTCAAAGTTCATCTATCTTTTCTAAAACCCATAATCATCAATCACCATGTTTTTATATCTTTTTTCTTTTGGTCTGACTGAAAACTAGTACCTTTGTTTCCTCACATTTTTTACAAGTCTCCCCTTCTTTTAAATACCAATCTCTTCCTTAAATAATTCTTTTAACTACCCTAAATAGTTGACTACATTGTTGATCAATCTCTATCATTTAAATAATCATTGAGTACAATTAAATTCATTTTCCACGGATTTTGTTTCTTTTTTTATCTGAATACGATGGAATTTCAAATATGATGGACCCGTTCAATAACTGAAAAATCACGAAACAAACATCAACTTTTATCACGACTAACTTTGTGAATTTTAAAAAAATGTAATTCTAGATTTATTGTCTTATGACTTGAAATATATTGTATTGTAACTTCCCATAATTTATAGGAACTAGCTTTATTTTCCAGATTAGCATGAATACGATTGTCCAAAATTAAACTAACCTAAATTTCATATATTTTAATACAATCAGATTGAAAATGATATGGATTAATATTATCTCCAACACCCTTTTTATCATTTAATCTTGATCTGATCAATCTTAATATAATTGGTCAACCTCTCATTCACTGCCTCTTTCTTTTACCATGCTTACATCACAACTCTTCCAATTAATCATGATTTATGTGAACAATAAGATCACAAAAGAATCATCACATATAAATAATAGTCATACAAAAATTTATTTTTCTCATTAAAATCAAACAACTCATATTGGAATCATAGTAAATAAGATTGACATTTACATTTAGCAATATCCTTCCTCAAAACAATCAATCCTTTCATTTTAGATTTAGTGTAAATTTTATTACCCTTTTATTCCAGAAATATTATCTTGAATATGATGGTCCTTTTCAAGCATTATAATTTTTATTATCTTGAATGTGATGGTAAATATAATCTTTAACATATAAAAATTTAGGTGATTTTCTTTTCTTCAAAAAATTTTCTTGACAACAAAACACAATACCTAAATATGAGGACATTCATTATCATCTTGGTCCTAACAGAGTTGGTATATGTATTACGAATTGATTATGATGTGGTGGGTGACTTAACTTGATGCAACTTGTGTTAATATTAAAATGACAAAGGGTTATTTGACTTAACATAGTTTGGGGGGATTTATTCTTCTACTACATCAAACAATTTCAATTGGTTTCAATGGATGTTTTGTTTGTGTGCACCCTGGACACACGTGTGTCCCTATTTTATGCTAAAGTTACTGATTTCATTTCCTTTATTATTTCTAATGGATTCATATAATAGAGTTATATACATGTGGCTTTTGAAGATTCCAATGTAAATAATTTCATAGAGGAAGTGTATGATCCAGAGGGGGGAGAAATTATTTGTGGCTCCCTTGGTGGTGACACTCATAAATGGTATATGAATATTATTTATGTGGATAGATCATTGACTATGATATTTGAGGAGTATATAAAACGGATAGTGAATAATTTAGGGGTTTTAATATTTGATTCTGAGAATTATTAAAGTTATTTTATTTTGGTTTTATTTTTTATGGTTGAATGTTTTTCATTAATTTTTGTAGTTATTTCTGGAACACCGTGTTCATGGGTGTCTTCAGATTATTCCTCAGTTGTCATTTATTTATTTTCTATATTTTTTTCATTTTGAATTTTTATGTTTTGATTTATTATTTTTACTATAATGGACGTGATGTGGTGTTCTTTTTATGAATATATGAGAAACATGGTCAAAATCACATTAAATATCTAATGTTCATTACATTATAAAACCATATAATTTTAGGGTTTGATACAATAGATTTATTTTTTAGCAGTTCCTCATAGAGCCGATCTTCATAAATCGTAGTTGTGGGGAAATTTGGTAATAAATTCCTACCACCCCACAACACCACTTATAGTATTTAATTAAAAAATATATAAAATTTTAATGACGACTATTATAAATATACTTGATCTATATATTTATAATTATATCTAATCTATTGTATAAAAATGATCGATCATTCATTCTACTCAAACCCTTACATTATATGTTATCTCCTCACTAGACTAATTAAATGACACTTATAATTCACTAACTATCGACATACATTTCCTCCATCTACACTATTATTCTATCATTTCACTTGTTAATATTTAATTGATTTGATATTATTAATTAAATTTTAATTATTTATCCTTACTTGGACTATCATCATTAATGGAGAATTAGAGTATGGTTTCCCTTAGTAAATAAAGGCATCCTCAGGGTTTCTTTCTTAAACCATCTTTAACTACTCATTCTCACGATCTATTTTCTCAATATTTTGAATATTCAATTAGTTTAACTAATTTTAATCATTCACTCTGGCAGTGAAGTAGTTTTCTCACACCAGGTTCCTTGTTAAATGAGTCATCCATCAGTAATGTCTAATTTCAAGTCATTTTCTATCTCTAAAAATCAATGGATATTATTTTTTAAATTACTAAATTACTAATTCATTAATTTCCTTAAATTGTTTAGTGTTTCTTCTACAAGTCTCCCTCAGTATTCATGTTAATATCACTCCTTACTAGCCTTGAAATTCTAATACTAACACAAAATCCATTATAAGATTCCACCCAAAAACCAACTAGTGATTGGATGATTAGCCTAATAAAGAATATATATGAACCATCAATCCTCATGAAAAGTAATATTGGATTGGGTTTATACACAATAACCCTCCCTCAAAAAAACTACCACTCAATTGGACATCCCCTTCAATGATAATACATTTCATCCAATCATTTTGATGTAAAACTTCTCATCATCAAGACATGATGTATGATCATTGTTATCATAATGAATTTTCTAAAAAATAAACATTATGGATCTTCATTCTCAAAAAACACCACCACTATCATTTTTATTTTGGTTTGAGGATTTTTTTCAACATCACACATGGAATACACCATGGATTTTATACCACTTTTCTAGGACATTCATTTATAAACCGAACCTTTTTGGCCCAATATATAATCCGTTATGGGCTTCCATCCTAAAACCCACATCATTTTATTCATTTATCATATTATAACATCATATTAAATTTTATTAGGTTAATCAATGAACTTCAATTAATAGATTCATATCCCATATTCAATTTGGTTTTTCTAATTCTAAACTAATAATCAATAATTTGTTTTTTTAACCATGCTCTATCACATCTCTTGTTCAACTTACATGTCAGAATACCTTGCGCAGTCTCAACCTTCCTCTAAAATCATTGATCAACTGACAATAATTTTTTTCTTATTAAATTTCACTACTAAAATCTAATTATATCCTGTTGGTTTATAAATATTTTGAATATTATTTTCTATTTTTAAGCCTATAATAAAAACAATTAGTTATTCTGAGAACTCTAAATTCATTTGATATTTTTTAATATGGATTCATTTCAGTTCATCATATTATGCATTAATTAGATTTGAAATTATGACCTACCTATTACTATTTGTTGGCTTCCTAATTTTATTGATTATTCGATTTTCCCTAAATTAATATTAATTATTGTCATTTATCTTTGATTAGTAAATATTTTATAGAAAAAACTATGACTCCAGTATCCCAGAGTTAGTGGTTATATTATTACATTGGTATTATGTATAAGGAATCACAACCAGAAGAGAAAAATTAGTTTAATATTTTTATGGAACAATATTCACAAATGAAACCCTTATAAAATTTGGTAATTAAAAGTAGAAAATATAAAATGAAGTACAATTTTCATTTGATATTGGAAAATTTCATATTCATATCACGGGGAAAGTTAAACATAAAAAAGGGTGAGCTCATATTCATAGTAAGAGTTTCATTTAATGGAATATATCTTGAATTAATAATGCCTAATAAATATGAAAAGGTAGATAATTCAACACACATTCAATTTAATCAATATTTTTTCCTATCATAAGGTGAAAAGGTGTAAACATTATAGAAATTTAAATAATTGGAAACAGATTTATTTATTCAATAACTTCTGAAAATTTTTAATCCATTGATAATATCATAGTGAAAATATCATGGATAAAAATAAATGAATTCTTAATTATTCAAAATTTTAATTATTTGACATCATGTTTCTTATGAACATGATGCATTTAATATTACTACATTTCACAATATAGATTATTATTATGGGTAAAAAACATTTAATTTGGCCAACTTATTCATCTCATGAGAGTACTGAATCATTAAAGGGATTTTCTATATATAGTCCTCTCACTCTCTTACATGTCCAAAGAATTCCACTAATATTGAATAATAAATTTAATTTATAACAATGTTCCTTATCATCAAGTATCTATATTGGGTAAGAAATACCCATTTATTATTATTTCCCTAGTAAATCAAATAATATTCGAAATAAACCCTTTCTATAAAAATGGTACATGGCTTAACAAATAATCATATCAACAATATGATAAATATGGATATTTAAGATAACTGAAATTTTCATTGAATTATGATCATAAATAAATAAAAGGGTCAATACTTATATAATATAAAATAAATTAGGCGCATAATATCAAAATATACCTCAATGAAGTGAAATTGAGATGAATAAAATTACAAAGATCATATCATTGATGTGATAATTAATAATTTAAATTTATTGTGTGTATCCACTATATATCCAAAAACAATTTGTGTAAATACAACATAAGATAATGAAAATTAATTTAAAAAATAATCATATCACGAATTAATCAAGAAAGTATGAGTCTAACCCAATCAATGGAAATTGAGTTAAGTGATCCCTTACATGACACCACCCATTAGTTGTGAATAATTCAACCTTATGTATAATTTTTTTATTTTTTTATTCATTTAAGAATAATATTCATATTTATAATACCTTATGTGACCCTTTTATAATATATTATAACCCTTTAATTAATAATATTTTCTCATTTTCATTGTTTTGGCTATCGATTGCCTTATTTTCTCATTGATATTTTTGCATGAACGTCATAGATAATTATCATTGGATATAGATCCATAATATTCATAATTATATTAATGTTATATATATCTATATATATTATTTAATCATGAAATATAGTTTTATTACCATTCAGGAATGTTCAACATAGAAAATGCATCACATCATATCATGGACATGGTAGACATACATATGTAAAAGCGACTATAGCATTACCCTAATGGGTGAAATGTTAAGGAAGTCGATGATATAATAATTATATTGAAATAATATTTTGAATTATATATCAAATATATTTTTCATTTCTGTTAGTATAATCATTGATGTAAAGTGGTGATGAAAAACAACTTACACAACTGTGTGGAGACGGTTAGGTGTTCGTATGCACAGATGATCATAATGATTTTCCAAGGATGTATAAAAAGACAAATATTGTTGTTTAATAATCATAATAACATATATGCACATATAATATATTGTATTTATTAATTTATGATTTAAATAACACATGAACTAAAAGTATAAGAAGAAATAATTTTAAAAGAGTCCGTAAAGATGAATACCCATTTTACAAAGGGGCTCCTTTATAACTACACTTAAAGTATCTAGGGTAGGACATTTGAATGAAAAGAGCCTCCATAACATAAATAATGATGTTTATAAGAGATATTTTTATAATTTGTCTGAGGTATATATATCAAAGTACTGTGAAGAGGTGATGGAAGGAGTGTCCTTTCATAATTCAGGGTAGCAGCACTTTTGAAATTTTATAAAATATTAATTTAATGATAAATAATTGTCAACTCAAAATTTCTAAAAAGTTATTAATTTAAAATATAAAAATATTATTGGAAAAAATAACCACATCCAATAATGTTTAGATAAGTTTTGTATAAATATTTACCTTTATCATTTGGCTTTAACCCTTACAAATCCTATTTAACTCATAAAGTTACAATATAGATTTTTATAATTCGAGGATTAAAATATTTAATATAAAATTTAAAAATTATTTTTAATAGATCGTGGATGAAATTTAAAACCTTATAATAATATTTCAACAGAATTTTATATCATTTAATTTAATATTATTTACATTAAAATATTCATAATATCAATTTTAAGATGTATTCATTAACTTGACATTAATAATATGAAGATTACCATTATAAATAAAAAATATTTTATTAAATACATAAAATTTCATTGTAATCAATAAATTTTTTTGTCACATTAATTATATCAAATTTTATTTATTTTAACTTTTTTAATATCATTTATTTTATTTTTTCATTAATTAACCAATTACTACACTAACATTGAACAATATTTTAATGTAATTATTTCTTACATAAAATTTATAAATAAACTAACAATATGAATATAAATCATCTGTATTTAAAATTTCTATTATACTTGAAAATATTTTTTCAAAAAAAAATACTAAAAATGATATAATTATAAAAATCAAGAATGTGACATCTATGACCTTTCTGTAAAAAATATATTATAATGTTCATAACCACTTACCAATGGAAACAAATGGTCATATATTTGAACCATGAATTATTAGGGTTGAAAATTACTCATAAAATAAAATAAGGTAACATATTAGGCTCATTTTAAAGTTTATATCATTTAATTTTAACTATATTACCCAATTTACCCTTTACCTTTGAAAAAAAATTACCTTGTTAACTATTCATATAAGTAAACAAATAAAATGGAACTATATAATAATTATATAATTATGAAGATAAATATGAAAGAAATTTTTTAAAACTAAAAACATATAATTTTTTTTCATTAATGTAAAATTAATCTCACAAAAAGAAACGAACAATGGATATCTTGAAAAATTAATAATTTAATGCTAAAAATATACATATAACAATACAAGGTATATAGTTGATTAAAATATAGTTAATTAGATTATATATTGATATATAGTAATAAAGATACTTTGAGATAAAATTCAAATCACAAAGGGACTTTTTAATATAAAGAGTTTTATAAAAATCGATTTTTTTTAATATTCATGTGAAAATGAATCTTCTCATAAAATTACAAAAAATTGACTATAAGTTAATTTTTATATGATGATTTAAAGTGTTATATTAATATTATCATATAAATTTTCTAAAACTATGAAAAATTTGATTTATTTTCTTAATAATAACAGATAAAAAACTCATTTTTAAAAAAACCTATATTTGAAGAATAAAATAACTTCACTAAAAATTCTGTAGTTATTTCGTAAGACAAAATAAATATAAACATAATATATATTTATTAAGATATTTAATCCTAATCCCACCTTCTAATTTAATGGCTAGTTTATAATGACCATGTTAAAATAATAATATTAAATAGTATATCTCCATATGTTTAAGCTTACTGTTGCATGAAATGTAAGCTATAGAAATAATTGAATTTATTTAATAAGTTATATACAAAAAAATCAGGTTGTGTTATATTCTTCCCATATTAAATAATATAGTAATCATTATTTTCTTGAGAATTACATTTTAAACAGACAAGGGTAGTTATTTTCTTAACATCCTTAGGTTCCCACGTTGATTAATTAATTTTATGGTTTCTCCAGAAAACCATTACTAGTAGGCTCATTCAATAGCTTAGTAATTGATCTCTAGTTTTAAGAATCTCAATAGTCTCTTTAATTTAAGATGTATCAGGTTCGAATTATATTTCTGGATAAGAGAGTACAGGTATTGAGTATTTCATGCACTTCATTAACAATTATTTGTGGAACAAATCCGGTAATTTGGAGAAAATTAGTGGCATATCTAATAGGTAAGCTATATCTTTAATTCCATCCATATTTTCAAATGGTCGGATGTACATGGGTTCTAGTTTTACATTCTTACTGAACCTTATGGAACCCTTCTATATAAATATATTAAAAAAGAGATAATATCCCACTTGAAATCCTAAATCTGTTCACTGGTTGACATCATAACTCTTTTTACTACTTTGATCTACCTTAATATAAGCCTAAATCGACTTCAACATTTTGTTTTATCTTCAAAATGTTCTGGATCAATAATTTTTCTTTCACCAAATTCATCCCACCATATTGGAGTATGAAATATTTTTCCATATAATGCTTCATATAGTTTCATTTGAATACTTTTTGGGAAACTATTATTACAAGAAAACTCTACCAACAGTAAATAGTGGTCCCACATACCCTGAACGTTATGTGATAGTGATATCAAAATGCGTCATAATGTTTTAGTTTTCCTTTTACAATATGCATTAGTTTGAGGTTGGTAAGAGGTTCTCAAATGAAACTTTGTATCTTGAGTCTTTATGAATTTTTATGTAAAATAGGGATCTAAATCTGAAACAATCAATATAGGTGCCCATTAAATTTTCAAAAAAACATTAAAATATAGTATTTATAAGATATAAAGAGGTAAATAATCATTTATAACAAAATATTATACCAATTAAGTAAGGAGATCATTAATAACCCACATCAAATCATTCTGTCTAGGATTTCTTGGAAGTCCTGTGAAAAACTAAATTACAATGTAATCCCATTTCCACATAGTTATATGAACAGGTTTATTGAATCACCTCAGATTTTTTTCCCAGCCTTCAATTATTGACTATCTAGGCATTTTTATACATATTTAGTAATTTTCCACATCATATTATCACACAAAAAATGATACTTAATAACCATATTCATTTTTTATTACTAGTATTTATAGAGAAATTTGAGTTATGATCATCATCTGATAGTTCCCTTAACGTAGGTATTGATGAAACACATAACATCCATATAAATTTTATAAAAACATACTTAAAAACAAACTATTACAAGTTTCCATCATTTACAGAATTAATTTTACTTTAAAAGTATTCATCATCTAATTGAGATATTTTATCTTTTCAAATAAGGATGGTTTCACAATCATTTGAAAAAGGAGTGGTTTACCTCCTTCAATAATAATTCCCCTATCCCTCTTTCCTATATACATAAACACAGAAACATTCAATCATCATTTGGGTTAGAACTCTATAATGTCTCCATATATTTATAGAAACTATTTTGGATACTAACTCAACATCATCATTTAGATAATTTTTTTTCATGAGAAATAATCTTCTTGGATTCATATAAAATAGCATTGTCATTTTTATCTGGTAACAACCCAATACATTCATTTAGGCATCACTACATATCAAAGACCACAAATTTCTTAATGGTAGAGGGAAAATTTATGCACTAATAAATCTCCTTTACAATTCTTCATAATATTCTTCATATTGGTTTATACATATGAACTTAACTCCTTTATGTGTGAGATTTGTTAATGGGGTTTCCAATTTTGAATATTTCTAAATGAAAATATAATAATGTCTAGCTGAACCAATGTATGTAAATACCTAGATTATTTTCCTTGGTGTTGGACACTATTATACTACATTTTACATCACAAGATCAACTGAGTTTCTATCTTTAGAAAAAATATGTCCCAGAAAATAATTTTTCTAAATTTATAATCTAATCAATAAAAATATACATTACAAATAATTCCTTACAAGATTTTCTAGAATTAACTTCAATTGATCTTCAGAGTCTTCATAGCTTTTAGAATACACTGAGATATTAGCAATAAAAAAATTATCATGACATTTCATGAATACACTATTAAATAGATGAAAGAAAACATAGGGTGTATTAGTGAGTCTAAATGGAATTACCATAAACTAATAATGTACATACCAAATTAGAAATTATTTATATAGTATGTCTTTCTTCTCTTCACATAATTGATGATACCCAAAATCAAGTCCATTATTCAAAAAAATAGCATGCTCTATGAAGTTGTTTAATTAAATTATCAATTCGATGAAGTGGATACATGTTATTTATCATAAAATAATTGATTTCCCTATAATCAACACATAGCCTCATAGATCCAACATTCTTTTTAAAAAAGAGAAAAGGGGATACCTAAGGGGGTAAAATATGGTGTATAAATTTCTTATCACAAAACACTTTTAGCTTCATCTTTAACACCACTAATTTCCAACTGATTGTTCTATACAGAGTTTTTTATAAGGGTTTTCATTAAGGATTAAATATGTGGAAAATATTACTTCACACTATAGTGGATTTACATGTAATTCCTTTGGGAAAACATTAATGTAGTCTTATACAATTGGTATATCCAAAATTTGTTTTTTACCCTTTTCATCCAAAGATTATGCATTCTTTTATTTATTAATAATCACATTTATAATATCTATTGGGGTGGGTCTAGGCATGGATCATGTAATGAAGTATTTTCTCTACAGATAATGTATTACACATCTTTATCATGAATCTTAACATCAATTGAATTGAAAAAAAAAATTGTGTCATATTTTGTAATCTATTATATGACAAGTATTATAACAATGTAAACCATATGTATGGTAATAAGGAATGAATATAACAATTTTATTTGTGTCATAATGGAAAAAACACGACAGAGCCTTGTTTCAATGATACTTCCCTTATGAGTTTCGACTGAAAACTACTTTCATATACTGAATTTTAAATGTCTAATTTTCTTGAAAAAAATGGTACATAAGAATGAGTGTGAAAATCAATAATCAAAAAAAGAAATTAGATTAATTTGAAGATATTATTATAGGATCTTCCGCTACATCATGAGGAACTACCAACTCAGATGTAGTGATTGTGTAAGCTTGGACTTCTCCTCTTGGCCTATTCTATGATAGATTCCCTATAATTCATGGGACATTGATTTGAATAATTCCCTATTTTTTTAGTTGAATAATTGAATATCATTGGTTTCTTACTTCCCATAACATTCATGAGATATATGACCCTTATCTCCACTCTTCTAACACACTCTTATTCCTTTATAATTGTACCAATATTTTTCTTCCATCAATTTTCACAGGATTGAACTTTATTTATCCCCTAATTTTTCTTTGGTTACATACATTTATCATGTTTATCATCCAAACACTTATTCTATTGATTTCACTTTAATATGTAGTATCTATAAAATTCATTCTATGTTTTGATGGTATATAACTCAATTTCATCATATAATTATTAATTTTAAAAATCTAGTTCCATTCAGTGAGCAATATTATGACCATATAAGAAATGATAAATATTATTTTTTGGATTATATATATAATCAACAACATACTGGAATAGTCTTTAAAATACACCCCCATACATCACAATATTCTCTCCCCCTTTTTTCCTTAAGCCATGCAAGTTTCTCTTCATTTCAGTTTTGTTGATCACAGGGAAATATTTATCAAATAATATTAAAATTATATCATGTCCAAATGATATATTTATTCTTCTTTCATCTTGTTTTGGATCTATGACCACCATTCATCTACATGACCTCTAAGAAAATACATTATAAGTGTAAGATTTTCCCCTTCATTGCATCCAAAGGAAATAAATATCTTCTCAAGAGAATTGATCCATAGCTATGTTAGCACTATATTAGTATTAACACATATATATGGATTATTTTGTCACATAAAATGGTCTAATGTAGTTGTATCATGTCATGGAACACACAATTTCTTCATATGTGCATGGTTATTAGACATTACCTAGTTTAGATGACCTAATATAGACAGAACTATTCAGATCCAATGCCAACTCTATTGGCTTGATCATTATAGATATCCCATAATCTACTATGATTATTGATTCTATTTCTTTATTTAGGCATAATCACTAAATAATTTCACACACTATGTTATCTCAAAATCATCATTAATATTGTGCCACAAAATAAATCCATCTTATGGTAAAATTCATTGATACTATAAGTGATTATCATATTTCTCATATTGGTTTTTTTATAATCATGTTTCCATGGTTTCTACTATACTTCCACTAAAACCTATAATAAATTCCCTAAATCCCTTAACACAGAGTAAGTGTTATGTTATTTCATTTTTATCAATTATAAGAAATTTTATCCCCATGAAACAAATAGTTTATTAGTTTTGGAGAGAATGATACATAAATCATACCCTTCTTACATTTGGTAATTAAAAATAGATCATAAAAATATAAATTAATTTTCATCCATCATTCAAGCATTTCATAATAATATCCAAAGGGTATGATAACAAATTATAGGGTGAGACCAGACACCCAGAAAGAGTTACATACAACAAAAGCTATCTTGGATTAATAATGCATAATATATATTTAATGGTAAATAACAAAATATACAAAATATTTAATCAATAAAGTTTATATCATGAGGGGATAAGATCAAAAAATTATGGTAAGGTTAATAATTATAAAAAAATTTCATTTAAACAATAACATGTGCACAATTTGAGTCCATATATAATATCATAGAAAAAATCTCATGAAAAATGACAGAATTCTTAAATAAGGAAATTATTAATTATTAGACGTCATGTTTCCCAGTAACATGACACTTTTAATGGAAATACCTTGAAAATGACAGTTTAATCCTTATGGGTAAAAATATAGTTAGTTTGGCCAACCTATTTATCACAAGAGACAACTGATGTATCAAGGGGATTTTCTATAGATGGCCCCTAACTATTATTGAATTTCCAAAGGTTTCATTTTATAGAAAAAAATAAATTTAATTAATTAAAATGTTCTTTATCATCAACTACTTATATTAATTAAAAATTATAGATTTAGTATTATTTCCCCAGTTAATCACATAACATTCAAAGTAAACAACATATATAAAACATGCATCATGTTTTAGAAATAATCATATCCATAATACAAGAAATATAGATTTTTAAGTGAAATGCAATTCTCGATGAATGTTGATCATGAATAAATCAAAGGGGTATTACATACACCCTAGAAAAGAAATTAGGTACTTAATATTAAACATTACCTTTAGGAAGTAAATTAAAATGATGTCCCTTACAAAGATCATATCATTAAAGTGATAATTTATAAAATGAATTTATTCTATGTATCAAAATAAATTCCAAATTAAACAAGTAAAAATACATAATAATATAATAAAATTAATTGCACACATAATATTATCATGGCCAATTTAATGATGTTGGAGTTTAACCTAATGATTGGAAATTGAGTTAAGATACCCCTTTCATCACACTTCCGATTAGCTGTGTGTAATTAAAAAATCAATATAATTTGTTTAAATAGTGTTCTTAATTTATTATATAATAATATTTATATGTTTAATAACTTATATTTTCCTTTCATAACATCTTATCACCCGTTTATTAATAGTACATCATCATTTTCATTTTTTTAGGTGCCGATTGCCTTGTTTTGTGATTGAAATTTTGTTATGAATGTGAATGTTATTTTTCATATGATATAGATCAATCAAATTTGGAATTATATTGATATTATAAATATAATATTTAATAATTTAATACTATTTTAGAACCATTCTATAATGTTGAACATGGAAAATGAATCACATCACATTGTGGAGATGGTAGGCCATATGTATATGCAAATGACGATATTATTCCATTAATGGGTGAAATGATAAAAAATTGGAAGAAATTTTCATAATAGAGTAATAAGAATATATATATATATCATATATATTTATAATTTCTATCAGTATAATTTTTCATGTAATGTGGTGAAGAAAAATAAATTACACCATAGTGTGGAGATGGTAAGTTGTACGTACGCAAGCACTGTGCATTTGTTTTTCGTAGGATTGATAAAATATTGAATATTGTTGTTTCAAAATCATAATAACATATATTTATTTATATGATATTAGAGTTATTATTTTAGGATGGAAAAAACATGAAGAAGAAGTAGAGGAGGAAATAAATTTGAAATAGTCGACAAAGATGATTTCCTCTTTTATGAAGCAGCTCCTTTATAACATCCCTTAAAGTACTTATGGTAGATCTTTTGGAAGAACCATAACCTCTTGAATATAACTAAAGATGTTGAAAATATAAATGTAAAGAGTTTGGTAATATATATATATATATATATATATGACTGAAAGTGGTGAAATAATTGAATGAAAGTGTTCTATTTTATAATTGATGTGAGGGGTACTTAAGAAATTTCAAAACATATTTACATAATATAAATTAATGTTCAATTAAAAATGTATATAAACTTATAAATTTGGAATATAATATTTTCATGGGTCTGAATACCCTCATCCAATTAAATGAAGATATGTTTTGACTAAATGTTTCCCTTATTTTTGGTTTTTACCTTTGTTTACGTCATTAATTCTTACCGTGACAATATTGTTTCTTAATATTAGAGGGTTAATATAAGTATAATAAAATTATAAAAAACATAAGTAGATAATTTATGATATTTTAATTCTTCTACCAACATGTTCTTCCATTTTAAGGTTTTAATAATTTTATATTATTTAAAAAAAAATTATTTACTCTAAAATATTTTTAATTTCAATTTTAAGAATTATTCATTACTTTGACATTAATAATATCATTATAATAATTATAATTCAAATAAAAAAATTTATTAAATCCATTACATTTAAATATGATCAATAAAATTATTTTATAATAACATTTATGTCAAATTATATTAATTTTAATATTTTGAATAAAATTTATTTTATTTTTCCATTAATTAAATAATTACATCACAAGAGTTTTGAATGATTTTAAGTTAGTAATTATATCCCTAAAAATTTAAAAAACCATTATGTAGATAAATAATTTAGTGTTTTATTGATTTATTTTAGTAAAATTTATCATTTGTATACCCCCATATTTGAAATGTTATTTTTATTATAATCCTGAATATGACATCATTTAATTTTCAATAAATAAACTATTATAAGTGTCATAATCATTTCCTATTTTCAATAAAGGGTCATAGAATTAAAAATTGAATTAATATTGACTAAAATTAGACATCCCCTAATACTAGGGTATGTTTTAGGATAGTTTTTTGTCCTTATAATTTTATTTTTAACCTATATTACATAATTTACCCATTAGCATGGTAGTGAAAATTACCTAGTTCACTACTAATATTACACAAAATTAACGAGACATACTTAATAATATTAAATTTGATGAATCTAAATAGTTTCTAAATAAATAATCCAAAAAATATTAGTTAAAGTCATTAATTTAAAATTAATCCATAAAAATTAAATAAAAATCAATTTTCTTTAATAATACATTTTAAGACTAATAATGTACATATACCAAAATATGGTATAAGGATAATTAAAATTAAATTAATTAAATAATATATAACTAAATATTACTTCTATTACTTTTATGTCAAATTAAATATATAAAGGTACTTATTAATAAAAATATTTTTATAAAAATAGGTATTTTCACTATTCATTGTAAAATCAATCTTTTCAAAATATTACAAAAAATTCAGCCGAAGATAATTTAAAATGTTGATTTGAAAAATAGGTATTATTTTGTCAAATAAATATTTGTAATATATAAAAAATTAATTATATTTATATTTTCATCGAAATAATTAAAAATATCTTTTTGAAGAAAACATATATTATTATAATAAAATAAAATTACAAAAAATTATATGTTCATTACCTAAGAATAAATAAATATAAACTTCATATATATTTCATAATATTGTTAATCATATTCACTCCCTTCCATTAAATGGCATGTTTATAACGGTTATTATAATATAAATATATTTAACAGTATATCACACTTCATTTAAGATTGGTGTTGTTTTCAATGTAATCTATTAAAGAAATTGAATTTATTTAAGAAGATACATACCTTAAAGTCATGGGGGTTTATAGTTTATATTGTATATTATTACCCAAATGATATGTTTATTCTGATGTTATTGAGATCCAATCTTTTTTCAAGATGATGTTGGTTAGCCTAATCATAATGTGGAAAACTATTTATTCTCATAGAGATAATTCATATGCGAACTATTTATCCTGAAATAATTATCTTATTTAGAATAAAACATAAAACAATAATCACCATTATTTAATATTAAACTGAAATTACGATGCTTAACAACATATTAAGTTGCAATTTCAATTTACGATTAAATAAGATGTAAAACGACATGATATTAAAATAAATGAAATTTGCTGGTTAAAATAAAATTATAATTAAATAATTAATAATAATCTAGAATATCAAATACTTACACATTTTACATAAACTGTTAAATTATTAATTTACAACAAAATAAAAATTCTATTAAACATTAATGTTAAATTTATAATCAATTATTGTTATAAATAATTAAAAATAAATGAAACAGTCTTGCATAAAAATTAAAACAAAATACATTATATTAACATATATTTATATAGTAAATAAAAAAAACACAATATTAAATTTTAAATTTCTTAAATAGAAAAAAAAATTATATTAACATTAATAATAATTCAAAAACATTAATTTAAATAATAAACTCACATAATTTAAATTGACCAATAAAATTAAATTATAAAATTAATAAATACAACTTAAAATTTTCTATGGTACATATTAAAAATAATTTATATAGAAATGAATGTTCATAGAACAATTACAAGGGAAGAACAAAACCACCACATGACCCACAACAATCGATGATGAAACTATCAATAATTTTCAATTTTAAGACAAATCATCCAGTCCAAGAGTCCCAAAGTCAGTTTTAAAATATTTTTTGACCATCCAATGAACACAACATAAGTAAGAAATAAATAAAAAGGATAAAAATAAACAAAAATAATAACAATCAACTAAACAAACTACCTAAAAGACCCAAAATAGAAGAAATACAAGGGTAGAAGCCCAACCACACAAACTAAGACACATAAACTAAATGAAGAAGACATAACATCCTAAGGCCCATGAATGAAGACTTAACCCCACATAAAAAAGTCTCCCATTCCTCATGATTTAAATTTCAAAATTCTCCCAGTGATAAAAATATAGAAGACCTTCCTACCCTTCCCGAGTAGGGTTCCTTGAGCAATATATCTTTAACATGGAACAAATATGCCTCTAAAATAGTATTGTATTCAAAATTATCCTCAATGAGAAGAACTATATCTTAAAACTTGTTAAATAACCTTACGTATATACATTCACCACCCCTACAACACCAAAATGAGAATAACCATGTAGACCAACCAAACAACTGAACCAAAAAACAAATAATCTTGCAAAAAACCCATAAAAATATATGAAAAGAAATATAATTGCATAATAAAAAAAATAACCATATAAAAAACATACCACTTTCTTATACTCCAACTAATGTCATTTAAGAGATAAAAAAACCTTATAATATTTCACTGAACAAGTCAGATAGGATGGGGTTGATAATTTCCCTATCTCCCAAAACTACTTTTTCACCCATAGATCTCCTATTAGAAAAACATTCGAATCTCCCTAATCAATATTTATGAAAACGTTCCTTCTAAAACCACATCAAAATTGATGTAAACACGCCTTAACAACTATGTATCTATGAAATAATCAACCATAAGTAAAATATTCAAAAATAAAATAATAACAATGTAAAAATGTATAGTAGTATGAAATTATGTGTAAATTAAATTTATAAAGACGAGATGATAATCATCAACATAATATAAAAACTATGATACCTAAATCCAACCAAAAGGGGGATTTAAACAAAAGTTAGACAAAAATGGGGATTTATTGATATACCTTCACAAAACCACAAATCTTTATGAAACACTATAATTATAAAAGAGTAAAATCATAGATCTAATATAAAACCCAAGATTACTGGAAGTAATCAAAATGTCAAATGAGAGAAACATGTTCCTAAAAATACCAGGCAGAAACCAACCCATTTGATTCAAAACCAGCTACAACAAAATCGTGAGCAATGCCTTGTACATTTATATGATAGTACCCCAAAACCCAAAAACATAATTAATTATCCAACCACATTGAACAGCATATAAAATTATTCAATATTCAATAAACAAGGAAGTGTTTTATTTCAAATAAATCCTTTTTAAGGGAAGGTTGTCACAATAAAATAGAAGAGAAAATAAGTAGAAAATATGGCGATTCGTGTCCTCCATAGGTATGTGGATTAAATATTAATCATGAACAACTTTTATATTATATAAATATTGTATGACACATTACACTAAATATAGATAGGGTCATCCAACAAAAAAAATATTATTCATCTTGAGAAAATTATATATATTTATACTAAACCAATCCCATGCTAATTTTCACATGTCATTATAATATATAATACTCCATAATGACCATTGATTAAGGATAACTCAAATTCGTAATTTTATAGGTCAACTATCATGAATTTTAATGTACATATTAATCCAATTTGAATATGGTACTTTTTTTTATTAAAATGGTACATTTTTTGTTCTTTATTATCACTAAAAATAAAAACGAAAAAATATATATGCACCCATAAAATCATACCCCATTTGAAATACCCCTAGAGAGGCCCCATGTTTGTAGTAATTTTAATACTTTGTTAAACCAATTATATATTTATGAAATTCATAACTTATCTCTATACAAACATAAAATAAATCCTCCAACTAAAATTTTTTTATTAGGTAATATCTATGTTGAGATATTTTATAACTACTTTTTAGTTTATGAATCAAAAAACTCATGATCAAATTGTTGAACATATGATTATATATTATTTAGTTCTAAACAATTGATGGTAAAATTAAAATAAATTTTATTATTTAAATATTTCATTTCAATGTTCATAATTATCATCTTACAAATATTTCATTCATATTTTGTTTCTTGGATATGATTTGACAAAAACATTAAATGTAACTACTCACATATAATATCATTATTTATGAACATATATTTTCTATTTAATGATATAAATTTAATTTTAATTTAAATTGGGATAGTGTTTTTTTATTTAATAGATATTTAACTATTACCTAAATATAATATTATTCAATGTATCATCATATAAACTATGTTATCTATAGAATATTTTCATAAGATAAAATATGATTTCGGTTATTAAATACCATTTTTTACCGGATTATTTTACATATTAAACATTTAAAACCATATCCTATAAGTTATTCATTGTGTTTGGAAAAATACATTGAAAATAACATTTTTTCTAAAAAATATACCATTGTATTGTGGTGGTGTCACAACATGTCCCCACCTGGAACCCATCTTGGAATGAAAGTGATGATACAAGTTACACCTAGAACCAACCTCTAATATGACACATGTTGGTGACTATAAGTGAGGCTATAAAATAGATAAAATGGGATTAATTACCCTTATAAATATCAAGAATAAAAATAAGCCTTCAATTAACTCCATATAATATAAAATAAAAACCAATCAATAATGGATGTAAATTAAATACATAAAAATTATCTAAAATAAAATTCCAAAAAAATAATATGAAAGTGTAAACAAAAATATATTCATGCCTCGATCTAGTAATGTTTGGCATGGTCATTTACACCATTCTAGAAACCTTTAAAATATATTAATATAAAAAGTGAAAAGTGAAAATATTCTTAGTTGGATCCTCCACAAAACCTCTTATATAAATTCGAAATGTGTACAATAGTAGCTAAGTGAAAAAATAGTAGAACCAACATACACCAATTCTAGGTAAAAAATATACCAACCTAACCATGGATATCTCACTTAATATTTCATCAATTTATTATAACATTATATCAAAATAATACATGTGAATAATATAATTGGATCAACTTTATCACTAATGTGGCAACTCTAACATCCCAACGTCAGGTATCATACACTTAAAAAAATTATTTATAACCACATTTCTATATATCTACATATCAAAATATTAAAACTACATACCAAATTCCATTTCCACAGAATATCCCCACATCATTTTCCCATCAAAGTAGGGTATCATAAACAATATAGATGTCAACCTCATGCCCTCCTCTTACCATTCATGTCCCCAACCATGTATAAATATTAAAACCACATAATTATATCAACTAAAATATATATTCAAATAAATATATATCTATTATATCTCATATATATACACCTATCATGAGACATTACAATCCATACAACTTCTGAGGTGGGATAATGGAAAATGGGGAAATCAACCATCTAATCCCCTAACATCTTGTATGTTAGAGAAAACACATAAAACCCATGTGACTACCCATCCCAGTGGGTCTCATGTCGTGACTCCTCAATACAACCTTCAATAGACCAGGGACTGGGGTCTAGTACTGAGTAGGCATATAACTAACATGGGAGGCATTATCCTATGTACATAGACACACCGACTCACTAACAGTCATCTCTGAACCCATACAATGTTGAAATGAAAAAATGAACTACCAATAATTAAAATTTCTAAATCCTACAACTATAGTACAATAACATGTATTGGAAAGTAAACAAGGCCAAATACAAACACAACCTAAAGAGCATAAAAACAAGAAAAATTGGAAAGTAATAATGGGGGCATATATAAAAATTCATAAGAACACACCGCAATCTATACATTATCACTAAGAACCATCTCTTTATGGTTTTTCTAAGACTCTTTCAAAAGTTATATTCTATTTTTAATATAGGAAACATGAGATAAATTCATGTGTGGGTGAGTTCAATAATAAGTAGTTGGAAACACCAAAACCAAAAAGCATACATGAAAAGAATGAAGTTAGCTCAACATTATAAGTCCATACTAATATTCTGAATAGATAAGATACACAAATGAGGTTTACAACCAAAGGCATGGGGTATACCAACAACTCAATCTAGATTAACCTACTATGTAAAGGATTTACACCCACATAATGTTGGTCCTGAAGATACCACAAACTCCACCAAGGACACAAATATTATTAGAGGGGGTCAATTCGGGCCTCACGAAAAGATTCTAACCACTCTATCCCAGAATTATTGCTAAAGGGAATATTATCATGTGTTTATATAGGGATTATATAATTACCCTTAGGGAATATTTCTTGGGAATTAAACCTAAAAAATCTTTTCCATGAAATAGAGGACAGGGGATCCAAGCCATCATTATTGAAGTACATGGTGTGTATTATGGTTACAAACTGTGTCCCCTTACCCCATGTCATGGCCATATAAATGTAATGTGTCTATGTATGTGTGGAAGTACATAACATTATTAAGCTCATGACCTTCTTCTGGAGTACAAATACATGTATTATCACATGTACATTTTTTTAATATCATGTCCATATGGGAGAAAACAATGTTCTCGTGCACATGTACTCCATCTCCTGTCTGTGTAACCCTGAGGTACATGAAAATACTTGAGGGTAAGGTCACAAGCCATGTGATAGTGACAGATGATTTTTGATACTTATCACCTTCACAAAAAACTAGCCACGATTGAGTGGGTCCCACATGACATGTGGCTCCGAGTTATAATCCAATTACCATAAAATTTCCTATATTCTCATATTTAGTTTCTGGGTTCGTTGGCGCACATCCATTTGTTGATCTAGTCACATTAATCTTTTGAAATTCAAGTAACAAATGCATCTAAGCCTCTCCATAAAGGAACACATTTTCCTTAAAATCCATTTCAAAATCACTATATAATGTAGTTCTAAATTTCCCTCCAAAGAACAAGAAATCAGGTTTCAAATATCAACTGAACCCTCATCACTTCTACAATCACCCCACCATCATGACGTTATGATACTAGATATAAAATATCAAATCATTATTCCAAGAGAATGGTGTGTAATGATCGATTCATCATGAAATATCAAAACATGGAAAAAATAAAGAATTCCCATGTTGAATAAATAATCAGGGGAGAAAATATAAAGAACTATTAGGATAAATATACCACGATCGATGTTCATTTGGAACACGATTAGTTTTAATGAGAACTATGAACAATGAGAAGACAATTAAATCATAATGAAATTCTCCAAAATCATAATTTATCTAACCCATCTCAAAATATGCATGATCTGTTGATCATTCTATTGGTTGAATAATCTATCATTGTCATAGAATCCAAAATTAGTAAAGAAAACCAAATCAAACAAATTTTATACTTTGATTTAGATCGATCAATGATGAATAATTGTGTTGTTCCATGTTCATTGGATAGATCCTCTGATTTCATCCCTCACTATTCATCGATCCTTGATATGATCATCATCTTGCAGTTGAATCTCCTCAAACGACAACAAATGATCTCATCAATTCATAGGGTTATGTTGATAACCCTAATTTTTTTTCATAATGAAAAATTTAAATAATTAATTCAGGTCTCTGCATCAAGAAACAAAACAAAACAAATTAATTTATTATCTTATTCAATTTTATGGATGTATTTTATTTTACCCAAACTGACCACAATAACTAATGTTGTGTTGCACCTAGGTTATCCCCATTTTCTAAACTAAACGGTGTCCTATTATTTTGGATCTGGGCCCCCCATTTAGAAGTTATTCCATTTTTCATAAACATGGTACACGCTTTCTATTTAATAGATTTAATATACGAGAACCCAAGGCCTCATAATCACATGTTGTCGCGGTGCATGGTGTTGAAATAAATAAATAAATTATCTAAAAATAATACATAAAAAATAAGAGTCAATACATTATCCACTCCCTGGGGATTTACATTCTGAAAATCCAAAACAAGGGCTAAAAAAATAGATGTGGGTACTAAGCACAAATCAGAGCCTCCTACTCCCATGTGCTTTCTTGGATATTCCTGTGCTACTGCTAGACATGAACAAATGGAATCAATCCCCCATGAAGGCTCTTCCCCTACAAATCCCTTGTATCTACTGGATACTTAGTAAAGGTAGCTCCATCATTGATGTGCATCTCACCAAAGTTGGTAATGTGGGATGGTTCATGCATATACTACCTAAGCCAAATCATGTAGAATATTCCCTCCACTTAGAATAAATATGGTTTTATAGATAAGAACTATACCACCTCACCAACTCTACATAGTATCTATATAGTGATAATGAATATTAGAGATAGCTTGTGTCCCCATTCAAATCTCTATAATTCATGTTTAGCTGAAACCAATAGGAATAAATTGTATCCCTCCTCAAACTCTAATGGCCTATGTCATCTATACGCATAATACTTCTGACGGCTTTCCACATTCCTATTCCTCTCCTAGATGATCTTAACATTCTTAGTAATTTCTCGCACCAAAAATAGGACAATAAGTGCTAACACTCTAGGGTTAGTCCACCAATGTGGGGACCTGTAGGGTTTCCCATACAGATCCACAAATGGTGTCATGCCAATTGTCAAATGTCTTATATTTTTTTACACAACCACCACTAGTTTTAGGTGATCATCCCAACAATGACCAAATTATATAGTATAAGCCCATATCATATCCTCTTGAAACTAAATGGTCTGCTCATTGTCGTTATTAGTTTGGGGGTGAAATGTCATAATCCAGAGTAATTGACAACCACAATCTTCTTATAATCCCTTCCAAAATTGGGATGTAAAACCTTTATAACAGTCATAAATTATAATAAATTTAAATCCATGGATTTAAAACTACATCTCACATATAGAGGCTTCTCAAGAAATATATTGAACTATTCTCTTAAATATCCCATAAGTGTTATGAATTAATGAGTATTTCTATGATCACAAATATGGAATCATGTCCCCTAGATGTATGTGGAAATATCATCGTGAATTACATGAATATTCCATCCCACTCCCACTCTAGCACCTCAAGGGGTTGGGAAAAACCTGTTGGAACATGGTGCTCAACCTTCACTTTATGAAATGTAATGTGTCAAGATAAAAACTCTACAAATCCATTCTTCATCCTTGGTCACCAAAACGTATGTCGGAGGTCCTGTTACATCTTTCTTAGACCTTTATGTACAACCAAATGAGATGTTTTAAACTATCTCCAATTATCCTCCTACAATGTCACTGGTACCAATGTGCATCCTATTAATGATGGATATTCTCTCCACCTTTATAAATTCGATTAAGACAATATCATGTGGAAATACATGTGTGTAGGCTCTCATAATCAGTATCCCCATGTTGTTCCACATATATTATTTGGAATATTAAAGAGTTTACATCCATTGACTGGAGGTAAGTTGACCTATCTTAATCCAGAGATGATAAATCTAATATGGTCAAATAATCTTTTTCCTTATTTAGAAACATTGATTGAGATCTCCTACCGAGAGAACGTTCTACTATGTTCTCCTCCCTAGGGGTTTAGAATATTTAGAAGTCATGATCAAGGAGGAAATCAGGCCACCACCTCTTTCTCATGTTAAAATACTTTCAAGATAAGATATATTTGAGAATCTTGTGATCAATATAGATGATACACTGCTCACCCATTAGGTAGTGTGTACACATGTTTAGTTCAATGAGTACTACTGCTAACTCAATATCATGGGTCATACAGTTTTGATCGTGTGGTCTCATTAATGTGAACCATAGTCAATCATATCCTACCTATGAATCATAACACAACCATGACCGCTTCCTGATGCATTGTAGAACACTACAAACTTGACACCCTCCTCCAGTAATATCAATATTGGAGTTCTCATCATACTCTATTCAACTGAAAAAACCTTTTTGGCACTCATATTTCCATAAAAGGATTCCCAATTTGAGTCAAAGAAATCATTGGTGATGATATTATAGAGAAATAGGGAATGGATCTCTAGTAACATTCTTTCATCCTAACGAAGTTCCACACTTCTATCATACTCTTCGATGACTCCAAAGCTAACACAGCCTCGACCATAACTTGGTCTACACCCACTCCATCTACTGAGATAACGCTTCCCCGAAAGTGGACCACCTAAATATAGAATTTACACTTCTAGTGATTCATATAATGTTGGTTCTATCGAAGGAATTCCAGAACCAACCACCAATGTCTCACGTTCTCCTCCCTATCCACTAGTATACAAGGATATCACCAATGAGTACTACCACAAACATGTCTGAGAAAGGCTGAATGATCTGACTCATAACCTCATGTACACTATTATGAAATTGATCACAACAAATGCTATCACCAAGTACCCATTGTGACTATAGCAACATCTTAATTTTATCTTGGGTATATCCTCATCACGTACTCACCATTGGTGATATCATAACTTTATGTCAATCTTTAAGAACTATTTAAACCCTCACAACTAATAAATGAGGTAATAGATCTTTGGTATGGGATATATTTTTTTGTGGTCAGCTGGTTTTAGAACCATTATTACTAAAACAACATAAATATCTCATCTACTATCTTGGAGAACAAAACCAGGGTTTCCCAGGGTGAAACATTGGGTCAAAAAAATATGTTCATCTAAAATTCCTCCAACTATATCTTCATATCATGATACTATGCGGTATAGATCCAATACACTAATGTAGATATTGATTCCTTCATAGGGTATAGATCAATGCAGAAGTCTATCTCTATGAGGGGAGGTAAACCTAAAACATCCTTAGGGAAGACACCCTCATACTCCATTACCACTATAAGAAACTGAGAGCTCATAACATCCACTACATCAAGGGTCGGGCTAGCAAACTTATTATAAATTGGTTTCACCCTCCTATGCATGAGTCTATCCTTCACTTCCTGAGTATCCTTTTCCCCAAAAAGGAAATCATTGTCCCATCGTTGCAGACACACCACATCCTCCACCAAAAATAGTAAAATTTATTAATGGTTGGGGTTGAAGCCTCATTTTATTATTAATGAAATGAAAATACATCATTTGACTTTTTATAGGGAAATCCATTACATTTTTTGAAGGCCTAGGGGCATTAATTCCCATTTTCTAGCCCGAAGGGCCCTATGATGAATAATATTGCTACATTTCCTGGGGTGCTCTAGTACCTACTACAGTACCTCCACCACTACAGTACCATTATAGTACCTATGCCACTACAATTCTATCACCGCTATAGTTCCACCACTATTATAGTACTACTATAGTGCCCTTATATAGTAATTATATAGTACTGAGAAATTTATTTCCTACCTGGAATTGATCTTGGGTGTTTTGGATGCGAAGCAGGAGCCTTTAACACTTGAGTATTGACTTGTTGGTAGTAAAGCTATAAATCAATGCATTTAATGCGTGAAAATATTCCATTACTTAGATAAAATTGTATGTCCTAACCACATATACAAAGAGGTATGGAAATAAACTCTAACCTCAAAGAGTCAAGTCACACTATCTGTACATGTTTCTGATTACCAAGTCATCTCTAGTGGGAGCCTCCAAATGAATGGGTTTAGCCGATTTCTAAAACTGAATATCTAAGTCATGAAAAAAATTTGTGGAATGAAATGAATGACTAAAACCTTTATCTATCGGCACTAAAGATATGGTATAAAAGACATAGATGATACCTCGAATCATCCTCAGAGCCATTGAGTCATAACCTTCAAACACCTACAACTATCCCTGACCCTTTCCTCCAGCTCCCAGAGAATGGTGTGAACCACCTAGGGGTGGTGGTGGTAATAATTCAAATCATCTAACTCATACTTATGCTCTCGAAGATCCTTTTCCATATCCACCACGCTAGTAATTTATATGTTTCTACCCCTATCTCTACCTAGGTAGCCTATCTATGGTGCCTCTATCAGAGTATGATGCATCAGAAAATATCGAGAAAGATGTCCCCTTCCATCAAAATATTATAACTGCATCTCATTGGGCTTACTAGAACCATCTAGTAATAATTTAATCACATAACTTTTGACCTAGTACCTCTTTCTAAAATGTCTCACTCATCCAATTCTTTGAGAATGACTTTGGATCCCTACTTCCATGATATCTTATCCTCCATGCCTACTATAAAAAACCACTATATGTGTCTACTAAAATAGAAAAACATTTACCACTAAAGCTCCCTCTAGTGCCCCATTATTGATTGGAATGCCTAGAGAGAAAATAATGCATCAAATTTATCTATACAGACCTTGCTCGAGGGTTTGATCCGAGTAGAACTAGTTGAAAAACATATCAATTGTGTACCTGGAGAGTTTGTTAAAACTCAATTAATTCTCAACTACTATCTTGATGCTCTAATGGAACTTTAGAAGCTCCAGTATGTATACAAACCTTAGTGTAGTTGGAGAGAACTCCTCCATGAGGAGATCCTCAAATGGTGAGCAATGTAGAGTCACCTCCTTTTAAGAATTCATCAGTAACCCACAACAAAAGTCCAATGATCCATGGAGAAGGATCACTGCCAGGACCACCATTTAATATTCTAGTGTCCTAATATATGGAAAACATAGGTTACTTCCTCGATACGGTCCTCATCATCTTGTAGGTTAGGCTTTCCTCAAATCCGCTGAGATTTCATTATATAAAACTCAGGAAGTGAGCATATCCTGAATGGCCCAATGGCCTTATTTTTTATCTTATTATGGATAATCACCATTTTAAGAGTTGAAGGGGAATCCGTATATAACCCACAATCCTAAGGCACATGGCCCAATTGACCCGCAATACATGACCCGAAGGCCCAGAGGCATACCACGCCCATTACATAAACCGTAGGCCCAACCCACAAGAACTTTTCCTCCACAGCTTCTGTGTCATGGATCACCTAGCTCCCCACCTTGAATTTTTTATCAGCAAGCATTTCCCCGTACAGAGATGCATTGTTCCTGGTCCTGATGGAGACTTCCATACCCTATGATTGTTCCAATCTGGTTAGCTCTTCTTCTAGTGGCTACTACTCTTATTGCTCTGATCCTCTTATGGAGCATGTTCTATGTGGACTGGGCTACTACATGGTTTTTGTGGCATGAAGGCCATGTGGCCGAAGGGCCTTTGATGAGCCGAAGGCCCTTGATACCCATTAACCCAAACTGGTGGCTCGATGGCCCAAATCGGTTGAATAGTTCCAACTATTAGAGTACCGAACAACAACTACTTCAGTAAATGCTATAGTAACCCAAAAATATTCCTCCACCATGTTTTGAACCTGGGTCTCTTGGATGCCAATTAGGAGCCCTTATCACTCGGGTACAGACTCAATGGATTTAAAAAATAAGAAATGTCCATATCTGATGCACCACATATGATAGTATTATGGGTACCACCAACTAATCTATATGTGGTGGTAAACGGGTGACCCACCTAGAGGTAGAATCATTAGAAAAGGAACTTGTATCGATACATCATCTCTAAGGGGATCATCCCCTCGATCCTGATGCTGAATCCTAGTTCAATACATCATGGAGGCATCCTATAAGAAAAAAATGTGTACCATAGTTGATTTGTATATTTAAAGAGCTAACACAATAAGGACCTGAAACCACAACCCATTCTTATATTATGCATGTGAATATGTTTTCACATGAACCATTATCATCATGTAATGAGTAAAAAATAAGGTAATCAGAGTCCTGCTATATGGATATGTCTATAACTGCAACAACATTGACTCCATGTTCTGAAATCTGAACTCAAAACACTAAACACTATTTCCTTAATTAAATCTCACACACTCTGGTCCTAAGGAAAAACCTACTACTCTGATGAAACTCGGTGATGAACCATCATAATGAAACACATTCCATGAATCCCCAATCCCACCTCAAATAGGCTAGGGGATGGAGACTAGAACCAAGTAATCGTATCACTGTCATGGGAGGACTTAGACTATGTACATGTACCCCAACACACATCTACAAGACCATACAATGGTAAAATGTTTAAAAAAATGAACAAACATGAAATCATACATCAAAATCCCATAATCAGTGTCTGAAAGGTTTTAAAAGAATGTAAATAGGGGAAAATATAAATCCACCACAAGGAGTATAAAAACCACCCAACATGAAAGGGGTACATGGGACGTTTATCAAAATGTAGTAGGAATATACTCTGGTATGTTTGGTCACACTAAGAACCATCTGGTTTTTTCCATCAATGTCTTTATTAAAAGGTTATTAGTGTTCAAAAGACAATAAAATAGCAAGAAAATCCCATTCATGGGTGATTATAACAATATCTAGTAAGACACCACAAAACCATAGAGCATAAAAAAATACTACAATCATCTCTACATGAGTGTATTTCTACGACACATATAAAAATAATATTACAATATACTCAAAATGAACAAAAATTATAAAGGTATTTCCTAGAAGAAATATCAGCCTAGGATTCCAAATTGAAGGATCTATAAATCACTCATCCTAGAGAACACACTCTAGAGTTTGAAAGCACTGAAGACATTCGTTCGAGAGGTATTTCTCATCAGGTATCACCATTATAAGTACATGTAGATAGATATAAGAGATAAAATAAAAATATGAGGATCACACCCAAGGCCATATGGTATGAAAAAAACTCAATCTAGATTAGGCTGTTATGTAGAGGATTGGTTCTTACATAGTTTTGTTCATGACGATACCAATAACTCTACCAAGGGAACAATGATTAATTGAGGATCTCACTGTGGGCCTCACATAATGATTCTAAAAACTCTACCCAATGATTTTTGGTGAAGGGATCACAATACTATGTATCGAAAATGATTACATATTAACCCTTAGTGAATCATTATGGGGAATTAATTGTAGCATTCCATTTCTATGATATATAGGATAAGAGATCCAAAAAAACCTTAAGAATGTACACAGCGTATAGTTTTTGTTACAATTCATGTCCCCTTGACCCCTAGTCCTACTCGTGTAAATGGCCAACATCAATGTATGTGGAGAGGTGCACAACATGCTAATACCAGTATACTTATGACCTTATACTAGTAAACAAATTTTCCCATGTACATTATATATAATCCATATTTAGGAAGGATTACACGATATAACCATTCCCATGTACTGCAGCCCATGTTCATGTACCCTTATAAGTACACGTCGAGCCTGTAGGGAGAGGTCACATTCCATATTCTAGTTTTACACACTGTGAGATAGTTGTCTCATTCTCCGAACTATAATAGCCACTATGTGGGGAAAACATGGTGCATGGATATGAGTTACATGCGATGTAACACAAACTTCTATATACTCTCATATCTGAATTCTATGATGGTTCTCGCACCACTAACCATAGATCTTGCCATGAAACTGACCCTAAATCAATGGAACCACCTTGTTCAATCTGTTCCACCATTGAAAAACAAATTCTAGCCTTCAAATTCATTCATAAATCACCAACGAACCCCATTAATTATTTCACACCAAATAATAGGAAATTCAGTTTCAAAATCTGTACGATCCATCACTCATTCAACTATTAAAAGACTATGGTATCGTTCTGTGTAACACCCTAAGATTTCATAGAACGTTATCTCATTAAATAATTCAATATTATGTGATGCACGCAACATCGAGTTTGAATGCACCACAACTTACCAAAGTAGTCATTAAAGAAGATGTTATGAATAGTATTAACTGCATTTAGAGTCTTATATACTCTATATAATTTTAACATCCATATTATGTGTTTCTTAGACATAATATAAGAACAATTTTTTTCAGATAAAAGAAGTATTTTTTAAAAAATGAAATTTTACCGCCTTTTAATGGAGAAACATTTTAAAAAACAATATTTGACACTTTTATATATTCAATTTAATGAAACTCAATTCTTCTTTATAATAGGGAGATGAAAATTTAGTTTGGATAAATTTTTGGTACTTTTCTGATAACTCTCATATTTTGACAAATAGTGAAAAATACTATGTCTTAATTGAAAACAACTTTTTCAATCAAGATATTTTAAAGTGTTAAATTTTGAATTTGAATGGTTTTGAAGTATAATTAGATTATATTTTTATCATTCAACAAAATGTAGGTAATTATAAGCAATTTCACATTTAAATTTGACATAACCACATGTCAATATTTTGATAGTTTTTACTGTTTAAAAACCCGCTTTTTTTTTGAGATCGAGAATTAATTTTAAATTAATAAATGAAACTTATATCTTTTTAATTTAGTAAAATGGAAATCATTTTTGAATTCAGAATATCAATATTAGCTTTGGTTGATTTTTTTGTATTTTTATGAACACTTTCAATTTTAGATGAATAGTGAAAACACCGCGTTATTATTTTAAACCGAATTTTTATTTAAATAATTTTTTATATTATTTATATTTATTTTAAGTAAAAAAATATATAATAATTATATATGTTCAATTTAATTAATTATAGTCATTTTATAATAAAATTATATGTATAAAATTTAATTGAACTTTTTAACCTATGTTACCCACAATCTATGAGCATTTGCAAAATTGCATAAAACATAATTTTACAACTTATTTGAGTTTAATTTATAAAATATGAGAGACACAGTTGATATCAGTAAATAAAATTTGGTTCAATAAGATGAAAATAATGTTTAGTGAATAGTAACTTTTGACTTTTATTTAACACGGTTAAAAGTAAATAGGGTAATTAAAGGTAAAAATGATATTATAATTATTCTAACACATATAATAATTATATTAGATAAGTTTATTTCGACGAAAAACAACCTTAGAAATAAAATATGATCCTTTAGGTCCACTTGGATTAGATTGGGACATTTATTATTATTTTATTTATAGAAGAGTTAAAAGTGTTAAATACAAATTTTAATAAATAAACCATTTGTAATATTGGGTTACACACAATATAAATTCGACTATAAATATTCATTAGAATTTTAAAAATATTTCCAAAATAATCCTATTTTATTTATAAATTTTAGACATTAAATAATTTAATTTATTTATGACATAATGATGATGAATTAAATACATTATTAATGAAAGAATCAAATAAATGGTATTATAAATATTAAAATAAAAATAATTTCAATGTTTTAATGACATACACTAATTTTCAAGGATGATATGACATGTTAGGGTTGATTCAATGTATCTATTTCTAAGTAATAAAATTGTGATGACTTTCACAAAAACAAAATACCACATACTGTCGAAATTGACATATATTAATTTTTTTTAAAAATACTATATTATTGGTTGATATAATATTACAAAAAATCTAAGGTTTGGCCAAAGGTCCTAGATAATATTATATATTTCATTAATGAACCACTTTAGGTTCTATTGAAAGTTTATAGAACGTTTATTAACCATATAGTATAAGAATAGAAGATGACACGATAAATGTTAAACTATTTAGCTATAAGTTAAATCTAAAAGATAAGGTTAAAATGGTAACCTAAACTTGTCTAAAACCTATTGTATGAGAGTATTTAGACCCATAGGTACATTAGACTCAAAATAAATTATTTTTTAGCCATTAGAAACCGAAAATAATTTTATTACAAAATAACATTTTATGATTTTCGTAAAGTGGCCCTCATCTCTCTTATAAAAGGGTACTTCCCCTTATCTTAATTTCACACTTTCAAATCCCTTTTTCTCGGACAAACCCCACACAAATATCCTCCAATGTTTATTCCCTTCATCCTAGAGGCCAGAATTTCGTCATAAAGCCATCCTAATGAGCCCTTCTGATCAAATCAGAAGGAAGAACCCAACAAAGAAGTAAATATTTCATCACCTCTTTCAAGATGTTTTATACTTTAGCTTTCTATTTATTTTTTATTTCCATTATAAAATAATAACTCTAGTATATTATATATAATATGATGTTATTATAAATATAGTACAACAATATTTGTTATTCTATCCATCCTATAAATGAAAAAGTCACCATACATGCGTACGTATGACTTACCGTTTCCACGTCGTGGTGTAGATTGTTATTCAAACACTTCATTATTTTGGATGGGTAGAATAATGAATATAACTGATGTAAATAATAAATATATCATGTTAATTATTCTTTATATATGATATATCAAACAATTACATACAATTCACCATCAATATAATGATATTATCACTCGTGTGTACCTCCAGATTACCGTCTCCATAAACGCGATGAGATTTATTCCCCAACGTATACATTTAAGAATAATGTACTTTTTTTGATTAAAATAATGTTTAATAACTTAATATGATTCTAGATATGAATAAAATACATCCTATTTCTAACAAACATGGCTTACGTAACCAAGCATATAAAAGAAAACAGATCAGTTAACACCCGAAATGATGATACTACGAATATATTATTAACAATGCAATATTATAGGATCATATATGATATAATAATTATGTATATAGTTATTTTATAATTTAATAACAATTTTTTAACTATTATAAAAGATTTTAACATACCCTTAACCAAGGAAATGTACATGGTAAGGGTTAATTTCACAATCTCTTCTTTATCTGTTATTGTTTTTACTTAAGTATCTACTGGGACATATATATTATCCATTTCCATGTTTCATAAAAGTGTGTTCAAATGGATTATTTTAAATGAATTTTTACTAAAACATCATTTTAAATGTTTTAAATAATTATTCTTATAACCCTTTCTCATTAATGTCCATGATTTCAAAATGGTTTTAAGGATTTGTTTATATGGACATGAATATTTTAAAATGTTAATTCCTTTCAAAGGTTTCAAAGTGGTATGTGACACTTTGATTAGAAATTATATTTTAAATGACTTTTAAATGATTTCTTGAAAAAATTATATTTCTCTCAAAGATTTTTACTGATCAATTTCAACTATGTCAACATCCTTTATGAGATAATATTGTTGATCATGGTTGATTTGTTATGATAAAAATATTCCATATTGTATTGAAGGTTTTGTGATATGTTTGATTGTGGATGTGTTATTTATATACCATTCATGGTTTATGAAGAATGTATTAACATTTTGTATGCTATTTTTAATATGAATGTTTATGATATGTTTAAACCTTTTCATATGGGGAATGCAATGGACTTATTAAGTGATTGGTGGAGCCCATTATAGCTCCTCAATGGATCGGTCAGTCTCATGAGACAAACTAGTGCCTCGCCACAAGGACATGAAAAAATATTATTTATAGTCTTAGCATAAGGGATTGACTCTGTGGTTATGAGGTCTGGCATTATGTATTCCATCATTATGAAATTGGATATTGATTTTTCATGTGATTATTCAACTATTTGAATATCCATATTAATAGGTAAATGGACTTATTTGATTTTATATTCTCCATATTATTCTGATGATTATGTTTAAAAGGATTTTGTTTTAGTATTATACATTTCTATAAATTTTTTTGCTTATTTATGAAAGTTTCTACAATATTGTTATCCTTATTGAGCATCTAAGATCACCCCTTTTTCAGTTTTAATTTTCATAGTATGCGAAAAAATATTTTATGGTTGACCTACTGGGATAGGCTAAGGATATAAGTGTGGTCAATGGGGAAAAATGTTGTTGATGTCTTTATTTGATGATATAATGTAAAACCTCTGAATATATCTAGTATTTCCAAGGCTACTAAACTAATCGGTCTTTCGAGACATGATTACTTGTATCATTCTCATGTTATGTAAAAATTACCTGACTCTGTGTAACTAGGGTCGGGGCATTACAATTGGTATTAGAATAAGTTTAGTACAAAACTTGGAAAATAGATTTAGATAATCTCTGTTTAGAACAGATTACCCATAGATTGATGTTGATGACTAGTATAGAAGAACTTCCTAAAATGTTGGTAATGTAGATATTTTGTGAATTTTTCAAGATATACATCCCTACCTAGATACGAGCTGGTAGAGGCACCTCTGACATAGATGTATCTAGGAGTGAAAACATTGACAGGGAATTTTAGGCTTGACCTGGGGTACCCTAGTACACGACAACGGGCCTTGCTGCACTTTTGGTTATGACACTCCTGGGGGATATGATTTTGATAATTCACGTTTTCTTTACAAGACATTATGATGGATTTAGAAGTAAATATTTTCTCAAAGAAAACATTTTATGATTATAGATTACATTCATAATCTTTTGAATTTACATTATGTATTTTACAAGTTTTTAATTATGCATTGAAATTCATAAACTAAGTTAGTGTATTCCATTGTTTTGAAATGTCTCCTAGTAGAAGGAATGAGAATTCCAACAAGACACATGATTGAAAGATTAATAAGGATCATATCTTCCATGGTATTAAGACAACATTTAAAAGGGAAATAGTCTCCCACATATTCTCATCATATGATGAAATAATATAATGTGGTAAAAAGATAAGTAAAGAATTATCTGAGGCCTATGGATTCGAAGGGAAGAAGGAGATGAAAAGGATGGAAGACTGAAATATGGATAATGGGAAGAGGAGAAATATGGATTTTCCCATATGTGATAACTGTGGAAAGAATCACCTTGGTAAATTATTGAAGGGAATGTGAGTTCATTAAAAGTGTGGAGAAAAAGGACACCCGGTACGTGACTGCAAGGCTAAGAGAAATGTTTCAAATGTAAAATGATTTATCTGCAAGGAGTTGGGACACTACGTGAAGCAATGTACAAATAATTAGAGTATACCCCAAATGCTAATATTGGATAATAATCAAGTTTTGATACTCGAGAAGATGAAGAGGAATGATTATATTTCTTATGTTGTTATCAAAGTATTATGTCATTTGAGTATTGTATTAATGAAATACATGTTATAAGAATTATAGAGTATAAAAGGATTGTACTACAGTACTATTTAATTAAGGACTTGAGATTGTGTGGAACCAAGAAAAGTGACTCAATAGAAGGTTAATTTTTATTGGAGAATATATGGTTGAGAGAAAAATAAACCATAATATTGATCTGATATTGATGTAGTGATTTCAGAATACTATATGATTGATTTAAAAAAATTATATTGGATATTCTTGACTACCTTGAAACTGATTAATGATTTGTATATTTCATCATTGTTGGGGTTTATAAATTTTTTGGATAGAAGGAGTATATCCAGTATTCTATAAGGAATAAAGGAGCATGATTGTAATCAATAAGGTTTTATGGTAATTCATGTGTTACCATGTTTTAAAATAATATATGATGAAGGTATTCAAATTATATTACATGGAAAAAAATATATTCATTGTGTTTACCTTCCTTTTAAATTTTGAACTGTGAGTTTGGACATAAGTATTTCAGATAAGTCTAAAGGTTGGAATTGATTAAGTTTGATATTGTATACTATTGTTAATGTTAAATCATTTTTGAGATTAATTTTGAATTATCATAAAAAGGACAACCCGAAGGTCATGTGACAACCCGTCATATCAGCAAGGCCAAAAGACTTGAACCCGCAACTGAAGGGTGACAAGGGTGGATCCCCTACCACTAGAATATGTGATGTCCTAGTTTTCATAAAGTAATTATTTTTTTAAAATCCTAACAAATGAATTATAAATTCATCATTTTTGGAATGCTATACAATAAGGATAAATAGAATATTTTTTAATAATATTATCTTTTGGAGTGAAAGATTAGTTGTGGTAGGAATTAGTTGAATCATGAAACTCTACATGTCAAATATATTTTTTCCCTCTTATTATATGAATAAATTAATTCTTAATCTTTAGGGAAGGGATCTTAATAAAATGTGCCATCTTAATACCTTTTTTTGAACTAAAGATATTTTAAATCATTATAGAATGATGTCTTTGAGGCTCTGAATTTTACATTTGTTTGTGATTGATGACCTCAATCACTACCAAAAAATATTTATGTTTTCTACCAATTAGGTGTCTCCAATTTCCACCAATGTTCTCATAATAGATATCATAATTTGGTGGTGACATTTTCATTTCACATTCCCTCTTATTAAGACAAAATTTTATTAACCCAATTTCTGATGTGGGTTTTCCACGAAGTTATCTTTCTATTTGTAACTTTTTATTTTTGAATAACAATTTCATATTGCGAGGAAGATATTTATTTATGTAGGGGAGAATGTAACACCCTATGATTTGATAATATGTTATCTTATTAAAGTAATTCAATATCATGCACTAAACGAAACACTGAGTTTGAGTTCATTAAAAATTACTAAACTATCCGTTCAAAAAGTGGTTATGAATACTATTAACTTTATTTTGAATCTTATAAACACAATAAAATTTTAACATTCATATTATGTATTTCTTATACATAATATAAGAACGGATTCATTTTTTTAGACAAAAGATGTATTTTAAAAAAAAATCAATTTTACTACCTTCTAATGGAGAATCGTTTAAAAAAAATATTTGAAACATTTATATATTAAATTTAATGAAATTAAATTATTATTTAGAAGAGGGTCATAAAAATTTAGTTTGGATAATTTTATGGTACTTTTCTGATAACATTTATATTTTGAGGAATAGTGAAAAATACACTGTATTAATTGAAAACAAATTTTTTAATCGAAATAATTTATAGTGTTAATTTATGAATTTTAATGGATTTAAAGTATAATTAGATTATATTTATATCATTTAATACAATTTAGGTCATTATAAGTAATATCAAATATAAACTTGACATAAACACATGTCAATATTTTGATAGTTTTTACTTTTTAAATCCCCACTTTTTCATTTTGACAATAGGAAATAATTATAAATTAATAAATGAAACTTATATGATCTGAATTTATTCAAATATAAATAATTTCTGAATTTGTAATATCAAAATTATCATAGGGTAATGTTTTGGTATTTTTCTGAAAACCTTCAATTTTTGATGAATAGTGAAAACACTGCGTTGTTATTTGATACTAAATTTTTATTTAAATAATTATTTATTTTATTTAAATTTATATTAAGCCTAAATAGATATATATTACCTATATATGTTCAATGTAATTCATTGGTGTCATTTTATAATAAAATTAGAAGTATAAAATTTTATTGAACATTTTAACCTATTCTACCCACCTTCTAAGAGCATTTTCAAAATTGCATAAAACCTAATTTTGTCTCTTCTGTGAGTTGAATTTCATAAATCTGAGAGACATAGTTGACACCAGTATGTAAAATGTGTTTTAATAAGTTGAAAATACTTTTTGGTGAATAGTAACTTATGGCTTTTATTTACCACGGTTAAAATTAAATATGGTAATTAAAGGTAAAAATGATATTATAATTACCCTAACACATGTACTAATTATATTGGATAAGTGTATTTTGACTGAAAACAACCATAGGAATAAAATATGATCCTTTAGGTCCACCTAGATTATATTAGAACATTTAGAATTATTTTATTTAAAGAAGAGTTAAAAGTGTTAAATTCAAAGTTTAATAACTAAAAATTTTTTAATACCGGTTTACACAAAATATAAATTAAAATATAAATATTAATTAGAAAGATAAAAATAATTCCTACATAATGTTATTTTATTTATAAATTTTAGACATTAAATAATTTAATTAATTTATGACACAATGATGATGCAGAAATTAACTAATTAATGAAAGAATCAAATAAATGGTATTATGAATATTAATATAAATATAATATCAATGTTTTTATCACATCCACGAATTTTATAGGTGAATATGACATTGTAGGTTTGATTCAATGTATCTTTTTTGAAGTAATCAAGTTATGATGACTTTGACAAAAACCAATAACCAAATAATGTCAAAATTAACAAAATATAATTTTTAAAACTAATACTATATTATTGATTGATTTAATATTCCCAAAAATATAAGGTTTGGAAAAAGGGCTTAAATAATATTATATATGTAATTAATGAACCAATTGAGGTTTTCTTGAAAGTTTAGAGTAATATAATTAACCATCTAGTACAAGAATACAAGAAGACACTATAAAAGTTAAACTACTTAACAAAGAGTTAAATCTTAAAGATAAGCTTAAAATGGTAACTTAATCTTGTCTAAAACCTATAGGTTGAGAGGCTTTCAACCGATGAACATATTATCCTAGAAATAAATCATTTTTGAGACATTATAACTGAAAATAGTTTTATTATAAAATAAAATTCCAAGGTTTTCCTAAAGTTACCCTCACCTCTCTTGTGAAAGGGTACTTACCTTTCTCTTAATTTTACACCTCCAAATCCATTTTTCTCAGCCATACCCTGCCTAAATATCCTCCCAAATTTCCTTACTTCATACTAGATGCATTATTTTGGTCATAGATCTATTATATGGAGCTTTATTGATCAAATCAAAAGGAAGAACCCAAAGAAGAGGTAAATATTTCATCACCTCTTTAAAGATCTTTTCTTCCTCTACTTCCTCTTTATTTGTTGTTTACATTATAAAATAATAAATCCATTATATACAATATTATGTGATTTTATTATAAATATGGTTCATCTATATTCATTTTTCTATCTATCCTATAAATGACAAAGTCACTATATGTGCCTACGTATGGCTTACCCTCTCCACGTCGTGGTGTAGTTTGTTATTAAAACACTTCATTATTTTAGATGGGTATAATAATGAATATAATTGAGGTAAATAATAAATATAACCTGTTAATGATTCTATATATAAGATATACCATCCAATTACATATTATTTCACCATCAATATAATGATATTATCACTCGTGCGTACGTATGGATTACCGTTCCATGAACGCGATGAGATTCATTCCCCATCATAACCATTCAAGAATAATTTTCATATTATGATTAAAAATAATGTTTAAGAACTTAATATCATTTTATATATATAAATAAAATAAAACCTATCCTTAAGAAATATAGCTTATGTAACTGAGCATATAAAATAAAACAAATCAGTTAACACCTGAAACGATGATACTGCTAAAATATTATTAACAAAGAAATATTATAGGATCATATATGATATCATATTTAAGTATATAGTTATTTTATAATTTAATAAAAATTATTTAACTATTATACAGGAGGTTAACATACCATCGACCAAGGAAATGTATAATGTAAGGGTTAATTTCACAATCTCTTTATTATCCGAGGTTGTTTTTACATAAGTATCTACTGGGAAATATTTATTATCCACGTCTATATTTCATAAAAGTGTGTTCAAATGGATTATTTTTAAGGGAATTTTTTCTAAAACATCATTTTAAATGATTAATAGATTTATTCTTCTAAACCTTTGTCATTAATTTCCATGTTTTCAAAATGGTTTTAAGGATTTATTTATACAGACATGAATGTTTTAAAATGTCAATTCCTTTGAAAAGTTTCAAATTGGTATGAGACAATTTTATTCAAAATTATATTTTAAATAAATTCCTTTATATATATTTTAAATGATTTCATGAAAAGGGATATTTCTCTCAAAGATGTTTATTGATCAATTTCAACTATGCCAACATCCTTTAAAGAATATTATTCTTGATTGAGGTTGATTTATTATGAGACAAATCTTCCATATTGTATTGAATGTCTAATGATATGTTTGACTATGGATGTGTTATTTATATACCATACATGGTTTATGGATAAAGTATTAAAATTTTTTATGCTCATTTTAATACGAATTTTTATGCTATGTTTAAATATTTTTATATGAGGAATGCATTGGACTAAGGAAGTGATGAGTAGAGCCCGCTATAGCTCCTCGATGCATCGGTAGGTCTCATGATACAAAATAGTGACTTGGAACAAGGTTTTGAAAAAAATCTTATTTGTAGTTTTGGAACAAGGCCTTGACTATGTGGTTTTGAAGTCTGGCATTTCACATTCCATCATTATGAAAGTGGCTATTGAAATTGCATGTGATTATTCGACTAGAAGAATTTCTGTGTGAATAAATAAATGACATTTTTTTGATATTATCTTTTCCATATTATGTGGAAGATTATGTTTAAAAGGATTTTGTTTTAGTCCTATACATTGCCTTAAACGTTTAAGTTTATTTATTAAAGTTTCTGCTATATTTTTATCCTTAATGAGCATCTAAGCTCACCCCTTTATATGTTTTATTTTTCCCAGGAGGTGAATAAATATTTTATGGATGACCAGTAGGGATAGGATATAGGTATAACTGTGTTCAATGGGGAAAAACTTTTGTTTATGTTTTTATTTCTTGATGTAATGTAAAACTAATGAATGTATCTAGTACATAAATGGAAACTAAACTAATCATTCTTTTAGGAAATTATTCCTTGTATCATGCCAACATTATGTAATAATGCACTGACTCTGGGTAAATGGGGTTGAGGAATTACATACTGATATTAAAATTCCAATATCAGATAGTTTCTCAAATAAATATGTGATCAATGATCAATTTATCTGGATATGTTAATCCATGAGACAAACGAATAAAACCCATGAAGAATGAATAATTTGGGGAGAAAATAAAAATAAAAATCATGAAATATATACCATGATTGATTTTTGAGTCATTCCTGAATAATTACTGTTAGAAAAATGTGCGAAGAGATAATAATCAAGTAACATCAAAATTATCCCAAATCATTATTAAGATATCCCATCCCTTAATACACATGATCGATGGATCAATATGTTAGTTGATTGATCCATGTTCATTGTATAAACCAAATGGGTAAGAAAACCAAATTAATCAAATTTCTTACCTCGATTCAGTTGTATCACTATGAAGAATGGTGTTGTACCATGATCATTGGAATGATCCTCTGATTTTATCTTGCACTAATCATTGATCCTTTATCTGTTCAACGCCTTCTAATATACTATCTTATAATAGCTACAATGGCTCTCATAAATTCATAGGGTTTTGCGGCTAACCCAAAAAGTTTTCCGCAAAAACATATTTAAATAAGGATATTAGTTCATTGTGTCAGGAAAAAAATAAAACAATGTATTTATTTATTTTATTCTTTTTATGACCTCAGTGTGATTTCCACAAACGTCCTATGTTGAATAAGGTTATATCATTCATAGTGTATGCCCCACATTATTAACTAAATGGTTCCCTACTATTTCTGATCAAGACCATCATTTTGATTTTATTCCACTTTTTATTAAAAATGGTGCATGAATGCTATTTAATATATTTCAATAATTTATTATGAGAACACTAGGACTTGGAATCTCATGTTTTCTTAGCTCTTGATCTCTAAAATAATCTATAAAATATCTAAAAATAATACGTGGAAAATTCTATTAACTACAACCCATGTTCTTATAGTGGTGGTAGTCAGATTAAACGATTTCCATTTTAATTCATAAGAAATAATAAGAATTATATGAAATATATAGTTATAAATATAAACATCATACGATTTCACACAAATCCAACACAACCAATAACGATATTTAATATCATACCTATGAAATCACGTTACTTGTTTTCAATATGAACCATGTATCATTCTTGGTTCTATTTATTTTTATATTTATATATATTTTTCATCATTTATTTATTTGTAATACCTTTTGTTTCCTGGTTCCCCCCTTATTTTATTTTTTATATTTGACATGGGAGAGAGTTATATTTGAGTGTTGGAGGATAAGATATTTCCATATCATTCATATCAGAAGACGGAATGATCAAATAGTTGTCAATTCAATATGATGGAAATTGTCTAGTTGTTGAGGTGCAACAAAAGCCTATTGAGTGTGGGGGAGAGGTTTTGGATATGGTGTCTTCCTAGAAGAATCAATTGTACACTCAACAATATCCACCTGATTTTTGGTGGTATTATTGTAAAAGGTTATTTCTTTTAGATATTCCGCCAACTATGTAGTTGGATTCTGAGTCCGACTAAAATTCTTACAGGTTCCACCGAATAGCCATATTAGGCCAAAATATTCTCAGTGGTGTCGAAGAGGGCAATAATCAACATGATAATATCATTTTTCATTTATTAATATCCATGTAGAAATTAAACACCTCCCTCTAATTTAATTTCACCCCATGTATTTTGAAGAGTATTTGGGGATGAATTTTTCACCCCTAACATTTACTATTCTTGGATCAAAATGTTAGTTGGTGCAGTGGATCTCAATTAGTAATTGTATTCTCAACATGATAACGAATTTCCCATTCCACCATTCTCTACCCCATTGAGAGTATTAAATCTTTATATCAAATGTTTTTTTATATTTTTTTTGAATATTGATTCTATGATTATACTCTGATTGTTTTATTGATTAACCCTTAACTGGAGGACCCATATTGGTGTTTTTTGGTCGTGATTGATGTAGTTGATTTCATAAATAAATTTATATATATTTAAAAATTTGAATATTTTTTAATTTAGAATTATTTCTCAAATTGATTTATGTAGTTTAATTTCCTCCTCGTGATATATGATTAAAAAATGAATGGTGATTTATATGAAATCCCATTAAAATTGATTATGAAAATTAAGCATTGATTTCAAAAAAAGATTTTATTTGAAATGAATGACTAGAATAATGATTTTTATGAGATGAAAAATAATGATATTTTTTATTAATTAACATTGGATGATTTTAAATAGAAGACATGGTTCTTTATGAAAACCATTTATGATTGTTTTTTTAATTGAAATGGACTACCTTGTAGCATAAACTTAGGGATGATTTGAAATGAATTAATGTATAGTATAAGTTTGAATGAATTGTTTGATATCCCATTTTATAATAAATTCATTCCTTGAATCACATGGGTTCATAGGTAGTTAGGCATAAAGAAAACATTCTATGAATTTATCAACTCCACCTATTACTAGATTGTCTATATCAACACTAAATAAACTATCTTGATGCTAGGAAGTGTATTTTTTGAAATTCTATTATATTCCCACCAAATATTGTGATATAGGGTGTTTTTGAACGTTTATAGCTATATATTCATTGAGATTTTTGATAATACCTGTTATGTTTTATCCATATGTCTCCTAACCATATCATTGTGATTGTCAATTATTTATACGTACCAGTGCCTGATTGAAATTTTTATCCATTCCACTTTTCAAATAAATAAATAATCATTCCTATTTTGATGAAGAGTATTATATCTTTCTAATTAGAGTAAAATTAACTTTAAACCAATTTTATTTTATGCATTGACTTTTTCAGTAAAAAATGTTTCAATCTGAACAGTGAAAATATTTCCATTCCATACTTAATTCTATATTTTGAATAGTATGCCTTTATTTATAAAATTATTATGAAATACTTGTGAGATCCTACTTGTGGTTTTATCTTAAAACCTAACTTTTACTTCAAGAATTCATATATTTTATTACTCAATTTTTAGGGAGAGTAATGAGACCACTTGGTGGTAGTGGATGTTCCTTAATTGCAGAACTTGGGAGTTGACGGCGATCGGCAAACCATGTGATCCACTTTTTTCACAGATTTCATAAGATGAATTATTGATGGACTTATTTGATGAATATTGTTGATGTACCATATTGATATTTATATCTATCCATATTTTGTTCTTTTACCCTTAAAGAGTGCTCAACATAATAACTGTTAATTAATTTATATGAACTACTTTATCTTGAGAAGTTATTATTATTATTCAAAAATTGTTTATTCTAAATTATTTTGAATCCTAGGTTCTAATCTCATGCTTGTTGGGTTTATAAACACTATTCGTACCTTGATAGGACTGATTTAGGTACCATTTAGGTGGTTTATCTAGGTTCGTTTAAGATAAATTGACATCAAAGGTGATTATTTCCATTCTTGAGGAAATTATGCAATTTTAAATGTCTTCATATATAGAAGACCAGATTGTTTAAACTAAGGTGTCGGTTACGAGTTAGTTCATAGCTATATCTCATCGTAATGAGACTTATTTTTCCATCGGATATTGGGAAATCCATCATTGAGGAGCTTTTTGTTTTGATTCAAGATTTTTCCAAATCATTAATCTATGATTTTTTCCCATGTTTAATTATAATTTCAAGAGTTGATTATCTTGATTCTATTGATTGATATTATATTTTTGTCTATTAATGTTCATTAGTACCATTCTATGAAGAATACATCTGAATAGACCTTAGGAAGGATTTGTTGATGACCCACCACACATATTATCTCAAGTTGATCAGAACCTTATATATGTTTTTGTGTATATGATCTGAGCTATGGTCTAGGTATCCAAAAATATTTTCATTTAGGATATACAGGTTTATCCCAAGAGGGATAACAACATAGATCATTCCCACGTGTTCCATTTTTTTGAAACCACTATATTTCTTGTGTACCCATGATCCTAAATAGGTATATGATTGGTTTGAATGGTTTAGAAACTATTTGGGTTTTTAATGATTCTGGATTCTAGGAATTTAAAATGTTCTATAATAGAACATAATTGGTATAGAAGAAGGTTATGGGATTCAATATCTATAGCTAGAACGAATGTGGGCATAGAGTGGAAATATTTTAAGTATCTTTTTTTATAGAAATTTTACCTAGAATCAATGGTGTTGGATATGTGGATGAATTTCCTTAATCATTGGAAATAGAAATGGATAATGACCCGGTATACCAACCATTTTTTGGATAGTGTTTCCCACATGAGGTAATATAATATGAATAACTTAATCCCCAGATGTTTTATATGGTTATTCTAGTTGATATCTGATATCATGGTTTCCTATTGAATCTTACATCATATATTGATGTTCTGGATAAAGATTTTATAGAAGAACATAAAATAGATGGTAAGTGAGGTTTTATGTTATTTCCTCCAATTTATAATATTACTTTAAGTGGCCCCTTTAATGGGATGAGGATGATCAATGAGTTTATGGTAAAAAAAATAGTGGAGGATATTGGTATTAGACTTATTGTAAATATTCTATCATATATGAAAATAGGCTACTAATGTTTTTCCAATTTGATAAATTTAGGAACTCTAAGATTTATTTCATGGAGGTGCAAAATATTGAAGCTATTGTGGATTCTAATGTCACTTGAAGAGGGTTTCCATGTTTTTATAGATTGTTATAGTGGTAGGGGATTAATAATATTGGGAAGATCCGTTGAGTGGTAAAATGTTTCATGAACAATGGAGCGCTAGACATATTTACCTGGAAAAAAGACTCTATATAGTATTTAAAGGGTATCCATGTGAATAAGACGTCGGTCCTATGACCATGATATGTTCGATTTCCAATTCTTCATCATTATTGATTCATTTATTTGATGGTGGCACCTTTCATTCCATTGCATTTGAAAAAGTTCTCGAAGTGTTATCTCTTACTATGAAGCTCATGATCTATTTAATAAAGATTGAATTTCCTCTTAGGCAAAAGGGAGATCATGGTCATTAATGAAACTCTTTTATGTTCACATTAACATAAATAAATATTCCTTTAAAAGTTTTGGTTATATATACGAAACCTATGTATTTCATTCTCATGAAGTATTGATAGATTTGACATAAGGATCATATAAAAAGTTTTCCTTGGTGTGTTTACCTTTCTACACTAAATGGTTTGTTCCATATTGTTTTGGAAGTATGGGACCTGAGTTAGTGTCAATATTGAACACTTATTCTAGAGTAGGATGATATCCATTTGATTTTTGAACCCTAGTGGGAATCTTATGGATGTTATCTTACCCTAGTAATTTATGATGTTTTAATTGTGTTTCCCTCTGAATTTCATGTTTTCCATTCGTGTGAGATTTTATGTTTTCTATAATCGCAGTAACAGGTACCAATCCTATTTCTATTTTCTATTACCATATGAAATCAAATAAACTAAAGAATTTAAAGTCCTTGATGGGTGACTATATGTCTAAAGGATTCGTTTGAAATAATGTTTCACCATTTACACTGCTAGTTTTATTTACTCAGAACACTGATGGAACCATTCGACTTGTTTTGATTATCAAAATCATAGTTTCTTTACTATCATGAAAATATATCTGTTGTTTTGAATTGATGATTTTTTTACCTTAATAAAATGGTGAAGTGGTTATTGAAAACTTATATTTAGTCTGGTTATCACTAGATTGGGATCAAGGTTTCTAATATCCCTAATATTTCTTTCTATAGAATATATGAACACTATGAGTACCTTATAACTAATTCGGTGTAAAAAATGATTGTACTATGTTTATGGTGATAATGAATATGATATTCTCCTAGTACATCAATTTTTGTGTGCTTTTGTGGATTACATCTTGGTTTACTTGATGATTAATGAGGAACTAATGAATCACTTGACAATGGTTCTATAAATATTGATAAATCATATACTTTGTTATAAAAATTCAAAATTGATATTTTAGATTTATGAAGTGAAATTATAGAGGAATCATTTTTCTCATCATTGTTTTCAGTTGATTCTATAAATCATAAAGCTATTATGACCCTAGAGGTTCCTTTCAAAACCTTTTACATTTATAGATTATCTAACATAGTAGGGAATTATTTCTATTTTAGGAATTATTTCTCAACGTTTTCCTCCCCATTGACCGCACCTATTCAAAAGGGAGTAATGTTATTATGGGAATCAAATTTTCAATCTTCCGTTGATGAGTAAAAGCATTGTTTGACTTCAACTTTAATGTTGAGTCTTCTAGAAGATGCATTGGGCTATGTGGTCTTCTACGAAACATTAATTTCTCTGTTGAATCGTGTTCTTATCTAGGGTGATAAAATAACTGATTATGGTTCTCATCAACTTCAGCCTCATGAGAATAACTACCCCTTTTATAATATTGAACTTGCTGATATGATCCATTCATTGAAAAAAAAATTTCATTACCTTTTTATAAAAACTTTTACAATGTAATATATTCATTGTATCAAGAGTAATATCTTCTCATGAAATAATATGAATCATTTTAATATGATACAGGTGGAGTACATGCATTTTTTTGACAATTACATTTTTTATACCCCTAGTGAGGGAAATTTTATTTTTGATGATATGATCATAAAACACCCATCATATTCAATGAATCAATCTTTTGAAGAATGTAATTTGATGCTACCTTTTTTAATATTCAATATATAGTTTTGGAGGATGAGATTATGGTTTTCTAGAGTCAAAATTAAAAACCTCACATATTGATATGAATCTACTAAAACAAATATTGCTGATGAGTTCCGAGGCATTAGGGAATATATATATGGAGGGTAAAGTACCATTTAATGGTATCTATCTTTTGATGGTATCACATTCTTTAGAAACATTCATATTCTTCTACTACCTATGAGGAAAGCTATAATGGTAAATTTTTATCATTACTAATGGGTGATAAACATTGGCACACAAATAAGTTGTATGATACGAGGAAACAATTCTAGTGTCCCAATATAATACTGGACATCACTAATTTTGTTTCTAATTATTATATTTGTTAGTAGATTATGGTGGAGCATAAAAAACCTTTATGTTTTCTTAGTATTTTAATTTTTCCAGATTTGGTAGTGGTATGAGATATCAATAGACTTTGTATTTAGGTTTACATGTATAACATGAGGAAAGAATATGATATGGGTATTGATTGACCAATTGAAAAACTCATATCACATTGATCCCATTCATGAAAAATTACCATGTTGAGGACTCGAAAAATATTTATGTGTATTATATCATTATATTTTTTGGAGTATGGTACAACATAGTCTCTGATAGGGATCCTTGGTTTACTTCATACATTTGTAGAGGCATCTAGGAGGTTATAAAAAGGTAGGCAAAGTTGATCACAACATACTATCCATATATTCATAGTTAAATGGAATTTTCAATTCATATTATTGGAGATATTCTCTAAGATTGAGTTGTTTACTTTGGTGGAGTTTCTAATATCTATTTTTATTCAGTCGAGTTTTCAAAGAATTATATATAATATTCATCCATCAATATGGAACCCTTTTTTTACTTTTATGAATGTAATTTTAGATCCCTAATTTGTTAGTTATATATATTATAGATGTTTCACTTGATAGACCTAATCTAGTCCAAGAGATGTTGGAAAATATTCAGATGATTTTCTAGAAAATAGTAATGGATAAAATATATTACAAAACAAATGGAGGTCATCATCAATTCCATTTGGAGATCTTGGCTGGTGACCTAGTGTTTTTGAGAGTCTTACCTCAGCTGGGTCCCCAATGTCTAGGAAAATTGAGAATGATATAACTAAGATACGTGAAAACATTTGAGATTATTGATAAGATCAAAAATATGTCATTCCTTTTGTATTTTCCTCCTCTGATGGTGTTAATCCCTAACATGTTCCATGTGTCATAGCTCATAATGTATCTCCATATGCCACAAAAATTCATGATTTGTGAGGACCTTGACATGGAACCTAATTTATCCATGACCATGAAACTAGTTTGATTGTTTATTGTCAATGAAATATACTTCAGTGAAAATATATCTCCTTGTTTTCGGTGTTTTGGTAACATGGTTCTGATTTGAATGATAATTTTGAGCATGAGGCATTGATGAAGGAGTGGTGACCTCACCTATTCATAGACCAATCTTCTTGATATGTATTATAGGAGAAGAAATAATTTATGGTGGGGATAATGAAACATTATGTTATGAGCTTTTAGGTATGATTCCTGTTTTGTCTTGGTTTACGTTCTTTTCATATTGATCTCCAGTTTTTTACATCGTTTCAGGGTTATACATATTGTTTACGTTTTACCCCTTGTTTTAGTTTTTAGAAGGGGTAAGAGACTGTTTGGATTAGGTTTTAGAGGCTAGGTGGTGGTTAGGTATTTCATCATGGGATTTGGAAAGATCTTCTCCCTAGAGAAGCTATAGGTTGGCAATTAGATTCTAGGTGAGGGCCACCAGCCTACCTGTGGGGGGATTCATATAGGAAGTATATTGGCTAGAAAATGAGGCAAATCAGCACACTAGTGGTTCATTTATATGTGGACAGTTTTGATAGGTATGCCACCATCCATCTAGTGGGTTTACTAGGCTTACTGGAATTCCTCTATGTAGAGCCGAGTAGCCCAAGGATGCTACCAAATACTTGGTGAATATGATGCGGCCGAGTGTCGACGTAGTAATATCATGATTTTAGTTTTTTATATCCATTTTAAAAAACACTTCTCATTAATTTCATTCAACCTGAAAAACATTAGAGACTCTCTATGGAAGTAATTTTCTCCCCAAACATTTATTCTTCATCGATCTAAGTGTCAGTTAGTGCATTGATCTCTCCCAGTAAGTGAAATATCCATTTGATTATGGATTCTACCTTCCTCTATTATCTCCCAATTTTAAATAGTTTATTCTTTATGTCATTTACATATTTAAATTAAGAGTTTATAAATTTTCTTCCTATAGTTCTCATTTTAACGTTTTAGTACAATAGCCTCCATTAGTGGATCATGTGTGGGTGTTTGTTGATCATAAGTTAGTTAGGTGGTTTCATAGGGAAATATCTATCAATTGAAATGATTTATGATTTTTTTAATTTTAAATTATTTTCCCAATTTATTAATTATTTATTTATTGAGTCTCGGGATAAATTATTTAAAAATTCATGGTGTGTGACTTAAAATCCCTTAATAGTGGATTTCAAAAATGATGATTTCATTTAAAAAAAATAACTTGATATAAAAATAATGATTTGAATATTTATTATGGTGATTTTAAAATTTTAAAAAAAAATATAATTTTAAAAGGTTTTATTTGAAAAGAATTTCATTATTATTTTTATATAAACCATTGATGTTGGTTTTTGAACTGAAATGGAATGTTTTGGAACATGATCTCTGGGCCGATTATAAATGATTATTTGAATGATTTTAGTTTGAATACTATATTTGATATCTACATTTAAGATTCATTGATTCCTTGAGGTAAATTAGAGCTCATGTATTTTTATGGGGAGAACACATTCTAGTCATGTATTAGCTCTAGCAATAAATATATTAATGATGATAATACTAACTAAACTATCTTGAGGGAACATAGTTTAATCTTTGGGATTCCTTCCTATCCCACTGGTCTAGGGATATAGGGAGTGTGTTCTAATATGGTTCCATATATTATTTAAGATTTGTGATAATCCCAATAAATTGTTTACCTGAAGTCTCTGAACTGTTGTTCATTGATTACAAATGATTTATTCATTCATGTGTTTGATTGAATTTTTTTCCATGTCTATTTTGATAGAAATGATTATTCATGCATGTTTTGATAAATAAAGTTATATATAAATGATTTTATTGAAATCCAATTGAAATATATGTTATAATATCCCTTGATATTTACTTTAATGCATGTTTTCATGTAAAATTTTAAAAAAAAACGGCCATTTTTTATTCAAAATTGTACTATGTTTGTTTATATCCCATAGAATTCTTATGTAATACTTTGTGAAAGACTAATCATATTTTTTACTCACACGCTACCATTACCTTATATAATTTTTATATATTCTTATTCAATGTCTAAGGAATATAATGATATATATTGGTGGTTGCAGATGTTCTTGATAAGTTGAACCTTGGATTTAGAGGTGACCAGTGGAGCATGTGATCAACTTATTTCACAATGATTCTCATATAATGTCTTAATGATATTATCTGATGAAATTTTTTGACATTCGATTTGGAGAATTTTATCAATCCTCATGTGTAACATTCCCTCTTGATGATTGTTTACAATCCCAAATGTTTCTTATTATATATTGATTACTTGGTCATGAAAAGATATTCCTAGAGTGAAATCATCCCCTCTTGATATTTTGATGACTAAGAAGTAGGTTCCATCATATGAGGATTAGGAATTAACATATAGTCATTTTAGTTTTTATTTTGGTAGCATTTATGAAATTATTCTAGGTTTTTCGGGAAAAATCATTTACTAATCCACTTACTGCCACAAAAAAATCATTTACCTTTAATCACATTTATTGTAGCCTTTTCCATTTACCAGACATTACTATTCCATCCATTATCATTCATCATTTTTCATCCCATAATTTATTAATTTTATCACATAAAAAATTACAAGGATTAGTTATTTCAACCATATTTCATGCCACATGTAAAACATAACACTACCACACCACAACCAAACCCTTCACCAAACAAACCACGACTCAACAACATCCAAAAAGCACTATAATTGTAACATCCCAGGTAAATAATTAATAAAACATTTTCATATTTATTAATATTTGAGAATTGCATATTAATTTTACTTTAAAGGGGTTGCTATGTTCGATAGCATACCCAATACGCAACAAAGAGTTTATTTGAAATCTTACGTTGCACACTAGTAATAAAATAATATTATTTTAAATGGTAGTTAACACGTAGCCATTGTTTTTGCAGGAATGAATAGAAATAAATAAAATATGATTATTTTTGTTTTTTAAATGTTTTTACATTTATCCAATAAAAGATAAGGGCTTAAAATAAGAAAAGAATTCAATTTTAGGCATATATACTCTAACATTCACTAAAGGTCGACTTATCGCCTTTTGATGGAAAACCGTATTTAAATATAGTTTCCGTCAGTCTTATACATTCTATTGTAACAAATAAAACAATTATTTAGAATCAGGACATCAAAATTTACTTTCTGTAAATTTTTGGTATTTTTTCGATAAAGTTCATTTGTTAATGAATAGTGAAAAATGTTGTATTTTAATTCAAAACCGATTTTTAATCTAATTTATTTATATGATTAGATTATATTTTGAATTGGTTTTAAAGTAAAATTAGAATATATTTTTTCCATTTAATCCAATTGTGGTCATTGGAATTAATTTCACTTTGAAATTGGACTTAAACTAGTGTCAATCTTTTGATACATACTGTTTCATAAAAACACGCTATCTGTTTTGACTGCGGGAATTAATTATTAAATTAATTAATGCCACTTATATGTTTTAAATTTTGTAAAATAGACATCATTTTTGAACTCGGAATATCAAATATAGATTAGGGTTAATTTTTGGTATTTTTCTGAAAAACATCAATTTTTTATGAATAGTGAAACCACTAAGTGGTAGTTAAAAAAACTGATTTTTCGTTTAAATGAAATTTTACCACCTCTGTGGTTTTAATTTCAAAAATCCGACATACATGGTTGTCATTAAGAAGAAAAATGTGGTTCAATGGGATTAAAATATTTTTTTGGTGAATAGTAACTTTTATGTTTTTAATCGCGATTAGAGGTAATTAGTGTAATTTAAGGTAAAAATAATGTTTTAATAATATGAAATGAAATTGACACATTCTCTACCATTGTTGGATTTTTCATTGCCGACCACGACAATCCATGGGTCAACTTGGGGCCCCCATGGAGCCACTTTCGTAGGAAAATGACATTAATATCTTTTTATGTAATGTCAAAATAAAAATGTCACAAACATGTGTTCTTTTACTAAAACAATTTTTAAGTGGGGTTATACAAGTCATATTTTTTTCTATAAATATTAATTAGAAATATAATAATATCTCCTACATCATGATATTTTTTTTATAATTTTTTGAAATTAAATAAATTAAATTATTTATGACACCATGATGATGCAGCAATTACCTCATTATTTAATGATTTAAATAAAATGAAAAGATAATGTAGAATCTAAGACCTACACTTGTCAAAAACCAATTGGATGTGTTTATTTAGAACTCTTATCACCTTATCCTTGAAATATATAATTTTTGGACCTTTAAAATCCGAAAAGCATTTTATAATAAAGTAAACTTTTATAACTTTCCAAGAGTGCCCCTCCTCTCCTCTTATAAAAGGCCCCGACCTCTACCTCTTTACCCACACCTCTAAAGCCTTTTGTTCGGCCAAGATCTGACCATTTTGTCTCTCCACATCCCTCTTTTACTCCTAGAAGCCACACTATGGGCAGAAGTCTTCTCATGGAAGCTTTTGAGCTCAAATCAAAAAGAGTTACCCGTTTTAAAGGTAGTGTTTTCTCTTGTGTTCTTATGTTTTATTTTGATTATACAACCCCCTAAACACGTTTGATTCCTTTATTTTATAACAAAAACAGTATCTTCAATATACTAAGATGTAGTTATGTGATGTATTTGAGCTACACTTACACACACCTTCATCTAATGGTTAAAGAGCACACTGTTTCCGTGGATGGAGAATTTCTACCTCACGAAACGATGATTGTTCAATATTCTTATAACACCTTCAAAGGTGGCCATTAAGATGTAAATATATTTATATATGATATATAATATGTTTATGTCTTCCTTAAGCTTATGTATTTTTCATTTATGGCACACATTTACGGCTTCAATTATGGGTATACACGATATATTAATTTTAGGAAGTGCGGACTACCGCCCCCTCAAAGTGATTTGATACGTTAATGCCATATGTGGGATGTATAAAGGATGGATTTAAAGTTATTATATATGATTTATGTTACATATAAATGATGAATATAATTCTGGAATTAAAATATACATACCTCTCATTTAGTTTTAATTCCATTAATATGACATAGAAATGGAAGTAGCGTTCATGCGTACGTACGGCTTACCGTCTCCATGAATGGTGCATTTCATTTCTTACCTCTAAATGATTTTGTAATATTATAAATACATGTATATGCTGGATATATATGATATATATGATATCCAAATCATTAATATCATTCTGGATATAATGAACCTTTGACCACACGAACAAGATGTAATTGTAAGAAGTCCTCTTTCGACTTAAGAACCAAATATCGACAAAACAAACATTATTAACTTAAATGATTAAATAATGTTTATAACATGGTAATAAGTGATATAAAAGTAATAATGAACTTGAAAAAGGTTCTTAATCTAGTAGAAATTAACTCAAGTTTATTATTTAGGATGTTCAAGAATGATCGAGTCAAGTCGGACCCGAGGTAAGGGACTTCGTCTCAATCTCCTTTCATTGAGGCATATTTTGTTTTATACACAACATTCTTTTATGTGGTGTATAAACCCCTTTGAATTTTAATTTTATACAAAAGGAATCATTTTCAACGAAAGCGTTTTACAAAATGACAATAAGGAATGTTTCTTTTAACGTACGCGGTGACAATGAATTTTTCCGCCGCCGCGGGTATTATTTGGTCTTTGGCTTCCTCAACAAGCCGTAATGTTTTTAAAATGAAATAAATTACATATACTATTTTATGTATTTTGGTATTGAAAATGGTTTTTATAATATTTTTTTATGTCAATATATTTAAGTGATATATTGTGATCAAAGTGTGGAAATGTTTTCTTTCCATTATATTTGTTTTATGTCTTATGATTTTATAATGGTACTTGGACATTTGACGAGTGGTTACATGATAAACCATATGAAGGGTGGTTCCGTGAATACCAGGATAGGTGGTTACATTATAACCTCCAATGCATTGGAAATGGAAGTCTTCCGTATGACTATTCCATTTAAGTATGTGTGGAAGTCGACCGTGTGTTTATTCCATTTAAGTATGTTTATGTCCCAAGATACATTTATATGCTATGTGACCTTTATATGGGTTTTATGGTAATCTTTTGGTTACAAATGGGTATGTAATGATCTTTTATTCAGTAAAGAGTTTTTACTACTTCATAAAGGTGAAATGTATTACTTTGATAAAGCATACATGGTTTACTTGTTCTTTTGAAAAAATAACAGTTTTTATTCACTGTGTATCCCTTACGGAGCTTTTTTTGCTCACCCCAAGTTTTTTTAAAATTTTTTTTCACAGGACTTAATGTGGAATAGGGTCAAGGATGGGATGAAGGGAAAGTCATGATATCTAAAACATGGAACTAAACATGTTTCTTTTTAAGATTTTTTATTTTATGGAATCTTATTAGAAGTTTCAACTTTCTAATCTTTTGAGATGTAATATTTATGTCCTAATTATCTAAAAATCTAAACCTGAAAAGATCCTCAATGTGAATTATTCATTTAATTCAATATTAAGTAAAGTTTAAGGCCGATTCCTTATAGTTGGTATCAAAGGTCGATTTAGAAAACTTTTGGAGTTGGAAAATTGTTAAAATTATAAATTAGTTTATGGTATGATTGAAATGATATAGCATTTGAAGATTACCATGTTGCTTCTCCTAAGATATTTCTGTGTTAAGAATGGGTTTTCATAGAGGAAATAGAATAAATTTTTTGGGATGGAATACAGAGGAAAATGATCTTTCAGATCATTATCCTGAGATGGTCAGAATCAGAATTGAACAGTTTGTTGCAGTGATGGCTCAGTTGACTTAGGTGATAAATCATGGTTGTGTTTACTGACGATATTTTGGTGTTTTCTAAAAGTAAAGAGGAGCATGAAAGTCATTTAAGGGGTATCTTGCAAACCTTAAAAGAAAAGAAACTGTATGGAAAATTCAGCAAGTGTGAGTTTTGGTTACAAGAAATTTCTTTCCTTGATCACATTGTTTCAAAAAATGGCATCACAGTTGATCCTGCTAAATGAAAAGTTGTTGAAGAATGGACAATACCCACAAATGTAACCAAGATCCGTAGTTTTCTTGGTTTGGTAGGTTAATACTGAAGGTTTTTTGAAAATGATTCACGGTTATCTAGTTCAATCACTAAGATAACTCGGAAGGGTGTTAAGTTTATCATGACAAAGGAATGTGATGATTTTTTTCAGGAGTTGAAAAGAAGATTAGTGAATGCTCTAGTTTTGGCACTTCCTTATAGGAATGATGAGTTTGTTATATACAGTGATGCATCGTTGAAGGGACATGGTTGTGTCCTTATACAGAATTATAAGGTAATTGCATATGCATCACGCCAGTTGAAAACTCATGAGGTAAATTACCCTACACATGATTTGGAATTAGCTTCTGTTGTTTTTTCTCTAAAAATTTGGAGGCATCATTTGTATGGAGTTAAGTGTGAAATATATACTGATCACAAAAATTTAAAGTATATATTCAGTCAGAAAGAGTTTAACATGAGACAGAGGAGATGGATGGAATTAATCAAGTATTATTATTGTACAATTCATTACCATCCAAGAAAAGAAAATAAAGTTGGTGATGATTTGAGTAGAAAAAGTAAATCTTCATTAACCATGCTACGTTTGGAATGAGATCATTTGGTTTTTGATTTGATGAACATTGGCATAGAAGTTTTTGGTGCAGGAAGTTATTCTGTTTTGTTTCAGGTATCAGTGAAATCTTCTCTATCAGACATAATTAAGAAAGCACAGAAGCTAGACAACGAGTTGTTGAAAAAGGTATAGCTGGTTCAGAAGGGTAAGTTTCATGAATTCAACATTGATAGTTATTGTGTTTTGAGATTTGGTAAGAGATTGTGTGTGCCGTGTGATTAACAGTTGAAGAGAGAGTTGTTATGTGAAGCTCACAGTTCTCCGTTTTTAATTCATCCTGGTAGTACTAAGATGTATAGAGATCTTTGGGAGTATTACTGGTGGGATGCAATGAAAAGGGATATTGCTGATTTTTCTGTGAAGTGTTTGACTTGTCAGCAAGTTAAAGAAGAGTGGAAGTTACTGAAAGGGAAGATTCATCCATTACCAGTGCCAGAGTGGAAATGAGAAAATATATCCATGGACTTTTTTGTGGGATTACCGAGGAAATCTCTAGGTAATAATGAAATCTGGGTTATTATTGATCGATTGACTAAATATTCTCATTTCCTTCCTATTCAAGATACATTCTCTCATGATTAACTTTCTCAATTGTATCTTAAATAGATAGTCAGGATGCATGGAGTTCCCCTCCTTATTGTATCTGATCGTGATCCTAGGTTTACTTCTAACTTATGGAAAGGCCTTTAGAAGTCATTGGCTACTGAATTAAATTTTAGTACAACTTTTCATCCAAAATCAGATGGGCAGTTAGAACAAACATTTCAGACCTTGGAGGATATGCTACGTGCTTGTTTGATGGATTATCTGGGAAGTTGGGACCAACATCTTTCTTTGGTTAAACTTTCACATAATAATAGTTTTCATTCCAGTATACAGATGTCTCTGTTTGAGGCATTATATGGGAAGCAGTGTCGAACTTCAGCTTTTTGGGATGAAGTAGGTGAAAGGAAGGTGATGGGACCAGAATTGGTAGAAGAGATGGCAGAAAAAGTTCAGTTGATTCAGAAACACATGAGAAAAGATCAGAGAAGACAGAAAAGTAATGCGGATAACCGGAGGAAGGATCTATCTTTTGAGGTAGGTGATCATGTTTTTCTCAAAGTTTCACTATGGAAAAGTGCGATGTGATTTGGTAAGAAAGGAAAGATGATTCCAAGGTTCATTGAACCATATGAAATTCTGGAGAAAGTTGAATCAGTTGCATACAAAGTGGCATTACCCCCGAGTTTATCTTAGGTACATAATGGTTTTCATGTTTCGATGTTGAGAAAGTATATTCCAGATCCATCTCATGTTTTGAGCCCAGAGGTAGTTCAGTTGGAAGAGAATCTCTCTTACGAAGAACAACCAGTCCAGATTCTTGACTGAAGAGATCAAGTGTTGCGAAATAAAGTAATTCACCAAGTAAAGGTTTTATGAAAAAACCATATGGTTGAAGAGGCAACATGGGAATCTGAAAATGCTATGAGGGATAAATACCCCCACTTATTTTGGTAAGTAAATAAAATTGCGAGGACGCAATTTCCAAAATGGGGAAGGATGTAACATCTTAGGTAAATAAAGAATAAATTTTTTTCATATTTATTAATATTTTCGAATTAAATATTAATTTTATTTCAAAGGGGTTTCTATGTTCGATAGAGTACCTGATACGCAACAAAGAGTTTCTTTGAAATCTTACGTTGCACACTAGTAATAGAATAATATTATTTTAAATGGTAGTTAACACATAGCTATTTTATTAGTGGGAATGAATAGAAATAAATAAAATATGATTATATATGTTTTTTTTTAAATTTTTTTACTTTTATCCAATAAAAGATAAGGACTTCAAATAAGAAAAGAATTCAATTTTAGGCATATATACTCTAACATTCACTAAAGGTCGACTTATCGCCTTTTGATGGAGAACTGTCATTAAATATAGTTTTGGTAACTCTTATACATTATATTGGACCAAATAAAACGTTTCTTTAGAATCGGGACATCAAAATTTACTTTGTGTAAATTTTTGGTATTTTTCCGATAAAGTTCATTTTTTTAATGAATAGTGAAAAATGTTGTATTTTAATGCAAAACATCTTTTTAATATAATTTATTTATATGATTAGATTATATTTTGAATCGGTTTTAAAGTGAAATTAGAATATATTTTTACCATTTAATCCAATTGTGGTCATTGAAATTAATTTCACTTTGAAATTGGACTTAAACTACTGTCAATCTTTTGATACATATTGTTTCATAAAAACACGCTATTTGTTTTGACAGCGGGAATTAATTATTAAATTAATTAATGCAACTTATATGTTTTTAATTTTGTAAAATAGATATAATATTTTAATTCGGAATATAAAATACAGCTTATGGTTAATTTTTGGTGTTTTTCTGAAAAACATCAATTTTTGATGAATAGTGAAACCACTATGTGGCAGTTAAAAAAACCGATTTTTCATTTAAATGAAATTTTACCACCTCTGTGGTTTGAATTTCAAAAATCCGACATACATGGTTTTCATTAATAAGTAAAATGTGGTTCAATAGTATTAAAATAATTTTTTGGTGAATAGTAACTTTTACGTTTTTAATCACGATTAGAGGAAATTAGTGTAATTTAAGGTAAAAATAATGCTTTAATAATATGAAATGAACTTGACACATGTCTTAACCTTTTTAAATGTGTCATTTACGACCAATAAAATCCATGGGTCAACTTGGGGACCCCATGGAGCCACTTTGGTAGGAAAATGACATTATTATCTTTTTATTTAAAGTTAAAATAAAAATGTCACAAACATGTTTTTGTTTCCTCAAATAATTTTTAAATGGGGTTATACAAGTCATATTTTTGACTATAAATATTAATTAGAAAGATAAAGAGATTTCCTACATCATGATAGTTTTTTTTTATAATTTTTAGAAAATAAATAAATTAAATTATTTATGACACCATGATAATGAAACGATTACCTAATTATTTAACGATTTAAATAAAATTAAACGATAATGTAAAATCTAAGACCTACGCTTGTCAAAAACTTATTGTATGGGTTTATTTAGAACTATTATCACCTTATTCTCAAAATATATTATTTTGGGACCTTTAAAATCCGAAAATCATTTTATAATAAAGTAAAATTTTATAACTTTCCAAGAGTGCCCCTCATCTCCTCTTATAAAAGGCCCCCATCTCTACCTACTTACCCACACCTCTCAAGCCTTTGGTTCGGCCAAGCTCTACCTATTTTGTCTCTAAAAATCCCTCTCTTACTCCTAGAAGCCTCACTTTGGGCAGAAGTCTTCCCAAGGAAGCCTTTGAGCTCAAATCAAAAAGAGTTACCTGTTTTAAAGGTAGTGTTTTCTCTTGAGTTCTTATATTTTATATTGTTTCTCTAACCCCATAAACTATTTTTATTTCTTTATTTTGTAACAACAGAAGTATCTTAAATATACTAGGATGTTTTTATGTGAAGGATTCGAGCTACACTTACACAGAAGTTCATCTAATGGTTAAAGAGCATACTGTTTCCGTGGATGTCGAATTTCTACCTCACGAAACAATGATTGTTCAATATTATTCTAACACCTTCAAAGGTGGCCATTAAGATGTCACTATATTTATATATGATATATAATATGTTTATTTCTTCCTTAAGCTTCTATATTTTTCATTTATGGCACGCCTTCATGGCTTCCATTATGGGTATGCGCGATATCTTCATTTTAGGAAGTGCGGACTACCGCCACCTCAAAGTGATTTGATTCGTTAATGCCATATGTGGGACATATAAAGGATAGATTTAAAGTTATTATAAATGATTTATGTTACATCTAATTGATGAATATAATTCTGGTATTAAAATATACATACATCTCATTTATTTTTAATTCCATTAGTATGACATAGAACTGAAAGTAGCGTTCATGCGTACGTACGGCTTACCGTCTCCATGAACGGTGCATTTCATTTATTACCTCTAAATGATTATGTAATATTATAAATACATGTATATGCTGGATATATATGATGTATATTATATCCAAATCATGAATATCATTCTGGATATAATGAACCTTTGACCACACGAACAACATGTAATCGTAAGAAGTCCACTTTCGACTTAAGAACCAAAAATCGACAAAACAAACATTATTAACTTAAATGATTACATAATGTTTATAACATGGTAATAAGTGATATAAAAGCAATAATGAACTATAAAAAGGTTCTTAAGAAAGTAGAAATTAACTCATGTTTATTATTGAGGACGTTAAAAAACGATCGAGTCAAGTCGGACCCGAGGTAAGGGACTTCGTCTCAATCTTCATTCATTGAGGAATATTTCGTTTTATACACAACATTCTTTTATACGGTGTATAAACCAATTTGACTTTAAATTTTATACAAAAGTAATCTTTTTATACGAATCGTTTCACAAAACAACAATAAGGAATGTTTCTTTTAACGTACTCGGTTACAACGTCCTTTTCCGCCGCCACGGGTATTATTTGGTCTTTGGCTTCCTCAACATGCCGTAATGTTTTTAAAATGAAATCAATAACATATAATATTTTATGTATTTTGGTATTGAAAATGGTTTTTATAATGGATTTTTTATGTAAATATATTTAAGTGATATATTGTGATCAAAGAGTGGAAATTTTTTCATTCCATTATATTTGTTTTATGTCTTATGAGTTTATAATGGTACTTGGACATTTAACGGGTGGTTATGTGATAAAACATATGACGGGTGGTGCTGTGAATACCAATATGGGTGGTTAAGTTATAACCTCTAATGTATTGGGTATGGAAGTTGGCCGTATGGCTATTCCATTTAAGTATTTGTGGAAGTTGACAGTGTGGTTATTCCATTAAAGTATGTTTATGTACCAAGTTACCTTTACATGATACGTGATCTTTATATGGGTTTTATGGTAATCATTTGGATACAAAAGGGTAAGTAATTTTCTTTTATTCAGTGAATATTCTTTACTACTTCATAAAGGTTAAAAGTATTACTTTGATAAAGTATACATGGTTTACTTGTTGTTTTGAAAAACTAACAGTTTTCATTCATTGTGTATCCCTTACTGAGCTTTTTATGCTCACCCCATGTTTTTTGGAAAAGTTTTTCACAGGACGTAATGTTGAATAGGGTCAAGGATGGGATCAAGGGAAAGTCATGCTATCTAAAACATGGAACTAGACAAGTTTCTTTTTAAGAGTATTTATTTTATGGAAACTTAGTTGAAGTTTCTACTTTGTATTATTTTGAGATGTAATAGTTATGTCCTAATTCTCTAAAACTATAAACCTGAAAAGATCCTCGATGTGAATTATTCATTTAATTCAATATTAAGTAAGTTTTAAGGTCGGGACCTTAAAATAATAGTGATAAATTTTTTTTCTCTACTCACATATCCAAACCACCAATTCCATAAACACACAATAACCCATGCATCACAACCATATCAATATTAACACCACATCCTTCTAGTAACCCATATAAATCATCCATCACCCATTTAATCAGAGTAGGGAGTACCCTATACACAACCACAAGAACAAATAAACTCTATAATATTAATTATTGAAAATAATTTTATATGAAAGTATACTTTTGGTTTGAAACACCAACACATGAATTCCATATTCTCACATAACAAATTTATCACCATTTATTTGTGATTAAACTACCAAAAAATATGATTCTAACAAATAAATAATAGTACAATATGCGACTCCCTAAAAAAGGATCCACTAAATGGTTCCCCAAGCTTATGGGTCAAATGGCCTCAAATACACCTCCACAAATTCTGGAGGATTCCGAATAGAAATGAGGTTCTGAGGTGGTATATCAGGGGGAATAAAACCCCATGATCATATTAATGCAACAATATCAAAAGTAAATAAAATATTTGTATCATAATATTAATCACTAACAGAAGATAAATCAAGGTGATAGTATTAATAATCAGTAAAAACTCAATGTCATATAAAATTTTATAAGCATTTAATCTATCTATACCAAATGGAAGACAATACAAGGAAACATGTATCTGGTATAATAGAGGTTTCAAAGGGTAAGGAAATACCAAACAAACTATCTCCAGATAGTTTCATGATAAAACCTAATTCCACCGCTCCCCTAATGGAATGAAATAAAAAAATAAAAAAAATTATTGAGCAGGTTCTTTCCTAGGCCCCTACATGTGTCTATGAATTCAGTTAGGGTACTCAACAATGACCTAGATATGGCGTGAGATAGTACTCAATAGTCCACCACCAATGAAGTCAATAACCTTTCCAGTGTATGTATAAATAATTATACCGTGTCTAATATATAATAGTACTAACAATAAATGACACAAAATAATATTTTCCCATCCCAAAAATGCGATCAATCACATATATAAGAGATATTTTTGAATTATTAAAAATATCCACAATAACATTTGACAAGTAATCGAGTGTAAGAATTTATGGGTTGGATACAAGGTATAAATTCCAAGGTATCCTCACCGTATTTGTCCTTCATGGACTAGGTCAAATTTATAAATGACCAAGGAACCCCCATCAGTCCTCAGAGCATCTTTGTTGAATCTTAGTACTAATGTGTGGGGATGTCAAGGAGTATTTACATGTAGAATGTATAAGTATGTCTATTTAATTTGGATCCAAGGAGTTTTAATTTCATTGGAATAAAATTTAAACTGGACCCATGGTGTAAAATTGTCCATGACATCATATTGAATCGGGATACTAGGAGTTGCAATGTCCAAGGCATCCATAACCATTATCATGATCCATAATGTATAAATGTACATGTATTTTAACATAATCAATATATTAAGATTATAAATCTCCAAGGAATATAGTACCATTATCAATTTATCATCTCATTTCACAACCCATTTCATTATAATTCAAAAACCATGAGTCCAACCAACCCATTCCACATTTTCTCATTTAACAATTTTTCCAATAATTCATCATTATTAACTTGAAATTCAGAAATAAAACTTCTCATATATCTCATTCAATACTAATAAATATAAGGTTTGTCTCAGCACACCCCACGGGTGGCCGAACACATAATAAGGTTAATAACTTCCACATGGGTGGCCAATGGCAAAGTGAACTGCCTACAACCATATAATGTTACTAAGCGGGAAGCTTAAAGATATTATAATCAATTAAATAACATGATTCAATTAAATTTTAGGGAAACACTAAATGGTATGTCATGAGGAACAAGGACAAGAGGGTATATAAAATATCAAAATTTTAGGAAATTGTATATTTCATCTATTGTATACTTCTAGTTGAACAATCATCCTGCATCAAGTTTTGATTTGGTTAAAATCAGGAGAAAAGGGAAGAAAAATAAAAGACCCTGGAAATAGTGCATATTATATTTCACCAAAATAATTATTCTACAATGAATAAAAAATAATATATGTCAAAGATGAATGATGAAATCACTAGAAGAAATCTAATGAGATGAATTATGTTTGAATAGAAGTCTATATAATGAAGTGGAACCCAATACCATGATAGGATTGAAGAAACTCAATGGGATCGGGAATATAAGACACCCCTGGAGGGGATTAGGGAAATAATAGTAGGGCTTAAAATTTTATTTAAAAAGGGTTGAAATGGTCATTTTCGTTCAAGATAAAGGTTCATACAGTTTTTTCGCACAATTTTCAAAACTATGTGACAATCATGCACCCTTATATATCCAAGAACCCCCTTACATGGTCATAGGAAACAATTATAAAAACAATGTTTTGACCATGTATTTATCCTCATATAAAAATTATATGTCTCTTACAAAGGGATGTATCCCTGGATGCATGGTTTCCAAAAACCATGTGTCCTAGGTTCCACAGTTTTTACTAACTATGCAGCACAACTTCTTTTCCCAAAAACTATTCTTATAGGTGCCTAAGAAGCCCCAAAACCCCCCGAAACTATCATGACCCCATTAAGATTTAACATTAAGGCAAATATAAGGAATTTATCTGAAAATAAAAAGGTACTTAGCTTAAGAAAAACCCATGATCTTTCCATCTTCCCCCTTATTAAAATTCATCCCATAATTTCCCTTTAAAGGGTCGTTAAGCATAATCTAACAAAAGCACCAGCCACAAGTCATGTATGTTGACGTCCCTCACCGAATTTATTCCTTATAAACGGTAATGTTTCCATTGAAACCGTTCAAGATTAATTGAATAGTGTTAGATGTCCTTTGTGATCATATCAATGATACATATCTTATGGCCCTTGAGGGACACGCCAATATGTTTCTAAACCACACCTCCATAAAGAGTATGAGTTTTTTTGAATTTTAATGGGATAGATGGTATACATGGTAGAAATTTTTAAATGATCAGTACCTATGAGGAAACTATAACTAATAGGCTACTAGCCTAACACTCTCCAGAATCTTGAATGAACTAATATATCATGTTGAAATATAACCATATATCCTAATACATTTATTCCAAAACCTCAGTGAGATATGTAAGAATATCTGATCTCTGGCTTCAAACTTCTGATGACATTGATGGAGATCAGTGTATGATTTCTATCTAGACTATGTTGTTGAATTCTTATTTTTTTTATCTAAAACATCTCTAAAATATCAAGCATGGGATTTCGTCAAATAAGAACTTCCTCTCCTAACTATAATGAGTATAGATTTTATTAGAAATCCCTACCATATAATGCCTCAAAATGTTCCATCTGTATAGTCCCTTGATATATATTTTTGTAGTTGAACATAACCAGTGGTATATGCCAAATACAAATCCCCCAAAATCATGGACACATGATCTAATAATTTCCACTAGAATATATACAATATTATTTAAATATCCATCGTCTTGATGGAGTTATTCTTTACACAAAAGCACATGTGTACCCAATTCCCTCTAAAATCTATTCCAAAATAAATATGTAAACATAAAATCTCTCTCCAAAAAATTGGAATGAGGAACCCATGAAGGTGAAAAATTTCATGGCTATAAGTCTACACAAGATTGTCTATTGAGATGCTCTCCCTAATAGGAAGAAAATGGGTGACCATCGTGATCCTATCCATAACAACCAATAGAACATCACTTCCTCGGGGTGACCATGGATTCTTTTTAATAAAATTTTTTCCAACATTTTCACATTTCCAACTAGGAATGGATAAATTCTATAAAATCCTTTCTGGTCCCTATTATCACACATTTGATTACTGACTAATGAAAGACCTTGTGATAATACCATCCACCTATATTTTGATCTCAGGAAACCAATACAAGTGGCATAAATATTGATACATATTGGTCATGCCTAGATGTCCTAAATAGACTGAGGAATGAAAATCATGAAAAACTATTCTTGCGTATACCTATGGGAACTTATGTTTGACCATTTACAGATAGTAATTTTCCCTTTCTAGGGGTCCAACCAGGGGGCGGGTCCTCTCCTACCATACTCTCCCAAAGGACTAAGCCCCGGGTATTCAATAATTTCTGCATCCTCACTCTATCCAAAATAGTGGATGTAACTATTAAGGATGGGAGAAATTTATTCCCATGAATATTGTGTGCTTCCATGTTCATGTCAGATAATAATTCCATAAGATTCTACACATTAATAGCCTCATGAGCAGCTAGTATGTGAGTCGTCCTACTCACTTCTTTGATAACTACATAGCACTTCTCATCCAGGTAGGTATGATCAAACTCAAAAGACCAATTCCATTACACCCATATTCCTTTTATAGGGTTCATGATACACTGTGAAAATATATAATTGAGGGTTTTTGGGTTTTTTACACCATGAAATGCTATGTAGTAAATTATTCTTGTAAATGTCATGGCATGAACAACAAAGGCTAAATTGAGATCTTGCATCAGGTAGTTCCTCTCATGTATCCTCAACTAATAAGAATCATATTACATTAATTATTCATCATGTATTATAACTCCTATTATATTAATACCTAACACATGAAAATATATTTTATAGATTTTTGCTAGATCTGGCAGAATCACGATCAGAGCTGATCTTAGTCTCCCTGTTACAATTGAATGGTTATATCAAAAGAATATGAACATATAAAATGCACACCCTTCTTATTCAAGCATGTAAGAGATGATAATAATATTGATAAGTCTATTATTTAATCCATTAAATATCGTTCTATCCCTAAGAACCTCCATATGTCAAAGGCGTACTTGATCTGATCCTAGGAAACTACATCTATCACCTTATCTTGGACAACTAAAACTCTAATCTATTAGATAATATGATCCTAGAAGTGAATATTATCCATCCAAAAGGGTAACATTATGATATTAGAATATAAATTATTCTCTCTCAGTGTATCTAATGTGATATCAATGTTTTTAGCTTGTTCTTGTTGAGTTTGATAATAAATCAATATATAATTCTCAAAAACCACCACAAAAGAATCTAAGAAAGGATGAAAAACCTCGTTCATCAGATCCATGAAAACTACTAATGCATTCATGACATAGAATGGAATAACCAGATACTCATAAAGGTTATACATGTTATTAAAACATATATGAGGTATGTATAAATGTCAAACACCCACCTGGAGATAACCTGTACTCAAAATGTTTTTCAAGAAAACCTATGCTCATCAAAAATAGAAAAAGAGGTCATCTATCCATGGAAAGGGATACCATTTAACAATTAAGTAGGTCAATTTATGTTAATACACATATTATTGAAGGGTTCAATCAATATTTGTTTCAAAAAGAACTAGAAAACCCTATAGATAAGTACGTGGTCAGATAATACCCTCTACATTCATGACCCCAAGATGTATCCTCCTCTCCTACAACATAGTCATAGAAATCTCGTTAGGAGGGATGGATAAGTGTTGTAATTATAGCTATATAGATGAAAAAATATACCTCTATCATAGTTGTTAGTCCAAAATATTCATCTAGGAAAATTCACATGTAATGATTAACCACTAGAGGGAAGTCTTCCTTATTTGATCCTTGATCGTCTAGATATAAACATGAAATATGGGATGTTATATACATTTTCCCAAGATACTATTGTCTAAATATAGTTCCCTGGACTTCCGTTTTGACCTTTTTTAATAAAAACATATCCCTCTAGTGATGTTATGGTCACCCATAAGTAATAGAATTTGACATGGGAATGATAATAAACTATACAGTCTATATTGAGTATGGTGTCGAACCCCACCATCTTGAAGATGAAGAGATCCCTTATGAGGAAACACCCACCAACATCAAGAGGAAACTCCACGAACTGGCCTATATCCTTTGATCTAATTCTCAAAAGATTATCAAGCAACATAACACCATCAGAGAACTGAACATTGATTTTTTGACTCTCTACAATTAGATCATCTATGAAAGAATGAGAATCACTTATTTCTAAAAGAGTAGATACTAGAGTAGAGTCGAATATTATTTTACCAATAACTATATATTGATAAACAATATACTTCATTGGTGTATGATATATAGAATATATCTATCATGAACTACATTCATGTGACACATCCTTACTACCAAGAGCAGACCAACTCTACAGTCATATTGAAATAGGTTCATGGCTACCTCAACAAGTACTACCACCCCAGCCTAAACAATAGGAAAAAGTATATCTATTAGCTTGAGGTGGAGCTATGAATCATACTCCATAACCTAGGTCAAAGTCGATCACCTTCCACAGAATATAGGAGGTATGGTCATACATAATCATTGTACATGTCCCATTCTATTGTATAGTTGATACTTTACTCGGTCTATATCATGCTAACTCCATATGTACCCATATTCAATATAAATTATAGAATATATAACTACTAGAACACATAACTTGGCTATTGTTTCACTCAAAAGAAGCCTCAGAATGATCCTTTCATCCAGCTAAAACTAAACCAATGGTTCAAGAGGCTGAACTACCATACTCTTTGACCCCAACATCTCTTAGGTTCTATTTAGTAATAAAGAACTAATTCACTATCTATGTTATCTCAGTTCTCCAAAACATGTTCAGATGTGATCAAATGAAAAGTTTGAGACCTTCCTCGATGCCTCTCTCTCTCTCTCTCAATGAATCATCAAGAAGATAAATTGATACAAAAACTAACTCTCTAGGAATCGCGTGGAATACTCCATAATGGTCATCACACCATGGACTTGATGAACAAATTCACATGCTTTTTTAGATATTTGGGTCTCAAGAAAAAATTAATTATAAAACCTAGACAATAAATCCCTCAATACAATATATATAATCCTATCAACCTAGTTTCAAACATCCTAGAATATATTAACTACTCAAAAAATAAAAATGTCATGATCTATAATCTCTACTCAAGAGGTGTCTCGAGATTCTCAGAAATTGATAATGTAGTATCCGGCCACATATCAACAGATTACAGACCACAATCCCTTGAAAACGAGGGCAGAAGATACTATTGGAACACACTTGCTTTCTCTTACATATATTATTTAGTCTTAAAGGATCCTTGAAAGGTATGCATAATGTGTAAGAAACCCCCATGAAACTGTGCATCAACACGCGTATCCATAACAACCATTGGTGCTGCAACTCAAACAAATATAAGTTCTATTGGAAGATCTGGGATCAACACCTATAGAGAAGGTTCATATCCACCCATATATCGCATGAATATAATATTTCAGGTTGGAATATCCCTCTAATAAAAACCACAATTCTCATATAATAATTTTGTAACAACTAAATAATAAATAAAATCATACGACAAGTTTATGTCTTCTAATAAACACATAAAACCCCTATGCATGCTCCTAAATCCAAGGGTAGAAAAAATGAAATACTATAAAAAGTACATGATTAACATCCTAAAATCCACTCTATAGTGGGGTATAAGTAAATCTCTTTGTTTCACAACAAATTCCCTGATACATATCAAACAATGACATTTCCATTTGATTTTCAAATCATTAACTTTCATATTTATATTATGATTATATTTGAATAATTCAACCAAATGGATGACTAATTGTAACACCCCGAGATTTTATGAAAAATATTCTTTTAATTTCATTGATGTATTGTGTTTAAAGCTACAACAATATTATCTTGTGCTATACACAACACTGTATTAGCTTGCAGTATATGCAACACTATTCTTAGATTGTGTTACACACAAATTCATGTTTGTTTGATAATAATCATTCTACGCAACATTGAGTGTATATATATATATTCAATTTATAAATGAAAAATGGTTGGATTCAGTTATATGAAACATCAAAGGAGTCTTGCACAACACATAACCATAACTTGGCTTGCATTACACGCAATCGCGACCTCCCTCAATAGCGTGTGTTGTACGCAATACCTGGATTTACTAAACAACGATATATTATTATAATATTATTATGAACTAGCCGTTATGAATAGTATTAAATAAAATTTTAATTTTAAAACATTATTATTTATCTTACACATTTTCTAAAACATGGTATAAGAACAAAATAAATTTTTCAGGTAATATATGTATTTTTCAAAAAATGCAGTTTTGCCGCTTTTTGATGGCATACCCACATTAAATCTAGTTGTTGAAATGTTTATAAGTTCAATTCTACAAAATAAAATTCTTCTTTTGAATCAGGATATAAAAATTTACATTGTATAAAGTTTTTATATTTTTCTAATAACTTTCATATTTTAATGAATAGTAAAAACACGCTATATTTTAATTAAAAACAACTTTTTTCATCGTAATAATTTATATGGATAAATTATAATATTTAATGGTTTTAAAGTATAAATAGAATATATTTTTACCATTTAATATAATGTATGTCATTAGAAATTATTTACATTGAATTCGTAGGTTAAATCAATTCAATCTTTTGCAATATTTTAAACAAAAACCCATTTTTATTCGACAACGGGATTAATATTAATTTAATTTCTCCAACTTCTGTGTATTGAATTTAAAAAAATGGATTCCATATTTGGAATCAGTGGGTCTAAATTATGTTAATAGGCTATTTTTTATTTTTGGGGATTATGAATAGTAACTACGGTAAATTTTATTTACCATAGTTAAAGGTAAATCGTGTAATTAAGGGTAAATATAATATTATAAAATTACCCTAACACATTAATAAATTCTATTGGATGGCTAAAGGTCGACCCATATCACCTAAGGGTCAGATTAGAATAATTTTATGGACTTTTTTTTCAATGAAAATAACTTAATTATTATTAAAACCAAAGAAAGTGACAACATGTCACTCTCTTAAATCTTATAAGTATATTAATTTTAATTTAGTGACAAACTTCATGAAACTTAGAACATGAATAGTCTCTAGAAAGATAATAAAATTATATACATCATGATAATTTATTTAGAATTTTTAGGGATTAAATTATTATCATTAATGGTGATACATTAATGATGCAGAAATTATTTATTAAGTGACAAATCAGTAATATAGTTTTCATTGAAATAATAATACCTATTAAAGGTTACAAAAACCTGACGAAAACTTATTGGTAGTATATATATACACTATAATCATCCAATTACCTAATATATAACCGTTTGGAGTCTTATAATAGTGATTATGACACTTATATTATTTTATTTTAAATGATGCCAAAGTTGTCAACTTCATAATTTAATAAATCTAACAATTGTGATATTAAGATGATAAATTCGAGTAAAAGTATTATTGTGAAAGGTAAAAGATTAATATTCATCATAGGATTTTATTTTTAATTTTTATTAAACAAATAAGTATATTAAATTATTATACAAAAATGTTGTTGTAATTATTTTATTAAGAGATAAACCAAATAAATGGTTTTAAAAATAATAAAATAAATATTATATGAACTATTTAATGTTCTCCACTAATTTTCTAGAAACATATGACCTTTTATGATTCTATTAAAGCTTTTATTTCGAACATATCTTCTGTATTTATTTTATTTAAATTCAAATAAATGAATAGTGTCAAAATTGACAATATTGTTATTTTATAAAAATAACATATTTTAAATTTTTTAAAAATATCAAAAAACTATAAAAATTATAAATTTAAATTTATATGATCTATAATGTTATAAAGTATCCAATTATGGACAATTCACAACAAACAAGTAATTTTTTGTTATAATTTAAAATTTATAATGTTATTACCACAAATAAAATAAAATTGATTAAGTAAGGATAAATCAAGTTGATAATGTTTAAAATAATTTCATAACTTGTCTAAATTTTATTGTATGATGATATTACAACCCTATCTCATATTATATTCTAATATGAGTCATTTTTGGAGGTTATTAAGTGGGGTTATATTTATTATAATTTAATATTTTTAAGATTTCCAAAGGTTCCCCTCTCCTCCCTTATAAAAGGGCACCTCCTCCCTCTCTTCCTCACACCAATTTGAGCCTTAATGCTCGGACAACCCCTGACAAATTCTCTTCTCCAATTCCCTAGAAACATCTTAGAGGTCATGGTATTCTTCAAAGATCAATTTTAGTGCCCTAAGAGGAGGTCTCAAAGAGGCGCTTCGAAGAAGAGGTAATGTCCGTTACCGATTCTTTAAACTTTATATCTTCTTATACTTCTTCTTCATTAGTTCATTCATTATGAAGTAATAACATCAGTATCAATAATATAATGATATGTTATTATAAGTATGAAATAACCCTATTTCACCATCTATCCATCCTACGGAAAATGAAATCACCGCGCGTGCGTACGTACGGAATACCGTCTCCACGCCGTGGTGTAATCTATTTTCCATCACCACCCTACTTGGATGGGTATAATGGTGTACATAATAGATATATATGATTATTGTAAAGTGATATTGATTATGAAATCATATACATACACTCCAATACAATTCCACGATCATGAGAATGATATCATCGCTCGTGCGTACGTACAGACTACCGTCTCCACGACGCGATGAGATTAATTCTCCACATTAACCATTCATGAATGATTATAAAGTATATATAATATGTAATCATGAAATATATGACATAATAATGATACTGGAGTAATGTGTATATATATGTATGTCATCTACATAATTCCATTCAACTCAATAAGAAAAAAAAACAGCGTTCATGCGTACGTACGGCCTACCGTCTCCATGAACGTTGTATTTCTTTCCATCTACTAATATATTATATATATGTATATTATGAATATATATTACATATAAATCATGTTTTATATTCTGTAATTAAGTAATCATGATCTATTTAATCATATGAATAATTACAAGTCAAAACACGGATGACAAATGAAACGATTTTACCCAAAACGCAGCTTTAACATGGAATCTACAAAAGAACGGGTAATATAAAGTCATAAGTGAAACATATATGATATAATAACAATGAATATGATTCTGTAATAAGTCAATGACATTATTTAAATCATTACACAGGAGGTTCAGATACGTACGAAGCATATCAGACCTATGGTAAGGGATAATTTTGAAAATCTCATTTTTATCCGAGATTGCTTATTCATAATTATTTTCTGGGGTTATTGTTATCATCCATGTCCATGTTTCCTAAAAATGGTTTCATATATGTTTAAAGTCCTTTTACCCACTTTTTACTTTTACTACATGGTATGTAAGGAATCTTTCTTTTGTTTACGTTACAAGGTATTTTTTTGACTTTTCTGACAAAAGTATGATAAGAATGTTTTTTAACTTATATGGCATGAAATGATTTTTATGGTTCTATAAAGCCTTATTTTCATGAAACTTCCTTCAAAAGATTTCATGACCATTTTCAACAAAAATCTTTTCTTCTAAAATTTCATGACATTTTGTGAAAAGAAAATGATTTTGAAGAATAAAGGATATTTTCCTCAAGAATTCATTTAAAGTGTTTTATCAAAACCAATTTATTATAAGATGAAATTATTTCACATGTGTATGTTTCAAGTTTAATATCTCTATGATTTACATGGTTTCACTTTTCTTATTATGAAATGATTTCCATTTCTTTTATATGGATTATGTGATGATGGGATGATGTTTATGAAACCTATTTTATTTGTTGGGTTATTATGAATGATGTATGTTTACATTGTGGCACAAGTAAGAATGATTTCATTATGAGATGGGTGGGACCTATATCTCCCTCCAATGCATTGGGTAAATATTTTATATCTCATGAGATAGACATGGATGGAATGGTAAGTTAATCCGGTTCAGTGTTACAGGACTGAAATGAGGAGTGAACTCGATTCAGAATGGGACTTTTTCCACTAAGATGGTCTTGACAGCAATGCCTTGGCTACTATGGAAATCATTACATGAGTTTAATGGATTCCACAATTACATGTTTCATTCCCATGCTCTTTTATCATGGTTTATGTTCTATTATGATCTATGCCTTATGTACTTCCATGTTTTATGTCGTTGCTCAAGATTTTAATGTTTAAACATTATGTTCATGTTTTTAAGTTCCAATGTATATGGTATGTTTTATTTTATCCATGCTTACCCTTACTGAGAATTTGAGCTCACCCTTTTTATTTTTTATTTTCCCCCAGAATCAAAAGAAAGGTTTTAGGTCAGGAAACAAAAAGTAGAAGATCTTTATGGGAGATGTTGAAGATCTTTCACCACGATTAGAAGATTACGTTCCAAGTTTCCAAAGACACTAAACTATTATGGTCCTTGTGTGTCTGTTTTTGTTATGTATTAGGTATTCCGCAAAAGTAATGTAATGTCCATGCACGTCAAGCTTTGGGTCTCTACATTTGGTATCAGAGGAAAAGTTTAGTCAACCTTTGGAAACTAGGATGCGCAAAAGTTAGTGAGATCCCTAGAGATATTTCTAAGGTATGTCTAGGGATGTCCCTATGGATAAGTATACATAAAGGATATAGTCCTAGAACTATGGTAACGATATTAGATTAAAACAAAGATGTTAGATATTGAAGTTACTCCCCCTTTATTATGATTTTTTCCTCTCACACTATTTTTTTTGGGTTTTAGAAAATTGCTAGAAATAAGATGATTCACGATAATGGAGGATATGATGGAAAATGGAATGATATTCTTCATGAGAAACCAAATGAAATTGGATTTGGAAGTCCAAATATCATTATTAAGCTGAATCAGCAATCTCATTATATGATCAATAAAGTAAAATTTTGTAGGTTTCCTGACTCGGCTAATAAGAGAAAGATGGAGTTTCATGGTGATCATAGAGGAAAGAAAGTTCAATTTCCCCTATGTAAATCATGTGGGAAGAGGCATCAAAGAGAATGTTTCAAAGGAACTGGAAGATGATTTGGGTGTGGAAAAGAAGGACACAAAGCTAGTAAGTGCAAAGGAAAAGGTTCATTTGACACCAGGGATGAGGATAATGGTATTGCTACGACATCAACAATGGTCAAATGTTTTAAATGTGGAATGTACGGGCATTATGCAATCCAATTCCCTATGGGAATGTCTCATGAAGAGAATTAGTATGGTCGTATGGGTAGTATTTATGTTGATGATGATGGAGAGACTACAAATGATATATGATATGAAATAATTGTTGAAGCTCAGTCAATGGTTTAAGAATGTAGTGTAATGATTACATGTTTATCATGTGTAATGTTGTATAATTAATCTCATGGTACTATGGAATAAAGAGACATCTAAGGATTGTTACACTGTAATCTTTCTTTATGTTTTGAAAGTGTATGATGAATGGTACTAGTAACCATGAATGGTTATTATGATATTTTTTGAAAGTAGATGATATGTGCATAATGAAGGGATAAGGAGAAAAATTAAATGTTTGATAATATTCATGATCTCATGATTGATATAAGGAGAAGGTTATATGATGGTTTGAGTATATAGAATTTTTGGATTTTGGTATGTGGAAAGAGTTAACTTTTGACAACATTCATGTTTTCACTAAGGTTTAATGGGTATTCATTTTTCATGAGAATACATGATTAAGGTATTCACATGATTAGAATGTGACCAACAAGATAATGGGGGATAAATGATGGTTGGTTGATGTAATTTCATTTCATTTCAAGTAATCATTTTCTTTATACTATGAGCTTGGACCGAAGTATTTTAGATAATGATTGGAATGGATTATGTCGGACATAAGATAGTATTGTTTAAGGATAGAATTTTTTTTCAGTATTATTGATGGCATGTTATAGTAATGTAGTTTTAGAAAAAGTACAACCTTCAAGACGGGCGACAGCCCATCGTGTCGGACAAGGCTATGGAAATCGAACCCACAAACGAAGTGCGACTGGACTTTATCGCCTACCACTGGCCTACAGGAAGTCCCTGTTTAGTAGAAACTAGTTTTATTATATTAAGCAGTATGATATACGAAGTATAAGTCCATTTTAGGAACCATATATGATTAACTCACTAAAGATGGACTTATGTATTTTTGATAACTTTTATAACCTTTTGTTTGAGAAAGATGGAATAACGCATCATTCTATCACATGATCTGCTAACACTTCGTGAATGAAAAATTCAACTTCATTTCTTTAATAGATGAAGTGGAAATTTTTCAAAGAATGACCAACGGTGAGACTATACCAAAATCACCAAAGTATTTATTCTAATTCCAATTTCATCAACATTAGGGAAATGATATTGAAAACAAAAATGTTTTCCTAGTGCCCTTATATCCGGTGAATCAGATGGTACCTTAGATCATCAAAAATATATGTCTTTGTGATTGATGTCTTTTTTATAGCCATGTTCTCTACCACTCTCCATCATAACCTAATGGTTAGATTTTTCTTCCATATCCATATTTTTATCTATGTTCTCCTACGTGGAAACCCATTGATGAGTTAATTTGGGTAACCATTACGTTTCATACTTTAGTTTTTAATGCCATGTTTTGGTATTCCTTTTTACGATGTGGGTTTCTATTAAACCAACATTCGAGTAGTAAACCATTTATAACCCCAACGAATTTCGAGGGAGAAATTCTTTTTAAGGGGGGTAGAATGTAACACCCCGAGATTTTATGAAAAATATTCTTTTAATTTCATTGATGTCTTGGGTTGTAAGCTACAATAAGATTATCTTGTGCTATACACAACACCATATTAGCTTGCAGTATATGCAACACTATTCTTAGATTATGTTACACACAATTTCATGTTTGTTTGATAATAGTCATTCTACGCAAAATTGATTGTATATATATATATATTAAATGTATAAATGAAAAATGTTTGGATTCTTTTATATGAAAAAACAAATGAGTCTTGCACAACACACAACCATAACTTGGCTTGCATTACACGTAATCACGACCTTCCTCGATAGAGTGTGTTGTACGCAATAACGAGATTTACTAAACAACGATATATTATTATAATATTATTATGAACTAGACGTTATGAATAGTATTAACTAAAATTTTAATTTTATAACATTATTATTCATCTTATACATTTTCTAAAACATGGTATAAGAACAAAATAAATTTTTCATGTAAAATATGTATTTTTCAAAAAATGCAGTTTTGCTGCCTTTTGATGGCACACCCACTTTAAATATAGTTGTTGAAATGTTTATAAGTTCAATTTGAAAAAATAAAATTCTTCTTTTTAATCAGGATATACAAATTTACATTGGATAAAGTTTTGATATTTTTCTAATAACTTTCATATTTTAATGAATAGTAAAAACACGCTATATTTTAATTAAAAACAACTTTTTTCATCGTAATAATTTATATGGTTAAATTATAATATTTAATGGTTTTAAAGTATAAATAGAATATATTTTTACCATTTCATATAATGTATGTCATTAGAAATGATTTTACAATTAATTCATAGGTTAAATCAATTCAATATTTTGCAATGTTTTAAACCAAAACCCGATTTTATTCGACAACGAGATTAATTTTAATTTAATTTTTGCAACTTTTGTGTATTGAATTTGAAAAAATGGATTCCATATTTGGAATCAGTGGGTCCAAATTATCTTAATAGGAAACTTTATATTTTTGGGGATTATGAATAATAACTACGGTAAATTTTATTTACCATAGTTAAAGGTAAATCAGGTAATTAAGGGTAAATATAATATTATAAAATTACCCTAACATGTTAAAAAATTCAATTTTATTGCTAAAAGTAGACCCATATCACCTAAGGGTCAGATTAGAATAATTTTATGGACTTTTGTTCCATGAAAATAACTTAATTATTATTAAAACTAAAGAAAGTGACAACATGTCACTCTCTTAAATCTTATAAGTATATTAATTTTAATTTAGTGAGAAACTTCATGAAACATAGAAGATGAATAGTCTAAAGAAATATAATAAAATTATATACATCATGATAATTTATTTAGAATTTTTAGGGATTAAATAATTATCATCAATGGTGATACATTAATGATGCAGCAATTATTTATTAAGTGAAAAATCAGTAATATAGTTTTTATTGAAATAATAATATCTATTAAAGGTTCCAAAAACCTGACCAAAACTTATTGGTAGTATATATATACACCATAACCATCCAAAGTCCTATTATATAACCGTTTGGAGTCTTATAATAGTGATTATGACACTTATATAATTTTATTTTAAATAATGCCAAAGTTGTCACCTTCATAATTTAATAAATACAACAATTGTGATTTTAATATGATAAATTCTAGTAAAAGTATTATTTTGAAAGGTAATAGATTCATCTTCATCATAGGAGTTTATTTTTAATTTTTATGCAACAAATAAGTATATTAAAAAATTATACAAAAATGTTGTTGTAATTATTTTATTAAGAGATAAACCAAATAAATATTTTTACAAATAATAAAATAAATATTATATGAACTATTTAATGTTCTCCACTAATTTTCTATATACATATGACCTTTTATGAATCTATTAAATCTTTTAGTTCGAATATATCTTCTGTATTTATTTTATTTAAATTCAAATAACTGAATAGTGTCAAAATTGACAATATTGTTATTTTATAAAAATAACATATTTTAAAATTGTTTAAAAATCACAATAAACAATAAAAATTATAAATTTAAATTTATATGGTCTATAATGTTATAAATTATCCAATTATGGATAATTCACAACAAACAAGTAATTGTTTGTTATAATTTAAAATTTAGAATGTTATTACCACAAATAAAATTAAATTGATTAAGTAAGGATAAATCAAGTTGATAATGTTTATTATAATTTCCTAACATGTCTAAAATTTATTGTATGATGCGATTACAACCCTATCTCATATTATATTCGAATATGAGTCATTTGTTTAGGTTTTTAAGTGGGGTTAGATTTATTATAAATTAATATTTTTAAGATTTCCAAAGGTGCCCCTCTCCTCCCTTATAAAAGGGCACCTCCTCCCTCTCTTCCTCACACAAATTTGAGCCTTCAAGCTCGGCCAAACCCTGCCAAATTGTCTTCTCCACTTCCTTAGATACATTTTAGAGGTCATGGTCTTCTTAAAAGACCAATTTTAGTGCCCTAAGAGGAGGTCTCAAATAGGCGCTTCGAAGAAGAGGTAATGTCCGTTACCGATTCTTTCAACTTTATTTATTCTTCTACTTCTTCTTATTTAGTTGTTTAATTATGAAGTAATAACATCAGAATAACTAATATACTGATATGTTATTATATTTATGAAATAAACCTATTTCACCATCTATCCATCCTACGGAAAATGAAATCACCACGCGTGCGTACGTACAGAATACCGTCTCCACACCGCGGTGTAATGTATTTTCCACCACCACCTTACTTGGATGGGTATAATGGTGTAAATAATAACTATATATGATTATTTTAAAGTGATATTGATTCTGAAATATTATACATACACTCCAATGTAATTCCATGATCATGAGAACGATATCATCGCTCGTGCGTACGTATGGACTTCCGTCTCCACGACGCGATGAGATTCATTCTCCACATTAACCATTCATGAATGATTATAAAGTATGTATAATATTTAATCATGAAATATATGACATAATAATGATACTGGATTTATGTGTATATATATGTATGTCATCTACTTAATTCCATTCAACTAAATAAGAAAACAAAAACAACGTTCATGCGTACGTACGGCCTACCGTCTCCATAAACGCTGTATTTTTTTCGATCTACTAATCTATTATATATATGTATATTCTAAATATTTATTATATGTAAATAATGTTTTATATTCTGTAATTAAGTAATCATGATCTAAGTAATCCTATGAATAATTACAAGTCAAAACACGGACGATAAATGAAATGATTTTACCCAAAATGCTGCTTTGACATGGAATCTACAAAAGAACGGGTAATATAAAGTCATAAGTGAAACATATATGATATAATAACAATGAATATGATTCAATAACAAGTCAATGACATTATTTAAATCATTATACCGGAGGTTCAGATATGTACGAAGCATATTGGACCTAAGGTAAGGGATAATTTTGCAAATCTCATTTTTATCCAAGATTGTTTATTCGTAATTATTTTCTGGGGTTATTGTTATCATCCATGTCCATGTTTCCTAAAAATGGTTTCATGTATGTTTAAAGTCATTTTTACCCACTTTTTACTTTTACTACATGGTATGTAAGGAATATTTCTTTTGTTTACGTTACGAGGTACTTTTTTGACTTTTCCGACAAAAGTATGAAAATAATGTTTTTTAACGTATACGGCATGAAAGTATTTTTATGGTTTTATAAAGCCTTATTTTCATGAAGATTCCTTCAAAATATTTGATGAATATTTTCAAAAAAAAAACCTTTTCTTCTAAAATTGCATGACATTTTGTGAAAAGAAAATGATTTTGAAGAAAAAAGGATATTTTCTTCAAGAATTCATTTAAATTGTTTTATCAAAACCATTTTCATCTAAGATGAAATTATTTCACATGTGTATGTTTCAAGTGTAATATCTCTATGATTTACATGGTTTCACATTTCTTATTATTAAATGATATTCATTTCTTTTATATGGATTATGTGATCATGGGATGATGTTTATGAATCCAATTTTATTTATTGGGTTATTATGAATGATGTATGTTTATTTTGTGGCACAAGTAAGAATGATTTAATTATGAGATGGGTGGGACCTATATCTCCCTCCAATTCATTGGGTAAATATTTTATATCTCATGAGATAGACATGGCTGGAACGGTAAGTTAATCTGGTTCAGTGTTACAGGACTGAAACGAGGAGTGAACTCGATTCAGAATGGGACTTTGTCCACTAAGATGGTCTTCGCAGCAATGCCTTGGCTACTATGGAAATCATTACATGTGCTTAATGGATACCACAATTACATGTTTTATTCCCATGCTATTTTATCATGGTTTATGTTCTATTATGATCTATTCCTTATGTACTTCCATGTTTTATGTCGTTGCTCAAGATTTTAATGTTTAATCATTATGTTCATGTTTTTAAGTTCCAATGTATATGGTATGTTTTATTTTATCCATGCTTACCGTTACTGAGCATTTGAGCTCACCCTTTTTATGTTTTATTTTCCCCTAGGATCAAAAGAACGGTTTTACGTCAGGAAATAAAAAGTGGAAGATCTTTATGGGAGATGTTTAAGATCGTTCACCACGATTAGAAGATTACGTTCCATGTTTCCAAAGAAACTAAACTATTACGGTCCTTGTGTGTTTGTTTCTATTATGTATTAAGTCTTCTGCAAAAGTAATGTAATGTCCATGTATGTCAAGATTAGCGTCTATACACTAATTATAATATATAAGGTCCCATAATCCTTATATATTGATGTTTGGGGATCATTTAATCATAACCATAAAACATTCTATTCCATGTGACCAATGGACCATGACTTGATGTGCCATAATTGACTACTTAATGCGTCTGCCGTCACCTATGTAGGGAAAAGTATTTATGCTTTTGTAGAAACTCTATGTACCAATTATGTTTCTCAACACAATACATAAAAATTTAACCAGATAATAGATATATCACTCAATTAACAAGTAATAAATGTCATACAGTCTAGTGATGCATCCTATGTGGCATGGCATATACATGACCTATAAATCTTATAAGGTTCCTAAAATGATTCCTGCTATATAATTACATGCCATACCTGGACAAGAAAAATGTGAAATACCTCAATCATAGTAATAATAACATCACATATCATGTTCGTCATCAAACAGAATAATGAAATCTACTATAATATGAAAATTTTAGACAAACAATTTCTCAGTCCATGAAAATTTTCTTTTTCCTATACATGTGCCTGCTACTCCCGAACACAACTCTTTCCAAAATTCTAATTTATTCCAAATTTATTATCTATTTCCTAAAAGTACCATGGAATTAAAATAAATCCTCTAATAACACTTTTCAGCACGCCGACCAGGGAGCCACAAAATAGATCCTTAGGCCAATTTCTCACATGGCCTCAAACATGCCACCCCATATTCCAGAGGCTTCAAAATAGCAGATAGGTTCATAGTTAGTATAATGGGAAAAATATATGCTAATTATTAGACTATTATAGTCGTATCACAAGTAAATAAAATATTAAAAGCATAATACATATCACTGATAGAAGATACATCTAGACGATAGCAAAAATAATCAGTACCGAATGCAGTGTGAAATAAAATATTTTTATCATGTCATGTATCTATACAATATAGAAGATAATAAATGGAAATAGGCATTGAATACAATAAATGTTTCCAAAGTTACAAAAAGTCCAAAAATAAAATTCTGTAGATAGAATCATGAGTGTAGCTTGGTTATATGTGTTGGGTTGGATATTGCACTGGAAGATTGTCTTGATGAGGGTAAATAGAACTGATTAAAATTTTTTAATCAAATTAAAAGATTAATTAAATTTAATTATAAAAAATAAATATAAAATATAATTAGAAGTAGAAAAAGTAATGAACAAAAATAATTTATTTAGATTATTTCAGTCCAAACTGGGCATACTCTACCCTTATAACTCTCCACTGGGAGAGAGATACATCTGAACTGTTTTTATTTTTATAAGGGAATCAGAATACAGTTATAGAATATTTTCCTAGTGAAGGGATAACCGAAACAATAACTTTTTTATAGAGATTTAAAAACCATTATAACATTAACTTCAAATACCATGATTCAAAACTCTCTGATCCCAACTTTAGTATCTAGTAGTACCAACCTGAGAAACGAGAAGAAGAAATGTTTTTTATGTAACAGCATAAATAAAAAATTAGAGAGTGTGTGAGAGATTAGAAATAATGTTACCGACTCAACACCAAAAAGAAAAAAATTTAAATAATAAAATCTTTGATAATCATTATTGATGGTTGGATTGAAATTTCTCATCAAGGAAACAAAATCCAAAGTAGAAGTAACCTGACACTTGAAAAAAAGTCCAAGTGATAAAACATTACATCACAGGAAATTTACATCATCTTCAATGTAAACTAATTTTTTTATCAAGGAAATATGGATTATAGAAGAACATGTTAGCTCAGATTGGATGAAATATCCTGGTACCTTTATGTAGGATCTGTAAAGAAAAACACACAAAACTAATATCAGGATGAAAAATAACCAAAATAAAAAATGTTTGAGTTATTCGAGAGAGATAAAATTATCCCTCATAATAATAGTAATAATTTTTTTCTAAATTTAAAATATGAAGAAAATTCTAAATTAATTGAATAACTAGGTAAATGATAGTAATAATTTATAGCAATCCCATAAAAATTTCATGAGTATTTAAAATAAATACTATTTAAAATTTAATTTAAAGCTCTATGTAATATATGAAATATTTATCCATCATTAAATTACATAAAATGTGCTTCATTATATTCAATGAAATTGAATAATAATTAATAAAAGAACCAGTCGATGAAATTAACTTAAAATATTAATGCAAAAATATTCATTAACTATGTTATTAGTGTTATGTAATAATAATGAAGAAATTTCGTCAATTTTTCAAAATAATTAAATATTATTATAATAAAAATTCAATTGTCATTAATATAATATATACTAATTTTATAAATTAATAAAACAATAAAAAAAATTATTCAATGTTTTCATTTCATCAATATAAAAATTTTCATATAAAACAAAGCATTAATAAATATTCAACGGTGGTTGAAAAAATAAATTGTAGTTAATAAATGATTCCTAGTTAAAAAATAATTTTAAACACCATCAGAAATAATATTACCCACCATTAGAATTAATTTTAGACATCATTCATTATAATTTACTGAATGTTTAAATTAATAATAATTTTAGTCACCATTGGAAAAAATAATTTGAATCACCAATAGTTATAATTTAAGAATCCAACATCGGACAATAGAAGACTTATCTAATAAGGGTATTGTTCAATTAGAAACCATTAAAGGAGGTATAATATGTTTTTTCAGCTCTTATATGAAGGAGAGAAAGCTTGAGTGATCACCCATAGAGGAATGAGGTTAGAGGTCGAAGATAAAGAGTAGTATTTCATCAATTTATGTTCACACTAAACACATAAAATGAAATAAATATTTAAGACATATATGAAAACAAATTTAGAGATTTTCCACCATAATTATATGATTATTATTTTAAAATATTTCCAAAAAATAAATAATTTCTTAATTTGGATAAGTATTGAATGAAATTTGATCAAAATATTGTGAAAACATTTTTTAAATAATTCATAAACCATGTCAGTCATGAGGCCTTTTTTAAGGTATGTAAATGACATTTTTAGAGTTTTGTGTAGATGATTTAAATAGATAAATACATGATATATTTACAAATGAAAAAAATATGAGTGATTTCTATGAGAAACAAATGAGATATCAAAGAAAAAAATGATTTTAAATTTGAGAAAATTTATAATTAAAGATTTGTTGCAAGCTCTTAAGACATATGTCTTACTACTTAAACAATAAAATCGTACCATTATGTATTATAATTAAATTATGATAAATGTTTTATATTTCAAGTGATATATGTTTTGAAATAATATTATTGGTACAATGTTTGTTATAATTAAAAATATAATAAAACCATAAAGTATTTTATACTGAAGATATTATTTGTGAACAGAAACAATAATCATGTTCAATATTAAATGTGAACATGTTATAGAAGGGTTTTGACAATGTTTTCATTTAATAAAATTTAGATATAATTTTTATATATTATATAATATATGAATAATGAATTTTGGATCTCTATAATAGAAGTTAAGATTAAAAAAGTGAGATGTTTTAAATATATTTTTTCAAATAAAAAAATAAAAGGGATTCAGGTATTGAAAAAAATAAAATAACATATAATCAAACAAAATATAAATACATTCATTTAGATGCACAAAAAGTATCCCCCTTTTTTAATTGATTATGAAACCTAAAAATTTTAAAACAATTTCCCCCTTTTTTAAATAAAAAATAGGAAATAACCCCCCTAAAAATGAAATATTTAAATAATTAAATTTACATCATTCCATTTTTAAATTTTTTTCAAACATAGCATAGATAACAATCATATTAAATATATCTACTAGATGATTTTCAGTAGTGATAAATACTAAAATAATATCACTCTTATTAACATGATCTTTAATAATATGTAATCTAAGATCAATATTTATTTTACTAGAATGTTATAATGGATTTATAGAAATAGTAATTATAGATGTGATATTATATTAATGCGTAAAATTATCCAGATAAATTACAAAGTCACAAAATGGTTTTTTAATACATATATGTTGAGAAAAAATTTCGACAACATAGATATAATTAGATTCTACAGTAGATAGAGGAATGGATTCCTGCATCTGAGAAGAACATGAAATTAATATTTTTCCTAGAAAATGACACATATATGATAGGTAGATATATGTGTTCGGATAGTAGAACTGATTCCCTTTTCCACCCTATTAATCCCCATGTATCTGTTGAAATGGCTGTCTCAACAAATGCGTTTGAATATGTGTGGATTACTGTGGGTCAGTAATATCGATGCAAGAAGCAGGTTGTCTACAAAACCTAGAATGTTTTTTATTCAGGATGCAAGATATTGGGCAATTTGATGGAATTCTGTCATAAAGGGTATCGATCCACTCTGAGGAGGAACATGGATAGAGGTATGGAGCATGAGGCACATGATAAGGCACAGTGTCCGGAGTAGAGGCCTTCTGCTCGCCCAAGACATTGCAAAGTGGATATTGAGGAAGAGTCTAGAAAGTAATTGCGATCACAATCACCTTTATAGAAGGCATCAATTCCTCTGAACAACCCAACAGTGGAATATTTTTTTATTAGATTGAAAATAGAATTTAATGGCCCTACTTCTTCACTACATCACAATGACAGTGTAAGGGAAGGAGGTTTCCTTAACCAGGAGATGATGCGAGGTGTATCACAATGGATTGAGAGTATGTTGTCATGGTGTAGATGGTGGATGTCAAGGATGATTCCCCAGATGAGGTGACAGAACTGGGTAGTGATCCATTTAAGAAGGAGTTGTAGGGGCCTATTATGGAGGTTGCATATGAGGCCAATTCTAGGGTTGCAGGGGGATCAGTTTCAAGGAACCAGTCTTCAATTCTGTTGAGAAATATATTTGAAGGGATTAAGTGTTAGGATTGAACACTAAACATATTATCCCTACTAATACATGCCAAGGATGCATTGACATGTTCAATGAAGTTAAAACTATTAATTATGCGGGTGAAGCTTCAAGTCCAAAAGAGAATAGTGTTAATAAGAAGAGTAAGGGTAGAAGGTATTACTACTCCTTACCACCTCATTTGAAGAATCATTCTGCAATGAATACAAACATAAAAAGGACATCTCTAAGGATGTAAGTCATGAGAGACCGAGGGATCAAGGTGACAAACCCGTGGAATTACTATTAAGATTTGATGGAGAAGTGGTTGAGAAGGTCTTGCTACTCAATGATTTTGAGGAAGATACTTATAAAATGATAGGGAGACCCCTAAGGGTAACCCTTAATGAGGAAAAATAAAATTATATTGTAAAAAATGACCTTATTCTCGTTGGGGTCTTAAACAACAGGTTGATTAGTATTGAGGAGTACATATAGTCTTGGGAACAAATTACTTTTGAATTTGAAATTTCCATGTGGGATACACCTAACATTCTATTTCTATCAATATCATGGAATTTATTTACAGAAATGGATTTTGGTAAGCTGAAATTACCTTTATAAGACTCTGGTTAAAGTGATGGAAGTTGTTACTTGATTTGGGAGGTCTTCTAGTTCAGTTTTAATATACTATTGGGGTTTTCTTTTTTACTTTTTGTAGTGAATATTGGTGTCATTCAGCACTGTTTTTGGATCTGCTTCATATGGAAATCAGAGATATATGCCTTTACCTATTCACGCCATTTGGATTTTGGGTCTGAGAGGGTATGGATTGGCCATCGGTTCTGTGTCCATGCATCCTTTCATGGAGAAACTTTATAAATATTAATGAATTAGTGATGGGTTTTTGACACAAGGTAGTTTATGGGGTGAGTGAGATCCAACTTTTTTGGTTTTTTTCCAAGCATGGTTTTGCAGATCTAATATTGAGATGCATGGTTTCTCACTTTCTCCATAAAAGTGTTTTGATAATAAATATTTAATTTTCAATCTTATAGCCTCCAACATTAGAGTTAGAATAAGATATTAAATCAAAATAGTAATATTTTGGATAATGAAAACTATAATTATAATGATTATAACATGTCTAATTATTCTTTTTTACTTCTCTAATGTGGCTTTCTTTTGGATTTTCATTAAATATAACACATAAAAAACAATATAAATGATATTGAGTGTAGATATAGTTAAATATTTTATGCTTTCTTTCAAACCTATATAAACATTAATATGAAAATATTTAACAAATGTGTTGAAATATAATTTATAATTAGTACCCATAAGAGTTTTCATAGATTTATATGAATCGATACCAACTTATTTAACAAACTCTTTATCATACATAGATTGATTAAGAAATTTTCCATCTTTCCCTTGAAAAATTTGATGTCCACTAAAGGAAATTAATTCTTCCATTAAAATCATGTCAAACTAAATGGAAATCAATGTAGAAAATAACTACAAAATAGTTTTACTAGATAGTCCAAAAAACTATATCAACACCATAAATTTATATGATTAAAATATCATTATAAGTCCTTTTAATAAAAAGTGTAGGATAAAAATTTCTTTCCTTGAAACCATTATAAAGTTAAAAAACAATTATATCCTTTTATACAAAGGGAATGGTTCTTGTTTGAGACTACACAATGATTTTGATAATTTTAGAACATGGTTAGTTATATTTTCATTTTCAAATCCAATAGATTGAAAAACATAAACTTTTACAGTTATAAATCTATTTAAGAAATAACTTCTTACATCCATTTAATAAATGTTAATACTTTAAAACAAGGAAAATCCATCAAAATTATAATATCATTAAATTTTTCAATAGGTGAAAATGAATTTTCAATGTCTATACCATCTTCATGAGTGTATCCTTGAGAAATATGACTTGATTTTTTTGATATATGTCCATATTCAATCAGCTTATTTCTAAAGATCAAATTTATTCCAATTACATGATTACAATTAGGTAATTATATTAAATACTAAGAATAATTTCTAAAAAATTATTTAATCTCATCTTAGATAACAATAATCAAGTTAGAAACCATTAATGCATTATTAATAATATTTGGTAGAAAATATGAAATAAATGAATAATTGACACAAGAATTTAAAACAAAATGTCTATCTTTAACACCATAATCATCATTGAGAATATAATTTTTATCATGATTATTATTATGAATCCTATTTGATATTGGATCAGGTTTTGAGGGAGTATTATCCTCATAAATTAATTTAACTTTATCCTGAGTTTTTTAAACTAAAATTAAAATCAATAAAATCATTATAAAATAATTAGAATAAAAATGTAATTTAACATTCTTTTTATCAAATATAAAAAGAACATGTTATTCAATAATCATAGTTCTTTTATTATAAACTCTATAATATTTATAATAATTATAGTAGGCAAAAAAAATACCTTAAGCAATTTTACCATCAAATTTCACTATATTACCCTTTGAATTTAAAATAAAAACTTTACAACAAAAATATCTAAAATAACCCACTTTAGGATTTTACTTTTTAAATAATTAATAATGATTATTCTTTAACAATGGTCTAATAATAATTACATTCTAAAAATAATAATTTTAAAGAATGATGTCAACCCAAAAATATATAGAAAAATTTTATTCACTTAACACCATTTTATCTATTTCAATAAAATTTATATTTTCACGTTCTACTACACAAATTTTTTATAGTGTTCTGTTAATAATAAATTATGAAAATAAAAATTCTATTAAAATAAATTAAAAAATAACAATTATGAAATTAACCACTTTGATCACTACGAATAGAAACAATCATACATCCTTTTATATTTAGAAATAAATTACAAAAAAAATAAGTAATTCAATATAAAGTATCATTTTTTTGATAAGAAAAATGTACCCATTTAAATATACTATAATCATTAGAAATAACTGATGTATATTTCATTCTACCAAGGATATAAATTTTAGTATGGCCAAAGATATCATGATGAACTAGTTGTTATGGTCTATCAATACTTACATGATTTATAGGTCCAAATGGAATTTTATGTTGTCTCCCTTTCATGAAAGTGTCACAAACATAATGGTTTTCTCTCTTCATGGAAGGGGGTTGTAACACATTATCTTGTTTTTAAAGCTTATGTAACGTTTGGAAATTAACATGGCCTAAATGTCGATGAAAAAGGATAAATTTATTCAATACATCGCTCAACCCCTTGACATTTTGAACAATTAGTTCAACAAAATCAATAGTCTAAATAAATTATTTTCTATTACAATAAAGTAATAATGAATCTTCAATAAAAACTGAAAAATTATCATTTTGTAATATAGATTCCATTCCATTATAACATAATTGTGTTATACAAATTAAATTATGTTTTAAACATTAAACATATTAAACATTATAAATAATGGTATAATTTGAATTACGAACATTACCAAAACAATTTACTTTTTATTTGGAATTATCTCAAAAAGTAAAAGTTCCAACATCATATGTGTTGTAAGTGATAAATTTTGATGGGTACCTAATAACATGCCTGTATAATCCAATATCCCTTTACTATATGTCATTCTTGATACATTCCTGCAATTATTTCTACAAAAATCTATTAATTGAATATTTTGGTACCCATGATACTTTGAGTACAAAAGGATTAGTAACACAATTTATAGGTACCCCCAATAAGTTTAAACAAGTATTATAATGTAATGGTGATAATATGTTTTTATAAATATATTTTTTTGTAAATCCAAAATACTTTTTGAATCTATGATAACTAAAATTTTCATAGTAATCTATCATTCCACATTTAAAAAATTATATGTAGTAGTATAACTACTTTATACTTATAAAAAATAGGTTTTCTACATTTGAGGTATTATTCTATCACAACCAACACCATTTTATACTTTATCATTTTTTAAATACGTAACTATATAATATTTTCAAGAATTTTTAAAAAAAAGATAATATTTTTTAGGACACTTAATTTTTTTATATTAATCATTTAAGTTGTTAATGGATTTTAAATATTCATAAATAGAAGAATGAGAAGAAAAAGAAGTTTTTCTTATTTTTTTATCTCGTAATGTTTAATTTTCTCTCAGAAGTAAGTTTCTCATAATTTTCATTGTTATAATTATATAAAAAATAATATTTTAAAATATATATTCATAATCTTTCAATATCATTATCTAATTCCAAAACATTTGGAGTTTTAATGTCATATTCAGAACCAGAATATCCAAAGTAAAAAACCATAATTACAAACCATACCCAATGATTCCATGAAATAGAAGTTAGCTTTTTAGTTTTTATTTCTCGATCTTTCATAGGAATTGAATTCTTCTTAAAAACTCAAATAGGTGGTCAATTTCTTTTTATCCTTCTAATTTTAATTTTCATTATTTTTATGTTTATGATAGTCGGGCTTAATATTCCCTTTCTTAAAACACTAATAACAAGTTATATATGAAGAAATTTAATTTAATAATCACTTCCATTATTCCTTATGTTTTTTTTAATGATTCTTTTATATCGGTTTTGAATCCTTTCTTGTTAATTATTTTTTAAACTATAGTCACAATCTAAGCCATATCATCCTTTTCACTTTCTTGTAGATCAGAATCCAAAGATTTAGAAGTAACAACATTCACATATTTAAATATAACACCATTTATTTTTTGTTTTATCCTCATATACTATGTTGTTTAGTTCCACTTCATACTGAATATTTAGAGTAATCAATTCATCATGTGTGTACTCCTCTAAGTACTTTCATCCATCAACGGAATCCTTTGTTGCAAGACATCTATTTGGTAATGATTATATGACTCATTCAATAAGTACAAGGTTTTCCAAATCATCTGAAAGTGAATTCATTCTATTCAAAATTATTTTGAATCGATGGAACATTTGATTTATAGTATCATATTTTCCCATATTAAATTCTTGGTATTCAGTTTGAAGCATTCCATACTTGATTAAAATTAATTTTTAGAGCCATGTTTAGTGATTTGTAGAATATTTCAAATTTAATGAACTCACTTACAAAAAGGAACAAGACAAAATACACTTTTGTTAGTTTCCCATAGAAAATATTAACAACTTTATAAATCCAAACCTATCAATTATAAATGTTTATTTGAAGTGTATTTGAGTTATTTCTAGGTAGAGTGTACTATTTTGACAAAGTTTACCACTACTTAGTGGTAAAATATTTTAGGTATGCCTCTATTTTGAATCTCCAGTAGATATAATCATTTCCATCAAAGTGAGGTGGCTTCTGGGGAATCCAAGCATCAATTAGTTTCAATCCATCCATCTTAAAAGATCTTTTTCATTAGAATGGAAGGTTTGGAAATAGGTTCACAGAAATAAAAAAATCATACTTAATAAACATATTGGATAATTCCAAAATGCAAGGCCATTAATGAAGATTGAACTATGTTAGGAAAGAGAAAAATAGAGATAATTTATTATCTAATAATGTTATCCTTTGATTCCAATTGTTTGGTCAGATAGGGTAATGACATATGGTCTAGAGGGGTTGAATAGACCAGAAGAAAAAAAATTAATTACATAAATCAATCAATTAAATTCATTTGAAATTATAATTTTATAATTAATTAGAACTGTAAAATTTTGAAAAAAATGAATTTTTTATATTAATTTGGCCCAAAGTGGTCCTACAATACTCTTATACCTCTCTAATCACAGAGAGATATGTGTGCCCTGATATGACTTTTAGGGGGGGAATCATAATCCAATTTAAGAATCCTTTTCTAATGGAGGGATAACAACAAAACTAAATTTTTTATGGGTAGTCACAACCCTTGCAACACAAAATTTTTATACAGGGAATCCAAATACTCACATACTAGTGTTAGAATAAGAAACTCACAAACCATGGATAGAGAAGGAAACATTATTTTCTATTTTAAAACATACAAATTGCGTTCATGTCAGAGATAGGAAATAATGTTACGAACTCAAAACTAGACAAAAGAAAAGATAAATAGTTAATACATATGAATAGGTTCTTGAGTATTGGATTAAAACATCTAGTCAAGGATGTAGAAGTCAAAGCAGATGTAATCTGAAACATAAGAGAATTATAGGTGATGAAAAAGGTTATTGATTGACTTTGAAAATGTACAACCTGTTCAAATTTTACAACCTTGTTCTGAAGGAAAAAATAGAGTTTCAAAGAAAAGGTTAAACCTTATTCATTGAAATATCTCTATAAATTTAAAAATTAGCTCTAAAAATACAAAAAAACTAATATTAGGATAACAGTTTTAAAATTTAAAAATAATTTAATTATTCCAAAGACATCAAAATATCCTTCATAAATATCATAACAAAATTTTCATGAATTTAAATTATGAAGAATCATTCAAAACATTTTGAATAACCTTGTAAATGATCATAATAATTTCAAGAAATCTCATAATAGACCTAAGATGATTTAAAAAAATATTAAATACAATTTCATTAAAAGAATTGTGTAAAAAAGTTCCCACATTAAATGACATAAGAGATTTTGAATATATTCTATACAATTCAATAATAATTTAGAATATAATCCTTCAATGAAATTAACTTAAAATATTAAATCATTATTATTCCTTAAATATGTTGTAAGTTCTACATAACAATAATTAATACATTTTAAAAAAATTAAAACTCATTTAAAAAATATTATAATAACACTTCAATTCACTTAAATATAGAAAATATTAATTTTATAAATTAATAAAACGTGTAAAATAATTATAATGTGCAGTTAGATCCTCAAAGTATAAAAATCTATAGAAAATAAAGAGTGAAGAAATATTCACTATCGATAGAAAAAATACATGATGATGAAAAATGAATCACCATTGAAAAATAAAATTTTACTCATTTGAATTATTTTTACCCACTGTTGAAATTAGTGTCACCCATCAGTAGTTACATTTTACCCACTGTTGAAGAATTTTTTTTTGTCACCATTGGATATAATTTAAGAAGCTGAAATATAAAATTAGAATATTTATCAATGATTTGTACGGTTGTAATATAAACTATCAAAGAATGTATTGGATGGTTTCATAGCTCATAGATGAAAGAGATAATGCTTCAGTGGTCCTCCTTTTGGGAAAGTGGTTAGAGGCAAGAGATGATGAATATTATTTCATAAATTTGTGTTAAATCTAAACAAACATATGTAATTTTATTTTTAATGTATCTAAATTATAGGGGAATAAATCTACGGGGATTTAATTTGGGTGGGCTGAGCGGCTCAACACTCAGATTCATGGAAAAGAAAAGGGGACTTGTATAGGGTGATTTTCGACGTCAATGGTGGTCGAGTCAATATTGAGTGTAGTTATCATCGATGTGTGGTGGTGATGTAGTTAATATCCTAGGTGATGGTTGTGATGTTTCAAGTGGGTTGGAGGATGACTCTATGGCATGTAAAGGGTCCCTCAACATGGTTATTTGTCAATGTTAATGTTGGTTGAGTTGATGATGAGTGTAGAGGGAATCAACGATGAGATGTGATGGAGTCATTGTATCGGGTGTTGTTAGAGACTCCATAGGTGGTATGATTGATGATTCATCTAGGAAGGTTGTTAACATCAAGCATATGGTAGTTGAGTTCTTTCACCAGAGTTGGTGGTCATTCTATCCAAGGTAGCGGTGGAACAAATCTATCAAGGGAAAATAATATTTGGACTCTATATCTTCATTTGAAAATCTAGACATGGACTTCAAAGAAACATCTTCCACATGTGTAGGGCTATTTGATTGGAAGAATGAGGGGGTAGTAAATCTTTCATCAATACCAAGCCCCAAGCTATGCATGCGGTAATGAAGTTGTGTATCCTTGAAATCTTTGATACTATATTTAATATATATTTTTATTTGGAGTGTAATTACTTTTTCTTTAAGGTCTTTAGGGCCTAGGGGTCATGTATTGATCCTATGTGCATCATAGAATAGAATCTATATATGTCTACCTCTCAAACCTGTTATGAAGTGTCAATAATATAAAGGAATTTGGGATTATCAGATGATGTATTCCTAAAAAACATATTTGAATATTATTTCACGTTATTTCTAAATAATCAATATTCAATTAATTCTGATAAGTATTGAATGAGATATGATCAGAATTGTGTGAAAACATGTTTTGAATAATATAGAAACAATTGTAGTACTTCAAGTATTTTTTAATGTATGTAAATGAAATTTTTAGATTTTCATGTAGTTTAATGAAATTAATAAAAACATGTTATATTTTTAACCAAAAAACCTTCAAGAAGATATAATTATAAATGAATAAGATATCAAATAAACAAAAAAGTATTTTCAATTCTAAAAATCCAAGTATTATAGATTGATTGTAAGATCTTCAGACATAAGACACACCCTTAAGAAATAATATAATACCTTTATTTATTCTAATTAAATTATGATAAATTAGTTTTATTTAAAATTTTACATGATTGGAAATAATATTATCATTATATTATAAGTTATAATTAAACCATATAAGAAACCATTAACATAGTTTATACTAAAAACATTAATCGGGACAAAAAAGGAATCATGTTTTGGATTATTTCTAAACATGTCAGAGAACTAATAAAATGGATTAGTTTAATAAAATTTAGATAAGATTTTTATATTTATTTTAAAGCATGATTTATAAAACTATGATCACTACAACACATGTTATAATTTTGATATAGAGATGTTTTGAAAAAAAATTCACATAAAATAATAAAATGGTAATGGATATTTAAAAAAATAAAATAAAATGTAATAATAAAATAGAAATACATACATACACATTAAATAATACTATTATACCATACTCCTAAAAAAATAGATCATCGTAATGTAGGTGATTTCCCCAGTCCCAACCTATATCCATGATGTCTGTTTGGGTGATGAATGGTGGCATGAATAGGGTGTGAGATATAACTCAGTAGGTGAACACAAATAGTGTCAATAATATTTCATGTCTATGTATAAGTAATGAAATAGTGTGAAATATATAATAGTACTAAAAATTAATAATCATCAATAATCTTCTCCTATCCACCAACTTTGATTAAATACCCATGACATGTAATGGCCCAAACCCTTATTAATGAAAATTCATCTTGATCTAATTAAATATCTTTTTATGTAAAATGGTCGTATAACATATGAACTTCCTTGGTTTTATGTTTTTGGATTTTAAAATATCGTTATTAATTGTAACTATTTCTAATATATCATTGAACAATGATAACATGGTTAGTATAAATATAGAGCTTTATCAAATCCAATTTACTCAGAAAAAGGAAGTGATGACTTCATCCAGAAGAATTTATCCAAACGAATCCCATCTTTCAAAGCTCATAAAGGAGGTAGAGTCATTGGGATTCACCCTTGATCAATCCCAAGCTGAGGTTAAACATGATAATCTTGAATGGAATCACCTACTATAGAAGTGGGTGTTAATAGAGATTACCATCAAAGCAACGTTATCCAAGACGCCCCAAGATTATGTCACCATCGAACACCTTACCCAGGAGTCTTTTGTGGATGTTATAAGGGGTCAGGTAATAGGAACCTAACACTATGATTATGTGCATTATTTTTTATAAATAATATACTTAAATTTTATCATTGTTACTTTGTAAATGGCATTTAATGAACCAATAATATTTTTAGTTAATTTTAAAATTATATTAATAAATCTGTTTTTGATGAATTGATGGATTTTTTAATTAAATAATATATTAAAAAAATATTATTACTATATTAAATTTTATTAAAGATAAATTATGGTGTAATTTTTATACAATTGTAATTCTTATTAAGGTCTAAAAGCTATTTTTGTCAAAACCCATGAATTTTTGAAAAATGTATATTTTTATTTTGAAAGTGAAAATTAAAATATTTAGAAACTTATATTGATAAAATGAAAATCATTTTTGGATTCCGGACGTTGAAATTATCTAACAGTGATTTTTTCATAATTTTCTCAAATAATCGAATTTTTGTTTAAAACATAAATACCATTAAAATTTATAGTGTGTTATATGACATAATAATGGCCTAATAGCGATGTATTAAAAAACATTAAAAATTATTGCCATCCAATATATGTTTAATCATTAAAATAAGGTGATTTTAAATTTTTTTATTAATTCCCTGGTTCCTTATTGGACCCTACAAGAGATATAAAATACTTTATCTTTTTAAAATGATTTCCTTGAGAGTGCGACTCGCCTCCACATAAGAAATCCCAATATTTAAATAATTTCGTCTATTGGACTTATAAAATAATGCTTTTCCCTCCACTTTGTAAAAAAATGGGAAAAAACATGGTATAGTTTGTTGTTTTGATTAGTTTAATATGTAGTGTCCAAAGCCTGAATAATAATGAATTTCCTATAATTTCATAAATAAACCAACTCAATCTCCCATTCCTCTTCACTCAAAACCGTTGTATCTCAACCAATCCATGACCTCCTCCCTCTAGAATCTTCCCAAGGCACCCCATGCTCCAAATAATTATTTCTAAATCCTCTTCCAAGCCTTTGGTATTACACTTCCATGTAATGGATTTCTTCCATTCTCATTTTTTTCAACATTTATTTATGTTGTTATACCATTTTATTTTCAATTATGAATGTTGCGGTATGATTTTTAACATCTCCAATACATTATTCCTTATATTTGAATGACGAGAGATCTCTATCTATCTCATTAATTCCTCCCATGCACTCTATTTACCAAGCCGAAATTTCAAAACCATTTTATCTTTTCTCATTTACATTCAAGAAATTATTTTATGTTATACATCTAAATTCCATTACATATGTTTGGACATATAAATATATAACCCCTATACATTCCATTTCATTTAAATATTATGATATACCACTATATCTTTCATAAAACATATTTATGATGTTTATGTCACACCGACAAGCTGTCGAAATTGACTGCGATTCTCCAAGCCACAATAATTTTGTAGTGAATGAATGAAAGGATTACCAAAAAAATGTTTTTCGATAAATATTTTCTATTCACCCACCGACTTAAAATGAAAAAAAATAATTCGTTTCCTTCAAGAAAAAAGGAGTATATTCCATTGGAGAATATAAATAAAACTTCACAGGGCTTCTACAATATGCCTCCAACTTTGTCATTAACCCCGAATTAAAGGTTGACCTCTTCTTTTCTGGGATAAAACATAACCTACGGAATGACATAGTGATCCACGACTTTGAGTGATATGAGGAAATTGTGTGTTGTGCTCTCAAACATAACCTACGGAATGACATAGTGATCCACTGAATCAGGCACTAATCATACACCCTTCACTATCCAACAACCCCCTTTCTTGGTCATAGCTCATCGTTAGAAAAACTGTGCTCTAAACATACATTTTGCATCTTTGGAAAATTTCTGGTGGCTCACATGGGAATATGTCCTTGGATACTACAGTTTCCTCAAACCGTTCAGCCCATCTTTACCCTCTAAAATTTCCTGCACTGTTATTAGTTACCATGTGGCATTAGAGGCATAGTTTCTAATAATAGCATGGCCCAACTTCTATTTCCAAACACCAAGCCTATGGGCACTTAACATGCCCTCGAAATACCCAAAACTCATTTTACTTCAATAGGTATAAAAATTATTCCAAAACTAAGTAATTAAAATGAAAATAAAAATATCCATACCTCAAAGAAAAACCCAAGGATCTCACAATATATGTACTTTAAAATACTATGAGTGATACATTTTCTACAACATCAATAAAACCATAAATTTATAATAAATATCATAGAACATTATAAAAAAAAGTGAAACAACGTATTTAATTTAATTTCCTTTATCCCAAATCATTCTCATATCTATGTTAATACATGCCATCCACCAAATGATATAAAAACTATGATAATTATAACATTCCCACTAAATAATGATGGAGATGTTTAATATCATACACCTCAAATATAGAATTATCTAGAACTACATTAGGGGATGAGAAAAATCTAATAAAACACCATCCAATTAAAGAGGATGATCCCTAAATCCTACACATGATTACCACCCATCAAACAATAACATAGTGGAATATATTGTGAATCAAAACTGCTATCAAAGCCTCTCTAATAGGAAGGGTAAGAATACGATCAAGAAGAATTCGTGAGGAAATTATCATGGATTACAAGGTGTTGATATATTAAGGATCATTTAAAAAACAATAAAATGTGGCCAACAATATATATAGATTCACTATTAGTAACATATGGTTTAGGGAAATTCAAGGAAATTATAAATGATTTGATATAAATTTATATCGATTCCACAAATTTAATGAATCATTGTGTGAAATGGGTCATCAATCCATAATTAAACTCAAATACCAACTTCACAGTGTGATATCCCCTAAACCATGGGGATCAAACAAAAATAACATGATGTTAATAGTAAATGTCATTGTACAACCAATTTTTCAATGAAATTACACCCAAACTCTTGAGGATCACAACATAGTCCTTTGCCTTTTATATTAAAACACAACACCACACAAAATAGACCAAAATGCAATGTGAGGTATTTAAAAACAAAAGACCATGCAGATATTATGCTTTGAATCTGAATAACATGGTATTCCTGATGTAATGTGAAGAGTTATACAACCATATACATCACATATTATTATATAAAATGATCATGTATGATAAAACTCAAAAACCCCATGTGATAACCAATATATGTTAGATGAATTTAAAATACCATGTTGCCATTAAACTATAATAATAACCATTATGTTCTAAGGAAGCTCATTTAATATTTACCTAAGAAACCTCACATAAAATTATCCTAAGGACCATTCTACAAAAAATAACTTGGTAACCTTCATAATATGTAACCATCATTTTGAACTGAGACAGCAAAATATAAATATCATTACAATAAAACCACATAGTTCAAACCCCACAACATAATAGAAGAACCATTTCATAGGAAAACAATTCTGGGAGAATCACACCAGACTACAGAAAAACCATTTTCTCTAGAAAAATAATTATTACTCAACTCATTGCGCTAAAAAACAATATCTTCCAGCTAAAATTACATCTTTAACTTCATATTATTCCCTCCAATATCATACCAATGCCACCAACATCTGAAGGAAACAAGGTAATAGTCTGATAAATTCTCTGCCTTTACTTTAAACAATATTGTAATGATTATCATCATTAAGAATGAAAACAAACCGAGAAAGACAAAACTATCCTCAAAATACAAAAATCCATTGGATTTACCTCTTAAATAATATAATACCCATAAATGAAACATAAAGATACACTATGATAAAAAGATTAATCAATAAAAAATATAATTTAAATATTATAATCACGAAGAAAAGATGGTTTGAAACAATTTTGGATACTTAACATGAATTTTATACTCACACTCTCACATATAATCATATATTGCACCAAACATTTATAATCTATAAACCAAGGGAATTACCTACCCAAGAAACACCTTCTCATGTCGATCATGAATCTCAATTGGTATCTCTATGAATTTCTCTTTATGATCTACATATAAATCAACATTATAAATGACATGAGACTTATCATGAATATATTATTGAAGTTATGAATCCTGAAATACAACATGGATCTGACCCATCTATATATGAAGTTATAACCAAGAAAACACCTCATGGATATACCACAACACCATGAAAAGACAAATATGTGAGGGGTGAGTATTAAATGATGCCCATGATGATAAGAAACCTTCATGTAATCATGGTTCCAAAACATAAGTTCTATAGGTAACCTCCTAAAATATTCAAATTAATTATTACCATCCTACTCTAGCTATATCAACTCTCTAATCATTGATACCTTCTCATCCATGAATTTTACCTAATCTGGTTGATGAACTCTAGAGTCTCTGACTTCGTTATAGCATAATTAAAATCTATAGAGCAACCCATAAAATTACAGGAATGGATCTATACAAAATAATAATCAAATAATTCCTGGTGGTTCCCCTATGAGCCTTTAAAATCGTGAATTCATGAATATAATATGTCCTCCAACATTTGAATAATCAATTCAGTATGACTATTTATACAAGGATGGAATGTCGTGATAAGATGCATCTAATATACAAATGAACAGTATAGTCCTCTCTTTATTCATATGAAAAAATGAGGATAATAATAAAATATGATTATCCTCAGACCTTGTGGAGTGTCACTACCTGATCAACACACCACCTCAGCAAATTCCACAAAACATTAAACTTCTTATTCACACAAAATAAGCCGACTACATTTACTTATAATACAAAATTATCCAATTAACATTACATCGCCCTTCATATAGAGGAGATCCTACGATGAAATTCATTGAAATTTCCTCCCAATTCCACTCAAGGACACCAAATTCCCATTAAAATCCTTTAGGAACATGATGATCTACATTAAATTCTCAATAGAAAAATAAAAATGAAAATAAATTTTCCATTAACTACTTCATCCTTCTCCACTAGAACTGACTCCATAAGAGATAAAAGATCTTGGATACACCCAAATGAACCAGTAAGGGTTAGAACACCAAAATAAATACATCTCACATCACTAATGGGATGATAAATTGTCCTACAAACAACCCACTAGGATTACAATTCGCCATCCACTATTCACAAGAATATCCATAATATATGTGTTATTACAACACCTACACCTTCATGTATCCCCAATAATTTTTATAAATTTTTTATAAAAATGATTTTTCCCTTATCATATGATTTAAGAATCCTTCACCATAGGCCTCTTTTACATCATGAATAATTATTGCAAGGTCGTCCATAACTCTCCATGTGTCTTTGGAATCTAAAAAAACATTTCCCCAGGACTTCTTACATAGTTAATCCTTAGATACATTTCAATTTCCTATGGTTTATAAGTTCAATATTTTATAATAATATTATAAATCTTTCTGTATATATTTATATAGATTAAAATCTTGGTGAGAAATGATATACCTTAAGATATTATGATCTATGATGACCAAAAATTATTCCCTGGTGATGTAATATTTCAATATCTCTTGAGAAAATACCACCGCTACTAACATGAGATCATTAGTGGAATAGTTATATTCATTATGGGGTATCATAATAGAACTACATAAGTTAATATCCCTCTGCCGCATCAAGACACAACCGAAATCAAGATAAGAATCATCCCGAAACCTTAAAATATATATTACATATGGAAAAAAAGAACATGATAACTAATCTACTTACATTTCAATATTATTAATGTTTCCCAAAACTAATTAGACTATATAATGGCCTCTTTAGTCCTGATAAACCCTATAAAAGTGGCCATAATCTAAGAGAAATCATAAACAAACATACTATAATAGTACATGGGACTATGGAATCTCAAAAACACTATAACATTTTTGGTTTCTACTCAACAAAAAACCAACATAATATTTAGTGCATTGACCACTACACCATTACAAAACACTAAATTTCTATGGAGATAGACATCATGCATCCATATATTATACTTGGAAATTGTCTGATATAGCAGATGTAGTTAAATGATTTCTATAATGTTCTTAATATTCTCATTACGATCTTCATATGGATTCAACCACATGAGAAATTAATTAATGAACAGTACCATGAATTGATCTAGTAACTCATAAATTGATGTTTTTCTGATTCCCATAAAAATATCTAGTGATAAATGGAATCATATTCCATAAGTATGAACATAAGGTGACCATAACGATAGTTAAAAGTAATCATTATGATATCATCCCATTTAAAATTTAAATAATATTATATAGACTATTTAACAGTATGTTAAATCCATCTAGTTATCTTCAACTAATTGAGAAATTCATATATCCTATGAAAGGGTTTATGATTCTTTATCATCACCCGGTTCAACCATATATAGTATATGTGCTATATTAGGATACCATATGACTTCTTCAATAATAATAGTAGATCACCCAATGATGAAAAACTAGTTTGGATGTAATGCTTCTCCATAAAATTGTCAATATATATTACCAACCCCCATAACTCAGATAGTGAAATATTATATGAAGTCATCAAAATTAGAGATACACCCAGTTAGAAAACTATAATACACATGAAATCATCTCGATATGGTCATATCACAACCCCATTGGAAAAAACCTAAAACACCTTAACAAACCTAGGAAACACTTCATCGTAAACCACTACAAAGAAAATATAATCTCTACTAGCTAATAAGATAAGGGATCAAAATACATGTAGCCCATATAATGTATAATCTAACCAATGAACACTAAATGATTGAACTACACCTCTCATAAAAAAACTCTCCTCTATGTGAAATTTGTCACTACACACAGAGAGAATTAATAGTCCCTACTAATAAAGACATTATATGGTTATATTTATAGTAAAATGAAATACCCGATGTATTACTCTTCCCCATCATCTATTCACAACCATGGATTTAAACAACAAAACCAGACTAACAACACACAAGTGTAGTTAACCCCTAGGAAACTAAAAGCCTCAACAAATTGAGTCCCAAATAATAGTCTAAGATTGGTTCAATAAAAGAATGTGAAGCCACTAACACAAAGGAATTGAAATACAGGGTAGAAGATAAAAAGATGGTACCTCAAACTAACTATGAACCACCTGATTCTATTAAATCCATTTCATAAAAATAATTTTTTTTTTCTCCCCTTACTTTATTGATTTACTGACCTCCACCTTTATGGGAACAATTAGACTATACACCAGATGATGAGGGGTTTCATGTGTATTGCAACTACCTAACCCATTTCCTCCCCAAAGAATGAAATAATGCTACCCTTTCTTCTGATAATTTCGCCTAGGAAATTGTAGCTGATGTTGGATTGAAATCTTACCCCCAATTATATATTTTTCACTCAGAATTATTGGTCACTAAAATTGTTTATTCCAATTAACTATATAATAAAATCATAATGGAATATAGGGCCTGCTAAATTAGCAATAACTACAATCTATTGTGAAATACAAATTTGACTAGAATAAAATCCCCTCTAATCCAAAACATGACTGCTGAGACATTTGAGAGAATCTATCTATAGATTTTCTCCATGTGAATTTTTTTGACTCCACATTAATGATGAACAATAATATAAATTCATCATATTAACCACCATGACCTTAGATAGAACCTGTACATCCCTAGGAAACAAAAAATAGGGTAACCAAGTTTTGAATAGTGATATGTATTCCGTCCTATAATCTTTATTCTATTTCCTCTAAATCTAGAAAAATATAGTTGTTGAATAGAGAAGGCCCTTGAATCAAACATTATGACCATGAATATTGATGATCCCCTATCGAAGAGAAATTAAATCTAGATAATTCAGAGGAATCATCATTTAATAAATATGCTATTCTTGGATCTATTTATAGAATTATTTAAAAAAAGCTACCAAATTATTGTGGTCCCTAAGGAACATAAACCACTACTAATTCAAATCACCCATCAACCTTATAACTCCCAAAGTGACCTAATGATCCTTCATACAATAGGTCATGCTAAAAGATATTTATATGACCACTAAACCACACACTATTTTTAAGAAACCATATAAATTTAATAATTAATTTCCCACTTTTTTAATATCCATTAACTATATTTTTATAGTTATAATCATTATAAGAATATTAAGTAATATTTCAATAAAAAAAGAAATATGTTTATTATTATAAAAAGTATTTAATAATATTATATGGTTTTATTTAATAGATTAATTTCTAGATTTATTAAATTTAATTTCAAAAAAATATCATAATTATTGAAATCATTACATCTATGTAAGCTTTGGGTGAAATTTTGCGGTTTTATGGAAATGATTAATTTTGTAGTGAATAGTCAAAAATAATATTTATGATATATTAATTTATTATCATAATTTAAATTTATTAAAAAGTACCATTTTATATTAAATAAAAATAACAGTCCTTTAATTATAAATAATATAATTTATTTAAAACTAATAATCATTATAGATTATTTTGGAATTATTTCATTACTAGGCATAAGAACTCATTTTTCTAAATACTGTTTGTTATTTAATTATAATTTTTTATCTTAATTATTTTTTACAGTTTTCAAAATTTAATATCAAAAACATTATTTCACAATTTAAATCATGGAGTACAAATTTGGTAAATAGGTCCCTTTTTGTCAATATTAATAGTTACTGTAGAAAATATTTGTCACATCAATAAGGTAAATTGGGCAATGAATGGTAAAAACTAATTTTATATGGACTAACAATTACCATAAAACATTTATTTTTTTATCAGATACGGGTTTTCTATTAACTAAAATCAATTAATCTGTGATATGGAAATTTATTACAACTTTTCCTTGATAATGACCCTAATTTTTTTTAAATAATTAATTGAAAAAATCTCACTCTCATTTTTTTAATATAACTATTTTTTTCACAGGGATAAAAAATCTGTTATATTCAGTTAGAAATTATTATTTAAATAAAATATTTTATCTTAATTTTTTATATTTTCATATTGAAATAATTACATTAAATTATGTTTCCATCCTGAAATAGTGTTTTCGAAAATAGTAGAATAATCAAGTAAAAGATTCTAATAACTATTGATGTAATATTATTTACATGAGTTAGCATAATAATAATTTTATAGATAAATTTAACATATTAGGTATGTGTGAAATGTTTATATTCTAATTCCGGTACTATCTGTATTTCATTAAAATCAATTTAAATGAGGGGTTTCAAAAATAACATTAATAAAATTTTATAATAAATAATATTGGAAAAAATGATTTAAAATTAATAAAAAATTATCATCAGAAATGTTAATGGGATATGGTTTTCAATATCAACCATGGTCTATTAACAACAGAAATTTATTTTTATAGTAACCTTATGAACTCCAAGAGTTCCAAAAAAACTGATACCGGGGAAATATTTAAATGGGTTAACATGGGTTTAACAAAATAAAAATGGTCCAAAAATCACACAAATCATTTCCGAATATTATTAGATGTCATTTTTTACAATCATCATCATCCTATTTTCAAGATATATCTCTCTGGTTCCATATTTATATGAAAAATAATTTAACTTTAACCATACTTTAAGTAATTCCAAGACAATCCTTACAAACAATTATAAAAATGGTGTCACACATCCTCTCTTCCCCACACCTTTTTAATTCTCTAGTTCATTCAGACCATGATAAGGATTCTCCCAAACAAGAATACCAACGTCTTAAATGTTTTTTTGAATAAAACAAATCTTAGAAGTCATAAGGTGTAATTCAAAGAGGTTATCCAAAGAGACGGTATAATTCAAAACTTAATTATTTTTAGTATATTTAAACTTATATCTAAAGAAAATCTTATTTAACCATTATAATATAATAAGAATAGTATATTAAATATACATAAATTTCATTATGATTATGGTACAAACCTTTTTCATATCCATTTTCTTCTTATGGGAAATAAAAACATCACTTTCGTAAACATCTTGATTACCACCACCACAAAGTAATGTATTTTGTATTCCATCATGGTCCTCGTCACTATTTATATTGATGGATCTAATTTATATATATTATATTCAAGATATTATTATCATTCCATAATTATAATATACAATCTAATTTATTACATTCAAATCCATTTGAAAATGATTACATTATTCATGTGTACGTGTGGATTACCACAACCAAGAAGTGATGTGGTTATTTTCTCCTTTTTACTATCATGGATGGATATAAAATTATTTTAATGAATAATAATAATAATTATTTCATTATTATTGTTTGGAATATAATTTAATAATTATCCCTTTTACCATACTCAACTAATCGTTTCCTTTTTGGATATATGAATCAAATGTCATTAACAAGTCCGATATGAATATAAATGATTAAGTAATTAATTATGAGAGGGTAATAAATAAAATAAATGGAATAATAGAATTGAAAAAGGATATTAAGAAGGTAAATAGTTAACATAATTTTATTATGTAAGAATATATTTTATGTACAATATGATTCTTCCTTTAGAAAAGGACACTTTAACTAAAACAATCATTTTAAATGTTTTAAAGATTCATATTTTAATTTGTTCATCCATTACCATATTCCTAAAATTATTTTGTGGATGTATTTATATGATCATAAATTTATTATAAAGGAATTTTTATTTTTGGTTTTCCTTTTGTAAATTATTTTTTCAAAAGTATTATTTTTATTTATTTTATACAAAAATATATTTACATTTTTTTAGAAAAGTAAAACAAAGATTATATTTTAACATATATGAAGGAAATTAAATTTCCCACTACTGTAATAGTTAATTGGTTTTTCATTAATATATAATATTACATATTTAGTTAAAATAAATAAACATACTCTTTTTTTCATGGTATTTTAGTTTTAAATGTGGGGTTTTAAAAGGATGTCATATTTTATTATCAAAAAATGTTTTTATATTTGTTCAAAATAGATGATCTAGTGTTTTAAGATGAAAATGTAAAATATTCAAAATTTTTGTTAATTATATTGTACTTTTTTTTATATATTTTAATGGGTGAGACTAATTAAACCTATACTATAGGTGATACAAAAATATCTTATATGATGGGAGATCCATATACAACTTATACGACAGGTCTGCCCAATATAGGTTATACACTAAGTGAACATGATATAGCTCTAAAATTTATTTGGTATTATTCCTTATCATCAAATGAAATAATGAGGGAGTTATCCAGGGACGTTTATCCAAAGTATTTAAATAGGATCTAGATATTACTGACATGGGTATGAATATAGTTCTCTTTGTTTCCAACAAGGTTATCTATTTTATAACTATGTGTTTTAATTATTTTCTTGAGAAAAAAGTGTTTGTATTTCATGTGGTTATGATTTATTTCTAATATTAAAGTAATATTATGATAAAGTATAACTTTTTAAGGAATTCAATTCTTGTCACCATACTAATAGATTTCATTCTTTTATGTCCCTTACCAGGTTTTTCATGCTCATGTGTCATTTTTAATTGTTTTTCTCTAGATTTAAGTATGATTAAAAACAAATAAGAAGTAATGTTTGAAGTCATGAAGATTTTTCATGATGACAAAACATGGTTCGTTTAAAAAATATATATTTATGAAAAATGGAATGAGTTATAAGTTTAATCTTTGTAATATATGGTTTTTCATGTAATAGTTGTGATGTAATTCATTAAAGTTTTATACATTAATGATCCTAAAAATGATATAATGTGAATTATTGTCTAAAAACTCAAGATTATATATATATATATATTTATGTGTAGATCCTTATTTTTTATCATAGTAACAGTTTATATAACATTATAGGTTAGGATAATGTTGAAAAAATATCCTTGATAGATTCAACTATATAGATAAGATGAAATTATATAGAATTTCAATATTATCATGTTTCATTATCTAATATATGTCTGTTTTGAATGGTTTTTAACTGTGTAAAAAAGGAAGTTGAAGTTTGAAGTTATGAAGTGGATAATGTACTTACAAATAAACATACTCAAATGGTTGTAATTGGAATAATACAATTTTTTATATTTATGGATAATTTAACATGTGATTTAATGTTTTTTGGATCCATTTTTGAGAGAAAAAAATTTAACACATAATAATATGTCAATAGTTGATCATTTTTTGAAACAAAACCACTATAATATTAGTGTAACATCAAATCTAGTTATATATAAAGGATAGATGAAATTTTTAGAAATTATATTTGATATTAGGGGATGTTCAAAACATCAAAAAGAAACATTTTCTATTTATTGTTTTATGTTGATCCAGATTAATTATGGTTATTGGTCAAGAATAGTAGCAAGATAGAATACGTTTATTCCATGGAATGGGAAAATTTTCATAATATTTTAATAGGAAAATATTTTACTAAGGCTGCTCAACTCATTATTGAGATATAAATTTTGGATTTGAGGAAAGGGGATGATTCAATAGCCAAACTTGAATAATGTTTTTCAATATTGACAAATGATAAAAATAATTTTATTTGCAAAAATGATTGTAAAATCAATGAATTTTACCTATTTTTTAAACAATGTTACAAAGAGATATATACACAAGTGAATTTAGATATTTTGATAAATTTATAGCTTTGATGTGAATTTTGATATATATTTTAGTGAAACTAATATTCTTCAAGATGAAATTATTATGAATCATTCATGGTGGAAATAAATAGATAAATAATTATATAATTAATTAGAAGGAAAGCCCCCAACATGTTCCAAGTGTCATAATTTGTTTTTTGGTGAAATTATTGATACGATTTGGAAAGTGTTATAGGTATGGAATGTTTGTTCATATTGTTTATAATTATAATGAAAATTATCCTAAAAAACCAATGAATGGAATATAATAAACCAACCAATGGTGAGATGTTTTGATTATAATGAGTTTGGAAATTAGTTTAACAAGTTTCCAAACATAGTTTCTTATGGTGGGAATCCTTAAGATCAAAAGAAAAAAAGATTTTTAATATTATTTTTCTATAATTACTATTCTTGCAGGCCAATCTAATGAAGTGTTGATATGTTATTGATTTGATTATTCTAATTATGTTGATTTCAAATTTAAATTTGTTTCATCACATTCCTTTATTTATATGAAATTTTCATTTAAATTTGAATGTCACCTCATTAAAATAATATAATACTTTTATTAAAAATTTATGCTAAAAATATTAATGAATCCATGATTTTTTGGAATATTTCTATTATTTTAAGTTGTATAGTCTTTTATTCAATTTTTTAACTTTCAATAGAATATTTTGATAATATTTTGGGTGTAGATTGGATTTTAGTTTATCATGTTATTATATATTTCTTATCTAATGATGTTATATTCATTAATTTCATACCGTCAATAACATGGTATCAAGAAGAAAAGAAATTTATCAGATACAATAGTAAAAGTTACCAAGATCATATTTTAGAAGAGAACAAAATTGTTTAGATTAGTGGTGTTCCATTGTTGAATGAATATATAGAGTAATTCGTTGTTGATTATTCTAGTTTTATTCAAGATTGAAAGGATTATTTTACTAATTAATTAGTACTTAATGCAAAGAAAATATCAAAAAACTCATATTAGAACTTTTGAAGTAGAACATTTGTAATTCTAAAAGTAGTTTCGCGAATTTATTGATGAAGGCTTCATTTGTTTGATCACTTCACCATGGTGTGATGCAATTTTATTTGTTAAAAATAAATATGGTTTGATTATACATTATATTAATTATGGATCCTAATAAAACATCAATGATAAAGGAAAAATCATCTTCCTCATATCATTGTTTTTTGTTCATCTAAAAGGAGTAAAATATTTTTGGAAGATTGATCTCAGGTGAAGGTACCATCAGTTGAAGGTAAAGGGGGAATATGTTCCAAATATACCTTTTTAGATTAGATACAAAAATTATGATTTTGTCATTATTCCATTTAGTAACCTAATGCATCAACTATACTCTTAGATCATATGAATATATTTTTCAATGACTATTTAGATACGTGTGTGGTTGTGTTTATTAATTATATATTACTATATTTTACAATTCATGACGATATTGAAAGACACGTAATGATTTTTTCATTTAATCATTAAAAAAATCCATATGGAAAATTCAGTATGTTTGATTTTTTTATGAATATTTTTTTTCCTCGGGGATGAATTTTCAAAATATGGAATAACAATTCATCCAGTTAGACTAATTCTATTGAAGAAAAGAAAATATAAGAAAATTTAAAGAATATTCATAGTTTTCTTAGAATAATGGGATACTAAACGATATTTTTTTACAACATTACACATTTATCATTCCCATTGATTTTGTTAACTTGGAAATGAGTTAAATTCATTTAGATGAATGTGTGTGATGATTGATTCTAGTAACTATAAATAATATTGGTGATCGATCAAGTTTTAGCCAATCCATATTGAAATGGTGGGTCTTTTATTGATAATGATACATTATTTAAGGGACTTTATTTTGTTCTGATGCAGAATGATCATGTAATTCCTTATGCTTCATGTCAATTAAAAACACATGAGTAAAATTATCGTACACATGATCAAGATCTAGATTCTATAGGTTTTGATTTAAAAAATTGAGACATAATTTTTATAGAGTAAAATGTGAAATATATACAGATCATAATAGTTTTATGTATATATTCACTTAGGAATAGAATAAAATGATACAAAATAAGGATGAAATAGAATAATTATTGTAACTACATGATTCTTTAGTATCCAATAAAATAAATCAACGTCATTGATTATTTTTGAAAAATACATAAAAAGTTAATAACCATGATAGAATTAGAACATAAACCATTAGTAAAGTATTTAATGAATGATGTCCTATAAATTGTGCATGTATGAATATCATTTCTTTTATCTCAGTATTTAGTGATGTCAAAAATGTTAAAGAGAATTGTGATAACATATACGTAAGTCTTTTATCTTCATGTATAGTTGTAACTAGTAAAGATAGGAATGTTAACTAAATTTAAAATTGAAAATGAAGGTGTTTCTAGATTTGGGAAAAGGTAGTGTGTTCTCAATATCATCCTGTTGAAAATGGATTATTTGTACAAATCTCATTACTATCCCTCTTCTGTTCATCCAAATAGTATTATTATTTATAGATTACATCAAGAGTAATTATCATGTTATGGTGAGAATAAATATATTTTTAATGTACATTGAAATGTTTTTTCTTGTCATCAAGCTATTGTAGAATGTAAATAACCGAAAGTGATTCTTCTACATTCTGTAGTGCTATATACTAAATGAGAAAATATATGTATGGATATCACAGTGGGATTAATTTCATGAACCCTCCTCCCTCTAAATATGTTATAATGAAGGAAGAGAGATAATAACCCTCCAATCCCTCCTTATATACGACTCGGGTTGTCCACTATCACTAAGGGTATAAAACTCAAATATCATGTGAAGAATTACCCTCAATAAATAAATTTTTTCAAAGAGGTAAGATAATAAATCACAAAAAAAATCTAGCAGATAATATAATTGTTGACCCAAATAGACCCAAAATTAATGAATACATTAAAATTAAACATATGAATGTATCCAAATATACCAAAAAATAGTCTATGATAGTGCAATAATAAATGATCTAATCTAGATCAAGAAACTTCAAGCTTGACCCCAAAGTCCTTCTGAAAACATGAATGATAGTTTATATTTGTATGGTGAGCATAATAGGTATACTCAGTAAGGATGTAACCAATGTATCATGTGCACATGTGAAAATAAAATGCTAAGGCAAAAATGAAAAAAATAAAAAAACCAAAAATAACCTATATAAGTCTTCTAACAAAACCATCTCTACTATGGTTCACTCCCTAGATAATGAATTTATTATCACAATATTACATGTAGATTATATTAATAAAAGGAACACATCTAGCACTTTCCATATGATTTTTTCCCTCATTCACTAACATCAAATTCACTATGATGCAATGTCTTCCATAAATAGCACATCACAACCACATCACATCACATCACATCATATCTCACCAAAAGTCAAATTGGACATCTATGAAGTGGTTCGATTTTCTTCCCTACCCAACCCACCCTTGAATGTTTTATCACACGGTTCTAGAATTAGGAATCATATCATCATTCCTTTGTTGAAGATACTTGGGCCATCACAACACATCTCACCCACAAACACCAGTGCCATCCCAACATATCTCATTACATAACCAAAGTCGTAGGGTATCTTGAATGAAAAGGAAATAAACCTCATTCCCTCATATTACCATAAATGACCACCACCACATATCAAATGACATCACTTCCTCATAACCTCACATATCACTCAAAGAAACCTATGTAACTATAGTACCACTTGTTTATATAAGTTTCTTTTGATTTATGTTTTTTAGGAATAAAATTTGTTTTGTTAATTTGGTGAGGGGTTGCAGAAATTTTGAATTGTTTTTTGGATGTTATAAATAAACATGGTGTGATCATGATTTTGGGAAACCATGAAAACCCTATAGGAAATTATACATAGAGAGACAAGGGCTAAAGGAAAGATGCACAATAAGGGCAGAATTTTTCCATATCACGCAACCACCAATAAGTAAACATTATTTTTCATTTATTGGGCTTTGAAATGATTATAACATAGTTTTATAACCATTCAGTCAATCTATGTGAGGTTCATCTTTGAGGTAGTGGCTGGAACACCGTTAGCGCACGATTTGCCTAATCCCGAGAGTAACCATGAACAGTTAAAAAACATGATCCCCAAAAAGTATTTTTAGGTTTTTCTGTGTTTTAACACCATTTTTTCACCAAGACATCCCTAAAAATTTATTTTCACTTCTCAAAGGAAGTAGAGTCCTCTCTCATAAAACTTAAGGTAATATGATGTCTTCCCTTATAGCGTTGAAGTTGGATTCTCATGGCATGTCAACGTTCTTAGTGGTTTGTGGTGGATTCCCTTTAATATACTTCCCCCCTCACTTAATTTATTAGATATACTAGTTTTTTTGATTTATATAAGGGTTTTGGTTCAAAATATGAATATATTTGGCCTTCTTATTTCTAGGGGAACAGATCTAAGGATGGTTTTTTGGAGTTTTAACCCATTTTCATTGGTTTTTTTGTGTCATTCTTAATTTTATCCATAAATCCTAAGGTAGGTGGATTCACTCTTGACTCCTCTTTATAGAACATTAAAATACATATTACAAATTGTTTTTTTGATTGAAACTAACTGTGAAATTGATTTGGAAATCATCGTAGGGACCCTCTTTAGTGATGTTTTATAGATTTTGTGATATTTTGGAATTTTTTTAAAAAATTATTGGTTGAATGATTTTAAATTGATTATTTAAAAATTATTATTTATTTTTGATGCATATAAAAAAATATTTCAATACGATGGTCGGTTTAATTGGTTTTTTTTGAAAAATATTTTAAATAGAAGGTGGTTTTATTAAAATGAATTGATTGAAAAGTTTTCAATAAAAATAAAATTCTATTAAAATGGTTGAAAGGGTTGTTTTTATTATTATAGAATAATAGTGGTGTGTCTTCATATTCATTCAGGACAAATAAGGATAAGAAGACTCTTCCATCATTCGTTGTATGAATAAGGTCCAAGACGTTCTCCCCTCAAATTGGTTCATTAGGTGATGACTTAGTGAAATGTTGACTCACCAATTTCGAGTATAATGATGTATATTTTTTATGCATGAATAGTCGTTTGGATATGTGTAAAGGAATTTGTTATTCCAAAATGGAACTTATGTAATTTTTATCAAGAATTCTTATATAATTACCATGGAAATTAGTTTATTTGGGAAAAGTGATTTGGTATTGAATTTTTTGGATTTGTGATGAATTGTTTAACTATTTTCCAAATTTATTATAAAAAATGTTTATATAAATATAATAAATTGTTATATCCTGGTGTAATGAGTAAGAAATTCGTTTAGATGAAACCTACACAGTTTCATTACTCACCACAGCTTTATAATATTGGTTCTTTTGTAGATATTTTGTATTGAGAAGTGGGAAAAAGGTGTATCACACTTCTCTACTAGTTTATAGTGATGTGTGGGATATTTTTTGAAGTGGGTAATGAAGAATGTTTGATCATGGAGTTATGCAGTTGTCATTGAAATTTTATGGTCTTCTTATACTGTTCAATTAGTTATTTTGTATTATTCCATTACAGAACATTTTTGTAGCTTGGTTTTGATATAAATGGAATTATTTTCTTTCATTTATATCTTGAATCATGTTGTAGTTATTTGGTTATAGCACGTTTGGTTGGATATTTAATTTTCAAAGGTAAAATGTTCCTCAATATATTTATAAACCCTTAGAATATATTTCCAACATTAAGAATATTAGATATGTCACTTAAATGTTTTTTCTACCTCGACTCAAGACTATGAGTAGGGGCATGATGTTACAAGTGGTATCAGCATGTTTGGTTTCTGACCAACAGGTTGTCATCAGTTCTGTCGGCCTTGGATTTGAAATTCATTCTTGTTAATTCCTCAATTTGGGATGGTGGAAAGGATTTTTATTATATGGAATTTAAATATAGAGCATAAAAAGGAATAGAAAATCTATTTCTGTTAAACATAAAGTTACGAAGGAGTTGGGTACATATGTATGTTGGAGAAACTTATAAGATTTGGAATCTCATTGTCATGGGTTTATCCAATGAGATAAGCATGACATGCATTATATAAATGTCTTCCCACTAGAAGTTCATATTTCATTTTGAGTTAGGATTTTTTATTTTGTGATAAATTGATTATTATTAAAAATTGATAAATTGGTATTCAAAAGTGATTTTTTGAAATGTAATGAAATTATTATTTTGAAAATGGTTTGATTTTTAAAGCATGGTAAAATAATAAAAAAAAAATTTAATGTAAGAAAGTGTTGAAATTTGGAAAGCCTTACTATGATAGATGATGGAGTGGAAATTGAATTGTTAAGACATTATTTATTATAGAGTGAGACTGATTGATTTTTTTTTGTTTTTAGAGAAAAGAACCCAGTAGATGTTGTGTAAACCAACTAGAAAAAGATGCTGAGAATGTGATTTCACCAGATCCATCAGTGTACCATGATCTAGTCTAGAGTATTGTTCATTATTTTGAAGTAGTGGATTGAAAGAATAGAAGAGATCAACCAAGGAAACTGGATCATTCTATTAAGTTCTACATGAATAATCCACCCATCATTCATGGTTATTAAGATCTTCATAATGTAGAGTTTAGGATTCATAAAATAATTGAATATTAAATTTTATAGGCACACTAGCATTGATTAATTTCAATAAGTAGATTTATATGCCAAAAGATCTTGCACACTGTTGGTTGGATTTAGCTATTTAGTATTAATTAGAATAAGTCATTTCATGGGAGTATTTTGAATTATTGTTCAACAAAAAACTATATCCACACAAATTCAAAATTTAAATAATGATGGAATTCTTCACCATGAAGTAGGGAGATGTTTTTTCATAGAGTGTGTATCTAAATTCAAAAATTTAGTGTTCTTTTGACTTGATGTTTCTATTACTATGTCATTAAAGGAAAACATCATTGAATTAGTGATAAGGAAGTATATTTGATCAATTATTATTGTGATCGATATTAAAAATTATTAAAAGATGGTAAATAGTGTGAATATTTATTAAAAGTACATATCATAAGCTATAGATGGAGGAATCGGGTTAAAAAATGGGAAATGATGGGAAATATAATTTTGGGAGTAAGCCCATGAGGGACACATATTTCCATAGTGGGAGTATGGATTAGAATAAAATAGCTGGATCAAGGAATATTCCTCCAAAACTATAGAGCCATCATTTATGTTTTCAATGTGGTTCATTCAAACAAATTAAGTTATTGTTTATCAAACCACCAAGAGAATGCCATAATTGTAATCATATTGGAAATATTTTGTGCAATTATCATAGTGCTTTGAGGTAGGGTGTTCAAGACACTTCTCAAGTGTCACAGACATCGTATGCTTAAATGGTGTGGGGGAAGCAGAATACCTATCATCAACATAATAGATCAATCCATGGTGATTATAGGAATACCATGACTCCTCACCAAGGAAAATATCAATAGGGTAATAAGGAACAAAGAATGGTGAGATAACGGTTATATGGAGTTGATGATCTTATTATGGATGAGAAATATGGACCATAAATAGCGAGAGGTAAAATTATTTTGAATTGAACTCCTATGGAAGATTTTTTTATACAAACTCATCCCACTACTGTATTTATTCTATTACTGTTGATTTCAGGATTTAAAAACTAATGATTATTTCATCTTTGTAAAAACATCAAAATCCTATTAGTCAATGTGAATGTTGATCCTTTATGGGTAGATCATGTTCTATATCAACTGATGATGTTGAGCTGAAAGATATATTAATATGATATAATACTGAGTATAGATTGGTTAAAAATGTTCAAGGATCACATCGAATATAATACACAATGGGTTAGTTTTATGACGGAGGATGGCATCGAGAATCTCTTTTGAGATCAGAATGTGAAGGCAGGCTCAGTTGTATTTTGTAAATAATTATTTTGAAAGATCTCAAACCATTTTATAGCATTGTATTTGACATTGTTGTTATAGATTAAGATCAACAGTTTTCAGGAAATTTTGGACTAGTTTCAAGATAACATTCCTGGTAATTTTACATGGATTCTATACATGAGAGAAGTAAATTTTATGATTTATATTATTCTAAGGAAAATTATTGGTTCAATTCATTCATATTGAAAGGAACCAACTGAATTATGGGAATTGATTGTGTGGTTGGAAGAGTTGTAAATCAAAGAAATTATTCTATCGAGTATGTCTCTATGGGAAGAAGTAGTCTTGTTTGTCAAAAAGTTAGATGGAACTCTTCAGTTATGTGTGTATGTTAATTTGATTTAACTAGTTCCAAAAAATAATTAGTATCCACATGCATGAATTTATGATCTGTTTAATAAATGGAGGGGAGATCAATGGTTCTATAAGATTGACATGCGATCAGGATATCAACCTTTGTGAGTTCAGAAAGAGGATATTCCAATAACATCATTTAGAAGAATATATGGCCACTATGAATATGTTTCAATTCCTTTTGGCCTAATAAATTCACTTATGTTTTTTATGGAATTGATTAATCAAATATTTCATATATATATATATATATTCATTTATGGTGGTGTTTGTGGATGACATATTGGTGAATTCAATGATGAGGGATTTGAATGAGAAACACTTGGTGATATTGTATTGATTCTTGAGGGATCATCATTTTTATTTAGAAAAATATAAGTATTATATTCGAATATAAGAGGTATGTTTTATTGGAATTTTAATTTAAAAAATAGTTTTTTATGTGGATCAAGAAAAGATATTAGATATGTTATATTAGAAACTGCCAAATAATTTCTTTGATATTTGGATTTTAATTAATTTAGAATGTTAATAAAATTAGTTTTTACTGAAATCTAATTACTATCATCATCTATGAGAGATTTGGAAAGGAAAACGTTCCATTCCTATAGAAAATGTTTTTAGAAGTAATTTCAAGAATTTAATGTTATCCATACATTAAATCTAGTCATTATATTTCCTGAATCAAGATTATTCTATGTGGTCTATTGCGATGCTTCAGGATCGGAGATTGTATTTGTTCTCATGTATAGTGATCATGTTGTCGACTATGGATCAATAAAGTTATGGTTTAATGATATGACCAACCCTAAACAAGATTTGCGGTTATCTAACATATTTTGTGCTTTGATTACTTGACATCAATATAACTCTGGTTAGAAATTTACTTTGTTCATAGATCAGAAGATCTTGAAACCTAATTTCTCAAAATGTGATTTGATCCCCATTCAAATAAAATATATGGAGTACCATAAAATTATTTATATTAACTTCATGTATACACCTGGAAAGGGTAATATGGTGTATGATTCATTAAGTAGAAATTCATATGCTCATTTGAAGAAAGAAGGTTTAGAACATGGGAAGTTGATGTTGGTGATAGAAGACATGAACATGGAATGTGAAGACAGAGGTGATGTTGGGATACTCTTTCTAGTTACATTGGTTCATAATTTTTTGAAGATAGTTGTAAAAGAAAAAATATTTGATTTATAATGTGTATCTATAAAGTGAAAAAATAATGGTGGGGAGACCATTGAGGGATGAATGATAGATGGGAATTCAGTGTTGTGGTTTATAATTATGATGGTTATAACTATGGATTTTTAGGAAGAAATTCTTCATGATTACCATCGTTAGAGATGAGTTGTTCATAATGGAATACAGATGATGTATAAGGTGATGAAAGTGCGGTTTTGGTGGGTCAGTATGAAAGGGAAGGTAGATGGGTTTTTTTCAAGATTTTTAACTTCTTAGTAGGATAAAGAAGAACATTAAAAACCAACATGTATCTTCATTATTTAACTATTATTAATTGGAAGTGGGAGAAGATGACATGGGATTTTGTAATATGTATTCCAATAATGGTTCATAAATATGATTCTCCAACAGGTGATAGTGGATCGGCTCAAAAAAATGGGTCATTTCATCCATATTCATGAATCTCATATAGTAGAGGAATTATAAAAAAACTATATCAATTAATTGGTAAAGAGGCATGGTGTACTAGTATCGATAGTGTAGAAAAGAGATCTGATGTTGACATCTCATTTATTAAAATACTTACAAAATACCATGGTACTCAATTAACACTAAGTATGGTGTATCATCCTCAGATTGATGAAATATCCAAGAGGACAATAGAAATGTTGGAATACACATTGTGGGATTCCATAATAGATTTTGGTGCCTCATGGGAAGAGAACACTCCATCATCAGAGCAATAATATAATATGAACTATCAATACATGATATATATGTCTCTTTAGGATTTATTATATGATATTCCGTATCATTCTCTACTTTGTTGGGAGGAAATAGGTGAGACTTCAATAGTTTTTCTAAGCCTTTTCTAATAGACGATGGACAATATTGAACTAACTAGGAAATTAATAGAGAAAGATAGAGTCATGAGAAATCAAATATGGATCATTATTACTGGCATTTTTCATTCACGATGAGTGACCATGTATTCATAAATTACTATCCAATGTTTGGACATCGTTGTTGTGGGAACCAAGGAAAAAATTTTCTTGGAAACATTGGCCCCAATGAGATACTAAATTACATTAGAGAGGTGGCATATCAGTTAGTATTACCACCAAGGATTAGTGTGGTGCACATTGTGTTTCATGTATCTCAGCTAAAAAGGTATCAACCCAGTAATGACCATGTGATTAAATGGGATAATTTTTACCTAGAATTGAATGCTTCATTGGTGCACATGCTGGTAATGATTTTGGATAGTAAATCGAATTTCATGCATAGAAAAAGCACTAATAAAGTATATGTTTTATGTAAATAAGGCAAAGTTTAAGAATATACATGGGAATTTTGGTTTCTAAACGAAACCTGGCATGAGAATTCATCGAAGGTTGCTCTATTTAGATAAGATTAATCCTTGTGAGGTTTGGATATAATCTGATTAACATAAGGGTCCACTTAACTCAACTATTCCTCTCCCTTCTATGACATTTACTTGTGCTTCAATGTCAATTAATACAAATTTTGGGGGAGTGGGTATATTAAATATTGAGAATGCAATTGGATGGGTAAGGAATTGGGATTCCTTTGTTATCCTATGATAATGATTTCATTCTACCAAGCTTGCCTCAAAACCTATTTTGTTCCTGAGATCTGGAAACATATAAAGAAAAATATTTTTGATGTCATTCATTTGGAGGATAGTTTAGGTGAGTGAAAATACATGGGATCCCCATCTATTTACCTATCCGATAAATCCTATAGGAAATCATATAGGGTGGTCCATACCATTGAGTATTTGGGGAGTATTTTTTTGGCATAAAGAGATCCTAAAAAATATTAGATTTCTGATCTAGAGGTTCTAGAACTATTCGATTCCTATTGATGTGGTGGTCCTGTAGAAGGAAGTCTGTTTGGATTCCAGTTTTTCTTACTGAATGAAGAATAAAAAAGAAACCACTATCCCCCTAAGCTATTATAGCGAATGGGTGACCACAATGTGGGGGTGATTGGAGACTGCTTTGATTTATCAATTATGGTAGGTTCCTTTCATGATTTTTAATCCTTTCTGCAACATTTGTTCAGTGGGGTTGGATTTAACATGAAAGAGGAGGCCTTCCGGACAATCCTACTGGTGAAAAGCTATTGTTTCTTAAGGGAGGCTAGAAAAACGTTTCTTCATAAGGGTCCATCTTTATCTAGTACTACACTAGTACTGAGGAACAAATGTCTCATCATGGAACCAACAAGTCTTTAGAACAATTCTAACATGGATTCTTCTATTTGGGGCTTTATGACTAGGTAAATATCTATCCCTCATCACTACATTGTGTAGGGGAAATATGTGAGATGGAAACCACCCCTTTTTTGTATAATGATTAATGTTGATGGGTCATGTAGTTAGGGTCTTATTAAGGTGGTTGGTTTGGTTTTTAATTTTGATGGTTTAGTGATATTTTTCCTTAGTGGATTTTATGGGGTTGGTGACTCTCTATGAGTAGAAGCTAATGGAATGTACTTGGTATTTTCCTCATGTCACTCACAGTGAATATATTTGGCTGTTGTTGAGGTGGATTATAAGACCATATGAAGATATCATAGAGGCCTTTCTTCCAAGCCATGGCATGCCAACTAAATGATCTATAAATCAATTTCTCGATTCACGGATGGAATTGAGATGCTTCAAACATGGCGTAAAGGAAATATGGTTGAAGATTTCTCAGCCTCCAAGGCTTCCCTAGAGTTCCCCTTATTTGAGTTCACAAGCACCGATACCCTTCCCCAAGGGGCTGTTAGCAGTTTAATAGGTGATTCTCATACCCTCAACTTCAATAAGACTAATTAACAGTGCTCCTTGATTGTCTGTTCTCCCTCCTCTTAGAAATAAAATTTTTATATTGGTTGTAAAAAAATATATGGTTGAGAAATGGCTAGAACATTTTCAAGGAAAATATGGTTTTCAACTTTCCTAGGATAGAATGAAAAATTGTGGGGAGAATGTAGTATACCAAATTTCATGTATATAAGTCGTAATGTATTTATTTTAAGTATATGAAGTAGTGGCGTGAAGTTTGAGATGGTTTGAAGAACTTTTGGAATGTTTTTAGGGCTTATATAGATGCACATGGTTATAGAATTGTTTTGTAAAACTGTACAACTCCTATAGGGAATAGTTACAAGTGAGATATGTGCTAGGGGAAGGTGCACTAGTATGTTCATCGTTTAACTAAACTATAGAGAATCCTAGGATAAGTTTTTATTTTTTAGATCATGATATTTTCAGGGTTGGTACATTTTTTTAACCATGAATCCAAACCATGCAATTCTCATCCTTGAGGTAGTGACTGGCACATGGTTAGTGCACCGTTTTTTTAACTGTGAAACAGACAATGAACTATTTTTAAACAAGATCCAGAAAAATAGGTCAAGGGTTTTTTTAGGTTTTAAACCCTAGTTTCCCCCAAAATGGCTCTAACATGATATCTAATCCCCCTAAAGGTAGTATAGGATCCTCCCATCGACCAGGATGTTATATGAATGATTCTCTTGGAGTATTGATGTTGATTTCTCATGGTAAGTCACCATTATTTGTGGGTTTTTATGTTTTTTAATATATATAATTATCTCCCTCTCTTGCTATAATTTATTTAAAAAAATTCTTGATATATGTAATGGAGTTGACTCTAAATATTAATATATTTGGCAATTTTGTTTTTAGGGGATGAAATATACGTTAGAATTTTGGAGTTTAATCCTAGTTTTGTTGGATTTCTAGTGATGTTTTTCATTTTTACCATAAATCTAGAGGTATGTAGATTGAATCATAAATCATTATAGATATTTAAGGATTGATTTCAAATTTCATATTTTGATTGAAATTAATTGTGAAATAGATGTGATAATAATGGTAGAAACCTTCTTTAGTGATGGCTTGTGGATTTTTTGAAATTTTGTAACTGTGGTGCAATGTGATTGGTTGATTGAATTTAAAATGATTGTTTTAAAATGGATATTTGGTTTTTTTTCATGGAATATGGGTTTTCAATTAAAGGCATTGTTTTACTGAAATGGTATTTTGAAAAAAAAAACATTCAATAAATGATTTGTTATATTAAAATGGGGTTTTTAAAGGGTTACAATAAAACTATATTTTTATTGAAATGGTTGAAAGTGTTGTTTCAAAATAGTTTTTTTTATAATGTTTGTGTAACACCTCGACCCCAGTTACCCAGAGTCAGGGAATTATTTGAATAAATTAGCATGATTACGAAGAATCAAGTCTGGAAGGACCAATCCATTCATCAGTATTAAAAAATAGATTACATACTTGAATGTTACATTACAAAATGAAAAACAACAACAACATTGTCCCCATTGAGCACATTTATATCCCTTAGAATATCCATGAAGGTTAGTCATAATATATTACATTATATACTGGGAAAAATAAAACTTTCAAAGGGGTGAGCTCAGATGCTATGTAAGGATAACAATATAGTGGAAACATTCACAAATAAGCATAAACATTTAAGGCAGTGTATAAAATTAAACAAAATCCTTTTAAAATAAAACTTATACATAATGACAAAAACATATATCAAATAATTCCATTTACATATTCACACGAATATTATACTAGTTGAATAATCACATGTAATATCAATTTCTAATTTCATAATGACAGAATGCATAATTCCAGACAACATCACCACATAGTCAAGGGCTTGTTCGAAGACTACAAATAAGATTTAGTAAATGCATTATTCCAAGACACTAGTTTATCTCATGAGACCTAATAATGAATCGGGAATCTATATAGGGCTCCACCAGTCACTTAATATGTTCAATTCATTCTTCATATGAAAAGGGTAAAACATTACATAATCATTCGTATTAAAACAAACATATGAAATGATAATACATTAAGAACAACCCATGAATGGTATCAAAATAAGACATTCGCAGTCAATCATATCACAAAACCATCAATACTATAATGAATATTTGTATCTTAATAAATTAGCTTCAAATGAGTATAAAATCCATTAAATGATGTTGACATAGATGAAATCAAAACTATTTGAGAGGAATATCACTTTCTATTTTGATATCATTTAAAAGTCATATAATTATAAAATAAAACATTTATTTTAAAAATATTCATATAAGATTGTTATGGAAGATTCAAAGGTGTTATAATGGTGGAGAATAACTGCACCCACTGTATAACTTAAAAAAACATTCTTACCTTAATAATAGAAAAGGAAATAATGTACCTTGTTTGGAAAATTATGGAAATATTTCATTCAAACCATTTTATAAAAAGTCAAAAAAGGGTATAAATGACTTTAACCCATATTCTAGTAAATAGTAAAAATGTATTGAAATAAATCATTAAGAACTGTGGATGTGAATGATAAAAGTAGACAATTACATAAAAACAACCTCGGATAATAAATATAATTGGAAATTAACACTTAACTTGTACTTTTCCATGGCCGAGGGTATATTAAACTCCATTAACTTTGGTAAATCCCTTTGGTTTGAACCCAACATCTTTCTTGAAGTGACTTTAGCCTAAGATAAGGATTAAAATAGGAAGATAAATATGTATGGAGATTAACAGGGAAAATGAAGGATTATTCAAGGGGATTGAGTGGTGTGAAAAATGGGTTAGAGGTGATGGATTTTTATAAAGGGGAGGAGGGGCTCTTTAAGAATGTTTGAAAATATTATTTTATTAAATCATTATTTTAGGTTTATAATGGTCCAAAACTCATTAAATATGAATATAATATTACTCATGTTTGAAATAAAATAGTCCAAATATAATTGGATAGGTTTTGAATATTGTTTTAATTTTTATAATCTCATTTATTTAAATCATTATTTAATGATATAAAAACTGCATCATTATTGTGTCCTAAACAATTTTATTTATTTGATGTCTTAAAATTTTCAAAGAAATATCACGATTTAGGAAATAATTTTATCTTTCAAATGAATATTTATAGTCAAAAATATATCTTATATAACCTCTTGAAATAATAATTTTACCAAAAGATATACATTTATGTCATATTGTCTTACTTTAAATTAATTAATATAATGTGTTATTATCACCCTCAAGTGGCTCCATGAGGTTCCAAAATCTACCCAAGGATGCCCATGGTCAGATATGTATCATCCAATAGGAACAGAACACATGTTAGAGTAATTTATTTTTATTATTGTAATATTATTTTACCCTCATTTACCATATTTACCGTTTAACCATGGTAAATAAAATATTTACTGAAGTAAATATTTGTAATATTTACAAATAAAAGTTATATATTTACACAATTTTGACATCCTTATTCCAAATGTGAAATCCATTTTTCCAAATTCAAAACACAGAAGTGTCATAAATTAATTAAAATTTAATTCCCGTTGGTAAAACAAAAAAACCTTTTTTAAGAAATAATTACTATCAAAATATTGACACTTGTTTGAGTCCAGTTTAAATGTGAAATTACATAAAAAGACCTAAATAATATTAAATGATAAAAACTAAATTTAATTATTCTTAAAAAACTCTGAAATTTATATTTTAACAATAAAAATTATTTTGATAAAAAAGTTGTTTTCAATTAAAATTTAGTGTTTTTTTATATTCATCAAAAAATGAAAGTTATCAGAAAAGTACCAAATATCTATTCAAACTATTTTTTTCCCTATTATAAAGAATAATTTAATTTCATTAAATTAAATATATAAAAGTGTCAAATATTGTTTTTTAAAAAAGGTTCTCCATTAAAAGGTGGTAAAATTGCATTTTATGAAAAATAATTCTTTTATATGAAAATAATATTTTTTCTTATATTATGTACATGAATGTAAAAATATGGATTATAATATTATATGGATTATATTAAATTCAAAATTTAGTTGATACTATTCATAACTGCTTTTGGAACGGCCAGTTTGTTAAGTTGTGGCTCGCTGGAACTCGGTGTTGCGTGGAGCACAAGTTATTGAATTTCATTGAAGAGATAACGTACTATGAAATATTGGGGTGTTACATTTCCTCCTACTTCAATAAATTACGTCCTCTCAATTTGAAATTTTTCTTTGAAAATAAAAGGTAAAAAATAGAAAAATACCTTTCTGTAAAACACATATCAGAAATTGGGTTAATGAAATGCAGTCCTAATAAGAGGGAAATAGAAACGAAAAAGTCACCACCAAATTATGATCTCGATTAAGAGAACATTGGTGGAAATTATAGACAAATAATGGGAGAAAAAATATAAATATTTATAGAGAGTTATTGAGGTCATCGATCACAAACAAGTTTAAGATTTAGGGCCTCAAAGCCATCAATCTATGATGATTTAAAATATTATCGGTTCAACAAAAAAGGTATTGAGATAACACAATTTTGGTTTTAAGATCCTTTCTTTAATGTTTAAGAATTAAATTTTTCCTAGAATAAGAGGAAAAAAATATACCTGACAAGTAGAGTTTCACCATTGAACTAATTCCAACCACAAACTCATCTTTCACTCCAAAAGATAATAGAATTCAAAAATATTCTATGTATCCTAATAATATAGGGTCCCAAAAATAGTGGATTTATAATTCATCAATTATACTATTTATAAAAACTACATTACTAATCCCAGACATAACTTAGGCTAGTGGTTGGTTATGTACCCTCGTCTCCCTTCGGTTGTGGGTTAAAGTCTCCCGGCCTTTCCGGATGTGAAGGGTTGTCACCTGACCTCTGGGTTTTCCATTTTATGAAAATACAAAATTAATCTTAAGAAATTATTTAACCTTAACAATATTATCCCATGTGAAACTTATTCTATTCCAACCATTAGAGTTATCCACAATATTTCTGTCTGAACTCACATTCCAAAATTTATAAGGAGGGTCACATAATATATATGTGAATACCTTCGTCATGTATTCTCATAAAATTTGGTAATAAATTGAATTTCCAGAAAACCATATTTGAATAGGTATGTACTTCATTATTCCTTCTGTAAATCATACAATACTAGATATACTCGTTCAATCCAAAATTTTTGAAATCACCAACAATAATGAAATAAAAAAACCATTAAATAGTTCCATTGAAGTTAATAATATCCAATATAATTTATCCAAATCAATCATCTATTATTCCAAAATCAATACCACAGTATCATGACCATATTCAAGTTTATCTTTTCTTTAACCATGTATTTTCCAAAAAGTTTAACTTCCTTTTGATTCACTTTTCTTGGTACCACACACTCTAAAATCCTTAATGAAATAATACTGTAGTACAATCATTATATACTTCATAATTATTATAACCAGTACATCATTGATACAACACTAAAGTGACATAATTATTTAATATCAACATAAGAACACTAGTCATTACTCTTCAATTGTGGTAATATCATAACTTTATTATTATCCAACAGCATCATTTGCAATATACTCTGATGATTGGTACATTGATTCACATAGTGTCTCGACTTCTTTCAGATGAATCACTGTACATTTGAAACTTTTATCATACCCTTGAAATCACGTACATGATGTCATTTTTCTCCAAATTTATAAAAAACTCTCATTCCCTTCTAAGATTTACCAAGATGAAACTTTCCACAGATTTCACATAAGGGAAAATACTTCTTTCCCTTATTCCCTTTATCCATCTTTCTCTCTACCATCATTTTATTCTCTAGCTTCCCTTCAAAAACATATAACTCATAGAATTATTTACTTATCTTATTAAAAACTGATACTATTTCTTCATATGATGATAATATGTGGGAGAATATTTCCGTTCAAAATGTTTGCTTAATAACATTAAATATAAGATCTTTCTTACTCTTTGGAGCATGAATTTTCTAGAGTTCTCATTCCATCTATTGGGAACCATTTATAATCAGTGGAATACAATAGGTTCACTTGTAAATCGCAATACATAATTAAAAACATGTAAAAAACTGAACTTAAATTGATAAGAGTATACATATAATCTATAATCATAAAAAAAATGTTTCCTTTGAAGAAGTATTTACTCTTAAATCATTCATAATGGAATGTAAAGAAAATTTGAATTATCCTAAGCATATCCCCTGGGAGTATCGTAACCATGAGTGTAGTAAGGCTCATTGTAATGTACCATGATACCCCAGGTCAAGAATGAAACTCCTTGTCGGAATTTTTACTTTTTGGTACATCTATGCCAGAGCCGCCTCAACCTGATCATATGCTGACAAGTATGTATTTCTTAGAAAATTCTCAAAATCTCAACATTACCAAAATTCAAGTATGTTCATCTATAATAATCCTCAAAGTCTAGCTTATGGTAATTTAATCTAATTAAATATTTTCTAAATCTAGTTTCCAAGGTTATTTCTAAACTTCCCCTAATACCAATTGTAACGCCCCAACCATAGTTACTAAGAGTTGGTGCATTATTTTAATACATTGGCATGATTATAATAAATCAAGTCCTGAAGGACCGATCAATTTATCATTCATGGAAAATAGATTACATACATGAAGGCTAAATTAAAAATTCAAAAACAACAACATCATTGTCCCCATTGACCATATTCATATCTCTTTTACTATCCCTAGAGGTCACTCATAATATACTTCCTCAAATTCTGGGAAAAATAAAAATTGAAATGGGTGAGCTAAGATGCTCAGTAAGGATAACCATATAGAGTAAAATTTCATAAATAAGCATAAACATTTAAGGAAATGTATAAAACTAGAACAAAAGCCTTTTAAACTTAAACGTCTTCCTAATATAGAAACGATAAATAAAATAATTCCATTTACTTATTCACATGGATAATATAATAGTCAAATAATCACATGTAAAATCAATAGCTAGTTTCATAATGATGGAATGCATAATGCTGGACATCATAACCATATATTCAAGGCCTCAATCCCAGACTATAAAGAATATTTTTTTGAGGCCTTGTGCCAATAAACTAGTTTGTCTCATGAGAAATACTGATGCATCGAGAAGCTATAGTAGGATCCACCCATCACTTAATAATTCCAATGCATTCTTCAAATGAAAAGATCGAAACATAACATAAACATTCATATTAAATCTAGCATATGAAATGTTAATACATTTACTATAAAACATGAATGGTATAAAAATAACACATCCGCAGTGAAACATATCACAAAACCTTCAATACAATATAGATGATTTGTATCATAATAAATAATCTTCAAACAATTATTAAATCTATTCAATCGTCGGTACATTGATGAAATCAAAAATATTTGAGAGAAATATCTCTTTATAACTTGAAATCATTGAAAATCATGCAATTCTAAAAGAAAACATTTATTTTGAAAATATTATTACAAGCTTGTAATGGAAGCTTCAACGGCGTTATAATGATGGAGAATAACGTCACCCTCCATATAAGATTAAAAAAATTCTTACCTTAAATTTTTGATAAGATCAAAATGTACCTTATTTGGAAAACGAGGGAAGGATTCCTTTCAAACCATTTTATAAAAATAAATACAAAGGTATAAATTAATTTAACAAGTAGTCTAGTAAATAGTAAAAATGTTTTGAAATAAATTTTTATGAAACTAGGATGTGGATGATAGAGAGGTCGCAGTAGAAAATTATGTAAAAACAATCTCAGATAATGAAGATATTGTGACATTAACCCTTACCTTTTACATTTCCATGTTCGAGGGAACGCTAACCTCCTATAATTCAGAAAAATCACTTTGGATTGAACAAAAAAGCTTCCTTGAAATGGATTCTACATAAGGTAAAGCTTATAATAGGAAAATGGGTTTGTAAAAAAGATTAATTGCGTAGATGTTGGATGAGCCAAAGGGCTTGAGAGGCGTGAGAGATGGGTTAGCGGTGAGGGCTTTTTATAAGGGGATGGAGGGGCTCTTTAAGAATGTTTGAAAATATTATTTTATTATAAAATTATTTTCATTTTATAAAGGTCCAAAACTCATTAAAGTCAAAGTTAAGATAACTCATGTTCTAAATAATATCATCCAGTAAGAATTAGATAGGTTTTGGAAATTGTTTTAATTTTTATAATCTCATTTATTTAAATCATTTTTTAATGAGGTAAACACTGCATCATTATTGTGTCATAAATAATTTTATTTATACGATGTTTAAAAATTATAAAAAAATACCATGATTTAGGAAATATTTTTATATTTAAAATTAATATTTATGGTCAAATAGATAACTTATATAACGTTTGTAAAAATTATTTTACTTAATATTATATGGTTTTGTCATTTTTCCTTTACTTTAAATTAATTAATATAATGTGTCATTATCACTCTCAAGTGGCTCCTTGGGATCCAAAAATAGATCCATGGTGCCCATGGTTGGACATGTATCAAACAATAGGAATAGGGCACATGTTAGGTTAATTTAGTATAGTTATAATAATATTTTTTTACCCTTATTTACCAAATTTACCCTTTAACCATGGTAAATAAAATATTTACTTAAGTTAATATTCATAATGTATAAAAATAAAAGTTACCTATTTTAACAATTTGGACCTCTAGATTCCAAATATGGAATCCATTTTCCCCAATTCAAAATACAAAAGTGGTAGAAATTAATTTAAAATTTATTCCTATTGTCAAAACAAAAAGTGTGTTTTTAATAAATAATAACTATTAAAATATTGACACTTGTTTATATCGAGTTTAAATGTGAAATTACATTCAATGACATAAATTATTTTACATGATAAAAATAAAATATAATGGTACTTTTAAACCACTCAATTTTATAATGTAACACTATAAATAATTTCTATTAATTTTTTTTTCAATTAAAATTTATTATTTAACTATTAATCAAAATATGAAAGTTATCATAAAATTACCCAAATTTTTTCCAAACTAAGTTTTTATGTCTTTCTTCTATAAAATCATTTAATTTTATTAAATTGAATATATAAAAGTGTCAAATATTTGTTATAAAAAAGGTTTCCCATTAAATGGTCGTAAAATTGTATTTTTTTGAAAAATATTTATTTTATCTGAAAATAATGAATTTGTCTTTATATTATTTCCAATAAACAAATAATAGGGATTATAAAATAATATGGAGTATATAAAATTCAAAATTAAGGTAATTCTATTCATAACCGCATTATGAATGACTAGTTTTGAAAGTCATTGTTCGATCGAACTTGGCGTTGCATGTAGCACAAGTTATTTAATTTCTTTGAAGATATAACATACTATGAAATATTTGGGTGTTACAGGTTTTGTTAATTCATGTGAATTACATAATAAAATGGGTAATAAGTCTCCCCCATATTTAGTTGGATGGATAAGGGTCATGACATTCCCCAATCAAATTGGTTCATTAAGATATGGATTACCAGAAGGATGACTCTCCACTCATGAGTATAGGGGGGACCAAGTTGCATGCATGTGTGGATGTGCTGATAGTTAAATTGAATTAGTTAAAAAAAGGAACTTGTATAAAAAAATTAATGATTTGTATTTTTATTTCCCTTGAAATTGTTTTATTTGAGAAAACTATTTTGGTATGGAATTTTTTGCTTTATGATATATTTTTGAACTATTTTACAATTATTTTATCTAAATTATTTTATATAAATTTTCAAACATGTTCTATCCATGTGGCATGAGTAAGAAATTCATTTGGGAAAAACTTACTTTGTTTCATTACTCACCCTTAATTTTTCAATTTGGCGATTTTACAGATGTTGTGTATGAAGACATGGGAAAAGGTGAAGTATCACACTTCTCTAATGGTGTATAGTGATATATAGGATGTTTTGTGGAGTGGAGTAGGGGGAATGTTGGATCATGCATTAATGTGGTTGTCATTTATCATTTTGGTTCATCTTACACTATTTACTTTGTGCTTGGTAGTCTTCTACTATTGCACTCTTTTAGAGTTTGGTTTTCATATAAATGGTATTAGTTTATTTTGTTTGTGTCATGAATCATGTAGCGGTTATTTGACATTGTAATTCTTGGTAGGTTTATTTGTTATGAAAGGGAATATTGTAATCTATCACTTAATGAAGCCATTGGAATTTATTTCCAACCTTTGGCATCTTGGGGATCTTTCTTAAGGTCCGGTAGCATTTCTTCCTTGACTAAATCTAGCAAGGATGAATTGGATGTTACACTAAAATTGATGGGTAATCTCCAACACCAACTAATATTATCACCATTGATAATAGAACAACTACAAATAGGGGTTTTCATCTATACATATCACCAATATGATGGATGTTGGTGAAATTACCTTGAACCCAGAACATTTGAGCAATGTAAATCGTATCCAACTCAGGAGGGGTGTGTATTGAAATCTCATAATCATAAATGAAATATAGATAGAAAAAAAACAAAACCTATGAGTTTTCATCAATTGAACTTGTGCACACCACATCACTATCATCATACCACACAAAAATCATCAAAACCACTACTACTATTATATGAATCACATCACACCACCCCAAAACCCACACAAAACATTCTACATTCAGTTATAGGTTCCAAAAATTTTATTCATCTCATTCATTAATTCCATTTACGAAACATATCAATTAAACCAATTAATATTAATGTCATTTAGCATATAAATTTATTCCATGTATAACTAAGAAAATAGAACTACCATGAAAAATAATAACTAGATCAACTAATATCATCCACCATCAGAACACCATGTATCCAACATCATTATTGCTCCATGTGTTCCAAGACAAAATACCATAGAAACTATACATTTCACATCCCAAAACATATCAAAACCCATCTTAAACAAAAAAACAAGACATCAACACCATAATTCATCACCACTACACACAAAACATATAATTACCTATAACTCACATAGGATCCTCTACCCACCACATATTACACTTTCCCACATCCCATCGATTCCAATATTTCACCACATCATAACCCAACAAATATCAAACCCAACTATCATATCCAACACTATACATAAATTCATAACAAAAACTAAAACACATCCATGTAACTTAACACAACAACACATATCCCAGACTCCAAAAATTAGTTTTTGTATTTCATCGCCTTACATATTTTTTTTAGAATGGGTAATATAACACAAGCCTAAATCTAGGAGAAACAAGCTATTATTCCCAATATAAATTGTACATCATTTTATTTATTATTTTATCATAGAATAAGACATTTAGGGTAATCAAATCATAATATCAATAACACAAAAAAGAACTCAACAATCAATATTTATAGTACTGGGAAAATTCACGATGAATATCCTCAGAAACATATTTCAAATCACTAAATAAGTTAATATATATCAATATGAATCAATTTCAACTATATAAATTGAATATATTTATTATTAAAAACATTATTATCCTCCCAAATGAAATCAAAACCCTAAAACTCCTATGTATAGAATATAAAAAAGATATAATGAGAATCTCCTACCTCGAAGAATATTTGTTATCTTGCTGCACACATCAAGGTGAAGAAGGAAAAATGTGAATGTCCCAACAACCCAATGGAAATCGTGGTTCAACTTGTACAACATCAAGGGATCATTAATATACACCATAAAATATAATCAGACCTAAGAACACCATCTTAATAGATATTCGAGGAAGAAAAAAAGTGATACAATATGGAAAAAAGGATAACTCACCTCAGATCACCAAAACTCAACCTCTAATACTAATGATCTATAAAAGGATGTAGGGTTGAGAGATCCCCAAGGGCACCAAGTTTTTATTTAGAAAGATAGAGAGATAAAATATGATAAGGAATGAAATTATGGCTGAACAAAGTTAAAAAAAACATAAACATTCCCAAATTATGGTGTAAACCACACTCTAATGGAATAAATCCCAAAAGTCCAAAAACCTACAATGTATAATAAACGTATAGGACAAAAAATCGTCGAAAACTCATTTTCCCAAAAAACATGGTACTTAGGCCTATAATTCACATAGGTCATAAATTTATAAATTATAGAAATAATCCCTTGGTCACACCCATCCCCACACAATGTAAAACATGGAAAACACAAGACAGAAAAGATATAAAGCAAAAAATATGGATTTAAATCCCCCTTTTACACCATAAACCTCTGTGATTATGAAAAACTATAGATCTAAATCCATCAAACCTCTTCCAAATACTATCCAATAATAGAACCTGTAAATTAATGGTCTATAAAGGCACATTCCATTAAATATTACAAATTAAATCATGAAGTAATAATATAAGTTGGGGTATTATTGATTAAATATATTAATTTACACATTTCCATCCAATTTTTGGTACTATGACTTTAGATTAAATATTTATAATATATCATAAAGAGATAGTAAGGTTTCATGAAGTTTGTATCTCCAATGTATTATATATTTATCCTAGATTAAATTGTATTTTTTATAAAAGGATTTTAGAAGTATTTTGTTAATATTAAATGTTAGTATCACATTTCAACCTCAATCTGATGGAAAATCTTAAAAAATTAATCATACCTTGAAATATTTGATCCATGTAACTTTAATGGATTACTATGAATATTATATTTAAAATACTTGAATTTTTTAATTTTCTTATAATAATATTTCACATTATAATATAAAAATAGAACCTTTTTTGGAATTATATGGAAATTGGTTTTAGGCACAAGATTTTTGGGATGAAGTAAATGAATGGAAATATTTGAGACTACAGTTGGGTAAAGAAATAGTTAAGAAGGATATGAAAATGCACTAGAATTTGAATACAGCTTAGGGAATATGTAAATGTTGTGTGGATACTCAAAGTAATAATATTTCATTCAAGTTAGGTGACCGTGTTTTTTTAAATGTATCTCCATTAAAATGTCATATCCATTTTTGTAAAGAATGGAAGTCAATCCTATATTTCGTTGGACTATACGAAATCATAGATAAAGTTAGACTGGTTTCCTATCAGTTTTCCTTCCCTATATGTTTATCTCAGGTACATAACATATTTCATGTTACATTATTAAGAAAATATGTTACATATACATATCATGTTTTGAACCCTCAAGTAGTTCAGTAGGACGAAAACACTTTTTATGAGGAAAAAATAATATAAATTTTTGATTATAAAGATAATTTTTGGTTGTGTAAGTCAATTCATAAAGTTAATGTTTTTAAAAAAACATGGGCAAAGAACTAACATGGGAATCATAAAATTATATGAGGGTAATGTATCCCAACATACTTAAGTAATGAATAAAATTGGGAGGTCACAATTTCATAAATGGGGGAAGAATACAAAAACCTAGGTAAATTTAAAAAAAAATCATTCTTTATTAATATTAATTAATTATATTACATATAGTGACTTTCATTATATGAATATTACTTATTTTTTTAATAAAAAATGAATAATTTTATTCTGATAATATTTTTTCCTTATGTTGTATTATTTTATATATAAGTATAAATCTTAAATTTGAGAATTTACATTTTACAAAATATACTTCATTATTGAAGCTAGAATTTTTTTTCTAAAGCGAATTCTTTAAGGAGAATAATGACAAATAAAGGGTTTTTTGAAATTGTCATTTGTTTTCATTATAACAAGTAATCTCAAATTATCACTTTATCACAAAGTAACATTATTATCCATTAAATATATATAATCTTATTAACTATACTTTAATCATCATTATACTTTATTTTTGTATACGATCATTATGGGGCATTAATATTTTTCTTCAGAAAACCTATTTTAATTTTTTTTTTCTATTTTTAGCTTATATTACTTAATACCACTTTTTTATAGTGAATCTTGAAAAATATATTATATATTTGAAATTAAGAGGTCCAAATTTAGTAAATAGTTCCATTATGATTTTGGTTATTTTGAATAGTAACCACTATGAATATCTTTCTTCTTAGTAAGGGTAAATTAGGTAATTAAAGTTAAAAATAATGTTACAGGGACTAAAATACTGCATAATACAAAAATTATTTTATTTGAAAAGTTTGTTTCGACCATGACCATAAATATCTGAAGGGTTTGGAAATTTATTTCTACTTTCCTTTAATAATGATCTTAATATAATTTTAAATAAATAATAACAAAAAAATGCACCTATTTTTATTTTAATATCTCTACATTTATGTCATATGGATAACAAAGTGGTTACATTCGGTTTAAATGGTTATTTGAAAATTAAATTTTTTATTTGTATAAAAGTAATATATTTTTAAATTTTAGGGATTATATAATTACCATAATGTTTTATGAAACGACTACACAATGTTTTCTCAATGTAGAAAAATCATGTGAATAATATTAAAAACTCAAAATTTTATATTTTTGGAGAGATATAGTGTCCCAAAATTTTTATAGATCAATATAACATATTAGGGATGTAGGAAAAATTATACGATAATTCCATTAATATTATTATAGAGTTAAATTCAAAATAAATTAAAAGATATAAAAATAAAATTAATGAAATACTATAATAAACCATATTTTATTGAATTATTAAAGATTCATAACTATAACAATCCTACACAGATACCCTCGAAAAACATGTATATGAGGAAATCTACACAAACCCAATGGGTTATCCTTGTCCCCATGGACTAGAAAAGAGAACATGGGCATAAAAAAACTAGAGAGAATAATTTAACACAACCAAAAGAAAAAATATGTCATTTATATGCCTAATAGAGAGAAATAATATAAGATACAAATATATTCCATAATAGATACATAACAACATTTGTGATATAACTAAAGAGGTAGTAAGAAACATCCTAGATACAACTCTAAAAATAATTAATGAAAAAAATAAAACAATGATTTCCATGTTATAGCACCGTAAAACCCCCACCATCTAACCAGCAGCTAACAAAAAAACCAAACGATAGAAAATCGGACTACATTAGTGCATTTCCTAGCGTTTCACAACATCGAAAGACATAATAATGTTTATGAACAACCAAATGGGTAAGTATGGTGTGAGATAATAGTATTAGTAGGATCAAACATAGGGGATCCATATCTTGTCCCTATATAACATTCCAAGCATGTAAATCTTTAAATAATAATGTCATGATTAACATTTTAGAATTTTTATATAAAAACGATGACACAAAATTCAATTCCCCCTTTTTCCACAATACCAAATAATGAATATATATTAGATTAAAATAATTTAATATACATATAGCAAAAATATATATCAAATAAAACCAAATTATTAATCAAACATCATATCTAATCTATTGAAGTAGAATATAAATAACAAAACCTAAAATAGCCCAAATAAGACAAAATAATAGGTTACAACATGATAAGGATCCCACAAGGCCATGATAGCATTTACACACTAAACTAACACAAAAAATCATGTATGAATACACTCTAGACATATGATTTAAGTCTACCGAGAAGAGGAAGAACCCAGAATGTTAACACTCAAATAATTCTAACAAGTCCTTAGACCAACAAGCCTAGGGAATAAAGGTCAAACCCATGATAAAACCCCATGATACTGGGAAATTCCTATCACTACAACTTCCACCTATGTAACAAGGCTTGTGATGTGCTTAACTTACCAAATCAATTAATAAATCCACTTCTATTAAACTAATCATTTAAAACATATGCAGAAAACCATTTCAAAATGTTTTAAAAAATCATATACCTAAACCATGTGATTTTTTTATTAATAAACCTTTTTAATAACCCAAATAAATAAATAAACCATTCAATTTTATTTATAAAAACAATTTATAAAATAACCAGTGTAATTAAATTTATCAACACTGATAGAACCACCTACCTTAATACTCAATCACTCATGCCCACAATAAGATATAGAAACCACAATAATAAAATAATGAAAATAGAGTCCCTAGATCAAATAAAAAAATATTTGAATTGATTTAATTTAACAAAATATTCATAATAGAGGATATATCACAACACTCCTTCAATAAAACACACCCACTGCATCACAAAAAAATGATCATCCCCATGGAAAAGATTGCACAACAAAACTAGAATGAAATCAAGAAACATATAATCAAAGATAAAAGGATCTAATAAAAATGCAACAAATCGATCGTGATCAATTGTAATGAACAAACATAATGTATTAATCACATGGAGAGATGTAATCCAAACACTATAATGACTAATCCTTAAACAAATCAATTCAAAAATAGAATAGGACCCCAAATTCATCAAAGGAGATATCTAGGTCGAGACAGAATAAAGATATAGAAGAATGAAAGGAACCTTAGTATTATAGTTCCCCAAATCCACAACTCACAACATTTATATAGTGTGTGATCCCATTACATATCATTTAATCCATTGAGACCATATATACCAAAAAACCCTATCCTTTTTTCATTAAAAATAAATTTTTGTACATGACATGACATGTAACCCTTACAAATCATGTACTCAATTCATGATTTTTACCAAAATCAAGACATTTTCCATGAAGAATTTAAACATTACATAATCCCATTACATTATGAGTATTTATACAGATGACTGAAAAAGACTAGATACTTACATGAAAACCAAAACCAAAATAGGCATCATATTAACTCAGGGAAAATAACAGAAATTTATTTTATGTTTATACCCAGACTGCCGTAATTCAAACGAATATACATCCTTGAACATTAAGTCAATTTCCATAGACAATGTTCTATATCATTTGGAGTCCCAAGATCCACCCAATTAATTAATAATATAAATAAAGAGATATGAAATACCCGAATGATGGTAACAGTATGTCACAAACTCCCCACTTTATGAATTTTCATCCTAAGTATGTCATTTGTAATAATGAAGTTTGGTAAATAGATGATGCCATTTCTCCCACATTAATTACTCTCACTCCCTTGTATCATGAGAATATGATCTGTGTATCGATAACACTGTGAAAAACAAAATTGACACCCCATGAGAATATTTCACTTTAGAGTCAATGATATCTACTGGATCCTCCACAATAGAAACTTTTAGCAATAACACAATCTCTTACCTTCTTATAAAATGAGTTGTATCTGGATGATTGTTCCTAAGATGAAATATTTTAAAAAATCATGAATTTTTTTTAAATGGATTTAGAAATTCTAAAAGATAAGAAACATTATGAAGCTGATCAGGGACCTCAAACAGTCGAAAATATCTCAGAAAAAACTTTTTATATATTCTAACATGACAATAACCAAATAGATGAGAATACTTCAAGAAAAATTGGTCCCCTATGTACAACAAAAAACGATGAAACAATTTATATGCATAATATTTCTATCGACTCAGATATGTAACCAGCTTCCAACGTATATCCTGAATCATTAAAGACCTCTCCCAATCATCATTGGTCCTACGGAATAAGATTAACTTACATCTTTTCAAAACATAATTGACCTTAAAGGGTGACCATATTATCGTCAAAATGATCCGTCATGAAATAAAATTGACTATTGTTATTAATAAAAAAATTAACAAGTCTAATATGGAAATACCAAGATCCAACAAAATTTTAGTCACAGACACATAACATATCCTCCAAAATTTGAATAACACACTCCTTTTGACAATCTATCAATGGATAGTAAGAAATAATCAACCTAAACTGAGTCCCCATCATCTCTTAGAGACTCCTCCAGATTTTAAAATTAGCCTAGGATCCCTATATAAAAAATGGTAGAAGGACCCTCTTATATCCTCACAAACAATATTACATACTACTTAGCCAAATATTCATCTATTGTGGTGACATTGATTGGAATAAAGTGAAAATACCTTTTTAAATGATCAGTCACCCAAAATATTCCATTACTCGCTCGGGGAGTCAATGTTAATCCGACTAAAAATTCCATAGAAATCTCCTCCCATTTTCAAACTAGCATCAGAAGAATCTAGTGAAAATAAGAAGGATTCAAATTCTCTGTATTTATCTATTTTAACATTTAACAATATAGCACATAATCAAAAAATTCATTCTTCATATCTAACCACCATAAATATCAACTTGTGTCATAATATATATTAATAGTGCCTTATTGAATGGTCCAAAAATATCTATAAAATCAAACTAGTATGGGATCCTCACTATTAATTGGATGATAACCCAATCCCCAAAAAACAATAATACAATCTTAAAAAAAGAGACCAACCAGAAACAACATCCCCACCATATAAGGTTTCTCAAGTTAAATTAACTCATAATATTGATACTGAATAAACATAATATATTCAATTATTTATGATGAAAGAAGAATAATGGTTAGATCCACAACCGAAACATGAGCCTGAATATCCGAATGCAACAGTGAAAAACAGCCACACAAGGTTATACTCTTCCATTCTTTACAAACAAATCTTGTGATGGTACTTTCTTAAAAAGATAATATGAATCAACATTCATCTTCTATAGGGTTTAGGTGATATTGAAGATAAAAACCTAAAGGTATTCCACCCAATTTCTCTATCCATTATTCATGTATTTCTATGAATAGATATATCTATGACTCATATGTTGGGAAAATAATTCTAACCTCTCAAAAAAAAAAAGATAATACCACCAACACTTAATTTTTTGAATAATTATGATAAGCTCAAAATAAATAGTTGGGTAACTCATCTCATGTAATCAAATTTCATGAGATTAATAAGGTACTACAAGATCATAAAACATCATAACACATCCCAAAGTAGAAAAAAATGAAACATAGAAAAAATATTCCCCTTATTGGGATCAGGTAAAATCAAACATTGACCTGATATCAGAAGACATTTCATCTCATCAAAACAATACATACACATTTCATCCATTATAAATTACATCCATTTCTTTTTAGGAGATTCATTAGTGACACCGAATTTTGGGAAATCCAAGAAGAACCATTGATTGTATCATGAAATACAAAGGAACCTCCAAATCTAAATGTTTTTTCGCGGTTCATGCCAAGATAAGACACCCATTACCTTCTTATTATAAATTCATAAAACATGTTTAGAACTAGTGAGAAACAATAAATTCACAAATTTGATGTAAAAATTGAATTGATAAATCTTTCTATATAAATGGTGAATCCTTACGTTTTAAAGAACCAAACCCAAATGGCTCATGTTTCTATTCATGTATATCGAATAAAAAAAATTATCATCAATGAAAATACCAAAAATATGTTGAGATACCGATGGAATATCGGATTCATTAAATCAAAAAAAAAAGATATGAGAATTTTCTAAAACAAAAGTAATCAAAAGATATTATAAAGGGTCAAAATTGATCTTGAAATCCATGTTAATTATATCAGACTATTGAAAATTGGGATAATAATAACCAGATCGAATATAGATCTTCAAAAACCAAATATTTTACCGTTAAATAGTCAAAAAAAGTATCCACAAGAGGGAAATGTTACTTGTTCTTAACCATCAATTATTTTATCTTCATATTTTCCACACATAATCATATTGAACTATATGACTTCATTTGGAAAATATCACTTCAGAGTCTTATGTATAAAACCAAGGAAGAACAAAATTCTTCGCCACTAAGAAGAAATATAGAACTTTTAGCAGTACTTGTTCCATATGATAATAAGGTATAAAAGTAGATTACACACATGGAACCAGGTCAACCGTGAACTAGAACTCCCTCTTTAAAAAAATCCAACAGATTTTTTTTGGAAAACATTTGAAAATTACCAAAAAAAATAAGGTAAAATAATGAAGAAATATAATTTGGCTCAATAGCTATAATATATAACAAACTCTTGAGCTCTGGGAAGGAATTTTCTACATGACTAGACATTAGATCCCACTCTCCCTCAAACACCCTTTATCTACAATCAAATGTAAGAAATGAGGCACACCAATGATAACTATTATCATCCACATAATGAGAAACACACCCATCCATACCCATGATAACATCAAATAGATCTAAATTGAAAACAATAAAATCCAAGACTAACCCAGTATAATCTATCGATATTTAAAAAGTAGGAAACCACAACCATTTCTCTTTCCACATTCCATGATGTTTCACTAATTCCATAACAAATGAAATGATCCTAGTTGAATGTTTAAACATATTAAAAAATATCTATATATAAGTGACTCAGATTAACCAAAATAGAATAAATAAATTGATACATAATAAGCAATAAAGATGGTACCTATCATTATTACTAGACCCACATCTACCTCTGCTAGAAACTCATATAATAAATAAAGGTGCCTCAATCCAGAGGACTATGGCTGGAGTACTATATTTGTAGATGCATATGAATATGTCTTATTAGACTATGGAGGTGATGATCCTTTACTATATCAAGTATATAACCTACACTAATATAAATGATTCAAAAGACTGTAACATCCAAAACAATTACAAATCATTATAGGTGATGAAAAATGCATGGTGTGTCCGAACAATCCATAGAGATAGAATGTTAGAGGCATGATACTTGCTATAACTGGAGGATATAAAGAGTATTTATATCATGAACCACCACCACCACTCTTATGATGATATTTACACATCCACATTTTTCTTAGATCCCCATTGAAGCTTTCATTAGGTGGAAGATAAGTGAAAGAATACCCAACCTTGCCCTATATAATCATTTCTGACATCATATCACTTTCTAATGTCTCCACATATGTTGAAATATTGTGTATAAATAACTATGATCTAGTATCTAGTTGTAAAACTTATATGTACTTTTATTATTTCTTCTGGTCATTGTTTACTACCATTGGTGCAAAAAAACCATATTTGCTAACTAATTGATGTATACCGACACCGAAATCTCTCCCTAACACAAATAAGAGGAACTCTAGATAAATTTTTTATCAATAGAGACTATAGAAAAAATGGAATAATAGAGTCTTAAAAACCTTCTAGTATATGTACACATGTATATACACCAACATGATGTAATCCCACCATTACTTACTAGGACCCTCATGTCCTAACACTTAACACTTCACCTAGATATTATCATGTGTATCCAAGAAGTCAATGATCAGATCAATCTATCATGACTATCCTCTACATCTTTAAGATCATTCATACCATTAATGAAAGTTGGATTATCATTTAATGACTCATGTGATCTATCCCATTCTCATATAACTCATGGTTATACCAACACAACTAAAGTCAGAACAAGCATTATATTTTTTTCAATAGCCCAAATAGAAGTCTTTTCAAGGAGTGGATTCCCTTAAGGGGAATTAACTAAACCCCGATAATGACCACATGGAATACATATCATAGGAATATTACTACACATTGAAACAAATGAAACCATCTAACAACATAAAAATATCAATCCAAATAAGAAATCCCCTTATAAGAAACTGATATTAACATAAAAAATAAAAATAAAAGAAACAAGTCTGAAAATCCCATGGTAACTTGAGACTTATAATTGATATATATGACTAGGTACTCACCCCAACGTACCTATCGTGTTCTGAAAATCATTTCTCCCATATAATAAATGTCCCAAGATAAGGACTCATAAGGAAATATTCCCTTTAATAAATTTATTTAATGAAATGAGCTAAATAACCTCTCAGAACTGGTATCAGACCTGATCTGCCACATGATCAAAGTGTGTTCTCGATCCCAATGGGATGGTGAATATAACCAAGGAGTCAAAAAAGGTAATGATTTATTTCATCTTTAAGAAACAACAATACATGTATACACATTTCATATAGACATAAAGGAAGATATAAATATATTCCATAACAGATATATGAAAATGGAAGCGATACATCTGAATTGGTAGAAAAAATAAAATTGAAAAAATTCCAAATGAAAATCATTAAAAACATAAAAAACTTCTCTGACTATCTCCATGTTATAGCATGAGGAAATCCCAGCATCACACCACTAGCTAACAATACCCCAGCTGGAATAAAACTCACTAGATCACTTTGGTTCCTTGCATTTCCCTGCATCGAGAGACGTAACATGTTTTACACACTGTCGATGGCGTATGTAGTGTGTGGGTTAATAGTCTCAATAGGTTACCAACCATGTGTTCCATATCAAGTATATGTAAAACAAACAAATCATGCTACATTTTTATTAAAATGAGTCATGATATACATTTTAATCATTTTATATCAAAATCATGTCCAAATAATTTAATTCTCCATTTTCAATTTTCCAAATAAATTAAATAAATTTGTTTCAAATAATTTTATATACATATGTAAATATGGTATATAAAATAAATTAAAATAATTTATTATATATCATATTAAATTCATTGTAGTTTACATAAATAGGAGAATCCACAATAGATCAAGTAACACAAAATCACATGTAACATCACACAACGGATCACACTAGGTCGTGATTGAAAAGTAACTCATAAATAACATAGAAAATTTAATACACATCATTATATATACATATGCATCAGGTACAGAGAGTAGTTAAACTCCCCAGAAGGTGAACCCTTTAAATTTTCTAACAAACCCCTAGAACAACATGCATATAGAGCAAAGGAAATCCCCATGAGAAAACACCATGATAGTGGATCATTCATATTATTACACATTATAAATTTGTAACCAAATATTTCCATGTAATCTTTTTCACAAATTAATTCATCAATATTTTTTCATCAAATCATGCTTTGAAATCCAATTCAGAAAAACATTTTACAATGCTTTGAAAAAAAAACAATTTCATTTACCAAAACCATGGAAAACCCATCATTAATGAAAAAAAATCTCTACTCACAAAAACCCATACATAATTAATTATATTTAATTTATATGAATAATTTATAAAACAACTAGAAAAAATTAGTTCACCAACATATGTAATATACAGATCCACCTACCCCAAAACCCGGGTTGCACATGATGGTAACTGGAACCACCAACAAGAAGAAAAAAAAAATCAAAAGGGGTCCCTAGAACCAATCCATACATATAATAATTTATTCAATTTAAAGAAAGGTATGATAAATAGTGTATATCACAATAGACCTCTATGAACGCACGCCCACCCGATTGTAAAAAATAAAGGATCAGCCCATGGGACATGATCACAAAATGGATCTGGAATGAAATTGAGAGAAACATAAACAATGATTAACATGATTGATAATGTAATGAAATAGTTCTACCATAATAAAATAAATTGATGAAGAAGGAAGGATTAATCACCCTGAGATTTGAAACTCAACCTATACAGGGAGAAATCACTAAATGAAGGGATTTAGATGGATTGGTGGTCCAAAAAATTGATGTAAGAGTGCTCAAAGTCGAGAGGGATGAAGGCTATAGAATAATGAAATAAAAAAAATATGACGTTATATAAATTTTTAACTCACAAAATTTAAATGGTGTGTAATATCCTTATATGTCATGTAATTCCCACATCCCATATAAGCTAAAAAACCATCACCATTTTATAATAAACATGATGTGAAAAATTAAATGAAATGTAACATTACCCAGTGTATAACACCATCACATTGTGTATCAAGTTTAGAAAATGTATCCTACCTAATTTACGATTTTTTTGTCCTATTACATGGTGTGAATTTATCATATAGACCACACATTGTCTATATTCTTACACAAAAACACAAAATACATTGACCATTCTCGGAACTTATGGAGAAAAAATTAATTAATTTTTTTTTCTCAAACACCAAAAATTTAAACATAAATACACAAAAAAAATTTAGGTCATTATACCTAGAAAATTTTAATCATCAGAAGACCAAAGATGCACCTCATTAAAGTGGAAAATAAGTAAATAGGCAGGAAATACTTGAATGGAGTTAATCAGATGTTACAATAAAAAAAATTAAATTTTTACAATTGATTTGGTTATGATTGATAATATCAACCCTAGTCTATTTATTTGACACTTTTCCTTTTATATAATTATTATTGACTTCAATTGTGTAAAAATATTTGATTTCATGGAAATTTCCACAAGGGTTAATGAGGGTTAAAAAAGATAAGGATGAAAGAATAAACTAAAGTTGTAAAAAAATTACAACGAGATTATTTTTATTTCTAATTATCATATATTCAAAATGTAATATTTTTTTCTTTTTTTAAGGAAGATTAATTTATATTTGTATAATACATTATGTAATCTGAGTGTTCTTCTCCATACACTTATAAAAGGGAACCACCTCCCATTTTATCCTGACTCCCTTTGAACACTTAATATCAGAAAACCCCTACCTTGGTCTCTTAAAACAATTATTTCTCCATCCCTGAGGTCCTGGTCTCACTAAAAGACTAAACTTAGATGGATTAGGGTGTAATACAATGTGGTTATCCATGGTGATGTTATATGTACCAAATGACATATTTCAAGTTTTTTTCTCCTTATACATCGATTTAATCATATTTAACAATGATTAAATAATAATAGTAGTATATTAAAAATAATTAATTGTTATTGTGATTATTTTAATACACTATTTCATCATAATTTTTGTCCTATGGGAAATTATATCATTGACTGTGAGTACGTGTAGATTACTGACTCCATGGTGCATCATGTTTTGTTTTCTATCATCACATCCCATTGCTGTTTAAAATGATATATATATATATATATGTTATTATTATCAATGTTTAAAAATAATATATGAAATTTATTTCTTACATTTCAATCAAATGGAGAATAATAACCCCATTCATGTGTACATGTGAATTACCTCCTCCCCGAAATAATGTGATTCATTTCTCCTATATGACATTAATAAATAAATTTTAAAATGGAATTAATTTCTAATAATTATTATTATGTCACTATTATTATTCTATATATTATTTAAAATATCAAATTGAAACCTATAGAAGTCATTTTGGACATATGAGATGAATAAAATCAAAATTTCAAACATGAACTTAAATGATAAAGTAATTAAGTATAACATGGTAATAATAAAAATAAACAAAATAAAAAAAATGTAAGAGGTTTATAAAAAAACTAAACAATTTAAAAAAGTTTATTGTTATGGAATATAAATAATTGACAAGATGAGTCAGACTCGAGGTAAGAGATTCTTTAACATAAAAACTCCTATTAAATTCATAAATATTTATTTTCAAATTTTTTTCTTCCATAACTATATTCATAAAATAAAATTATTGATGTATTTATATGAATGTAAATTAAATATAAATGAAATTTTATTTCACTTTTAAATATCATATAAATGTTTTCTAAAGGAATTATTTTATGTATCATATTTTAATAATTTTTACATTCATTACAAAAGAAAATAAGGAAGGATCTACATTAACGTATAGACCATCGATGGATTTTATTACTATCCCAACTATTATTTTATTTTTTTCCTATAGAAGATTTTATGTATTCTTAAAGATGACCCATCCCTCCCATTATTCTTGGTATTTTAGTTTTGAAAAAGGTGTTTCAAAAGGAAATGGTACTTTAATATCCAAATATGGTTTCATATGGGTAATAAATTTTTTTTAAAGACTTTTAAGATGAAAGGTTGAAAGATTAAATTTTATTATTTATGATATAATCATTGATATGTATATATGATGATGGGTGACATCTATAAAGATTATATGATGGGTAATACTAAAACAGCTTATATGAGGGGTGATTCTGAAACATCTTGTATTATGAGTGTGTTCAATATAGCCCTCCAATGCATTTGGTAATGTTCCTTATCTTCCAAGGTGATTAATAAAGAGTTAAATGATTATAATTATATCATAGATATAACTGGGATCTATTCATTTCTATCATGGGTTATAAATATAATTGTTTATATTACGAAAAAGGGTTTCTATTATCTTTTTATGGGTTTAATGTTTTTAATTAGAAAAATTGTGTTTTTATCCTGTGGGTAAAATTTATTTCATATTTTCATAGAATATTGATAGAAGTGTACATTGTTTGTTGATTTTATTATTTTAAATTGAATAATATATGTTACTTTTATATCCATTACTACCTCATGTCTTTAAATGTTTTTCATAGGCTTTTATGATTAATGAGAACAAAGAAAAAATCATGTTTGGAGTAAAGAAATTTTTTTTAAAAAAGATAAAATTTAATTTTAAAATTATATATGGTGGAAAATGGATGTTAACTATATGTGACCATTTTATAATTTAATATATTTTAATATATTATTTATGAACTAATTCCCTAAATCTATAAATTGGAAATAACCTAGATATGTAAGAAATGAAATTCATATTGAAAAGCTATATATTAAGTGAAATTTTAGGTCTGGGTACTTATACAATATCTATATTTGATACACCCCTCTTGAATTTTTAAATACATTGTACTAAAAAATATACGATGTCTGTCACCAAGAATATTCTTTTTATGTTGGGTTAAACCTCATACGGTCAATTAGATCATCCTGATCCACCCTATCAATCCATGTGTATGGTGACTACTATCCATCTCTATAAGTGAATAAATGAATATCTGATTCCCATAAACATGTAATAAATTGATAAATATTTATCCAAATCCATTTTAACATCATAGAATATCTAAATGAAATTATAGCGTAATAAATCATGGTGTATATACATAAAAAAGGTCTCTGTAATTAAATATCCTTATTCATACATATATATTTAGTAATATTATGGTCTTTTCATAAAATCATATGGGGATATAAATACATGTGTCCAAGAATGTCTCCCTTGCATTGTCATATTCTATGTTAAACTAAATTTGTTTCCGTACCATTCCATGTAATTTCCACCAGCTATTATCACTATAATCTGTCATAATATTCAAAAATATATCTAGTACCATTCTGTTATGACCCCCACTGGTCACCACTTATAGGATTATAATGAATATAACTATTTTTCTAAAATCCCACCTATAATTATTCATGAGTTGTAAACTAAAATTTTGGGTATAAAACATACAAACTGAAGTCATTAAACTCATAAATCCCATGGAAAAAATAAACCTCCAATAATTTGTATATAATATAAAATAAAACCAAATCAATATTTTTAAAAAATACATACCTAAAATAATTATAAAAAAATAAAATATTAATGTCCAATCTAATGAAATAAAATTAAAAAAAACTCCCACACTCAATCTACCAATCTCTATCCTGGTCAACAAAGCACCCCTAAAAACTAATAAAATATACTTATATAAAAAGGGTGATAAAATAATTTAATCCATTGATCCTCCAAAAAACTATAAGAAAATTATAAAGAATTCATACAAATGCCACAATGAAAAAATAGTATAACCAATACTTACCTATTTCAAGTCAACTATCAAACAACCACACCAAGTCTCACTCACCTAATATCACATCCATGTATAGTAACATTCCCTCAAAATATCATATATCAACAATTTATCATGCATCCAATTCCCCATTCAGTTTTCCTTTCTCAGATTTCAATTATATATATGTTATTATTTAACGCCATCAATATAATGACAAAACAATATATAGATATATCCAAAAATCCTTATACTAAAAGTCATATCCACAATATATCCACACATCACTTCCTTACAACAATAGGTTTTTGTGAATATGAAGGAAATAAAAATCATTCCATCTCTTAAGATTCAACAACCAAAAAATTTAAGAAAACCAATCGGAGACTATTACTGTAACGCCCCGACCCCAGCTACCCAGAGTCGGTGCATTACTTCGTAACATTGGCATGATCACAAAAGTTCAAGTCTCGAAAGTCCGATTAGTTTAGTAGCCTTGGAAACACTAGATACATTCTTAAGTCTTTCATTACATCAAAATTAAACAAACTACAATAACATGGTCTTCATAGTCCACACTCATATCTTCACTGACTATCCTTGCAAGTCAGTCATAATACACTTCTTCACATCCTGGAAAATATTTAAACATTGAAAGGGGTGAGCTCAGATGCTCAGTAAGGATAACAATATTGCGGAAGCTTTTATAAGAAAACATAAGCATTTAAGGCAATGTATAACTAAAACAAAAGCCTTATTGAACTTGAATTTCAGCATAATATGGCAAAAGTAAAATAAAATAATGCCATTACTTACTCACATGGATATTCTACTAGACGAATAATCACATGAAATATCAATAACCACTTTCATAATGAGGTAATGTATAATGCCAGACATTCTGAAACATTTTATCAAGGCCTCAGCCAAGACGTCTAAAATGATTAAGGCCTCGGCCAAAACCATAAATCAAATTGGGAAACGGCCTCGGCCAATTCCACGTCTAGTTGTCTCATGAGACCTACCGATGCATCGAGGAGCTATAGCGGGCTCCACCCGTCACATATTAAGTCCAATACATTCCTCATATGAATAGGTTTAAACATAACATAAATATTCGTATTAAAACTAGCATACGAAATGTCAACAATTTCTCCATAAACTATGGATGGTATAAAAATAACACATCCACAATCAAATATTTCACAAAATGTTCAATGGAAGTTTTTTATCATAAATCAATTTCAATTAAACTTTAAACCCATCAAAGGATGTTGACAGAGATGAAATCAAAGCTATTTGAGAGAAATATATCTCCTTTTTGAAATCATTTAAAAGTCCCATAATTATAAAATAATACATTTACTTTGAAAATATTCTTATAAGCTTGTTAGGGAAGCTTCGACGAAGTTATAATGGCAGAAAATAGTCGCACCCGTCGTATAAGTTAAAAAAACATTCTTACCTTATATTTGTCAAAAGGTCAAAAAGTACATTGTTTGGAAAACGACGGTAAGATTCCTTTAAAAAACGTATAAGGGTATAAATGACTTTAAACCATTTTCCACTTAATAGTAAAAATGTTTTGAAAGACATTTTTATGAAACATGGATTTGGATGATAACGAGGTCCCAGTAGATAATTATGTATAAACAACCTTGGATAATGAAGAGGTTGTGAAGTAAATCCTTACCTTGTACTTTTCCTTGGTTGGGGTAGGTTAACCTCCTGTATAATGGTGAAATAATTGTTATTAAATTATACAAGAATCATATACATTCATATGATATCATATATGATCTTTTAACATTGCTTTGTTAACAATATCATAGATTTATCGTTGTTTCGGGTGTTAACTTACTCATTTTCTATTATATGTTTTGTTACGTAATTCGTGTTTTTCATGGAAAGGTTGTATCTTATTCATATCCAGAATGATATCATGTCCTTAAACATTATTTTTAAATCATCAAATGATAATTATACTTGAATGGATACGACGGAGAATGAATCTCATCGCGTTCGTGGAGACTGTAGTCCGTACGTACGCACGAGCGACAATATCATTATTTTGATATTAAAATAATATATAATTGGATAGTATATTATATATACATAATCATTATCATGTTATATTTATTATTTACATGAATTACATATCATTATTATACCCATCTAAATAATAATATATTGAATAACAATTACACCACGACGTGGAGACGGTAAGCCGTACGTACGCACGTATGGTGACATGTCATTCAAATGATGGGTAGAATACTGAATATGGTTGTTCCATATTTATAATAACATCACAGTATATAGAAGATACTGGACTTATAATTTTAGAATTGAAATAATAAACAAAGAGGGAGTGGAAGAAGAAAGAAACTTGAAAGAGGGTGATGAAAATGTTACCTCTTCTTCAGGTTCTTCCTTTTGATTTGATCAAAAGGACTCCATAGGATGCCTTTCTGACTAAAGTAAAGCTTCTAGGATGAATGGAGAGAAGTTGGGAGAGTATTTGGGTAGGGGTTGGCCGAACCAAAAGGCTTGGAAGTGTGAATAAGGTGGTAGAGGTGGGGGACTTTTATAAGAGGAGAGGAGGGGCTCTTTTGGAAAGATTGAAATGTTACATTATTATACAATGCTTTTCGGATTCTAAAGGTCCCACACTTATATAATTCGTGGATATGGTGATAAGGGTTCGAAATATCTTCATCCAATAGGCTTTGGACAAGTGTGAGCCTTGGATTTTGCATTATCTTCTCATTTTATTTAAATCGTTAAATAATGAGGTCATCGCCACATCATAATGATGTCATAAATAATTTAATATATTAAATGTCTAAAAATTATAAAAAAAATACTATGATGTTGGAAATCGTTTTAGCTTTCTAATTAATATTTATAATCAAAATTTGGAATTGTGTAACCCCACGTAAAAATTGTTTTAGTAAAACCTTTTATGTTTGTGTCATTTTTTACTTTAACATTAAATAAAAGGTGTTTATGTCATTTTCTAACTAAAGTGGCTCCATGGGATCCCCAAGTTGACCCATGGGTTTTCTTGGTCGGCCATGACTCATCCAATAGGAGTAGGACAAGTGTCATGCTCATCTCATATTATAAAAACATTATTTGTACCTTAAACTACACTAATTACCTCTAATCGCGATTAAGAACTTAAAAGTTACTATTCACCAAAAAATTATTTTAATCTCATTGAACCACATTTTACTTCTTAATGACAACCATGTATGTCGGATTTTTGAAAATCAAATCACAGAAGTGGTAATATTTCATTTAAATGAAAAATCAGTTATTTAACTACCACTTAGTGGTTTCACTATTAATCAAAAATTGAAGTTTTTCAGAACAATGCCAAAATTTTACCCTAAGCTATAATTGATATTCGAGTTCAAAAATGATGTCTATTTTACAAAATTCCAAACATATAAGTTGAATTAATTAATTTTATAATTAATTCCCGCTGTCACAACAAATAGCGTGTTTTTAAGAAACAATTTATATCAAAATATTGGCAATTGTTTATGTCCAATTTCAATGTTAAATAAATTCTAATGACCACCATTGGATAAAATGGTAAAAATATATTCTAATTATACTTTAAAACCACTAAATAATATAATTTTTCACTATAAATTATTTTTATTTTTAAAGTTGTTTTTAAGTATTTTTCACTATTCATAAAAAATTAGAAGTTCTCAGAAAAATACCAAAAATTCCACATAGGCTAATTTTGATATTCCAAATCCAAAGATGAAGTCTATTTTGATGAATAAAATTTATAAAATTTCAAAAAGTAGTTATTACTTTTCACAACGGCTAGTTTAATTAGTTGTGGTGTGTGTTAGAGCTTGAGGTAGCGTACAACACACGCTATTGCATTATTCGAAAGGAAACGTACCGTGGAAGCTTGGGGTGTTACATTCTCCCCTCCATTAAATAATTGCTTCCTCGCAATTTCTAGGGTATTACTGCATAAAAAGACTCGGGTGGTTCTTCATCATAAGTTCCTCAGGTTCCCACGTTGCCTCTTCCATTTTATGATTTCTCCATAAAATCTTTACCAGACGAGTCGTCCTGTTTCTCAGCACCTGCTCCCTCACATCAAGAATCCTGACGGGCTCTTCACAATAGGAAAGATCGGGTTCCAGTTCTAATTCCTCATAGGTGAGTACATACGTTGGGTCAGGCATGTATTTCCTCAATAGAGATACGTGGAAAACATCTTGAACTTTGGAGAGATTTGGCGGCATCTCCAAACGATAAGCTACAGCCCCAATACGATCAAGAATTTCGAAAGGTCCGATGTACCTGGGACTCAACTTACCCTTCTTACCAAAACGTATAACTCCCTTCCATGGAGATACCTTTAGGAAAACATGATCTCCCACCTGAAATTCCAAAACCTTTCTTCTGTTATCGGCATAGCTCTTCTGCCTACTTTGATCTGATTTGATGTGGTTTTGGATTACCTTCACCTTTTCCATTGTTTCTTCCACCAGTTCTGGTCCCACAAGTTTTCTTTCACCAACGTCATCCCAATAGGTTGGTGTACGACATCTCTTTCCGTATAACGCTTCATAAGGTGCCATCTGAATGCTTGAATGGAAGCTATTGTTATAGGAAAATTCTATTAGTGGTAAGTATTGATCCCACATACCCTGAAAGTCAAGAGAGCATGATCTCAACATGTCTTCTAAGGTTTGAATAGTCCGTTCTGATTGTCCATCTGTTTGAGGGTGATAGGCAGTGCTCAAACAAAGTTCAGTATCCAAGGCCTTTTGAAGACTTTTCCAGAATCTTGAAGTAAAACGAGGATCACGATCAGAAACAATCGATAGGGTTACTCCATGAAGTCTTACAACTTCATTAATATATAATCTTGCTAGACGTTCAAGTGGTAGATCCTCCCGTATAGCCAGAAAATGTGCTGACTTAGTAAGACGATCAACAGTGACCCATATTGCATCATTCCTACTAGGAGTCTTTGGTAGTCCCATGACAAAGTCCATCGTAATATTATCCCATTTCCACTCAGGTATGGGAAGAGGTTGTAATACTCCACCAGGATGTTTCCTTCCAGCTTTCACTTGTTGACAAACCATACACCTCGACACAAAATCAGCAATCTCCCTCTTCATATTGTCCCACCAAAAATGTTCCTTCAAATCTCTATACATTTTGGTGCTCCTAGGGTGTATAGAGAAATTGGAACTATGAGCATCATCCAGCAATTCCCTTTTTAGATCAGTTATATCGGGAACTCAAAGTCTCTTCCTGAATTTCAAAATTCCATCCTTATACACAAAGTCCCTCAATCTTCCATCATTCACATCTTTAATCTTCTTCTGAAATTCTTCATCATTGGTCTGAGAACTCTTAATCCTTTCTAGTAATGATGGTTTGGAAACCATCTAAAAAAGCATTGATGTTTCACCTTCCATAGTTATTCCCATGTCCATATTCACTAGATCCAAGAAAATTGGATCCCTTTCAATTCTCATCACATTCAGAACTCCATGGTCTTTTCTACTCAAAGCATCTGCCACCTTGTTTGCCTTCCCCGGGTGGTAATGTATCGTGCAATCATAATCCTTGAGTAGTTCAAGCCATCGCCTTTGCCTCATGTTGAGTTCTTTTTGTGTGAAAATATACTTCAAACTCTTGTGATCAGTATAAATCTCACATTTTTCACCATAGAGGTAATGTCTCCATATCTTTAAAGCAAAGATCACAGCTTCTAACTCAAGATCATGAGTAGGATAGTTTTGCTAATGAATTTTTAGCTGTCGTGATGCATAGGCAATGACCTTATCATTCTGCATAAGGACACAACCGAGTCCTTTCTTCGATGCATCACTATAAATAACAAACCCATCATTCCCCGATGGTAGAGTCAATACAGGGGCATTGACTAATCATCTCTTTAGTTCTTCAAAACATTCTTCACACTCTTTTGTCCAGTCAAATTTAATCCCTTTACATGTGAGCTTTGTCAATGGGTTAGCCAATCTGGCAAAATTGTGGACGAAACGTCGATAATAACCTGCTAAACCAATAAAACTGCGTACCTCAGTTATACTTGTCAGTGCTGGCCATTCTTGGATTGCCTTCGTTTTAGAAGGATCAACAAAAATTCCATCCTTAGAGACAATATGGCCAAGAAAAGAAATCTCATGAAGCCAGAATTCACACTTGCTAAATTTCCCATATAATTCATGTCTTCTAAGAGTCTTCAGGATAATGCGTAAGTGATTTTCATGATCTTAGTGGCTTTTGGAGTATACCAAGATATCATCAATAAATACCACTACAAAGTCATCAAGATAATCCTTGAAAAATCTATTCATTAGATCTATGAAAAAAGAGGGTGCACTAGTCAATCCAAAAGGCATTACTGTAAACTCGTAATGCCTGTACCTTGTTCGAAATGCTGTCTTTAGAACGTCTTCCTTCTTCACACACAACTGATGGTATCCAGACCGAAGGTCAATCTTTGAAAAGTATTGAGCTCCATGCAGTTGGTCAAACAAATCATCAATGCGAGGTAGGGGATACTTATTCTTTATTGTTATAGCATTGATCTCCCTATAATCAATGCACAACCTCATAGATCCATCTTTCTTCTTACCAAAAAGAACAGGGGCTCCCCAAGGAGAAACACTAGGGCGAATAAATCCCTTATTACTCAATTCCTCTAGTTGTTTCTTTAGTTCAACTAATTCCACAGTGGCCATTCTATAAGGGGTCTTCAATATGGGCCTTGATCCAGGAATTAAATCAATGGAAAACTCAACTTCTCGTTCTGGAGGATGTCCAGGTAAATCTTCCGGAAACACATCAACATATTCTCTCACAATAGGTACATCCTCTATTTGAATATTCCTTTCCTCATCCTCAGTAATTTCCTTCTCTTCCTCCCCAATAATTGAATTTAGTTGAGCTACTGGGGGTGGATCTAGATAAGAATTATGTGGCGATGATTCTGCTTTAAAGATAAAGTGTTCCTTATCATCATCATCAAGAATCGTAACCTCTTTCCTCTTACAATAAATTTTTGCATCATGGTCCGAAAGCCAATCCATACCGAGGATTATATCAAATTCAATCATGGGTATGACGATGAGATCAGCAGGTAAAGAACATTTAGGTGCTCTAATGGGAACTAATCGACAAAACTTTGTTGCAACAATACTTCCCTTAGGGGTTTTGACCGACAACTCCCTTGTTAAATCAAATTGGAAATATCTAATTTTCTTAGCAAACTGGGAGGATATGAAAAAATGCGATGATCCAGAATCAAATAATGCATTTGCTAAACTTGAGGAAACCATTAAATTACCTGCCACCACGTCTTTCGGAGCTTCTACCTCAGCAGTAGTGATAGCATAAGCCTGGCCTTGATCCCTTGGCCTTTTCTGAGGTAAGTTCTCCTGACGCTTAGGACATTCATTTGCATAATTCCCCATCTCCCTGCAATTGTAGCACCGAACATTGGTAGCTTCCTTCTTCCCCTTGCAATCATGAGCTTGGTGGCCTTTTTCACCACACTTGTAACAGACTCCCATTCCCTTCAAGCAAGTACCAGGATGTTTCTTCCCGCATTTACCACAAGATGGATATTCAACCTTTCCCTTCTTCCCTTTATTTCCATTCCCAGATTGATCAGCAGGTCTCTTCTTCTCTTGCTTTGCTTTAAAGTCATAAGACTTAGAGAATTCCTTTTCCGTCTTGATAGCGCACGAGACAATACCTTCTTATGAAGAGAAGGTTTGTGATACTAATGCTCGACGGAGAAATGGTTTCAACCCATCAAAGAAACGATCAGTCTTACTTCTTGGGTTACGTATGTAATCTGCAGCATACCTTGCTAACCTTGTAAAGTTAGCCTCATACTTTGCAACATTCTCATCCTCCTTCTGCCTCAGACTCAGAAATTGCCTTTCCATATCCGCTCGATGGTCTCGAGGAAAGTATTTTTCTACGAACAGCTCTTTGAACTCCTACCATTCCACGTTTTTTAATTCATCATCTTCCTTTGTGTTTTGAATTAGTGACCACCATTGATCGGCATCTCCAGTGAGGCGGTAAACTGCCATGACAACCTTCTCCCTTTCACTACTCCCCAAGGCATGGAATATTTTCTCTAAGGAATTTATCCATTGCTCGGCTACTAAGGGATTTGTACTCCCATTGAACGTTGGTGGTTGTTGCCTCATGAATCGATCTAACATTGATCCTCCATGCTGTGGATCTGGGTGCTCCATACGGGTAAGGTTATTATTCATAACCTGAGTAAGTTGTCCCAGTATGGTGATTAGCTGATCGGCATCAGTTGCATCACCAGCCCCACTATAATTATCTTGAGCAGGAGGGAAATCCCTACATGGAGTGCGTGCATTGATACGGTTTCCATTTCTTCCACTAGGCGCCATTTCTAAACAATGGCATAAACTAGATCAGTTTATGAATCAAAATACATAATCCTATACTTATAAAACACTTAACATAAATTGAACTATTTATGGATATAATCCATAATCATAAAAATGTTTTCTTTGAGGAAGTATATACTCATAAACCCTTCATAATGATTTGTAAAGAAAATGAGAGTTATCCTAAGCATATCCCCCAGGAGTGTCGTAACCAAGAGTGCAGCAAGGCCCGTTGTCGTGCACCAGTTCCCGTTCGAGTCTAGCTCAAAGCAGTGTTTTCGGGTTTTACCCCTAGGTACATCTGTGCCAGAGCCGCCTCTACCTGCTCGTATCCAGACAGGGATGTATTGCTCGGAAAACTCACAACATCTCTACAATACAAAAATTCTAGGAAGTTCTTCTATACTAATCCTCAAAGTTCATCTTAGGTCTATGTGCTATAATCAGAGTTTATCTAAATCTAGCTTCCAAGGTTTGTACTAAACTTTCTCTGATACCAACTGTAACGCCCCGACCCCAGCTACCCAGAGTCGGTGCATTACTTCGTAACATTGGCATGATCACAAAAGATCAAGTCTCGAAATACCGATTAGTTTAGTATCCTTGGAAACACTAGATACATTCTTAAGTCTTTAATTACATCAAAATTAAACAAACTACAATAACATGGTCTTCATAGTCCACACTCATATCTTCACTGACTATCCTTGCAAGTCAGTCATAATACACTTCTTCACATCCTGGAAAATATATAAACATTGAAAGGGGTGAGCTCAGATGCTCAGGAAGGATAGCAATATTGCGGAATCTTTTATAAGAAAACATAAGCATTTAAGGCAATGTATAACTAAAACAAAAGCCTTATTGAACTTGAATTTCAGCATAATATGGAAAAAGTAAAATAAAATAATGCCATTACTTACTCACATGGATATTCTACTAGACGAATAATCACATGAAATATCAATAACCACTTTCATAATGAGGGAATGTATAATGCCAGACATTCTGAAACATTTTGTCAAGGCCTCGGCCAAGACGTCTAAAATGATTAAGGCCTCGGCCAAAACCATAAATCAAATTGGGAAAGGGCCTCAGCCAATTCCACGTCTAGTTGTCTCATGAGACCTACCGATGCATCGAGGAGCTATAGCGGGCTCCACCCGTCACATATTAAGTCCAATACATTCCTTATATGAATAGGTTTAAACATAACATAAATATTCGTATTAAAACTAGCATACGAAATGTAAACAATTTCTCCATAAACTATGGATGGTATAAAAATAACACATCCACAGTAAAATATTTCACAAAATGTTCAATGGAAGTTTTTTATCATAAATCAATTTCAATTAAACTTTAAACCCATCAAAGGATGTTGACATAGATGAAATCAAAGCTATTTGAGAGAAATATCTCTCCTTTTTGAAATCATTTAAAAGTCCCATAATTATAAAATAATACATTTACTTTGAAAAAATTCTTATAAGCTTGTTAGGGAAGCTTCGACGAAGTTATAATGGCGGAAAATAGTCGCACCCGTCGTATAAGTTAAAAAAACATTCTTACCTTATATTTGTCAAAAGGTCAAAAAGTACATTGTTTGGAAAACGACGGTAAGATTCCTTTAAAAAACGTATAAGGGTATAAATGACTTTAACCCATTTTCCATTTAATAGTAAAAATGTTTTGAAAGACATTTTTATGAAACATGGATTTGGATGATAATGAGGTCCCAGTAGATAATTATGTATAAACAACCTTGGATAATGAAGAGGTTGTGAAGTAAACCCTTACCTTGTACTTTTCCTTGGTTGGGGTAGGTTAACCTCCTGTATAATGGTGAAATAATTGTTATTAAATTATACAAGAATCATATACATTCATATGATATCATATATGATCTTTTAACATTGCTTTGTTAACAATATCTTAGATTTATCGTTGTTTCGGGTGTTAACTTACTCGTTTTCTTTTATATGTTTTGTTACGTAAGTCGTGTTTTTCATGGATAGGTTGTATAATATTCATATCCAGAATGATATCATGTCCTTAAACATTATTTTTAAATCATCAAATGATAATTATACTTGAATGGATACGACAGAGAATGAATCTCATCGCGTTCGTGGAGACGGTAGTCCGTACGTACGCACGAGCGACAATATAATTATTTTGATATTAAAATAATATATAATTGGATAGTATATCATATATACAGAATCATTATCATGTTATATTTATTATTTACATGAATTACATATCATTATTATACCCATCTAAATAATAATATATTGAATAACAATTACACCACGACGTGGAGACGGTAAGCCGTACGTACGCACGTATGGTGACATGTCATTCAAATGATGGGTAGAATACTGAATATGGTTGTTCCATATTTATAATAACATCACAGTATATATAAGATACTGGAGTTATAATTTTAGAATTGAAATAATAAACAAAGAGGGAGTGGAAGAAGAAAGAAACTTGAAAGAGGGTGATGAAAATGTTACCTCTTCTTCGGGTTCTTCCTTTTGATTTGATCAAATGGACTCCTTAGGATGACTTTCTGAATAAAGTAAAGCTTCTAGGATGAAGGGAGAGAAGTTGGGAGAGTATTTGGGCATGGTTTGGCCGAACCAAAAGTCTTGGAAGTGTGAATAAGGTGGTAGAGGTGGGGGCCTTTTATAAGAGGAGAGGAGGGGCTCTTTTGGAAAGATTGAAATGTTACATTATTATACAATGCTTTTCGGATTCTAAAGGTCCCACACTTATATAATTCGTGGATACGGTGATAAGGGTTCTAAATATCTTCATCCAATAGGCTTTGGACAAGTGTGATCCTTGTATTTTTCATTATCTTCTCATTTTATTTAAATCGTTAAATAATGAGGTCATCGCCACATCATAATGATGTCATAAATAATTTAATTTATTTAATGTCTAAAAATTATAAAAAAATACTATGATGTAGGAAATCTTTTTATCTTTCTAATGAATATTTATAATCAAAATTTGGAATTGTGTAACCCCACGTAAAAATTGTTTTAGTAAAACCTTTTATGTTTGAGTCATTTTTTACTTTAACATTAAATAAAAGGTGTTTATGTCATTTTCTAACTAAAGTGGCTCCATGGGGTCCCCAAGTTGACCCATGGGTTGTCTTGGTCGGCCATGACTCATCCAATAGGAGTAGGACAAGTGTCATGCTCATCTCATATTATAAAAACATTATTTGTACCTTAAACTACACTAATTACCTCTAATCGCGATTAAGAACTTAAAAGTTACTATTCACCAAAAAATTATTTTAATCTCATTGAACCACATTTTACTTCTTAATGAAAACCATGTATGTCGGATTTTTGAAAATAAAATCACAGAAGTGGTAATATTTCATTTAAACGAAAAATCAGTTATTTAACTACCACTTAGTGGTTTCACTATTCATCAAAAATTGAAGTTTTTCAGAACAATGCCAAAATTTCACCCTAAGATATAATTGATATTCCGAGTTCAAAAATGATGTCTATTTTACAAAATTCCAAACATATAAGTTGAATTAATTAATTTTATAATTAATTCCCACTGTCACAACAAATAGCGTGTTTTTAAGAAACAATTTATATCAAAATATTGGCAATTGTTTATGTCCAATTTCAATGTTAAATTAATTCTAATGACCACCATTGGATAAAATGGTAAAAATATATTCTAATTATACTTTAAAACCAATAAATAGTATAATTTTTCACTATAAATTATTTTGATTTTAAAAGTTGTTTTTAAGTATTTTTCACTATTCATAAAAAATTAGAAGTTCTCAGAAAAATACCAAAAATTCCACATAGGATAATTTTGATATTCCAAATCCAAAGATGAAGTCTATTTTGATGAATAAAATTTATAAAATTTCAAAAAGTAGGTATTACTATTCACAACGGCTAGTTTAATTAGTTGTGGTGTGTGTTAGAGCTCGAGGTAGCGTACAACACACGCTATTGCATTATTCGAAAGGAAACGTACCGTGGAAGCCTGGGGTGTTACAATTACAAATCTCTTTAACAGTAAAACCTATCACCACACAATCCGCTATTGAAAAAATACCAAAAAAATCATAATAGCCACAAAACAACTTATTTTATCCCCAACCAAAAACTAAACTGCATTCATTACCACATAATTAAACATCCATCACTAAAACATTAATAACCAACCTACATCTTCCTTACCAAAACAAAATTCCATCTCCCTTATAATCATATCATGAAGGACCCTATAAAAAACACAAACAAAATACATCACATCAATGAACACATTATTAAACATTATTTTATATTAAATCATTATCTTAGGTTCGAACCTGGAAAATTTAATTATAGAAACCAAAAAAAAATTCAATTCCCACCTTAAGTTATTAACTGATTATGAAAGAAGATTCTAATATACAAATAAATTCGGGAAAATTATTTCATAGAAGTATACATATATCACTTACCAATAACATCAATAAAAACATTAATATATAATAAGTATCATGAAACATCCTACAGAACATGTATAACACCCTATTCCCATTAACTAAATTTATTCCTATTCAATGTATTATTTTATACTCAGTACATCCCACTAAATAAAATAAAATTAATGATAATTAAATAATTCACACTTAATATATACAGAGAATTTCTAAAATCCCAACATCAACTAGAGAATGGAAAAACATTGCATTAGATGATGATAAAAATACAATAATACACCATCTAACATAAGAGGGCCAACCAGAAGACCTATATACAATCTCCCCAGTACAAAAACCTAAAAATATTAACACCAATATGAAATCTTCATAGATTTCATTTCATAAAAAAATGGAATGAAGAAAATAAAAAAAAAAGGAATTATAATTTTTATTGGATGACATGGATTTTATCTCTTTTTAAAGAGTTCAAAAATAAAAACAATTATGGATAACGATATCTAAAGATGCACCACTGGTCAGCCGGGTTTTGAATAAACTCATGCAAATGAGATATAATTGAATAAAGCATCATATTTTATAAAGATTATATAAATTTAAATAATAAAGACATTAGTCAGTTCATCACGCTACTATAAAAATATGTTTTGAAAATCATATAAAATTATCCCTCAAATATCAGGAATTAAAGAACATTAAAATTGATATTAAAAACAATGGTCATGATGAAATGTTGTCTACCACAACATAACAGTTAAAATACTAAGGATCAAATAAAGATCATTTTCCTTCTATCCTCATATATTTTTCACCCCAAACTAATCCATGCTGTAATAAAACTCACAACAAAACAACATACCATCGAGATACATAGCTTTGATATAAAACCATCATGTGTCCACACCATCAAAAAGAGTTTCACTGTAAGAAACATTGTAGAATACTAAATAAAATCACTTGTAAAAAAATAAAATACCCCATGTGATGAACAAACTATATAAAATGAATTGGAAAAACCCTAAAAAAATTAATCTATAATGAAACCCCACATGATTCAAAATAACAGGTTCACGATAAACCAAAGAAGCCTTAATCATACAAACATAAAGAATATTATATATAAGAATAACATAGGAACTATAATGCTATGACCAAACTGTTGAATGCCATAAATAATATTCAATTTTAATACAAAAAGACACTAAAACCTCATGGTTTAAACCATATGCTATATAAAATAACATTTTTAAAAACCAATTCTTTTATGATGTGACACACTATACTATTGAAAACCTATCATCTTCGACCAATTATTTGTGGTGGAAGAAACTCATCCATGACATAACATATTATTTATAGATGAAATGTCATATCTAACTCCATACTATTCCCTCCAACCTTCTTATCACACAACCAACACCCGAAATATGATAAATACTATTCTATAAATATTGGGGTTATTATTGGAAAAGTCTATTCCCAACATATGATAATAAAATTCACTTATTTAATATTTAATCTAAGATGTTATTTTCTCTAATTATCACATGATATTTGATAATACCAAATCAAAAACCGAGTGTATTAAAATATCATCTCATTTATTCATAACAACCATTTATTACAATAAACCCAATTATCATATATAAGGGAAAATATGAAAAATATGAAAAGTACATATGATTTATAATTTATATATCCTCTCAAGATTTGAATTAGTCTAATACATTAGAATCTTCCATTGGAAAATCAATTTACTAATCACACGAATACATAAATCAAGTTCTAATAATCAATTATTCTTCAATTTGTGACTCTTATACATATTAAAAATATTTTTTTAATGTATTCATGGAATTATATGTGAACAAAAAATAATAATTGGAATAAATAACATGAATACAAAAAGTGGAATCTTTAAAATGTTTCTTACACACCATTAAGAATTCAGGATAATTAATTCTCTATTGTTTAGGTTTTCTATAGTAAAAATGTATTCTTTATATGTTTGTTCCTTTTATCAGTTTAAAAGGTGGTGTGGAAATTACATAACCTCGGTTATTATCATTTATTCTCAGAATTTTAGACATTACATTTTAGTACAATCTAGATAGCACATAATATTCGAAATACTATATTTTGATTAAAATACTCAAAATATATTGGAGATTATATTATCATTTTTTAAATTCATAAATGTTATAATTCATAAAAAATTATTTTAAACATTTCTAAAAGTTATCATCAAATGTTTTTTTGGGCATAATCATTTATTAGTGGTGAATCCAATATCATAATGTCATTTTGATACCAAATAATATTGAGTAAATGAGTAAATAAAGTACCCTCAATAATTTTACACTCAAAGAGTGTGTTCTAAAAATAATATCTCTTATGTTGGGACTATTACGTATAGAAAGATTTTGCCATGTATCATCCCAAAATAATCTATATTATCATATTTCCATTGTAGCATGGGATCTATTGAAACAAATACAAACTTGATACATCATGTGAATCCATAATGTTTAATTATAAGAATATTTATCTTATTTGTATAGACTCATCAATAATTGATTTCTTCGGTAGTTCCTCTCACAAAAAATATAAAATTCCAACCAATTTAAGACCAATTTTTATATTGTTATACCTTTTAAGAATTTTGGTTTTTCAATGTTTCTCATGTTATTGACATGATCAAAAATTCATGCTTAATAATGAAGTTGTTTGTTTTATCTATAATACATTATATATTAAATCAGTATCATTTTTAAATGTTTTTATGTGTGACCTTTATTAAATATTATCATAATAAAATGAATACCTTTTTTAAATTACAACATATCAATTAATGGACCATGACTAATTTTTCACCATGTAATTATTCTATTGTTGCATTTATTTAATTTATTACCTATTTAGGTAGGAAACATTCTAATCATACCATATGTGATTTTTGGATAGTTTATTGGAAAAATATTTTCCCAAATCAATAATACATATAAAATCTAATATATTACTGTGTTATATTAACCTTTAGTGTTTCCATACTTTTTTTAATTGAATGATCAAGAAAATTCACTATATCCTATTTGGTTTATATAAAACCTTTTCCCATAAATAAGATAATTCATGGCCCTCAAAGGTTGGCATAAAATACACATCAAGATGATCAATTTATTTATTATTTTCACTTAAAAAGGAATATAATACAATTTGTTTTCTAGCATTTTTAAATATCTGCATATTATATCATTTTTTATACATTATACATACATTATTTTAAATATTTAGTGATAATATCTTTTACCATAAATTAAATTAAATATTAATTAAAATAAAATTTTGAAACTCATAAATTTTTTACATATATGAATAAAAATCTATTCATATTCAGAAACACATTTTAATTAATTAAAAATATATGTTATATAAAAACATTCATGTAATGTATTATAATTATATGAAACTAAAATAACCATAACAGAAAGCATAATGTGATTGGAATCCAAACCCCATATTTCTAGATAGAGCCTAAGATCCCAAGATAGTGACTTTTCCAACCCAGAGTTCCCCAATACATCGATTAATGTTCATGTGATACCTCTGTACTAATATAATCTTAGTATATAATTTTTCTCTATCATAATAAACTCTCAAATTTTTTAAAAGGTTGAGGCTGAAGCCTTATTTATTATTTAAAGAAAATACCACTTTCGAACTCGGTAGAGTGAGACCCATTACATAGCCCAAAGTACCAAGACCAAGTGGTGTGAAAACAAGGCCTAAAAGCCCATTGTTTTTGGGCCAAAGAGCCCTTCAGTGCATAGTACTACTACAGTACTCGGGTTTCTATAGTACCACCACTGCTATTGTTCCTGCTATAGTGCCTCCACCACTACAGTGCTACTGCTGCTACAGCCCACGTCTGCTACAATACTGCTATAGTGACCAAGTTCAGTGGTCATATAGTACCCCAAGAAATTAGTCCCTGCCCAGATTTGATCTTGGGTCTTTTAGATGCCAAGCAGGAACCTTTACCACTTGGGTGCATTCTCTTTGGCAACCCTCAAATTATTATTATTAACTCATAAGACAAATCATAATCATGTTTAAATAGGAAAACATTTATCTCATACATCGCACGAAACTTGTTATGAACATGGCCCAAATTTTATAATATTTTCACTAAAAATTTAAACAAAAGAAAATATTCATCCATAATATAAATAATTATATTTTTGAATATTAAAAAAGGAATAAAAATTTAAATTAACATAATGCTTAATATATAAAGTTATGAACTTTTTATAAATAAATAGTTATAAATATTGTATAACTAATGTATGCATTTATCATCTTCTGGAAATATATAAGCACGAAAGATTCACCTTTATTGCATTATTAATTATTTTATATTCCAAAACATATGATTTCATTGAATATTTTTATAAATAAAAATAATAATATTTTACAGAAACACTTTAAATAAAATAAATACCACATATTTTATTTTATTTAATACTCGACAAATATTCACAAAAACTCATTAGGTACGATTTAAATAAACATATAAAATAATAAAATTTCCTAAAACAATTATACATAAACAAAACCTCCATTAAATTGCAACTTATTTTTCATTTTATAAATAATTAATTAATTAAACCACATTGTAAATCAACTTTAATCATTATTCAAATTATTGAAAACAAATTTTTGCAGTCTTTATAACCACTTTGGAATCGGTGTAGGCCCGAAGGATCCGTACTAATGAATGATTTTAAGAATTGTGAAAAAAACTTACACAAATAAAAATCCATAGTTGTTTAGATGCAAGATATGATATGATTTGTCCTTAGTCGAAAGTGATTCCAAGGGAAAAATTATTACCATCTTATTTGAGGAATTTGTTTCATCCTGATCCTTCTATAAAATTTTCACATGGTTTCACCCAACTATTTCATGGTCATTTTATGTTAGTTATATTAATATTCTAAGAATTACTGTTTCTCTAGTAAATCATTATATAAAACTATTGTATTCATAAATCTCTATTTTTCAGGAAAAGTTCAATGCTCGTTTTTAAAAAACCATGATGTGGTTTCAAAAAACCTATAAAAACATGAACATTTTTATGTTATATATTTTAATGATTCAGTAATGTTAATGAATGATGATGATTTTTTTGTGAACACATCATAGTTCTAGAAAAAAAATTATGTGCTTCCTTATCTATCCATAAGCAAAACCAAAATGATATGGATGTAGAATTGATTTGATAGGAGGAATCTTTATGGGATCACACTTATATAAAACTAAAAAAAACAATATTATGAAATTGTACTATTCCATAAGTTCATTGCATTATTATTATTCTGAATACTATATATGAATTTCATATAACTTTTCTCTATCGATTTGGAATGCCTACATTTCCACACAAAATCTTCATATGAAATACATAAAATCATCTAAACGATTTTTTTATTTTCATGTTTCCATGGGTAGTGTGGATATTCAAATGCAAGGTAAGGATCTCCATAATCGATTGATTTCTAAAACCTTTCATTAATATCATTAAGAAAAATATTTTTTAAGTGATGCATTATTTTAGGTAGATTTCAGAATAATTAATTCATAATAACTCACATAAAAAAAATAAATAATCCTTTTATAATTTATCTAGTCATCCAATAAGACCCATTAGATTTTATTCATTTGAAAATTATACTACTATAGAATGAAATTATTTAAAACCAATTCATATTCGATATCAATATTTATCCTTAAACTCATAAATGATAGTGGTTTTAATTTTTTTGTATATATAAACACCTTAAATTATCATTATACTATATTGAAACTAAATATGGTAGATTATAATTTTAGAAAAAGATGTTATCATGTAATTTATAAATTGAAATAGCTTTTTGATAGTGTAGTGAATTTTTGTATTTCATTGTTCATAATAGATCAAACAAAAATGTTGTTCATATGTCACAAAACACCCAAACTAGGAATCCTCTTAGGAATTTAGTACTATTTAATGTGACCCATGAATCCGGCATCCAATAATCCTTACGTTAGTGACTAACAATGTGGGTATAATACACAAAACTGAGAGGAATTATGCTCATAATACAAGAAATATATAATGAAACCCATATTTCAATATTTAATATAAAATAAAAACCTATTTCTCATAGTTCATTTAATTTTTATATATAAATAATATATCCAAAATAAAATTTCAAAAATTAAATCCATAGGGTTTTGACTCTGATAGCAGCTCCAAGACTAGAGATAACAATACCTACCTTAGCCACTAAATACATATTTAAATATTTTAAAACAAACATATATATTGGGGTGAGGATACATGTATAATTAGTTCAATCCTCCTTGAGATCTTTCATGAAAATTATAATTAAGCATACATATTCCTTAATTAATAAACCAACCTAACACATTTTATACATTCCATTTTATTAAGTAGGAATAAAATATTACGAAGATCCACTTGGTAATGTTAAATTAATAATTATCTTTAAGGAAAACTTGAATACTTTCCCATGTAAACCTATGTGAACATACCCCTCCGTATTACAAAGACCACAAAACTCCCATGCAAGAAACAATATGATAGGACCCACCTACAATGGACCCCAATGCTATGGGAATGTGCCTTCGAACTGCACAGAAAATATCATTCAACTTGGGAAACAAATTTTCCTATAAATAGGACAATTTTCCTCCTCATTTGAGAGACTAAATAATCAAAAGAACCTCGACGGATCAGATTACACAAAAACATTGTTCAGGTCCTTTAAATCTTCTCAGGTATCTATCTAAAACCCTAGATATGAAATAATAAAAGGGAATATATGAGGTAAAATACCCTTAGATGTATAATATAGAAATAAAACTACACAAGGAACCTTCTCCCATAATAATAAACCACCTATGCAAGAACCCTTAATCAAAGAGGACATGATCCAAATGCATGTTCTAGGTACCTGCGCTATGGACCTGTCTATGAAACCTACACTGAGGACCAATATGAGTCACCCTATGGCGCCTATTTCAATAAATCTACTGTAGGGATACCCTCTCAGTGTATCCCATGTAAAAATTGGACCTAGTTTAAACCACCACTAATCCCACCAGACTTTTAAATCCATGAAAAACAAAAAAAATCATTTAGTCTCCAATTTGGATTTGTATTTCTATAGTCAGAGGTTTCCTGGACTTGTCATACAAAACGGTTAGGATCTTAGAGATACATGCAGATTTTTATTTCCTCAGTCATCAGGACCCCTACCCAATGTATTGTTTTAAGGACATTCTAGCTTCAGAAAAACTAGTTTGGACCATGTACTCCCCTCCTCATCTCTAAGACCCGGAGCCTCTAGTTTTAATTAGGCAGGGTGAGGATTACACCTCCCCTCCTCATCTCTAAGACCCAGAGCCTCTAGTTTTAATTAGGTAGGGTGAGGATTACACATTCATTTCCACTAAATATATAATGAAATCCTCCTCCATAACTGGAAAGATAATTTTAGGTAATACCTCTTATATAAATCCCATATCCTTTCATTCATGATGTTTCACTCTTTATCGTCTCTACCACTTCTTCACTGGGTTATAGAGGGGATGGGAAACTGAGACTTCTCCACTATCTTTTGATGCCATCCCTCTTCAACCTCTATACCGTGGAACAATTCTAGGATAAAGTGAATAGAAGAATGTTCCATTTCCCTAGACTCTTCCACTATCACCCTTTCCTATTACACCTATGAAGTAAGAGAAGTGTTTGGTTTTTTAGATCATCCAGTTCCCCTTTTTTCTCCAAACGAGTATGAATAACATGGTATTAGAGGTTAAATATGATCACAACATCCACACAACCCATGAAACCTAATGAACTACGAGAAATATGATTCCCACCATAGATGAGATATGTTGGAAACCCTCCGGGGGCCCAGGCTCAATGGGAATCCTCATTATGGGTAAGCCCCAATCACATCCACATTAATCTGGTAATCCTCTTCAAGATAAATCCCTATAACATACCTCCAAACCACTGTGAGATGACACATTCATTATGGTTTCATTCCAATGAATAATTTTTATAAATAATCGACAACTCATCCATTTAAAGTTATATACTCCCCTATGAGACAAACCTATAGAAAATATATAGAGAGAGTTCCTCACTAAAAAAATATGTTGTCTTTGATTCCCATTCATATGGGATATATATGAAGTACTAATGAGTTCCATTCCCAAAACCCCAAATCAAACCTATTCTCTTAGGGAAAATTCCAAGTAGGTTTTAATTTAACCAGAGAATCCATCTTCCTTATAGATTCCTTGGGCTGTATTAGTGTTTTCCCAAATCAATCATTGACTAGGGACCTTCTGCCTAGTCATCGATGATAAATGATGTTAAAATATATGGAGGTGTCTCTTTCACATTACCTTAAATAGTATGATGTCTCCCATTAAGAGGAACCAATCTACGTGAGTTCTGATTACTTTCTCAAGGATACATTGGAATCCCATTTCTGGGATCAATCCGAGCACCAAAATAGCTCCCATATATCTGGATGAGGATTTAATTTAGATTTCCCAGCTATGTGTCTACGAAACCATAATTGTCATAATAATGAACAAATTATATCTAATAAGTATATAATATGATAACATTTATAGGGAACCATTGATACATATAGATATATCTATGATGAATAACCCCTGATACATACAGATGATTCATTGATCTATACATGCTAATAATTGAGGATATCAAATGCCTCTTGGAAATATTTGGTCCATGGGTAAGTGACTCCCTTATTCATTAATTTGGTGAAGGATAAAGAATTTCATGCCAAATTGGCAATGAAACACCGAATATAGGCCATGTGTCCTTAAAGTCCTCTTAATTCATTCAAATTTTGAGGAGGTGACATACCAAGGATTAATTTTTTCTTCACAGGATTAACTTCAATACCAAGATGGAATACAAAAAAGTAGATAAATTTTCCTGAGGTAACCCGAAAACACATTTCAAGGGGTTCATCTTCAAATTGTGTTGTTGAAGTTTAGGGAATATGATTTTTAAATCATCCAAGTGATTAGAAAGTTGTTTGGATTTAACCACAAAATCGTCCACATAACATTCAACAAATTTCCCTAAAAAGGGTTTGAAGATATAGTGCATGGCACATTGATTTGTTGCACATGCATTTTTCAGGCCAAAGGGCATTACTCAACAGAAAAACACACCCTGAGGGGCTCTGAAGGCTGTATATTCTTCATCTTCTGGAGCCATTCGGGTTTGATTATACCTAGAATATCCATCCATGAAAGAAAGTGCTTCATAGTAAGATGTTGCGTCAATTAAGTGTTTTGTTATCGGAATTGGAAAATAATCCTTGGGACAATGCCGATTAAGATCTATGAAGTCAATGAAAACTATAATTTTTCCATTATTATTTTTCATAGGGACAATATTATCCAGCCATTTGGGATATTGAACTTCTCATACAAACTTAGCTTTGATAAGATTATCCAATTCAACTTCAATTTTGGAGGCATAAGTTGGATGTGTTCTTATTACAGATTGCTTGAATCCTCGATGTTCTTCTGGAAAACCCAAATGATGAGTGGAAACATAGGGCTCTAGACCAAGAATTTCTGTATAATTTCAAGCAAAAACATCTCGATTTTTCTTTAGAAAATAATTATTCATTTCTTTACCTTCAAGAGTCATGGCCACACTAATTAAAGTGGGGCGTGGATCTTCTTTTGTACCCAGATTAATTTTTCTGAGTTCATCTACAGTTATAGAGATACCCTATTTAAATGCTAGAGGGGAAACTCTAAGATCTTCCTCCTCTTCTTCAAAATGGGTTATTTCTTCTGTTTCTAATTGCATAGTAGATGATGAATCATAATTTCCATGGTCAGGGGAGAAGTTAAAATTTTAACATCTTGAAGAAGAGACTACCATTTCTGACCCTATTGATGATGAAATGTTTTCCTTGAGAAGTAAATAAGAGATGACGGATTGAGAGTCAACATCATTTTTTATATCTGACATTGCTATAACTTCTTCTGGCCTGGTTGATGAAGTATAGAATTTCTGGATTTCAGCAGATGAAATGAAGATATCTTTATTTAAATTTTCATCATTTCCTGATGAATCTACAATTTCTACCATAATATCTGGCTTGGTTTCCGTAATCGACATTATGGAAGTTTCTATAAGAGTATTTGGATTTGAGTCTATTCTGTTAATTTGACTAATATTCAACACATAATATGTACTCACATGTATGAATGAGTTTACTGTAATCTTTTCCAAGCCATATGGAGCATTAATTTTAGTAACCTCTTTTATCATGGATTTCTCATTTCCCTCCATGTGATAGAATCCTGCCTCAATGTATTGAGATTCACATGTTTCGAATGGGGATTTATCATCATAAAATGTCCCAATTTAACCATTGAAATAATATTTGAGACACTGATAGTATGAAGAAGGTACAACTACATTCTGATGTAGCCAAGGACTTCCAAGAAAAATGTTGAAGGTTGTTTCATGATGAACAACCATTAAATATTAATTGGATACAAGGTCTCCAAAATGTGTTCTGAGGGTAATTTCTCCCAGAGGTTTTTTTAATTTTTATCATATTCTTGCAACATCAGTGTAGAAGAAGATAAATCAGATTCGGTGAGGCCCAATTGATGAAGTGTACGAATAGGGATGGGGTTGAATCCTGAGCCGTTATCAATAAATGCTCGTCAGATATCTACATCATTGACCTTTCCAGATAAATAAAAAGGCCTGATATGTCCATGCACAACATCATCTTCATCTTCATCTGTAAAATATATCACTACATGGAATTCTGCAGGATCATTCTCTATATGTTAGACTTCAGCCGCAAAAATTTCAGTTTCGAACTCCCGAGGACTTGACAAATCCCCAATGAGTGCCTCCAAAAGATCCTTTGATAGATTCAAGGAATCCAGAATTGATAACTTGGCCTGTACTTGGGCCAAATGTTTCAAGACATCATACTTTTGGTCCAAAGGTCTGCATTTCCCAAAAGGAACATGTGGTTTCGCAGGTTCCAAAGAAGTTGATGCTTTGGATGTAGATGTATCTTGAATCGGGATATGAGTTGGAAATAATCCCGGCTTTGGCAGAGTAGACCGACAAGGTCTATTTATTTTCTAAGAGAAAGAAGGTGTAACCTCTAATTGATCTTCCAAAATAACTATACCAGGACTGAATCTTCCATGCGTGGTATAACTTTCTTATTCTTGTTGTTCACGTTGAAGGGCTTTGTGGTGAGTTTCAGCAGCATATAAAGTTCTAGAAGGGGTAAGACTAAACTAGTGGCTTCTGGAATATCCACGTCTTCCCCTGTATCCTAGACCTCTCTCTCTTCCTCTAATTCCTCTATTTGATACAGGGAACTCAGGCTCATCAAGATAAAAATTACGGATGGCATAAAGATCTGTTAAATGAATCATTCTAATAGAACCAAATATAAACTATTCATCTAATGAAGTTTCTTCCTGATTAACTAGTTTATGCCGTGCTGTTTGGTGGGGAGGTGCCCGTGATTTTGAAGTAGATGGCATAAAATCTTCCAGATTCCAATATGATTTAGGCTTTGACACAAACTCGTCTTCTTCTGATTGTTCTTCTTTCTTAGAATTATGCCGCATTTTTGAAAATTTTCCTTCTGATGAAGGGGGTTTCTTGTGGAATTAATAGAAGAAGACACAATTGGTTGATTAAATTGTGTTCGTAAAATGGCATGAGTTCGGTTGATTGTTTTCCTAACCATCCAATCATCATATTTCGGCACATTTTTTCTTTTGACTTCTTGCCACTCACCTTATTTCTATGAATTAGTAGCAGTAACACCTGCTACCTGGGCTAAAGAACCTTTCAGTTTTACCTTTCTAGAGTCCACCATATTTTGTAGAAGGTCATTGAAGACAAAACACTATTTAATGGGATGCCCCAACATTCGGTGAAATGGGATATAGTTGGGGAGGTCGTCACCTCCTTCCTTGTTCGGCCTTTTGGGCCTTGGATACTAAACCAGATTGTTTTCCAGAGCTGAGATGAAGTAGCCTGGAACTTTATCATTCTGAAAAGAATAAACTTTGCTCTTAAAATATTCAAATTGTTTCCATCTTTGATCTATTAGATCATCTTGACAAGGATACCTTTGTTGTTGATGCTCAAGAGGTAGAGCCCTTTGATAAGATGATGGTTTTGAAGTGGAAGCAGGTACATGTGCTTGTTTAAGCGTAACTATAGCATTATCTGCAATACCCATTCTACTTTCCAGAACTAATGTAATTACAAGAGTTTTAGACTTATTCTTCGTAATAGAATCTGCAATCTACAGAGCAATTGAAATAAGGTCTCGAAATCATCCTGTGTATTTCACAGGGATTATCAATGTGCGTAACTCATCACAAAAATTTTCCACAAAGATTGGAAACAATTCTTCTTTAGGGAGTGCTAGAATTATGTAATATGTTAATCTATTCCATCAAGAAAAGATATTTTAAAACTTTTCATTTTCCCTTTGCTTACAATTTTTAAGATAAAAAACTGTCATCTTTGGAAACGTAGAGCTGAATTGAAGATGGAATTTTTAGTAGAGATTCTACCAACCCGAAATTGACCAGGATTGCAAGCTTGTATACCAGACAAAAGCAGATCCTTGTAATGACAATACAAAAAAGCAGTTGTTAAATGCTTCTTATTGTTGAGGATTTCCCATCATAGGATCACAACGAGAAAAAAAATGTTTTATGTGTTGTTCAAGATCTCCCGAACCATTAAAAATTGGGAATGTGGTACTTTCAAAATTTTACGGGGGAGGAATTTCATCCACCCATTCAAGGTAATATCTCTTCTCCCGTTGAACAGGTGCATTATTTCCTTCCATAGCTTCCAACCGAGCTGTTAATGACTCAATGGTAGTCATTAATTTTTGAGAAAAATCAGGTTGGGCTTAGACCAATGCAGGTGAAAGAACTAGAGTTTGGATAGGTGTGACAACCAAGACTACCACTGATGGTAGTATTACCGGTTTGTGTTGTGTATAACCCATAGGATTGGACGTGTGAGGGTGTACTGGTAAAGGAGGATATTCTTGATCCATCCCAGTAGCTACAACAAATTTCCTCGACTGAATGACTCTAGCACGCTAAGGTGGAAGACTACCTTGAAGTAGTTTTGGATTCAACCTCCTTAACTCCTTCATTTCCACCTCTTGTTGTGCGAACCTTTCCCCTAATAAGAGTGATTGGAATTATCCAGAGGTAGGGTGGCATTTAACCATACTTTTTTCCTTTCCCCTTGTTGGATTCCTTTCAGAGAGGACAGAGTTGGTTATTTAATGGAATACCTAGATTCTAGGTAAGCCTTTGATTCCGGCTACGCACACCTTCCTCATTTGTTTCAGTGCGTATAGCCTCTTTAACATGAACTTCTTCACCTGATTCCTCTGAGTGAGCCACATGTTCTGGGGAATTGGTGGCAAAGACATTGATGAAATTTATCGATGCATAACTCATTGTATTCCTTCTATCGACATTTCCACAATATTGTATTCTTCCATGTCCTTTTTAGACATTGCCCTTGATTGAGTTGATCCTTCATTAACTTCTTGATGAAAATTAATTTTGAGGGAATCTCCTGATAATTTGGCTCTGCGTTCCTCATGTGGATTCTTCACTAATCGAGAGAAAACTAAATTTCATTGAGGAAGTGATTGAGGATTTGAAAAAGTCCCCAGTCTAGTGGACTAGGTCTGTTCCTTCTTTCCTTGGTGAATTCCTTGAATCCCATCTATTGATCCCAAGGGTTGAGCTAAAAGAGTCCAGAGCCTGGAAAGATAAGGTGGCTCTTGAGCTGCTACATCTGAGAATTTCTTAAAATATCTCCCAATTTTGTGGACTTTAGTCCGGAAATTGGCCGGATGCATCAACCTACATCCACTCATATCACCTGGCTCAAATGACCGTTGGATGATTTCTGGCACTTCTGTCACTTGATGATGTGCCTGATCTAAACAAGAAACCTATTCGATATTCTCATTTTCTTGATGCAAGAGTAATTCGACAACTTTTTTTTTGTAAGGCTGACTTTGGGAAGAACTAGTTGTGGCCTATTCCTGAGCAAGAATATGATTACACACAAAACTAGTTGGCTGTGGCCGGCACTGGGAAATAACATTGCATGAGACCACATTTGGAGGGCTTTGTTGACTAGAGAGTAGAGTGAAATGTAATTCTACCAGAACACCCCATCCCCTGATATGAATATCAGATGGGGCATTAGTAATTAACTCTCATAACCTTTTTAATGATCCAAGACATGACGACTGAAGGGCTCTCTTCTTCTTTTCATCCTTTGGATGTCGGGAAATTGAGAGAGATGCCAAGTTAATTTGGTGTTGAAACCCTTCTATTATCTTGAAATGATTTTGATATTCATCATAAGATAATATTTTCTCTTTTAAATGACAAAGAGTTTTCCACATGTTGAGACGAATATCGTGAATACAATCTTCCATCAACATTTTTTGAATGTCATACTTAGAGTCAGCCAAAGGACAAAACATGATCAGTACTTCACCTTTTTCCAGTTGTTTTGTCATATTCAACACTTCCTCTTTATCATTTGATGAATATTCTTATACCTAATTAGACCAACGTTGGTGCTTCATTGTTACTTTATCAGATTCAACAAGATTGGTAGAGAATTCATTTATCAAAATAGAAGATGATTGTCCCAGGGGTGGTTCAGAGAATGACCTACACCCCATGCTATCTTCTGATTGGGAAATTATTTCACCTGCTAGTGGTAAAGCATAAGACATGACTGGCTTCACAATTTCATGTGCCTCAAGATAAGAGGGCTTTCTCCTTACTACATTTTCCTTTGAAGAAATTTCCAGGCAATGTGAATTAATACTATGAAGAGGACATTCGCAGATAAACTCATGATCATGGGGAGGACCACCATGGTGGGTTACTGAAAAAGATAAAACCTCTTGCTCCTTGGTCTTCTGGCCACACATTGGGTTATTGTGGCATTCATATGAAGATGATACTTCAAGATCGATCAAACTGTTATGAAGCAAGCCTTCATGAGGAAGTGTCTGATGAAGTCCTTCGGAATTATTGTTCCCACTATTGGGAAATGAAAGAGTAGAATCTTGAGTTGCAACAGACAATTGTCTGAGTGTATCAAGAACTCCAGCATCGAGTAAGGCCTTATTGTAGATTGGCTCTTGATTTATCGACTGTACTGGATGGATCTGTTCCTTAGATTCCTTCTTACTGACATTAGAAACCACTTGTTGACTAAAGTGGTTATCATAGGAATGTGTATGTGACTGCTCCAGATAAATGTTTAGGTTAGGCTGATTATCTCCATTCAAACCGGGTGTATGTGCCTGACCTAATTGTTCGTATGACATGGGGGACTATGCCCCACAAATCTCTTGGAATGGGACAGAGGTTTGTATCAGTTCTAGAGTGATATGTTGATGAGTCACTCCACTGGTAGGGACACATTTGTATTTATTTACCTATGATGCTACTGAAGTTGGTATAATATTATAATTGGCATCTAGAATATGGGAAGGGATTTCTTTATGCTCTTTCACCTTCCTAAAAATGTTCTTGGTGACTTCAACTGCCGGAAAGGGAATATACGTCCATTACGTGTCTATAGTAGGTGTATGTGCCTTCTCCTGTCCTCTTTTTCCTGCTAATAGATATTGACAGTAATTATTCATAGGGTCAGAGAGTTGAGTCTGCTCCAAATTTTTCATCGGAGCATTTTGAATGACTTCTTTAGGTGCTACTAAATGAGACTATTGTCAGACTTGATGAACATTGGTAGGTGTATGTGCATACTGATTTTTCCACACAACATTTTATCGGCGAGTTTCTTTAGTTTCATCCAGAATATCCTGCTAACAGGTTGATGAATTATAAATAGGTGTATGTGCTTGCCAATAGTACTCTTTTGGAATTTTCTGACGGGATTGGTAGGTTGCTTCCAGACGAGTCTGCTGGACAACGGGATTAGAACGGACGGGTGTGTGTGTCCGCTCATTTATTTCCACCAAGTTAGGTTTATGGACTTCTACGGAGGGGGCCGAATTTAGGACCTACTCCCTATTGGCAGAATTTCACCTCTGGCGGTTCGTCTCGCAGGCTCGGGTCTAAGGAAGCTGAGCCGAACACCTAATGGTGATACCCTCATCTTTTTGAGGGTGCACTACAGCATGAGTCTGGAAGAAAATGATTATGAGAGCCCTCGAGAAGGACTCCTATCTTCTTGAACTGAGGCCTTGATTGAACTCTTAATTTACCTCCCTGTAATATGGGAGGGACTGGTTGTTTCATTCCGGGGATAAAGACCCAAAACGGTTGAAGACGGTGGTTAGCACCGCCTGCTTATTGACCATTTTTCGTCGCTGTCCAGAAAACTTGGTTGAATTGTTAACTTGGAGGGCTTGTCAAGCAGCCTCCAGAGCCGGAATGGTACCATGTTGACGTTATTCTTTAACCAATGCATTTGAGACCCGACATTGCAGACATTGAGTAGGTGATGTCATCCTCAGAGCGGATGAGGATCCAGCAGGAGTAGCAGCTAAAGCATTAACAGGTATGAACATTAAAGAACCCATTTATGTAATGCAGAGAGATCTTGGAAAAGGGTGCCTTTTGATATAGCCGAAATAATCAAGATAAGTCTGGCCAGACTACATATTTTGGATAAGCATTTATGTTATTGATTGCTTTTCAGGCCCTCACATTGAGTTAAAATGGGGCCTAACAAATAAGTAAAACATCATTTTATCTTGGTTAAGGATTCACATTGGGTTCATCATTTTTGTTTCTTCCTGTAAATAGGGATGACCTCATTAGTTTAAGGTTCAAAATTTTCCAATTGGTTTCTAATGGGTTTATTCATCGAACTAGAAACATCCAATGATTCTATATCCACTGGGACCACCTTTCCCAAGGTAGGTGCTCATTTTTTGTTGAATGATGAGGCTTAATAATTTTCATTGGTCAAGATGATGGGAGTTCAGGCTCATCACACCTTTCTGGGGGGAATTATTTCCTTCTCCGAGACTCTCTCATATATTTAAGATATGTTCACGAATCCTTATTAATTTACCAAGCATAAAAATTATTTTTTCCTTTAGACTTTGCAATAAATGATTGATATGTATGGGATTTAGAGATTATATTATATGTATTTGAGGTTCTTTGTTGATGGAGAATCATCTGTATGAATAAGAGATCCTTATTCAATGGTATCCTTTAATATATTATATAGAAATATCTTGGTCATTATGATTACCATACTAGTTTTAAAGCCACTATGTTGGGCACTTGAAGTTTATTGTCATTCAGAAGGACATGGAAGATTTCAGAGTTGGGATTGTACCCGCAGATGGGATACCTACATATCCTTGTTAGAAAAGGAATTAGAAGCCACGTAGTTTGGGAGTTAATATATAGTTTAACTTCATATGGGACAGATGAGAATTAATGGGAGATGGGCTTGAACCTTAAAAAAGGCTTCCTACGTACTCTAATTTTAAGGAAGAGATCAAAGTCCACATAGTATGAGTAAGAAGTGTGGCGCTTATTTATGATTAATGGCCCAAAGAAAGGTGTCATAATTACTTTTACACTCTAAGATCACGAGAGTCATGTTCAGTGTGAGAAACTAGAGGTATTAGTAAAACCTAATAGTTTGTGCCACAAAAGATGTGGTCACAATTAATTATATGGGTCTTATGTATGTGTGACTGCCCAAGTAGATGAAGACTAGGATTTACTCCTTGGAGGAAGCCTAGGAACATGTTCTATAAAGATATTCGTGCTTCATAGATATTTGGATAATCTAACTTGGGGCTTAATCCTGAGGAGGATGCCCAAATTCAGGGGGAACTTATGATTGGGGATTACTCCTGAAAAGGAGGCCCAGGTTAAGAGAAATTATGACTAGGGATTACTCTTGAGAAGGATGACCAATTTAAGGAGACTTGTAACTTCAGGTTTACTTTTGAGAAGGAGGCCCAAAGTTAAAGGGACTTATAACTTAGGAAATACTCATGAGAAGGAGGCCCAAAGTTAATGTAAATTATTATTGGGACTTACTCCTTGAAAAGAGGCCCAATTAGGGGGTACTTGGGGCTTATTCCTGAAAAGGAATCCAATTTAATGGAATTATGACTGGGGCTTACTCCTGAGAAGGAGGACCATTAACAGGGTCTATAAAGGTATTTGTGTTTTATAGAGATTTAGATTCCTAATTTGGGTTGTACTCCTGAGGAGGATTCCCAGATTAGAGGGGGACTTTAACTTATTACTAGGGCTTACTCCTGAGAAGGATACCCAGATAAAAGTCTCTCTCATCTTAAAGGATGAGGTTGAATGAAGGGAACCTCTAAACGTAGTGAACTAAAGTTATATAAATCATACGGTTTTGAGAGATATTCCACAGAACTCCTTTATGATAAAGAATCCAACAAAGAAACCATGCTATACGTGGCCTTGAAGAAGGTTTTGAAGGCTAGATCTTGAAAAGCAAAGGTGAATTTTAAGAAAGGAAGAGAATAGGCAGGAGTGGCACCCAAAAAGAGTCACGCATGCAAGTCCTGTTTAGGCGCGCAAGTCTTTTTTGGGCACTCAAGTTTAGGTCGCGCATGTATACTTGCATGACATGAGTTCACTTGGGCGACGAAGAACCTTTAGGGTAATACATGGGTGAAACATTGCTCAATCCCTTAGTATTATCCGTAGATGTTTTCAGAAGGGAGGCTCAAAAGTTTCCATCAGAGGATAAAGAGGCACACAAGTGTATCCATTTCACATAACAGATAGACACTTAGGCACGCAAGTGATGATGAGTTCTAACACTTAGGCCTTATTCTTCTTCTTTAGATCTTCCATTCCAGGTAAAATAATTACCTTAGAAGTTTTCAAAATACATGAATCATAGACTAGGGCGACCAGAGCTTAAATCTGAGTTTTGGATTTTTCGTCCTCAAAATGGGGGGCCCACAGGGGGTATATATAGGCCATTGAGGACCTTGGGAGAAAAAAGAATCGGGCACGTAAGTGACTTGGGAGATGCATATATGGCGCGCAAGTATACTTGCTCGACGATAATAAAACTTGCACGACCTAGGCTTAATGATTCCTTGTTCATGCCTTTGTCAATTTATGTTGTTCTTCAAAGGATGACTCTCTTTGTGGTTAAGGTATTCCCCTTTTACATTCGTTAAACTCTATGATTGAAAGGAGCATAATTTTTTTTTGTTTCCTCCTAGAAATGGAGATGACCTTGTTAGATTAAGGTTCAATCATTTCCAATCATTTTCTAACGGGTTTATTAGTAGAACCGGAAACATCCAATGATTCTATATCCATTTGGACCTACATTCCAAAGGTAGGTTCTCATTGGTTATGGACCGATGAGGCTTAAGAATTTGAATTTGTCGAGTGGATGGGAGGTTGGTCTTATCCCACCTTTTTTGGGGGAATTATTTCATACTCTGGTACTCTCTCATAGATTTAAGTTATGTTCACGAATCCTTATTAATTTACTATGCTTGAAAATGAGTTCTTTCGTTTATACATTGCAATAAATGATTGATATGTATGGGATTTAGATAATCTCTTATATGTATTTGAGGTTCTTCATTGATGAAGAATAATATGTATGTATTAGATATCCTTAGTCAATGGTATCATTCAATACATTATATATAAATATCATGGTCATTATGATGACCATACTGGTTTTAAATCCACTCAGTGGGGCAATTGATGTTTATTGTCATTCAGAAGGAAAAGGATCATTTCATAGTTGGGATCGTACCCGTAGATGGTCTACCTATGTATCCTTATTAAAAAAGGAATCTGAACCCATGTAGTTCGGGAATTAAGATATCGTTTAACATCATATGGGACGTATGAGAATTAACGGGTGATGTGATTGAACCTTAGAAAGGATTCCTACATACTCTACTTTTAAGGTAGACATCAAAGTCCACATAGTTAGAGTAAGAAGTGTGGGTCGTACGTATGATTAACAGACCAAAGAGATGTGTCATAATTTCTTTTACACTCTATGCTCACGTGAGTCATGCTCGGTGTGAGAAACAAGAGGTATTAGTAAAACCTGACGTTTTGTGCCATGAAAGATGTGGTCACAAGGAATGATATGGGGCTTATGTATGTGTGACTGCCCAAGTAGATGAAGACTAGGATTTAATCCTGGGAAGAATCCTAGAAATAAGGTCCATAAATATATTCGTGCTTTATGGAGATTTAGATACTCTAACATGAGGCTTACTCCTTAGGAGGATGCCCAAAATAGGGGGGAACTTAAAACCGGGGCTTACTTTTATAAAAGAGGCCCAGGTTAAGGGAAATTATGACTGGGGCTTACTTCTGAGAATGAGGCCCAATTTAAGGAGACTTGTATCTTGGGGTTTACTCTTAATAAAGAGGCCCAAAGTTAAAGGGACTTATAACTTGGGTCATAATATTTAGAAGGAGGCCCAAAGTCAAAGAGAATTATGATTGGGACTTACTCTTGGAAAGGAGGCCCAATTATGGGGGACTTGGGGCTTATTCCTGAAAAGGAAGCCCAATTATTGGAATTATGACTGCAGCTTACTCCTGAAAAGGATGTCCATTGACAGGGTCCATAAAGGTATTTGTGTTTTATAGAGGTTTAAATTCTTAATTTGGGGATTAATCCTAAGGAGGATGCCCAGATTAAAGGGGGAATTTAAATTATGATTGGGGATTAATCCTGAGAAGGATACCCAGATCAATTTCTCTCTCATCTTAAAGTATGAGGTTGAATGAAGGGAACCTCTAACTGTAGTGATCGAAAGTTAAATAAATCACAATGTTTTGACAAATATTCCACAGAAATCATTTCAGATAAGAAATTCAACAAAGAAACCATGCCATAAGTGGCCTTGAAAAGGGTTTTGAAGGATTGATGTAGAAAAGGAAAGGTGAATTTTCATAAAGGAAGTGAATAGTTAAGAAGGGCACCCAAAAAGAGTCAGACGCACAAGTTCTGTTTAGGCGCTCATGTCTTGTTCAGGCGTGCATGTCCTGGTCGCACAAGTATACATGCATGACATGAGTTCACTTGGGTGATGGAGAACCTGTAGGGTAATACTTGGGCGAAACTTGGATCAAGACCTCAGTATTATCCCTAAATGTTTTCAGAAGGGCGGCGTGCAAGTTTCCATGATAGGACAAGGCAGAGTGCAAGTGTATCCATTTCCCTTAAGGGCAGGACACTTTGGCACGCAAGTGTTGACGAGTTCTTACACATAGGCCTTATTATTCCCCTTTAGATCTTCCATTATAGGTAAGAAATAACCTTAGATGTGTTCATAAGGCTTCATGAAGAGACTAGGGAAACCATAGCTTAATTCTGAGTTTTGTTTTTTTCGTCCTCAAAATGGGAGGGGGGGCATAGATGGTATTTATAGACCATCGGGGACCTTGGGCCAAAAAAGAATCAGGCGTGCAAGTGACATGCACGAACATATGTGGCACACAAGTATACTTGCACGACTATAATGAAACTTGCGCAACCCATGCTTAAAGAGTTCCTTGTTCATTACTTTGTCAATTTATGATGTTCTTCAAAGGATGAATCTCTTTGTGGTTAAGGTATTCCACTTTTCCATTTGTTAAACTCTGTAATGGAAAGGAGTGTCAATAGAGATATGTAGTGAAATCCAAATCTCCACTCCCTAGCCCATATATAGAAAACTATGGGAAATTCATCTACTGTCATGTGTACATGTTATATATACATGAGGAGATCCAATAAGAGTGTTCACCCTATGCATGAACCCATGTCAAAACCCCCCATGTCCTCCATACATGAATTTGACCATTATGTGGGGCCTTTATTGATAGAAATATGTGTGACTTTATTCTCATCATATTGGGATATAAAGAGATTCATAGGATTTAATCCTACTCCCTTCCAAAAGGTATTCAAAAACACATCATATCCCATATACAATAAAAGGTCCATGTATGAGATTTAATTTTGGGTTCCCTAAATAGGGATTCATCAATGGAAACATAGATATCCCTCTTCTATTTGTGAGTTATATCTATACCAGTTACTTCTAACTCATGGAAAATATCAGTCCAAATTAGTCCTTTTTTCTCATACATATACCTTCCACACATCATAATCATAATCTTGAACACCTTTAGATCTTTATAATCTATCCATAGCATCTTGTAGAATAATATTGGATACCTAATATCTCTTTCTCCAGATTATTATGTAATATGCTCTAGTTTTCATTTAATCAAAAAACCCAAAAATGGCGTTTCTAGCCAATAGATTCCACTTTTTTAATATGTGGTACACACCCTAGTTGGCCTTTTATAAAACATTGCATAATATGTGTTTTTAAATAACATTAATTTATCCCTTTGGAGAATCCACCTCTGTTCCTATAAGATTTTATGACAACCTGTGATTAAATGTTAGTGGTCCTCTCGTGCATTTTTTTCCCATGTTCACTCTCTTGATCTGAAATCCTCCAAGATAGTGGCATAAAATTTACATCTTTATGTGTTCAAATCATACTGTAATAGACTTGGACCATTGGGCCACATTTCATCCATTATTTTCATAATATCATGGTCCTTGTCCTATAACCTAAAACTACATACACAATATTTCATGTTCTTGGGTCATAAATACATATAGATCATATTCTCTTGACTCTTTAGGAACTATTGACATGATATCCCCCTTTTGTATTTAGTTAATTTCATCTAACAAACTAAACTATGTGCATTGGGAGATCTGAATCTCCATTAACATTCATCATCTAATAGTAATATAATGTCATAATTCGTGAGGACTTCTTTGAATGACTATGTTGTAATACACCCTACTAGGATTTTCATTTGATTCTCAGATAGTTTAGGGAATATTATCCTAAAGATGCCACTATGGTCTATGTAGTACATTCCCTAGTTGGCTTGGTGTATAAAAGACCAAAAATAGGGTTTTTAATTTGTGGTAACTTCATCCTTCTGAGATACCTCCTCTTACATGGTAAGCCCTTTTTTCCACATACCAGTATTTAGATCTTGGAATCCCCAAATCACCACATACAACTTTATCCTGTCAATCCAGAAAATTAAAGTACATATTTTGAAAAACTACCATGAATGGGAAAATCAACAATCATTCAGTCAAAGCTAATGATCTTAAATCACATTCCTATAATGTCATAGTAGTATGACATTAAAGTACATAGCATGATGTCCTTGAAATATGACTTTAAACTACACTACATGAAGTCCTCATTGTATGAATTTAAACAGAATAAAACAATTACCTTATCCTAAGACCATAAACTACACTATTAATGTCCCAATCACAAGACATTAAAGTGTGAAAAACATTCATCATTTGTGAGAAAGAGGCCTTAAACCCTGAAATTCACCATATAACAAAATATACACTCCTACACTTGAGCCAAATTCATATAGGATCAATTTCACAATCCTGGCCAACACTAATATAGTTATTACCTTCATTCATAGATACCTCCTATTAGAAAAACCACTTATCCAGGTCTCGAGAAAGGTTAATCTTATTCATTGAAAAATAATATATAATTTTTGGAATACTCAAGGACTTCATTTAATAACTATGTAGTAATATTCCCTAGTTGAGATTTCATTATTTACAATTAAATTTTATTTCATGTCTGTGAAAGGATTCCACTATTTGACTCTGAAGTACATGCCTAGTTGGCCTTTCATAAAACCACCCTTATAATGGGGTTTTCAACTAGTGGTAATTTTGTCCTCTGGAGATACAACCTCTATTCCCTAGTGTCATGCTTTGTATTTAGGAAACCTAAAATCATGGATGATGATTCCCCACTAGATAAAAATATAATTTCAGAACATTCTTGTCCCCCAAGCCTTGTTTAGGCTATCATATTAAAATTTATGGTCAAATATGTTCGACCAAAAACACTAGCCTCATTATTCTGACAGGGATAACTTCAAACTACCCCTTTAAAGAGTCACAATACTCATTCGGGTGAAATCCTGAAATAAGTTTTTTATGTAAGATCCATGTATTTTAAACTATTACTTCTTCATATTGAGAATAATAAAATATTTTGGTGATTATAAAAAAGGAAAAATGTTTATAGGGTTATTCATACTTATCTAGGAATAGCCAACCTATACTTGCTAAGCACAATATATTTGGTAAAAAATTAATGTATTCTACCTGTCCTTCAATATATTGGTAAAAATGGATAACACAAAGATGTTTTTTTATGAAAATTAGATTCATTTTAGTGTTAAAATAATAGAATGACATCCGTAATGAAGACATAAGTGAACTGTTACAAAAGGATTACTTTTTCGTTATGATCTGAAGCACAGAGGATCTTCCACATGTCAGAGACACTCCAATTTTTTTTATAGTTTATCCTTAATAAATTATTTAACAAGTTGAACTATACCATTATCAATTTTTTATGCTTTCGAAAGATTATCCATTCAGGTAGTGGAAAAATCCATAGCTTTTCAGAGTCTTACCTTCTTAATACTAACATCTTCTCTCCTTCATGCTAAAGCCTCCTTTATGTATAGATGATGTTGAAATATATATTCCATTGAAAAATGTAATTCATCTTGATGTCACAATATTTGAAGAGTCCTAACATCGAGTTGATCTTAGTAATCCTTCACATTGTTGCAGTGGCTGAAGTTAGATTAAATCATGACAGCTCTGAGTTCCTCAAACTGGCCTGCCTACTATGTCTCAGCCTGCTGACACCTTCTCTGCTCTTCCCCTTGTTATATAATCTCTGTCCCCTTATCACATATCTCATGATAATGAAAAACACTATATCATAACATATTCATATTTTAATGGGAGTCTATAGAGTCAAGCTGATATTTCATCAAGTGGTGTCTCGCCAATGATCTTCCAAATATCTTAGCAAATGAGAGGTGTGTGATGCAAAAATCCAATATTTTCTGCAGGTCAGACTCAAATTCAATCTCAGGGGAAGAGATGTAATATAGAATTAGAATACTTAGTGATTCACCTTGTTCCTTTCCATTCAAAATATCATAAACTCTACCCACTAATGTTAGTAGAGATGGAACAAAACCCCCATTTTTGTCCCATCCAATGAAGTCGACAACACTAAATTGTAGGCAATACTGCTCATCAATAACATAATTTTATAAAATAGAAGAGTAAATGATATGAATAAAAGTATTTTAAAATACTACCCTATTGTAAAATCCATGTTCGTGATCAGTAATTCACCATCATGCACAACTTCAACATTAATGGTATCTACCTTAGGAAACAAAATATCTTCTTGAGTTTTCTTAGAAACTAGGACAAGAGGCTTTTGCGAACTCCCCATATTTGGATACATAGTTTTTGGTCCCGTGATTATAGGAGTATGGTGGTTTTTAATGAATTTTTAATGAAGATACTTGGAAAAACTCTTTATGAACAAAGAACCAAAGGTAAAATTGAGCTTTGAACTAAATCATTAGATGAAATAAAATCATATATATTAGGAAAATGTAAGGATAATAGAACTCATATCCTTCCAATTCCCTATGTAAATCCATTAACTATGTGGGTGAACATGGAATATCAATTCCTTAATTAATTAAATCCATCATGTCATGATAAATGACAGCAAGAATTGAAGCATCCTCATCAGTAAGGGTATCTGAGGAAGATTTCTCAGAACAAGAATTATCTCTTCCAATGATCTCCTCTACTAACTGCTCAAAAATAATATCATATTCAAACCCTGTAGATTAAGGATCAAAAAAAAACTTCATTAGATCATCTAAGATTCATGTCATCCCCTTTCTTGGAAACAATAGGATCATCATAGTCTATCGTAGGGTCCTCTTTGTGGGAATCTGATCTAAAATATCACGAGGAGTGGAAAGTAAGAAGTTGTATGTGACACTTAAGGGAGAACATATTAAAATCCCTTGATCCTCTATATTCTATATGAATATAGGGGTAGAAACAGTCGCATCCTTTGACACTTTTTCAATCAGGTTAACTGATTCATTAGTACGAATAAATACTTTCCTAGGAACATCTCCCTTGATCCATGACATATCAGTACCAAATCCATTAAGGGTATAAAGTGATATAGATTTGAAAATATATAATCACAATTAGAAAGGTATTTCACGAAATTTGTAATATCATATGACATCACAAAGGATTTCTATAGTGAATGCATCGAGCCAATTTTAAATACATCTAATGCTTCCTCTTTTGAGATGATGAAAGATCTACATTGACCTTCATGGAAACAAACAATTATGGCGATAGATGAGGATCTCCCACTGCCATATCCTCCACTATGTTCCTTTTACCTGGAGATGGTTTTGGGACCAAGAACCTCATCCACTGCCTGAATAGGGGTTCCCATATTCCCATACATTAGTGACCCAAACACCTCTGCTGCTACCCCTTCCCCTCCACCCATTCCTTATAGTAAAATAAAATTTCATCAATATTAATAATGATGGTTGAAAGAGAAGTAAAGGGAAATAATGAAAGATAAATATTTCATCATTGTTAATGTAAATGTCCCATTCATCCTCTGGGTGAACATTTACAAATTCAAGCATTCCTCGGTCTAGTATGGAAGACACTAGATTTGAGGCCGAGACATGATCATTGTTGTGTATATCAAAGCCTCCAACTCCTGCAAATAATGTTTTACCTCAACAAAATTCTTTTTAGTATAGAGATATGAGGATTATCTAATGTTTTTGAGTACCATAATTTGAAGACAAACATGGAGAAACTCCCATGTATCATAGATATCATGAGTCATGATCTTGAAAAATTTTATCGCTAAGGGCCACACGTTGAATTGATATGATATAGATGGTTGTTAATAAAACATGAAAAAATTAAATCGGGAAACCTATTTAGGACCCCTTCATAATTCAAAGAAATGAGGGTACAGTACTGGGGCCTCCTTCTGATGGATATGACTAGACCACTTTGGCATAAGAGGTGTTATCTTTTCAACACTATTCTTCATATTGGTCTTTTTCTGAGAATGTTTCAATGGGTTTGGGTCCTCTCCATCTTCTTTAGTTGAAAATGTTTTACCACGCATACCAATACTAGGGGTTTTCCTAGATTTCAACCATTAAATGCGTTTCATTACCACCCCTTAGGGTATGAAGAGATCCATTCCTTGGAACATACAGACTTCTGACTTAGTTATGCCTCTGAGTGAAGTAGTGTAATTAACATTTTGGATACTTCTAGAGCCATCAGGATCCATAACTATTTGGATACCATCAGATTATTTGCATGAATTACATGCATATGTGGAAAATTGATTGACTATTGAATACATTTATATTGATGAGAAAATTTAATAGGACAATAATCATTGTAGATGATCGCACTATCCATACAGGATATTGATATGCTATCCCTAAATGCAATAATATATAGATTCAACTCATAATTTCTATCATTACTACTATAGGTAAATATTCCGGTGGGTGGGTTACTATAATGAAAAAATTAAATACATTATGACCCCTCTTCACATTATCATACATCAGGTTCTAAGGATTAATCCCATAGACATTTTGAATAAATGGGTGGAATCAATTGTTAGGGATTTTAACTAAAATCAACACTGCATATGAGAAACAATGTCCTACAATTCATCACCATAACACCTAGAATAGCCATTAAATTATAAAATAAACTTCACATTGTATGTGTGTTGAAAAAATTTATAAATAATTTCCAAAAAGGTAGAAAACCCTATATACTTCACCTCTAATAATTTTTCCACAAAAAACAAAAGTCTCCACCATCACACTACACTATACTCACAGACTGGGAGTAGGTAAATACATAGACACATATTAATGAATCTGGCTAAGAAACGTTTCTCATCCATATTTGTATTAACAGTATATCCCTAATGGGTATATGGTACCTTTTCTAGTTTAATCCATAAAGTATCACAGGCACCCCAATTCTCGATAGTGGGGAAAATTATGGGGAACTTGCAAGTATAACCCTTTTCTACCAGTTCAATGATTTTCTTCAGCAAACATCATTATGGATTTTGTCCATAGGAAAAGGGTATTAATATCTATTTATCATCATCTCTATCTTAAAGGAATCTTCGTCAAATAGTGTTTTCCACTCTTTGTCATCCAATTTTTTCTTTGGTGGGGTAACTACATCATAAATTTCCCAAAGAATCAAGAACCCATAAATTTGGTATACATCCCATAGGATGATTCCAACTTCACCATGTGTCAAGTGAATGTAATATTTATACAGACTGCACATGATTAGTAATTAAGGGGTGATTTATTGTTTCATATAAACATTGGGTTTTTCTACCCATTCATCCTTATAAATATTAACATCATGTTGTTTCTTTTTGAATTATATTCGTTTTTAGAGAAACCAGAATGCCCACATCAACTCACGCTTTTCTCCCCCTCCATATTAGAAGTCCCAATACTCCTTTCATTCATTTGTTTGATTTTTCTAGGAAGCATGGATGGTTGTTTCATAAAAATGGGGACTCGAATCTTAGATATGTGGCTTCATATCAAGATGTCAACTATTGCGATGCATAATATAGCTAATAGAGACTACTACTTCCATAATAATAACATCCATAGTTGAGATGTTAGAACAAGGGTATTTGATGTTCTTCATGAACCAAGACACTAGGAAGTACTTCTTAATCGCTAGGATATGGGAATCCCTTAGACGTCCATACCTGTATAGATGCATGTAGTCAGTTCACAGGTACTCGTGTTGATAAGGTATCATATTCAATAAAATATATAAGAGTGTATATTAGACTATTTCATAATAATCATGCCCAATATCATTGGTCATTTTAGAATAATGCATAGTAGCTTTCTCAGTTTTAGTCACCAAAGTAACCATTTTAAACCTGTAGGAAATCACCGAGTCCTCTAATTAAGATGAAATATTTACAAATAATTATCAATTTTATCTTAGAATAATCCCAAATAATAATGGAAATTGGAATAACCCACATTGTATCTCAAAATAGGATACCACACATCTCCCTCTACCAAGTCCTTCATGCATGTCCTATGATGTGATTCCATGAATATGATCTTTTCTTAAGTTTTTCCATGCTGTCCAATCACTATGGTGGATATACATTGAGATAAACATTGGAAAACCATCAAAAATGAATATTGCAGTGAGGATGTATAAATAACTTATGTGGAGAGATTTAAAATTAGAAACTCAGAATGTGAGGAATATGACAAAAGGGGCCATTAGTTTTTATATACACGATTTTTCTTCATTTTACTCCTACGCTAATGCCCTTCTCTGAACACATTTGAATAAGGGCTCCACCATTTAGAGTGTATGGACATCCTTCATGGAATCCCCTATGTAGATACCTATGTATAATCCCTATTCAATCCCTAATTTATCCTCTTCAGAATCCTATCCCCATTACTTTTTACCTCCATATTAGACCCTCAAATTTCATTCAGATCTAATCCCGATGGGGATCATTTTTAGACACTATATTTTATCAAAGAGAATAAAATAATTATGAATATCACCTTGGGAATGTTAATTTTCTAATGATCCTTAAATAAAAACAATATATATTCTAAAGATAACCTATAAGACATAACCTTTTTTATTACAAAGACCACACAATTGCCCTATGTAGAAAAAAGGGGAAGGACACACCTACGATGAACAACTACGCCATGGACCTGTGCCATGGACCTATGTAGGAAACATAATTCAACCATTTAACCCTATTTTATTATAAATAAAACCATTGGGATATTCTTTTGAGAGACTAAAAAATTAGATGAAACCTTAGAGCTCGGATTGTGCAGCACCTTCGCCCAAATCATTTGAAACATCTCAGTAGCTCTCTAAAACCTGAGAGACGAGAAAATCAAAGGGATTATTTGAGTTAAATGTCCAATCAAGGTCTAAAATACAACTAAATTTTTATAAGGTCCCTTATCTCCTAATAGTGTTTCATCTACGTGAGTTACCTTCCTTAATTAGGACTTATGCCAAACGCTTATGCCAGGCACCTGCGCCAAGGACCAGAGCATGACACATGTGCCTAAGACCTGAATGAGTCTCCTTTTGAGCCCTATATTAATATATCTATAGTAGGTATCCTCTCCCATTGGATCCAAATTATATATGTGAAGAAGTTCTAACCTCCACTAAGGCCCCCAGACATTCATAGCCATGAAAAAGGTACATCAATGGGTCTCCCATTGAGATTTGTGTTTCTATGGTTAGAGATTTAGTGTACTTGTACTACCAGATGATTAGGATATTCAGGGAATGTATCATTTTTCATTTACAAGGATATTAGGACCCTACCACCAGGATAGTTTTAGGGATTTCCTAATCTCAGAAATGAGGGTTAGGATAACGTCCTCCCCTTATTATCTCTAGGACCCAAAACCTCCAGTTTCAAGCAGGGAGGGAGAAGATTACCCGTTATTTTACATTTAATATGGAATAAAATCCTCCAACCTTATTGTGAAACGAATTTTAGGGATTCCATTATGGAGTATAACCCTATAATTTCTTATAATAGGTTTCACTCTTTCACTCCTCAACCTCTAGGACACTAGTTCAGATTGTGTATGGACACCTGAGCCCTCTCCCCTCTCTCATGTTTCCTTCCCTCCTAAGTCTCCATACCCTTAACCAATTCAATGGTAATGTGAACATGGGGATGTTACTTAGTCCTAGCCAATTCTAATATCTCCCCATTCTCTTCTATTAGTAGAGGAGGATATGTTTGTGGTTTGTTGGATGTTTTGTTTCCCCTTCTTCTCACACAGAGTGTGACTCATGTTGGATGACAACTTAATGATGATCCCAACATCCACATGACCTATGCATCCTAGTGAACTATGAGAACTCAAATTCCATCAATAATTGGGATATGTAAGATCCCTAAATAGTGCATGAGATCAACAAGAATCCTCATCTTTAGTAATCCCTAATCACAATTCCCTTAATCTAGTGATCCTTGTCAGGAAGAAGACCTAGAAAAATCCTCCAAACCACTTTGAGTTGAGACCTTCCTCATGGTAATTTTCTAGGGAATCCTTTTCAGTAATAATACCCAACGTATCCCTTTAAAGGGACATACTCACCATGTAGATAAAACTTTATAGAATCTATAGGCATAGTTCCTCAGTACTGAACTATGTGGGCTTTAATTCCCAACCATATGGGATATAATGGAAGCCTCCATGAGGTCAAAACCCAACACCCCAAATTAACCATATTCCCTATGTGCCACATTCCTAGTAGGTTTTAATTTATCCTAGAAATCAATATTTATTATAGGTTATTTAGGATGCTTATACCTAATTCCTCCAATAATAATTGAGTTGGAACCTTCCACCTAGATACCTTTTCCACACGACGTTAAATAGTATGGCAGGGTCCTTCTTGCATGGCCAAAAAAATTATGATTTTCCCCATTAAGTGCAACAAAACTACCTAGGTTCTGATTTCATTTACACAGATATGTAGGAATCCCATTTATGGGTTTGATACCAACCCCAAAACAACTATTATATCCATAGATGATGATATACCCTAGAGGGAACCATTCAGTGTCTATGCAACAAGAATCATCATAATAACGACCAAAGAATCTATAAGTAGTATGTAAGATGATTCAATGTATGGAGAAACTCATGTACATATAGATATCTCCATTGTGGAAGAATATTATATGAAAAAATTGATTCTATTATCTATACATTCTAATAATTGATTTTCAACTCTTGGATAACCAACATCATACTAGAGAGTTAATAAAGAATTCATGAATATTTCATAAATCAAAAAGATAGTCTCAGAGTAAGAAATAATTCCCCTAAAAAGGGTCTGATGATCCTATCATCCCATCTTCTTAACCAATGTAATTTATTAAGAATAATTGGCCAAAATACCTAAAGAGAACCTACCTTTGGAAAGTTTGTCCCTTTGGATATTAAACCATTATGTGTAACTGATTCCACGAAAAGACCCATCAGAAACCGTTCAGAAATAGAAAATTAATAAGAGGAGAGAATTATGATGGGAACACACAAACATATTCATGGAAACCCACTACCAAAACTAAAAAATGATCACTCCTATAATTAATAAAAAATATAATAGAATATTTCAAAAAATATATCAATAAGGGATTATGAAACAACTTCCTGATAAGTTTTTCTCTCCCACAACCCAACAATATACATCATATGATTAAATATCTATTATATCCATATATTCATGTAAACATATACCATTCCAAAACCAAAACCAAAAATCCACATAACCACATACCATATCATAGGCCAAAAAAACTTGTAAAAGTTGTGTATCATGAACATAAAGTCCATTAACAACATACCTTACTCAAAACATTTGAATTACTCGCCATACGACCATTTGAAAACCACACCGTCATGTTTTCTCCAATATTATATTATATAACCTTTAATCCATTATATATATTATGAATATACCTACCATGAGCTGTCAAAATTTTTACTATGTCTGAAGGGATATAGGTGAAGATAGAGTAACAATCTATATGTTTTATCACCAATCTGGATGTATGGGAAAACACCCTAGACCAAATAATATTTGATCATTGGTATGTTTATACGACATGGGAACGATTATAATGGTTCATTACTTTATTAACCCATAAATATTATAATAATATTAATGATTTATTTTTTCATTTCCCATCATCTTTTAGGATTATTGTTTTAAAAAATATGTTAAAAATTTTAAAAACTAATTTAAAACAAAAACAATTTATGCATTTTTTCACAAAAGATCACTATGTTTACCCCATATGTTTCATTAAATACACATTCTATACTTTTAAAATGAGTATAAAATAGAAATTTGGCATTTTTACAGTTCATAATAATATTATATTAAGTGAAAAACTTTTAAAAACAAGGGATGATTAGAATAATCTCTATATTGAATAAAAAATTGTAACACCCCGAGCATCCACGATATGCTTCTCTTTCAAAAATGCAATAGCTTGCATTGTACACCAGTTCGAGATTCTAAAATACCGTGACCAATCAAAGTAGCCATTATGAATAGTAATAACCACCTTTTGAAATTATATATATTTTATATTTCAAAATGGGCTTCATTTTTGGATTCGGAATATCGAAATTAGCCTATGTTGAATTTTTGGTATTTTTCTGAGAACTTCCAATTTTTTATGAATAGTGAAAAATACATTAAAACAACTTTTTTTGTCAAAATAATTTATAGAGATAAATTACATTATTGAGTGGTTTTAATGTATAATTAGAATATATATTTACCTTTTTATCCAATTTTTGTCATTAGAGTTAATTTTACTTTGAAATTGGACATAAACAATTGTCAATCTTTTGATATATATTGTTTCTTAAAAACACGATATTTGTTGTGACAACGGGAATTAATTATAAAATTAATATATACAACTTATATGTTTTTAATTTTGTAAAATAGACACCATTTTTGAATTCAGAATATCAATTATAGCTTAGGGAGAAAGTTTGGCATTGTTCTGAAAAACTTCAATTTTTGATGAATAGTGAAACCACTAAGTGGTAGTTAAAAAACCAATTTTTCATTTAAATGAAACATTACCACTTCTGTGATTTGATTTTCAAAAATCCAACATAAATGGTTGTCATTAGGATGTAAAATGTGGTTCAATGGGATTAAAATAATTTTTGGTGAATAGTAACTTTTAAGTTTAATTAATCGTGATTAATGATAATTAGTGTAATTTAAGGTATAGATAATGTTATAATAATATGAAATGACCTTGAAAAATGTCCTACCCATATTGGATGTGTCATGTACTACCAATAAAATCCATGGGTCAACTTGGGGACCCCATGGAGCCACTTTGGTAGGATAATGACATTAAAAACTTTTTATTTAATGTAAAAATAAAATTGTCACAAACATGAGTTGTTTTACTAAAACAATTGTTACATGGGGTTATATAAAGTAAATTTTAGACTATAAATATTAGTTGTAAAGATAAAATTATTTCCTACATAATTATAGTTTTTATATAATTTTTAGACAATAAATGGATTAAATTATTTATGACACCATGATGATGCAATGATTTCCTCATTAATTAACAATTTAAATAAAATGAAAAGATAATGTAAAATATAAGACTTAAACATGTAAAAACCCTATTGTATGAGTATATTTCGAATAATTATCACCTTATACTAGAAATATATAAGTGTGGGACCTTTAAAATCCGAATCTCATTATATAATAAAGTAACATTTCATGACTTTCAAAGAGTGCCCCTTCTCTCCTATTATAAAAGGCCCCCACCACTACCACCTTATTCACACTTCTCAAGCCTTTGGCTCGGCCAAACCCTGCCCATTTTGTCTCTCCACCTCCCACTCTTACTCCTAGAATACTCATGTTGGGCAGAAGGATTCCCAAGGAAGCCTTTGAGATCAAATAAAAAAGAGTTACCCGTTTTTAAGGTAATGTCTTCTCTTATGTAATTCTGTGTTATTTTGCTTCCCCGACCCCTTAAACTCTTTATATTACTTTATTTTGTAACAAAAACAGTATCTTAAATATACTAGGATGTTTTTATGAGATTTATTTGATTTAAACTTACACACACCTTTGTCTAATGGTTAAAGAACATACAGTTTATGTGGTTTGCAAATTTCTGCCTCACGAAACAATGATTGTTCAATCTTCTTTTAACACCTCTCATGATGGCCATTATAATGAAAATATTTTTATATATGATATATATTATGTTCTTGTTTTTCTTATGATATATAGTTTTCATTTATGGCATACCTTTACGATTTCTATTTTGGGTAAATGCGATAATTTCATTTTAGGAAGTGCGGACTACCGCCCCCTCAAAGTGATTTGAATCATTAATGCCATATGTTGGATGTATAAAGGATGGAGTAAATGGTATTATACATTATATTATACTGTAATTATATTATACCTTTATATAATTATAACTTCATTCCATTAAATACGAAATAAAAATGAACGTAGTGTTCATGCGTACGTACGACTTACTGTCTCCATGAACGGTGCATTTCATTTCTTACCTCTAAATGTTAAGTAATTTTATAAATGCATGTATATACTGTATATATAGTATATATAAGATATCTAAATCATGAATATAATTATGGAGATAATGGATATTCTACCACATAAACAACTTGTAATTATAAGAAGTTTATTGTTGACTCAAGTACCAAAGATCGACAAAACGACCGTTTCTAACTTAAATGACTACATAATTTTCGTAACATTGTAATAAGTCATATAAAAGGGATAATGAACTTGAAAAAGGTTCTTATTAAAGTATATATTAACTCTTGTTTATCATTAAGGAGGTTAAATAGCGGTCGAGTCAAGTCGAACACGAGGTAAGGGAACTTCTTAACCCAATTTCCGTTCTTTGGGTTAATCTCCTATTTTCAAATTATGTCATGATATTATTATTTCCTATCATTTATTTATACATTATTTATTTGTATGTATAGTGAGTCAATTTTATTTAAAAAATGATCTTTGTAAGGTAACTTCTTAACCCAATTTCTATTCTTTGGGTTAATCTCTTACTTTCAAATTATGTCATGATATCATTATGTCCTATCTTGTATTTGTAATTTCTTTATGTTTACTTATAATGAATACACATAATAAGTCTATTTTACTTAAAAAATTATCTTTTTAAGGGAACTTAATATCCCAATTTCCATTCTTTGGGTTAATCTTCTACTTTCAAATTATGTCATGATATTATTATGCCCTATCGTGTATTTGTACTTTCTTTATGTGTACTTATAGTGAATACACATAATAGATATATTTTATTTAAAAAATGTTCTTTGTAAGGGACTTCATCTCAATCTCCTTTCATTGAGGCATATTTTGTTTTATACACAACTTTCTTTTATACGGTGTTTAAACCCCTTTGACTTTTACTTTTATTCAAAAGGAATCTTTTTTATACGAAGCATTTTTAATAAACGACAAAAAGAATGTTTTTCTTACATATACGGCGATAACAACTTCTCCGCCGCCATGACTATTATTTGAGGTTCGGCTTCCTCTATAATAGATAATTTTTTTAAATAAAAAATAAATACAATGTTTTAATTTTCTATTATTTTGGTATTGAAAATGGTTTTGAAAGTGTTTTTATTATATCAATGTGTTGTATTGATATCTTGTGATTGAAATGTGGAAATGTTATGTTTCCTTTATGCATGACTTATGTGATACGATTATGTTATGATTTATGATATGTTTAAACCTATTCATATGAGGAATTCATTAGACTTAATAAGTGATGGGTGGAGCCCGCTATAGCTCCTCGATGCATCGGTAGGTCTCATGAGACAAACTACTTTCTTGGCACGAGGCCTTCACAAACTCTTATTTGTAGTCTTGGCACGAGGCCTTGGATACATGGTTATGATAGTCTGGCATTATGCATTCCATCATTATAAAAGTGGTTATTGATATTTCATGTGATTATTCGACTAGTAGAATATCCATGCGAATAAGTAAATGGAATTATTTCATTTTATTTTTTTCCATATTATGCTGAAGTGCATGTTTAAAATGCTCTTGTTCTAGTTATAAATTGCCTTAAATGTAAATTTTTTTTATGAAAGATTCCGCTATATTGTTATCCTTACTGGGCATCTGAGCTCACCCCTTTCAATGTTTTAATTTTCCCTGGATGTGAAGAATCATTTTAGGAATGACCTACAGTGATAGTCTGAAGGGGATATGAGTGTGGAAAAGGGAGACTATGTTATTGTAGTTTTTCAATTTATGATGTAATGTAACATTTACGATTGTATCAAGTGTTTCCAAGGCTACTAAACTAATCGGTCTTTCGAGACTTGATCTTTTGTGATCATGCCTATGTTACGCAATAATGCACCGACTCTGGGTAACTGTGGTCGGGGGCGTTACAGTTGGTATTAGAGGTAGTTTAGTACTAACCTTGGAAGCTATATTTAGATAAAATCTGATTAGATCACATAGCCCGAAGATTGACTTTGAGTATTAGTATAGAAGAACTTCCTATGATTTTGGTATTATAGATATTTTGTGAGTTTTCCAATCAATACATCCCTGTCTGGATACGAGCAGGTAGAGGCGGCTCTGGAATAGATGTACCTACGGATAAAACCCGAAAACACCGCTTTGAGCTAGACTCAAACGAGAACTGGTGAATGACAATGGGCTTTAATGAACTCTTGGTTACAACACTCCCAGGAGATATGATTTGGACAATTATCATTTTCTTTGCAAACCATTATGAAGGGATTATGAGTACATACTTCCTCAAAGAAATCATTTTTATGATTATGGATTATATCCATAAATAGTTTAATTTATGTTAAGTGTTTTACATGTAAGGAATTATGTATTTTGATTCATAAACTAATCTAGTTTATGCCATTGTTTAGAAATGGCACCTAGTGGGAGGAATGAAAACTGTATAAATGCACGCACTTCATTTAGGGATTGCCCTACTACTCAAGATAATTATTTTGGAGCTGGAGATACAACTGGTGCTGATCAAATTATTACCATACTGGGAAAACTCACTCAGGTTATGAATAATAACCTTACTCGTATGGAGCACCCAAATCCGCAACGTGGAGGATCAATGTTAGACCACTTCATGAGGCAACAACCGATAACATTTAATGGGGGTACGAATCCATTATTAGCTGAGAAATGGATAAACTCCTTAGAGAAAATATTCCACGCCTTGGGGACTAGTGAAAGGGAGAAGGTTGTCATGGCATTTTACCAGCTCACTGGAGATTCTGATCAATGGTGGTCGCTGATTCAAAACACGAACGAAGATGAAAAAGCATCTAATATGGAATAGAGGGAGTTCAAAGAGCTTTTCGTAGAAAAATACTTTCCACATGACCATCGAGCAGATATAGAAAGGCAATTCCCGAGTCTGAGGAAAAACGAGGATGAGAATGTCGCAAAGTATGAGGCTAACTTTACAAGGTTAGCAAGGCATGCAACATATTATATACGTAACCCAAGAAGAAAGATTGATAATTTCTTTGATGGGTTAAAACTGTTTCTTCGTCGAGACTTTGTCTCACACTCTTTCTCGTCGTACGAAGATATTGTCTCTTGTGCTTTCAAGACAGAAAAGGAATTATATAAATCTCATGACAATAAAGTAAAGAAAGAGAATAATAGAACGATGGAACAAGAGGCAGATAATGGGAAAAAGGGAAAGAAGGATTTTCAATTATGCGATAATTGTGGGAAGAATCACCCTGGTACTTGCCTAAAAGGAATGGGAGTTTGTTATAAATGTGGAGAAAAAGGTCACCAGGCTTGTGATTGAAAGGGAAAGAAAGAGGATATAAATGTTGAATGATACAAATGTAGGGAAATGGGGCATTATGAAAATGAATGTCCTAAGCGTCAAGGAATATTACCTCAGAAAAGGCCAAGGGATCAAAGACAATCTTATGCTGTTACTACAGTTGAAGTGGAATAATTATTGTATTGGTGCTTTTGGACTCAAGGATTATATTCTAGTTATAATAATAATGTGATATATATATATGTATTGTACTGCATTACTTGTTGCTTTCATTAAGATTTTAATATGATGGAGGTAATTATATTTTTTATGAGACAATAAGAGAAACTATACCTTGTTTGAGGAATCTGATGATACAATTGATTTTGGAATTTTGAGACCTTTTAGAGAAAGTCTAGACAGAGGTATTTTGGATAACTATAAAGGTTGGAATGGATTATATTTTACATTGTATACTATTATTAAGGTTATTTTTGGATATTTATAAAAAGGACAACTCGCAGACCGAGTGACAACCCATCGCATCAGACAAAGCTGTGGGAATCGAACCCGCAACCATAGTGCGATTGTGATTTATCACCTACCACTGGACTACGTGATGTCCTTGGAGTGTATAATGTAGTTTTTTAGTTATGATAGATTATTTAGAAATTTATTTCTGGAACCCTCTACAGTTAGGATAAATAGAATATTTTTTGAGTTCTATTATCTTTTTGAGTGAAAGATGAGTTTGTGGTAGACATTTGTTGAAGGTTGAAACTCAACTTTTCAAGAATAAAAATACATATACCTTTATCTTATTCTATGAATAAAATAATTCTTAAACTTTAGTAAAGGGATATTAAAACAAAAAAATGTGTTATCCTAATACCATATGCCTTGTTGAACTGATAATATTTTAATTCAACATAGATTGAAGGCTTTGAGGCCCTCAATTTTACACTTGTTTGTGATTGATGACCTCAACCACTCCCTACAAATAGTTACGTTTTTCCTCCAATTATAAGTCTCTAATTTCCACCAATGTTCTCCTTATTGAGATAATAATTTGGTGGTGACTTTTTCATTTCCCTTTCCCTCTTATTAAGGCTAAATTTTATTAAGCTTATTTCCGATGTGGGTTTTCCACAATGTTATTTTCTATTTTCAGCCTTTTATTCTCAAAGAAAAATTTAAAATTGCGAGGATGCAATTTATTGAAGGAGGGGAGAATATAACACCCCGAGCTTCCATGATATGCATCTCTTTCAATAATGCAATTGCTTGCATTATACGCTAGTTCGAGATTCTAACACACTGTCACCAATCAAAGTAGCCGTTATTAATAGTAATACCCACCTTTCGAAATTATATATATTTTATATTTAAAAATGGGATTCATTTTTGGATTCGGAATATCAAAATTAGCCTATGTTGAATTTTTGGTATTTTTCTGAAAATTCAAATTTTTTATGAATAGTGAAAAATAAATAAAAACAATTTTTCTAGTAAAAATAATTTATAGTGATAAATTATACTATTTAGTGGTTCTAAAGTATAATTAGAATATATTTTTACCATTTTATCCAATTTTGGTCATTAGAATTAATTTCACTTTGAAATTGGACAGAAACAATTGTCAATCTTTTGATATATATTGTTTCTTAAAAACATGATATTTGTTGTGACAGCGGGAATTAATTATAAAATTAATTAATGAAACTTATTTGTTTGGAATTTTTTAAAATAAACACCATTTTTGAATTCAGAATATCAATTATAGCTTAGGGTGAAATTTTGGCATTATTCTGAAAAACTTCAATTTTTGATGAATAGTGAAACCACTAAGTGGTAGTTAAAAAAATGTTTTTTCGTTTAAATGAATCATTTCCACTTCCGTGATTTGATTTTCAAAAATACAACATACATGGTTGTCATTAGGAAGTAAAATGTGGTTCAATGGGATTAAAATAATTTTTGATGAATAGTAACTTTTAAGTTTAATTAATCGTGATTAAAGGTAATTAGTGTAATTTAATGTAAAGATAATGTTATAATAATATAAAATGACCTTGAAACATTTCCTCCCACTATTGGATGAGTCATGTCTGACCAAGAAAATACATGGGTCAACTTGGGGACCCCATGGAGCCACTTTGGTAGGAAAATGACATTAAAAACTTTTTATTTAATGTAAAAATAAAATTGTCACAAACATGAGTTGTTTTACTAAAACAATTATTAAATGGGGTTATATAAGATAACTTCTCGACTATAAATATTCATTGGAAAGATAAAAAGATTTCATATATCATGATATTTGTTTTATAATTTTAGACATTAGATAGATTAAATTATTTATGGCACCATGATGATGCAGCGATTAACTCATTAATTAACAATTTAAATGAAATGAAATGATAATGTAAAATCTAAGAATTAAACTTGTAAAAAACCTATTGGATGAGTATATTTCGAATACTTATCACCTTATCCTCAAAATATATAAGTGTGGGACCTTTGAAATTTCAAACTCATTATATAATAAAATAACATTTCATGACTTTCCAAGAGTGCCCCTCCACTCCTCTTATAAAAGGCCCCCACCACTACCACCTTATTCGCACCTCTCAAGTATTTGGCTCAGCCAACCCCTACCCATTTTGTCTCTCCACATCCCACTCTTACTTCTAGAAGACTCACCTTGGGAAGAAGTCTTCCCAAGGAAGCCTTTGAGCTCATATCAAAAAGAGTTACCCGTTTTTAAGGTAATGTCTTCTCTTATGTTATTTTGTTTTATTTTGCTTCTCAAACCCCTTAAACTTTTTTATTATTTTATTTTGTAACAAAAACATTATATTAAATATAATAGGATGTTGTTATGAGATGGATTTTATTTACACTTACACACACCTTCGTCTAATGGTTAAAGAATATACTATTTCTGTGGTTGGAAAATTTCTGCCTCACGAAATGATGATTGTTCAATCTTCTTTTAAAACCTCTCATGCTGGCCATTATGATGACACTATTTTTATATATGATATATATTATGTTTTTGTTTTCCTTATGATTCTGTATTTTTCATTTATGACATACCTTTACGATTTCCATTTTGTGTAAACACAATAATTTCATTTTAGGAAGTGCAGACTACTGCCCCCTCAAAGTGATTTGAATCGTTAATGCCATATGTGGGATGTATAAAGGATGGAGTTAATAGTATTATACATTATATTAGACTGGAATTATATTATAACTTTATCTATCTATAACTTCATTCCATTAAATATGAAATAGAAATGAAAGTAGCGTTCATGCGTACGTACGGCTTACCGTCTCCATGAACGGTGCATTTCATTTCTTACCTCTAAATGTTATGTAATATTATAAAAGCATGTATATACTGGATATATAGGATATATATTATATCTACATCATGAATACAATTCTGGAGATAATTGATATTCTAACACATAAACAAATTGTAATTATAATAAATTTATTGTTGATTCAAGTACCAAAGATCGACAAAACAACCGTTATTAACTTAAATGAATACATATTTTCGTAACATTGTAATAAGTGATATAAAAGGAATAATGAACATGAAAAATGTTCTTATGAAAGTATAGATGAACTCTAGTTTATTATTCAGGAGGTTAAAGAGCGGTCGAGTCATGTCAGACAAGAGGTAAGGGAACTTCTTAACCCAATTTCCGTTTATTCAGTTAATCTCCTATTTTTAAATTATGTCATGATATTATTATGTCCTATCATGTATTTATACTTTATATACGTTTGTATATATAGTGAATATATTTTATTTAAAAAAATTATCTTTTTAAGGGAACTTCTTAACCCAATTTCTATTCTTTGGGTTAATCTCCTACTTTCAAATTATGTCATGATATCATTATATCATGTCTTGTATTTGTATTTTCTTTATGTGTACTTATTGTGAATACACATAATAGATCTATTTTATTTAAAATATTATCTTAGTAAGGGAGCTTCTTAAACCAATTTCCATTCTTTGGGTTAATCTTTTACTTTTAAATTATGTCATGATATAATTATGTATTATCTTGTATTTATACTTTCTTTATGTGTACTTATAGTGAATACACAGAATAGATCTATTTTATTTAAAAATTGTTCTTAGTAAGGGACATCATCTCAATCTCCTTTAATTGAGGCATATTTGTTTTATACACAACTTTATATTACACGGTGTTTAAACCCCTTTGACATTTACTTTTATTCAAAAGGATTCTTTTTATACGAAGCGTTTTTACTAAACGACAAAAAGAATGTTTTTTTCTTACATATGTGGCGAAAATGACTTCTCCGCCACCGTGACTATTATTTGAGTTTCGGCTTCATCTATAAGCCATAACGTTTTTAAATGAAAAATAAATACAAAGTTTTAATTTTCCTTTATTTTGGTATTGAAAATGGTATTGAAAGTGTTTTTATTATATCAATGTGTTGTATTGATATCTTATGATTGAAATGTGGAAATGTTATGTTTCCTTTATACATGTTTTATGTGATACGATTATGTTATGATTTATGATATGTTTAAACATATTCCTATGAGGAATGCATTGGACTTAATAAGTGACGGGTGGAGCCCTCTATAGCTCCTCGATGCATCGGCAGGTCTCATGAGACAAACTATTGTCTTGGCACGAGGCCTTGACAAAATCTTATTTGTAGTCTTGGCACGAGGCCTTGCCTACATGGTTATGATAGTCTGGAATTATGCATTCCATCATTATGAAAGTGGTTATTGAAATTGCATGTGATTATTCGACTAGTAGAATATCCATGTGAATAAGTAAATGGCATTATTTCATTTTATTTTTGCCATATTATGCTGATGTTCTAGTTTAAAAGGCTTTTGTTCTAGTTATACATTGCCTTAAATGTTAATGTTTATTTATGAAAGCTTCCACTATATTGTTATACTTACTGTGTATCTGAGCTCACCCCTTCAATGTTTTAATTTTACCAGGATGTGAAGAAGTATTTTATGAATGACCAGAAAGGATAGTCTGAAGGGGATATGAGTGTGGAAAATGGATACTATGTTAATGTAGTTTTTCACTTTATGATGTAATGTATCATTTATGAATGTATCTAGTGTTTCCAAGGCTACTAAACTAATCGGTATTTCGAGACATGATCTTTTGTTATCATGCCAATGTTACGCAATAATGCACCGAATCTGGGTAACTGGGGTCGGGACGTTAAAAAAATAAAGGAAAACCATTAGTACATTAAGAAACATGAAATCCCCAGAAAATTTTAACCTTTTCCACATTAAAATTTTTAGCACATAAATAAAACATTTCCTCAAAAAAATATTTTTTTAATTTTTTTTTAAACCCATTAGAGATAATAGGAAAACTATAAATGAATTTTTAGGAACATAATTAAATAAGGAAAATACATTAGAAAGAAATCATTTCATTTAAATTTTCATAATTTTTTTTTTCATGATGAAATAAAAATATTTCTATAAATTCCTTTAGAATTTATTAGATATAATCTTGGAGCATCATATTCCATTGGTGTAACCTTCATGGTTGTGTCCCTCGTTTCCCTTTCAAAGACTAAATCCATACCCAATGCATTAGACTGATATATCAGGCTCACCCTTATTTATATAAAATTTCCTAGTACGATATCATGAAAAAAACATTATATATTTTCACATTTTTGACATATATCCCATTAAAAACTCATTTGATCTATAAAAACACACTAAATTTACACCTAAAGAATAAGGTAAAATAACCTTTTCATTAGAAACCTTTTATAAACGATAAATTCATAGAAGAAATGGGATACGATATTCATTATAAAAAAATATAATAATGCCTAGGAATTAAAATAAAAAATAAAGTATATGATGGTATGAAGTGGTTTTCAATTTGTATATGTTAAAAAATTCTTTTTCGACAATAAGAACAAGTCAAAAAAATACATATATGAAAAACATTGCCGAGATTCTATTTTAAACATTTGAAATTAATATTAAAAAATATTTAAAATGATCTATTATAATATTTTATGTATATAATGTTAATTTTTTATACATATAAATGAAAATGTACATGCATTAAAAAGTCTGAATGTATTACTATAAAATATGTTTTTAAGGAATAATCACTTAAATTTAGTATTGTGTAGGTTCATACATTCTCTAACATTAGAATAATAAAATTATTATTATTATTTAATTGTTTAATAAACTTATAATATTCATTTAATAATCATTATTCTTTTTATTTCATTTTTACAATGTGTTATATAGTTTCCGTATCTGTTAAGTTTATATCTTCTATTTCTATGTTATTCGGTCATTAATATTGAATACAATCATTATAGGTTGATCATGAAAAAGGGGTCACGGTTTTAGATTATTATCCATACCATTATTATTTTATTTATAAATTAAATAAAACATTTAAACCAACCATGTGTGGTGTTCTTGAAAAATAAATCACATCATATAGTAGAGACGGTAGTATGTACTTATGCTTGAATGACATCATAATTTTTCTATGAGAAAAAAAGAAAATGAAATAGAAATATGTTTAAAATTTAAAAAAATATTATAACAAATATCATATTTATTAATTAAATATATCCATATTTATAGACATATAATGACAAAATGAAAAATAAATCACATCACCCCATGGAGGTGGTAGTCCACACATACATGGGACCTAAATTATAAATTTTGAATGGATGGTTGGGTAATAATGTAGATATTATATTTTCATTTCAAAACCATAATTATTTCATAAATATTACAAAAATTAATGAAATGTATCATTATAACATATATTTAAATTATGTCCACTACTAATTGGGTAGACAACTATGAGTGTTTTTTTGAATAAAAAAAGAACTTAGTCTTTCGCAACAGTTAGGGTTTATTATTTTTTTTCTTTTTTAACTTCTATACTAGGATCTTCCCAGTAGTTTATATAAGAGATATATTTATTTCATCCCTATTTTATTATTATATTATTCTATACCTCATTCGTGAATCTTACTAATCGAACTGGAGGAGCTTGCCCGAATGGCATGGTAAGCGAGTAACCACTTATGTAGGCGCCAAATCCCAGTACATTAAATGCTTTCTTTTTGAAATTCATGAATATAATGAAAGGTAGTTAAATTTATATGTCTTTTGATCCCATGACCTTTATATATGATTACACAATATTCCATCTCATGAAAAGACCTTTTTTGTTTTATCTATTGGTTTTTCTTCTTATTGTTATATTCAATTCATTTTACCTTCCCTTGGGTTCACTTCATTCTTCTTACCTGATTAGTCTTTTTTTTTAATTTGAGGACTCCGATCACCCACTATTTAGAAAATATAATGTGTCAAAAATAATTACCTATGGCTACTACCTTTCCGCTTTAATAGAGGCATCATCACCAGGTATGACTACTCGAATAATAGCATCGGTCTTGAATTTCCAAATAGTTCATCAATCCATTCACAGAAAGAACCATCTGAATATGAAATTTTTTTCTCTATTGTTGAATCAGTTCATTCCACCTTTTTCTTCCCCATAGAATTAGATTTTATTTCTTCTAATCTTCTCTTTTCCTCAACTCCGCTTCATGCTAGAGGCTAGTACTTATATATATTAGAGGATATAAACTTCTCCATATTAGAGAATTTCCTCTAACTACACATTAAATATGCTATTGTTCAAATCTCGAATGACCTAAGGGTTCTTGCTACATGTTAATATGTTCTTGGAAGTATTACTACTACTATCGATCAAGGTGCATATTTGTATGATGACTATCACTCCTCTACCCAAACCATTAATTTTTCATTCTTTAACTTGAAAAATCACTTCTTCTCTAATGGTATGAATCCTTTAAACCTCCATGTTATAAATCTATAAGGGAAGATCATAGTGACCATTGATGAGATTACCTAAACATATAAATATACCTCACTTTCTTGAATGTAACTGGGAAGATATCCGTTAGCATCCGAGCTTTGGAACCATAGTGCTTAGGCCTCAAAATAGTATCTGTCTTTAATTAATGTGTATGAAATATTGAGTCTATATTCAAGGGGTGATGATATAATCAAGGATATTATTTCCCTTAGGATTAATGTAAAATAATTGGGAAAAAATAAATTCTTTCCTTCTATGGTATCATATATTATATGAAATTCCATATCTGATGACCCAAGGTTCACTTATTGAGGATGATATTAAATCTAGCGATATTCTTTAGGACATATGACTATATTAAATTCACTATAATGTCACTATACAATCAATATATGAGTAACTATCATTTTACACTATCACTCTCATTCTTGAAGAGTCAATGTTCTTTGAGGGAGATGGGTTTATACTTCGGTTTTTCTTTTTTGAATCTGAATTAATAATTGAAGGACGACAGAATAGAGCATAGAATGAGATCCATTCATTGAATTCCCTATTTTCAGGGGTTGTGATAGAAAGTGATACATTCCAACTCGGATAGGTACACTTCTATACAGTGGCTCCTAAAGAGATACGGAATTTGAAAGAAAACTGTGCTCTTTGATGGGCATGTCATTCATGTGAATCAGATGTGGGGAAATTTTTCTCTATCTTACGCTCAACTGGGGTACGTTCAGAAGTGAATACATTCACAATTTCTGTATATACCATACCAATAATAGGCATATATAGTGATTATAGAAACAAAAAAATTTGATTATTATTCACTATAAAATTCCATAATAGATGAGGACTAGAGATTTTGAATTTCTTCCTTCAATTTGATCTAGGATTGATCAAGACTGTTTTATCATTGGCTATTATAAGAGTAATTATTACCGTGTAGAATTATTTATTAGATGAATAAAAAGAGGTTTATAGAGGACTTGGAAAATTGGAATACATATTTTTCATTCACAAAGAAATATCTTCCATAAAACAGTAATAAAAAATCTTTTTAAACAATGAATATGAATAAAACAAGCTAGCCTTATTCAAAGAAGTAAGGGGCCTCGTCTTGTTAAGACTTATAATATAGGATAGATGAATCTATTATCTTGAAATAATATATGTTTTTATTGCACAACACTTCTTCCCCCTGTGTACTGATTAATACTACTAGAAACCTCTCCCCCACCACACATTCCTCCCCCACCACAATTTATGGATGTTTTTTATAGTATCAAAGGTAGTTGAAGTATTTATCTTCCATGATGCTAACCCAACTACCTACATTTTAAAAATTATAATAGCCATTACAGTGGTGGGACTCTGTCTTGAATGATCAAAGAAACTATACGTTTTCTATCACACTCACTCGAATATTATGATTTCGTTATTAAACCAATGAGGTTCCCGTGGATGGGAAATCACTCAATTTAAAATTCTGAATAACGATATTTGATATTCTATATATTTATAGTGATGATTAAATAGGGTACTCAATTACTATATAGACCACTCATCCCTATTATTTTAGTGAATCTAGTATAAGTGACTATATTAGGGCAATAGATTTCCCTACCCAAGAATATCTCCCAATTAGCTTAGTCTTTAGACCTTTCTCCTGACATCAAAAGGCTTATTGGTATAAATAAACCCCAAGTGGGGATACATACTCTTGAACTTCCATAATGAAATTTGGGAAAAAAAATTCTTTACATAAATCTGAACCTCGTACTTTGTGCAAGGTTTTGATCTTAGATCCCTCCTATATGCCTATTATTGGAATATCTCCCAGCGCTCGATAGCATCAAATCATATTTAGGGGGAGGATAGACCAAAACATTATTGATCCTAATAGATGATAAGAGTGATAGTATAAGCATCAAACCAATACCTGATACATGCACCTTGAATCCTATCCTATAAAAATGTTAGTAAACTCATCCATTGGATCTATATTCTACAGACCTCCAACCATACGCAATAAGAAATTTGGAAATTGGTACTATACTCTAGTAGTCCTGAATGAGCTAACAAATTATATGAAGGTTATTGAGAACAACCAAGAAAACATATAACTATTGAATGAGTTAGAGACTAAAAATATGAAAAGTAAAGGTTAGGTAATTTTATGTATTCTTTATTACTTGAAGAATAATAAATGTACGGATCACTTACCTGGTGCTTTCTTTTGGTATAGTGAATGAAAAGGGACACACGAGATAAGATAACTATTTTATACCTCCCCATCTCTTGAATCAAGAGAGGCTCACATTACATTATTAAATGGTCCTATGGAAATTATTACAACCACTCTGAAATATATTCATCCTACAGAATAAAATTGCCAACACCCACCAAAAACTGACTCCAGGAATGATTCAAGAGTTCAGACATGTTTATGGGTGAATTGTACCCTTTTCCTCTCAGCTTTCTCAACCCTCTCTAGAAATGATTGAGCTATTATTAATGATTCCACATAATACTTTTTACGTTCTCCATAATTTATCCTCTACTTTAGAGCTCTCGTTGTTGATTTAGAGCTTGAAAAAAGAGTTGACACAAGAATTTGAACTTTAATATTATGGGGGATGGTACTTATTTATATTTTTTAGGTTTTTCCACAAACTACATTATATTAAACCTCATTGTAGGTTAATATAGGTAGTAGACCCTACCTCAATTGGTTGACCAAGTATTGGAACCTTATAGTCTAATCCAAGTCCTAAAAGTAAGTCACAAGCCTTCTATAGCAGACCAAACTAAACAAGATCTGGAGACTGATGATTTCTCTTCCATTGAGTGGTCATGAATGGATTGTCAAAGAATGAATTGAGAAAAACTTCTCCACATAATTACAGTATCATACAAAATGTAATAGAAGTGAGTTGGTATAATATAGGTAGTAGAATTTTTTAACCAATGATAGAAGAAATGATTACTCCAACAAATCATTTACTTTTCAATAGAGTTCCAGAGGAAGCTTCAGTTGTTTAATGTTTAACTCCTTAACCATTATAAATTTTCAAATATTTTAGAGCCTTCATCAAAAAAGAAAACCTTAGAGATATGGGTTATGTTTTCTTTTCCGACCACTCAAAACCAAGATGACCGATAAGGGGGGTAGTCCTCATAGGAAGAACATTCTCATAATGAGCTCAATATTAGAATAATAATAAGCTGATCTAGATGTGCGCATTAATGATAAATTAAACCACCAATTCATGTGGGAGTAAATAATAGAAAGACTTTATACTTTGTGTCTATCCCCATAATGTTGTATGAGTTGTAGAAGTGAATTGGTGTTGTGTGAATGTTGAAACCTTCTCACTGTAAACCTTTCTAACTCTTGGTGAAGAATGATAAGTTTTTTTTCCCATTTTTGAAGAATAAATAAAAAAGATAACAACACCATTAACTCTTCTTATTTTGGATTTTCCAACCCAACTTCATATGCACTACAATGTTAACATCCCTAAATCATCTGATTCGAAGTACAACATCCTCATAAAGATTACAAACCTTGTCCCAAGAGACATGCATGAATTTCTAGATTTCAATCATCCAAAATTCTAGATATTATTGAATATAAATCTATTTCTCTACCTCCATAACCACCTTAACTTATCAGGCCACCAGTAGACAATATAAATTTGTATAGGTAGACTTCCCATAACTCAGTTCTCCAATTTCACACTACCAGACATTGAGAGAGCTTTGTGGCACCTAGTATCATTTTCAATTTTGAATTCAACCACCTGTCATACACTAGAACTTATGAAATCCCATTAAATATTCCCTATCTCATTTTTTCTTCATTCATATAAAAAATGGTAGAAGTGGTTAATTTTTCTCTTTCTGCTGCTAGCAATAGTTTTTCTTAAGTACTTCTCTAGTCTTGAGGTCTACTACCTATATAATAATGGGTTCAGCTAGTCTGTTTCCTTAGCAGTTCTCTAAATGTCTTAGAACCTATTTTATTTGAAGTTGTTTCTAGGGGGAATCTACTTTATGGTTTAAGTAGCTTCCCTTACTGAGTAGTAGCTACATGAATTCTTTCTGAAGATGGATCTAATCATTCTCTTTTACTTAACCCTTTAGATCCCTTATATATATGTATATGATACTTATATATAAGGGTTTGGATCCTAGTTTTTTTATTTTATATTTAGTCACATTCACATCTGTTTTTCTATCTTATTTATGATATAACATTTTGATTGCATCCAATACAGTGGATAGGGGTTAGGTATTCTATTTATCCACTTATATTATCTTACTACTACCTTACAATAAGATGACTTTTATTATCTTAATAGTTGGCATTAGAAAAACCTGAGAATGTTTTCTCCCACTTCCTCTCTACCTTTAGACTTTGGACTAGTTTTGACTATGTCAGTTATTTGGTTATCCGTTCAGTTACATTCCTAGCCTCTGCATGCTAAGGGAAATGTTTGTATTAATATTTGTCTTCCATTTTCATCCAGGTTGTGTAAATCTATTTAATTACTATGTTTCATATTTTTTCATTCAAGTTGTAGATTGTCCCTCACCCAAGATAATGGTAAATAATGGTATTCAGATATTCAAGAAAGCATACTGAATTAGTTTTTTCACCTACAGCTAAGGATGTAATAGTGGTACGTCTCCTGAAAAAAGGGAATGAAAATATTGTCAACACATAAGTGGTGTTCCCAAATTGTCTTGAGTACTAGACCATAGTACTAGAACATGCCACTATCTGATAACACTAGACAATGGTACTAGACCATGGTACTATTTATTTACTAGCCTAGTATCGTGGTCATGTATGCGACATGTTGTTAGTTCAAAGAAAGAGATCAACTGTTCTAAAAAAAGGAAAGAAGGTTTCACATGTCTTTCCTACTCTCCTTGATTCTTTTCATTATATAGTGAGTGGGGATTTTCAAAACCTTAGTTCACTATCATTAAGTGAAGGATAACTACTTTGTGTCTTGTCATTAGGAGAGGGATATTTATATAACATAGCTACATGAATGAAAGATGTTGAAGAGGTAGGTTACTATCCAACTAGAGTACCCCAAAACAACTGACCTAGTAATCTATTCAGGAAAGGGGGTGGGGGAAGACTCGACAGAGTTCCCTGTTTCATTCTATTCATTATCTATAGAATCTACCTAGTCAAATTCTTTTCCAGCAACGATTCCCCTCGCAAATAAGAGATTTAAAGAGGGAATACACATTTCCACCATGTGGGAATGCGTTAGAAGGTGAGTCAGTTATTCCCCCAACACCTTCTTTTGTACGACACCCTTAGTACTCTTATAATAGTGTTGACCTTTACTATTGGGATTCCGAAGGATACTAACACTAAAAAAATGATGCTTTCACAATCCTTGAGAAATGGAGAAACTCTTATTAATTATTAAAATTCCTTAAAATGAATTTTGTACACAAGGAAGTAGTATAATTGAGATAGTATACTACCTTTAGTAAACCAATAGTATGACATTGTTCTCTTAAAAAAATGTCATCAGTTTCTATTGATCTGTAATCATTCCATTATATTCTCTAATATTTGTGCAGTGATTTATAAACCTACTACTTAAAATAATTCAATGACCCTTGAAGCTCACTCTTCGACCTCCTTATACTATTCTCCCAATTAAAATCATTATGTCTACACTTGAAAAACGGATTCCAGAGTGTCTACTATCTATAGTATATCGAGTATCCTTCTATTTTTTCCAACTAGCCCACACCGAATGTTTTGAATCCCAGTAATTTAATGTTTTGAATATTTGGTGAAACGTTTTTTCTAAGATACTACATTCTTCGTATATGCAGAATCTTGAGTTCTATTGGGTTCAATCATTCCCTCATCCCTTCAAGGTGCACATCCATCATACCTAAATATTATAGTAGAGTAATGAGACCAAATATTAAACATAGACACTTTTAGAGTAGAGTAATGAAAAAATATATATGTACCATACATCAGTTGGTATCGTATCTATAACCATATATAAGAGTACATGTAGATGATTATTTTCCTCCTTCCATGGGAACTCCTTCCTTTCTCTAGAGTAGTCTAGTCCTTGTTTTCACAAATGAATGTGGTTGTCTAGAAAAAGATGAATCAAGGGAACCACTTTCACACAATCATGTCTTGTCAAATATACTCTTATAATTGTCTATTTAAAGTTCACCTTTTCTAGAAACTTCCATCAATGTCATCTAAAATATAATTGAATACACACTATTAGAGTAGACTATATATATAATAAAGAACTGAACTTTCATCTATATAGTTGGAGTGTAGGGAAAAATACCTTCCTTTTTGGATCTTCCCTGACTGAATCAATAAATAATAGAAGTATTTTTCTTTTTGATTGATCTTACCTTGGCCCTTGATACTTTTTTAAAGAAGAACTACTATACTGGACTATTAAAGTATAAAAATCCCTAACTCTATTTCATAACTCTGATCAATCAATCTCTAGATGGAAAAATGAAATGTTAAATTGATCTGCTCGAGAATTTTTCTTCTATAGACTATTCCAATAGAAATCGTTTTCCTTCATCCATGAGATTGGGGTATCACTATCAGTAGTGGCCCACACTCATAATAGAATTTGAATCCTTGCTTTTCCTTTTGATGTCCTACCATGACTTTCCTTCAAACGGCCTTCACCTAAAAAGGTTCTAAATGATCTGACTCTTCTGGGTTAAGAGATTAATTGAGGACTTATCTATGGACAACAAGGCCAATGAAGATCAATTTTTTTTGGGCTAAGTCATTTCTTTTCCTTGATTCCTTTCTATGCCCACCATGTCCTTTTTCCTTTGCTTGGGACTTAGTATTTTTAAACATTCATGGATCATTTTAGCTTTTGTTATTTATGGCTTCTGATGAACCAATGAGAGTGAATGTTAGTTTCCATAACAACAGAACCTGAAGAATGAATACATAGCTATCCTAGAGAGTCTAATATATTTCATATAGGGTATTCATTTATCAGTTACAAAATGGGTCGAAATAGGTAATATTTTAAATTTTTCACCTGGATGGACTCTTCTGAGTACTCAACTACTGGGTTTATTGGTTCCTTTACGAGGAAAAAAGATATATGGTGAATTATTTTATATCAAACCAAGGTTATTAACTGATATATATAGTCTTACTATCCTCTCAGACAACCATTTTTCTTCTTTATTCATGGATGAATAAATTCCATTAAAGAATGATAGCTCTTTTCCTACCTTTTTCACGTCCACAGCCACATCTATGACTAGTAGTATTCATAGGGGAAGCTCTATTGATCACATTTTTTTCTTCTGATTAGTCTGATCCATCTCTTTTACTTCTTGGTAATGTAGTAGAATTCATATCCTGTACATTATGCTAGTCAAACTCTAAGTAGAGTTCTGAGAGTTGAATAGATGATGATGGGACACAAAAGAACTCTTCCTCTCTAAGGGGATAATAAATCAATTAAATTTTATTAAGTGAAATCTAAAGGGAAAGTTTTTTCATATCTAACTAAAAGGTTTGGAGGGCTGTTCCCGATAGTTGGAGTTTCCTTGATATCAGAAAGGTATATTGTATATTAGGTTGGTGTTCAGTCAATATAATTATGTACCAGATTAAATGATCAAAAATAATTCTACTACATATATTATATTTACCAATTGAGAAGCCCAAAAGGAATGAGGGGAAGAAATGTAAATTAAATAATAATAGAATAAAAGTCTATAGAAGGTTTGTAAGTAGTACACCCGATTCACCAGGTTCTACCATTACATGGCCCAGTCATCAATTGGCATTCTCCCATTACTCAAATTTATATCTCCTACATTGTATTATACATCCAAAATACTTTTTTTTAGTGTGAATGTCTAATAGTATGGAGAAAAAGAAATAATACGTACTTTAAGTCTGAAGAATTGGGGTGATGTCATCTATTTTTTCAATTTATTTCCCAGTTCTCTAGATTCTGTTATACTTGTTAGAATAAGAATAAAACATCACATTCTCCGAAAGAATGTTTTAATATTAATAAAGAATATTATTTGTAAAGAAGTTGTTCCATTATGCGCATATGGTTATTCTATTGTATATAATTAGTGGTATTTGGATTTTAGAGTCTCTGTTTGATCAATACACTTCTAATAGTGACTTGACTATTAGAGTATAGTACATTGCGTGTGAGACCTATCATTTCTTCTCACCAAGATACGGTATTCAGGGACTCAATCATTGGAAATGGTGAAAGCACTCCTAGAAGCCTCCCTTAACTAATTATATAATGGCACATAAGCTCAATCAAAACTACGCGAACCTTCAGGTGAGTCATTATTAGGTGCAAGCTCTGAAGCCCACGTCAATCAGTAGCCTCTGATTCCCCAGCTTCAAACCCTACTCGATGAAAATATTATAAGATAAAAACTCAATGATATATTATGAAACCAGGTTATACATATAATGATGAATTTGACATTCTTTGGTGAAACCCAATTGAAAATAATTTCGAGGTCGCCGACATCAGTCTGTCATTGAAAAAATAAATCAGATATCAGCATCATTATTTTTTCTAGTTGGAAAGGAACTTTTGGAATAATATTTTCTAAACCATCTCAAATAGATTCTAGAGAGTGGGACATAGAAAATTGTTTCATATCACTAAATTATGTCCACTACTGTAAGAGTATATAACTATGAGTGATTTTTTGTAAAACACTGAATCTAATCTTTTGCGATAGTTCAGGTTTACATCTTTTGTTAGGTTTTAATTATTCAATATGATATTCCTAGTCGTTAATTATTGAAATATAGAGGGTTAGTTATTATTCCCTATTATGATCTTGTTCCATATAATGTTTTTGAATCTTATTAATCTAACTAGAGAAGCTTTTAGGATGTCTTGGTAAGAAAGCAGCTAGTTATGCTAGAGCCACCTCCCAGTTTTTCCTCTAATTTGTTTTTTAAAGTTGTGATCAGAATGAAAGAAAGTTCACTGGATATAACTTTTGGACCTATGACCTTTATGGATGAATACATAAGATTCCATATTGTGACAAGTCATTTTTGGTCATATCTCTAGGTCTTGCTTCTAATTGTTATATTAATTTCCTTTTTTCCTTCCCCTAGGTTCAATTCCATAATCTAACATGATTAGTCATTTTTCTCATTTTATTTGAGGATTCACCTCCCCAACTATTAGGAAGAGATCAAGGGTCGAACCAGATTCCCCAAGGAGACTATAAGTCCTCTTTAGTGGAGGATTTTTCACCGGACATGACTGCATGAAAGGGAGAACCAGTCTTGAATTACCAAAAAAATCCATCTATCCAATCACAAAAATAGCCTACTGAATATGACGTTTTTACATCTTTTGTTGAATCATTTCATGCCACATTTCTCTTCCCTGTGGAATTAGGTTTGATTTCCCCTACTCTTCTATTTTCCTTAACCCCACTTCATTATAGAGGCTGGTACTTATGTATATTGTCAAATATAAAAATATTGATATTATACAATTCCCTCTTAATACTCTTAATATACACTATTATTCAAATATTGAATGACCTAAGAGTTCTTTCTACAATTTAACTTGCGCTTGGAAGTCTTACTCCTACTGTCTGTCAGCTTGCCAAGTTGTTGGATAGATTTCGCTCCTCTACCCAAACCATTCATTGTTTATTATTTAACATTCTATCTTGATTCCTATCCAATGTTCTGAAGACTATGAACCACTGATTTCTGTAGGTTTAGGGTAATATCAGATCAGAAAATGGTTGGATAACATGATCATATAAATTTTCATAACTTTCTTGAATGCAGCTAGGAAGACCTTCAGTAGTAGTCTAGCTAAGTAACCATATTCCATAGGCCTAAAAAGTTTATATGTATTTAATTTATTTATATATAGAATTTATTCTATTATCAAGATTCTAAGACAAAAGAAAGGGACTCATTGACCCAAGTATTAATGGATGAGTAAAGGGAGATTGGAACTTCTTTCCTCCTAAAGTATAATCTAATAGAAGAAATTCCGCATCTTCTAAACCAAGGTTCGCTATTGTAGGTTGAAATTAAATATAGTAATAGTATTTGGGACTTATGACTATATTCAATTCACTACACTAGTACTAGTCTAGTAACTAACTTTGACCACGGTCACTCCCGTTCTTAAAAAGTCAAAGTTCATTAAAGAAGAAGCATTTATACATCAGTTTTTATTTTTTTTCCCCTGAATCAATACTAGATGGAGGATTCCATAAATCATAGAGTGATATTGACCCTTTAAAATCAATATTTTTAGTGTTGGTGATAGAAGGATCTTCATGAAAACTCAGATAGGTAATCTAATATATATTCGGTCTTAGGTTTCAATGGCCTTTGAATGGAAACTCATGGTATTTGAGGGAGTTCCTGTGCATGTGAATCAGATGTGAGGACTTTTCTCTATATCTTACTCTAATTTGAGCTACTCTAAAATGATAAAAAAATCCATTGTAATAGCATATACCATACCAAAAATAGGTAAATATGGCGGTTATATAATCCCTTGTTATTGAATATGATTCCATTTCCAATTCTATAATAGAAGAGGAAAAGAAAAATTTTATTTCTTCCTCCACTTCGATCAAGGATTTCTCAGTACACTTTTAATAATATCTATTAAAAGAGTACAGATTGACATGTAAAATTCATTATTATATGAATATGAAGTGTGAGTAAGAAAACTTGGCTAATTAGAGACATAATTTTCAGTCAAAACTAAATCTCTTCCATAAAGATTTTTACGAAATCAATATTTTTTAACAATGAATCTGAATCATGAATGCTAGCCTAATTCAAAGAAGAAAGAGGCCAATTCTGGTTCTACCTTGTCATTTAGGCTTGATGGTTCTATTTTATCACAATAATGTATCATTTTATTTCAATGTGCTTCTGCCCCAAGGCAATGATTGAAACTGCTAGCAACCTCTCCCCCACCTCTCATGACTCACCTACAACACTTTATGGATGATTTCTATGCTCTCAAAGTTGATTGATGTATTTCACACATATGTTGAAAACATTAATACCTATAATATATGGATTCTAATAGAAATTAAAGTAGAATCACTCTGTCTTGTATGCTTATAAGAACTAGACATCATCTTCCAAAATCTATCTATGATGAGTATTTTGTTATTATCCTGTAGATGAGATTGTGGAGAAGTGAGCACTCAATATAATCATCCAAATAGTTAATTTCAGTATTCTATATATATATTGAATGCTGGAGAGGGTTATCAATTGCTCTCTAGTCTAATCCACCAAATACTTTTAGTGGATCAGGGCTGAGTGATCATATTAAGGCTATAAGGATTCCTACTAAAAATATCTCTCTATTAGCTTAGTGAATATCAATTTCTTCTGAATTAAAAAGGCTAGATGGTGGAATGAAACCCCTAGTGGGGATGCATACTCCAGACCCTCCATATGGTTGTTTGGAACAATTTTCCTCTTTTTAGGCATGTATTCCTTGAACTAAGTACATTTTAATGATTTTAGAGCCATCATATATGACTATTCATAGCATGTATCCCAGTGCTCGAAAGTGCCAAATAGTGGATGTGAAATGGAAATTGACACCATGAGTTCAAAGGAGTCTTGAGCTTTGAGCCATCCTATATTCCTATTCTTGACACTATAGACAAGCCTTTGAATTCCTATGATGGACCCAATGTCATAACTATAGAATGTACTCCTTAAACCTCTCATTAGTCATAATTATTTTACAAGAAACACACACACAGGTCTAGAAATATTTGATTTTAGATCTTCTCCTACCCGCACACCTACCTTGACCATGAATCTCTTTCAGTCTCTAACCAATCCTACTTGGCGCAGCTAAAATCATATTGTAGGATTCGTGCTATGGTTCTTGGTGAAACTACTTATTTCAATCCTTATTCGGTCATGGAAACCCTATGTGAAACCATTGGGCCCAAATTTTAAGTACAAAACAATGATTCATTCCCTTATCGATGCATACACTGAAGCTTGGTATTTTTATATATTGACGCTCTTGAGATTGTTTTTTTGATTTTTTGAGAGTTCACTACTAAACCCATGTATGGATGAGACATAGTTAGAGAAACATTGAACCTTGATGAATCCTTATCATTCATCAAATTTGTTTTATTCTTTTAGACTCCCTTATTCATCAATAAAGATAATAGAGATCACCATTATATATATAATACCAAAAGGTGGCTATCGAAGACCTCTAAAAGAATCAAGACTTCAAGGAGTGGATAGGAATAATAATTCCCAAAGGCACCAACCTAGATTTTCTGGTTATATATAATATATTATAATGAACATTTGGTCAATAACTTGTTCCCCATCTTCTAAATTTACTAACTATATTATACCTTCCACTACCTATATTATACTGAGTCTACTTCTGGAATTTGGAGGAGTCTAAAATACTAAAAAAGTGCACTCCTCCAATGGAAAAGAAATAATCCCTCACCTCACAAACCATTATTTCAAACAGGGGAGGGGGAAGATTTGGCGTAGTTCCCTATTTGTTTTTATTTGTTATTCGAAGTAGCGAGCTAGTCTACCACTTTACTAGTTACAATTCTCCTCCGAAATACCTGATCTGGAAGAGTGAAGACTCATTTAATCCTTATAGAACTACCTTAGAACGTGTGTCTATTATTCCCCTACTACTTCTATAGTATGAATCCCTCCGTACTCTTTTAATTGTTTTGGCCTTAACTATAGTGATTCTGATGTTTGAATAATATAAAAAAACATTTCTTTCGTGATCCCTGAGAAATGGAGAAATATTGTTACTGATTATGAGTCCTTAATAACATTTACACAAAGAATAAGAATAATATAGATAGTATACTACCTATATTATTATGATATTACAAGGTTTTTCACTTAAAAAAATTGTTATGTATCTATCAATCTGAAATCATTCAGTACTCTACCCTAATAGTTGCGTAGAGAGTGGAAAAGATACTACTTCAAATATTTCGGAGAACCTTGAAGCTCACTCTTTGACCACATATATCTATTCTACCAATTCAACTCCCTCTATCTATGTTGGGAAAATGGATTACATATTGTATTTTGTCTATATTATACTGAGTATCTTTCTGTTTGTGCCAACTAGCCCTGAATGAATGTTCGAACTCCCTGTAATTGAATGGTATTTGGGACTTATATTATAAGAGTATTCGGAAAAAATTTTATCTATGAGACTAATTTCTTCCTATATGAAGAAGCATTAGTTCCATCGGGTAAACCCATTTCCTCAGCCCTTCGAGGTCTATATCCACCATACTTAAATATTAGAGGAGAGTATATATATTGAAGCTTAAACAAGGCCACAATTAGTGTTGAGATATGAAAATATATATACGTACCATACTTCTGTTGGTATAATATGTATATCTATATATCAGAGTAACTATATAATAGTATTTTCATCCCTTTGTGTGAACTACTACCTTTATCTAGAGTATTGTAGTTCTTGTTTTCACTAAAGAATGTTGCTGGGATGTCAAAGCTGAATTAGTGGTACCGCTTTCGCACAATCTAGTCTGGTCTCATATAATATTGTCATATTCTCTTTCATGTTATCCTTTTCTGGAAACTTCAATCCTTATCGTATATAATATAAGTTAATTCAGACTATTAGTGTATACTATTTCGAATAAAGTACTTAACATTACTCTATATAGTCCGAGTGCATAGAAAAATCCCATCAATTTTGGATCCCAACTAACTAAATCAATTAATAACATAGGTGTTTTTCTTTTCTATTGAGCTTCTCGTTCCCCATAAGACATTGATAAATACGAACTAATATAATGGAACATTAGAGTAGATTATTGTCCAACTCTATATCTAAACTCGTGAGAAACTAACTCTAGATGGAAAAGTGAAAATTTGAATTGATTTACTCGGGTACTATTCTTCTACAAACTATGCCAATAGTAAATATTAGCATTCATCCATGAGATCAGGGTATCACTACCTGTAGGGGCCCACTTCCCTAATATTAACTGAGACCTCAATTTTCATTTTGATGTCTTACCATGTCTTTCCTTCAAATGTTCTTGAACATTAATGGTTCTAAAATATCTAATCTTTTACGGTTAGGAGAGAAACCATTATATTGTCTGTAGATAACAAGGAAAACAATGATCATTTTGATAGGGTATGAGTCATGTATTATCATTAAGACCTATATATGCCACTCATGTCATTATTTATATCACTTGAGTGTCAGTATCTTTTTACATACACGTATCCTTGCTTCTCTCATGATTGATGGATTCTGATGAACCAATGATAGAGATCCTTAGTTTCCCTACCAGATACACCTGATGACTTAATACCCATTTGTCCCAAGGTTTCTACTATATTTAATTTAATACATTCATTATTCAGTTTTAGATTGCATCGAAATAGGTAATCTTATAAATAGTTCTCCCATATCGCCTCTTCTCGGTACTCCACTACTGTTTTTTTCCATTCTTGTCTGAGAACAAAAGAGAGACAATCAAATATTCTATAAACACCAATGAGAAAAACTGATATCTATAGTCATATTGGCCTCTCACATAGGTAGTTTTCTTTTTTTATTCATTGATGACTAAATTTATTCAAAGATGGAAAAATCATTCTCTACTTACTTCTACAACACATCCACAGTTATGGCTAGTAGTATTCATAGGGACAGCTCAGATTATTGCATTTTTTCCACTAAATATTCTGATCCATCTCCTATCATTCTTGAGAAAGCAGTGGAACACCCAGCTGACACTTTAGGAAAATAAAACTAGAAGTGAAATTCAACACTATTTTGAATAGTATTGAGAGTTGAATAGATGATTAATGGACACAATAAAACTCTTCTTCTATAATGGGTCATTGACTCAATAAAATTTATTTAAGGGTTAGATGAAGGTAGGTCCTTTGAATCTCTTACTCAAATGTTCAAGCATCTATTTCTAGTAGTTGGACTTGCCTTGATGTCAGAAATTTATAGTGTAGATTTGGTTAATGTTCAGTCAATATATATAAGTACCATAGTAAAATATAGGAAATAATTCTACTACATATATTATACTGACCATGTTAGATTCCCAGAATTCACAAGGGTATGAACATTAAATAAAATAATAAGAGAAGAAAACTCTAAAGAATGTTTGGAAGTAGTACGCCAGGTTCACTAGGTTCTACCACTACATGGCCCAATCATCAATTTCCATTCTCCCATTACTCTAATTCACATCTTTTACTTTTTCATGTTCTTCCAAAAACCATACAATTTCCAGAATACCTCTCCACAAGTAAGAAGAGAAAGAACCATGATGTACTTGAGAACTAAAGAACTAAAGAGATGTCATCTATTTTTTATATTTCATGCTCAGTTCACTAGATTATTTTATGTTACTAATCATAATAATACAATGCTTCATTCTCTGGAAGAACTTTTTCTTATTAAGAAATACTCTTATTTTTTAAAATGTTATTCGTTTTCTCCTCTATGGTTCTTCTATTCTATTTAATTGTGGGGTTTATATTTTACAGTATATAATTGATCAATACTCTTCTAATAGTTGATTGACTAATAGAGTAGATTACTCAGTGCAGGATCCATTTCATTCCATCACTCTAAGATGATGTGTTCAAGAACTCTAGCATTGGAACTATTAAATCCATCCTAATAGCCCCCCTTAACAAGAAAATCTTGGGAACTATAGATCATTCCGAACTGCAAGATCCTTTGGATGAGTCATCATCGGGCACAAGATCTGAATCCATCATCAATCAAAAACCTATAATTCACTATCTTCAACCTATAATAATGAAAATATACAAAGACATCAACTCAAATATCAATTTGGATTCCAGGTTATGCATATATTGATGAATTTCAGGACTCCTTTGTTGATACCCAATTGAAAAACAAATAAATGTTTCCAATGATAGTCATGCCATGAAAAATAAATCAGATACTATCATCTTTATATTATTTGATAGGAAAGGCACTTTCGAAATCACCATATGTGAACAATATAAAAGACATGATTTGGTGTACGCATCCATAAGGGAATTAATCCATGGATTGTAATTCATTGTTGGTCCCAATGGTCTCACTTATGGTTTCCATGACTAAATCGGGGTTGAAATCCATTGTCAAACCCAGAACCATTACACGAATCCAACGATATGGTTGTAGATCTTCCAAGTAGGAGAGGTCAGATACTAAAAGAGATTCAAGGTTTAGGAATGTGTTTAGGTAGGGGAATATGAACAATAAGTTATTCTTTCACTAGGGTGCGTGTTTCAATTTAAAGGACTATGACCAATGGTATGTCGACGGATTACATTCTAGAGTTATGATACCAGGCCTTTCATAGAAATTAAAATGATTGTCAACGGTAGTGATCGATTCATTTCAAACCACATAAGCTGTCATGAGAGAGTTGTTTAGGGTCAGTCATTGGGACTCCATCCATGTGCACCATGGATGGTTAATCATAAAGGTCATTCTATATAAGTATAGTAATGTGGGGTCTTAGAGTGAGTTTGAAATCCAAAGTCTAGTTCCTCTGAGCATACACGATAGAGTGCATCCACTGTAATGGCTATTAGAATCTATATAATATTGTTATTCGGGTTACAATCATGAGAGATAATATAGCCATCTATCCTATAAGATAAGGAATAACATAAAAATATGTGGATTGAAAAATTCAAGGTGAACTGAAAGGGTTTTAATCCCATTCTGAAGCAAAGGACCCACCCAGAGAAAGATAAAGTCCCATATGATGGTTCTAAAAGAAGTGACTCTTTAGGGAGGGAAATGAATGCTGGTATATATATATATATTGATGGGTTATATAAGCATAATCGTGAACAAAGGTCTTAGTTAAATAATCTATTGACTATTAGAGTAGATTACTGATGATGAATCTAGTTTAGTAGTAGAGACATAAAAAATTTCTATCTAACCTATGGCACAAAAAATGGGAACCCCAACAAACTAATGAATTTTAAACCATTTTCCTTGATGTATGATTTTATCTTGAACCAAAATATATATAAATACTATTTTTTGATATCTTATTTTGCTTCATCAGATTAGGTGGTGGTAACTAGTACAATATAGTATTGGAATGGGTATTAAAGTGGGCATGATGGAAGGGCTTGTGAAGAGTCAAGGGGAACTGGGTGGTTTAATGTTTTCCATGGCATTGAATGAAAATGGTCAGTTGGTAGAAAATCACAAGAATACAAAAAATCTACCACATAATGTTGGATTTTATCAAAAAATAACAAGGATATTGGAACTATATATTTTTTCTTCTGTGAGCTTTTAGGATTGATTGGAACATGAATTATAGTTCTGATTTGTATTGGATAATAATTCTTGGGATATCAACTGATAGGCAGGAACCATAAACTATATAATTCTTTTCTAACTAAAGACGCTATATTCATGATGTTTATCATGGTGATGTAGGCTATGATAGGTTGTTTTCGAATTTTTTTTGTTCTAATTCTGATTAGGTACCCTGAAATTTCATTTCCATGCTTATATAATATATTGTTCTTCTAGTTTCCTTCAAGTCTATTTCTCCTCTTGTTCCCAACATTAGTGTAATTGGGTAGCAGCACTAGATGGATGGTATATCCCCCACTGTATGTGGGATCACCAACCATTTAGGTGGTGCAGTTGATTTAAAAATTTCTAGTTTGTATCTTAGCGGGTTATCATCCATTTTAAGTGTGATCAATTTTATTTCAATGATATCGAACATGCATGGACCTGGAATGACAATGCATAGAAAACTTCTATTGGTCTGGTCTGATTCTGTGACTACGTACCCATAGGTTTTTCTCTTCTCATACTAGTTGGCGGACTCACAATGTTATTAATAGATCAAAATAGTAATACTATGTTTTTTTGATCTAGCTGGTGGTGGAGACCCCATTTTATAATAGTATCTCTCTTGGTTCGTCGATTTTAAATTGACCTTTTCATATTTAAATCCAATTACTCATTTCACCATGTGTTGTAACTGTCTATTTCATGGTACTCCTACTATGCTCATAAGTGGTTTTCTAGCAAAACAATTATCTAGTCAAAATGGTGTATCTAAGACACAATCAACAGGTAACCAATGACATAAATGTAGTCCATTAGGATCCTCAGGGACTACATGTGCAAATAACTGATCTTAAATCATTATATGAATGTCTTGTTGTAATTAGTGATGGTTATGGATGTATTCATGAGTTTAAATAGGGTTCTAAAATATTTAACCCTCTAGGGAGAGAAGGATATACTTCTTTTGAAATTACTATCATACTTGATGATATACGACTACCACGATATATCTAAAAAAATCATGGTGGAAGTATTAAAATGTGGTCAGCTGCTAATGCTTATCGTAATTAACTATATCATCGACTTAGTATGATGGAACTCATGAATTATATTAATGGTCTTATTAGACATTCCACAAAACTACAAAAACTACATTGTATATTTCATGTATTGGATATCCCTGTCATTATACCAATTATAATATATTATTAATCCAATTGGTTTGTAGGATTCGTTGATGCTGATGGAGAAATTGGTATCTCTATGAAGCATCAACTACCTATACTCGGTATTCGAGTAAAAAAAATAATCTTCTACAAGATAATGAGTATTATAACGTAGTATTTGGAAGAAATATCTACTTTAATAGTATTCAAAATGGTTATTATCAATGGTATGTAAAAATTTTAAAAGATGAAATCATGATTCTAGATTAATTTAAATCATATATTTTCTAAAGTCATGAATTTCGATGATTATTCCTTATTGATGAATATTAGAGTCTTTATGATCTAAATTCATTTCAACCTAATATTATTTGCTATAAAACATTGGTATATTTTTTAGAAAAATGGAATCAGTTGATAATATAAGCACCTCGTAATCCAACATGAAAAATGGGGGTTCAAAACCCATGGGGCGTATGTCACTGTACGAGTATTATAGCATACTATAGCAGTGGCAGCACTGTAGCAACGACAGGCACTGTAGTTGAGGCAAGTCACTGTTGCGGTGGAACGATACTGTAGCAGCGGCGGGTAATGTGCGGTTCTATATCAGGTGGGTACTGTAGCAGTACAATTCACAGAATGGGCCTTGGGCCAAAAATTAGGGCCTACAGGCAATGTAATGGGATAAATTCCCACTAGGCCCTAGGGCTATGTAATGGATCTCCTTCTACCTAGTTAAACGAGGTCTTTTCTTTGATTTAATAATACATGAGGCTTAGGCCCCAACATAAAAAAAGGGAGAAACGCCATGAAGTTTACTTGCTCATTTTAACTCGATCCAAAATCATTAGTTATATCAATTCAATGTATTCGAACAAATCAGTCTTCAACTATCTCGGAATGGTATATTCCATGATTAGTATTGTTGTTCTTGGATCTGTGGCATGAGCGCATCACATGTTTGCCATTAGGTTAGACGTCGACACTCATTTCTTCTTCACTAAAGCTATCATGATAATAGTTTTCCTTACTGTCAATAATATCTTTAGCTGACCCACTACCTAGTAGAAAGTATTGATAATATACATCAAAACACCCGTGTAGATTGTTGTGGGGTTCATATTTTTGTTCACAATTGGTAGAATCACTGGAATAGTACAAGTTAATTCTGGTCTTGACATTGAACTTCATAATATCTATTATGTGGTGGCACATTTTTATTATGTACTTTTGATGGGAACTGTTTTTTGTGTTATTTACTAGATTTCACTATATGGTTGGTAAAGTCATAGGTCTTGCCTACCCAAAATGCATAGGGAAACTCCATTTTTTGATCACTTTTTTATGGTGAATCCTATACTCAATCCAATTCATTACATAATATTAGCAGGAATGCCACATCATATTCATGATTTTTCAGATTATTTTGAGGGTTGAAATGACCTGATATCCTATGGTGCATATCTATCAGTTGTTGGATTTTTTGATTTGTAGTGGTGGTGACGATCACATCTTCTGGGCACCTACTCAACTTTTAATTCCGAATGTATAAGTTGAATATACTCAAACAACAGTGGAATGGATTTTAATGAGTTGCCCATCCTTTTATACATTTAGTGAACTGCCAACTATTAATGCGACGTAATTCATTTTCTAAAAATTGTTTCGATTGTTTAATAAAGAAACATCTCATGAAAAAAGAATAGAAATGGGATATTTTTCTACTATGATTGGTACATTCGTAGGGTTATTGGGATGCCAAAATTGAACTAGTATGCATCTCATAGCATACAGAACCATGTATACCCCATGATATTAAATCGAATACCGGTTATTCCAATGAATCCTAGATCATTTTAATCTTGTCTTCCATCTTCTATGACGATTTCATAGACTTCCTAAACTCTTTCACATCATCTTCCATGAGTGATATACTTTAGTATGGTCCCCTAGTGCTCTACTCTCAAAGTTTCCCAAACGTCCTCCTAAACCCACCAAAACATGTTTCTTTCTACCATTCCACAACTATGATGTCCATATAAATAGAATTAATCAACGAATATGATATTTTCCTATGCATTCCAGTATCTGATGAGCCGCACTATATTCTTTCGAGAATAAAGAGTATAGTTAGATCCATGGGATCCTTGAAGAAACCAATCAAATGAACATTTTACACTGATAGGTATAAGGAACTTATTTACTATGAAGTAAATTACATATTGAATGAGAGTCATGGCTTCTTTCATTTAATGAGATCAATCCCTTGTTTCTATGAGTGTATGTCATTTTTTAGAACAATATAGGAAGTAGTCCTGGAGTGTATCTCGGGTCAACAGATCTTTCCTTTATTGAATAGCTCATTAATATTTTGTTTCTATTGTTATATAGAATGGAATAACTAATCTAAATAATATTCTTGCTCCTGCAACATTCGGTCAATTGGTTAAACCTTTTCCCTTCATCTTATTATTGAGCTTCTTTGTGCTTCGATCCTAATCCCATGTATGCGTAGTCTTTCTTTTCCAAAGATATTTTATCATGCACATACTGATCAAGGAAATCAGGAACCCCCTAGAGTCTCATTTTCCAATCGATCCAGTGGCTTTTTTCTTCTATCACATTTTGCGAGTGGCTTTTAACACATTTAGTGAAATAATTACATCTACATATAGGTTCTCATCTCATATATAATTATACATTTGTGTAAAAGGTGGATGAAATTTTTGAGCATTGCATTCATCTTATCAGTATCCCCATTAGTCTCTTGGTGACAACACAAGGATTAGTTCAGATGGGACCCTTATTAATCTTTTAATAGTTAAATAGTTCACTCCAAAATCTGCTTGCAAACCTAGGGTCCATGTCCCTATTAATACTCTTCAGAATGCCCCACTCACTACATGTTTTAAGAACAAAGTTGTTGTCACCTTAGTATACCATTATCATAGAGATGCAATAAACGTTCCCTATTTTGAAAACTAATCTAAAATAATCTAAACATGAGTATAGTCATTGAAAACTTTGAGAAATTCCAAATAAACACTCTCCCATGGACTACATGGTACTATTAATGGTTTCAATATCCCTAGCATTATAATATAGATAGTAGTCTATGTCCAAATTATCTTGTTGGAAGACAAGACTTGTTCTCACGTAATCATGTACGTATTCATTCATTTGAGGCTAATAAGACCCCATATTCAACAATGCATGAGCCCTCTTCCACTACTTCACATAATGTATCATGGAATAATTTAAATATAATTATTATGAGAATCCTTATAAAGATTTTACCCATAGTAGCTAATACTTCACCCAAAATAGTCTTGCCTTTCCTACTTCAGTAATATTTATAAAATTCCATTTTTTCTTCAAAGAATGATCCTAAATTGATGAAATTTCAACTAAGCACATCAATTACATTTTGGCTAAAATAATCCAACACTCTGTTCACATTGTGTTGGAATAAAAAATCAAACACATCTATAAAATGTTTCAATATTTTTAGTTTAGCACTCAACTTTGGTTATGTGATGAAGTGACCCTCTCAAGTATTGTCACTATTCACTTGAAACCATGCCTCCACACCCCAATGAAATATACCATTTATAAAAGATCATTCTCTTGAGATGTAAACTTACTCTTTGTTTCATTGACCTTTCAACTTTCATACGCCACTTGATTTACTTCCTATAGTAAAACACCTCCAAAAGAAAAATCAAACACATCTATATGTACTTTGAACAATTTGTCAATATCTGATAGAGCCCATATTGTCTCCTAAGAAATAGATCTTTTATGGTCTTCAATGTCCTCATGGTGTCTTGTATCATTTCACATCATTCTTAAGGTTATGGGAGTTTCCCTCTCGAGCACTTGGAGATGTTCTATGAATAGGTATATGAAATACAGTTAATAACACATTGAATAATTCAACTATGTAGCATTTAACATAAGTTCAATTACAATATGAAATACAGTCTATAAAATATTGGATAATTCACATATAAGACGATGAAAATAGGTTCAATTCGAATATGAAATAATGATAATTATGAAAAACATAAACATTCTATTTGGTACATAAGAAAAATACGTCATGAAATCCTAAATCGTGTTTTCATCATGTTTTATAGTGACATGGAAATCATAAAATGATAACTATGTTACAAATAATATTATTGCACCTTATAAAAAAATTATAACCTAATATTACTCTGAAGTTTTATATTAAAGGATTTAATGATAACATTGTGGAATATAATGTTAAATGAACTTCACGATAACACCATGTAACACCAATTTACATTGATAAATAATGGTATAGAGTGAAATAAATAAATTTCATTCTGAACACATTTCGTTCATTGAAAAACATAATAATAAAAGAACAAAAAATTACACCAATTAATAAAATTAATCTAATTTGAAATATTTTTTGTTTCCCTCAATTTTTCAAAATAGGATCATCAAGTTACTATGGAAATAAAAGATGCAAAATGACTCATATGTTTAATGAACAATCTGTTTTATTCCCCATACTGTTTAATTAAAAATAATTTTCATTTAACCTATGATAAAAGTTCCATATGTGGGTCATTAAAAAATAACAAAAATTTTACATCTTTTTTTCCCCAAAATTGGTAAAAATTACCATACAATGGGTTAATGAAAATAGGATTAACAAAAAATATGAGTAATGATAAATATATTTTATTCACCTAATGGTTTAAATTAAAATGTATTTTAATATAACCTATGTTAAACCTTACATAGGTCTGTTGGTTGAGAGATTAATATGGGATGTGAATAGTAACATAGCAACTAATGTAGACTTGTTCCACTCTTATGTGCTTCTATTACACAATCAGGGGAGTGTGTCGATGAAAGATGGAAGGTGCCACTCATTGAATGGAATCCCTCAGTTCAACTAGAGGCTCCTCTGGACCATCATTATGTTGAGTTATTGATTGACTAACATTTGTTATTTCTACTTTATACATATATCCGACATTTAAGGAGAAATGAACCCTAACCTAAGATATCCTACCAAGGAGGCCACATTAGATGTCCTTCTAATGCACCTATGTAGCAGTGAACAAACGTTCAATTAAAATACATAAATACAGTATACAACATATTGGATAATGCACCTACGTTACATTGAACATTGGTTCAATTACAATATGAAATAATGATAAGTATACAAAACATCCATTTTCTATTTGGTACACCACAAAAATAAATCATGATACCTAAATCGTATATTCATAAAATTTAATAATGTTGTTTCAATCATAAAATGATAAAACTATTTCAGAAAATATTAATTCACCTTATGATGACACTATATAACCTAATATTAATCTTTTATGATACATATTAAAGGATTTAATGATAACACTATGGCATATAATGTAAACTTCACCATATGATAACAGAATGTAACAACAATTTACATTAAAAAATTATTTTACATGGTGTTATAAATAATTTTCATGCTTAAAAAATATTGTTCATTGAAAACCATATTAATCGAAAAAATAATTAAAAATTACAATAAATTACACAAATTACACATATTATTTATTCTCGTAAATGTTTTAAAATAGGTTCATTATATTATCGAGGAATTAAAAGATGTTTAATTACACAGACATTTAAAAAAATCAGTTCTATTCCCATCAATTTTTTATTAAACATAATTTTCCTTTAACCTATGTTAAATGTTCCATATGTGGGTCTTTGAAAAATTACCCAAATTAAGCATATTTGTTTTTCCACAAATGGCTAATTTTTAGAATTAATGAGTTAATGAAAAGAGTTTTTATAAGGACCATAGTGTTTAACATATATTAATAAATGATTAATCCATAATTATACATCAAAGTATTCCCATGGATAGTAACGTCTAGTGTCTTGGAAGATTATGTACATAAAACTAAAAAAATGGATCTAAATAAAACATATCACTATTTAATCATCAAATTGATATCCTATCTTCCATTGTTATCAAAAATCTACAAATGTAACCAAGGGAACACAAGAACAGAGGGGTGATCAAAATATTTTAGAAAGGGAATAACCATAATAATAAAGCATTATCACATGGGATATATGGCATGCCATAATGATATATAATGGCATATAACATAAATAATAATAACATATAAACATGGAATAATATAAAAATGGAGTCATAATAACGTAGATGAAAAATGAAACATGTATTTAGCATGAGTAAAGGATAAATACCAAGACCATTGTTCATGGTAGCACAAACTAAGGCTAACTCCCATGACCATCACACACTACATCTCATGAGACTCAACTTTACCCAATGCATTGGAAAACTATTTGTGAGCACTCATATTAAATTTTCAGGAATATTTTTTCCACATAACATAGATTACATAAACATAAGGGTTACCCATATAATTAATTGGGTACCATAATCATGCCATAAATCATAAAAAATTGGAGTATCATAAATGTGTACACGAAATAAATCATATCAAATATACATAGAAATTTATAATGTAATATAGGAATGTTTTATGGTATGCGATTTCATGTATAAGTGACAACATGTAAGAAAAGTATTTATGAAATTTTAGCATTAAATTTTTTTTGTGTGTTTTAAAGGAAAACACTATCGATCTATTAAAATAGAAAAAGGAACAATATTTTATTATAAAACTAGAACTGAAAAAAGGTTTTAATTATAAAAATAATGATTTTATAGATAAAATATTTTCTTAAAATAGATGATAGAGTGCATTTGAAACTGGGTAATAATTAAGGAAATTCCCTTTATACAAGTATGCTTAACGACATGTAGAGAGGAGGGAATCACATAAAGACATGTATATACATGAAAGATAATGATGAAAGGGTCTTGGTAAATGAATTTGGTACATGTTGAAAAAGTAGAAAATTTACATAAAAATGTATTATTACTTTATTTTGGTAAAATGATGACAAGGAAACCTGATGGAACAAAGGTGGTTAGAGTAGAATGACTTACAGATTATCAACATGCTATTAGTGTAATTAAGAGGGAATAATGAGAGATAACATGATTTCTCATCACATATACTTCATGAAGTCAGTATGGGTGAGGTGGGAAATAATACCCCATCATTTGGGATTACACATAAAAGGGCATAACATCTAGGAAATTATTGAATTAATGTGAAATTGAGTAGATCCCTTACCTTATGTATGATTATGTTCATCACAAGATATTAATGACCTCTTGAGTTTCTCTCTTTTGATAACATCGTAATGTGAGAGTACTTTTAATTTTGAGGAGACCAAGGGATGATGGATGTGGTGGAGGAACTTGGGGAGAGGTTTGGGAAGAATTTAGTGAAGGCACAATGCTTGAGAGGAGTGAAGAGAATAGAGGTATGTGGGTGGTCTTTATAGTGGAAGGGATGAGTATTTTCTTAATATTTTAATCATTATTTGATTTTGTTATAAGAAAGGAAAAATTTATTATTATCGTGGCCAAAAAAATAATATGTTCATGTGAGTTCAATCCAACATTCATTTAAATCTTCTATGACTCAAGCATGATGTAAAAGGTCAGGTTTTAGTATTTATTGTGAATTCTTGTAGTTTACAATTCATAAAAAATTCTTGTATTTTATAAAAATCCCAAAAATTCACCCTAACCATTTGCGACGTGTAGAATCAAAAAATTGAACTCTATTTTTCAAAAAAAAATTATAAATATTATTTGTTTAATTTCTAAATAAAATCACTATTTATTTGAATAAAACAACATTAAAACTATAACTCATTCTATTAAACCATGAAAAATTAATCAGGGTCCTAAAAAATAATATTATAACAATAAGACAATAGTATAAAAATTTATGATTACGTTTTATGAACATAAACTTTCATCTCAAATTATTAAATTAATCATAGAATTGTAATTAAAATATTTATTATAGAAAAAACATCCAATACATATACTATAATTTTTTTTCACGTATAAGATGCCAAAATGATATTTATACATATGGATAACATACTATTCATTAATATAAATAAGGTTATGTTACTATAAATAAGGGTAGGTTACAATTCATTAAAAACTAACTTGATTCTATTAGACTCTAAATATCATACTGAACACAACCGTTTATGCCATATTTTCGAAATTGAAAACACAGAAGTGACAATATCATGTTTAAAAGGTCACATAGTACATATTAGATTATTCTGTTGTGATTTAATGTGATTTTATGAAATAATTATACGAAGGGATTATTTATTGATAAAATATTGTCTCGTTAAATGATTAATGACACATATGTTTAATGACAAATCTTTTATATTCAACTGAAGGTTTAAATTAAAAATAATTGTAAATTAAACTATGTTGAACATTACATAGGTGAATTATGTAATGTTTAACAAAGTTTAAATTAAAATTATTTCTAATTTAAAACATTTGGTGAATAAATATTAATTTTTATTAAACATATATATCATTAAACATTTTTTCATTATCTCATTTAATGCTAATATTTACCCATTTTGGGGAAAAAAAGATGTGTATTTTTTGTAGTTTTTCAAAGACCCACATATGTAACTTTTAACGTAGGTTATATGAAAATTATGTTAATTAAACATTGTGGGGATTAAAATTGTTTTCCATTAAACATAAGTGGCATTAAAAATCTTTTAATTCCACAATAATTTAATACACCTATTTGGAAAATTTGATTGGAATAAAAAATATGTATACTTTTTGTTTTTTGGAATAATGTTTTAATAAAATTTTCAATTATTATGGGTTTCAATGAATGGAATGTGTTATGAATGAAATTTATTTACAACAATATGTGTCATAATGTTTCAATGTTAACTTATGTTACATGTTGTAACCATGAGGTTAATTTTACATTATATTCCACAGTGTTGTCATTAAATCCTTTAATATATAAAATAATAGTTTCATATTTGGTTTTATAGAGTTATCATATGATGCATTAATATAATTTGAAATTTTGTTATTATTTAATGCTTGACACATCTATATAAAATATGAGAAATACACGATTTAGGATATCCTGATGTATTTTTGTGGTGTACCAAATAAAATAGGTATTTTTTTATACTTATCATTATTTCATATTGTAATTGAACCTATGCTAAAAATTACCAATGTTCATTATCCAATAAGTTATAGATTTTATTTTATATTGTAATTGAACATATGTTCAACATTACATTGGTGCATTATATAATATGTTATAAACTGTATTTCATATTTTAATTGAACCGATGTTAAATGTTACATAGGTGGATTATCCAATATGTTATATACTATATTGAAAATTGAATCTATGTTAAATGATACATATGTGCATTATCCAATATGTTATATAATGTTATTAATTTGTGAATATATGATGGAGGATATAATGATATTAATGTGTACCAAAAATAATAAGTCTGAATATATAATGAACCTAAAGACTGAATGTCCGGTATGAAATCCAATAGAATATCAGGGATGGATGGGTATTCAGTCATCAGGTTCAACTATTAGAGAATGTAAGGATCTCTATAATTGGTTAATCAGAATCCATCAAGCACAAAAGTATATTCAAACCACATATGTGGAAAAATACCATGTTTCTAGATAATTAATGAAGGACATGAGAGGCCTAGAGTGGACTCAAGGACAAGAAATGACTCAGGCCCTATAAATTTGATCTTCATTGGCCTAGTTATCTGCAGAAAATACCTCAGTTACTCTCCTAAACCAAAAGGGTTATATCTTTTAAAATCGTTGAAGGTGATGCCGGTTTTAATGCAATTCATTGTTGGACAGAAAAAGGGAAAAGAGTGGTTTCAATGTCTGCTAGGAAATAGGGCCTCTACAGGTTGTAATACCTCAATCTCATGGATGGAGGATAATTTTTTTATTATAATATTCCATAAAATAATAGTATATTAGCAGATCAATTCTACTTTTTTACTTTTCTATCTAGAGATAGTTTTTCATGAGATTGGATGTGGAGTGGGACAGTAGTCTACTCTAATAGTCCATTCTATCAGTTCATATTCATCAAAGGCCAAGGGGACAAGAGAAGCTCAATCTAAAAGAAAAACACTTCTGCTATTGATTGATTTAGTCACTCATGTTCCCAAAATGATGGAATTTTGTCCCTTAATTCGAATTATATAGAGTAAATTTGAGTACATTTTTCTATATAGTATACTTAAATAGTAAGGATTCAACTATATTTTATATTATTTTGATAAATGTTTCAAAAAAAGATCAACATAAATGTGACTATCAGAAGATTAATTGTAACCAGACTTGATTGTGAAAAAGCGGTTCCCCTAATTCATCTTTGACTAGACAACTTCATTCGTTATATAAAACAAGGACTAGAATACTATAGATAAAGGTAAGAGTTCAATATGAGGGGGTAAAATAATCTTCTACAGGTACTCTTATATATAGTTACAGATATGAATCCAACTAAAGTATTGTACATATATATATTGTTAGTAATCTACTATAATAGTGGACCTTTTTATGCTTTTATCTCCATAATATATGATAATAATCATGTATGGAAGATGTGCACCTTGAAGGGATGAGGAAATGGGTGAACCTGATGGGACTTTAGATTCTTCATATCAGAAGAAAGTAGTCTCTTAGATAAAACGTTCTACATGATATTCTAAGAATATAAGGCCCAAATACCATATGATTTCTGGGAGATAGAACATTCGGTCAGGGCTAGTTGACACAAGAAAAAAGAGACTTTGTATAATATAGATAGTAGACCATATGAATCCATTTTACCAGTGTAGATAGAGGGAGTTTAATTGAGGGAATAGATGTATATGGTCAGAGAGCGAGCTTCAAGGGTCATCGAAAGCATTTAAGTAGTATAATTTCCACTATCTACAAAAATATTTGAGCAGATTACTATAAAATTACTGATCGATAGAAACCAATCACTTTTTCTAAGAGGAATTTTTTTTACTCTTGGTATAATATAGATATTATTATATCTAGATTATACCGTTGATTTTTATTCAAAATCAATTTTTTGGACTCCTAATTAGTAATAATAATTTCTACATTTCTTAGGGATCGTGAAAGCATTTTTGTTAGAGTCAGGAACTTTCAGAATACCTATATTCAATGCTAACACTTCTAGAAGAGTACTGAGGGATTAATACTAAATAAGGCATACAGAGAATAATAGAATTTCCTTCTAATGAATCCCCACAGGGTGGTAATGGGTCATCCCTCATCGAGATCTGGTATTTGGTAGGATAATCACAGTTGGACAAGCGATATAGTAGTTCACTGCTCCAGATAACGAATACAAATAAATAGAGAACTCCACCATGTCTTCCCACTCCCATTTTATAACAACAGCTCATGAGGTGAGTGATTCGTTCCTTTTGACTATAGGAATGCTCCATTTCAGTAGTTTATAATCCACCGACTTCTAGAAGATAAAATAGTGTAATATAGGAAGAAGAAAGAATAATATAAGAAATTCTTTCAGACACCCGGGAACTACTTATTGAACAAAAGGTCGGTCTACTATATTACATTTACTGTGCTAGTTTAGGTTATTACCATTGGGTATTGGTATGCCTATCCACTCCCAGTGGTCCTGATTCCTTTTGAGGTCATTGAAGGCAAAATATCTATGTTATATATATAGTGGTTATCTCCATTCTCTTTATCAATGAGTAATGGAGTCTGAAAAGAGACAGAAAATTAGATGAATGAAAAGGATGCATCGAGGTTCGAAGGGGCTCTGATAATTTATCATCAATACTTGGTTTCAGTTGTGAACTCTATAAAAATTGAAAAACTAAGCTCTCGAAAACCAATATATATAAGTACCATGCTTTGGTACGCATCGATAAAGGAATTCTTCCATGTCTTATACTTCATAGTTGGTCCCAATGGTCTCTATTATTGTTTCCATGACCGAATAGGGGTCGAAATCCATAGTTTCTCCAAGAACCATAACTCCAATCCTACTATATGTTTGGAGTCATTCCATGTAGGAGATGTCATAGACAAAAAGAGATTCAAGTTTGGTCATGTACATGGGTAGGAGAAGAGGTACAGTCAGTAATTCTTGGACTATAGTGCATGTTTCTTGTAAATGGACTATGACCAATTGGAGGTAGAAGGAGTACATTCTTGAGATATGATACTAGATTCTTCGTATGAAATCAAAGTATTTTCTATGATATTGATCAATTCATTTCATAAAAAATAAGCTATCAAGAGTGAATAGTTTAATTTCAGTCATATGGAAACTTTCCATGAGAACCCTGTACTCTGAATAAGAAAGTTCAATATATATAAGTATTGTATAGTCGGTTCTTAGAGTGAGTGTGAAAGAAAAAGTATAGTTCTTCTTAGAATAAAAGATAGAGTGTATCCACTATGATGGCTGTTATAATCCGTATAATATAAATAGTTGAGTTTCAATCATGCGATGGAATAGATCCTTATGGACTATAATATAAGGAACATCATTACAAGATTAGGATTATAAAATCCTAGGTGAACCGAAAGGGTTAGAATCCTGTCTAGAAGAAAAGGACCCACCCAAATATAGATAGAGTCTCAAGGGAATGTTCTAAACAATCCGACTCTTGGAAATAGTAAGGAAGGATGATACTTATATATATTTATGGATTATATATGCATAAGCTTGAACCTTAGTCTTAAATAATTGATCGACAATTAGAGTTGAATAATGATGATCCATCTAGATTACCAGAAGAGACATAGAGTATTACTACCAATCCTACAACACAAAGAAGGATACCGTCCAAGAAACTAATTAATTTTCAACCACATTCATTAATGTAAGAATTGATCTAGACACCCAATATATATAAATAACATTTTTTGATCACTTGTTTTGATACATCTAATTAGGAGGCGATGGATAGTACATTATGGTTATTTAATGGGAAGTGAATTGGGAAAGATGGAATGGTTCGAGTGGAGTGAAGGGGCACATGGTGGTTCAGATATTTTGATGGAATTTGAAGAACTAGGTCAGTGGGTAGGAAATAAAAAAATCAATTACAATGGAATGATGGATTTTCTCGACAAACAATAAGGATATTGAAACTACATATTTCCTCATTAGTGCGCTTTAGGGATTGATGTGAACATGCTTTTCAGTTTTTATTTTTATGGAATTATCAACCCCATGTGATCAACTTCTAGGCAGTAACCATCAACTATATAATTTTTTATCTTACTGTGGATGCTATAGTCAGGAACTTCATCCAAGTGATGCCAGCTATGATAGGTGGTTCAAGAAATTGGATTTTTCTAATTTTAATTGTGTCCCCCAAAATATCCATTCCATTGTTAAATAATATATTATTCTTATTTTTCCTCTATGTCTATTTCTCCTTTTGTTGCTAGCTGTAGTGGAATTGGGTAGCGAGACTAGTTGAATGGTCTATCGGCCGCTCAGTGGGATTAATAGGCATTTGAGAGGCATTGTTGATTTACAAATTTCTTGTCGATATCTTAGTAGGTTATCTTCCATTTTAGTTGTGATAAATTTTATTTCAACGATATTGATCATGCATGGGCATGGAATGATGATGCATAGATCACCCCTATTCATGTTGTCTATTTCTGTGACTCCATTCTCCATGGTGTTGGATCTTTCTGTACTGGCTGGGGGACTCACAATGTTATTAGTAGATCAACACTTCAATACTACGTTTTTTGATCCAGCTGGAAGTGGGGACTCCATTTTATATCAGCATCCCATTTGTCCCTTCAGTTTTGAAATGGCCCTTTTGAGATTCAAATTTGAATACACATTTCACTATATGTTGGGACTATTTTTTCATCAAACTCTTACTTGGTTTATAAGTGGTTTTCTAGTAAAACACTGATCAGGTAAAAATGGTTTATCTATGACACAATCTATAGTTATCCAATGACATAAAAGCAGTCTAGTAAGAACCTGAGAGACTATATGTTCCCCAAATAATCCTAAATCCATCTGTGAGTGTCTATGTTGAATTATATGTGATGATGGAAGTATTCAAGTTAGTAAACAAGGTTCTAAAAGTTCTTACCCTCTAGGGAGGTAAGGATATAAATCTACTAAAATTACAATGGGACTAGAAGATATATGAATACTATGATATATCTATCATATTCTATGTTGAATTATTAAAATGTGATTAAGTGCTAAAGATTGTCGTTGTTGAGTACATCATTGTATTGGTATGATTAAACTCAGGAATTATATTAATGGTCATATTATACATTCAACACGACTACATGAACTAGATCATGTACGTCATGTACTTGATAACCTTATGATTCTACCTATTTCCCTAGATTCTCAATCCAATTGGTTATAATGGTTTTTAATGTTGATGGTACCATTGGTATCTATATGAAGCATCTACTAACACAAATTCGTATTTGAGAAAATACTAAACTTATACAAGATGTATGGTATTATAAGGAAGTATTTGGAGGAAATATATAATTTTATTGTAATCAAAATGGTCACTATAAATGGTCTATACAAATTATAAAATATGTGTTCATTATGCTAGATTATTTTCAATAAAGTACTTTCCAAAGTCATAAATCATAATGATTCTTCCTTATTAAGGATTATTTCAGTCTTTATGATCTCCAAGTATTTAAACTTGACAGTATTCACCAAAATTAATGACTAGAATTCATAGAATTATGGAATAATTTGATGATATAGTCCACCATTAATTACTTATATTTATGAGTATAAGAGAGAATCATCCTAAAGTTTAAATCCTCATTCTTCCTAGATCCAGAATCATCAGTTAAATCATTTCAATGTATTCAAACAAACCAGTCTTTGACTATCTCATAATGGTATATTCCATTATTAGTATTTGTGCTCTTGGCTCTTTGTTTTAGGAACATCATATGTTTACATTTGGGTTACACGTTAATAGCTATTCATAATTCACTACTACTACCATGATAATAGTTGTCCCTACTTGCATTAAAATATTTTGTTGGCATTCTACCTAGTGGTGTGGTTTGATCATGTACTTCAAAACACCCATGTTTTTTATATGGGTTTCATCTTTTTGTTCATAGCAGGTGGACTCACTGGAATAATACTATCTTTTCTTGGGATTCACATTGCACTTCATGATTCCAATTATGCGGTGGAACATTTCCATTATGTACTTTCGACGGGTCCCATTTTTTCTTTATTTGATGGATTTAACTATTCGGTTAGTAAATTCAGAGGGATGTTCTACCACGAATTCTTAGAGAAACTCATTTTCAGGATCACTTTTTTCTGGGTGAATCCTACCCTTTATCCAATGCATTTCTTCATCCTTGCAGTCATGAAACATCACTTTTGAGGTTTTCTATTTCCATTAGATGATTGGAATGACCTAATCTCTTGTGATGAAAATATATTGGTTGTTGGGGTTGTTCGTTTCATAGTGGTAGTGATGATCACATCTTCTAGGAAACCTAATCAATTTTGAAGTCTGACTGTCGATGTTGAACAGACTCCAATCACACCAGAATGGCTTCTTCTAACTACCCCATCCTTTTATAAATTTAGTTTGCTAATAGCTATTAAGAAGAAAAGATGAATTGTTTCAATACAATTTCCAATATTAAACAAAATAGCCACTTGTGAAAACAAAAGATAAGTGGGTATCTTGTAACTGTGAATAGTTCATTCATGGGGATGTTTGGATGCCAACATTGAACCGATATGAATCTCATCATGCACCCACCCATGGATGTCCCTGGATCTGAAATCATATACATGATGTAAAAATTCATCATTTCTTAATTAATTGTAATCTTCTATCTTCTATGATTATTCTAATGACTGACCAATCGCTTTCATGTCCACTTCCATGAGTGATATATTTTATTATGGTCCCTCATTACACTACTCTAATAGTTTTTCAAGGTCATACTGAACCACCCAAATCAAGTAGATTTCTTCCCTTCCACCACTCTTTTATTCGTATCAAGATAATCCTTCATCTAATAAGACCATTTCATATGAATTACAGTGTCTCATGAACCACACTATATGCTTTCGAGCATCAAGATTACATTCAGAGAAGTGGGATCCCGGTATAAACTGATTGAGCAACCATTCCTCCCTAATAGTGAAGATGAACCATTTTACTATGGAGATATTTTTTTTATAGAGAGAGTCAGAGATTCATTAATCAAATGAGATGAATCCCTTGGTGTTGGGAGGGTATATCAAATTTTAAGTATAATATATTTTGTATACCTTGAGTGTAACTCAAGTCAATTGATCTTTTCTCTATATTATTTCTCATCACTCTTTTGTTTCTTTTATTGGAGAGAATAGAATAACTAATAATATTAGCATCCTCACACCTAAAAATTTCATTAAATCGACCCCTTCTTTTCCATTATTCATATGGTTGAACTTCTTTTCACTGCAGTCCTAATGTTTTGTATGCTTAGTATTTCTTTTCCAATGGGATTTGATCACACACATACTAATGAAGGAAATCATGAATCCCCTGGAATTTACTTCTTATTTCAATCTAGTGTATTTTCACTGTTCTCTCGTTGTTCGAGTGGATTTTTAACCTTTTGATAAATAAGTACATCTACATATATGTGCTCCTATCATATGTAATTATATAGTTTCACAGTAGGTGATGAACTTTTTTGAGAAATGCATTAATCATCTCAGTTTTCCCATTAGTCTTTGTGTGATAACTCAGTGAGTAGTTGAGTTAGGACCCTCATTACTCTTCTATTAGATAAACAGTTCACTCCAAAATTATCCTGTGAAACTAGGGTCCCTGTCAATGATAATACTCTTCGAGACACCCCATTCAATATATGTTTAATGAAAAAAGAAGAAGTCACATCATCAAAATAGTATTGTGGAACTGCAGTAAATGTAACCTATTTTGTAAACTGATCTAAAATCACTAGGATGCAGGAACATTGATTGAAAACCATGAATAATTAGAAAAAAGCAACCAACCATGGCCTACCTTGTATAGGTAACGGTTCCAATAACCAAATAAATATAATATAAGTAGTAGGATCTATCGACCTTATCTTCTTAGTAGACATGATAGGTTTATATGAAATCTTATACTTTTTCTTTCATTTGAGGCCAATAAGACTTCACTTCAATAATTCATGGGTATGCTCCCACCACCTTGCATAAAGTTTCATGGAATTATTCAAAAAACATTTTTCTAAGATTTTGTACAAATAATTGGACCATAGTCGCTAATCCTTCACCCATAACTGTCTTATCTTCAATTCCTCTATATGATTCATAATATTCCATGATGTTGTCATGAAATAAACCTGAATCACTAACATTTTAACTAACCACATCGATGCCCCTTCGAATGAAATCATCCTCCTCTATATTCGCCTTTTGTTTGAATACAAAATTGAACTCACCTAGGAAATCCTACCATCTTTCCTATTTGGTACTCAACATTGGATGTGTGAAAAGGTGACTCATTGCGGTGTAGTCTATCTACACAAAAAACCATTCCTACACACCCTGAGGCAATGTACGACTGATAACAGATCCTTCTCTTAAGTTGTATACTTCTTCTCTATGTCATTTAACTATCAGCTTTCATATTCCATTGGATGTCCTTACTGTATGAAAACACATCCTAATGAAAAATCACACACATATTTTTGTACATCGAATGGTTTGTTAATATCTTGTCAATTTTACACTGGCTACTCAAACATGGGGTTTTAAGGTCTTCAATGGCATCATGGTGACCTTATCCATTTCACATCCTTTTTCAGGTTAGGGGATCTGCCCTTCTTCAGTAATCATCTACAAGGCGATAGTAATAGTTTGTTAGTCCTTGGAAGTAACATAACTAGATCACAGTGGTGCCAATATTCAATAGTCTTCACCTTATTCTCATCCGAAAGAATAAAACCCTTCTCAAGCACATGACCCAAAAACCAGATACTATTTTTATAAAAAGTGAACTTATCATATTACATAAATAACTAATTTTCCCCTAGCTATTGGTATAATTTACGAAAATTCACCCTATGTTCTCTTAATCTACTTTAGGATTCCGAGACATCATCTATGTAAACCACAAAAAATTTGTCAAGGTAGCCATGGAATACTTGATGAATAAATGTCACAAATTTTGCAGGATCATTAGTCAACCCAAACGACATTGCAAGTAATTCTAAGGGTGTAACATAATACACTATTCTTATTTTAATAGCATTCATCTCTATCAAAAATTATTACATGATTATAGGAAGAGCACTGATCCATCATGATAAAGTACCTGGGACCCCATAGTTGGTCAAAAGAATCGGCAATAAGTGGTCAAGGGTAACTTCTCCTCTCCATAACATTATTAGAAAGGGCATATATGGATTATATTTTTATATAATGGATTAAAACCTACGATACATGATGTATCATTCTATATCTATTATAAATATGGAGGATCTCAACCTTTAGAAAGGTGTAGATCTTTTAGAAGGTTTTTTGGTACAGAAAAGGGATTCATCATAGGGATATTTGAAAAGATCCTATTGAATGTGTCAAGGGTAGGAACAAACCAACGCCCATGAATCATGACTCAAGAATATTCTCACCTCAACATTTGTTCAAGGAGATCGCTTTTATTAACTATTGGAGTATAGTTCTTACTTTCATTGGAGTTTACATGTTCTTATTCACCAGAATTGACTTATGAGACGTGATGATTCTATTTCTAGAAAAACGGCTTCGACCCTGCCATAGTCCCAAGTCTCATTATTTTCATTTTATTCTTTTTTATAGTTTATAGTCTTCTCATAGTCATCCCATATGAATAAAATTAAAATATCATATGGATATGGGATATTCTTGATCTTGAAAAAAAATCCATCATCGATAGATTGTTTGAAAAAGGTCAACGATTCAAAAACCAATACTGCGACTACATGAAAAAAGTAAAATAGGTACCATGATCATATATTGAGTTGAAAAATGAAAAAATGAAAGAGGTACCCAAAGAAAAAAAAGGAAATATAGATTCATAAAGAATGGGACTACTTCCACAAAAAGTAGAAGATGGTAAATACATACACGAGGAAGCAGTCCCATCCTCTATTGACCCTATTCGGCCTACTACCACCAAAAGTAAAAACCTCATCATGAGGATCTGACTGATTTTCCTTTCATTACATCTTCAAGAAATTTTGAATTATTTTTATAATAGCTGATTGGTACCATATAGAAACTTATCTCTATCATCAAAAAACAGGAGTTGGGTGAGCTTACTGAGTCCCGATATCTCTTCCACACAGTGGAAACCCATGCATTTTCCCATCTAATCCCTTATAGATTGTCTTTATAATAGGTATTATTTTTATAAGGACCTTTTATAAGGACCTATCACACTTGTTGACTTATGCCTCCCTAAAACCAGGTGGATCTTGAATTTGGTCAACGAATTGCTTGAAGGACCTCATATTTTTGCAATGCTACCCCAGTATGTCCTATGAGATTGCGCTACAATTGATAACTACTAAGAGAAAATATCTTGACACTATATTACTCCTCATGAGGTTAGAAACCCCTCAGCTGACCATCATCCATGACATGTACCACACCACCCAATCACACACATGGGGGTTGAATTCCCATTCAACACTGTCATTTTCGAAGGGCACCAGGTGTTCCAAACTCTAATAGTGTTGAATAGGTGAGATGCCAACATGATCAAACCATCACTAAACTACCAATACAACATCAAATATCATTAATCTATTGTAATAATAGACACTACCACTGATATGAAAAGATAAAAAGTGTGCCACTACTCGAAATTATAATTATATATATCGAATATAGGGTAACTATTTGAGTAGAGTACTCAATATTTGAAGAGATTTGAGTCCCTGCTGCATCAAGTAAGCTAGAAATCAAGAGTCCAATCGATCCCAAACATAGCATACCAAACCACATATCCCTAAACAACCATAACATATTACCATATCCAAGATATGTATGTCTGAGATTGTAAAATTCCATCAGAAGTTGACCATAAAACCTTTTTACAGGAACAATGATATAATTATTAGAAATTTCTCTTTGGGACAATACCTCTCATGTTTTTCACAAGTGGTATAGTTTCAAAATCCAGTTAATCTATCATATAATGTAGCTCGATATAGAAATTCACCACTATTAAATATCTATGAAAATCTACTAACCCATTCCTATACCACCCCCATCCATTCAACTGGTGCTTATATATTCAGCACCCTACTCCAATAGTCCAACTCATTTCATCACAGAACATATCGTATTTTTATACATATGACGGTCAAGACATTGCAGTGGGTTTATGGCTTAATAGTATGTATTGGTTCCAGCATACCAACAATTATCATAGTGGTTTAATAGACTGCAATAAAATGGAATGGTTTCTAATATGAATGGTTATCAATTGCACTATTATACTAGTGGAATCAATATTAGAAGAGTACTGAGATATGATTATTAGAGTATAGTATTGATCCTTCCATCCTGCCAGCTCAACGTTCTTGGCTTGTGCCCCCTGATAAAATGACTTGTTCTTGTATTGCGTTCCCACCAAATGTGTTATAGGAGAAAAAAACTCCCTCATGAGAAATTGAACATGTGTTTTATTACACCATTTAAGGGAAAAAATCCAAATTGTTGTTATGTACCCTAACCTGGAGAGCTCGATCTCAGGGTACAATACTGCTAATAAAAAGACATATATAATAATCATGAAAACATATAAAGGTAAAGTCCTTGATTTTATTCGGAAAGGATCTTGTACTAATAATATATATATTCTATATAGATTGTCCATATTTTTCATTCATTGAAATAATTATAGTACATCTAACCATACTATAACAAATGAGTGTGGAGAATATTATTTTAGGGAATTGGAAGCTAAAATCATAGATAATGAATATAGATGTATATATGAAGAAAAACTTAATGGTATTATGGAATTAGAATGACAGGGATAAAGAAATAATTAATAATACTATGGTTATATCAGAATATGTTCTATTGATGTTACTGAATAAAATGGGATATACGACTAGCCAATTTTCTTAATAAATTTAATTTAATGAGACTCAAAATCTAAATAAACTATTGATAGGAAAATATATTATTATTTCTAGATCTTATTTATATAAATACCATCCTGAAGATATTTATTATATTTCTATAGCATATTTTGGTGAATATACGCAGACCCAGAGTTCTAAAAGGTGGGGGAGAAGCAAGTACAACCTTTGATAGACCTGGACACATAAAAAATTATCAGCGTTAAGAGAGATTATGATATACAAACATTGTATGTAACTCATTGGTTGATTTCTAAGAAAATCATAGAATAAGAATTTAAAATATGAACTACCACTATGTTCATAATAGATCAATTTTCTTGATAGTTTTTTCTCCAGCGTGAAAGTTCCATTTCTGGGAAGTAAGAAGGACTATGATACATACTATTTCATTGATCCTTGATTTGGTCTTTGTTTTGATAGTGGTACGAGAGAAAAAACATGTACATTCAATTTCATTTCCATTCCCAGTCATTCAAGACACTTCATGTTTACTTCTTTATTTAGGTCTTGACTTCACTGCTATGATCTTCCCATTAGTTTATATAGGATATATTGTTATTTCATTCCCATTTGTTGTTATGATGTTCTATATTAAAAGAGTGGGGATTCAAGAAGAAGTATTGCACTATTTACTAGTGAGTGGTATTATGGGACTGGTCCTTTGGTGGGAAATGTTCTTAATTTTTTAAAATAGAACCATTCTATTACTACCAACCCAATGAAATATGACCTCTATGAGATATACGGTTTCTGCCAGAAAGGTACGAAGATAGAATAATTTGGAATAATGTGAAAATTTACTCTACACCTACTATTTCATCTAGTTTTTGGTTCCTAGTCTTATTTAATCAGCATCCATGATTGGGGAAATTGTACTGACTATGCATATGACTACTATGGTGAAAATACAAGATGTATTTTGATGAAATGATATAGATTCTAGGACTATAATGAGGAGAAATACATACCCACTCACGATTTACTAAGGTAATTTTGCTTGATTGGTTCGAATCCCATTTGTGAGATGACATTCATCTTTAACATGTATGGGAAATTTAGACGATTTAACTACCTCAATAGATTCCAATGTTTAGAAGCAATTTGGTGGGATTTCCTACATAACTATAGCCAAGAGTATGTTTCATTTCTATAAAAGACTATGATTTCCACAGAGTTACTTACTCACAAGCATTAGAGTAACGATGGGAGTGTAATCCACTCAACTATTATGAGAGGAGTGAAGATAGTCTATTAACTATTTTTAATATCATAGAGTGAAGTAATATATAAGTCTATCCACTAATTGATTACCCTATTATTATGAGAAAATATTTTGAAATAGGTACACATACGAATAGTTGTTTAGAATTAATTTTTGTACTCTTTTTAATCAGGAAACTGTAACAGATCTGTTCTATGAAGGATCTGTCTGATAGTAAACCTAGAGTTTCATCAATCTATTTGAAAATATCTATATAAATAAAAACAATTATGTGGAGAAGAAAGGTACACGGTCTAAATGATAGATAGGTATAACTAGTGTTAATATGAAAGCATAATCAAAACTTATATTCTATAAAAGTTATCTGTATTTTTGCGAGTTATGCATTTAAGTATTTGGTAAGAGAGTGTTGATGTGAGCTGTATCAGTACTAAATTGATTAAATTAGTGAATATATATTATTCCCCTTGTTTTCATCTAATCTGGAATTGGATCTAATTTAAAGGATTAAAGATAAAATTGGTCATCAATCGTGTCTTAGACTGTATCTGTCTCAACTATCTCAATCTTTTCCCTTCTGTCTTCTATAGAAAGAGAATATATATTACATCTTATAGTTTTATTTGATTTGATTTTTTGACCCATGAATCATGATTTTATGAAGGTATCATCATCAATTTTGAGCCTTAATTCTAGAGAGACTCATGAGTAGCTACTCTATAATTTCATGAAGGAGACTATAGGGGATGATGCTTTATTCTTGTTCCTTCTCAATGGAGTTATTCATTACAGGCGTTATTATAGAGGAAATATTTTCCATATTTTTATGATGAGGATCTAGTTTATAGATAATTTTTAAATCTAGAACCTTGTTACATAAAGTTGTTGTGTAAATGATGAGGTTTGGAACTCATTTCGTTATAATAGAGGGACACACATGCCTGCAGATCATAGAATTAGAAGATTTTTAATGAAAATTATGTTTAATGAATAGTCTATTTTATTCCCCTCAATGTTGAGTTAAACATAATTCTCATTTAGACAATGTATAAAATTACATATATGGGTCTTTAAAAATTTACAAAAATTACACATCTTTGTTTTCCCCACTAAAATGGGTAAAAACTAGCATAAAATGGGTTAATGAGAAGAGGTTTAATGACACATTTGTTTAATGAAAAATTTATTTTATTTACCTAATGGTCAAATATAAAATAATTTTAATTTAACCCATGTTGAACGTTACATAAATACATTTTATGCTAATTTTAAAACATTTTAGGGAAAAAACTAGGATGTGTAATATTTGTAATTGTTCAAAGACCCACATATTGAAATTGTAACATTGTTTAAATGAAAATGTTGTTTATTTAAAAAATTAATGGAATGAAACAAATTGTTAATTAAACATATGTGCCAATAAACATCTAATAATTCCACAGTTACGTAATGCACCTATTTTGAAACATTGAGGGTAAAAAAACTATGTTTTATTTGTGTAATTTGTTAATTATTTTATTATTATTATTTTGGTTTTCCATGAAAAACAAGTGATAAGAATGGAAATTTATTTATAACACTATGAAAAATAAATTTTCAATGATAATTGATGTGACATGTTATTATCATGAAGTTAATTTTACATTATATGGCACAGTTTTATTATTACATCCCATAATATATAACATAATAGAGTAATATTTGATTATATAGGGTTATTATAAGTTGCATTAATATGATGTAATATAATGTTATCATTTTGATATTTGCACATCATTATAAAATTTGATGAATATATGATTTAATATATCATGATGTATTTTTATGGTGTACCAAATAGAATATGTATGTTTTTTATACTTATCATTATTTCATATTGGAATTGAAATTTTTTTCAACATTATATAGGTGAATTACCCACTATTTTGTGGACTATATATCATATTTTAATTAAACCTATGTTCAAAATTACATAGGTCCACTATAAAATATGTTATGGAATTCATTTAAAATTGTTCCTATATATCCTCCATCGTATTTTCACCAATTTAAAACAATATATAAAATATTAGATAATGAACATATGTAACATTGAACATTGGTTCAAATGAAATACAACCTATTACATATTGGCTAATGCACCTATATAAGGTTTAACAAAGGTTCAATTAAAATATGAAATATAGTCTATAAAATATTTTATAAAGCACATTTATAACGTTGAATATAGGTTTAATTTCAATATGAAATATTAATAAGTATAAAAAACATACATATTCTATTTTTTAAACCACAAAAATACATCATGATATCCTAAATTGCCTATTCATAAAATTTTATATTGATATATCAATCATAAAATGATAAAACTATTTAACATAATATTGATTCACCTTATGATAACATTATATAAACAAACATTACTCTATTATATTATATATTATAGTATTTAATGATAACACTATTCTTTATAATTTAAAATGAACCACATGATAACACCATGTAACATTAATTAACATTGAAAAAATATCATTAATAGTGTTAATAATAAAATTCATGATTAACACGTGTTGTTCGTTGAAAACCATAATCATAGACAAAATAAATAAATAATTTCACAATATAAACAAATTACACAAATTTTTTATTCACACCAATTTTTCAAAATTGGTGTGTTAAATTATTTTGGAATTGAAATATGTTTAACAACATGTGTGTTTAATGAAAAATATATTGTATTCCATTCATTGTTTAATTAACATAATTTCATTTCATTTGAGGTTGTGATGAAAAATGAAACACATCATTTTTTGGAGTTGGTAGTCCACACATACAAATCAGTGATGGTTTAACTTCTCATATGATGAAAAATGAGATGCAAAATGGATGTTCAATAAAAAAATAACCTTTTAATATATTATTAATACTTATTTATATCATCATGTTTGTTATATGTTTTAATGATGCGGAAGAAAAAATAAATTGAAATAACTCATTTAATAGTTATATCATGTCTTTGGAAAAACTCAATCGGACTACATCTTTATAGACCATTGGGTAGAATTTTAGAGATACCAAGACATCTAGGAAATGGGTAGGGTAGTTCATATAAAATTTTATTTGGGATTGGAAGATCTAAAGATCTCAATATTTCTGAATATGTTAGATAAGTAGGTTCCATTTTATAAGTTAGGGGACTTACATTATTGTAATTATTCTTAATTTTTAAACACTACTACAAATATGGCTATTATCAGTGCTAAAAATGGACTTTAACAGCACTAGAAAAGTGCTATTAATGCCGGTGAAGATAGGGGGTATCCTTTATCAACGCTCCAAAAAGCACTGATTAAGTCCCCTTTTATCAGTGTAAAAAAACAGCGCTGATAAAAGGGCTCGTTTATCAGCGCTGATAAATGGTAAAAAAATTACAAAAGTTAAAAAAAATTAAAAAAATGCTGCCAATCAGGGGGGATTTTATAGTGTTTGATCCACCCTACAGCACTTTTCTTCCCCCCTACAGTTCCCCACGTACCCCTCAACCATTTGATAACGCTTTCTCCCATATTCCCCCATGCGCGCGTGCCCCTGCCTCCACCAGGATTTGAACTCGAGACCTCCCCCCTGGGTGCCTAAGCCCTTAACACTCCCCTATTTTGATTTGTTTTCCAATTCATGATATCTCTATATATATATTTATATATTTAGTTATATTTATTCATATAGTAATATATATTTATATTAATATATATAGTTATATTAATATATATATTTATAGTGATATTAATATATATATTTATAGTGATATTAATATACATATTTATAGTAATATTAATATATATATGTAGTTATATTAATATATATAGTTGGATTAATATATAGGCATATAAATATTCATATATTATTATTTTAAATAAAATGGATATTAGTTATTATTTAGATTGAGCTAATATATTTTCTATGTATATATATTTTATTATTTATTTTTATAATTAAATTCTTATATGTGAATATATAAAACATATGTATATATTGTTATATATTTGATTATAAATAGAAGTGTATTATAAAAAAAATGAAATTTCAAAGACATAATATCAATATGAATGTAATACCATGGAATAATTTCAGTCCCTACCAAAAAACCCATTAATACCCCCATAAAAGAGGCTGAAAATCCACAGAATGTTAAAAAATCAGGGTACCCTGAATAAAAACACAGTTTTGGAGGCCTTCTGGGCCTTTTTTGTCCTCTAAAAAACCAAGAGCGGGGTCCCCTGGTGATAACAACATAGAGCTCATCGTAGCATTTGATTTGATATTTGGTAGAGCTCAAACGGACACCCGGATCAAAAGTTATGGTTGTTTGAAGTTCGAGTTGCGTTTTCAACATATTTTGGATTTTTTTTTATTTTTTTTATTTTTTACACTTGAAATTGTCATTAAATGACTACTACTCCATAATAATAAGAAAATTATTCATTAAAAATATTTTTTTTAATTTTCTTATAATCCATTTTCACTAAATATATTATATATTATGTTTATTAAGTGTAAATGTATATTTATTGATATATAACATATATTTAAAAATTATATATTTTATTTTTATCAATATAACTATATTTATATATTAATATATTATTTTTAATTAATTTTTATTGAAGTTGAACCTTTATCGGCGCTTTTAAAAGCGCTGATAATGCCCCCCTTTATCAGCGCTATTGAAAAAGCATTGATAAAGGCACCCCCCTTTAACAGTGCCTTTTCATTAGCGGTGATAAAGGTGGGCGCAGGGAAAAACTATTTTTGTGGTAGTGAAACAAAATAAATTTCTTACTCATGGACATATATAGATATACCAATACAATTTCTAATAAAATTTCACATGGTTTGAAATAATATTATCAAATAATAATTTATAATATATTTTATGACCTTATCACTTAGTTTTTAACTTAATTTTCCAATTTTCCCTTTATCATATTTATAAAACTTCCACTATGGTAACAATTCACTATGTAAAAAAATGAAAGTTACCTCACTAATACATTTATACTAAAGAGTTAAAAATTTGAAATAAATAATACAATATTCAAAATTTTAATTGGAATAATATGTTTTTAATATAAGAACAAAAACCACAAAGAATGATAGGTTTTTTTGAAAAAATGGCTTTTAAGCCAAAAAATGAATTTATTAAAAAATAAATTTTAATACCACATCCAATGGAGTTAATTTTAATATGTATATTTATACTAGAATAATTTAATAATGAATCCCAAAAAAATTTAATGATGACTATTGAACAAAAATCAATCTTTTTTAGAAAAATCCCAAAACAATTATCCATAAGAAATTTTTTATATGATTTTATTTGTAATGATTATAATTTTATCTAATTAAATATTTAAAATTTGTAAATTTGACATCTAATTAAACAATATAATACAAGGAAATCACTTAATTTGGAATAAAATTATTTCTTTTATGATTGAATAATTTTTAAAACATTTCTATAGTGAATATGAGTCCATAAAATGCCATCATTGTTATTAGTATAACATGGAATAATATTATTATTAACACACCACATGTTTTCAATCCACCCCCCACTTTAATAAATCCTATCCTCATAATTTTATTCATTACTTAAACATGTGATGTTTTTATCTCTCATGGTTTTTTCAGATTCCCATGTTTCTTCATCCAACAAATTGTTTTTCGATAAAAACATTACCAAGTGGTTTACCTAATTCTACAAAAATACATATATGAAATATAGAATTTTATGGTGTTTTTTATTTAGTTTCAATATCATATTCTAGCTATACCACATCTAGGATGGAAACATGAAAGGTATCGGTTATATATTTTTATAACAATGAAGCATGAAAGATATCAGGATTTTAAGATATGGTCGAAGGTAATGTTACTTCTTAAGTAAATAATATTATTTTATCTAGAATTTCATATGGTCCAATTAATCATGGATTTAACATTACATTTTAATAAAAATTTATACCGCCCTCCATAGTGGAATTTTTAATATGAAATAATCACCTTACACAAATGAAATATGCTTCATTCAGTTTTTAACACAATTGGTTTTCCATCATTTATATTCCTTCGTGTGTTCAAAAACCATATTTACCTTTTCAAACATTTTTTCATCAAGTTATAGACCCAAAAACAAACCATCATCATCTTCATCTAATTCATTTATAGTTTTTCAGAACATTCCATGTAATGCCTCAAAAGGATCCACCAATAAAATTGAAAAAAACACTTATTATATGAAAATTCAACAAATGAAATTTAATTATACCAAAATCCTTGAAAATAAAATGATATATATCAACGAATATATTCCCAATATTCAATACATTACATAAACTATATATGATATTAGGGATGAAAAGATATAGTGAAATTTATTTCTTTACCAATTGAATTTTTAAGTCCTTTGAAAAAAATAGAGCTAACTCTTAGATAATGATTATATACAATAGAGATAGGGACTCCATGAAATCTAAAAATCTCATTAATATTATTTATATTAATCTAATGAAGATAAATAACCTCTTTAATATAAAGTAAATGTGCATGCTTATTAAATCGGTCAATAATAACTCAAATTTTACGATTTTCATGAGATTTATCTAGTAATCCCACCAAAAAATATTTGGATATATTTTTTAATTTCCATTAAGACACTGTAATGTGACAAAGAATCCAATTTTTTAGATATCAATTTTCTTTAGACTATTAAATAGTCCAACATTTCATGGTAAAATCTGAAATTTAATTCTTTATTCTATCCCAATAATTATATTCTTGAAGGCCTTTATAAATTTTATGGATATAAAGATGAATTAAAATATGTATTATGAGTTTCACAAAACAATTCCTTCATCAAATGAGAATAAATTATAACACAAAGACTTTTTCCAAATCTTATAACAAATTATTTTATAATTTGAAATTCAGGAAACTCACCCTTCCTATCAAACAGTACTCTATTTTACAAACAATTATCATTATTTTGAGCAAGCTAAATAATAAATAAAAATTGAATACACTAAAACCAGAACCAAAAGAGATGAATTTTATACATGCACTATTTCTAGGATAATATTCATTAAATCCTTAATCAAAGTATCATTTTCTACATGTATCATTATTAATAATGCATTATCATTTATAATCAAATCATTAAAAAACTTATTTTCTTTAACGATATGATACTTGATCTTGGATTCAAATCCATTATCATTTCTAATAATTTCATATAAATTATGATCAATTATTTTAGAGTGAATATATACGTCAAAATTTTATGGTCGGTATATCTTTTACAATTCACCCCATGTACATAATTTTTATAATTTTTTAAATAAACAATTATGATAGCTACTTCATATTCATGAATGAGATAATTCAACTCCTGATAATTCAATTTACGTGATTTCAATATAATAACTCAATCATTGTACATCAAAAAACATCCATGCCCATTCAAAGAAATTTAATTATTAAAAAAATCAATAATTTTTTATTAGAAATTCAATCATTGGGTCATTATCCATTATTCTTTTCAATTCCTTGAAGCATTCATATCATTCCTAAGACTAAAAACTTTTATCTCATTAAGAGTTAAAATGGTTTGTGACATAGGTAACAAAAACATGCATTAAAAAAATGTTACTAGTAACTGAATAATGAAATATTAATATAAATCCTAGTTATATTATTCGGTAATGTCTACTCTTATTCAAATTTAGTTTTGATAGGGTAATTTTGTTTTCCATCTTTTGAAATAATTTTTCAATGGAATGAAATTATCTCTATCCAAATTTCTCTTTTTCTAAATTTCCTAAAAAACTTATTTTCTTTTAATAAATGTATAAAAACACATATATATATTTCATGATCCATATACTATGCATATTAAAAAATTGGTATAATTGTAAAAAACATAAAATTTATTCAAATTCTCATAAAAAAAATCTATTCATAATATCCATAAATAATGTGGGTGCTTTCGTCATCTGAAAAGGAATAAAAACAAACCCATAATGTCCATTCATTATAAAAAACAATATTCTCTAAATTTTTTCATCCATCAATGTCTTCAGGTGATACTCGAACCCAAGATTATCTTTTAACAAAATTTCACTCCCTAGAGCTATCATCACTTTTTTAGGGTCTTGTATCACCCTTAGTAGTAGAAAAAGAATTTTCCACCCATTTATTTCTCTTATCTTGATGATTCAAGATTTACGAAACAAAATTTTAAATTCATAATAATAATTACCCAAGTCTTTAAAATTAAAACCTATCACTGATATTTTATTATATATATACCAATTACTGGTCTAATCAAAATAGTTTTTATTATAATTATGGGCCAAATAACCAATCTAAAAACATTGGTAAAAAATTACTTATATAATAAATCATTATTTGAAATTAATTTTACCATATGCATAACATTTTTTGTGCTTAAATTTTTATTAATTATTTTATTATTTATCCAATATGATCTATTTTTACCATTTATTAATATTATTATTATGATGTATGTACATCTTAAAAAACTACATCTTAACCTTCCCAGTGAATTGAATAATTCCCTCATAACATTTAATTTTATAACAGTCGATTTATTTTCATATAGATTATTTTGTAACTATATAAAATCAATAATGTTTACTTTCATAGTACACAAAAAACAATGGGTTGAATAACTTGATATTCTAGTAAAATATTATATTTAAGAAACTATTAGGTATTCTTTCATTTTCTTAAACTCAAAAAAATTTCATTTCCATTTAATGAGGATTGATTTTTGGAAAATAATTAATAAGAAAAATATGTTTAATGACCTACCACTCCATTGAATAAATATGATTATTTTAATTTGTATTATTAATATGATACCCTCATTAATTGACTTCACATAAATAATGATAAATAGAAGTAATTACATTTTAATTTTTTCTATAACACATCACATTTAATATAATATCCAATGCACTTATACATCCTTAAACATCCACTATATAAGAATATCAAATGAATGATGGAGTGTTTTATTTTATGAAATGGTATACTATAGATATGTTCAACTATTGAGAATTTGTCTATTCTATTTAATGGGTTTCACTATTAATAACATTTACTAATTGAGTTTAGTCAACTAAAAACTACTCTATTATAATAAATTCATGTTTTTCTCATTGATATTATTCCCCTGATTTATTATTACATTAGATTCCTAGTTTCCTCTAGGGAATATCATTATGAAGAAACATTTATTAAATGACCCAACATGAAAATAATCAAAAGAAATATCATAGTAATAAAAACATAAATCTAAATCTCTTATGAATTTTTTTAATACCATATCATACTAATAAAATTTCTAATCCTTTATATTACACAAAATAGAACAACATATTACATTATAAACCCATTAATTTGAGATTAATATCACAAATTTTCCATTTTTTCTATCATGTGAGTGATTATCATTATGGATTTATAGAATTAATAATAAATAATACATAAAAAAGTGGAATCCTCTACATAGTGGAAAATTGTTCCACAAAAATTGGACATTAATTTTACACAATTATTTCATTCAATGAAATATTTCTAATTTTAAGATGAATAATAAGTGGAGTGTTTGATGTCACTATATTTCCAATACATCCATTGTTATTATGAAACATTTTTTGATGATTTTGGATGAGAAAAAATATTAGTAAGGGACGTAAAAAAAGGAAACCATTTAATAATGTGTAAAACTCAAATACCCCTTAATATGTTTACCTTTTCCAAAGTAAATATTTTACAACAAAACTTTTTTTCATCATATCAAAATAAAACATTTATGAAAGATTATTTTGAAAAACACTAGTAACCAATGAAAAACATTAATTAATATATTAGAATAAGATAAATCATTGAAAAATTCCTTGAAAGGTAAATCATTTACTTTTAAATGTTTATAAACTTTTATTTCCTCCTGAAATGAAAACATTTTCATAAAATACCATAACAATTTTATAATAGGTGTCATTGAGAATAGTTCCATTATCTCATGTTCACATATATTTATTTCATGTTATAATAACAATACCCATTAACATTTATAGAAGTACTGTACATTGTTATCTCTATCATATTCAACTTCAAGGACTAAATCATTACCCAAGGTTTTATAGATCTTATAATGTGCTTACCTGATGTCATGAGGGTTGTCATTGTCACCCATATCCTTCAATAGTAAACATGTTCCTTTTCATTAAATATTTTTTTGAATATTTAACTTGTTATCATAAATCTATTAAATAATAATTTTATTTATAAGAAAAAAAGCATTCCATTTTCACATAGGAATGTGATGAAATACACTTTTTTATTGATATTTTTTTTTCAAAAATATAATAAAAAGAAATGGAATAGGATTTTATTTGATTGTTTTTGGAAATTATAAATATATATTGATTAAAAATAATATCAATGACAATGAGAGAATGATATCAATCCATATATGATAAAAAAAACCTTTTTTTCTCTTTGATTTTTTTTAAATAACAAATATTTAAGTTTTTTAAAAGATTCCCCTTTTAAAAATTTATATTAAAATTTTTAAATAATTTAAAAAGACTATTAACAATAATTTAATTATAAAAATAATATTTATTATGTATTTAAAATAACATGCAATGGAGAAAAATGATTTTAAACGATTACCGTAAAATTTGTTTTTAATGAAAAATCCATTACCAAAATTCTTATCTAGCATCACACACTCTAAAAATCATGATTATTAAAATTATTTTATTTATTTATTTTATAAATAAAATTTTTAGATCTATTACATTATAAATATTCCTTTTATTTCAGTTTACCGTGTTTTATTATTTTATTTAATCATTGAAGTTTTTTTCAGACATTTTGAGGTTACTCGGTCTTCAATATTTCAAATTTTCTTTTATTGGTTAACTATGGTGAATGAGAAATTTTTTTATAATGTTATAATTATTTAAATTATTATATTTATACATAAATCACCCTTTTAAAACTTATAATGTAATTCATTCCTGAAAAATGATTCATGTCATTTAATGGAAATGGTAGTCCACACATACACATGAACAATGTTTTCATTTTTGATTGAGATCATAGAATAATAAAATAGAAAAATGTTTCCATTTATAGAATCATAATTATAATATATTTTTTTATATTTATTCCTTAAAGTAGTCCATATTTCTATCCATGTAAGGTGAAAATTAAATGAGAATCACATTTTTTCGTGGCAAAGGATCTCGACACGTACACATGAGTGATGATATAAATTTATAAAAGATGTAAGGTTTAGAAGGTTGATGTTATCATATTTTTAAAATGAACATAATTATTTCATTTATATAATATATATTTTTAAAATAAATTATTATAGTTCTCTATGTAAGGTGGTGACAAAAAATGAAACAAATTGTTTCATGAAGGTGGTAGTCTACCAATACTCACGAGTGATGTTTTCATTTCCCGTGTAATAGAAAACGAGATGAAAATTGTATATAGAATAAAATAATTAAATTTTAATTTATATTAGGTAATTATATTAGTATATAATCATGTTTTTGATTGGTTTGAATAATTTATATTAAGAGATAAACATTAAAGAACTCAGCTAAAAGCTCTACATATTCTTCAAGAAACCACGTATGACATACACCTAATTCCTTCAAGGGTTGGTCTATTGGAGATCCAAAACCTATTGGATGTGGGTATGATATTTTAATTATTATTTGGTTAGTTTTAGGGCATATAATGTGACAAAATATCTATTAAAATTAAAGTTGATGTAGTTTTATTTTATAAGTTAGAGGAGTTCCATTCTCGTAATTGTTATTAATTTTAAATTTTATAAATATCTAACTAATGGTCTTATAGAATTAAAAAAAAAATATTTTAATCTAAGGTGATATGGGTGGATGTCCTCTCACACAATAAGAATTAAGATAATAATTTTTTCACATTATCAAATAGTTTTTTCTTCAATTGAACATTTGTACCCTTTATATGGTAATTATATTTTACATTGAAAGTTATTCATTATGAACAAGAATGAAATTAATCTAATTAATAAATATTAACCTCATCATTAAGAATATGAAATCGATTTTTTAGTATTTAATATATAATATTTATATAAATTAATTATAATATATGAACATATAATCCAAGAGAACATTTTATTTAGTAAAATGTGTTTTTCAGCCTAAAAATGAATTTATGCCCAATTCATGTTTAATGAAAATTTAGATGAAATTAATTTTACTTTTCTGTTAAAATAATACGAATTTGAACCAAAAATCTATAATTGAATGAGACTTCTTAAATACATGAAATTAATGGACTAATTTTTAATCTTTATATTCACTATTCACATAAAAAATAAAACTTTTTAGAACATTACAAAAAATCATTAATCCAAATACAACTATCATATGATGCTATAAAAACTAAAATCTATTTTATGAAATTCAATTTTTAAAATCAAAAAATATATTATTAAAATAAAAATATTTAATACATGGATATTACAATTGTTAGAATAAAACTATTACGTTTTTTATTGAGAAATATCTTATAATTTTAATAGTGAATATGAATCCATAAACTCCAGTCACGATTATTAATAAAAAATTATCTTATATTATAATTATCATTACTTGGGCTTTCATAGGGATGTGTATCAAACGTAAAAAAAATACATATAACATTTCCACACAAAATCTCAACCAAATGGTTCGTTTCAAAACAACACTACTAATATCCATATAGGTTACCACATTACCAATGCCACATTATAGAAGTAATTTACATCAGTACACAAAAAAAACATACATTCAATGAAAAATAGACTCAAAATCATCAATAAATTATCATTTAATCATATCATTTATCAATTTCAATATTTACCATTTCACTAACCAAATCACATTCATTATTAAATTTTTTAACATATTTATAATGGGAAAAAATTTATTAGTCATCTTTTATACTTATCACAACATTTTCAGTTCACCTAACCTATTAATATTTTCATAATGAACCACTACCTTTTAATGTCTTTCCCACTTCTGTATACAATATTCATTAATAACAAAAATATTTCATTCCACTTGGAATATATAATATGACCCCACAACTACCAAATCTATATTCATATAAATAACCACAAAAAATCAACCAACGACCACTCCTTATATCATAAAGCATATAAATTCCACATAACATTCCATTCTAATTCTATGATAACCACACATAAAACCCATCAATCACTATCATTACAAAAAAATATTCCTCCCATTATATAACCAAAATACACCAAACAACCCTAATCATAACAAGACAGACTCCACATAAAATAGTAAAAAAACCATAGAAGTAATTCACTTGATTAAGCTTCTCATTAATCATCCATTCATATTTAATTATAATTCTGGGTTTTAAAATCATAAAAGTAAATTACAAACTTCGACACATCTATCTTACTATTAACCTTCTAAATAAATCCATTATGGAATGTGATTCCAATAATTTAATTTCAAATAATGTCATAGAATAAAATAAAAGTCTTAGAAGTAATGTAAAATAACTATAAATTATAAATAATATCATGTAATCATATAGAAAACATCCAAATTTTACCTTTTCTTCAGTTTAATTTAGTTTAATTAGTTTTATTAAATTGGTAAATCCTTCCCATACAAAATATCAGATGAACAATACTTCTACAATTTAAAAAAAAATGTGGTAGAAGTCTCAAATACCATACCTCAATTGGATCCTCTGTAATCACTACAAAATAATAAGGAAATGGGGTGGACAAAAAATTTAAGAATACATGAGGAAAACCTCAACAAGGTAGATTAAAACAACCTCTATGAAAACCATGACCAAAATCTAATAAAAAAATTGAAATATGGAATTTCCTTTATTAGAAGGATATTGAGATAGAAAAAAAATAAAATAATATAAGCACAGGCTGAATACACATATTCAAATATGAAGACATTGAGGGTCAATCACATTATAAGGGTTCTCCCAAGTCTCCATAGATGTACATATAAAACTTTTTTAAAGGAGAGAAATAAGTAGAATCGGAACAAAGGGTGGGGAAATAAAAAGTTTATAAAAACATATTCTAGTGCATATAATCCATATGATACGATTGAGGATAGTCATGATGATTTTATAATAAAATGTTGGATGTTTTAATATATAGTATATCTAAAAATTGGGTAAATATCTTAATTTCCCTTCGATTTGTGTATGGTAATAGACCAATGATTATCTGCAAACTGTGAAGAATTATTTGTAAAAAACCATTACCTTTCACCCTTACATTAACCCTATCACCCCTAGCCAATACCACAACGTGTCCTTTTCAATATTCTGTAATGAACCCAATAAGACAAAACCAATGAATTTTAGAAAACTAATGAATAAAGGATATTTTTTAATTATCACTTTGAAATGAATGTATAAGATAATATATAAAAAATAGAATATCTAACTGGTTCTTTGAGTTCTGAAAAGTGATATTTAACATATTCTATTTTGTACACAAGATATTATGGTTGTGAAGACATCTATGTTATCATTTTAGTAGAGTTTGTAAAATTTATTACTCTACAACATTTTGTGTAATCATTAAATTTTTCACATTATAGTGGGGTTATATAAGTGTCATATGTATAATAAATTTAGATAAGATGTAAATCATATTTGTTATAATAGAGTTTATAAAACATCTTATATAATGAATTTTTTACCAATTCATAAAAATCATGACATAGAGTGGAGTTTGACAAATCTCTCATATATTGGATATTTTATCAAGAAATAACTTTTAGGCCTTACAATTGAGTTCTTATAGTGTCTTATGTTTTGGAAATTTTGGTATTTCATAATTTTTAATAATTATATTTTTGGTTTGAAAAAAGTTATTTATTGGATATTAGTATATGACATTAATCATATTCTTGATATAAATTATCTTATATATTTTGTAAGGGGTGATGTTAACTCTTATGTATTGAAAATGTTAACAGAAAAGATCAATATCTAATAAATAATATCTATTAAAGAATATAAATAATATTTATATGGAATAAATTTTTGAGGATGTGTAATATATTATAGATCATACTTATGGTATATTGAATGTATAAATAAGATGTATAAAAATAATTTTTTTGAAAAAGTAACATTATATGATAGAAAATATTATATTACCATTATGATACATACAATATTAATATCTTATGTGAAATGAATAAATTATAACCCTTAAATATATAAATGTTAATATTTAAGGGTTTTTCTACATTTTGTAGTGATATTTAAGGGTAATTCAACAATTTAGGGTTTGTATAGAGTTTTCCAAAAAACATATTTTGGATATTTGACACACCAAAACTATAGAACATCTATCTTCCATCAAAATATCAAAAATAGAATACCTAAATGAATCCCCTAGATAAAGGCCCACTAAATATGTAACCACAAAACACTAATTTCATTAACCCTATAAAATTTAAAATAACTCATTCTATAATACTACCATCATGGAATGATTCGAAAATAGAACTAGACAAATTACTTCAATTACCGATATAACCACCACAAGACTTCTGGTCACTCCCAAAAGATTCCATGTTTTTATGGGTAAGTGGTCTCTTGTAGTGTAGCTTGGTTTGTCGAATCCTCAAAGACCAAATATTTAACCAAAAAACACATACATAATATGGATTGTTACTGTTTTTGAGGTGTCCAACATTGGTTGATTTTATATGTCATTAAGTGAAAACTAAAAGACATAAGATAAATATATTTAAAATAATTTTTTGATCCTATGTTTTGACTGGGGGGGAATGGATTCATTTCTTTTTCAGCTATTTCAATTTCATATATTTGAGATGGGTTCATTTAAGAAGATCAAACAACATAATCACTTACTAGTTTGATTCCTACACACCATAATACTAATCACCTATACACTTCATGGATCAATGTTTTGAGCACTCCAAGGTAATGGTTCTTATTAGTACATGAAATGTGTGGCCTCAAATTCAACAAGGATGAAGGATTTTAAATATATTCAAAAAAAATTCTAAATTAAAAGATTTGATTATAAATTAATTTAGTGAGAAATAATATCCAATACAGACCTTTGATACTCCCTTGGATCAACGCATAAGTGGGTTATCCCTCCATTTACGATATGGTTTCAAATGATGTAAGAAGTAGACTGATGATGGAGGAATTTCAGAAGTAAAAACCAGACAATGAAATAATGATCCCTCCCCCACTGTGTGATAAATTTCACAAGGTATTGTGTGAATAAAATCACACCATGAACCAACAGTATCAGCAACATATAATGAAATATAGAATAAGAGGATAATATTAACTTTTATAAAGAATGTAATGTGAATTAAACAACTTAAATGAGAAAGACAAACTCAAGGAAACAAAATCATAGCATAACACTACAATTAAACAAAGAACCATTAATGATCAACTCCTTCACCACCAATACCTTAAATAAGAATTTGATGAGGCATGGGTCTATAAATGAAGATTATAAAGAATCACATTTGTGTATGGTATGCCTAGGGTGGTAGAATGTAAGGGAGAGTTGACTTCAATATCCTTGACCCAAAGTGGCATCCAGATTGCATCAACCGAAATGAGGTGCATAAATGATCTTCTATATGGCCTAATTAGTGTGGGTAATAGAGGATGTAGATATAACCCCAAATATCCCAAAACCACTTGTAAAATTACATTCCAAATAGAATTTTTGTTTGATAGATATGTGAAACACGGTGGACAGTTTTTCTGGGCAGAAGAATTTGGCCCAGAATATTATCTCCAACCTGGGCCTCATAATATTCAATAAAATAATCTGAATAATCTTTTTTCACTATCTGATGAAATTATCCCCCTGATTTATTCTATCTTCAGTTAAATTTGTTAGTCATTTTCATTGTTTCCTAGCTTCTACTGTCTCTTTATTGGGTTGGTGTCTAGTTTACTTAACCCAGAATATGTTTCCACGAAAGCCCATTCTGGTGGTCTTCCAATGTGAATATTCAAGTACTTCAAAAGAATAAATTGTCACTCATATAATGGGATACCAGATAATAAAATATAAAAATAACATTGTGACAATTTTTTATTTTTGGATGTGTTCAAATATGTATAATGTAATAGTTCATTATAACAATGAATTAAATAATAATGTGAAATAATGTTCAAATTCTAAAATTCACTAAAATGGAGTTTATTAATTATTATTCTCATGATAATTATAAATATCAACAATGAATATTAGTCTCTTTCAGTGCCTAATCACACCTCTAAATTTAGTTTTTCTAGTTCTGGAAGAAATATATCTCAAAAATATGAAATTCAAATTTCCTTTTCCAAAAACATTTTAATACACAAGGCTTAAAAAATCACTTATAACAAAAAATAATGAAACACATAAAAATATTTTAATAAAAGATAGTTTCATAAGAATATCCCAAGACCAAGACCATTCATTTGTTCAAATTAATCACCATATTTTATCCAATATCTATTAACAATGATGATATATGGTGCAGCACAATAGACATGAGGGCTCATATTTATTCATGGGGGACATGATGCAAGTTCTAGGTAGAATCTCATTTCAATATTAATATGAGCACTCAATATATATATATATATATATATATATTGTTTTTTTTAATTTTTCTATGGTAATTGGAATTGAACATAATTGATTCAACACATGTAGCGAGATATTTTCGATGAATCCTTAGCTCAAAGACCTTATAAAACCAAGTGAATCCCACAAATACGGGCATTATATTGAGTTATCTTAGTCAAAAACAAAGTAAAATATCAACAAATAGATATGAAATTACTAAATTCTGTCTAAAAAACTAGAGAGTCATGAAACCCATGTTCCAAAATCCACACATTAGGTCATTTCATTTCTATACGCTCAAATTTAATGTTTTATATTTTTATTTTTCATTTTGAATTTTTTTGAATACTAATATTAAAACTAAAATGATCAAAAAACCTATGTTATTTATTTGGGGTACCCCATGAACTCAAACTAATACCCCACTATCCAAAGTAAGTGTGTTGTGATCTTTTTTTATTTTGATGAAAATATAAATGATGAAATATCACATTATACCTCCATAATTTCCAATATCTATGCTCATGAAATTTTACACGGATTAAAATCAAAATTAATTCATGCTGAATTATTGAAATTCAGTTTCAATGTTTTCATTTTTTATTATCGGGTTCAAAGTTAAAGGAATTTTTCCTTCCATTTAGACACATTTTTTATTTTATAATGATTTTTTCATTCATTCTTTTCACCCCCCCACAACATAGAGTAACAATGTACCTTGTTTTTAAAAGAAATAAAACATACAAGGGGGTAAAGGTGAGGAGTTAAAATAGGATATTAAAAATGAGAATTATGAAATGGGGTCACCTAGTGATTGGAGTGGATGTTTGTGCTTCTCCAATTTAAGCCTTTGATATACATGTCACCCACATAAGTCCATAGTAGAACATGGGAAAACAAATAAAAAACAAATATATATATAAATAATAAAATAGAGTATAAGTATATATTATAGAATTATATAATATGGAAGCACTATAAGAAGTTGGTTAGTGGAAAGCATATGACCATGTCTCCCTTTGATCCTGGGTTTGACTCTCTACGGCTTCACCGGTTGTGATGGGGTTTTTCTTTAGACCTATGACATGCCCTTTTATTTTTTTATTTTATTTTTTACATATTATTATTATTTTTTATATTTTTCTTTTAACCTTAAAACATATAATATAAAATAAACTGGAATTACATTGTCTTCATTTTAAATTTTTGGGTAAGTTATTACTCTAGATCACACCATGTGACACAAATGAATATTATTATCCCCTTTCATACCCATCCATAGTCATAATAAAAGAACATGTCAACAATCTAAGGTAATTTTATATTCAATTTTGTTTGATTAAGTATTTTTTTTTAAATTTCGAAAGGATTCATTAATCCTATCTGAAACATAAATATGATTCACATTGATTGGAAACATTAAAACCATGGGATCCTCCCTTGATGTTATTTTGTTTAACATTTTTAGCCCGACATGGATCCTAAATCTATCAATTTTTCCCTGGTTTATATGATGGCTATGCTAACTCCATATGTGTTTGATGTTTATTGAATTATAAAATGAATAGTTTTAAACTATGACCCATAACTATGAAAATGTGACCACATGTGTGATTCTAGATCTCTACAGCCTCATGAGGATACACATGATGCACTATAAATGGACCAAACCATCTAGACCAGAACATTCTTAAGAGTAAATGATGTTTTCAACTATACAAGAGAAAAAAAATTTCCCAGTAAAAAATGTTTAACTATGAGATCCTTAGATTATTAAGATTGAACTCTAGATTCAATTATCCAAGAATTGTCATAATCCTCTATCCTATGTTCATCAAGTTCATTATGATCTAGTTTCCTCTTTTATTTAGCCAACGAAATGTCAAAATTCATTTTTTTTGACTTCCCAAAATGCCTTATGATCAATTTAAATAGGTAAATATAATGATTTTCCATAAAAAAACCTATATGGTGACATTCCTAGGGTGTTTTGGAATGTAATTAAGACATTCCCAATGTGCATCCAAGTGTTTCCTGGACCAATAATTCCTTGAGTGATTGATTTTTTTTTCAAGAATTAGCTTAATCTCCCTATTCGCTAACTCATATTGACCATTGGTTTGAGGATGGTACACAGTAGAAAATTTTTGGGAAATCTCATACATATACATGAGTGAATAGAATGGGTGGTTGTAGAAATTAGTTCCTTGATAACATATTATATATCTAGTAATTCCAAATTGAGAATATATTTTCTCTTTCAGAAATCAAATCATAAGATGATGGTTGTTGGACTTGGTGGGAATGTCCTTAACCCATTTTGAGAAATAATAAATATATAAGAGGATGTATAGGTATCCAATAGAGATTATTAAGGGTACCATGAAATCAATTCCCTAACAATAAATGATTTTGACGATTAGAATGGGACTGAGGGGTATTTGATTTCTTTTTGGTAATAGATCCTAATTGTTGAAATTGAAGACAATTTTTGTAAAATTAGAAGGAATCATTAGTGAAGATAATCTAGTTAAAACCACTTTAGAGGACCTTTTTATAGTTTTTATGTGTGTAAAAGTGTCATCCACATGCCTCTCTATGAATTTTTTTTTGAATGGACTCTTTCTCAGACTCAAGAACACATAACCAAATGATTTGATTGGGACAGTAAATGAAGATGTAAGGATCATCAAAATCAATCTTTTTAACATTAGAAATGTATTTTCTCTTATCATGGGACCCTAGGAATTTTGGAATGTCACTTATCAATAAATGGGTTTCTATGTCAGCATATCGTAGGCAATCACTCACAGAATAAAGGTTTTCATCGGGAAATGAATGAGACATAGATAGATGATGTGAGTTGTCTATGAATTACATCCTATAGTGGTGATATGATACAAAATTTTCAACACAATTTCTATCCATAATGGTTAAATCAAACTCTTTATGAATAGGGAACCACCTAATTAATGTAGCCTTGTGATTTTATTTTAGGGAAATAAATTTTGGGAAGAAGGGTCGTCGAAGAAAATGATGGGTGATCCTAATAGATAGGACCTGAATTTCATTAAGGAAAATACAACAGAAAAACAATAATTCTTAGTGGTGGTTTATCTTATTTGTGAATAATTTTATTATTTGATTGCATAAGCAATGAAACATGGAGTTTTCTCACATCATTGTCTTAAGACTTCTCATATAGTGAATTCAATCACATCAGACATGAGCTCAAAAGGATGTTTCTAACATGGAGATTCCATGATATGTTGATATATAAGAGATGAATTGAGTGTATATAATGATTCTTCATAGCTTTCAATCCATACAAATGGAGTATCATTCACTAAGAGATCACAAATTGGTAGATAAAGAGAGTTGAAATTCATAATGAACATTATATTGAAACCAGAATGCCATAAGAAGGACCTCACTTCTTTACTAGATTTAGGAGGGGGAAGGTGATGAATGATGTCGACCATAGCATTATGAAATTCAAGAACTCTACCAAAGACCAGATGGGCTGGAACTAGTCCTCCCATTACCATGAAATATATTTTTTTCCTTAATATAGGATGAGATTCTAATCCTCAGATATTATCAAAACCCTTTCAACATTCATAAGTCATCCCTCAAAAGAATCCAAAACTATGGATAAGTACTCCATGATGACAACTAAACAATCTCCCACCATATCCTAGAAGATTCCCATCATGCACTTCTAGAAGTTACTAGGGGGATCACATAACCCAAAGGGCTTGTGATTGATGGAAAAAGTGTTGAATGGTTAACCGAAGGTTGTTTTTTCCTTGATCCTCTATGATGACCATGATTTGATTATACGATTAGAATACATCCTAGAATAAATATATTTGATTACCCACCACTCGCTCGAGGACGTGATTAATAAAGGGTAAGGGTAAATGGTCTTTCTTGGTACAAGAGTTGAGCTTCATATAGTCAATACGTACTCTCCATCCACTGCTGACCCTTGTGAGGAGAAGGAAACCATCCTCATTGGTGATCATAGTGATTCCAGCATTCTTTTGGACAATATGAAATGTGCTTACCCAAACACTCTCTGCAATGGGGTAGATGATTCCTTACTTTAACAACATAAGAAGTTATTTCATTATCACATCCATGAGATTTGGATTGACTCTCCACAGTGGTTGATGACAAGGTTTGGATTCAGATTCATGATCATTCCTATGAGTTCAAATAAGTGGTCTTACCCTTGAATTAACAGAAAGGGTCCATATAATATTTTTTATTTATTAGGACATAGAGAATCATTATCTCATGATTGACTTCAATAAAATAATAAATGACAGTATAAAAGGCTCAATAGTTCCCAAAGAATGCATACATGATTGATGAATTCATGAACTTAAATTTGAGATCTGATTGGTTATCAATTTCCAATAAAGGATGGTACTTTGTACTGAACACAATTTTTTTGTTCAAATTTCTTTCAAAAAATTGTTCCTTGTGAACAAAATTTGCATCCACCAAATTATCCCTATCAGTATGATGAATGGTTATAAACTCAATGAAATTAATTTCATTAATTTTTCAAGGATTAGTGATCTGAGAAAATCATCAATAGAGCTATTTGTAAGAGATTCAAGCCAAGGAGACAATTTCCCATCATGTGAACATAGAAAATCAAATGTCTTCTTAACATAAAAATGATTTATTAATTACTTGATATTTATTGAGTTTACAATAAACAGTACCAATATAATTACCCTCATTGATCTCTTCATAATCCTCAATTGGAGAGTTTTTATAGTAGATGATCTTGTCTAGACTCATGTTTCAAATGGTGATGGTCATGTTCTAATTTCAGTTGCGGATAACAATGTTGATTGTGGAAAGGAAGGGATGGCCAAGGTTGATTAGAGTTTTCTCCCTAGCACCTAATCATGGGTGATTTTCAAGGACCATAAATTCAGCTGGGGAAATTAAATTTTCTACATTCACTAAAAAATCCATTAAGATCTCCTTATGAACAAAAAAAACATTGATCCTCATGTTGAATAATGGAAGATGTGGGTTAGAGTTATTCAAGAACTTACTACTATTTCAAGTACTTATTTACATTCTGTTGACTTACAAAATGCTGAAACAAAATTTCCTGGAGAAGTGCAGTACAAAAAAATATATCTGCCTCTATTCTAACATGCATAATAAAATACCAAATTCAAATTCCTCTCAAGAAATTAGATGATCTGAGAGGAAGAATGACTTGGGTAAAGAAAAAAATGGGGTATCCAACCCCAAACTTAATTCTTAATGAATATTTTCTATAGGAATTGTCATGGTAGTTCAAACCTTGACACTCATACTGTTCTCATGTGATATCTCACAACACATAGACCTATTTTGTTTTCTATTGCTGAACCCAAGATAAATTTTTATTTTAATTTCACACATTTATGTCTGCCTAGATATAATTTTCTAAGTGTCTGTAAAGATGGTTCCTCTATTGAGTCTCTATGGATATTTTTCCATTCATCTCTTCAAAAAGTGACCATTATCAAAAGCTCCGACCAAATGTGCATTTGTGACTTCTGCTATGATAATAAACATAACTTCTATAAAATGTTTTATGCTAAAAATCATTACCAATAGAGGAGACCTCTATGGAAAGATCTCATGCTACTGTCAAGGAATATACAAGATCCTTGGGTTGTAATTGTATATTTCAATACCATTCTTTCTCCTAATAAAAAACATGGACCATAACATTCTTCTATATCATCACGAGAATTTAGAAACATTATTTATGACAACAACCATTTAGAAGTTAACCTTGTAGGATCTAAATACATCTGGTATAAATGGCACTTCAATATAGTGGTGGCAGGAAAATTGGATAGGGATTTTGTAAATCCCACTATGCTAGATAATTGGGATACCATTTCTTACACTACCCTACCTAGATTGAACTCATATCACCAACCTATTGTTATTATCATTACCTTTAGAAACACTAAGACTGTCATTCCCTTCATATTTAATAATGATTGGTCTGATGACCCAGACTGCACTGCCTTTATTAAAGATTATTAGGAAACTATAAAACACTAAAATGATGTTTTTTATTATGTTCTTAAAATCAATCATCTAATGAAAGCTATTAAATGTTGGTGTAGAACAAGGAATAATCAAATTGATATTTATATCTCCTCTTTGGAGAATGATCTGGCTTATGTTTATAATAATAATACTTCCTTAGATCTCACCATGGATCCTCAATCTGAAATAGATATTTCCATATAAATCAACTCTCTATTAACACTTAAAGACAACATGACTAAAAATATCATTAAAACTAAATTTTTAACTGATGGAGATATGAACACTAAATTCTATAATAATCTTCATCGTATTAAGAAATTCAATAGACCTCTTACCACTCTCATACACAATGATGTTCTCATTGATTTCGAAGAGGCCATTTCAAATCTTGTGATTGATCACTTTCACAAGACTTTTAATGGATATAATATCAATAAATACCTTAAGAATGCAATTATACCTTCCATGTTTGATGATATAGACAATACATATCTTCTCAGAATCCCTCTTGATGATGAAATTAAAGATACTATTTTCAGTCTGAACCTTGACAGTGCTCCTGGTCCTAATGGATTTAACAATGATTTTTTCCAAAAACACAGGGAGACTATTCACTCAGATGATTGTAAACTTGTTCGATCCTTCTTTTCCAACATTGTTCTCCCTTAATGGATAAATTCTCAATTTTTTACTTTACACCCTAAAATTGACAATGCTTCTGAAATTCATCAATTTCTGCCTTTTTCACTTATTAACACTATCTACAAAATTATCTCTAAGATCATAGAAAATAGACTTGCTCTTATATGTAATAGAATTGTCTCTTGGAACCAATTTGGTTTTTTATGTGTAGAACAATCCAAGACTGCATTTGTCTTGCATCTGAATTAACTAATGTTCTCAACAAAGTTAATAGTTGTGGAAATGTTTCTATAAATATTGATATTAAAAAAGATTTGGACACGATGGACTAGAATTTTATATTTATAGTTCTTCAAAATTTTGGTTTCAATGAGACGTTCATCAATACAATAGAGACTATATTTATGTCTGCATCCATTTCTATTCAGAACAATGGCTCTCCTATGAGATTATTTTAGTGCGCAATAAGAGTCAGACAGGGAGACCCCCTTTTGGAAAATCTCATTGTAATTGCTGAAGAATATCTCAGCATATTTATTACTTATATTATCATACAGAATAAACATAAACCTATTCAGGCCGCCAGGAACCTCAATGTCCCTACCCATCTCATGTATGCTGATGACATTATCGTATTCTTTCATAGTGGTAAACAAAATATTTAGGTTCTCAAAGATACTATGTCACATAATGAAGAAATCTTTGGTCAATACATATGTTGGAATAAATATTCTATTTTATTTGGAAAAAAATTCTCTTTGCATAGAAAATCCCTCAGTATTAGAATCCTTGGTATCAAGGATGGTTTTTTCCCTTCACCTACCTGGGAATCCCAATATTTTGGGGTAGGCCAAAATATACATATTTTAAAAATATTGTGGATCAAATCATTAAAAAACATTCTTCTTGGAAAAGCAAATCACTTTCCTTGGCAGGAAGAATCTGTCTTGTTAAATCAACCATCAAATCTAAATTTTTTTAGTCCCTATTGATTTGAAAGTGGCGTGATGGATTTTTAAAGAATGTCAACTCTTACATAAAAATTTTGTCTGTATGGGAAGTATTCTTGAAAGAAAATTTTTCACTATTCCCTGGAACACTTGTTGTAAACCAATTGAAAAAGGTGGCATTGGTATAAAAAATATAATGGTTTTAATGACACACTTCAATCTACAATCAATTATAGGCTTCTCAATCTCAACTCTAATGCTCTTAAATACCTTAAACAAAGGTTCCTATGTAAACATAAAAAAAGGAATACTAATTATATTGCCTCCTCAATTTGGCCATCCATAAAACAATATTTCAACCACATTATGGAAAATTATAGATGGATGACCAATTATGATTCTAATATTAATTTATGGATGGATAATTGGACTGGTACTCCTCTCATTTCCAGACTTCCCCCCCAACACTCCTTCTGAAAATACAAATTTCTCTATTAAGGATATTCTTCATTCCCATTGAAATGATCTCCCTGACACTATGTCTCATATTATTAATAATTACCCTTACTCTAATTCTGATTACTTCATTGTTTGGGAACCTTCTCACAATGGCATTCTTGACTCAAAAAATTATTATAATCCCAATTTCTCTAGAATCGAAAATAATTTTGATTAGCTTAACCACTTTAAAAATCCTTAGATAAAACCCACAAGACTCATTCTTCATTGGCATATTGCTCATAATTGAATTCCCATGGAAGTTTGTCTCCAATATTTCAGCATTCAATTATGCTCAAAATGTCAACTATGAAATCAACATAGGGAATATATCAATCAAATATATCTATCCTGTGATACTTCTTCTGCAATATGGACTTTCATTTTTAACATTTTTAATTTCATATTTTAATCTGATGACTCTATCATCTCGCAATTAAAAGGATGTGTGGCTCTTGATTCCTCTCAGAAAATTGAAAACATTTTCTTAACTGCTATTATTGAGCTACTCTATGTGATACGGTATGATATAAATGATTTACCTTTTAATAGAAACTCATTAAACTTAAATACAGTTAAATCTTGGATTCTTATCGCGGCGTATGAGGCCACATCAATTCAGAAATCTTATTGTAACAACTCTGTTGAATTCGATGAAATTATTTGCAAACTTCGGATTAAGGGCCTCTATCAACCACCCATGTGCACTATTGAGGTATTCTGGAAATCCTCAATGCCAGGATGGATTAGAGTTAATGTTGATGCTGCTACAAAAGGAAATCTGGGTCCTTCCGGTTGTGGCATGATCTTCAGAGACTCACATGGACAATTCCTTTGTTGCTTTTTACTGGCTGTGGTATTTCCTCAACTTTAGAAGCATAGATGATGGGTGTCATCCATGCTGTAACTTCTTCCATTCAGAAACGCTGGATGAACCTCTCGATTGAAAGCGACTAAACAACCATTTTCCAAGCCATTTGTAAGGTCATGAAACATCTTTCATGTCCTCTCACCACTTGATGGAGGATGTGTCTTGACTCGCTAATAGGGATGCACCACATCACCACACACGTTTACCATGAAGCTAATATGGTAGCATACTCCCTTGCCAATAAGAGTATCAACCAATATTTAACTTGGTTTGACACCCTCCCTTCTGATCTGTTTAAGCTTTTTAATAAATATTGTAAAAAACTTCCCTCTTTTTGTCACTTGTAATCCATTTTATTTGTTCAATAAATAGTGGTTTGGTCTTTATCCAAGGCATGACCTTCTTCAAAAAATGAGGGTCACATTGGAGACTAGATCACAATGGTCCTTGACAACTTCATTCTCTCCTAGCTAAACATTTATTTATGGATATACAAGGTCTTTCAACTTAAGAGGAATGATCCCTTGAATAGTGGTACTCACATTTTCATCCAAAAGAACATATTTTTATGTGAAAAGTTCATTTTAAAAGTGAAAAAGTGATTACGGTACTTTGAGTAGGTAGCAATGTTTTTGATTTTATCTAGATGGGGGATATTCAATATAACCTTATAGAATATTTACCTCAACGTTTCATTCAGTTTAGGTTTAGATTTTCCCCTCATGGGTTTAGGGAAGGGATAAAGATTTTTTATTGTTTTGTGTGGTTGTAGTTCCTTCACATTATCATTGTGGGTTTCAGAATCTGTGGGTGGTTCTTCATCATTTTCAAACAATATTTAATCTTTTAATGGTTTTGGAATGGATTGTTCTGGTTTCACAAAGGATTTACCAGTTCTTAAAATAGTCACTACTTTGAATTATCTATGATAGGTTTGTGTGTAACTGGATTATCCCCTTAATGTTGAGGAATGTACTAACAAAGTAGGAAAGGGTTCCTTCCTGGTTGTAATGGTATTTAGTTCATGTTTATGGGATTAGTCATCTAAGTTCATTTTCTCTATTTGTTTACACAACTGCTCAAGGATTGGATGATGGACAAAATTAGTATAGGCTTGTGCTTGTTGGTTAATCCCAAGAGGACACTTTGGTTGTTGGATAGGTTGTGGAATGGGTTTCTTCATGGGTTTTTGGTATTTTTCTGGTTGTGGTTGGAACCGATTTTTGTTTTGAAATTTTTTGGAGGGTATGGGATTGTCCCTTATGGATGACTGGGTAGTTGGTTATCATTCCAATGGAATCCTAGATGATAATTGTACCTTGGATTGAATGTGTTTTGGTACTGTAGATTTTGATAGATCAAACCATTAACCCTTGCTGGCGGTCCTTCGAAAATAACATCTTTAATGGAAGGGATGATTTGGATGTTTTCAGTCTTTTGGTCATGTTTTTCACAAATTGTACAAACATGGTCAACCTTTTGAATTTTTTGGACCTTCCTAAGATTGATCTCCTCAACCTTCTTAGTGTGTGTACCATGTTTCTCCCTAAGGGTTTACATCTACCATGGTTTTTTAATTCCACCAGATTTTGGTGGCTTATCATTGTAAGGTGATGTTCCCCATGTTTGGTTTTTTTGGCCGGTCCTTCTAGATACTCATATCCATCATGTTGGGCTTAGTTTTTGAAGGTTCCATTACACATCCTATCAATGAATTATTTGTTTCCCAGAACAAACATTTCATAAATAATTAAAACATATTCTGGGATTGAAAATCCTTAGTGAGGTACCATACTGAGTGTGTATTTTAGCCTTTACTATTTTTCATAAAATGAATCCCCTTCTTTTTCAAAAATGTTTTGGATTCACTTTTTACGTGAAATTGTTTTGTGATGGGGGAATTTTTTTTTAGAAATATCATTCTAATTTATCACATAAGTGGATTGATGAAGGCCTCAGATAGTTTAACCAATTATTTTCTCGTTCCTTAAGTGAGAATGGGAAGAGCCTCATCTTAGAGGACTTAAGATGACGTCGAGGGAACTCGGTTTCAACAATTTCAATGAATACTTTGACACAATGTTTTGGAATTTTTGGCTCTATCCCATGGAAGGTTGGAAGGCGGTTTATGACATGAGTTTTCAAGAAATAGTGGGATTCTCCAAGCATAGAATGCATAATGAAAGAGGGTACACTGGTGAAAAAGGTGTGAGGTAGTCATTCATGGTCTGATCGACTGCATTCCACATGTTTTGGGCTGCCTCATTTAGATTTCCATTTTGGTTCCCACTCGGGTTTTGAGTTAGTATCATTGAACACCATCCATCTAAATGGGATCAATTTTTGACTCTAGGGTATTAAGAAGCTTATAATTTAATGGAATGTGTTCCCTTTGTGTACATGACTCCCCAACCCCTGGACATTGCACCATAACAAATCTGGTTGAGTTAACATGGGTGTTAGCAGACATGCGCCCAAAAAAAATGTGAAAGGTAAAAGATAAGAGAAATTGAGGTGAGAAAAGAGAAATTGGGGATAATAGAATGGGAGTTGATATGACTTACTTGGGTCATCAAAAACAGTTCAAAAATTTTGACTCACCCAAATTTATCTATGTTTTTAGAGTTAAAAGGATGCTTGTAGTGTAGTTTGGGATGTCAAATCCACAGAGATATAAGAATAAACCTATAGAAATTTACATTATATAGATTATTTTAGGCTATGAAGTGGCCCAATTGGGTTGATTTTAGATGGGTTTATGTGAACAATATGAGACATAAGTAAATTAAATTTAAAATAATGAGTTGATCCTAGGTTATCACTAGGGGTGGACTGGATGCATTCCTTTTTTAACTATTTCAATTTCTTATATTTGAGATTAGTTCATTTTGAAAGATTAAAAAAATCATCACATACTAGTTTAATTCCTACACACTCAAATACTGATAACATACACACTTGACTGATCAATGTTTTGAGCACTCCAAGGTAAATGTTCATATTATCACTTGATGGTTGTGGCCATAAACTCAACAAGGAAGAAGGTGTTTAACAATATTCAAACAGAATTATAAATTAAAATAAGTGATTATTCATTAACATATTGACAAATTATATCCAATCCACCCCCTTTATACTTCCTTAGATCAACCCATAAGTAGGTTATCCCTCCATTGATTCTATAGTTTCTATGGAAACATTAAGTAGACTCATGAGGGAGGCAATGAAGAAGTAAAAAAATGAAATGAAAATAATGACCACTCCACCATTGTGTGATAAATTTCATAAGGTATGGTGTGAATAAATTCACACAATGAACCAATGGTATCAATAAGATATGAAGAAAAATATAATTAGAGGAGAATAAGAAAATTTAATAAGAAACTATGGTGAATTGGAAAACATACATGAGAAAGACAAACTGAAGGAAACAAAATCACAACACTACATTACAATCAGACAAAGCACCAACAATGATCAACTACTTCACCACCACTACCACAAATTAGAATTTAAATAGGCACGTGTTGATCTCTAAATATTATAAATCATCCCACTTGAGTATGGTAGGGCTAGGGTGGTGGAAAGTAATGGAGAGTGTACTTCTTTATCATTTACCTGAAGTGGAACCCAACTTGTGTCCACCAAACAAAGGAACATAAATGGCCTTTTATATTGTATAATTAAAGTGGTAAATAAAATAAAAAAATGGTTCCCCAGATGTCTGCTAAAAATATGTAAACCTTTATCCAAATATAATTTTTTGGAAGGATATATGTAAAATGGTAGACTATTTTTCTGGGCCGTAGAATCTAGCCCAGAATATAATTTCCATATTAGGCCGCATAGAACTCAATTAAAATTTTTCAGTTATCCCTTGTAACTATTTGTTAAATGTTCCACATGATGTCATACATATTCATTTAAATTTCACAAATCTTTGGTCTTGGATCCTGGTCTCTATATTCTATTTTTTGAGAAGCTTTCCAGTTTCCCTTTCCCAGAATGTGTTTCCATGAAATCTTATTTTGATGGCCTTCTAATGGGAATATTCAAGTACTCCAAATTCATGAATCTTTCCTTTTATAATGGGAGAACTGAAAATAAAATATAAAAATAAAATGAAGACTATTTTTTATTTTAGTATGTGTTCAAATATAAACCAAGTGATAATGCACTTTAACAAAGAAATACGATAATAATGTGAAATACTGTTCAAATTGTAAAATGAACTAAAATGGAGTTTATGAACAATTAAGTTCATAAATATTTTAAATATTAACAATGAATATTATTTTTTTCAATTGATAAACAATTTCCTTGGACTCCCATAGAACCTTAGAAAAGATAATCTGATGGTTCATGAAAATCCATGCCCTTATATTACATTCTAATATAATGATTCTCATCATTGTGAATTAAAATAAATCCTTTGAATAAAAATATAAAAATGACACAAACATTCATGGAAGATATTTCTCAAACAAGGAACTATATATTACTAAAACCTATATTTGACAACCTTAATAATATTTTAATAGAATCAATTTATTCAACATGAACGTTATTCAGGGAAAAGAACCACCTAAAATGTATATTATATGATAGAAACATCGAAAATAAGGTCATCAATATCCAATGAAGCTACACCCTAAACTGATTATGGAATAACCCATTCAATTAAACACCTTATAATGTCTAGATATTGGAACACTAAACTAAAAACATTGACTATGAACACACCACACTAGACTTAATATTTATACTAAAACAGCATCCTAACTTTAATAGGGGAGTCCCTAAATCCTAAATACCACATGAGAATGATCTCAAACAAACATTCTTACATTAAAAGTTTCATAACATGATGGATAATGGTGAAAAACAACATTTACCACTCAAACCCCAAAATCAATCACCATTATCAACTATTTCACTTTCCTGATGAAAAAATTGAAATTAAATTTCTAAGACCATTTATTTAAATAAACATAATTTTTTAAATTTTCCAATCCATATTATATTTATAAAACCATCAGTGTTCTATAAATAACTACAAAATTATTCCAATTTTTGTTTAACCTTGTTTAATATTAAATAATATCTCTCTTTTTTTATTTAAAATTAAACAACCATGAATTATTAAATAATTTTTTAGGGAATTAGAGTAAAAATATTCAAGGAAAATTTGTACCAAAATACTAATGATTATTTACTATGACAGATTATAAGCAGAAAATCATCATTAAATAAAAATAAAACCACTATTAAATTCTAAAGCAAACTCACTTCTCCCTGATAAAATAGTCCCTAAAATTTTACCATCCTATAGAGAAAATAAATTACATTTACTAAATCAAATGAAAATTGCATATTTTTTATTGTAAAATATCTAATAGAACACCACATGAAAATGGTAACAAATCAAATCACCCAAAATAGTGTATCTAGAGAGGTCAAACCTATTTCTATAAGAATAACATAAACTCTAGGAGTCTACCACAGTCTTTGTTTTTCCCGACTGCTTGAACCAAAATATGAGGCACTATATTTAGTATTATAAAAAACCTGGAGAAGACCCCTCCAAATCACCTTAAAATTATCCCTCACCTTCAACTGAGACTTGAACCATAAACTATTAAGCCTTTTTTGAATCTCTAACTTCATGTAAAACTCAAAAAGTCATGCTCTCATTTCATTACCAGCTAAGATGTTTGTAAACATGGCCGAAAATGAATAAAATAAAATAAGATTATCACTTTCATTATATTCCCCATATAGATGATCCAAGATACCCTTACCATTTTCATAACTCTTCACATAGGGAAATAAATCCTTCTTGACAAAAGAATGTATGGATTTCAAAGAAACCTCTTCCTATATGGAATTATTCATCTTTCACTACACTCGATCTACTGCATTAAGTGAACAATATACTATGGTATATTAAAATTTATAGTCTTTATCAATACAAATGAAACCTAATAATATTTTATCTAGTTCTCAACCTTGAGGCATGACACTTAAAAAAGGATATTTGGTAATAAATGCTGTTAAAATAGGGTGAAAACCTTATCTCAAGACTTATTCATCTATTTTTTGATAAAACAACCACAATGTTACTAGGATTAAATGTTTTCAACCCAAAAATCAAAATAAATAAGGTTAATTTATAAAATTAAACCACACATTAGAAAAAAATACACCAGCACATTGCAAGTATAACATTAGATCCTATACACATAATCACTTAAATAACTTATCATATATGATAAAATCACAACATGTTTATAATGAAACCCATTCTTACAACAACAACACTACTTTTCCATCATTCCCACACCATTATGCATGAAACCAAAAGCTATCAAACAACTCATCCTTACCCAAAAAATAATTTCTACAATTCAGTACATAAAATACTAATAATTATAGGTAGGACCACAATAATACTATTTGAGGATGAAAAAATTCCCATTGTAGAATATTACTAACATTAAATATATATAAAAAAATATAATAAAAAATTTAAATCAATAAAAATTCCATTGATACCGACAAATTTAATTATTTTCTAATCGATCACATTTATTTATCTAAAATCCACCCCATTTCATGTCTATTATAGCATATACCATAATACATATAAGGGTGAATATGGAAAGGGGGTGTCATTTTCAATTCATTCCCTCACCAAAATAGATGCTTGGGAAAATATTCAGACCAAAAAACAATGGGTATCATTAAGGATAGATGACATTGGTCGGGTGTGTCGAAATCATAATAAAATGAAATATATAACATATACATTCAAACCCAAAACCAATTTTTCAAGAAAAAATAAAACGTTTAATACAATGAACTATTAAGACACTACCTTTACCACTATGTTGAATCATCCTCTATCTGTATAACATATTCCAACCCCACATTTCCATGAAATATAAAAATGTAATCATTAAACATCCCTTTAATTATAATATTTATCCATTTTCACCATTTTCCATTTTAGAAGCCACATTACATTCATTATGACATTAATTTATTCTTATTTAGTGTCAAACCATTTATTATAGATCTATCATTCTAATCTAAATCATTAAACATCATTTCAAATATGAACTATTCATTAGAAAATACCTCCAATTAAATTACATTCCAACTCCCAATACCATATTCATTAATACCAACCACATTCCATGCCATAAGGTAGAAATATAGACATTTAAAATTAAAATTCTTATCATTAATCTTTATTTGTAATTAATTCATAATTCGAGGTTCTATATTCATCAAAATAAGTTAGATATTTCTAAAACAATAATACATTATCATATTTAAGTGATTAACTCACTATGGATGATTATTCCAAAAATTTAATTTAAAAAATAGATGTGTCACTTTGAATCAAAATTTATTGTAGGAATATGAAATAAATAATAAATATAATAAATATCATTGAACCATTCAAAAAACTTGGGGATCCCCCAAAACCATTATTTTCTTTTATTCAGGTTGAATATATTAATTATGATCAATTAAAAAAAACAAAATACATGATAATTCAAAAATTTACACAAAATAAAAAAGGGAGGTTTATTGAATATGTTACCAAAACTAGTGTTAAAAAATAACTATATAAGAACAAAAAGAAAGGTATGGTCCCAAAAGATGATAACATTTGTGGAAATCCTCAAAACACATTATTATAAAAAAATACATAATAGCCATGACTAAAATCTAAAAAATAGAAGATGAATAATTTTTATGGCCCCGCCAACAAATATATGGGGAGAATAAAGAAGAAAAGAAGAGGGATTCTCCGTGAATGAAAAAGCATTCAATTCATGGAGATGAGTTATAATACCATTTTAATAGTGGTTATAGGTCTCCAAAGATAAACCTATATCCATCTAGAATCAAATATGTACAAGTAAGATTGATTCATGGTGAGGGTGAAACAATAATTTATAATAAATATTTAGATGAATGGAATTTTGGAGATAAGACTATGGATGTCCCTTATGAATTTACTATAATAATATGGATGAAATAAGTCACCCAAAATTTAAACTAAAACATAACTATTAATTTTAATATTAACATTTAGTTATTTATTCAATGTTTATATACACAAAATTAATTACAAAAAACCACAGAATTTTGACAACCAGTGGAAAATGGATTAATCTTATATATTACCTTGGAAATGATGAATGCGATATTCCTCAGAATCAGATAATTGGAAAGGTACCATGGGTCCAAGAAAGTGATACATAACATATTTACTATGGTTCATAGAATATTATTACTATGAAAACTTTTATCCTATATATTATAGTGGTCTTCAGAAAATATATTGACTATTGAAAATTTGGTTAAGTTGAAAATATTAATCATTTGAGTAGAGATTATGAAATTTATTACATATTAGAAATTTGTATAAGTCATAAATTTTACATATTATTATCTATTAAAAAATTATTCATTTAATATATTGAAAACCCATATATCATAAGCATTATAGTAGATTTTGGTAAATATATTACATATTGGAAATTTAACCAAGTCTTAAATTATAGGAATTGAAGTAGAGTTTGTAAAATATGATCTATATTGTAAATTTACCTTGGTTATAAGTCTTATGAATGATGGAAAATATCTCACACATATAAGAAATAGTGGTGTAAAATATTATGTAATGAATTTTTGAAAAGGAAAAGTTTACACAGTGATAGGTAATATTTCTAGAGTAATCAAAATTATTTTTATATTATATACATTCATGGTGATATATAATATATATTGGTTATTATGAAATATATTTGGATATGTTAGATAAGTTGTTATATTATTCCAAATTTGGACAGGTATTTAGATATAAAATATAATGGTGAATTCTCTTTAGTGATACAAAAGAAATTTATTTCATATATAAGATGATATTGTTTTTAACTATTTTATATAAAAACCCATATGTAATGTTTAATATAAAATACATGGTGATACTTAATGGTTACTCAACAATAAAGGGGAACTTTCAACATTGAAAAACATTAATAATGATGAATAAACATGTTAAAATACAAAAGTGACCTATTCAAGCCAACAATCCATGTATCATTAACTATGTCCACACCGTGGCCAATAAATCTCCAATAAATAGGAAATCTATTAACTCTAACAACCTTTAGACACCATGAAATGTGTTCTGAGAACTTCTCCGCAAACTATTCTCAACCGGGCCTCAAAGTGGAACACTAGTCTAGAAAAAACACCGACGGTGTGCAAGGTACATGAGAACCAAATTTTGGCATGCACTCCACTTGTGTGCCCAATTTCAGTTCTCCCAAGGTACAAATGTTTCCTAAAAAGAGACCCTTGGAACCTTAATTTGTATTGACTAATTTTCTGAAATCCTAATCGATGCTTTGGTTACCCATATGCTTCTCCCATGTCCTTTGAAACATTCAAGGTTTTTATTTAACACATAAATTAGAGTTATTGATGGAGGATTATAGGACATAAGTACTTTTAGTATTTGAAAACCATAAAACTTGTGTGCCTAAAGACACCAACCTACTAAATTCATCAACACTAGCTCTCCAACTATTTCTTTCATAGGAACTTGAGCACAACACTTCTAGGATCCCCTGTGAATACTCTTAATGAATGATCCAAGTCGCTCTTACGTATTACCAAATAATTTTTTTCCATTTAGTGAATATCAGGTCACCCAATTCTACATGCGTAGCGATACTTGCAAGCCCATCCCTACTTCGACAACCCTCTTTGATTCACTTACTATCTTCAATCTAAAAGCCATCATGCCCTCTTAAATACCATTCCTAGAATGGTTTCATCTTCATTGGATCCCTTGTTGAAATGTATTATGTTAAGACATCCACAAAAACCTCCTTACTTATCAAACGATTAGGATAGGCACATTAGTGTGACTCTTATTGGGGTTTTTATTTACATAGTCAGATGTTTCCCACATTTGTTTATAAATGGGGTTAAGATTCAAGGAGTGTTTGTGGGTTTGTATATTCGCAATCACATGGACCATTCTCCCAAGAACATTGTTGGGATGTTCCTGGTTTGGAAGAGGGTTTTGGTCCTGACCTCTCATTTCCCAAAGAGACGCAGGACCTCTAGTATTCTGGAAGGGAAGGTACATTTCACACCATTGTTTCCTTTTGAACAAATGAGAAGTCTCCCACCCCTAACAGGATCAATTTAAGTGCTGAAATTCTAGTGTAATCGCCTAACCATCATCCCTTCCTTCCATTCATTGGACCCTTTTCCAATGTAAAGATAATATAGGGAGGGCTCTTCACCTCTCCCTCTTCCTGAGTTGCCTTTCCCTTATCCACTGTCGCCACCATATGATTGAATTCCTCCACCATAAGAGGAGAAAAAATGCATGTGCCATTTTTGAATCATTCATATCATCATGTTTCTCACACCAAGAATGACTGGTGTGGGCGTAGTGATTCATGATGATTACAACATGTGTACAAACACTCACAAAGAAGAAACTAAGAGAAATATGATTCATGTTCAATCCAGGACTAGTATGAAGCCCTTTCAGGGCCCAAGATCTCTTGATATCATCTTTAGGAATCCAACCCTAATCCCTTAATCTAGGAATCCTACTTACAAATAACCCTCAAATTAAACCCATAAGTCATTGAGGCATCCATTTCAAGAAGTAATCCCAAACTAATTTCTCTCAAATGACTATACTCTCCAATGTTATTTATCAAACTACATGGGCTTTGATTCCCACCCACAGGCTATATGTAAGATGCCTATATGTGGTTCAAACCCAATATTTCAAATAAACCATGTTCTCATATGGCCATATTATAAACATGGACTATTCTAACATGAAAACCCATATCATTTCCACATTTTTGGGATATTTATTCATATGTAACACACCAAACTTCTACTAAGAACCTATTGCTTAGATGTACTTACCAAATGACATTAAACTCTAGGGTTAGGTCCTTATATCATGAATTTAAAAGGTATGATGTGTCACATTAAGTGGAACTGAACTACGAGGGTACTAATTCATTTAACAAGGATACTTAGGTAACCCATTTCATGGGTATTATCCCAACATCAAAACAAACCTGCACATCCCTAGATGAAAATAAATTATATAGTGCCCCGCTGAGTAGCATAAAAACCAGAATCATAATAAAGATGATTAAAAAGAATCATTAAATAGTATATGAAGGGAGACCATTGATGGAGAACCTCGAATACATACATATATTTCCATTAATGTAGTACCCTGAATACATACTGATGATTCTAAATGTTATAGAGTTTAGTAAGCGATTGAAAATTATAATGGGAACATATGTTATGATTTTTAAATTAATAATTATTCATTAAAATAACTTAAATTTACAAAGAGAGTCCCAAAGTAGACAATAATTCCCCCCAAAAGGGTTTAATGAGTCCGACCTCCCATCCTCTCGACCAATGCACGTTATTAAGTATCAAAAAGTTCAAAATTAATGAACGCCTTCCTTTTGGAATACAAGTCTCATTTCGATAATGAATTGTTGGATGTTTCAGGTTCCATGTATAAATCCAATGGAAACCGCCTTGAAGCAGTGATTCTAAAAACTAAAACTCACGTTTCAAGAAAATATGAAACAAAATCTTTACCCCAATTTATAAAAAAATATCATTTTGAAAAACAACCTTCATAGTGTGATTCACTAGGAAAAACCATCAAACTACTTCTATGAGCCACAAGGCTACCACTCGAGTTCCCAAGAATCCCTCAACACTAGAAAGAAAAAAAATTAAGGGGAGAGAAATATAGTACCTTATATTATACAACCAAATAATTGATTATTCCTCAGTGAATATTTATAAATTTTTATTTAATAATATATAATAAAAAATATCATGTATATTAGACGTTTGGTGATTGAAAGATGTTTCCAATTATTATTTTTTGAAATATTAATATTATTGGAAAACATATGAATCAATTAAATGTATGATGTGATTAGTATTATGTAATGTAACTTTATACATATTAAATTTATTTCTATATATTTTATGTGTGCTAAATATTTAAAACCATTCAAATAATCATGATATTTAATTAATATTTAGTAAAATTATAATCAATAATTTTTTTAAAAAGTAGGTATAAATTTCATATAAATCCAACCATCAATTTTAACAAAACGACTTAAACTATATTTCATTATTTTATAAATCCTTTAAATGGAATGAAAACATTTAAAAGTAATAGTTAATGTTATAGTTATTCCTAACTATTTTGTTTAATAATGGCCATGGAATTGAATAATTGTAGGAATATTCACCTCATCAATTTTAGGCTTCACATGATCAAAATGAATAAAAATGTATTTATAAAATTAAAATTCATTTTAATCTTCTAAATTTGCATCCTTAATGAGAAACAAATCATGTGATATTGTGTTTTAATAAAAATATTTGACCTTAATTTGTTTATGTATTTAAAAAAAATTTAAAAAAAATATTCATATCAATATGATGACTAATGGTTTCTAAATTATTCATAGTACAATTTCTATAAATAAAACTCCATTAAATAAGAATAAAAAGTTAATAATAGAAAATGATATTTTTTATTATAAACATGTTGGATTAAAATTCTAAAACTATTTTGATCAATTTGAACATTTTAGGAATCAATCTATCATTGGAAGTGGTCAAGTTTTGAAAATATGACTTTTTATATAAATTAATTTATATCCCTTAAAGATGGGTTGACCATTCAAAAAAATAATGTAGCATCATTCCATAAAAAATAATTAGGATTTTTTTTCACTAATTGATTCTAAATTTTTTTAAAAATTCACACCAGAATATAATAGAATTTTTTCATCAAATTTCTAATACAATATTTTCTAAATTAAATCCTCTCTAAAATTTCATAATATGATAAATGAAATCAAATAACACCAGATTATATTGAAAATATAATAAAAATTATAATAACTATATATATTACATATAAACAAGATCTCGAAGTCAATATGTTATTATATATATAAGAAATGATGAATTGAATCAATTTAGAATTAAATTTATAATAAAACATTATAAAATATTCAAAATAATCCGATTGAGCATGGATAATCATTAAAACTTATACAAATTATGATAAAAAAATTTAGGATACATATGTAAAATTATAATCTCAATTAGAGTTCATATATTCTCAAAATAATCAAAAGAGTTTTTAAGTATTAAAAATAATTTATAACATTATAATGCATGTAAATGGTTCAAAATAGATGAAATTATATAAGTCAATTGTTTCTATTTAGTGAAATAATATTTTATTGAGTAGTTAATAATATAAAAAATCACACCAATAAAATAGATAATAATATTAAAATTATTGATTTTATTATTTTTATTATTAAAACACATCAAATAAAGAATTTATTATTTAAATAAACTATGATTGATTTTTCATGAAAATATAGTATTTAAAAAACATTTCATATATGTTCTATAGTTATATACCACACATCAATCTGAAAATGGATGATATTAAAATAAAATAAATTATTTTAATCGTTAAAAATTCATTTCACACTACTAATAATCCTAAAAATATTTAAAATGTTTAAATGATTATAGTTTTTTAAAAAATAAGGATGATGATCAGTGAATAGTTTTTGACACTATGCACGTGGTTTACACCAATTTCATGGTATGAATTTATAAATTAGTTCAATATTTATATCATAGAATTAAAATTAAAAATAATAATTTAACATGTTTAAAATTGTACAATAATTTCAAAATGAAATGATATAAAACAATGTTTCCAATTATTGTTTCAAAATCAATCATTTATTGACTAATAAAATACCATTTTAATATGTCAGAATTCATCCAACACTTCACTATTTTCTTTAATAATACTTGTAACATACATGACTTGTATAAGGAATAATAACTTTAATATTAATATAATATTTTAACCATTAATTAATTTTTTTGGAGATATCTTTTAACATTCATATTAAATATTTTTTAAATATAGTTAGGATTTTAGGATTTTCTAATTTTGATGTAGGTGGGGTTCCCCTAATTTTCCATAAAGGTTGATAAAATTGACCTGTTGGAGGATGAGAAAAAATAACATTTATTATGAAAATAAAAACTGACACTACTGAACAAATATATAGTTTTTTATAATATTTTCGTGAACAGATATTCATAATTTTTTTAGAATTTTATAGTAAATAGATAATTTTAATAAAATATTAATCTTATTTTGGGATTATAATATTACATAATTTGTATATTTATATATATATATTTTATTTTTTATAGTTCTATATATATATATCCTTATTGGAAACTATTAATAATATAACAATGATTCAGTGAAAAATGATTGTATGGAGAATATATACACTGTTTTTATAAACCATGGATACTGATCAACAACCAACTACAATGTTTGAGATAGGGGTACATCCTTGGTTTTAAATTTGTGTTTTTAGTGAGAGTCTACGTATATAGATCATTAAAAAAATAATTATGTTTATATATGATCATGAGAGAGAAATAAATTACATATTTTAACCCACTTTTATTTCATTAAAAACATTATTGTATAGACTATACATCAAAGGTATTTAGGGAACCATGGAATATGTGTATCATAATGAATCATATTTCCACATTCATAAGAAGTATTTCATAAAGATACTATCAAATATTAGAAGGCTATTTTTATATATTTAAACAACATAAATAGACATCATTTTAGTATTTTTTGTGATCTTATTCAACATAGTAAATTTCAAATTTTATTCCCCATATTTAATCAAAAAATATTCATTCCATATGCTATAAGAATTTAAATTCATATATTTAAAATTAATTTCTGATCATGATAGTTATATAAAGTAACCTATAATTTATATGATTTTTTCCAAATATTATTGAATTCATCCTCTCTTAAAACATAAAAACTTTCATTAAAACATTTACATTTATTAACATTAGTAGCACTAGAAACATCCCTAGAGGGATTTATGAGTGATCTTAATTTATAAAATTCATCTTCAATTCTCCTAAAATGAAAAATATTTGGTCATTTAAATATATTTTTGTTTTCATTTTATATTGGTTATAATAATATTTATATATAAGGGGATTTATTTATTTAGTAATATTCTAGAGAAAATGATTCTATTTTACTCAAAAAATATGATACACTATTTAGACATGATGATGAACTAAAGTAATATAAAAAAATTTATCATGAGTTATTTTATACTAATTATTGTCCTAGAGTATACCTCAAGAGTGTGTAAACTGAGTTATCCCTATTAAAATAATAATTTTTTTAAAAATCTAATTTAAAATACCTAGGGAAAAATTAAATTAACTATGGAATAATATTTTTAAAAAAATATTGAAAATTTTAAAATTCAACTCAAAATTATTAATAAACATTTATATTTATATTTACATTTATATGATGACCTTTTTATTATAATAAAATTTTAGATATCATTGTTCATAAGTGTTGAACCCTATGGGAATTGAGTTTCTTTATTATATTTTGATAATCTCAACTATATTTTACTTATAACTTAATTATGTTTGATAGATCTCAAATATGCATTATTATATGTTGTTACTTTGAATTATGCTTAATAGAAGTCTTTTGGATATATTTACTCTGACCTAACACATTTTTCCAATAGAATGCTTAAACAGTTTATAGCTACCGATATAGAACAGTAGCTACTGTTATGACTTAGAGCTACCGATATCAAAGAGAGCTATCGATACGGAGTTCACTGATACATCAAGTTCACCGGTACTCAAAGTTCACCGCTACATCAAAGTCTACCGATATGGTACAACAAGTCTACCAATAGAGTTAGAGTTACAAGCACACCGGTACTCAAGCCTACCGCTACATCGAAGTCGACAGCTACCGATACAAAGCTACAGATATGCAAAGTCTACCGATTCATCAAGGAAGCTACCGATAGGGACTTACCACTACCGATACAAGGCAGAGCCATAGCTACCATTACAAGTCCACCTCTACTGATGTGATCAAGTCTACAGTTGCAGCTACCGATACAAAGTCTACCGTTACAAATGAAGTCTACCGATACAGAGACCTACCGTAACACAAGTCTACCAATATCAAGAGCTTCCGTTCCAGAGACCGAACCTGACACTGCTTTAATTTCTTTATCTTTATTTAATCTAACCAACGGTCATATTAGGAATATTTTAATGCTCAGTCATTTATTTAATGAAGGTTGTTGGATGTCAGGGAACCATACCTCGTACCTGCAAAAAGTAAATCATCTTTTGTTGGAGCTCATGCTTTAAATAAAGGAAGGATGTGCTACTAAAAAGAGGGGATGAATAGATGAATACAAAGAGATATACATACCACGAATTGTGCTGGAAGAAGAACTGAGCGTGAATGCAATGATATGACAAAACTTACATGAAGAACTCATTCATTTCTGCATACCAGTGAAGAGCTGAGAACAAGAACATAACACAAGAGCTTCATCGACTATCTATACACCTAGAAGTCAATGAAACTGACGATACTCTGTTTTCCAGAAAAAAAACCAGAAGAGGACTCAGAGAGAATTTTGACCAATCAAAGGAGTCCAGAACTGCACGAAAATCACTAGAGCCATTTCTAAACTCTAAATATTTTCTCTGTGATTTATCTTTTTACATATTGAGCAGTGTGTGTTATTTGCTGTATTTTACACACAAACTATCTCCTGTACTCTAACTGGAGGATTTGTAAATCCTCACTCAACTCTCTTACATCCTGTATTTCCCACTAGGGTAGTGGTAGAGGTTGTGTGACCTGGACAGCTGGTTGCTGTTGTTTTTGTTTCCCACAGATAACAGTGGTAGAGGTCGTGTGACCTGGACAACTGGTTGCTGTTGTTTTTGTTTCCCACTGATAACAGTGGTAGAGGTCGTGTGACCTGGACAGTTGTATACTGTTGTTTATCCCTGATCCAGGGTGTGGATCACTTTTATATAATTTTTTGAGAGGAATAAGTCTCATCTTTAGACTGAACCTGTTGGTTAAAAATGTTGTGCTTTTTTATATTCAAAGTTCTTTTTTATTCCACTTTCAATTACATTAAAACCAAAACTGTTTTAAAGTCACTTTGATAATTAAACTTGCATGTGTTTATATTAGTTGTAAATCAATAAGTTAGTTTCAAAAGTTAATCAACTATTCTGATTTCATTAGCTGGGAAATAATCAATCCCTTGAGAACCTTACAGAACCTTTACTTTGGAATAAATTCACTACAGTTTATTTTTTTATTTTATTTGGGGGATTTTAAGACAAAGTTTTTAAACAGAAATTTTAATTGGAACTCAATTCACCCCCCTCTTGAGTGTCCACTCCGACCAACATTTGGTATCAGAGGCTATTTAAATACTTTCTAAAGTGCTCTATTTTTCAATTGTGATTTTACTTTTATTTTAATGTTCTTAAAATTTCTGTTATTTCTATATTTTTTTCTCATTAAAATCATTACTTTAAGTAAGCTATCATGGATAATAGACTTGAAGGCATTGCTACCAATAGACCGCCATTTTTCAATGGCACTAACTATGCTCAGTGGAAAATCAAGATGAAAATTCATTTAGAGGGCATGGGTTTTGATATTTGGACTGCTATAGAATCCGAATATAAAATTCATACTACTGTTAGAACTACATGGAATGAAGCTACTAAGGCTTCCTATAATAATAATTACAAAGATATGAATTCCTCGTACTGTGCTTTAGGAGATGAGGAATTTAATATAATATCTTCTTGTAAAACTACTTATGAAATTTGGGATACCTTAGCTGTTTCTCATGAAGGAACAACTAATGTTAAGGAAATGATATTGAACACTTATACGATTAAGTATGATAATTTTGAAATGAAGCCTGATGAACCCATTTCTGACATGTATCTCAGGTTCAACGAAATTGTCAACACAATGATCTCTATGGGAAAGGATGTTCCATCAAAGGAACAAATTATGAGACTTCTGAGATGTCTACCTGAAAGATGGAGAGGAACTTCTGTCTCAATTAGAGAATCGTGTGATATTAGTAAACTGCGAGTCAAGGAATTAATTGGAAAGCTGATGATGTATGAAGAAGAACTAAAATTGAACATATAAGAAGAAGATGAACCTAGAAGGAAGTATGTTGTGTTCATGACTTCAACTTCAAAGAACAAGGATAAGGAGAAACTACAAGCTATTAATGAAAGTTCAAGCTGTGAAGACAGTGAAAGTGCTTCTGACAGTGATGCTGAGATGGCTCACATTTCCAGATGGTTTAAGAAATTTTACAGGAAGAAGAAGTTTTTTAGAATATCAAATTACAAAAGTAAATATGACAACAAGGGTCATTGGAAAAAGGATTGGAAGTAATCTGACAAATCAGATGACGTTGTCTACTATGAGTGGAAAAGAAAGGGACACATAAAAGCAGACTGTCCAAAGTTGAAGTACAATAAGAGGTATGAATACAAGGAAAATATGTTTATGAAAGCCATGAAGGCTACTTGGAGTGCTTTTGAGGATAGATCCACTGAATCTGAAATTTCTGAAACTGAACACTGAAATAAGGCAAACATGTGTTTTATGACAAACACATCTTAGGTGACATCTGAAACTCCTGCTTTAAATTCATATTATTCTGAAGATGATTCTGACTCAGAAAACATGTCAAAATCTGAAATATTTGAATACTGTGATATGTTAGAAGAAACTTATAATGAGCTGAAAGAAAAATACAAAGGTTTAAAGAAACATTATGCTTTAACTGTTAAACATAAATATGATCTTGATATTGAAATGGAAAATAATGCTCAGTTGCTTAAAGAAAACACTGAACTGAAATTATCTAATGAGAAACTTAAGAGAGACATAGAAATATTTACAAATGGTAAAGACACTCTTACTCAGATTCTAGGTAAGCAAATAGCACCTTGATACACTACTGGTATAGGATACCAACCTGGACAAAGGAAAATTACCAAAATTAAATTCATTCCTAAATCTGTACAGAATGTAGCTAGTTCTAAAACTTCATATGCTTCAACTAGTTATATTCATAGTTATGGATCTAATAAGGTTTATCTTTCAAAATCTGTTGATTCTAGACATTTTATGAGACCCATTAGACAAATCTGGGTATGTAATGTTTTGTTGGCTAACATGTCTGGACCCAAGAAAATCTGGGTACCAAAATCATTTCCTGTCTAAATCTGTTTTGTAGGGAACCTGCTTAAAAAGATTTTGTAGAGAGACCTAGTACTTGGACAGTGGATGATCAAGAAATATGTCAGGATACTTCTCATGCTTTAAAAGCTTAGTCAGAATTTATGGAGGTTTTATCACTTTTGGTGATACTCAAAAGGAAAAATCATCGGCTTTGGCCAGATTGGAAACACTGACTCAGTATTAATTTCTAAAGTTTTATTTGTTGATGGACATAAATATAATTTGTTAAGTATTTCTCAATTATGTGCTGATGGCTTTTATGTTATATTTTAAAACGATTCTTACAATGTTTTTAATTCTAAAAATGTATTACTGTTTTCTCCTTTAAGAAATGAAAATGATTATGCTGTTGATTTAAATTAATTAGCTAAGCAGAATATTACTTGTTTAAATACTTTTCATAAAGAGTCTTGGATTTGGCATAAAAGATTAGGACACTGCAATGTACAGTCACTTAGAAAACATTCTAGGAAGAACTTAGTTAGAGACCTACCCAAACATGAATTTCTAGCAGACAAAGTTTGTAATCCCTGTCAAAAGGGAAAGCAACATAAAGTTTCTTTTAAATCAAAGAAAGAAGTTTCACCTTCTCAACCTCTCGAGTTGGTTCACATAGATTTATTTGGACCTTCTATATTTTTTAGTTTAAATGGGAAGCACTATGTCTATGTTCTTGTAGATGACTTTTATAGATATAGTTGGGTATATATTATAGCTCACAAAAGTGAAGCTTGTTATTGCTTTGTAAAATATTTCAGTTCTGTAGAAAACCTTAGTGGACTTAAAATTAAAACTATGAGAAGTGATCATGGTCGTGAGTTTGAAAATCCTGAGTTTGAATCTTACTGCTCACACAGTGGCTATAGTTACAATTTCTCTTCCCCTAGGAGACCCCAACAGAATGGTGTAGTAGAAAGGAGGAATAGAATCCTACAAGAAATTTCTAGGAATATTCTTAATGAGTATGGCCTACCTATTTATTTTTGGGCTGAAGCTGTCAATACAGCTTGTTATGTTATTAATAGAGTCTTGATCAGACCTGTTCTTAAGAGGACCCCTTATGAGTTGTGGAACCATAGAAAACCTAAGGTTAACAACTTCAGAGTTTTTGGTTGCAATGTCTTTATTCTTAATACTAAAGATAATATTGACAAGTTTTCACCAAAGAGTCATGAAGGAATTTTCCAAGGATACTCTATAACTAGTAAAGCCAATAGAGTTTCTAATAAGAGAACCAAATGTGTGGAAGAATCTGTTCACATAAAATTTGATGAAACTGGTCCACATTAGCCTAAGACTTCTCTTGAAAATCTTGAAGATGATCTATCTATTTTGAACCTTAATGAGAAGGACAATGGACCTGTAATTAAAACAACAAGTTCTGGAAATTTTCCAAAACCTGCTTCTCTTGATTCCCAACCTGTTGATGAACCTGAAATTTCTATTCCTACCTTTACTTGATCAACTAGAATTCTAAAGAATCATCCTTTAGATGCTGTTGTAGGAAATCTTGATAGAGGGACACAGACTAGTTCTTCTCTTAGAAATCAGGTTGAACATCAAGCCTTCTTGTCATAGCTTAAACCTAAAAACATTGATGATGATATTAATGATGAAATTTGGGTAATGGCTTTGCAAGAAGAACTAAATCAATTTGAAAGAAACAAAGTCTAGAAATTAGTAAAAAGACCTAAGGACACTATAACCATAGGAACAAAATGGGTTTTTAGAAACAACGTTGATGAATCTGGAAACATCATTAGAAAGAAATCTAGGATAGTTGCACAATGTTACAATCAAGAAGAAGGAATTGACTATGAGGAAACCTTTGCTCATTTAGCTAGATTAGAGGCTATTAGAATCTTACATGACTTTGCATCACATCTGAATTTCAAGTTATATCAAATGGATGTTAAAAGTTCTTTTTAAATGGTTTTATTGTTGAAAATGTTTTTTTAGAACAACCACCTATTTTTTCAAATCCACATTTTCAGAATCATGTCTTCAAACTTTCTAAAGCTTTATATGGTTTAAAACAAGCTCTGAGAGCTTGGTATGAAAGGCATTCAAACTTTTTTATTTCCAAAGGATTTACAAAAGGAATTGTTGATCCCACTCTTTTTATAAAAAGGATTTCAAAAGATTTTTTAATAGTACAAATCTATGTTGATGATATTATTTTTCGATCCTCTAAGAATTCTTTATGTACTGATTTTTCAGAAATAATGCGAAATGAATTTGAAATGAGCTTAATGGGAGAGATTAAGTATTTTCTTGGTTTTCAAATTTTTCAAACTAAAGATGGTATTATTTTAAATCAAAGTAAATATACTAAGGATTTGTTAAAACGATTTGTCTTGGATAGTATTAAGGAAAGTGATATACCTATGAGTACCACCTGTAAATTGGATATTGATGAATCTGGGAAACCTGTTGATCAAACTAATTACAGAGGTATGATTGGGAGTTTACTTTACCTTACTGATAGTCGACCAGATATTATTTTTAGTGAATGTATGTGTACTAGATTTCAAGCTAATCCTAAAGAATCACACTTACTTGATGTTAAAAGGATTTTTAAAAATCTTAAGTATACTGCAAATTTGGGTTTGTTTTATCCAAAAGGACAATCATTTGACTTAATAAGTTATTCAGATGCGGATTTTGTTGGCTGTAAGTTAGATAGGTAGAGCACATCTGGAACATGTCACTTACTTGGAAAATCCCTAGTATCATGGTGTAGTAAGAAATAGAACTCAGTTGCATTATCTACTGCGGAAGCAGAATACATAGCTGCTGGTAGTTACTGTGCACAGATTCTATAGATGAAACACGCTTTACAGGACTATGGATTTTATTTTAAGCATGTTTCAATTAACTGTGACAACACTAGTGTGATTAACATCTCAAAGAATCCTACGTCTCACTCTAGAACTAAACACATTGATGTTAGACACCACTTTTGAAGAGATCACTATCAAAGAGGTGATATAACACTTGATTTTATAGGAACTGAACTTCAATTAGCTGATATTTTCACTAAGCCATTATGTTCAGTAAGATTAAGTTTCATTATACATGAATTAGGATTGATAACTTACCCTTGAAACTGTTTGAAAATTCTCACCGTTAGAAAATTCTCACTGTTAGAAAATTCTCACCGTTAGAAAATTCTCACTGTTAGGAGACCTCACCATTAGAAAATTCCTACCGTTAGGAGACCTCACTGATAGAAAATTCTCACCGTTAGGAGACCTCACTATTAGAAAATTCTCACTATTAGGAGACCCCACCGTTAGGACATCCTCACCGTTAGAAGACTTTACCGGTACATCTCACGCTGTTTTAACTTATGTAAAGCCGAGACATTGAAATTATATATATATATATATGATTTATTTTATTTTATTTTTGGATCATAAATGATATTAAACCGAGTCTAGATTTCACTCAATCTCACCGCGAACACGTCTGTTCGAATCCCTCCAACCTAACCCTCTCAAGCCGCAAAACCCTAAACCTCGAATCTTTAATGGCCCGCGTCAAGAGACCTCAGGTTACAGATGGGAGTGATGATTCGCAAGAGAAAAGACAGAAAGTATCGAATGCTAGTACCAGTGGAAGTGGAAGTGGAAGTGTAGCTCAGAGGAATCCAATAATCCTGCATCTCTCAAAGAGAGAAATTGTCATTGAGAAAGAGGTGTGTGCAGAATGGCTCATGGAGAGGAAGTACTTGGTTCTTAATGTTTTTGAAGAACAAGGTTGGACTGAGTGATTCACGAACAACAATGGACCTTATTACCCAAGGCTGGTAAAACAGTTCTACGAATTCGTTCGTTTTGAAAAGTCTGAGGAAGAAAGAATAATGATTTATTATGTGAATGGATAAGAAGTTTCTTTTACTTCAGTAGAATGGGATGGGAACTTGAGGGTTCCACATGAAGGTGATTATGAGTTTTATTCAAAATCTGTACCTTCAACCAATGATGTGTTTCAATATGAAGATGCTTTGCTGGAGCTTACAGGGAATGGGACCCCAAGAAAGTTGATTGTTGCAGAGATGGTAGGAGAATATAAGCTGTTGTTTAAATTTATTCATCATGTTGTTAGTCCGAGAATAGGAGACTGTGCCACTTTGAGATTCCAAGACATATATCTGTTATATTTGCTTTGGCATAGTGTGAGAATCAATCTATGTAGACTGATTATGGTTCAAGTAGAAGAGAGGACTAGACCGAAGTCCAAATCATATGCACTGTTTTCTCAAAGCTGATTTCTGTAATGCTAAAAGTGGAAGAGGTTGCTGGACCTCAGGATGAGCTGGTAGTGGTTAAGGATAACTTTTGTATTACAAGAACTATTTGTAAATACATGAAAGTTAGTTGGAATCCTTGGAATAAATCATGGGTGAATGATGATGGAAAAATCTATGACAAGTATACTCCAGTGGATCATCCTTCTAGACCAAAGGATGTGATGGATCCTGGTCTGGGACCAGATGAGCTAGAACTGGTCTACAGTGATGATGAAGCTGAGGAAGAAGAGACATCAGTTGATCAAGGAGGAGAACCAGACTTACCCCCTAGTCTGGTGCATCAATTTATTTCTTATGGAGTAGCTAGCCCTCCAAAAGAACTACCAAAGAGAGAAACTGTCTTGAAGGACAATGATATAGAGACTACAGAAGAAGGAGAAGAAACATGCCAGTATGTTGTCAAGGACACCTCTGAGGATGATGAGGAAACAGAATCAGATCATGATGTTAATGGAGAAAAGGAGGCTGATGGTGTAGTAGATGAAGAGGAAACTGTTGAAAAAGAGCTCAGTTTGAGTCCTCTAATAGTCAGTACAGTCAGGACAGTGCCTGATCAAGAAGACATATCAGTTTTAGAGGAAATTGCAGAATTACCTCCGGAAGTACAGCTGGAAGAGATACCTCAGGAGAATGTTCCATGTGAAGGGGAGAATCATGGATCAGTATCAGTTCTATATGACATTGAAGGTTGGACATCAGATCCAGGATGTATGATTCTTGGACTTTCTTATGGAGATTCTGATGAGGAAGACCAAACCCAAAAGGAATCAGTTACCCTACCCACTATGGATGATTGTATGGAAACCAAGGAGGACCTTGAGTCCTTAAAAGCTGAATTGAAAGAAGAAATAATGGAATAAATGCAAGATATGAAGAAGAGTATGGTTGAAGAGATGAAAAGCATGGAGCAATCCCTTGAGTTATCCATTGGATGTGGTGTGTCCAGTCCTGTGAAAGAAATGATGGATGAACTTAAAGTGTGCCACACTCAGATTGAGAGTTGGACAGGAGCTGTATTTTCCTTGATACAATCGATTTCTTCTCTGACTACCATGAATAGCTCTCAAAATCAAGTAAACTCTGACAATCAATATATCAAAGAAGTGGTCAAACAGTTTGTGGAAGTTTTTGAGGCCTTTAAAAAGTCTATTAATGAACATCTGAACAGCCATGATGAACTTGTTCAGAAGGTCGGTAGTAGTCTGACTCAATCCTTCAAGGAGAAAGTGGCTTTTTCAATGAAACCTCTTCCCTCATCCAGCTCCAGTGTGAACCTTGACCAGATCCACACTGTTATTTAGGAATAATTGGCTAAGGCCAGTCCCAGTGGTGCATCAAATACTCAGATTCTTGTTACCACTAGGGAAGTTAGTAGATTTGTTAGTGATCACCTGCGGGTAGCTACTGCTTCTCAAGATGCAATCAAGAATAAGGTGGAGGCTTATTTTGAAAAGGATTATACCAAGCACCAAATGACAACCCATTTCAGACTCTTGATTGAGTGTCACACACGGTTTTTTTCTGTCTTTGTATTGATCCGACCCATTAGAAATCCCGATCCTTTTCATGGGTATTTGATGAGATGAATCTTGAGTTTTGAAGTTTCATATATGTCTAACCACCATAATTTGGGATCCCCATTGCTTGTTTAGGAGTGTTTGAAGAAAGGGTGGTTACTTCATGATTTGGGCCAACCGTGAGCCCATTACCAGTTTTAAAAACTGAATTTGTTTCTTTTATAACTCTTTTTTTTTCATCATTTTTCACCTATTAAACTTCCCAATTGTCCTATACTAATTTAGTAAAATTTATATATCCTTTTGGACCCATTATAAATTCATAAGACGGGTGAATTTGGGTTACTTATTTAGGTATTGGGCCAGTCCATGGGCCCATTTCCCGTTTTAAAAAAAATAAATTGTTTCATTTATATCATTTTCTTTTTTTACTATTTTTCGGTTATTCTACATCCCCTTCGAAGCCAATAACCATATACTAACCCTAATAATCTATTTTACCTCTTTAGAGCTCATGTGGGTCGCGGATTAGGGCGAACATTCTCAGGAAACCTCAAATCTCCTAGAATTTCCAAGGTAACTTTTATCATTCATAAATCAATCAATTAGTACTATTTTAGCCACCGATCTTCTTCCCCTGGTTCTACCAGACCTTAGGTGTCTCTCCAAGAATTTTCAAGCCTTTCCCTTTTCTCTAGGGCTTCAGATCTAATGGATGACGAAGAGTTTTCTAGGATGAAAGGTGAGATTCTTTCTCCTTTCTTCTTCCTCTTCCCCCTACTTTCATTATTTATTGGTTTTATATTGTACCCTAGTCTTGATCGACCTAAGGTTTTGTTATAAAATGTTTTTTTATTGGGTTTCTGTTTGTTTAGGTCTGATCTTTATAGTTTTATGGTTTATAAACCCGCGGCGGGTGATTTCGGGTGTGCGTTTCAATTACGCCAAAGATTTGAGGTAGGATACCCCTTGAACATGACCTTATTATTTAAGTTTCATCATTTTATTATTTTTAACACCTTATATATATGTTTATTATTGTTTTTAATCCTTTGGATAATTTTCTTGGTGTTCAATGTGGTTGTTTAATCATTGTTTTGTGAACGGTAGTGTTGTTTTGTAATGAAAGTGCTCAACAAGTGTTTGTTTAAATGTTCTGTTATCTTTTGAAAATATTTTGTGAGGTTTATAATCTGTTCTATGGTATTTTTAACATGTTACAATATCTTGAATGAAAATATGGCTTTCAATTGGTGTTTTATTCCTTTTCATGTACTTAAAATAAATTGTTTTGTTTAAAAAGGGTATGTCATGTGTTCGGTAAATTGCCCGGTTGGCTTTTATGTGTGATGTGTGATTTAAAAGTTATTTGTTTGGATTTATAAAGGAATTGGAAGAATGATAAATGGTATTTTTGGGTAGTTATATGGATTTCATATTTGGATTTGTTTTTACAATCAAGTGGGTTTTATATTTACAACATATTTTGGCCCGAGTTGCCCAAAAATGGACTGTTTCACATCTTTATGAAAATGGTTGTGTTTTGAATATGTAACATGAGTATTATAAGAGATTTATTAATTTTGTTTTCTGCTGTAAATGGTGTTTATACAGATCCTTAATAGAATTAAAATGCATACCTTCATCAAAGGATAGTTTTGAGAAAATAATTAAAGGCCCGTTTGGCATTTCCTTGAAATGAAGGAGTGTTTTACTTGTATATAACAAGTTGTGCAATTGGGATTGTTTTATGGTCCATTAAATGAATTTATTAAATGTTTATTGGGATTCCAAATATGATTTGGTTTTGTTTTGATGTTTTTTTATAATTGAAAGAGTTATTTTGAAAGAGTCTTATGTGCAAAGCCTCATTTCACTTCATGAAATTGTTTTACCAAAATATTTAGCGGTTTGTTGATTAGTGTAAGAAATGTGAAGAGAGATTATGGGATGTTTGTTTTTTTATGGCTTTGGAATGGAATGTGGATATGAAATGTTTATTTGATAATATGTGTAACTTGATTGAGCACTAAAGGGAGTCTCGGGTATCTAGGTGGGCGGACGTGTACTAGTATGCTAGTGATTCTGTGGGGGTTGGCCTCTGTTTCACGTAGCAAGTTTGACGATGAAAACACTAACTAAACTATGATGATGATGACGATTGGGGACCACTAGGATATGGGTATGTTCCCTACTAGTGGCTCGTGCACGAGAATGGATATTTATTATGGTTACTTTCACTGAGATACGAGATACCTGGGGCTCATAACTAACTAGTGCCTAGGGGTATTCCCGTGACTAGTGCTCATTGGCTATTTTTTACTCACCATCTGCATATGGTGTGTTTGGTTGATAAATTCAGTAGTATTTTTTATTTATTTGAATTTTAAAATTCTTTAAATTATCCCTCTTGAAAACTATTTTCATTTTGAAGTTTCACCTCTTTGAAAAGAATTGTTACTTGCATTTTTGTTTATTAAACATGCATGTTTTTGTCTGATAATTATTATAGCATGGAACCTCATTTTAAAAACATACTTTCAAATCTTGAATTTAAAACTATAATTTGATGTTTCTTTTATTTTAAAGGAATGTGCATTGGGAATAGAATATCGGGGTAACCTACTGAGTTTTAATACTCACGCATATAGTCTTATTCTTTTTTTAGCCCTTGTGCAGGTTTCATCTTTTGTTCGATCACCTTGGGAGACATTTTATCATTGTGTTGGAGAGTGACCAGAAGTGTCACATGGAGTTAGTTGTTCATCGGGATTGTTCAGTTGAGTTGTTGGTTTTGTTTTAATTTTAGTTTCTTGTACAAATAATATTTAGTTCAATTTTTATATAAGTTCATTTTGGGCTGTCCGTTTATTCCCGCTGTTTGTTTGATTGTTTATATATGGGAGAAATCATTCCATTGTGTACTCTATTGACGCCCTTAGTGCTTGTCACCATCCCGATAGGATCGGGAACGCCTCTCGAGACTAGTCATGGGCTGGCCTGGGTGGCCGGTTCAGGGTCGACTCGGGCTGGTTCTTGACAAAATGGTATCAGAGGAGGTCGGCTATTAGCGGACCTTTCTTTTTAGAGCACCCTTGTTATTTTGGGGATGTCAAGTTATATGGAGTAGGATTGTTGGGACTTGAGGGGTAAGTTCAAGAAGAGCGTCGTGAACTCTTTCTTGTTCTAATCCTCAGGTTTCCATGGAAGTCCGGTTTTATTAGTGTCCATTGTTCTAGTTGATTGTTTGGTATTGGGATATGACAAGGGGAGTCTGACCAATGGCCTTCGTGAGCTCACAGGGCCTAGCAAGCATTGTGGAGCTGGGGAATGGTCCTAATAAGTCTCTCGGTGTTGGTGTTGTGTTTGGAATATGGCCGCCAACCATATGGTCAAGTCACCCACCGACACTAGTTCCCTTTTTTGGGTCCCTTGAACCTTTCATGAATTTTGATTTTTTTTTAAAATCCTTGTGTGAGAATTGTGGAAATGGGTTTTAATGTAAGGATTATATTTTGAAAAGTGAAAAAATGTGGTTTTCAGTAATTAAATATAAGAATGGTTTTGGAAGGTTTGGTTTTCGTGAAAAAAATGGAGGGAAGCAGAAATGATTTAAAGGGATTGGATTATCCATAATCTAAACTTGTGGTTTGTTGAAATAAAAAGTATTGAAATTGTGAATCATTTTAAAGTGATTCTGGATATTTTTTTTAAATGGTATATTTTAGGATGTTATAAAGTTTTTGAATCGGATAAATTAGTTTTGGAAATTAGTTTTGATCGGTTGTTGTTTTACTAGAAATGTTATTGGTCTAAATGGACCTCGGATTATGAAAATATACATTGCTGTTTTTTTTCAAAAACAATAATGGGAAGGGGTTTTTGGAGTGGCTTGGTTATTTAAAAAGTATTTAAAAATGAAATGGGGTAGGTTTTCATGAAAATGGTTCTTAATTAATTGTGGTTTTTTTTTTGTGAAACATGAAAATGTTTTTTGACTTGGTGGTTGGTGTTCCTTTTGATGGTAAATTGTTTTTTTTTGAATTATGATGTTTAATTTTAGCATTTGGTGTTTTCATGGGTGCTCACATGCATGATTTTATTTATATCTGGAAGTATGGCCTATTTGGTATGGTGGTTGGGTGCTAGGGGTGGCATGGAAATGTTCATGTGGGTGATACTTGATGAAACACCATTGGTGAATGTGGAAACCCACCAAGTTAGTTTGATTTTTCAAAATTGTTTTGAGCTGAAAATTGTGGCTTTTTTTTAAAAACAATTTTTATGTGGATTTATTTTTCTATGTCTTAGAAGAGTTGTTTATTTGGTTAGCTTCCACGTCATCTAGAATTCATACTCTTGTTCTATCTAGTGATGAGATCTTGTTGGTGTCTCGGTTTTGGAGTAATTTTCATTGGGTTTCTAAAAATGTGTTTGATGTTGTGATGTGGCCATGGATAGTTCTGCATTGGAAATATTTACTACTGATAAACCTAAGGATTCCTTTCATATTTTAAATCAAAATCTTTTGGTGATGCCTCAACCTGTTTTTTGGAATAGAGAGTTGGTTGGGATCTATTAAAAGTGCTTCTAGGTCATGATAATTCTTTTGGACAGAGCAGTTGTGTTCGATGATGTTGAAGTGTTTCATCGTATTCCTTGTCCATTCTTCCCCTCGTTTGGAGTGAGATAGAATTTTGATATGTATCTATGAGTTCCTATTTAGATTAAGGTTTTTTTTGGTGATCAAGTGTGGTTTTTTTGAGTGGTGTGATCCTTATCACCTGACTGTGATGTAGCAAATGCATCAAGAATCAGGGCTCCAGCCATAGGCCTTGGAGTGAAGCTTTTCCCGCAGTCAGAAAATTGACAGAGGTGTGGAGTGCTCGATTAGGATCCTTAATCCTCTGTTTTGTTAAGTTATTTTCTATGTCAATGTTTTGGTTCTTCATTTCTATGAATTTCCCTTTGTCGCAACAAGCGTGGTGGACTTAACCCCTCACACAGTGTCTATGGTTATTCCTTCATGGATGTGGGTTTTCAATCAATGTCCCTGTGTAGACTGCCTATGAAAATAAGGTGCAGTCTTGGTGTTACCTATTCATAGGGGGAGAGTTTTGGGTAGTTTCTTTGTTTCTTTTGTTGTTTTAGTGGCCAAATTATTGGGTCCCCTTCCCTCCCATCCCCAAGTGACGGGGGTCCAGAATTATGTTGAATGTGTCGACCAAGTTATTGTCCCCTCCATTCGGGAGTGGGTGGTTTATATGTTCATGTTGTAACTCTATTAACTTGGTATAGTAGGTTTTTGTAGGAGGTTTTTTTTAGGTTTTTGTGAGTGAGTCCCAACTCTAGCTCATGTTCAATTCTTGTCTACTCATTGCTAGTTGGTTTCCAATGGTGGGGAGACCCATCATGGGTCTCCTGGATTTTCATCCTAAGAACATTTCTAGTGCTAGTTGATTATTAATGGTGGGGAGTACATTCTGGAATACTTAGGTGTTGTTTTTTTTCATCCGGAAAGTGTTATGGCTTTCCGGGGGTGGAAAGCTTTAATGGTGGGGAGAATTGTCACACACGGTTTTTTTTCTGTCTTTGTATTGATCCGGCCCATTAGAAATCCTGATCCTTTTCACGGGTATTTGATGAGATGAATCATGAGTTTTTATGTTTCATATATGTCTAACCACCATAATTTGGGATCCCCATTTCTTGTTTAGGAGTTTTTGAAGAAAGGGTGGTTACTTCATGATTTGGGCCAACAATGAGCCCATTCCCAGTTTTAAAATCTGAATTTTTTTCTTTTATAACTATTTTTTTTCATCCTTTTTCACCCATTAAACTTCCCACTTGTCCTATACTTATATATTAAAATTTATATATCCTTTTGGACCCATTATAAATTCAAAAGCCAGGTGAATTTGGGTTACTTATTTAGGTATTGGGCCAGTCCATGGGCCCATTTCCTGTTTTAAATAAAATAATTTGTTTCGTTTATATCTTTTTCATTTTTTGCTATGATTAGGTGATTCCACCTCCCCCTCGAAGCCAATAACCCTATACTAACCCTCATAATCTATTTTACCTCTTTAGAGCTCATGTGGGTCGCGTATTAGGGAGAAAATCCTCAAGAAACCTCAAATCTCCCAGAATTGCCAAGGTAACTTTTATCATTCATAAATCAATAAATTCGTACTATTTTAGCCACCAATATTCTTCCCCTGGTTCGTATAGACCTTAGGTGTCTCTCCAAGAATTTTCAAGCCATTCCCTTTTCTCTAGGGCTTCAGATCTAATGGATGACGAAGAGTTTTCTAGGATGAAAGGTGAGATTCCTTCTCCTTTCTTCTTCCTCTTCCCCCTCCTTTCATTATTTCTTGGTTTTATATTGTACCCTAGTCTTGATCGACATAAGGGTTTGTTATAAAATGTTTTTTGATGGGGTTTCTGTTTGTTTAGGTCTGATATTTATAGTTTTATGGTTTATAAACCCGCGGCGGGTGATTTCGGGTGTGCGTTTCAATTATGCCAAAGATTTGAGGTAGGATACCCCTTGCACATGACATTATTATTTAAGTTTCATCATTTTATTATTTTTAACACCTGATATATATGTTTATTATTGTTTTTAATCCTTTGGATAATTTTCTTGGTGTTTAAAGTGGTTGTTTAATCATTGGTTTGTGAACGGTAGTGTTGTTTTGTCATGAAAGTGCTCAACAAGTGTTTGTTTAAATGTTCCGTTATCTTTTAAAAATATTCTGTGAGGTTTATAATATGGTCTATGGTATTTTTAACATGTTACAGTATCTTGAATGAAAATATGGCTTTCAATTGGTGTTTTATTCCTTTTCATGTACTTAAAATAAATTGTTTTGTTTAAAAAGGGCATGTCATGTGTTCGGTAAATTGCCCGGTTGGCTTTTATGTGTGATGTGCGATTTAAAAGTTATTTGTTTGGATTTATAAATGAATTGGAAGAATGATAAATGGTATTTTTGGGTACTTATATGGATTTCCTATTTGGATTTGTTTTTACAATCATGTGGGTTTTATATTTACAACATATTTTGGCCCGAGTTGCCCAAAAATGGACTGTTTCACATCTTTATGAATATGGGTGTGGTTTGAATATGTAACATGAGTATTATAAGAGATTTATTAATTTGGTTTTTTGCCGTAAATGGCGTTTATACAGATCATTAATAGAATTAAAATGCATACCTTCTTCAAAGGATAGTTTTGAGAAAATAATTAAAGGCTCGTTTGGCATTTCCTAGAATTGAAGGAGTGTTTTACGTATACATAACAAGTTGTGCAATTGGGATTGTTTTATGGTCCATTAAATGAATTTATTAAATGTTTATTGGGCTGCCAAATATGATTTGGTTTTGTTTTGATGTTTTTTATATAATTGAAAGAGTTATTTTGAAAGAGTCTTATGTGGAAAGCCTCAATACACTTCATGAAATTGTTTTACCAAAATATTTAGCGGTTTGTTGATTAGTGTAAGAAATGTGAAGAGAGATTATGGGCTGTTTGTTTTTTATGGTTTTGGAATGAAATGTGGATATGAAATGTTTATTTGATAATATGTGTAACTTTATTGAGCACTAAAGGGAATCTCGGGTATCTAGGTGGGCGGACGTGTACTAGTATGCTAGTGATTCTGTGGGGGTTGGCCTCTGTTTCACGTAGCAAGTTTGACGATGACAACACTAACTAAACTATGATGATGATGATGATTGGGGACCACTAGGTTATGGGTATGTTCCCAACTAATTTTCCCATGCACGATAATGGATATTTATTATGGTTACTTTCACCATGATACGAGGTACCTAGGGCTCACAACTAACTAGTGCCTAGGGGTATTCCCGTGACTAGTTCTTATTGGCTATTTTGTACTCACTGTCAGCATACGGTGTGTTTGGTTGGTAAATTCAGTAGTATTTGTTATTTATTTGAATTTTAAAATTCTTTAAATTATCCCTCTTGAAAACTATTTTCATTTTGAAGTTTCACCTCTTTGAAAATAATTGTTACTTGCATTTTTTTTATTAAACATGCATGTTTTTGTCTGATAATTATTATAGAATGGAACCTCATTTGAAAAAATTACTTTAAAATCTTGAATTTAAAACTATAAATTGATATTTCTTTTATTTTAAAGGAATGTGCATTGGGAATAGAATATCGGGCTAACCTACTGAGATTTAATACTCACGCCTATAGTCTTCTTCTTTTTTTAGCCCTTGTGCAGGTTTCATCTTTTGTTCGATCACCTTGGGCGACATTTTATCATTGTGTTGGAGAGTGACCAGAAGTATCACATGGAGTTAGTTGTTCATCAAGATTGTTCAGTTGAGTTGTTGGTTTTGTTCTAATTTTACTTTCTTGTACAAATAATACTTAGTTCAATTTTTATATAAATTCATTTTGGGCTGTCCGTTTATTTCCGCAGTTTGTTTTATTATTTATATATTGAAGAAATCGTTCCCTTGTGTACTCTATTGACGCCCTTGGTGCTTGTCACCATCCCAGGAGGATCGGGAACGCCTCTCGGGACTTGTCGTGGGCTGGCCTGGGTGACCGGTTCAGGGTCGACTCAGGCTGGTTCGTGACATTGAGAATATGAAGTTACCTCCAGTTACCCAAGCCTTCAGATAATAGGTTAGGAAGCTCAAGGTGCTTACTCCTTCTTTGGACAAATTCATTGAAAATAGGGATGATTTTGTATCTGCCATGGAGAGAGGAGGAAGCATTATAATGGATTTCAGAAACATGTTGTTGCCCTTCCTGTATGTGGATGCCAGACCAGTGATTGTACCTCCTTCCCTTCCTACTTCTGCCTCTGGGAGTACTCCTCAGTTGACTCCAGTTCAAGCCATCAGGAGCATGACACCGATGATCACTCAGAGGAGCTCCGATTTCAGATCCGGTACAGTTTTTGTAGCTGAACCACCAGTTCTACCTTCCACTATTCCAAAACCCTCTCCTGATCCTATGGGAAAGACACCAGTTCCAGAGGAGGATTGAGTGTTTCTAGATCTTTTGATAGGCTTCACTTGTATTTTTTTTTGTTCTGATTTTATTAGTGTATCTTTCATATTAATGAAATTTCTCTTCATTCTATACTTTACTGAGATTATATTACTTTGTCATTTATTCTCTGTTAATCTTTATCTTTTCTCTGCTACCCTTCATTTTTTTAATCACAAAGGGGGAGAAAATTAGCAAATGAGAAAATGAGAGAAAATAAGAAATGAGACCTAAGAGTAAACAAAGGGGGAGAAACACACAAAGGGGGGAATGAGAAACTATGACTTGAGAAATAGACTTAAGAGAGAATCTTGCAGTACAATTGAAAGGGGGCGGAATATGGAAGTTTTGTTCTGAATAAAACAAAAGAACCTTTTTCTCTGAGGCTAATTTCTATTCCACTTTTCCTCTGAAACTACTCTATTTTTATATCATTTTTGGTATATTTTTTTTTCTCTGATACTACTTCATTATTCTTTTGGCATACGTTGTGATTATCAAAAAGGGGGAGATTATTGAACCCTATGGGAATTGAGTTGATTTATTATATTTTGATAATCCCAACAATATTTTATTTATATCTTAATTATGTTTGATACATCTCAAATATGAATTATTATATGTTGTTACTTTCAATTATTCATAATAGAAGTCTTTTGGATATATGTAATCTGACCTAACACATTATGCCAATAGAATGCTTAAACAGTTTATAGCTACCGATACAAAACAATAGATACCGTTTTGACTTAGAACTACCGATATCGAATAGAGCTACCGATACGGAGTTCACCGATACATCAAGTTCACCGGTACTCAAAGTTCACCGCTACATCAAAGTCTACCGATATGGTACTAAAATTCTACCAATACAGTTACAGTTACAAGCTCACTGGTACTCAAGTCTACCACTACATCAAAGTCGACAACTACAGATACAGAGCTACCGATATGAAAAGTCTACCGATACATCAAGGAAGCTACCGATAGGGACTTACCGCTACCGATACAAGGCAGAGCAACAACTACCGTTACAAGTCCACCTCTACTGATGTGATCAAGTCTACAGTTGCAGCTACCGATACGAATTCTACCATTACAAATGAAGTCTACCGTTACAGACACCTACCGTAACACAAGTCTACCGATATCAAGAGCTACCGTTCCAGAGACAGAACCCGACACTGCTTTAATTTCATTATCTTTATTTAATATAACCAATGGTCATATTAGGAATATTTTAATGCTCTATCATTTATTTAATGAAGGTTGTTGGATGTCAGGGAACTGTACCTCGTACCTGCAAAAAGTAAATCATCTTTTGCCGGAGCTCGTGCTTTAAATAAAGGAAGGATGTGCTACTATAAAGAGAGGATGAATAGACGAATACATAGAGATATACATACCACAAAGTGTTCTGGAAGAAAAACTGAGCATGAATGCCAAGAGATGATTGAACTTACATGAAGAACTCATTCATTACTGCATACCTGTGAAGAGCTGAGAACGAGAACATAACACAAGAGCTTCATCGACTGTCTCTACACCTGGAAGTCAAGGAAACAGACGATACTCTGTTTTCCAGACAAAAACCAGAAGAGGACTCAGAGCAAATTCTGATCAATAAAAGGAGTCCATAACTGCACGACAATCACTAGAGCCCTTTCTAAACTCTAAATATTTGCTCTGTGATTTATCTTTTTACATATTGAGCAGTGTGTGTTATCTACTGTATTTTACACACACACAGTCTCCTGTACTCTAACTGGAGGATCTGTAAATCCTCACACAACTCTCTTACATCCTGTATTTCCCACTGGGAGAGTGGTAGATGTCGTGTGACCTGGATAGCTAGTTGCTGTTGTTTTTGTTTCCCACAGATAATAGTGGTTGAGGTCGTGTGACCTGGACAGCTGGTTGTTGTGGTTTTTGTTTCCAACCGATAACAGTGCTAGAGGTCGTGTGACCTGGATAGTTGTATATTGTTGTTTATCCTCGATCCAGGGTGTGGATCACTTTTATATAATGTTTTGATAGGACTAAGTCTCAGCTTGAGACTGAACCTCTTGGTTAAATCTGCTGTGCTTATTTATATTCAATGTTCTTTTTTATTCCGCTGCTAATTACTTTAAAACCAAAACTATTTTAAAGTAACTTTGATAATTAAACTCGCATGTGTTTATATTAGTTGTAAATTAGTAAGTTATTTTCAAAATTTATTCAAATCTTCTGATTTGAATAGCTGGGAAATAATCAATCCTTTGAGAACCTAACAGAACCTTTACTTTGGTATAAATTCACTACATTTTAATTATGTATTTTATTTGGGGGATTTTAAGACAAAGTTTTTAAACAAAAATTTTAATTGGAACTCAAGAGGGGGGTGAATTGAGTTCCACTAAAAATTGTTTTGTAATATATAATGAGTTTATAAAATTAATAATTAATATAGATGAATGGATAATATAATCATACATAAAGATAATGTTTTATTTATCAGTAAGACCAAAACCATATCTACTAGAAATAGAAACCATTTCCATTCCAATCACTATTGAGATGTAATTAAACTCCAAAAAACCTATGAATGATCCATAGTCTAGACAGACTGTGAATATAATGTAAAAGTAAACAATTTACTATATAATAACCTATTATACAATTATTATTCGAAAGATACATTAAAATGATTAAATATATTAAATTTATATAATGGGAACATCAAAAATAAAATATTACTGAAATATAAGAAAATAAATATAATAAAATTTTGAAAAATAACATGTTAAAAACAATTTTTAGTGTAGTTTTCTCAAATATTGATGTGAAGGACATTTATCTTGATTAATATATATAATAAAATAATTTTTAGATCATATATTATTTAATAAAAACTATGATTTAAATTAGTAATTCATATACTGATGAAACACCATAACCACACAAGAAAATGAAAATATTATCGTATTAATTTTTAGTATAAATATTAAAAATCCCATAAATACATTTACTATTAATTATGAAGAACAAAATAAGAAATATGTACTAGAATATATGATAAATATTTCATGGATCTTTTGTGCCTCATAGTCTTCAATACAAATCAATTTGAAAAAATCAAAGAAGTATAAAAGAAAAATACCCATAATGGGGTTGAAATTATAAAAATTAAGAAAAATATTAATTTAATTATGGGTGTGTATTTGGTAGAATTATATAGATAGATATATATATATATATATATGTAAGATTGAATTTCATTATTATGTGAACATTATAAATTTCAATAGTAGTCATTAGGCAAGGTATTTGATTGGGATAAAGTGATAGTTTATTTCAACAATCGGGATAATATCATAATAAAATTTAAATGATGTTTATAAATTAAAAACCAATTAATTATATGTTTTCTAATAGTATTTTTAAATTTCAGGGATTATAATTTTTATTTAATAAATAATTTGTTCTATATTTACTATTTTCTACCAAAAATAACTTCATATTCATATTTTCATTCAGGAATACCAATCTAATCCACTTAAAAATTACTCACTCTACCGGTTACTATCGTCCAAATATAAAATAACTTATTTTTTCCTAAAATATTCGAAATATAATTCGAATAATATTCTTGTACTTTTTAAGAACATTATTTTCAAATAAAAACATACTTCTCTAAAGTATTATTTTTTTTTGAGAAAAAGAGGCATAAAAAATAATAAGTAATATTCTTTCATTAATACCCTCTAATTTAATATCCATCTAAATATTTTTATAATTCTAAATATTTTATATAATAAAATAATATAAATTTTACAAGGCTTTTAAAATAGTAATATTAACTCTATATATTCATTACGACTTATTTTATATTTTTTAAACACCATTCATTTGATTGTCAATTTAACCAAAATCATAGAAAATGGTATATAACATCTGTCATTGTCTTAAAAATAAAATATAAATAGGTTATAAATGATTAAGTATAATAATAATGATTAATTTATAATTTTATTTCTATTATCTAATATTATAATTAATATGAAAACAATCATATTTAAAAAACTACTTTATAGACAGAAATACATCTTAAAATTATTATATCCAGCAACACATATTTTATTGTATGAAAATATTTCATTGATATAGAGTAAAGTGAATATTATTAAATCTGGGATCTTATGATTTAATTACCCTCCATAGTTCTAAAATTATATATATCTTGTACATAAAATATAATACTTCTATATCAATACAATATTTGAGATGTAAAAAAAATTACTTCCAAGATAAGAAAAAAAGGTATAAAATGAATAAAAACTATTACACACTATTAATAATAAATGAAACAAGTATAAATAAACTACCAAATAATTAATTATTTAATAATGTATTATTATATAATATGTTAAAGTAGGGTTGGCTGAAATATTGGATATAAGGAAATGGAAGTGTTTATAGATACCTTCTGTGACAACCAGACTCTAGTGGCACATGTTCAATTGTTATTTTAACACATTCTAAAAAATACAATGGATAAAATAAAATAGGATTGAATAGTTTCGATGGGATTTGAGACTACATACATATATGATTTTTTACATTACATCTAAAAACATAAAATAAAATATAATAATTTTAGTGAGAAAATTATTATTGCTTCTAGTGAATCTCTAGATTATTCTATAAATCCCTTCTTTGTATCATGCTGAAATAAATACATAATAATACGTGAGATTAGATGCATATAAAGAGAAAAATTAAATTATAAATTATCATAATGTAAATTAAACCTGAATAATATGGTCGAGATAATCAATAATAATATATTACATTTATCTAATGTCAAAAAAAATTATTAAATCATGGATAACATAACAATGTTAAACATAATGTGGAAAAATAACTATTTTCATAGTGATATAATTTATATTGCTGGGTATAAAAATATTAATACCAAGGACTTATGTAAAGAAAACATACATAAAAAGGTTAGGTGTATACCAAATACCCAAAATAGTTTTTCCTATGGGATATACTGATGCATCGATGGGTTATAATGAGCCTATCATATCACATAATAATTAAAATTCTATCATCACATGAAATGGGTGAACAATAATAATCTATGTAATAAAAACAAACATTATTGTTGAAAAACTATATAAGATAATTTTAATATTTTTTCAAATCAATAAATATTACTTGATAATTATCCATATATATTGATAAAGTGGTTATTATAAAAAAAATTAAATCCCCAATAAAGCCCAATATTCAACAAGTAATGTTGAAATTAATTAAAATAGTTCAAAAAGACCACTAAAATATGTCTTGAATAATATACCCTTCTCATTATAAAATAATTTTAATAAAATATAAAATATTTGAGAATAATAGGCACAAAATTTACCTAGATAATAGTAATGGAAGAATATATAGGAAACATCAATTTAATGAGTATGGATGTTGGTGGTAAAATCCATTAATGTAGTGTATGTTAAAACAACGATTTCATCCTCATCATTGGTAAAAAATGTTGTGTTCAGAGAAAGAAAAAAAGATTCCTTTGAAACAATTTATAGAAATTTCTTAATTGTAAAAAGTTCTTTAATAAATCAGTATAGACTAGTGGAAAATTTCATTAAAAGTTTTTATTGAAAATATTGAAATTAAAGGAAGACTATCACTGTTGAAGTGAAAAATAATGTATGATACCGTTAAAAATATTTATTCTGTATTTTGAGTGTTAAAGTAGAAAAAAATAGAACTAATACTTACTAACCAAATAAATTAACGATAGGTGAAAAAACTATATGGTTTTTTATATTGAATGATGATATAATACTTTTATAATAAATTCATACTTCAAAATCCCTAATAAGGATGTGATTGATAATTAAACCCGTATCTTATACCTAACATGCATTGAAAGTGAATTTATCATTATATATATTAAATTTTAATTTATTATAATTATATAAGAGAACCATATACATAATTATAATATCATATATGATCCATTAAAAACATTTAAAAACCCCTTAACTAATAATTCTTATTAAATTTATCATTTTCAAGTGTTAACTATTTCATTTTTCTTATATGTTTTAGCGTGGTAGTTTGCATAATTGTTTATTTTTCATGGATCCATAATATAAATAATTTTAATAATGATATTGATATCATATTTATTCATTATAAATTTATTTACAACCTTCATTTAAAGGTATCCATTAAATATATATCACATTTCTTTATAGAGGTGGTATTCCACACCCACAGACACACACACAAGCTACCTTACCATATTATAAAGGGTGGAAGGGTACAAACGTAAATGAAATATTATATTTATAAAAAAATATGTATTTAATAAATACCAAATTTATTACTAGTTCCATAATTAAAACCATTCAGGTATAGTGGTGATGAAAAGAAATTAACACCACTACAATGAGACAGTAAACCATTCGTATGCACAAGTGATATTATTCGATTTTTATGATCGAAAAGACATAGAAAGTGGTTTTAACTTAATAATAGTAAATTAAATATATTTTTATGAAGAAATAGTTATTATTTATGAATGGTAATAATAGATTTACAATAAATATAAGATGAAAGAAATTTGAACGAGTCGGTAAAGAATATTACATATTGTTTAGTAGATTTCCTTTTGATATCATCTTAAGAACCCATATAATTTTCCATTATAAAGATTATCACATATAATTTTGGTATATTTATTTTCATAAGATAATTAGTAGGTTATTATTAATATAGCATTATCATATTGGTGTAATGAAGAGAGCGATAGGGTTTAATATTAAAAATGATGGGTATGGCACTCTTGGAATTACATATGGTATTTAATTTATATATTTTAATTGTCATGGAAATATCGATAAAATTGAAATATTTTTAAGAAAAATTGAATATTATTTTAAATACTATCGTCCAATAATATGTAAAAATTATTATGTAATGTATTAGCCCTTATCTTTCAGTTTTATCCCCAACCATTTAGAAAATTATTGAAAAATAAACGTTTCATACTCTCCAATAGTCAATATTTTATTCATTAAAGGAAAAGTCACCAATATATGTACCGGGGATTATATCTTATACTATATAACATTTAAATTTCCAAATAAAATATTTCTATGAATTTAATATCCTTTAATTTTATTTTATAAAATATCATTAATGTTATTTTGGGAAAGATTCAATTTCATTAACATTAAATCAATCATGATAGATATGGAATTGAAATATAAACCTTAAAATCATCTAAATTATGTTATATTTATATTATAAAATTTTGTAACAATATAAATCAACCAAATTTTTTCACTTTTAATATTTTTATAACATTTTTTTTTTCTACAAATAAAAAAACTTTAGTGTCTACGTTGTATAAAAATTTTATGTAATTATATAATAACTAAAAATTATAAATAATTTACCATAATTAAAATATTTTCATTGTTCTCATGATAAAATTTATTAACCATCATAAAATTATTTTCATCCCTATATGAACTTATAATATAAATTTAAAACCAATATTGCAATATTTGGTATTTTTTGTGACTTAAAATAATATATTGGTCATTTAAGGACAGGTAAGGCATAAAAAATTAAATCTCAATCCTATTAAGATAAGGGATGAAATAAATTCAGCCAATAATAATTAAGTTGACAAAATATTTCCTTATCACTTATATTTAACCTTTGATATCCACATTTGCCCATTTAACATGGCGAATTTTTTTATTATTTTTACCATTCACTATATAAACAAATTTAGTCAAAATTGAAAAATAATGTTAATTATGATGATTCCAAATATTTTATCCATTTTAAAAAAGTCAATCTCTATAAATAGTATAAAATCCGTTTTTTAAAAACCTAGAAAACATTATGAAAAACAGTTTTATGAAGAATGCCTTTTTATATCTAAAATGATTTTTATACCAAGATCAAGTATAATTTATATTCTTATGTAATTTATTAATTAATTTATTGTAAAAATATAATTTTATTAATTTATTATATAGTTAATAATTTTATCAGTATTTTTAAATGGAAATTAATAAAATTTTTACAAAACTATGTCTTTTCACTATTCATAAAGAAAAATGATATATTTTTTGAAAAATATTATAATTTCACCCTAAGATAATTATGGTATGATGATTTCAAAAAATAAAATAAATTAATCCAATTAAAATAAAAAATTTATATTATTTAGGTTTCAATAATATTCTTAATTAAATTTATTTCTATTGTTTATTTTTTTCTTGAAAATAGATTACTATAATTGGAGTTTAGGTGCTACAATATTTGTTACATTTAAAATATATTTTGAGTGTCATTTAATATAACTTCTTTAGGTTCCTATGTGACCTCATCTATATTATGATTCCTCTAAAGTACCTTTACTAAATGATCCATTAGAATCTAAAACACGTGTTCTATAGTATGAAAAGTCTTGATAGGCTCTTCATCATAAGATAGATGATGTTCCAATTATATTTAATCATTTTAGAGAACATGAATTTTATATCACATGTAATTATTTAGTAATGATCTATGAAATACATCATTAATTTTAGTGAGGCTTTGTCATAATTCCAAATGGTAAACCACAAATCATATTCTTCCTTCGAATTCTTAAAGACATGATGTACATAGGGATAAGTTCTCATATATTACCAAAATGTATGAAATACATCCATGAAGATAATTTCATGAAAAAACTAATCTCACAATTTAAACTACAAATATTTTCATCATTTATCTATATAATAATTTTTCTTGCTTTGTGTTGGATTAATATGGGATTGAATTGTCTTTATCATAACTATTGTCTTCTTTACATGTTTTGGGCTAAAAAGATTCTTATCATCAATTTAATCTAAATAATATTGAGTATAAAATATTTTCCATATAATTACAAATTAAAACCCCTATGAATATTTTAATTGAATACATTATTATAAGAATAATATTAAATAAATAAATATGGAGCCCACATACCTCAAAAATCAAGTGAAATGTATATAAAAATTTCTATTAAGGTCTTAATTTTCCTCTTTAACTACTCATTATTTTATATATGATAGGTGGTGCTCAAATGAAGTTTCATATCAAGTGACTTATGAATAATTTTTTAAAATTTTATTGTAAATTCAAGATTATAATCAATTAAAATTGAATGGGGTGAACAATTAAGCCCTATATCATCATAGTCATGCGAGATTTTCACGAGTTATATCTTCTATTCAAGTGATGAAATGGGTCAATTTGTTATGTCTATCAACATTAACCTTAGTGTAATGATTCATCAAGGGGTACTTGGTTATCCAATGACTACATCTATAGTAATATCATCCCATTTCCATATATGAATAGGTAAAGGATTCATGACTCCTTTAAAATGTTTCCTCGTAGATATAACCTATTAAAAACCATGAATTCTGATATATAATCGGCAATTTACCACATTATATTACCCCACTAAATTAATTTCATACAATAAATATATATCTGAGTACTTCCATGGTGTTTACAGAAAATTGAGAAGTGTGAGTCATCTAATAATTTCAGTTCTTCCACTGGTATATATAAAACACATATACTATTTCCAGATTTCATAATAAAATATCACAATGGAAATCTACTATTTCACAATCATTCATGAAAATAAATTTATTGGTAAAATTATCATCATCAATCATAGATCATTTTATAATTTATATTAATTATGGATTGGAAATCATTTGAAGAAGGATAATTGATTCCATTTCAAAAATAATTATAATTTCTATCATTACCATGATAAAATTAAATAACTATTTTCAATCCTTATCATATATAGATATATAAGATCTTTCCTTCTCAACGAAAAAACTACCTTATTAGACACTCCATGGTGGTTGTGTATTGATTAATAATAATCATTTATTATTTATAGACAACTTTTTTTTTCTCATTTTTAGCTATTTCCAAGAAAATAAGTATTTTGCACTCTTATGATCTATTTATATTTCACATCATTTTCCGTAGAGATAATTACTCCTTACCCATAAAGTAATTATTATGGATGAAAACTGTAAATTATGGGTTGAATTGTTTTTTTACATTTCATTAACTTCATTGATAGATATATCACAAGGTTATTATTCTACATAAGGACACATTCACACACATTATTATTTTTATCAAAATATATGAAAAATATGTCCCCTCTTGATGGTAGTATCAACAATTTTACATTTATCAAACTCCTCTTAAATTACTGAACACATTCATTAAATATATCTATTCATATGAACATTGATCCTTCATATCTAAAACTGCATAACGGGTTATCTAATTAGGATTTTTTTAACAAACCTCTGATAATAAACTCTCAGTCCTTGTGAAATATGTACTTAGTTATGTTCATTACCACATTCCATTATTTGACTTAATTTGAATTTGATGTATCCATTGATATTCAATCAATGGGGACAACATAGTAATGGAAATGAACTTCACGAACCCATAATTTAGACTTACTAAATCTAAAATATAATTAATTTTCTTAATATTCTCAATAATTATTCATAAATGGATTGTATGATCTTCATAAATTTTGGAGTGTGCCATGATATCATCAATAAAATATAAAAACAATTAACGACATATTTATTAAACCCTATTTTAATTAGATACATAAAAATTGAGGGTGCATAAAATAATAAAAATGTAATTACATAAAACATGTCATGTTAATACCTTATATAAGATGTTTCATTTTGAATTTCATCCTTTATCACTCATAATTGTGGATACCCAAAAATATGATCATTCTTTGTAAAATATTTTCTTCCTTTAATTTGAATAACAAGTTATTAATATGAGGCATGTGATTCTTTTTATTTATTTTAATTTAATGGATTTCATTGTAACTAATAAAAATTTTCATAGTCATATACTCCATTTGAGAAACATAATAGGGTATCCCCAAGTAAAATAGTTGCGTGTATTATTCCCGTATCACAAAAGTATATTATTGATTTTTATAAGTATACTAGATCGATGAAAACCATCCTATAAGAAGTCTTATATATAGGCTTTTAATTATGTATGAGTTAAATATAAAACTCAAAATTAAAGCCACATTGATTTATTTGTTGTTATTCAAGGAAAAAATAAATATATTCTTTCACAATAAGAAAAACTTCTATCGCATGGTTCCTTTGTTTTCTATAAATTTTGTTTTATTTTGTTTTATAACAATTTCATGAAAGAGATACAATAGATATGGATATAGATATGATTTAGATGACGTAGTATCCCATTTTAAGATGAGGGATTCCATAACTTCCTCATAATTTCTAATATCCTTTATCTATAATGAATTTTTTCAATATATTATAAAATAAAATATATAGCAATGATTATGTAAAAGAAAACCATATGTATAATGATCAAGTATCTAAATAAATTATAATTTATAATTTTGGAATTATTATTATATTAAAATTTAAATATATTATCATACATGATCCATTCCATATGTTCATTAAATTATTATATCATATTTATACCTGTGTTATATAATAAAATATATTGTATTTAATAAAAAAATCATTTAATATTCATCAAAATTTAAATTATTCAGAAAAATTTTGGGAATACACACTTTGATAAATTTGAATTTATAAATAACAAATTATTCCAATTCCATGAAATTAAATTCCTATATGTTTTAGGAAATAATTGAAATTTAAATGTGTAAAATTAAATTGAAAACAATTTTCAGTGAAAAAATAAATTTTAACCTTAAAAGTAAACATATACTAAAGGAAAGTTCAGCTGCCTACATGTTCATCCATTCCAAAATAAACTAATCTCTCGGACAGAGATTCTATCAAACTTCTCATGTACCATCCCAAAACTAAATTACACTATAATTATCATTAACCCACAACCCCATTATATAACCATACCACACACTTCTCATAGAGTCCACTCCCCTGCCCGATATTGTACCCACAATCGTGCTCCCAACACCAGCACCAAAAAACACCCACAAGTTTGAAAAACTCCACGGAACACAACACTAAAACACACCTATCAATATGATGTGTATATATACTGATTTAACCAACAAGGGTACTTTAATTACACTTAAATATAACTAGGGTGATCACACAATATGCTTGATCCTAGGTCATTCATTTATTCAACCAAGTATACCTGATTAATCAGATTTTTTATTACAACCAGTTATCCAACCATCTCAACATAACAGAACATTATTAGTACGCAGGAAAAACCACCAATGACCATGGTTTTTAGAAGGCATATAGCCACTAAAACATTAAGAGAATAAAAAAATAAAATAAAAAAGGAAATCAACCTCAAACCACTATCTTCCCATTATATTATATACCCATGTTTTCTTTTTGATCAAATATAGTTCTTATCTATTTATTTATTTTTTATAAATTTATGAACCGTTACTTAAAAGGATTCATTTGTATACCCACACCGCATAATTCCCAATTTAAGGGAAGAAAAATAAATCCCAACCTTGTTTATAAAAGGATTAATGTTCCACCTTTCACATAAAACATGGCTTGTGAAAGAAGCAGGAAACTCCACGAAAGTTGAGAAAAAGAGCACTAGAATAGGAGAATGAATCGTATATGGTGGAAGGATCTAGGATTACCATGCTAAATGAAATGGATGAATAAAATAAGATATCTCAATTTATGAAAAGGTAAGATCCTATAAATCAAGTAGACTATTTCAATGTACTAGATAATCATATCGTGGTTTGACCACGTGGCTTGGTAGTTACAAGGCTGGTGGAATGTACACAGGATATGAGGAATTTAAAAATTTCTCTTAGAAAGGCCGTAGATAGCCCAGTGCAACACTATGAGTTAATATGTTAAAATTTCATAGAGTTAATACATAACATGGAAAACTAGAAAAAATGGAAATGAGTCACTGATGGGTGAGTCACCGAATATGAGACACCAAAGGGTTTGCTAACAATGCCATGACCTGCCGATGAAATGACCTACATATGCCTCGACCTACCAATTCCCTGACCTAAGGAGGCCCTGAACATTCGCCACCTTGAGCTTCCAACACCAATTCCTTTGACGAACTGACACTGAAACCCTTTCACTAACTGATGCTAATACCCTTGAATCACTAAATATGATTCCCAAGAATCACCGATAATGATGCTTTTAGTTCACCAACACAATGAAATAATGATGAAATAACATGCAGACACACTAACATACTGACACACTGACATGCCGACACACTAACATGTTGAGGCACTGACATTGTAATGCGCTGACATGCCGATGTACAAACATTCCAATGGGAGAAAAAGAAAATTTTGAAAAATCTTTAAATAAGACACACATGCCTCCCAAGAATTATAAACTCCAGATTCTCACAAGGGAAGGGCCTATGAAATCTAGGATATTACATCTGATACCACTCGATGCCTTATTTTCCTCGTTAAAAAAACTACCTTGATGAAAAAGTGGGCCGAACAACCATCCCTTAAAATACATCTCAGGAATAAACCACGTTGTGTTGTTCTAATGATGGAGGAAAAAGAATGTCATCCAAGGAATCCTCTTTTACATGTATATCCTGAACAACTATGCAACACTGAGTCCCCACACGTCCCCAAACAACCACACATACACCAAAGTTCATGCTGTCCAGACATATATATTAGGGATCTACTTTCTCCATGTCAATATACTATCTGCTTTGGGAAACATTGACTGACCCACATGGGTCTAATAACATCCGCATTAATTAATCATAATAGGGAATCTGATTCTTCCATCCCAAGAGTCAATACTTTTCACACAAAATTTTATAACATGGAAAGAACTTATTATACAATAAGAAAGGTGAATCATTAAATCATAAACAAGGAACAATGAAAATACAAGAGCAATATTCCGAAAAAATCTTGGTACTAGGAACACATATGTGCTTCTCATTCCTAGGTACTCTCCTCAATGCCACCAAGAATATACAACACATGATTGAAAGGAATGGGCCCTCCATGAAACATCTTCTCCTTATGACCATCAATTCATACCAGTCGCTCGACAAATGTCGCATAATCTCCAATACCCAACTCCCCATAGTCAAAGACATGGGAGTTAGGGTTTAGAAACCCAAATAGATGATTGACATGAATGACGTCATGAATATTTTCAAACCGTGGAGGCAAAGATAGCTGATATTCCACCTCAAAAACTATTCCCAACACTTTGAATGGTCAGATGAACATGGGAGATAAATTTATTCCTCTTCCAAACCTACACATTCTAGTCCATGGGGAGTCCATTAAAAACATGTGGTCTCCAATCTCAAACTCCAAAAGCCTTCTCCTATGATCAACATATGAGTTCTGCCAATCCTGAGCTGCCTTTATCTCCTCACACACAATAGGAACATCCTCTGTTGTTCTCTTCACTACTTCAGGTCTAAGACGGGATACAACAGACATCCAAGAACATGGTTCTTAACCATCACATGCTAGGAAACGAGGCATCTATCCACAAACTCTATCACTACCCGCATCACCCTAGGCCACTAGAAAATGTCCCCAAAGGCCTTGGTACATCATAGAGACTCATGGATGTAGCACTAAGGGTAATCTATGGAACTAACTGAGAAATACCCCGTGCATTTCCATTGGGACAATCATATTTCCATGGAACAACATCTAATTCTGATTATCCTCCATCCATAATTCTGAAGCATCATCCTGGACGACGTGACCACTCATCACACCATCCTCAGAGTCTCCCCATTGAGACTCTTCTACCTACCACGCTAAGGAAAAATTCACTATTATCTGAAATAGATATCATATGACACTATCCCCCCCCCATGATCTGGATGCAAAGAGGACAACTCCCCCATTTCTTCAATAGATTCGTGGATTCCAAAACTACCTCTTTCATCAACTTCTTGCTCAAGGAACCAGCCACCACATTCCCCCTTCCATGGTTGTAATAGATCTCAATGTCATATTCCTAGTGAAACTCCATAAAATTTCACAGCTGGTAGTTCAGTTTTCTTTGTAAATAAATATACCTCGAGATCCTATGATTGATGAAGACCCAAAAGCAATCCCCGATGAGGTAATTCCACACCAACATTAGCACAAACTTGACCGCTGAATTTTTTAGATCATGGGTGGAATAATTATGTTTGTGTGGACGTAATTTCCTAGACCCATAAGTGATTAATCATTCCTACTTCATCAGTACAGATACCAAGCCTACACTAGAAGTGTCATAAAACACATTGAACATCACTCCTTCCTCTGGAATCATTAGAACTGGGGCACTGACCAGCCTCCCCATCAGATAGCTGAAAGCTGACACAAACTGCTCACTCCACATGAATCCTTGCTCCAAAATGGTCAATGATTTAAATGAAGATGCAACTTGAGATAAGTCAGACACAAACCTTTTGTAATATCCTGTCAGAATAAGGAAAATACGAACCTTGATACATTATTGGCTACTGCCCAAGAAACAACTTCTTCAACATTTGATGGGTCCCCTGCTATCCCTTTTTGAGGCACCACATGTCCAAGGATGTGAATATATCACATATAGAACATACACTTGGACCTCCTTCTGAAGAGTTGTTGTTGTTAGAGGACTCCAAGATAGTCCTCATATGACTAGCATGCTCCTCCTATAACCTAGAGTATATCATGATATCATTGATCAACACGATGATGAACAGATCTAGGTCTTCACAAAAAATAGAGTTGATGATCCCCATGAACATGACTGGTGAATATGTTACATCGGATGGTGTAACCACAAACTCAGCCTGCCAATTATTTCACCTAAAAGCAGCCATAGTGATTGAACCCTCCTTTACCCTCAACTGTTGATATCCAAACTGCTGTTCAATCTTAGAGAACCAACCTACACACTTTAACTGGTATAAAACATTGTTGATTCTGGAATGGGGTAATGGTTTTTAACCGTCACCTAATGCAGTCTCTGAAAGTCTATGTACTGTCTTAGGCCATCACCCACTTTATTTTTGAAAAATATTGGAGAACCCCATGATGACACACTTGGCTGGATAAATACCTTCGGTATCAAGTTGAGAACTTGATTCTACAACTCCAACAACTCAAAAGGTTCCATTCGATAAGGACCCTCAAAATCGTATGGGCAGCGGGTTGCAAGTCTATATCAATCTCAACATCACATCGAGGGGGTAGAGTCCCAACCAATTTGGGGAAGACATCCATGAATTTTTTGATAACCCCCAGAATATCCACCGTCTTTGTATCAGCTGATTCTACTGAAATCTCAGCTTAAAAAGAAAGAAATGTCTCCACACATTTTCATCAATCCATAATACTATACTTGACAACTAAAGCTATGCACCCATCACCCACATATCAAAACAAGAATCCTATCCGAAACGAGCTGATAATAGTGTGCACAATAAAATAAGCAATCGATGGCTAGGAATACATCATATGGGTGAATCTGTTGTAGAAGAAGACCCTCACTGGACTGGTGTGGCCTCAACATCAGTCTACATCCTAGAAAAGAATAAAAAAAATTGGGTGACCTCAAAATGTAATACTCAAGAGTAGGGGAATTTTAATTTTATCTATATCTCGATATATGGAATGTGCTAGACCGAGTGAACAAAGATTTGAGAGGATCCTGAATAAAAAAATCACATAGAAGATTAATAAAAAATTGATCACAGCTCAAAAAACATCTAGTTGTGCTGGAACTGCTACCTCTATGGCATGAAACTTCCCATTCCCAACTCCTCTACCTCCCTTTTTTCACCGCCACCCCAACCACACCCTAGCCACGATCCCAAAGGAGCAACATTGGTTTGACCTCCCCCATCACCGCCTACCCTCGTTGGAGAGGGATCTCACTTACCCTATGGCTGTTACATCTAGACTACAAACTGATATTTCTGAGGTGGGCACTGATATACGGCACTCGAACTGTGGAATTATTCCAAAGACTTTCATGGCCACCACATAAAATGAGTCTTGGTTCTATGCCCATGGGGAAGGAAAAAGATGAGGAGATTGTAACTGGAATGAATCAGGCATGCTTCCCACTAGCTGAATTTTAGAAGGCCCCAAAACTGGAGACCTACTATTGATGGAATTCCCATTTGAAAAACACAGCATTCTCACCTCTCATTGCACACCTACAAGTGAGTGGATCATTTACACTACTTAGACCTTCTTTTGAACCTCTAGGTACATAAGTAGAGTGAATGGAGTAACAACATACTGAAGAGAAGGTCAGTGTTCCTCTTTTATGTGTCTCGCTCAGGATTCCTCATCTAGGAAGAGGTTCGATGAGAAGAGAAAGATATATTTAAACTTTATCCCTGATTCCCATACTTAAAAACTCACCTACTAGAGGGAGAGTATCTTCCCCCGCATCTCATCCTTAATCATTGAAGAACCTAATTCCACCTGAAACTCCTCCCAAAGTCGGCCCATGAAACCTCAATTTCCTTCCTCTACCCATGGTAATGAGTCAACCACTGACCTGCTACTACTCATATCTGGCTCAATACCAGAGGAAACCATTACTCTGTAAGAGCCATGATCAAGCTGAATGTGATCACCATCTCTTCCAGCAAACCTTTTGTTTCCATATCTAATATGTTTCCCTCAGACTTCCCTAGAGTCTTCCACTAGATGCCACCTGGATTATTCTATACTATTCATCCTCTTCCACTTTAATTACCCTCTATTGATAAACTAGGTCAAACTATTGGGCATCAACCACTCATACCAAATAGGGACGATGTCCATGTGCTATATCTGAAAAAAGGGAAACAAGGAACAAATAAGCTTTAGCATTGTGGAAAACTTCTTTTAAATTTTGTTTTACCTCCCCAATTTTTCTAATTTTACAAAACATCTACGAAACAAACAAAAAAACGTAATTATGAAACATGTACCTTTCCTAGGGTTTCTACCCTAAAATTGGTGTAGCCTCACTTGGTCATTTAGTAGGCCCATAGTCTTTACATCGGATCACGGGGGCCCTAAAATCCTATGTCCATGTCGTTATATCCTAGCCTATCTCATGTACCAATATTTCCTAACATAGTTTCCCTAACATCCCATTCAATACTAATAGTGCCTAACTCTAATCTCCATCCTGTCTCTCAAACTCCCAAAACAACATCTCCTCTAATTCCATTTGGTCACAACCCACCTTCCTCAAGACCAGGGAAGGTATTAAAAAGTGTCACACCCTTACTTTCTCAAGATGAAGGAGAGATACTGACACCTAAGTCCCGCCTTCAATAGAACCCATATTGGAAACTAGAACCAAGGGTATAAAATCTCTCAAAAAGACTGAAGGTATTACTCTTTTCCTATAATAAGTTCATGAGATAAGATGGTAAGTCCCAAACAACTCCAAATACCAAAAGTAATAATGAGTCCAAAATCCATTATGACACACTTGTTCCAATGTAAAGATGTCATAAGGTACGAGAAAATATAAATTAATGTACCACAAGTAAAAATGTTAAGAAGCCGCAACAAAAAATCTCAACGATAGATCTAGTAAAGTACATCACAGTCCTCAAAGTTATCCTTGAATCTAGAAAAGAATTATATGCATAGGGAGATTATAAAAGTATACCTAGTAAGAAAACTAAATCTACTCATCCACAAGTGAGGGAAAATACTAACATCAATATGATAAAAATATAGAACCTCGAATCACATTCCAAGGAATACTGACCAGCCCACCCTCACCAAGGAAAAATCACCAAATAATGCAAGTCAAGAAAAGTAATTGTACAAGAAAATCGATATTTGGGTACCCCACACCACTTTCCCATTGGTTGGAATCTCATCATGAACATCTAACTTCTTGATACAACCATTCTTCCCATACATAGTCCCACTACCACTACTTGAATGCATAAACATGGGAATCAACTACACCCAATTCCGTTCGAAGACACATGGGCCATAAGAACTACCCCTCTCGCCCAAAGACACATGGTCCTCATCTTAAAGACATGTGGGGAAATAAACTGGCCCAAAAATACCTAGGAATATCATCTACAATAGACCATCAGCTAAAGAATCATGGACTATGGTAAGCCTCAAGTCATTATAGCCTACCTTGATAAACTCGAGTAGTGAGAACTCCGAAGAGGGTGTGGGAATGAACGTTAGTAACCATCCATCCATTCTCCCACTAGGATGTTAGGAAAGACACTCTCCTCTGTGAAATGAAGGTGTTAATCCCACAATTCTCAATATGGGTGTGGATAGTATAAAATCACTAGAAATTACAATATATATATATAAATATGTAAACAAACACATAGCCCAACCTATGGGTTTCCTTCAAGGAACCATCCCACACAAACCACCTTTTCTACCACCCCTATATGCAAACCAAACCACAAAAAACAAAATACATAACCCTTTTTATTTGACCACTTTCAATTTATAAATTAAGAGATTCACTATAATCAATTCAAGCACTATTAGAAAAACTAATAACCATAACCATACCAAAAAAAGTAAAACCAGCCCTACAGTCCCACTCCATAAACACCCCAATATTCATTGGCACCCATTCATCCCTTTACCAAAAAATATTATTCACAATTATATCGCACAATCCTTCTCTCACAACCCAACCCTACTACCCGAACAATTCCCCAATGTAGTCCCACTGCGTAATGACACTATTGTAAATATTCCCTATAAAAGAACTACAAATGTCTCTTTACAGCCCTAAAAAAGAACTATTAATCTCTTCAAAGAAAAAGGGTGTCCCTTTTATCAGAGCTAAAAAACCAGTAATAAATGGGTATTTTATCCGCAGTTTTTTAGCAATGATAAAAGAACCCTTTAATTAGTTTTTTTAAATTCTAATAGAAGATAACAAAACATTAATAAAATATTCCTTCTATTTGGGGAGGGGATTCAACAGTTCTTGAT